>JAZDUH010000130.1:21206250-22652500 GCA_036419115.1 Scarus forsteni | reverse complement strand
GTGTCTCCACGTCACACTGAGTCATCGGCTGTGTCTGTGAATCAAACCGGCAGCCATGTTTCCATATAAAGAATCAGGGGAGGGGCCGCTGTGTTTATATTTAGGGGATGAAATAATGGGAGAAAAAGCAGTTGAATGTAAATCAAAGGAGCGGATATGCGCAGACAAAATACATGCTGACATGGGAACCCAGATCATCCAAATGCTTTCTACAACTGACCGGAAACTTGGCAGGGCAGCAGAATTTTTGTGCCACATTGGGCTTTTTCTCTGCAGCCACTGTTTGTCCACAAATAATGAGGTCACAGCGACGACTCGTGAATCTGTGCATGCCCACTCGTTAACCATACTGCTGTCTTTTTGCATCTACACAAGCACAGTGTTACATCTAATTGCATATTTCTCTACATCTACATGGGTTAGAGCACATTTTTTTTCACACATTGGACATTCATTTCCCAATTGGTAATTTACCGTGTAATTAAATAACCCAAATATGAGATATCAAAGTTGACACTTTTTCCTATCTGAAGCATCCTCTATGCTGCTTTATAGAAGTGTGACCAAAGGCACATACAGTTCCATTATATACATTTAGACTGAGAATTTACATTTCATATCAACACTGAAGTTTAGTTTGTGTTGGTAAGAAATAGATCGATTCAAATATATTTATTCAAATATAAAGTGCATAGGGAAATATGTGGAAGCCTAAATAGAATAAGAGTGAAAATGTTTTCTTATACCAGCTGTACTAGCCTATTGTTGTAGGTTTTCCAGCATAAAGATCTTCATGGGAAAACCAGGGTTGTTTTCTGACATATTAAGAGTAAGAGATTATTTTGAAAACAAAACACACTTTTGGAAAACAGTCAGACATATTTGCTTGATCCATATTAAAACAGGAAAAGCAGGATTTTTGAGCTTCTTACCTGCAGTGCCACAGAGACTTATTCCGGTCCATTCTACCAACAATCAGAAGATCAACAGTTTAACCCCCTCTTTGGTTATCACATGTAATTGTGTCCTTGTGCAAGAGATTTAACCACAAGTTGCTCGCACTTCTGCATCAGTGGTGTAAATGACAGTGTGGATGAGTTAGTTAATACTGATGGGGAACCTCCATACTGACTAAGGCCCTCCTCACACAAGGACAGCCCAGTATTGCCTTGGCGTCGGCATCAAAACATGCATCGCTCTTAACACATCGTATTGTACATAGGCTTGTGCATTTACATGACAATGCAAAATCCTGTCGGGTTGCCCGTCTGGTTCTGCTCCGAGGTAGATATTCCACGTCAACAAGTGCTCATGCGCGCGTAACATGCTGCGTCTCTGCCTGAGCACTTGTGGCTGTTGTTGCCGTAGCTGGTGTTGTTGGTGTTCTGTGAGCAAATGTTGGTATAAAAGTCATAGCAATATTTATAGCTGCTGGAACAAGATCAGAATCAGCCTGGCTGCCGCCATTGTTGTTGTTGTTGTTGGTGTGTGTGACAGCATGGGTTGGGGGGCGGGGAGGAGGAGGGGTGCTATGAGGTCACCATCTTTTCCGGACTTATCTGTTTATACCAACTACGGCATGACGACGAATACGCAGATATCCACTTGCAGACCCGTTTTCAAAAAAGATGCAGAGTCATGGACAAACGCGCGTCTCCGTGTGTCAGTATCACCAGATCGATAGTTTATTTTACCGGAGTCTTACAAATTTGTACTTGTGTAAAGCCCACCTAAAAAACATCAGTAAGTGCTTGTGAGCATTAATAGGTGTGAATGGGTTGATGTTTGTGGCACCTTGAGGTCAATGCCACACAAACACATTCAATGTTCAAGGTTTCTTTATTAAAACTTTAACACTAGAAAAGCCAAGGGGGTAAATTTTACCCCCTGGCATTTTCAAATGCTCGTATTTCTTTTAAAATAAAACCCCTGCATCTTAAAGTCCATGACTTTTCCTAAAATGGATTTATTGATTATTTGGTGAATTTTGTTAAGTGTGTGATAAAAAAAAAAAAAAATTTGAGCATTTTTACCTCGAACTGCCAAGGAGTCATTTTTACCCCCTCATCTAAAACAGTGTATATTGCAGTCATATTGGAGCAGCATCTCAGACGCCTTTGCTCAGCAGCTCGTATCTTTTCGTGCCACGCCCTCCCGCCATTTTGGTTGCTAAGCAATGCTTGTTTTAGAATCTGATTTTGACAGCTATTAGTAGCTATTGCAACCAGCTGTCATATTAGTAATACGGATCCAAACTAAAGGTTTACAATGTACTGACATTGCCGCACTGAATGCATGGGTCCTGTACTGGGGCTGCACAGACACAAATATTGCCCGGCAAGATATCATCCTGGAGCTATGCAAGCTGTAGCGACTGAGCACATCTTGAGGCTAGCACCAAATCCTGTACTTCCATCACAGGCCACCCCTAGGAGAAGAGGAGAAACTGTACCAGAAGGCCAATGCATAAAGACTAAAACCACAAAAACATGCCAACGTGCAGTTTAGGACAGTGCACAGTCAGTGTACAGCGTGTGTTCTGCCTGTGAGTAATGTGTACACATGTGTATGTGTCAATGTGTTTGTGTATGTCTATTCACGAGTGTGCCTGTGTGTGTGTGTGTATGGGGGGGGGAATGTATAACATTCAATCTATGTGAATGTTAGTGTGAATGTAACAATGTGACCTGCATGTATGTGAGTGTGTGTTATTGGAAAAAGTTGATTTGATTGTTGTTATTTTCATATTTGTGTAAACCTATAGTTCCTATAATTTGTTAAAGAAGTGAAAATGTATTTATTTGTGTAGGCCTAAACGTATTTTTATTATTATTCTTATTATTCTTATTATTCTTATTATCATCATCATTAGTATAAACATTATTATGAATAATTATAATAATTATATATGTATATATATATGTATATATATATATATATATATATATATATATATATATATATATATATATATATATATATATATATATATATATATATATATATATACACACACATATATATACACATATATATACATATATATATATATATATATTTATATGATATATATAATATATAATGTATATATTTATATATTATATATATATATATGTTATTACTATTTTTATTATTATTATTGAGAAATGTGTGATTTTGTACAGTTTGTTTAGTTTTAAATTGTATTTTACCTGTTTAATAAAGTACTTTTTTAAAATAAAAAGGCAGAAATAAATCTTTTAAAACACTTTTTTTGCCAAGTTTCCATAATTTCTTCAAATAAACTTCCAATAGATGGAAATAAACCACTTCACATGTTTCAGAAATGACACCATAGATTTGCTGAAGTTGTTTCAGCTTGGGGGTAAAAATGACCCCCCACGGCTGTTCTAGGGGGATTGGAATGTTGGCTGTTCTAGTGTTAAGAGCAGATTTTTTTTGCAGGCAGTGTCCCAACATTAAAAACAATTACAGACAGCAGTGTACAGTTCACCAAAATCAACCCCTATAAAAAAAAAAAAACAAGTAATGATAAAGTGCTTACAGAGACATCTATTCTTTAATGTGAAATTTTGACATCATCCTGCACAGGCTTTGTAAAGTTAAGTTATAGACATAATTTCAAAAGAGTTTCTGTAGTGTGAATCTTAACTTTTTAGTGAGTGATTTTCAGGGGAAACAAACTGACAGTCAGAGAAAAGAACCTGTGTAGGATCTGAACAGTCATGTAAAAGAGTTGGACTTGTGCTGTAGCTGAACAGAATAAATATATGATAGGCTAAGCTCACCTATGGGCTTGCTCACCCATGCAACATGTATATATATATATATATATATACACTATATTCTCTCACCCACCCCCTCTCCCCCTGGTGGGGTGGGTGGCTGTTCATCCTCTTCAGCTCGGGTTCTCTACCAGAGGCCTGGGAGCTTGAGGGTCCAGCACAGTATCTTAGCTGTTCCTAGGACTGCACTCTTCTGGAGTGAGATGTCTGATGTTTCTCCAGGGATCTGTTGGAGCCACTTCTCCACTGTGGGGGTCACTGCCCCAAGTGCCCCGATGACCACAGGCACCACTGTTGCCCTCACCTTCCAGGCTTTCTCCAGCTCCTCTTTGAGCCCTTGGTAATTTTCCAGTTTCTCGTGTTCCTTTTTCTTGATGTTGCCATCACTTGGGAAGGCTACATCTATCACAATGGCTTTCCTCAGCTGCATATCTATGATCACAATGTCCGGTTGGTTGGCCATTACCATTTTGTTGGTCTGTATCTGGAAGTCCCGGCAGGTTGAATCCCACATGAAACATATGTAAAAATATATATGCGGCAAATACATATGGAGTGAATGACATCTACCAGTCTAGGTCCCTAGGCAAGACTCTTTGCGCTATGGCCTACCTCATTACATGAGTGTGTTACTACAGAAAGCCAAACTGGCTCAGACGTTGCCCGGGTTAACAAGGTTTGCGTCAAATGCTGAGGAACCAGGGCATTGTGATGAAAAATGGGCTACTGGAACAAGACATAGAAGGCAATGGACAAGATATATATATATATATATATATATATATATATATATATATATATATATATATATATATACATATGTATAATGTGTATCGATAGATCTGGAGTCTTAATTTTTTGCGTGGTCACTTTCCATGTCTGAACTTGGAATCATGTGACTGAAATTGCATTTTCTTAGAATTGACTTGTGATGTCTAAGCAATATATTGTTCAAACCTAATATTACAAGTTAGTCTCTTTAATTTTGGCACAATTCACTTGCAATATTGTTCATGCACATAAAAATGGGTTTCATAGTTTAGTTTAGTGGGGATGTGACTGGTATATTATGTCTTACATTTACTCCACCAAATTTAAACTAAGCTGTTGTTCATAAAACTGTGTTTAAAGCCCCTCTCTGTACCCAACATGCAAAGGTTCTTTTGAGGCAATTACATTCAAATACAATAATTTTATGTGTAACGCTCATTTAAAATATGTAAAAATATTTGTAGGTCATATTCAGATGCAAATTCAGGTTATAATCCAGACTTCCTTCCGGTCGGTGGAGACAGCGAAGAATTGCGAGGTGCTTTTGTGGCGATATTGTGACTTTTTAAACCCCTTTTTTGGGCTTTCTTCGACATTTAGTTGGGAAATATTGTTCAATACTCGCTTAAGGTGAGACAACATCAGAAGATCCGTTTGTGCGGAAGCGCATCTAGTTGCCACTAGCTGCGAGATAACAGCTGACCGCGTTGGTAGACAGCGTTAACAGCTGACAGCTAACAGCTGACGGCGCTACTGCTGGCATGGGTCCCAAGAAAACGACTTCGCCGGAGGAGACTGACATTAAAAGGTCGCTCGATTTTCTGGCGGAGGAAGTTTCGGCTGTCAGACTGCAGCAGAAAAGTATTTTGGAACTGATGGAGGAGATAAAAGCTTTACGGATCCAGAATGCCGAGAGAGAGAAGCGGATCATCTACTTGGAAAGTAGGGTAGCGGACCTGGAGCAGTACACCAGGATGAACGATGTGATCATCACCGGGCTCCGCATCAAACCCCGGTCATACGCCCGGGCGGTGACTGCTGACAGCGTTGGAGAGCTCGGGGACATGGAGGCGAGCAGCACGGAGCAACAGGTGGCAGCTTTCTTGCAGTCCAGAGATATTCTGCTCGATTGTAATAACATCGAAGCTTGCCATCAGCTTCCTAGGAGAAATGAAAATGATAAACCAGCAGTCATACTGAGGTTTATAAGCAGAAAACACAAAACAGCCCTGCTGAAACAAGGCAGAAAGCTTAAAGGATCAAACGTATTTATGAATGAGCACCTAACTAAACGCAACGCCGACATAGCCAGAAGAGCGCGCTACCTCAAGAAACAGAAAAAAATTCAGAACACTTGGACCTCAAACTGTAAAATATTTATCAAGCTAAACGGAACACCCGAGGAGGCCAAAGTAATGATCATCAAAAACATCGAGGATCTGGACAAATACCAATGACCATCAGTAACTGGCCCACAAGGTAACAACACCACACAATCATGACTGTCAGTGAAATAACTCATTCATCCACATCTGGAGATAACATTCACATATCTCAGTGGATTACGGAGCATGACGACCTGGAACTGAACACTTCTGAATACACTGACCATAACACGCATGGCATTGAACAAGATATAGATCCGGACAATAACTTTCTTTCTTCTGTCAATAACTATTGCAGTTACTATACATCTGACCAGTTTAACCGTAACATCAATACAGGTAACGAATTATCAATTATCCACTTTAACAGCAGGAGTCTATACGCAAACTTCAATAGCATTAAGGAATATTTACTCGAATTCTCAAAGCCATTCAGCATAATTGCAATTTCAGAAACTTGGATTAGTGCTGGAAAAGGATTGGACTTTGAGCTGGAGGGCTATGAATTTGCATACATCAATAGGCAAAACAAGGCTGGAGGAGGAGTAGCCATTTATGTGCATAATACTTTGAAATTTAAAGTGGTTGATAAAATGTCTGTGGCAATTGACAACATTCTTGAATGTATAACGATTGAAGTATGTAATGAAAGAAGTAAAAATGTTATTGTTAGTTGTATATATAGGACACCGGGTTCTAGTATTGACATATTTAAAGACTGGATGGAGAGCATGTTTTCAAAAATAACTCATAAGACCATTTTTGCCTGTGGGGACTTCAACATTGACCTGTTAAATACTGATAAACACCGAATGACAGACGAATTTATTAATGCAATGTTCAGTATCAGCCTGTATCCAAAAATAACCAGACCAAGCAGAATAACTTCTCACTGTGCCACTTTAATAGATAACATATTCACTAATCACATTGACAGTAACACAGTAAGTGGGTTGTTGATCAACGATATCAGTGACCACCTTCCAGTATTTACAATCCATGACTTAAATTTGAAGACAAATGAAACTGACATTAGGATAGAATATAGACGAGTGAGGTCAGATGAATCAATGGCTGCATTAAAGAATGATTTAATTACACAAAACTGGGAAAGCATCTATAATGAAAATGATGTCAATAGTGCATATGAAGCTTTCTTAAAAATATTCATTTCACTACGTGATAAATACTGTCCGATAAAAGCATATAACATAAAGCCAAAGCAGACAAAATGTCCATGGATTACAAAGGGCTTACACAATGCTTGCAAAAAGAAAAACTCACTTTATAAAAACTTTATCAAATGTAGAACTAAAGAGGCAGAAAACAGGTATAAAAAGTATAAGAATAAGTTAACAAATATTATAAGGGCAAGCAAAAAAGATTATTACAAGAAATTAATAGATTACAATAAAAACAATATTAAAGAAATATGGAAGATTCTAAACAGCATCATAAAAAATGGTAGTAAACAGAATAGTTATCCTGAGTTTTTTTTCGATAACAACAGCAAAATGTACAACAAAGGTGATATTGTTGATAGCTTTAATAGATTCTTTGTTAACGTTGGTCCAGAACTGGCTGATAAAATTCCTGATCCTGGGACATCTGTTGATGGGAACAAATATCTCATTGATAGAAATCCTTGTTCCATGTTTCTCACAGCAGTAGAGGAGAAAGAAATTTTGGATATTGTTAACAAATGCAAATGCAAAACATCTACTGACTGTGATGACATTGACATGAGGACAATAAAAATGGTTTTCGATGGGATTTCCAAACCATTAACACACATTTTCAACTTATCATTCCAGACTGGTATATTTCCCAACAAAATGAAAATAGCAAAAGTCATACCGCTATACAAAACGGGAAACAAACACCATTTCACAAACTACAGGCCTGTCTCCTTACTACCACAATTCTCCAAAATTCTCGAGAAACTCTTCAACAGCAGATTGGACAGCTTCATAGACAAATACTCACTACTCTCCGACTGTCAGTATGGGTTCAGAGCAAACAGATCAACTTCTCAGGCACTATTAGAATCATTAGAGGAAATAACAAATTCAATAGATCATAAAAAGCATGTAGTAGGAATATTCATTGACCTCAAAAAAGCATTTGACACTATCAATCACAACATCTTAATCAATAAACTGGAACAGTATGGGATTAGGGGTGTGGTATTGGACTGGGTAAGGAGCTATTTAAGGGGCAGAAAACAGTTTGTGAAATTGGATACATTTTGTTCCTCGTATTTAAACATTTTCTGTGGTGTTCCCCAGGGGTCAGTGTTGGGCCCAAAATTCTTTATCTTGTACATTAATGACATAGGCAAGGTATCCCATGCACTGACATTGATTTTATTTGCAGATGATACAAGCATTTTCCACTCAGGAGAGAACCTGAATGTCCTACTGAAAGAGATTGCCTTGGAATTGAACAGAATGAAAGTGTGGTTTGATAAGAACAAATTGTCATTAAACTTAGAAAAAACTAAAATTATGTTATTTGGTAACTGTAGAGGAAACATGACAGTGCAGTTAGAGATAGATGGGGTAGAAATTGAGAGAGTTACTCAAAATAAATTTCTGGGAATAACAATAGATGATAAATTAAATTGGAAATGTCACATTAAATATGTGCAGACCAAAATATCAAAAAGCATTTCAATTCTGAACAAAGCCAAGCAATTTCTGGATCATAAATCACTTCGCACTTTGTACTGTTCGTTGGTCTTACCATATTTAAGTTACTGTGCTGAGGTTTGGGGCAACACATACAAAAGTTCACTACATTCATTATCTGTACTTCAAAAGCGTGCTATAAGAATTATACATAAAGTTGGATATCTGGATCACACCACCCCATTATTTCTACGATCACATCTACTAAAATTTTCTGAAATTGTGGAATATCAAACAGCAATAATCATGTTCAAGGCAAAACACAATTTACTTCCTGCCAATATTCAAAAACTGTTTCGAGGACGTGATGGGGGCTATAATCTGAGGGGAGAGTTTAAACTTAAAACACTGGCTGTAAGAACAACAGTCAGGACATTTTCAATATCAATCTGTGGGGTTAAACTTTGGAACAGTCTGCCTGTGGAGCTAAAACAGTGCCTAAATGTTTGCCATTTCAAAAGGAAATACAAAGATGGAATTTTTATAAAATATAGGATTGAAGACAGGCCTTGATAATCACTGGGTGATGGCAGGGTAGCTATCTATTGGAGTTTAGCACTTTTTTTTGTTTGTTTGTTTGTTTGTTTTTTGTTGTTGTTGTTGTTTGTTTGTTTTTGGGGTTGCATATGCATGAATTTTTACTTACATGTAAAAATTGCATGTGTATATGTATGTATTCAAATATTTGTATGTATATGTTTATATATATATATAAGGGGACAAGTGTATAAACTATTGACTATTGACTATACTAGCATCTATAGACATATCTAATATCTAGGCATGTAGCTGATGAATTTATAGCATCATTATTATTATTATTGTTATTGGAGGTAAACTGACTGGATTCTTTTTGTTATTCAGCAATGGAGAAGGGGTGGAAATTAAAAAGTTTTACTTCATTCCACTCCTTTTTGAAATGTAAAAGAAGTTAAACTGTGAATTTCACAGTTTGGTTGTATTTGTTTTTGGATTGTTTACTAGACTGCTGAATTTCATTGTAATGATTCTTTTTTTTTGTATTTTCCGAAAAATACTCAATTATTATTTTCTTTTACATTTTCAAAATAAATACTCATTCATTCATTCATTCATTCATTCATTCATTCATTCATTCATTCATTCATTCATTCATTCATTCATTCATAATTCATATTTCTGCAATGCATATGAAATCAATATTATTAACTTAAAAACGGAGGGATGTTAATTTCCCTGCAAGACCTTCTTTCATTGATTAAACCAAACAAACAACTGACAGCCCCCCCTGTGCGAGTTTGAGTGATATTAAAAGTGAGCAGCTGACTGCTGGCATCATTAAATCATGAAATTCAAAGTGGAACTTCTCTACAGCAAAGGAAAATCGCTCAGAGCAGGAGGTGCAAATGGAAAAACAAAAGTTCAGAGGAAATGCACAATTTTCACTACCCTTGAGTCATAAACAAAGACTCATGCTGAGAGAGGCAGAAAGACTAATGTTTTCATGCTAATTACATCAAATTCACACGGGTGGAGCTGTTCGCTCCATACTCTGAAGAAATCTTATTAAAGAGGAGACATGAAAAAGAGAAAGAATGAGAGAGACTGTATTTTTGTTGAGGTCTGTAAGAGCTCCATTTTCTGTTGAAAGAGGGACCAATTATCACTGTGGGTGTCACAGCAAGGTGAGGAGTTTATGAAGCATCTTCGGGTGTAAACTATCATTATTCTGACATTGTCAGGTTTAATCTACAGGAAAAAAATGACATGCTTTCACATTCACTAACATATAGGTAAACCAATTTTAGTCAGTATGTGTAGTCTGGATAAGCTGCAAAAATGTTATACCACTGTGGGGCTTTGCAATTGTGACAGAAATCAGGTTCACGATTGACACCTTGTTATCCTCTTTTATCACTTTTACAGGGCCAGACTAGAATTATCGTTGCTAAACTCCTTTCAGTTTAAAATAACTGAAATTGCCTTGCAGTTGGATTGTTGTCTTTCTATCTTTGGCTGATTTGATTCTTGTGAATTCACAGTAAAACAATGGAGACAAAGATGCATTCAGGTGTATGAGGATTACTCAAAATCTCTCTACAAAAAAGAACACTGTCTGACATTCTTGATGTGGTGAAATTATCTTGCCTTGCTTGCTTGTGAAAGATAGATTGAAAATTTCACAATAGATTATGAAGAAATTCTCTTGGAATTTTGATCATTGCACAAGGAGAAGGTGATTAGACCTTGATGATTTTAAAGAGACTGTGAGGAGTTTCTAAGTAATTACAAAAAGTCTCACTTTTAGGTATATGCCTGATCGAAATACACACTTTAAGATGAGTTTTATAGCATCAAAATAGGTTATCTATAAATGCTATTCCTTAGCCTTCCGGTGGGGTCGGACAGGGCTGGACTGGCCTGGATACTCAACTTCGGGAACAAGACAATTAAAACTAGAGCAAATTTATATTATTCGGACACGTCTTAGAGCATCGGGCTGTAAGTAGTGATATATCGCCGGCTAAAAAAATACGATACTAAGTCCTCCAAAAACTGCTTGTTGTCACACATCAAAAACTACCGCTACGTAACTAGAAAGAGATACATTACCTCATCGCTTTGCATCCTGTAAGTTGTTGAAAAAAGAAGTTGTAAAGCAATGCAGAGTTCTGAGGAAGGTCAGAGCTGCATGCTTTATTAGCATCACAACAAACACACGCTTTGGCTTGTGGTGCATCCCAGTTGTATTTCCTACTGGGAACTCGGTGAAAACCTCACCACCCCTGAGTTGACAATCACAGATGGATGCCCCCAGTGTGAACAGTTATTTAGCTCCTGTATAATCAATTTATTTGCACTTCTGACTGGGGTGTGTCGCTCTAGATCGGCTGTATACATCGTATTGTTAGACTTCTATTTACAAAAATGCTGCCATTGTACTAATCACATTCCTCATGTTATATTTGTGAACAGCAACACAGGGCGTGCTAACAACAGCTAACAATAGCCTGGTAGATCAGCATGTTTTTTCCGACTTCAACTGAAACGCAGATAAGTCGGAGATGATGTCACTCCCAGTTCCGAGGTTATTGGAACGCAGCATTATGACAGTTGCCGAGCGTGCTCATGGGTAGCAGAGTCTTAATGTCGCCGGGAAACAGATTCTCCTCATAGCACTTTTAACCAAAATTTTTGATCCAGGAGTTTTAAAAGACTTGTTTTTATTACAATGGGTAAGTTTTGCACATTTTTTTACTAATAACTTGGTTTGGAATGCCATAAAGCCTTTACAAAGGTAAGGACTCCCTGAATGCTTGTAGTTAATTATGCTAGAGTAAGATACAGCAGGTCTTGTGTGTGCTTCACAACAAGATGGTTGCTGGTTTGAACCCCACGTTGGTTAGGGACTTTCTGTCTGGGCACTCTGACTACCTCCCACCAATCAAAAACAGATTCACTTGCTGACAAGTTCAAATTGTCCTTAGGTGGGTGACTATGTGAATGGTTGTCTTTCTCTTTTTACTGCCCTGTGATTGGCTGATGACTGGTTCAAGGTGCACTCTGCCTCAAACCAAATGTCAGCAGGGATAGGCTCTAGCCCCACATGTTATGTTAACCCCTGAATGGGTTAGGTCAGGGGTGTCCAAACTTTTTGCCACGAGGGCCAGATGTGGTGAGGTGAAAATGTGCGGGGGCCGACCATTCAGCTTTTGTCTCTAATTGTCTCTTAATATCTAATGTGCTTTACTGCGTGGTCTGCTGCATTTTCTTTCTTTCTGTGATACATTTCCTGAGATTATTTCATTAGCATAATGCAGATGCATCTTTTCAAAGTTCACTGTGCTGGAAAAATAAATGAATCCTGGTTTAAATAATAAAAAGTGAACAGCAGGCCGCCCCTAGAGAAATGCACCAGAGTGGAAATAACTCAGTCCTCTTCAAAACTGTCTCAAAGTAAGAGGACAAACATTAAATGAAATTATAATGTATGCTAAAGTTTTATTTTTAGTCCTTAATTTCCTATTATGCCTTTTCATTGCCTTGATTACATAAGTAAGGGGAGCTTTCTAACAGAGCTTCTCAGGTACAGTGGCCTTTTCTTTCATGCTTTACACTTGTCTTAGTCCTGAGTTTTAAGATGATTAGCACAGAGGTGGATTAAAAGCCTGTATGAATCATTGGTGCCACATACATCTTACTGTGGTGATGACACGGGAAAAAAAGCAGCAAAGTTGGCCTTTTCAGGACAGTAAGTGTGTTTGTGGTGTACCTTAAATTTAGTTTTTTGATGTGGTTGGTGTGTGGGTCTGTCTGCCGTTGCATCACATTTGTCCAAACTAGAACACCTGAACCACACACAGGCTCATATGTGTCAGACTCTGCTTCACAGGGTGGTAATATACTTTTGTACTTGTTTTTAGTTTGTAACAATAGACCCATAATTTGACTTACCTGTGTATCAAATCAAACATAAAAATATAAGGTTGCTGAGTAGAAAACTGGTCATATTACAAATGGTGAAAGCATGGACAACATTGGGCCTCTGTATCTCTCTCTTTTTTTTTTTTTTTTTTTTACATATTTTGTGCTTAACGTATGATGTTAATGACTTGGATGCTTTCCTTTGTTATTGCCAGGCCAAAACCTCTTATCCTCATTTTGTTTGTAATGTTTCTTTTCATTAAAAGAATTCATTAAATTCATTAAACACTGTTTTTTCACACTAGTGGGTTTTATGGTTTTTGTTATGGGTAACATAATTTGTATGCCACCTGAAATTTCATAAGGGCAGGGTACAACCTGGTTGCAAGCTAATCGCAGCACCTAATACAGAAGCAGGCACCCGTTCACATTTAAAGTCATACTTCAGGGCAATTAGGAGTCTCTCTCTCTCTCTCTCACTCTCTCTCTCTCTAGAATATCAAATCCTCCAAGGATGATTCTGGTTAGTCTATTGTAGTCATGGTTTCTTAGTGATACCTGACGAAGTATCTTCTCCTCAAAAGTTTACCAGGAGAACTTGTTGGTGGTTGTCGTTGATGAGGTTCATGTCACACATCAGTGGTAAATGATACTTCTATGTTGTATAATTTAATATACGTTGTTAGTCTAACTGCTAACAACAGGTCTAGCTCTATGTCATACTGTGGCTTGATATTGATTGGTCTGTGATGAGTGTGATGAGCAGAATGATCATCCAATCACCAGCTGCAGTTATTTTTGATGGAACTGCCTCCGAAAACATTTTCAAAAGTCTCATTCACAGATGGACTAGAGAAATATTTCGATGGCTGATGTATAGAACTGTCCATCTGGCATGTATGGTTAGCACTCATTGTGGCATCACAAAAAGCCATCATAATAACACCTGCTTTCTCCACCCATTGACCTCACCCCACAGCCCCCCTTTCAGTGGACTAATACGTGAGAGCCTTTTTTTTTATGTCAAATTAGCACAGTAGATTATTTTTGTAACTGCGTATGACTGTGCTGACAGTAAATATGTTGGCAGTCATTAACGTTAAGGTCAAAGAGAGTTACTGAGAGTAAGCTGTAACACTGTCTAAAATTTTACAAAATCTGCCATTTTTTTCTCTCCAGAAGCAACCATTTATCTGACACAAACGCACAGTTACACTAAGTCTGACCCCTTCTTACATCATATTAGCAGCCTCTAATAAGCTGGTATTAGCCTGTTGGGCTCATGTTGCTTCATTTTGAAAACAACTGCCAGCACTTACGCAACAAAAACAGAGCCACATCTCTGTCTGCCATTTGTCAAATGAAGTTCATTCAGTTAAGTCCTGTGTTTGCTCCAAAGAAAGAAAAATGTAGCCTGTCTGTGTGTTCAGCAATCTCTACCAGCTTCTGGTTCAGCTCAGCCCTCCATTTCCCTATGCACAGGTAGTGTGCAGCATGTCGGAGCTCTTTAGCTGGCAGCTGCCCATGGATTTTTATGCAGGGGGCTGGTGAGAGCCATTGGACCTCGACCAGACGGACCAGTGAACCAAAATAATGAGCTGAGAGTGGCTGAGGGCTTCACAGGCTGCAGACGGGTGCTACTTTCTGTAGTGTTGGCAGTGAGCGTAATCCTTTCACCTTACAGAGAGTCTGTCTATTCAAAGTTAATCCAAGCAGTGCTGCTTTAAGGAAAGGTTTTCAGTTTGCAGGTTTTATTTGAGGGCAGTTAGTCCTTCATTTAACCCTCCAGCATATCAAAAAACATTTTTTTTCAATATTTTGTTAATTTATAGAACATTTCATCTTTATATACATGTGTGTGTGTGTGTGTGTGTGTGTGTGTATGTATGTATGGCCTCTAAGTGGGCTGCCTCCTTTCTGTGGTCTTTTAAACTGTGGTCTGCTGCAGGTAGCTGTCACCCTTCCCCCGAATGCTTGCCTGACCATGCTGCAACACCTGCAACAGATTCCCTTGTCAAGAGCTGAGGAACAAAAAGCCAGTGTGTCACCAGTTTCTCTCTTTTCTCTTCAGACCTTGGCATCAGCCTCCAACTCAGTGCATGAACTCATTGCAAAACTGTGTGGTGGGAATATAGAGATGCTCTGCCGTTTTCTTTTCTCCTGTTTTTTGCCAGCCAGGTAGTCCACCCATTGTGGTTTTGTTCAAAGATCTTCTTTTTTGGCTCCAGGTAGTTGTGGATTTTATTTGTTGTTTTGACCCTGGGGCATCCAGACATTGTTTAATGTATTTGTGGTAGTCTGATTGTTATTTTATGTTATTATAAATAAACCTATCATTTCTGCCTTTTAGTCCAATGCAATTTTCCTTTTGTTAATAGGCCTACTAAAAACTTTTTTGTTACTTCTTTGTATATACCCCTAGATTGAAATATTCAATGTTGGTAACATAAGTGGGGGTGCATCCAGGGTCAGTTATGACTGATTTTAGTTTGCCAAGTTTTGCCCCTCATCCTGCTGTGGAGAAGTTAAACGGCTGTTCAAGACGATATTGAGTGGGTTAGATAAAAGAGGGCTGGTTCCTTTTGGGGGCCTGGAGAAGAAAGCTGACAAAGGTACAGAAAACCTACAAGAGCCTGCGACATCTTCTTTGCTACTCCGTCAGACTTTCAGTCCTCCCCCATTTTCTTCAGAGTCCTCTCCATTTTTAAATGCTGATGCTTGTTTAAAGGTGCGCTTAGCTCATCTTGAATTGGATTCTAGAGAATAGGCATGGAGGGAAGAGCTAAAGTCATAATGCGAAAACCTCCTTCAGCGCCAATTAACTTTGCATTTGATGTGACCAAAAACATAGCCGGGTCCCTCAATTTAAGGAAACTAAGGTGGAGTCCTGTTTAATTGTTTCGAGTTGCAGTTGCCTTCTGCTGGCCTAAGGTCGCCTGGGCCAGCGGAAGTGCAAACTTTTTGGTAAAGCCCAACAGGCTTGTGCTGGAAGCTTACAGACAGCACTTTAAAAAGTCTGCCAAAAAATCAGAAAGATGGTGCTTTTATTTTAACAAAAGTGGTCATGTAATTGTTTGTTTCACATTAAAGCAACCAACTCAACCAAAAAAAAACTCTAAAGAGGTTGGATTAAGCAAACCTGAGTCAACAAGGAAAATTCAACGATCTGTCTGATAAGAAAAATACAAGACTGGATTAATATTTCAAGCCATTTGTTTCTGAAGGTTTTGTGGTTTTAATATTGTAGAGATACTGGTGGGTCTCAGTCTTTCATCCTCTCATCTTCTGTCTCTTAACTCTGAGTCCTCTTGTGGAGCGAGTATCATTGTGCTTGGTATTGAGATGGTTTACCTACCTGCACTACTTCATTGCATCCATGCCAATTCAAAGCTAGTCACTGGGTTCTTTGATGCCGCTGCCTGTGAGTCATTTACTATACATAGATTTCATTATGGGGAATGATAAAGCCGGGGAACAAGTTCTGCCAGCCATGAAGTTTTGGATAAGTCTGAGACAAGTGATGACTCTGAACTCTTGAAAAGCCATCCTGAAGTGTTGTCTGTCATTGTTTTCCAGATCTTTAACCAAGAAACAAGGGGAACAAAACCTCACTGACTCGGTGTTTGCCATAGGCTATCTTTTCAAGGAGGATCAAATGCTTCCTGACCTTGTGCAAATTGTATGCATGCACCGTGAACCAGCCACATCCCTGCCTGTGATGCGTGAGTCCTTCATTTAAGCCTTAGTCCTAGTCTTACTGTGAGACACTAGTCTTTCAATTGTTTCAGTGCAGTTTCAGAAAAAGCAGATAAAAAGCCTCAAACCTTTTTTGTAGATGAAGGGTCCTGATGAAGAAGTGGGTTTCTCACCCTAAATCACAGGAGGAGGGGTTAGATGAACACAGGGGCCTGTGCATGAGGTAGTTGTCCTTTCAGTGTTCTGCAATCATGAGCTTGAATTGGCACATGAACACCTCTGGTGTGGTCATTTGGGGGTCACAAAAACACATGAACATATACTCCATAATTTTTTGGTCCAGGATGAAAGACAGACGTGTCCAAATTTTGTAAAACTTATCCTGTTTGCCAGATTCCAGGAAAACCTAACCAGGTGGTGCCCCCTGGCCTTCTAAATCCCATAACAGCAGTTGGGGAGCAATTCCAGCACATCATTGCCGATTATGTTGGCCCATTACTAGGGTGACCATATTCTGAAAACCTGAAAAGAGGATCCTCAGCAGCACGTGTTGCATCATGATGCTTGTGACATGCAAGCTCAATATCTTGATAGGTTGGTTTATCATAAATATTACTTTTCATAATATGAATATAAATGACTGCCTGGTCTTTTTCTGTGAAATTGCAGGAAAAGGACAAAAGGGAGTTGAATTTTCAACAGGCCCCTCTTTATAAACAGTTCTCAACAAGCATGTGCAACACTTTTGAGAAGACAAAACTGAAATCAAAACATATTTTATATTTTTTATTATTACTATTATTTATTATTATTTATATAATTAGTAATTAATATTTTATGAAACACATAAAACAAATGATGATGAAAAAGACAATTACAAAAAAGATTGACTGGACCAAAATATGACTAAACAATGCGAAAACACGGCAAGAAAATGCCCCAAAACAAACTGACCAGAAAACACTCCAGAATTATACTTTTGTCATATTTCCAATATTTTTAGATTATTTACACAGATAATACTAATAAACCACCGATACATTACTCACATGTTCATCCATCAGCTCACTTCCCCTTCAGGCAATCCAGCCTTTACCATATAATAAGTAAAATCATGGCTTCATGATAAATATATATATATACATTAATATATATTTTCTGTCAGGTGTTCACACTGCGATGACCTCTTGAAGGTAAAGGCAAAATGTGTGTGATATATGTAAATGCAGTGGTTGTGGTGATGTTTGCTCTCCTTGAAGCCTCTTAGTTTTATGCGAGTAGTGTAACCAGACAGATGAAAGCTTCAACCAATATTTTTGTAGGATGATATTTTGTTTATCCTGTAAGACGATGAAGCAAAAATAATCCTTAACAAGAATAAAGAAAGAAAGCTGCAAAGATGACAATGAATATTGTGAACAGGAACTGGTCCAAAGTTGGTTTTCATGTCCATTATACTGTACCTAAATGCCCTAATGGCCCACAGACAAATCTAATTGGCTGGACTTCAGAATTTTATGCGACAGTAAACATGGAGAAGTGGACCCACAGCACTTAAAGGAAAGCTAAAAACACTGTAAGAACCATTAAAGGTGTTTCTGTGCACTCTTTTTTTTAATGTGGGAGGTTCATCTTATTTACACCAGCTCCGCAGTTTCATGGCTGACTGCTGCTGAATCATCTCCTGAGGCAAAACAGACAATTTAGTATTGATTAAGTCATTTCCTTCCAATATCTGCCCCCGGCTCCATCCAGTTACCTCCCTTCAAAAGAAGCAATACAATCATATTGTTGCTCTGATTACATAACAGAGACACGCTCTATTGTTCTTATCTGCCATGAGGTGAATTAAATCTAGACTTTTATGGCTGTAATGGGACGGTTTGATTGGTGTGATACTATAGAGCTACTGGTGAACTCATTTTGAGATGTAACACTTTAATGTTCCCACAGATGACAAGTGGTTTCATTAACTGTGAAATATTTTCTCTGATATAAAACATAATTGCAGCATGTTGACTGGCCTGTTAATGTTTTGTTTTATTGAGCAATTTGTCCTTGGCTCCAGGACTCTGCAGTGTAGCTGCAGTAATATTGTTTTGCAGTAACACTTTTCAAAATTGGCAGGTCCACATGTGGGGAACTGCAGGAACTCTTTAAGTGAAGAATATAAACCTCTCTGCATCAACAAGTATGGCTACAGCAAGTAAATTGTGTAGGAGTACATAATGTCTCCTCTGTTCTTTTCTGAATTGCCTTTGCTCAGTTTAAAGAACATAGTGCCTTGGTCATGAATTAATCATTACCAGGAGTCAGTGACTATGTCTGGTGGTACAGGCTACTATCAATCAGAAGGTCAAGGGTTCAAGCTCTGACTGTCAAATGTTGATGCATCCTTGAGCAAAACACTTAACCCCAAGTTGTTCCCAAGGCATCATATAAATGAGTGTGAAAGGGTGCAAATGTGTTAAGAAATACTGATGGACAACTTGGATTGAAACTCAAGATTGTTAATGAGTGATCTGCAGTGACAAAGTGCTTTGAGTGCCCAGGAAGACCAGCTTAAGTCCATATACTGGAAGATGTAAACAAAGTACCAATCGTAAGGACAAATGGTCAAAAAGTCTGACAAAATGACAAAATGTCCGTGCACCCCATGTTCAGTGACTGTATCCTTCACAGCAGGTTTTATCCAGGCTCTCGCCCCCTTCCTACATGTCACCCCCCACTATACTATATCTCTCAGTTTATACTGTGTCTCTCACAATCCTATTTGATAAACAACAAACCGAAAGCCACTGCCTGGGCTTTTCATGTTGTTGTAAAGTATCTAAGTGGAGGACAGTGAAACAAGAGTTATGGATGGGTTGACTGAACAAACGAGGCCTGGAAATTTGTCCTGAAGACTTTGACCCTTATAGTCCAAGCACTTCATTCTTGAATCAAATGGACATTAATGCAAAGTTTAAGAAAAATCCCTAAATCAGACCTTGATATATCAAATTCAAAGTTAAGGGATGACATTAGACTGTCAGACCTTTACATTTAACTATTTTCTTGAAAATCCCAAAAGCTCATTTTTAAAGTGGGAAGGACATTACTCCAAAGTCTGACAAAAACCCCTAAGAACAAAGGGATGATCACAAGGTCCACTCATCTTTGACTTTCTAGCTAATTACCTCCGCCAAGGAGGTTATGTTTTCGGGAGAGTTTAACTGTCTGTCCGACTGTGAACAAAATAACTCAAAAAGTCATGGACGGATTTTGATGAAATTTTCAGGAAATGTTTAGCATGGCAAAAGAAAGAAGTGATTTGATTTTGGTGTCGATCCGGATCAGCGTCTGGACACCATGATGAAAAAAGTGATTTTTGTGAATAACTACTGAACTTAAATAGATATCATGAATCCAATTGCTAATGGTATGTTTTCATGGTCAAGGAATCTAAATATTTTGATGAAATAAAGGTAGGACTAATATTTATGGTGAAAATCACAATATGGGTGAGGACTGTGGTGCTGGCGGAGGTCTGCGCTCTCTGAGTGCTTTTCTAGTTAAAGTGATTCCTGTGTTCTTTAAAATTTGAACAATGACATGCAGCCTTTTCAAAACTAGAATTAATTTGCTTATAAAGCTACAGCCCACATGTCTATTCACTCTCCTTGTGCACTCATTTTCTTAAGCTTTCAAACTAGCTGAGAAAAAATGTAATCAAGTGTAGCTGGAAACAAATAATGTTTAATAGACTGACTTCCTCCAACTGCAGTTTGTTTTTGTACTAACTTGAAGAGCAAGTGAGGCAAATATTCTTCTGCATTTGAGTACTCTTTAATTTCAGCAATCACTGGTTCTCTGAAAAGTTACAAATTGCAGCTGTGAAACAATATAGGGCTGTCTTTGAAAGGAGTGTACTGTCTGCCTCACACCATATATATATATTTGTATTTATCTTTTTCATACATTGACTGCATCAGAAAGCAACATTCACACTGAGAAAAATCCAATAATATTGTTTTAAATAGAGCTGTTAAAGCTATTAATCCATTACTTTTTTTACTTGGCTTGATTATCAGGTTAGAAACACATTCACTTCAAAGTCCTCTTGAATACTGACACATGGCCATGACCATACTTGGACTATACGTGAACTTTGAAAAAACACAGCAGTAACATCAAGGATGGCTGAGGAACTACGTGGAGGAAAAGTTAAACATTTTGAAGAGTCTTACTTTTGCGCATTGTTGAGCCAACACAGTTTTTTTTTTTGAGTAGTTTTAACATATAAGTGGGTTAATTATGAGGACCTCACTGGCACCATGTACTGCTCTGTACCAGCTAGCATCAGTCCCCAGATATCTCCCCCAGGGAAAAAGCAGATATACTTATGATCAGCAAAAATATGGACAGTTTTTTCTTCCATTGAGAGGGTTAAATGCTACATGTGTTACGGTTTTAAGTAAAACAAAAAAAACAACAAAAAACAAAGTTGTAGGACCCAAATGCAGATAACAAAAAAGCTCTTTAATAACTAACAAAAAGGGACCAAAAACAAAGTACAAATCAAAATGCCAAAAGATCTAACAAAACAACTGAATACCTACAAACTCAGGAACACAGGAGACACAGAGGCACACGAGCACATGGTGAAACAGGGAAATGAACAATGAACCAACAACCAGACTCAGGGAACACAGAAACTAAATACACAGGGGAATCAGGCACAGGTGAGGCAATCACACAGGTGGAGGGAATCTTCAATCAGAGGAGACACAGAAGGGAGGGCAGGAAAACACCACAAGGAACACAGGGATTCAAAATAAAACAGGAAGCACGAGACAAGACACAAAACCAGAAACTTGACAATAATGAAAAGAATCAAGAAAGCAAGGCTAAAGCAAGAAACAAAGTACATAAAGCTAAATAACCAAAGACAGACAGAAACATTACAATAATGAATAGAATATAGAAAGCAAGGTTTAACTGAAGAACAAAGTACATAAAACTAAATAACCAAAAAACAGACAGAGCCATGACATAACCCCCCCCTTAAGGGACGGATTCCAGACGTCCAAAGTCCATAAACAGAACCGGGTGGGTGGAGGGGGGAACTGGAAGGAGGGGTCAAGTTCAGGGGGGCGACCCGGGGGGCTGTCCTGGGGAAGCACAGAGTTCAGGGGGGCGACCCGGGGGCCGTCCTGCGGGAGCACAGAGTTCAGGGGGGCGGCCCGAAGGCCGTCCTGCGGGAGCACAGAGTTCAGGGGGCGACCAAAGGGCCGTCCTCTTGAGCACAGAGTTCAGGGGGCGACCGAGGCCGTCCTGGAGCACAGAGTTCAGGGGCGACCAAATGCCTGCGGGAGCACAGAGTTCAGGGGGCGACCGGAGGCCGTCCCTGCGGGAGCACAGAGTTCAGGGGGGCGACCCGGAGGCCGTCCTGCGGGAGCACAGAGTTCAGGGGGGCGACCCGGAGGCCGTCCTGGGGGAGACCAGAGTTCAGGGGTCTGCAGGTCCTCTGGAGAGGAGCTGGGGGTCTGCGGGTCCTCTGGAGAGGAGCTGGGGGTCTGCGGGTCCTCTGGAGAGGAGCTGGGGGTCTGCGGGTCCACGGGAGAGGAGCTGGGGGTCTGCGGGTCCACGGGAGAGGAGCTGGGGGTCTGCGGGTCCACGGGAGAGGAGCTGGGGGTCTGCGGGTCCACGGGAGAGGAGCTGGGGGTCTGCGGGTCCACGGGAGAGGAGCTGGGGGTCTGCGGGTCCACGGGAGAGGAGCTGGGGGTCTGCGGGTCCACGGGAGAGGAGCTGGGGGTCTGCGGGTCCACGGGAGAGGAGCTGGGGGTCTGCGGGTCCACGGGAGAGGAGCTGGGGGTCTGCGGGTCCTCGGGCGAAGAACAGGGGGTCTGCGGGTCCTCGGGCGAAGAACAGGGGGTCTGCAGGTCCTCGGGCGAAGAACAGGGGGTCTGCAGGTCCTCAGGCAAGGAGTACTGGAGGCTAGTGGTCTGGGGGGCGTTAGGTGAGGAGCACTGGAGGCTAGTGGTCTGGGGAGCATCAGACGAGGAGCACTGGAGGCTAGTGGTCTGGGGGGCATCAGGCGAGGAGCACTGGAGGCTAGTGGACTGCGGGGCGTCAGGCGAGGAGCACTGGAGGCTAGTGGACTGCGGGGCGTCAGGCGAGGAGCACTGGAGGCTAGTGGACTGCGGGGCGTCAGGCGAGGAGCACTGGAGGCTAGTGGACTGCGGGGCGTCAGGCGAGGAGCACTGGAGGCTAGTGGACTGCGGGGCGTCAGGCGAGGAGCACTGGAGGCTAGTGGACTGTGGGGCGTCAGGCGAGGAGCACTGGAGGCTAGTGGACTGCGGGGCGTCAGGCAAGGAGCACTGGAGGCTAGTAGACTGCGAGGCATCAGGCGAGGAGCACTGGAGGCTAGTGATCTGCGAGGCATCAGGCGAGGTGCAGGGAGTCGGCGGGGCCTCGGACGAGGAACAGGGGGTCCGCAGGGCCTCAGACGAGGAACAGGGGGTCTGCAGGGCTTCAGACGAAGAGCTGGGAGTCTGCAGGGCCTCAGACGAAGAGCAGGTGGTCTGCAGGGCCTCAGACGAAGAGCAGGGAGTCTGCAGGGCCTCAGACGAAGAGCAGGTGGTCTGCAGGGCCTCAGACGAAGAGCAGGTGGTCTGCAGGGCCTCAGACGAAGAGCAGGGGGTCTGCAGGGCCTCAGACGAAGAACAGGGGGTCTGCAGGGCCTCAGACGAAGAACAGGTGGTCTGCAGGGCCTCAGACGAAGAACAGGTGGTCTGCAGGGCCTCAGACGAAGAGTTGGGAGCCTGCAGGGCCTCGGAAGAAGGGCTTGGGGTCCGCAGGGCCTCGGAAGAAGGGCTTGGGGTCCGCAGGGCCTCGGAAGAAGGGCTTGGGGTCCGCAGGGCCTCGGAAGAAGGGCCTGGGGTCCGCAGGGACTCGGAAGAAGGGCCTGGGGTCCGCAGGGACTCGGAAGAAGGACTTGGGGTCCGCAGGGCCTCGGACGGAGGGCTTGGGGTCCGCAGGGCCTCGGACAAAGAACAGGGGATCTGCAGGGCCTCGGAAGAGGAGTAGGGGTTCCGCAGGGCCTCGGACGAGGAACAGGGGGTCCGCAGGGCCTCAGACGAGGAACAGGGGGTCTGCAGGGCCTCAGACGAGGAACAGGGGGTCTGCAGGGCCTCGGAGGAGGAACAGGGGGTCCGCAGGGCCCCGGGAGTGTAGGGGTTCCGCAGGGCCTCGGACGAGGAGCAGGGGGTTCCGCAGGGCCTCGGAAGAGGAGCAGGGGTTCCGCAGGGCCTCGGAAGAGGAGCAGGGGTTCCGCAGGGCCTCGGAAGAGGAGCAGGGGTTCCGCAGGGCCTCGGAAGAGGAGCAGGGGTTCCGCAGGGCCTCGGACGAGGAGCAGGGGTTCCGCAGGGCCTCGGACGAGGAGCAGGGGTTCC
Organism: Scarus forsteni; assembly: GCA_036419115.1. Classification (NCBI taxonomy): domain Eukaryota; kingdom Metazoa; phylum Chordata; class Actinopteri; order Labriformes; family Labridae; genus Scarus; species Scarus forsteni. Next base: position 22,628,333 of record JAZDUH010000130.1, on the reverse strand, counting down.
GCAGGGCCTCGGACGAGGAGCAGGGGGTCCGCAGGACCTCGGCCGAGGTACAGGGGGTCCGCAGGACCTCGGCCGAGGTACAGGGGGTCCGCAGGACCTCGGACGAAGGGCTTAGACTAACCTGGGGCTGAGAGGCTGGAGTTGGACCACTGCAGGACTGAGAGGCTGGAGCCGAATTGCTCTGGGGCTGGAGTTCAGGGTCACTCTCTGGCTTAAAATACCCCTCAGGCCAGCATACAGGCTGCTGCAAAAATTCTATGAAGCGATCTGGCAGTTGCTCCTTTAAAGTAGGCACCTTGTCCATCTCTATCTTTGCCTGATGTAGGGCTGCAGCTCTAAACCAAGGGTGACTCTTCGGGTCTGACCACAGTTCAAAATAAGACAATAACTTCTTAAGTTCCTCGGCAAAAAATCTGCTGGGTCCTTTCTTTGGTTGGTTCATTCTGTTACGGTTTTAAGTAAAACAAAAACCAACAAAAACAAAGTTGTAGGACCCAAATGCAGATAACAAAAAAGCTCTTTAATAACTAAGAAAAAGGACCAAAAAACAAAGTTCAAACCAAATCCAAAAGTTCTAACAAAACAACTGAATACCTACAAATTCAGGAACACAGGAGACACAGAGGCACACGAGCACATGGTGAAACAGGGAAATGAACAATGAACCAACAACCAGACTCAGGGAACACAGAAACTAAATACACAGGGGAATCAGGCACAGGTGAGGCAATCACACAGGTGGAGGGAATCTTCAATCAGAGGAGACACAGAAGGGAGGGCAGGAAAACACCACAAGGAACACAGGGATTCAAAATAAAACAGGAAGCACGAGACAAGACACAAAACCAGAAACTTGACAATAATGAACAGAATCAAGAAAGCAAGGCTAAAGCAAGAAACAAAGTACATAAAGCTAAATAACCAAAGACAGACAGAAACATTACAATAATGAATAGAATATAGAAAGCAAGGTTTAACTGAAGAACAAAGTACATAAAACTAAATAACCAAAAAACAGACAGAGCCATGACAACATGCTCACTTTCTAAAACATGTTAACAAATATTAAGAATTCACATTGGTTTTAGCAGCACTACATTCACTTGTTTCTGTCAGTCAGAGGTAGTAAAAGCTCAGTTTCAGAATTTTTTGCTGAACAAAAAAAAGAATACTGAATCTCCGCCAGCTTGACATGCTTTTAAATCCTATCCATCTGGAAACACACTGAGCACTATTGTTTCTGCATCATCCAAAAAGCTCAGATCTGAAGTACCCAGGACGTCTCTTACATGGCAGATGGGGTTTGAGTTAGATTGCTTAAATAACCGCTAATATACATCTTTTTGTGGACGTCTAAACGTAGACGTCTAAACCTAGACGTTTGTTAGACGTTCATTTTATACCAAATGGGTACTCCTCGTCTCATCATATACGTTTAAATAATCACTAAAATATGTCTATTTGTAGAGGTCTAAATCTAGACATCTAAACCTAGATATCTAAACCTAGACATCTAAACCTAGATATCTAAACCTAGACATCTAAACCTAGATATCTAAACCTAGACGTCAAAACCTAGATGTTTGTTAGGCGTTCATTTTTTTATACCAAATGGGTACTCCTCGTCTCATCATAGACGTTTAAATAATCACTAATATACATCTATTTGTAGACATCTAAACCTAGACATCTAAACCTAGACATCTAAACTTAGATATCTAAACCTAGACGTTTGTTAAGCGTTCATTTTAATACCAAATGTGTATGCCTCGTCTCATCATACATTTTGAAAGAACTGCTTATATATACATCTATTAGCAGACATCTTAACCTAGACGGTTGTTAGAGGTTAATTTTAACACCAAATGTTTGTCCCCGTCCCATCTTAGACATTTAAATAACCGTTAATAAACATCTGTTTAAAAACATCGAAACCTAGACGTTTGTTAGACGTTCATTTTTATACCAAATATGTATGCCTCGTCTCATCATATACGTTTAAATAATGACTAATATACGTCTATTTGTAGACGTTTAAAACTAGACATCTAAACCTAGACATCTAAACCTAGATATCTAAACCTAGACCTCTAAACCTAGATGTTCGTTAGACATGCATTTTAATACCAAATGTTTTTCCTCATCCCATCTTAGATGTTTAAATAACCGTGAATAAACGTCTGTTTGAAAACATCTAAACCTAGACGTTTGTTAAACGTTCATTTTTATACCAAATGGGTACTCCTCGTCTCATCATATACGTTTAAATAATCACTAATATACGTCTATTTGTAGACATCTAAACCTAGCCATCTAAACCTAGATATCTAAACCTAGATGTCTAAACCTAGATGTTTGTGAGACGTTCATTTTTATACCATATGGGCATGCCTTGTCTCATCTTAGATGTTTAAATAACCGCTAATATACATCTATTCGTAGACGTCTAAATGTAGACGTCTAAACCTAGACATCTAAACCTAGATATCTAAACATAGATATCTAAACCTAGATATCTAAAACTAGATGTTTGTTAGACATGCATTTTAATACCAAATGTTTTTCCTCGTCCCATCTTAGACGTTTAAATAACCGTTAATAAACGTCTGTTTGAAAACATTTAAACCTCGATGTTTGTTAGACGTTCATTTTTATACCAAATGTGTATGCCTTGTCTCATCTTAGATGTTTAAATAATCACTAATATACATCTATTTGTAGATGTCTAAAACTAGACATCTAAAACTAGACATCTAAACCTAGACGTTTGTTAGACATTCATTTTATACCAAATGGGTACTCCTCGTCTCTTCATATACGTTTAAATAATCACTAATATACGTCTATTTGTAGACGTCTAAAACTAGACATCTAAACCTAGACATCTAAACCTAGACATCTAAATCTAGATACCTAAACCTAGATGTTCGTTAGACATGCATTTTAATACCAAATGTTTTTCCTCGTCCCATCTTAGATGTTTAAATAACCGTGAATAAACATCTGTTTGAAAACATCTAAACCTAGACGTTTATTAGACGTTCATTTTATACCAAATGGGTACTCCTCGTCTCATCTTAGATGTTTAAATAACTGCTTATATACATCTATTTGTAGACATCTAAACGTAGATGTTTTTATACCAAATGTGTATGCCTTGTCTCATCTTAGATGTTTAAAACAATTTTTAAATAACTTTTCCAGATTTATGTATTGTCAGGGGACAGAAATGAATTACTGGGTCTCACAATGTTTAAATAATCACTAATATACATCTATTTGTAGACATCTAAACCTAGACATCTAAACCTAGATATCTAAACCTAGACCTCTAAACCTAGACGTTCGTTAGACATGCATTTTAATACCAAATGTTTTTCCTCGTCCCATCTTAGATGTTTAAATAACCGTGAATAAACGTCTGTTTGAAAACATTTAAACCTCGATGTTTGTTAAACGTTCATTTTATACCAAATGTGTATGCCTTGTCTCATCTTAGATGTTTAAATAACTGCTAATATACATCTATTTGTAGACGTCTAAACGTAGACGTTTTTATACCAAATGAGTATGCCTTGTCTCATCTTAGATGTTTAAAACAATTTTTAAATAAGTTTTCCAGATTTATGTATTGTCAGGGGACAGAAGTGAATTACTGGGTCTCACAAGAATACATGCTACTGGATTATTTATTTGCAGAAATGAGAGTGCTAATGTAGCCTGCAGCTGCTTTCTTTAAGCAGAGATAGCTAGCCTGCTACTGAGGTCTTAAAATTTTCCTTCAATCTAACTTCACTCTCAGTTGTTGTTGGTCTAAATTCCAACCCATGTCTGACTCCATTGATAGTACATGAGAGACTGTTGTTGGTGATCATATCTGAGTTAACATGACTTGTTCCATTACTCGATTACTCTTAATGTGCCCTGTAAAAACAAACACAGTGACAAATTATAGATATTACAGTATTGGGCAAGTCCAATAGAAATGAAATGTATTAAATTCATGCTAGACAATAACCAGAATCCCATCTCAAAAAAATGAAAATCTCAGACCTTTTAAGACTAAAAATATGGTGAATGCAGAAAAGAGTTAACTGAATAAGTTTTACTGACATTCCACAAAGAAAAACACTATCAACTAAGATTCTTCTGAGAGCACAGACTATAATCAAGGTATGTTGGACAATAGTGCCAGTGCTCACAAATCCTTAAAATATTCTTGGATGTGCATCCAGATTTGAATCACCATTAAATTCTGTTTTCTTCTTCATTTTGCAATGTCCAACATTCCCCCAAATTTAATCGAAATCCATGGAGAACTTTTGCATTATCAATAAAATAGTGGAAAACTGCTGGTGCTCACGGTGTCAAAAAATCCTTTAAAGCTTCCTGGATCCACATCTGTTTTAGAATTAGAATAAGACTTTATTGTCATGTCACAAGTACAGAGCAACACATTTTTTTGCTTCTCAGTTCAACCCGTCTAAGAACATACAAATGACAGTGACACCTACAGGGGGGACAGGAAAAGGAAGACTACTGAATCACAAGCAGAGCAGCACCCCATTTCCAATTTCTACCAAGAATAAGTAACTTCTTCCCTTTTCCATGACCAACAATTACTGAAATTTCATAAAAATCTATTTTGACCTCTTGGAGTAATCTTTCTCACAGACAGATGGACAGACAGATGAACGCAGACACAAACATAACCTCTGTGTCGGAGATAATGCATACAACATGGCCATGGGCTTTTAATGCAACACAAGCTGTAGATAGGTAAAAATTGATCTGCTGTAGTTGCTGTGCTCCCTTTCTGTCAATTTGCTTCCAAATCGTCAGTCATTTCCTTCGGGGTTTGCAGGGTACGCTTGGCTGACCTCAGGGTCTCCTCAACACAGCAGGACATCAGACTGTAAATATTAGATTGCTGCGGGCATGATGTTCTCATGAGCAGATTGGACCATGGATCTCAACCCTCACACCCCAGGGAAATCTTGCGAGATAATCTTTTAAACCAACTAAAAGTCCAGACTTTGCATTGACAAAAAATACCATTTATTTTTCTGTTATGTGTGCCCTGCTGCTCAGAAATATGGGACATAAAATTACCCTGTTCAAAGGCTTCCTGTTATATATAAATGTTTTATCGCTTTAGATTGACTGTAAAACATCTGTGGGTCAATGTGTTGTATGGGTGGTTTGAGATTTTTGAAGTGAGCTTGTATGAGATACATGGTGTTAGCCTGAATATAAGCCACAGTGACAGAGATCAGCTCTGCATTGAAGGTAGGGCTATACTTTCCTGAAGATGGTGCCACAGACTCATGTGTTTGTTAATGAATTTTGGATAAAACAAGCCACAAAAGCAGCAAGGGTGATTACATGCCATATTCAAATCATTTACACTGACTTTTCAGCTTGCAAGCTGTTTCATTTTGGCACTGCCTCGCTAATCCATCTTATTCAAATCTAGTGTGTCCGCCAGCCATTGGCGCTTATCAAAATCCTTTCAGAAGCTGGGAATTCCATCATCCCAGTCAAAGAACACCATCAAGAACACCCTTAAAAGTCAGAGGCCCTTCTGGGAACCTGGCCCTTCTGGAACTTGGACAATCCTCACATACCCTAAGTTTGTCAACAAACATGACTGCTCAGTGTGCAAAAGATATGTAAAAGCATCATCATTACTAAAATTACCACTTACCCCCAAATTCCACCACACGCGAAAGGGCCGCGCCGCACCGCACCGCACCGCACCGCACCGCACCGCACCACGTCCTCAAAAATGTACTGCGGAGCACTTCGCTCCCATTGTTTATCAGGCAAATTCCACTGCATGCTCTGCGGTGCTTCAGCAACGCAGCACTGACGCATTGCAGAGCATGCAGTGGAATCGCACCAAGGCGCGAGAGATATGCTTCAGGTCTGTTTTCTGGGCGGCCGCTTCCAAACCTCATAAATTCACTGTCGTTAAGAAGGCACCAGACAGGAAGTCATATATGGAGTATCCGGAAGTTTCAAAATAAAACACAGTGCACGGACTCTTGCACGTAAATTTCCTCAATAGTTTCTCATTACGTCAAAACCGGCACAGGCATCAGGTCAGCAGTCGGTCAAAGGGTCCCAGGGGCAACACGACACCATGGACGAAGAAAAGTAAATCGTAAAGATTCAGAAGTATATAACATTGTATATTGTATTGACACCATACATCTTTTCTACAAGGATACAGACAGATAGAAATTGAATAAATCACGAAGCTGTGTGGTTGGGACCAGCAAAGAGACCTTAGAGAAGCGAAGTGAGGTGTTTATTTCTTTTTTTCAGTCTATAGCACGTTTTATGAGCGTGTGACATCGCTATTCTCATTAAAGCTTGTGGCTTTCGGGGATCAGCCCTCCCCCTACGGGGCTGTGCGCCACGTTGCTGCTGAGCGGCACGGCGCTTTCACGTTCTCCTCTTGTGCATTGAAATCAATCACATCGGTAGTACTGTAGACCTTCTACATGTGGACATTGTGTAGTGTTGACTTTTTTAAATTGTCTTGTGGCTTGCTGTTTATACTGGTTATTTGCTAACAATGCTAACTGTAGCTGGAGCTCCATGGGTTGGTGTTGATCAACCAAAAGTGCAACAAAATGTGAAAACCTAATTTAAACCCCTCAACTAAATGTTCTTCAGAAATTGTTTTATTGATAGAGTAACAGGAATAGTTATTCTTTTATGATGTAGCTTTTATAGACATGCAGGTGCTGTCGGACTTCTACCCACGGTGACACTGAAAAGCACTTCAACTCAGATATGACATCATCCTAGTTCCCCCATCAGACCACAGATGTAAATGAAATACCGCATATTACCATGTACTTTATACAGTCCCAATCATAAATCCCGACCTATGTTTTTTTTTAAAACAAAGGCTTACATCATCTTAGATATTCATGCGCCTTTAAATTTAGAGACGAGACAGTTATCTTGATATTAAACATAATTATCTTGCAATGGCTGAACAGTGAAGCTGCATTATAAAAGCTCATCTCCCTTTGTTCCCTTTGAAACTGAAGCTGTTAAAGATAGCTTTACCTGCAAGGGATTAGCCTTTATCAGACAGCACTGAGCCGTCCCAGAGCCACAAAGGCTTTGGAGGAGTTTTTATTAGCCTGACATGTACACAGATTGAAATGAAAAACTGGTGAAATCAAGAGTAAAGTGCAGCTTTACATTGTAAAGATTTTGGCTATTTCTTGAATAGTGATGCTCTTTTTGCTGAAATAGATAGTTTCTCTTATAATGTATTTAAAAAACATAAAAAGGTATACTGTACCTGCATGAAGCTATAAAAAACAGAACCACAGCTGTGTCACATGTCTCCCTCTGGTAACATAACTGCAGGAATTTCATTTCCGTCCACATAATTTCTTTTAAGAAGCCTCTTTAATTACATTATTGGAATACTACCCCCATCAATAAGGCATTTATCGCTTTCTTTGTTACAGCTTAAATAAGATCAAATGTTTAATGTTCTTTGCTCATAGCATTTAACCAGAATTCTCTAAATCTAGCGCTCCCCTCACATTTATAATTCATAAAGTCAAAGCCAAACCACAAGGCTGTGTTTCATGATACTGTTCTTCGTCTCCAATGTTCCCGCGAATGTGGCCATGGTTTTTCTGCATGTGAACATGAACATTTTTAATGTGACTCACGCTTCATTGCAGCCTTTTTCTCATGTCATTGTTTTACACAGGGACCTTTTTATGGAGTTCAGATTGTTTGGGGATTTGGAGACCATCAGCACAATTGGCAAAGGCATAATGAATGTTTCTGTATTTTCTGCACCAGTGTGGTTGCTTTGAAGCTGTCAAAATAAAGGTGTCATTATGCTGAGGCTGTATGTCTTTGCAGAACACATTGAAGAATATTTACAAATGAAGGTCTGGTGTCCTGAAAAAGAAAGCTCAGAACAAAGGAAGGATTTAGAGACAAGAGAAACATGAGCAACTTCTGATTTATTCTTGCATTTTACAAAACTTATATTGCATCCGGGCCTCATTCAACAACAGCATCTTATGTTTTTCTTAAATTTGTTAGTTCCCAAAAAGATCTATGTCAGATTAATGACACTATTTGAAAACGGCTGAGCTCTTAAACTCCTGTGTCCTTAATTTGATGAATGGTGTGTTCCCCCAAGATGAAAGCTTGGGGATGGTTTTCAGCATAGAAAACTGTCATACACGCTCTACACCAAAGTCCCACAGGATCAAAAGATAGATGGAGTGACATGAGAAGAGCTGCCAAATCAAAGAAATCAAATGATGAAACATTGGGCACAAGTTGGATACACTGAAGCTGTTCAGAGATGTATGTGATACTGCTCCAAATTAAATAAAAAAAGCTAATTTAATGAAATGGTTGTGGAGACTAAATGAAGGACTAAAGGTAATCCCATTGGATTATTTTCTTGTTCAGACAATGCAGTCATCAAAAATAATGTCACACATTTCATGGTTGTGTCAAAAACACGGTGTCTCTGTTATCATAAACTGCTCCAACTTCATGGTCCATGTATTCTTCAGAAAACATATTTTTGATTTAGATTTTTCAACATATCTTTTGTAAACTTAAAGGTGTAGTGTGTAAAAGTTGGCAGCGTTTCGCCAAACAGAAATGGTGTTAGGATGTAATGTTTCTTTTTATCAGTGAAGTCTGAAGAAATAGGAGTACAATCATCCCCATCAAACTTTCGCTTTCTTTTTTTCATAAGTTAGAAAAAAAACTTTTCATATTTATGTACTGTGGGTCTTCCCTTTGTGGAGGATGACATACCGACCTGCCATGTTGTCTACCTGTGGGTTTTGGGGACAAAAAGAGAAAAAGGCGATTTCTGAATACAAGTCTGGCCACCGGTCCTGAAATCTACCGGGATAGCAGCCGAAGAAGAAGTAGAGAGAGCGGGTATTACAAGAGAAGAAGGCAGCACAGTGTTTGTTACTGTTGTAAATGACGTCCTGTTCACGATCACCGTCTCTTCTCTCTTAGTGATGTGATGTTTTTGTAACGGATGGGCTCATTCCAAAATCTGAATTCTATATGACTCTATAATACCAGATTCTACACACTTCATCTTTAAGAGAAGTTATTTTGCTTTGCTATACTGAACCTTCACAAATGGAACAGAAATGACCTATAATGCAGACTGTATAAATGCAGGCCTGCTTGTGGTACCATCTGTCTAAAAGTAGCATGGAGGCAGAGCCTTCGGTTATCAGGCTCCTCTCCATTGGAATCATTTACCAACCACCGTTTGAGAGGAAAAACACCCTCTCTACATTTAGGGTTAGACTTAAACTCTTCATTTGAAAAAGTTTTTGAGCAAGGCTGTCTCAGGCTTCACCCAGTGCATAGTGAGGCTGCAATAGGCTTAACCTGCCAGCAGGAATTGGCACACTGCATCTCTCTATCACTCTTTCTCCCTGTTCTCTTTCTCTCTCTTTGGCCCTCTTTTTCATTTGCTCTTGCAATCTGGCTCTTGCCTTGTAGGCTGCTCTGGATCATTGGTATGATTGCTGTGGACCTATGTGTCTTCCACTTCTGCTATAACAACTATTTGGCCTTTCCTTTAGCCCCTTTCATTTATCATTACAGTTTCTAATGTAAGCTTCAGAATAATCACTCAATTACAATACATGATAGTTCCAACAAATATCACTGTCACCATGGCTACCAACATCAGTCATCTCCAAACTCTAATCATTATAGCTGTGAATGATTTACCATCATAATAATACTTTTATAGCCATATAAAGGAGGACCCTCTTAAAAACCAGATATCACATCTCAAGTGGCTAACATCTAATGATTTAATCTTTAACAGAGAATTATGACAGGGACAAATTGAAGGCCTGGGCATCCATAAATTATTCCTTTCATGAACTCTAATTTTAGTAACTTTGTACAAATCTGCAGTAAAATCTGCCTTCTTTGTATCCTTTCTATGTCATTCTTAAAAATTGAAATAAAAACACAAATAGATAAATAAACCAAAATAGATAAATACTTATCAAATATAACAACAAAGTATGGTACTGACTGACTCCTTTGTAAAAATTAAAATAACATTTGTTGTGCTCACTATTAAGATTGTTATTAAGGTTGATTGATCAATTGATTCAGTTTGTATAATATTATAGAAACCTTTTTTTTTATTAAGTTGCCTTGGCTATCAGAAACATGAGTTATCCAACACCATAAACTATTGATCAACTGGTGACCCTGCACTATTCTCCCAGGAAATTAGAAGAGAGAATTGTGATGTGATTTTAAGAAGGCTTTTCCCGCATTGAACCCCAACAGCAACCCCAAAACAATTAAAATTGAAACTGTCTTATCATGAATGACTGTCTATGTGATCAGTTTTACAGGAATCCTCCAATCTAACCAGACACATATCAGTGGTAACCTCAGTGACAGACAAAATGACAGCTTCAGAAATAAGTGGCAAAAATGTCCCATCTTCTCAGTGTAGCTGGATGCAGTTTGGTTGACGTGGACAGATCTCACTTCTAAAGGCTAGGAAGTACATAGGATCTTTTTAAAAAACAAACATACTGATGCAATATTGTGTAAATAAGAAAAATACTAATATATCACATTTATTTTAAAACCTGGCCCCCACTGCATCTGTTAAAGAAAAAAAATGGCCCTTCCACAAATGTAGTTCCCAGCCATAGACAAATACATAGATGCTGCACTTGGGGTCCTGACACATCTACCAGTGCCTCATTTTGGAGGGGGTGACTGTGGTTTACAGTGAATCTCATGGCAGCAGGGGCATATCAATGCTGAAATCACGCATAAGGGCCTGAAGGGAGAGTCTGTGTCCTAGCCATTTTTATCACAAGCATCAGATGTGTTTATGGTTCATAATAATTCACTGTGTGAAAATGTAGGCTTTTCTACTGGAATGCTCTATCACTGTAATTCTCAGTAGGGCAAACAGTGCAATACCGCTATTATTATAAAGGTTAATATATCAGGCTACTGTGCATGCTCTTCCAAATGAAAAGAAGAATCATATATTTGCTTTGAGGAGTCATAGTATGTTTTTTTTTGTCTCTGGTGTGTTTTACATGTCTTCTCCACAACTCTCTTTTCTCTGCATAAAACAGCAAAGTCCCTGCAACAGCATCAGTACTTCTTCTTCCTCCTCTTTTCCCCTGTGAACAATGCCAGTAGCTTCTTGAAACAGCTAATTACCTCCCAAAAGATCTACTAGTGTGACATCCTACCGTAAGTCCAAGCCTACCGACCCAGGCTGGCAGCCCCATTGCAGAGCTGTTGAAAATGTCACTGAACTGACTCTTTGGCACGGGGTCAAAGAGTGGTATATAAGAGGAGATGGGGCAGCAAGACAAAAAACTCCTACTAAGTGTCTCAGAAAGAGTTAGAATAGAGGTAGATCAGGAGTACTGAGTGTGTGAAAACTGGGAGTTCTTTTTGAACTTTATACATACTCTAGCAGCTGCTGAAAATGTTCATATCAATCCTGAATATGTCAACTTAAAAACGTGACACATCTTTTCCTCCACCAACAACACAATTCTTCTTTTGAATATAAGAAAGTTTTCCTTAAAAAAGAAAACACACTCTCGCATCATGTCGGCATTTTCTATTGCTCAATGGTTCATTTTCCAGTTACTTTAAATATTCCGATTTTGCATTAAGCCAAGGTACAATAATTTGATTTTGGTTACTGCTGAAAGAAAACACCAATGTTATTGGAAAACTAAGACTGGAGTCAGGAGGCAAAAGCATTTTCTATTTGCTCCAATGGTTCATTTTCACAAAAAATGATTTAGCATATTAAACTAAGACTGGAGTCCAGGAGCAAAAGCAGTTGGGATTTTCATTGTTTCATTATTATACTTATCCTGTAGCGTTTTTAGAATGTGTAATGTCCCACAAAATGATTTTGTAAATTAGGTTTTAGAATTTAATAAATCTCCTTCCCATCACACACACAACAATTCTTCTTTTGAATATAAGAAAGTTTTCCTTAAAAAAGAAAACACACTCTCGCATCATGTTGGCATTTTCTATTGCTCAATGGTTCATTTTCCAGTTACTTTAAATATTCCGATTTTGCATTAAGCCAAGGTACAATAATTTGATTTTGGTTACTGCTGAAATATGTTCACAACTGCTAATGTTATTGGAAAACTAAGACTGGAGTCAGGAGGCAAAAGCAGTTGGGACTTGTTTCATTATTATACTTATCCTGTGGCGTTTTTAGAATGTGTAATGTCCCACAAAAATGATTTAGCAAATTAGGTTTAGAATTTAATAAATCTCCTTCCCATCACACACACAAAATCTGACTTTGAATACTTTAACTTTAGTATTTCATCAACTTTCCTTTTCTAAATTAGCCCTTTTTTATTTCCTACTTTTTATTTCTTCTGCTGTTGTACTTGTCATTTCATTTCTTCCCTTTTGTCACCATTGTCACTGTGTCATTGTTGTCATGCAAGTCATTCTCTTTGCACTGTACTGCACCAACTAAAAAAAAGAATCAAACAAAAAAAGGACCAAAACTGTTCAAGTTTTCACACACTAAGTACCCCACTCCACAGCAATTGTCACTCCATCTGAGACGCCCCAGCTCCTGCACTGTAAGATTGGAATAGAAGATCAAATATTAGAAGAAACTCACATAAATGATGAATTAGGTGCATTATTCTGAAGAGACCACTTGTCAATTCTGAATTCTTCTTAAATGATAGACCATGTGAAAATCCAAGATGACGGCCATTATTCCAATAATCTTTTCATAAATTTGTTTATATTTCCACCTGAGGAGTTTATTTTTAAACCTCAATGCCAATGATGCTGCTTGTTGCATTAAACTTCAATGAAATAGTGTGCAATGATTGATTCAAATCGTTTTTAATATTCAATTAAATACAGTTTTAAGGCAAGATATCTAATATTCTCACTGATGAGCTTCATTGTTTTGGGGCAGAGAAAGTTAAATACTGCTAAAAAAAAAAAAAAAAAAGCACCTCTTTGGAAGATTCCAGAAGTGAACAGGGTAACTGGGAACAGCTCAATATCATGACAGGGAAGGGGATAGAAAGTGTATCCCTAAACTGCTCAGTCATTCACAAGCAAATGGCCAAATTTGATGCTTGTTTTATTGGTTGCACAATTTTTCTGTTTCTCGCTCCACTATAAGGTCCCCTTCCCCACATGAGCCCAGTCTCCTCTGATTGGTTGATAATTCTACTCTGTGGGAATTGGTCAGGTTGGGGCCATATTCCAGTTTGCTCTGCATGGAGCTTGCCACCCTGAGCCAATGAGCTTGAACCACTGACAAAACATTAACAGGATGTCACGCTGGTGGGTGAATGGGCTCAACCGTCTTAGGTGTTGTGCACAGGAGGAGAAAAAGTAGTCCAAATGCTCCAGATTCTGTTGTCTTGGGGACAGAAGTAGTTTATCGTGTGGAAAGGATAACACACTAAATGGTGTATGTATTGTTAAAAAGTAGGAGATTACAATTCAAAAATAATACATCCTGGTGTAGTTACCTCTGCTAAGGAGGTTATGTTTTCGGGAGAGTTTGTTTGTCTGTCTGTCCATCTGTCTGTCTGTCCGTCTGTCTGTCCGTCTGTGAACAAAATAACTCAAAAAGTCATGGATGGATTTTGACGAAATTTTCAGGAAATGTTTAGCATGGGAAAAGGAAGAACTGATTCGATTTTGGTGTTGATCTGGATCAGCGTCTGGCTGTCATGGCAAAAAATGTGATTTCTGTGAATAACTACTGAACTAAAATAGATATCATTATGAATACAATTGCTACTAGTATGTTTTCATGGTCAAGGAATCTAAATATTTTGATGAAATAAAGGTAGGAGTAATATTTATGGTCAAAATGACAATATGGCTGAGGACTGTGGCGCTGGCGGAGGTCTGCGCTCTCAGAGTGCTTTTCTAGTTACCTCCCTCAAGGAGGTTATGTTTTTGGGAGTTTGTCCGTCTGTCTGTCAGTCTGTGAACAAAATAACTCAAAAAGTCATGGACGGATTTGGATGAAATTTTCAGGAAATGTTCAGCATGGGAAAAGGAAGAACTGATTGGATTTTGGTGTTAATCCGGATCAGCGTCTGGACGCCATGGCGAAAAATGTGAATTCTGTGAATAACTACTGAACTAAAATAGATATCACTACGAATCCAATTGCTAATGGTATGTTTTCATGGTCAAGGAATCTAAATATTTAGATGAAATAAAGGTAGGAGTAATTTTTATGGTCAAACTGGCAATATGGCTGAGGACTGAGGAGGACTGGCGGAGGTCTGCGCTCTCTGAGTGCTTTCTAGTTATGGATTGCTTTTGGTTTTGCAAAAGTTATTTTATCTAAAAAATCAGTTTGAAATGTATAGTTTAATACTGTTATTCACTCAGTTGTGATCAAAGACTGCATGGCTAATATTAATGTAGTTCATTTTAAATAATTTATTTGTACATGTTATTCAATAATATAACAGTGCTCGGTTAATGAAAAAAAGGAGTGAATGTATTTTTAAATGCTCTTGTGTCTTTCTGAATCCAGCATGTTTGAGTGCTGAAGTGAGTGCAAAAGTCATTATTTTAACCTTTCAAAATGGCACTTAGATGAGCCAAAGACAGCTTGAAGCATTCTTGATTTTTTTTTTTTCTGAGCAGAAATCAAATATACAAGAACTTTGATAATTGAAAATTCTTCAAGGGAACTGCACAAGACAGTTTCAAGAGAAATTTTCTCAAGAACTGTTGTTGAATGAGGCCAGTTATTCTTACAGGAGAGACAGGTAGGAGGAAATCATAGGGGAAAACTAGCATGAACAGAGACTTATAGTGCATTTATCATTACAGTGCAAATAGAATATACTCTTATAAATGAAATAAAGAAGCCAGCAGCTGCGTATAGCCATCAGCTTACAGAGGGCCAGGGAATGTCATTACCTTTAAGTGAAATGAAGAATTCCTCATGAATGATACCGGCTGAAGGTCACAGAGATTCTGGGGGTAATTCGAGTGTAAAAACCGGCTTAAAAGCTTTGACAAAGTGCAGGAGAAAGTAGCTCTACAGGATAATTCAGAGTAATCTCATTCTATAGGTATAGAGGGAATAATAAAAGTCCTCTGCGGGGGCGTCTGCTGGTCACTTGTAACACAGGCTCAAACAGCACACAGGTATTAATACAAAAACAGTTTATACTCGCTGGATTCTTTTGGGCAGCCACTTGAAAAGAGTCTTGTACAGTTTTTTGCTTTTTACCTTTGACTTTTTATATCTCTTTAGGATGAGACTTCTGAGCAGGCCAAAGTTTAGAGGTGGGTTCAGGTACATGGAGAAAGAATGACTTCCTTTCATTGAATGATTCAGGACCTCCAAAAAGCGTCGCTCCTGTTGCCTGAAGTCGTACTCCACACTGGAGAGAGACAGAAAGCATGAATTACTTGAATTGCCTGAAAACATTAACATTAAATGTGTTAAAAATATTTAAAATGATGGTTGTGCTAAACGATATTGTCAGATTTTCCTTTTCGGCTAAGTCACAGTACATTAACCGTAAAGGCTCTGCTACATGTTTCTATTCTCATGGTTGAAAAAGGTTGGAAACCTCTTAGCACAAACTGCTCTGCCAAAAAAAAAAAAAAAAAAGTCGGAGAGATCACAGTTAGCAACACAACTATAATAAAAGTGGTATGTTATGTTGACACTCAGCTAGTTGAAAATTAACAAGAAGGTTTCTCATCAACAATCTAGAATTGAATGTTGGACTTTAGTGTGAGATAAACAAACCATAGCTGAACACTGTCTTTAAAAGTTAAAATAGCCTTCTGGGGGGGTTCAGCTAGTGTCCATTTCATGCTGTTTCCTTCAGTCTGTAGGCAGTAGATATTCAGCATCACTTATACGAGATCTAAAATAATGATGTAACATCAAGAGCTTGTTGGCTCTCGGCACTAGGGTTGTGTACAGGCAAGAATCTGGCAATGCAATATGTATCCCATACATGAGTGATGATATGATCTCTTGCATAAAAAACAGGGAAATACATCATTTTTTTCTCTTAAGTCATCTCCTTAACCTTCTTAGCCCGACTTTAGGCCCATTTGTGGGCAGACCAAAACATTTGCGATAAAAACTAGCTTCAGCTATTGCTGAAAGTTTAGCGCTAATTTTCAAACGTGTTTTAGTGCAAGCATAAGTTTTAGAAATTATGTTTGTGTCTGCATTTGCCTGTTTGTGTGCAACAAGATGACACAAATACTACTGGAATTTCACAGAGATGCCAGTAATGGCACATCTTAACAATGATGTGATTTTTGGTGGATCAAGGAATATTTTCAAGCATTTCTTAACAGTGCAGGATAGGGCAATTTTCCACATTTTTGCTACTTAGTACGCTCTCAACCGATTTGGATGACATTTCCTGGGCATATTGGTAATGGCACAACTGCCATTGGTGAATGATCATTTTCACTTAATAATTGTCAAAGTAACAATTATATAAACATGATTCAAAATGCTAGGGGTAGGTTTTCAAGGTAAAGAAATGATATGAGGGTTATTTCATCATAGAACTGTTGCTTATAGGTGTAACAGCAATATCTAACTACCTTTGTGGATGTTTGCGCTTTCCGTGTGCAGTCTAGTACATCAGTAATGCTATAAAAATCATCAAAACAATAATCAATCAATCAATCAAACTTTATTTATAAAGCACTTTCCGTACAAAAAAATGTAGCACAAAGTGCTACAAGCAAGTAAGAGTTGGGGGATACATTATAAAATATAAAAACCCACCTATCCTCCCAGCCCACATTTAACACAGACAGCCATGCGCACCCAAGCACACACACTGGGACACTAAGTCAGGACAAATCAACAGTCACAGCGGACTGTGGGAACACGATCTTAAATTAAAAATGAGGAAACACAGGAGCTGAGAATAAACTGAAAAAACCATGATAAGATATGATAAAGATAAGGCGCTACAAGTTTATTAAAATAGAACTTCAAACCACACAGTAAAGGGAAAGAAACTAAGATCCTATCTTCTGAAACTGAAATGGAATAAAACACATATAATACAGACTAAGAGAGTAAAACAATTCAGCTAAAAGCCAAACTGAAAAGGTAGGTCGTGAGTTTGCGCTTAAAAAATATGAACAGTTAAATTACACAATTTGAAAAGGAGGTGCTTGACAGATTAGACGAAGTTCAGAGCTTGATAGAAAAACAAGGAACTTTTGACATAATGGCAGAATAAGGGAGGTGACCACTTGATCTATAACACAGTAAACATCCATGTTACATCGTAATTTTCAATAGTCAAGCTATTTTAATGCACAATAAATGTGATAACTGCTAAAAACATTTTCTGCTGATAAAATCTTGTCATCATAATCTGTAATTGTTGCATCCTTGAGTACACCTCACACTGCTGTTTCCCTTTATGTGGGAGGCTATTTCCTTGTCACATTCCGATCTGCTGGATTGGTTTTGGCAGGAGGACATTCAGGGCTTCTTTTTTTCTCAAGGTGCACACATCTTCTCTGAATATCTTTATCTCCGACTTGGCCTTTAAGGACCAAATGCCGACATGCTGCACTCAGCGATCAACTTGCATAACATCTTTTTGTCATGCAAAAGCGGTTCAGAAAATAAATGGATCAAGAAGGGGGCTTTGAATATTTCAAGATAAAGACCTCTTTAGGCTTCGCTTTGTAGAGCACAAGGCTTTTTTTTTGAAGACTGAGATTTCTTTGCTTCCTTTAGCCTCCTTTGCACATACAGTATTTCTGGGACAATTGCTTTAAATCCTTTTTGTTGCCTCCACCTGATGCAACAACTCATTTAATGAGTGCAAACGAAGACGGAAAGAATAAAGATAAGCAGTTTTCATGGTAAGGCTGAAAATTGACAAGGAGTGCAAAAATCTTCTGTCAAAAGTTTAACCATATCAGTGTCTGTCACTGATGAAATCCTACATTGTAGCCATATCAAAATATAGAGAATTCTGTTAGCCATGCTTTTGACCATTAAGGTCTTTGAGTATTACTGTGGAGTCAAAAAACACAAGGTGCTGTAACTTCTCCTTCATAGACAGATCATGTATATTTCTTGACAAGTGGAGGGTGATGAGGGGGGAAAAGATGGAGTAGAAGCCAAAGAACCCTTTTAAGTGACAGGCTGTGGCAATGTTACCTAACGTTTTACAAATATGACTCTACCAGCATTCACAATCTGTTGCAAACTGTTTGCAAGATTGTGTATGTGTGTTCAGCTGTAACCATGATGCCTACAGTCTTTGTCAAAAATCGTACAGGGTATTTTTCTACATGGTAATTGTGATCAGGTGGGAAGGTTTTACACCTGGAACGCTAATTCAAACTGTGAATCTGGAGGTGGCAACTTGTTTTGACCTTTGATTGGTCATTCAGTTATTTGTCTGCCAACATGAGAGAAAGCTTATGTTCAAATTTTTTTTCATCCAGGTAAGCAGCCATACATGAGACTTACCTAGATGAAAAGTTTTGACACAGAGAATGATGCAGCCTAATATTCTATTGCAATCTGTGGTTCATTATTGTATCTCTGCAGGAGATTGTCTTTTTTCCTGCTTTTTTCTAAGTTACACTTATCATTGTTTCAAGCCTGGTCCACACCTGTGTCAAAACTATCCATTCTGAAGCCCCATGTACCATCTTGATCATTTATACAAGAGTTGGTGCATCAACATTGCCTTGTAATACTTAAAGGTGCTATGAAGACAATCTATTACCTGTGGGCGACATTAGGACTCTGCGACCCATGAGCACGCACGGTGACTGTCGTAATGCTGCGTTCCAGTAACCTCGGAACTGTGTGTGACATCATCTCCAAGTTATCGCCGTTCCAGTTGAAGTCGGAAAAAAACATGCCAATCTACCAGGCTATTGTTAGCTGTTGTTAGCACGCCCTGTGTTGTTGTATGAAGAATGTGAATATCAATATGGCAGCATTTTTGTAAATATAACAATACGATGTATACAGCTGATCTAGAGCAACACACCCCAGTCAGAAGTGCAAATAAATTGATTATTACAGGAGCTAAATAACTGTTCACACTGGGGGCATCCATCTTCGATTGTCAACTCGGGGGTGGCGAGGTTTAACCGAGTTCCCAGTAGGAAATTCCGATTTCGGGGTACGTTCCAGTTGCATTTTCCTACTCAGAACTCGGAAATTCCTACTTCTGACTACAACTGGAACGCACCAAAAGACCCAAGCCAAAGCGTGCCTTTGTTGTGATGCCAATAAAGCATGCAGCTCGGACCTTCCTCAGAACTCTGCATTGCTTTACAACTTCTTTTTTCAACAACTTTCAGGATGCAAAGCGACGAGGTAATATATCTCTTTCTAGTTGCGTAGCGGTAGTTTTTGATGTGTGACAACAAGCAATTTTTTGGAAAACTTAGTTTTGTAGTTTTGTAGCCGGCTATATATCGTTACTTACAGCCCGGTGCTCTAAGACGTGTCAGAATAATATAAATTTGCTCTAGTTTTAATTGTCTTGTTCCCGAAGTTCAGTATCCAGGCCAGTCCAACCCTGTCCGACCCGACCACTTAGCTAAGGAATAGCATTTATAGATAACCTATTTTGATGCTATGAAACTCATCTTAAAGTGCGTATTTCGATCAGGCATATATCTAAAAGTGAGGCTTTTTTGTAATTACTTAAACTCCTCACAGTCTCTTTAACTAAAATTCTAATCTATAGTGTGATACTGTGTGTGTTCAAGCTCTGACACATCCTCTTCTTTTCTGTGAAAGAAATCATGATGACTGAAACGGAGGGTACAATTTAGGGTATAAATGTGCAGCAAGTGACTGTAATGCAATACAGAACTGTTTAAAAAGGAGACGACCTTGCTCTGCGTGGCATCTGGATCCGCCTGATTCCATATATGTATTCAGGGAGATCCAACTTACCAAGCTCCAGTCTCCAGAGATTGTGAGTGGCACCACCCAATCAGCAATTGTCCAGTTACCTGCTGGATATGCTTTAGAAATAATCTACCCATTACCATACACTTTATGTGGGCTCTTTCCCACATGAACTCATGATTTAGTGAAAAATATTGGAACAGTTCATCTGGTTTGTCAGGTAGGAGGAATTTACATTTTGGAGCTTAGTTAAGACATAGCCTATCTGAAGAAGCACGCACCTGGTATATGCATTGGCTTATATTTTGAAGCCATGCAACCACAATATGGTAAACAAAATAATACCCCAACACTCTCAAAGGATGGCATTCATTAAGTGCTGGGCAGCACACAAATCAGAGTTCAGCTCCCCATCATCTAAGGCCTTTTTCAAAGGCTTTTGCATCAGTGGAGCATTGTGTAGGCGACACCTTAGATTTGACAAGGACATATAAATCAGACCCTTAGTCTTATCTGTCATATCAAACAGCACAGAAGAGACAGGCTAACCAGCCTCTATCTAGTGATCTGTGAACAGTGCTGTCAGTCAATACTCACTTCTTGAGTTACTCAGTGCAAAAATCAGGCAACAGGGCATGGAGTGAATGCCATTCTCCCTGTGGAGAGTTACTCTCCTGTTTGATTGCAAGAAGATTTCAACTTAGTGCACAAACTTAAGCTAAATCCCAATAAAATGTGATACAATTTTTTAGGCACATTGCTGATGCCACCGATGTAACTTCTTCTTAACCCAGTGGTTCCCAAACTTTTCACAGCCTGTACCCCTTCAGGCGACCCCCAGCCACGTACCCCCTACTGTCACTCACCTAAAGCGGCGAGAAAAAGAAATGTGTCTGTAAGCCTGCTGCCAGACACATTTCATACAGCATACAAATAAAATATCTTAAGATTAATTATTTCTCATGAAGTAGATTAATTTACCAGCATTTTCAGTGGTCAACACCAGTTCACTTTTGAAGAAAAATCACATTTCTGGAACATATTCATTAATGAACTTGAATCTGTTATGTACAAACTTACCAATGCTCTTATAAGGAGGCTGTCTGACTGAACTTATGTTGCTATAAGAATGTTAGACTATTCAGGACAGATTTCCTTCTTCAAGATGCCTAACCAATCCAGCCTCCAGCCTCCAGCCTCTCTGCCAGCACATCAGGCCTTTGTCAAATCTCACAACACAAACATTTGCCAGTTTGAACTTTACCTACAGAAACGACTGTTTGAAACCTGACAGGTATTTGCCTACCCCCTATCTCACTTTGCTTAGCCCTGGGGGTGTGAGTACCATTGTTTGGGATTCACTGGCTTAACCCACTGAACATGTTCAAAAGTTTAAGTATTTGGGTTTCTTGCTACATCGAAAGTTTTTTTTTCAGTCACACATTTTTTATCTTGAAATGAGGTCGTAACTTGGTTTCTTTATAGGATCAAGTAATGATCTCATCATCTCTGTTTGTATACTCCACAGCAACAAGCAATGGAAATAGATTATGCAAGCTTCAGTATTGCCTGTTATGGATTATAGTGACACTGTACAAATGCAGCAATTTATTAGAAAAACACATCTGATACTATTTATCTGATCAAAATCAAAGTGGTGTTTCTCTTATGTCTACACACAACAAAATATACAACCAGATTTAAATTCAAATATTCAGTACACTTTAGGATTGCAATATTTGGCATGCTAACATCAATTCATGCCATGTATTTTTGATATTTAAATTTCCAGTTTAATCAGGCTTTTGGTCCGTTCAATGATGCTGCTGACACAGATCAGATGAGTGACATTCACTGTGCCGGAAAGTAAACTGCCAGGGCTGCACAGGAGAGAGAAGAAAGGAACTCACTGTTGCCATTTAAATGTGCTGCGTGTACTTATTTGAACTTTGAAAGGGACATAAGAGATGGACATGACATATGGGGATGGATGACAGTAAAAGAGCGGACATGAGGCTAAGCTCAGGGGGATAAGTTTTTCTTTCTGATGCAAATGCTTTTCTTGTTCTGTCTCTTATTGCATACAGCAATTACCCAACCTAGGAAAGACAACATGGTCTCAGTTGGGTTGTCTTGGTAAAATAAAGGCAAGTTAGTACAATAAATAAATCATCCGGTACCAACAAGCAACAGCAGTTTCAAGCATATCAAAGAAATGTATAATTAAAGAGCACCACTATATTGCTGTGGGATTCAGAAGAAGCTGATGTTTCAATTCAGTTTTGTATTGTTTCCTGTTTTCTGTAAAAATGACAGTCATGGTGACCATCATAAATTAACCCTGCTGTCTGTTTGAGCTTGTCTTGCTCAGCTTTGTTCATCTTTGGCAGATTCAATTCGAGAGGGTCTCAATCTCAATCTGCATAAATCTGCTGCGTGAACAGACTGAGTCACAATCAGTCTGGGCTGAAATTTGACAGTTGCTCCAAAAAGATTTATGGTTTTGCTGTGGGAGGAAAATGTAATCTCCGTATGTATTCTGAGCGGGAAACAAATGAGGAGTAAGGAGCTTTTCATTTGGTAAGCTGCCCATTACAGTAAGTCATTCTTTTCTTTTTTTTTTAAACAGCGAAGTGAGGGGAGCCGGCTGCGTGGTGAAGAACTGCCCGCCAACTGTGGAGCCAAATGGGTTTAATCTTGATGAATTGTGTCTCATGCACAAAGGGAACTTTAAATACACTTGTACTTCAGAATTGTCCTTGAATGAAGTAATCCATTGTGGCTTTGCTGCATCAAAATATTTAGAGAAGTCCTGCTGAGAGCACTTTACGCTACATCTGGAGACTTGTTTTAAAAAATTGATACATTTTTTTGTTCTAAGCCCTCTAAAAAATGTCCTCCCTGAACCTAGTGGTACATCGAAAAACAAGAAGCAATTTCTTTTCTAAAAATACACAATTTTCTGTAACAATAGTTTTTCAGTTCGGCAAGAGCAGGCTTCCCAAGCTGCTCTGATTACTTATCAGTTTGGATTATGCATGCAGGCAAAATTGGTAGCTTCAGTATTATCTTACCTGTACACAATACAAGCAGTCTTCTGGCAGGTGGAGCAGTTTTTGAGGTCCTGCCCGGTATTGTAGCATCGGCGCCTGGGAGAAGGGAAAGCTAGGTAAATTAAACAGCACACACTAAATGAATGCAACATTTTCTCATCTCTGTTTGTACACTCAGAATGCTGTTGGCAGCGATTAGATGTATAACGTGGATTTAACGTCAGTCAGTCAAAAGGAGTGGGTCATTCTGAAACATAACCTCAGAGGCACTCACGACTTATTAGCACACAACAGTGCATGAGAATGATTGACAGAGACACGTAGCCAGAAGGTGGTTTTAATTCTTGTGATTTGTCCCAGCAGAGTAAAACAGCTATATAAATCCCTCTTGAGACTTAGTGCCCCAGTGACAAGCCTGAACAGGTTTCTGTCACAAGACACAGATTGGTTTGAAAACTTGTGACAACATAATGATGGTTCCACATTATCAAACTGAAATCTGAATTACTGCCTATTTTTAGTGTGCACAGAGCCAGATGTATTACAGCTTACAGTATGTTTTCCCTCAAAGGATATTTGTGCCAGCATGCCAGGTAGACAGTTCAGTTTGTCTACAGGATACATTGTACAAGCCCATGTTTTCGAGGCTGACCAGACGTCCCAGTATAGCCAGGACCGTCCTGTTTTTAGACCTAAGTGTCCTGTGTTCCTACAAATACCAAAAAACACTAATATGTACCCATTTTGGGCAGATACCAAAACATTTTACCATGTGAGCAATACTGATTTGTTGATATGTCAACTGTATTTCCAAACATGTTGCCAATTTAACCAAAAGAATCTTAAAGACTGTCCTGCACATTAATGCTCCCTGCTGACTGGTCTGTTTATTTGTTGATCAACCTCAGAGTGCAGCCACTGCTTGTCCAGCTAATCACAGTGATAGCTGCAGGTAGAGAGTTTTCCCTCAGAAATGATTTCAGCAGTTTTTACAGAGCTTCGGGTGAGGCACAGCTGCAAATACCAAAAATTAAGTTTTCACACAGCAGCAGACAGTTTTTAGTCCTCCACTGATACATACATGTTTGGACATATTGAACTTTTTTTTTCTTTTTTACTAAAAATGACATGCTTAAATTATTTCAGTATGTATAGAAGTACATTTTGACTGCAACAATACCGTGATAAAAATAAGAATGATATTTTTGGTCACAATAACCGTGATATAAAAAAATATATAATACCGATACATCCCTATACATATAGACATGTAACACTGTATTCAAACCAGCAAACATTAACAAGATGTAGACTGGAAGTAGCTCCGATGTAATGAAGCAAATGATGCTGACATCAATGTTTTTGCTAAACTGAATTGACCAACTACTAATGTTTGCATCTGATAAATCAGTATAACTTGTGCTGTTTGTAACAAACACTGAATAAAACCCCAAATCAAACTTTGAAATTACAGAAAAATGTGTGTGCAGCCAGAATATTCAGTAATTACCATTCATCTGTGGTTATTTCATACCAAAATATGCATATATAAGATAGATAAAGCGAGATGACTATGATTAAATGTCATTATGCCGGGACCAAAACAGATTAATGAGTAGAAGCATTATGAAGAAATACTTTACTTTAAAAATGACAAAACATGCCGAATAATATGTTTTCATGATGTATTAAAGGATATGAAAAGGGTACGATGAATTAGGAAAAATATTTCAGCATTAATAACAGTAGCATCTTCGGCTCATAAAGCTTTTTACCTCCAACACTAAAATTAGTTAAAGTAGTACTAATAGTAAAGTTGTACCAAAATGGGAATAATATTAAAATGTACTTTCGTTGGTTCAAAGTTTGGATTTTTAATCTGCAAGTTTTTTTGCAAAGTTAATAATAAATTTATATTCAGCAGAGACAGATATGATGGGGACAGAATTTTTGTTTTTGTTTTTCTTATTTTAATTCCTTACCTTAATTTATCACCACTTTAAGTTCATTTATTTGCATTTCTGCAATATGCTGTTGTACCTTATAGTCATTATAGATGTTTATGTTAGTATAAGATGCATTACTTTCTCCATGGTTGTTATTAATTATACCTCTATAAGAACTACTGTTAGAACAATATAGAAAGGAGGACCCTCTTGAAAAAGAGATGTCAAATTTCAAGGGGCTTAACATTATACATTTATATTTAGCAGAGACTAATGTGATGAGGACAGAGTTTTGATTGTCTGATGGATCTGTCACGACTTTCAATTCTTACTTCAGTCACTTTGTCTCTGCTCATCTTCTTTCCTTCTCCCACACCCCAGGCACAGGTTTGGTGGATGGTAGTGTGATCACAAGCCAGACACCAAAAGATGGGACTAAAGTGGTTGATGGGAGAGATGAGGTGCAGAGCGTGACGTCTGATGACATGCACCTCATGCTACCAACATCCGTAAAATAAGAGACGAGGCAAGTGGACAACATTGTACTCAGTTTGGCAGAGCTTTCACAAGCAGAAGCCTCAATTGGTGAGAATTTTGCTCGAGTCTGCAGAATGTGCAGTATTAGAAGAGCAGCTCGTCAGTTGTCTTTGTTTTGATAGCATTTCCCAAAGCTCTCCTGATGCTTGTACCACAGGTGCCCACCTACTTTGGTTTCCCAGTGCTGTAATTACTGTAAATTGACTGACTGAGGGTGCCAATTTTATGATGTGGCAGAACTAACATGAATGTGTCAATGCACAACGATGGAACATCAGGATTTCTGCAAATGCAATGCAACCTGGGCTCTAGAAACTGTTTGGGCACAACAGAAGATTCTGAAAACATAGCCAAATGGTTACTGATGATCATTCCATAAGTAACATTCATTACAGACCAGTCAGATGGTGCAGGAAGTGGACACTGCTGCTGAGGATTACAGCGCTGCTAAGCGTCTTGTTAATCAAGCTCTTGCTGAAACCCGTTGGGAGATTATGTAAAATATATTTTCCACTGATTGATTTTTTTAGTGTTATTCTTTGATCTTCCATTTTTACAGAAATGCTGCCAGGTTATGGGATAACTGCCACCACAGTTAGCGGCATCCAATGTTAATCTACACAAGCACTGGCCATTGTTGACAAAACAGCAGTTGCTTTTTCGTTGGTGGTGCAGTCTGATAGTGCTCTTGGTATCCAGAGGATTGCAGGTTCGAGCCAGCTCCAGTTGTCACATGGCGATGTGTCCATGGGCAAGGCACTTAAAGGATAAGTTCGGTTTCTACCGCTTTCACATTGTTTATAGAATGAAGTAGAACAATACACTCACCCAGAAGGCTTTCTTGATCCAAATGGTGCTTCGGGAGATATTTAGATCCAAAATCAAGCGGCGGACATCCGTATAATGGTAGCACATAGGGCATGTATAGCGCCACTCTTAAAACTGCATTAATTGTCCAAAAACTCATTAGTTTCACCAATGTTTCATCATGGTCCGCTCACGCTACTCCTCCATTACAGTCTGTGTCGCTCCAGACATGTTTTGTGACGGTGCTAACCTCTGAACTGAAGAAGAAGAATGTTTGCCTCCGCACATGCGCAGTACTCTCTGGAGAGCTGTTCTTCTCTTAGCTTCCACGTCCTCCTTCGATGAGCTCCTCATCTGTAAAATCTGGCTCGAAACTGTAAGGACACCCATCATATTCAAAGTTCTCCTCCACAACATGTTCATCTGATAGATATTTGTCCATTTTGCCCAAAACTGGAAGAAGAAAGTCGTTGTGTAGCTGGCGGTCTTCCCCTGAAACAATGAGCCATACTGCGCATGCGCCGAGGCAAACATTCTTCTTCTTCAGTTCAGAGGTTAGCACAGCCACAAAACATGTCTGGAGCGACACAAACTGTAATGGAGGAGTAGCGTGAGCAGACCATGATGAAATATTGGTGAAATTAATGAGTTTTTGGATGATTAATGCCGTTTTAGGAGTGGCGCTATACATGCCCTATGTGCTACCATTATACGGATGTCCGCCGCTCGATTTTGGATCTAAATATTTCCCGAAGCACTGTTTGGATCAGGAAAGCCTTCTGGGTGAGTATATTGTTCTACTTATTCTATAAACAATGTGAAAGCTGTAGAAACCGAACTTATCCTTTAACCCCAAGTTGCTCCCACTGCTGGGTCAGTGGTGTGTAAATGGTTTAAGTGTGAGAGCTTATATGTTAGCAACCATTGTTGTTCTAGTCATGCATGTAGCTCACACCTCCATCTCCCTTCAAAGTGTCAAAATCTATTGATTGTGAAATCATCTGAGTGTCCTTACTACCTGCAAGTGACAGAGCCTGCAGCTGCACGATGCAGCAAACTGTTTTGCCTCAAAATCCTGTTTTGCTTTCTCCCTCTGTTGCTGTTATCAGTGCAGATGAGGAGGGGTAAAAAGGGACTTGGAAGAGGCACTGGGGGGACTTCCTTTGTTTTCGAATATAGTGGAGTTTTCATCTGTTTCCATGATATAAACAATGAACTTTCTCTTTCATGCTGTGGGTAAAACTTTATTCTGCTCACAGAGAGCTTTGTATTAATGATACTGTTCAACCAAAAGTCAATACAAAGTACAACAAATCTGTTTCTCAACCTGCACAATCCAAACACTTGATGTTTGTTTATAAGGTGAACTATGGGACATTGATTTAGATATCAATGGCTGCACTGTGGACAGCTGGCGTACGATGCTGTGCGATGCAGTGCTTTAACTGATGCTGGTGTTCAGTTAGTAAAAAGTGTTAGAGAATGTTGATTGGTGAGCACCTTTGATGGCCAAGCATTTGTTCACCATGAAAGGTTTGCAAGATGACCGTCAAATGACAGACATTGAATCAGATGGATTCAGCTGCAATGTGGAGTTGTATTTGTGAAACTTGTCAATAATATTAAATCTGCCAACATCGGTCTTGTTAAGAGTGATTTAATACTACTCAGGAGTAAGGAGTAATTTCCTTTTTTTGTCCCTCATTATTTTTACTAACCATCTTTCATTTATTGTGCTTTTTGATTGCATTTATATCAGTGTGCATTAGTCTCTAAATCCTTTTTAATCCGCTTTTCTGCTCCCTTGTAAAGCAC
Organism: Scarus forsteni; assembly: GCA_036419115.1. Taxonomy (NCBI): domain Eukaryota; kingdom Metazoa; phylum Chordata; class Actinopteri; order Labriformes; family Labridae; genus Scarus; species Scarus forsteni. The sequence continues at coordinate 22,600,185 of JAZDUH010000130.1, read as the reverse complement.
TTAGAGCTGTAAGTGATTCTGACTGAGAGATGCTCTATTGTGAAGTTTGACTGACATATGGCTGTATTCTCTCTGCAACTGACATTTGCTTGACACAGCATTTATATAATGTGTCATGTGTCTTCACTTTAACTGATACAGATAATTATAAATTGTATAAACTTGCTGTTTAGAGTCTTTCTGAAGCATATTGTCCAGTTGGCATTCCTTTTTTGAATAGTTTTCACCTATAAATTGGTAAATTACGTTCCTTTATGGCACCATGCACTGCTGTGAACTGCCTACTGTCCACCCCTGGATATAAGCCCCCTGGACAAAGCTTGCAAGTTCCTCTTGGAAATCATATTTACTACTGCCATGGGCCTTAAGAAACCCAACTTTAAAAACCCAAACTAACCCTTAAAGTCTTGGATCTTTTAGTTGTTATAAGGGTGGCTGTACACTGGTTCCTTCAGTTTTCTTTTCTGTAACTACACCTCACATCGAGCCAGTTACTGGAATATTTTCTCCTGCTTTGTTTCCACCCTGCATTATGTGGCTACAATGTGGAGCTAATGCAAATCAAGGCCAATCAGTTGTTCTACCCTAGGATCAGTACAACACAATGTTGCAGTGTTGCAAAGAAACCAGTCAGAAATTCAAGATGAAAAGGGGTCTTAAACTTTAGGTGGGTGGTTCTGAAAAATGTCTTTTAAAGTAAGACTTGCTTAAGAAATCACATTAAAGCTGCAAACTAAGAAAAGGTACAGCATTTTTGCTAGTTGCACAGAAATATGGACAAAAATGATGTAGATACAGCAGATATGTTGACAGAAGCAAACCAATGCATTTATATAATGAACTACAAAACTATTGAGTGGCTCCAGTAAATACAAGAGTTGTCTCACTCAAAAGTCAAAGATCAGCACTGCAGAAGTGGTTTAAAGTCAATCTATGGACAAGATTTTGGCACACAGCTGCACCTGTATCAGCCTGCAGGTGGAGCACATTAATGATTCATAAATCATATCCCACCCTGCAGGTTTTGTATTGCAGCTAAACTATAACTTTAATGTTTAACAAGCAGTGTGGGATCTTTTGTTGCTCTTGCAGAAGTCTAAGAGCATAAAATACTGCAGCTGTTACAAAGAGATTCATCTCACCTACACCACACTCAAACACAGGCATGCAATCCCCTCTTACCCGCTTGTAGGTGTGTGACAAGTCTCCAGGTCATGGATAATGTTTAGCAGAGTAGTGATCCTGTCCTTGTTGGCCACCAGGCTGGCCTCCACTGTCTCCAGCCTCTGCTGCAGGGCGGCTGATTTGCAGCACTGTGGGGACGGAGGCAGCAACACCGCTGCTTCGGCTGGGTGGGAGTGAGCCAGGCGAGGGTCCTCGGGGCATGGCCTGGGGGGAGCGAGGCTAAACTTCGAATCCTGTCTGCTGATTGCTTGCGCCTTGCAGGTGTGGAGGTGGGGAGGGGATGTAGAATTCATTGTTGATGGAGGGTGTATGGGGCCTGTGTGCGGATAAAGCTCTCCCTGGATGGTTGGAGGGAGGGTATACTGTGGATGTGTGTGTGCTGGTGGTGCATCTGAATACGTTTCTTGGGCGAAGGATTCAATTCTAGGGTGGACATGTGAGTTTTCCAGCGCAGGGTTTATTTGTGCTGTGACAGAGGGAATTGACTTATTTGGATGCTGCTGTTTTTCTGTGCTGAAATTAAGTTTAACATTTGCACGCTTGACTGACTCTCCCAAGGCGAACTTTTCTGCTTTTAAACCCGCCTCCTCTGTTTTTTTAACTGGTGGGCATGCACCACCATGTCTCTCTTGGTCTGCTGTGGTGCATCCCTGATAATATGCAAGTCTTTGTTGTTCTGTGTTTATGCAGCCCTGCAGAGAAGAGCTGTTTGACTTCATTAAGGAAATGCTATTCGGAAGGCCACTGACCTGTGATAGATGTGAATTTTCATGCTTTTTTGGCTCATTCACTGCTAATTCATTGATTAGATTACCATTATATTTGTTTTTGTCAGGGTACAACTCATTGTTTGGAGTAATGCTTGATTTCAGTTTGCTTGCATCAACGCCTTTGTTTGGAACGTTTGACAAATTTTGCGACTCTGGAAACGCAGCTGGAGTCGTTTTTGAGTTTTTCTCCTGATTGGAAACACCGCCTGGTAAAGCAGACTCATTACTAGCTTGAATTCTTGTGTCTTTTGCTTGTTGATTTGTGTTAATGTGTTCATGCAGACCAAGTTCTTTATCTAGTTTTGTTGCAGCCGCTGATTGAAGAGAGCTCGTACCCGAAAAACAGACTCTACTTTGGTTTTCTGTGGCTGAAGATGAAGAGGGGGCGACTGTGGGAGGCAAACTTTTCAGATTGATGGAGGAGTTCCTGAGGGTTTTATTTTTGAATAGAGGGCTGTTACATGTGTATGTGGAAGTGGCAGCAGCTCTTGAAGGCAATCTCACCTTTGGGTGTCGTCGTTTTGTTGAATTTGGAGATGCTGTCAAAATGTGAAGTGCGGGTTCAGACTTTGAGGGGGAGGGTCTAATTAGGTGAATTTCTACAGAAACAGTTTGATGTTTAGTGCTCCTGTGCATAATTTGATCTGATTTCGAGGTCTGGTTTGAGGTGGGCTGTGGGGCGAAGGTGCTAAGAGATGGATGTGGCGGTGGCGTTGAGATGTTTGTTAAAGATGTCCCTGCTGATCTGCTGTCAATGATTTCCTGTGGTTTACGACCTGGATCTGATGAAGTGCGTGGCGGCCTTGCAGGTGGGAGCCGTGCTGCTGTATCTGCTTTATAAAAGGGGTCTACAGCGCTCACTGTCCTTGATAAGGTGTGGCACTTTGGCGCCAACTGTGGGCTATTGGCTGCATTCCCCACTAGATTTGCTCTTACTGTATGCTGTGAGGGTGGGGTTTGCTGTGCAACATTAGCATTAGCTTGTACGCTTTCAATAGGCTTCACCGCTGTATTGACTGTTGTAGCAGTTTGATGTGTGCTGGTTACAGATGTTTTGGCATTTCCCAGAGCTGTGGTGTATGAACACATAGGTGGCGATAAGGGAGCAGCATGCACAGACACACAAACATTTTGAGGCATATTAAGTTGCAAAGTGTTCTGATCTGATGTTTTAATTGGCTTAGGATATGTGTGGGATTGTGGGTTGTTTGATCTTGTTGCTGTCGCCATTTTTGGAGTCAATATGAGACTCAATGGTCGGCCAGCTTTATGCTCCTGAGATGACTGCATTGGGGATGTTTCTGCTCTGGTTTCAATGGTGGCTTTGGTGACAGTGATAGTTTTGGCATGCAAGACTGCTGAAGGTTTGGTGGATGTGGATACAGTGGTGGTATTAGTGTGTGTCAGTGTGACTACATGAGCTCTTGAGTGCACTGGGCATGCTGGATGTGGCATTATATGACTCTTCGGCTCCTCACTGAGATATAGCACACGTGGATTGTCTTTAGATACTGTGCTATGAGGGGTTTTGTTATGACTTTTTATTTGATTGTTCTCAATATGAGGCAAGACAGAGTTGGACTTTGTTGGTTTCTCTCCAAGGCAAGAATCAACCAAAGGGCTGTTCTCCATTGTAGCAGCAAATGCGGTGGTTAGATATTGCCTTCCACCACAATGGCCACAAATTTTCTTCTTCATACTCAAAGGTTTTGCAGTGGATAGCAGCAGAGTACTCCCAGCCTGCTCTGCGTAATGGCTTTCCAGTCTGGTTTGATCTTTTCCACGAGAGGTCACGCCCTTTCCAGACTCTGCTTCATCGCTGTGAACACTAATTCCACCTATTGCTTCAGAATCCACCACACTCCCATTGGTGTAGCGTGGTTTGGCATTAGTGGCACTCCCTGAAAACTTTGGGTTGGTTTTAATTGCTCTGGCAAAGCAGTAACTCCCCTTTCTGTTCTTGTTAGTGCAGGTCACGTCCTTAGAGGCCTCACCTCCAAGAGCTTTGAAAGTCACTTCCTTTTTGGTCTTTGATTCGCCACTTTTCTGCTTCAAAATAGCCCTTTTCTCCTTGTCACTCCTTGTTAGCAGTAATATCTCCCTGTACTCCGTTTCGGTGGAAATATAGCTGTTAGATGTTTGAGTAATGCTCTCCGATGATGTTGGGAGAGTGTCCGTTAGCTGCTGTACCGTGGGTGGTCTGCTAATCCCCGGGGAGGTCTGAACGCCAACGCTGCACTGAGGTCCCCACGTCTGCAGCAGCAGGGCTCCCGCACTTCTGTCTCCTCCCGTTGTCCTCCAACCACGCACTCCCACCAGCGCGGGGACACCTAGAACTGGAACTGGAGTTGTCAGGTCAGCTGCTCTCCTCCCCATCGCCTTGTCTTAGCTACTCAAAAGCCTGGGAGCTGAGGAGGGCTGCGTTGTTTCCACGCCATTACATCCATCTAAAAAGTAGGAGAGGGACAAGTTTACAATGAGATGCTATTGAGGAGGGAAGCAGTGAGTGAGCAGGACAAGCTGAAACAAAACAAAAGAGCAAGGCCTGAGAGAGGGTGACTTTGATGGTGTAATTATGAAGAATAACTGGGGTGTCAAAAATCTCCTGCACATTGGGTGATAAGACAGAACTTATTACGCCTTAGGTGGGAAACAAGCAACCCGAGGACTTTTGAAGCTGTCAGGGTCTCTGCCTGTGATGAGTTGAGCACACATGTAAGTGGAAATAAAAAACAGAGCAATTTTAGGGGCATTTTCTGTGAAGAGGTGTAGTGCATTTCTCCTCGAACTGAGAGTTCAGAAAACAGTGTAATGTGCTTCTGCTTCCCAAGTAACGTTAAAGGAAAGAAAATTGATTCTGCCGGACAATTATAGAGATAATACAGACAACATCTGGTGTTGCAGTTATACTTAGTTTCAATACTTTGGTTGATGTGGACAGCTAATGTTAAATTCAGTGAAATGTTTAATGTTTAGCACATTTTTAAAGATTCTGAGTCATGCCCACATACCCAACTGTAGCTATTTTTCTTTATTCTTTAATGAGGCTATGTTAGAAAAATAATTTAAATCATTAGATATAAGTAGTATTTTTTCAAATAAAAAGTTACTTTTAATTGTAGCAAATGGGAAAGTATTCATCATCAACATACTGTGTCTAATATGTAACTGCTATCAGGGAATCCAGGGCTTATTGGAGGATCACTCCCTTTAAAGAGAATGGCTATGTAAATTGGTCTTGTGTAGCCATGAATGTTTATTGTTTATTGTTTATTCTGAGCCCCATTAGCTGCAGCACAGCTACAGCTATTCTAGCTATTCTAATGTCATGTTTGGTTTTACTTTCTTTAATAAACTAAAATCGGGTGAATTAAAGTGGCCTGTCTTGCCAAACGTTTTCCATTTATTGAGAAGAAAATTGCACAATCCACAAATTATCATTAATATATTCTTGAATTCATGTATGTCTTAAACATGAATTCATGAATCTACTCAAGTAAAAGTGAAAAGTACTACAGCCAAAGCACAAGACATGCTTAAAGCTCTCAGTGTTGTGTTCACGCGTTGCTCTGTCAAGCAGAGAGGGCAAAAGCTGGAGTGTGGTGAGTCAACCAGAATTTATTTAAGTACATAAAAGAACAATACAGTTAGATATGACCCAAATATAAGAACCAAAAATCAGTTTTACACATTGACTTGTATTTAATAAAGCATTTAAGATATCAGTGCTCTCTGAGTGTCATAGTTTCAACTAAAAACAGAGTATTTGTCCAATTAAATAAGAAATGCAAAATAGATAAATGATAGCCTTAGATGGATATAACAATAGATAAAATTTGTTTTTGATGAACTATCAATAAAAAATGCAATTAACTTTTATGGGCAACTTCTTCTCTGCAAAGTATAATTCTTTCAAATCTATTCACAACTTTTCACTATCTTTCCTCCCTCTTGTCATAATATATCTAACACAATACAGTGTCACCTAATTGATATGGAAATTAACATAAAGTTCACAACATCGGCAGTTATATTAAGCACATACAACTTTGAATTAGTTAATTCATTCATAAATAATATATTTTCTGTTTATAAAGCGTTTTTCTGACATGAATACTTATTCAAATGCAGTTTTAAACATAGTTATAAATGTTAAGTATTATAAAAAATACTGGATTCACCATTTATTAAACATGTTTCTGACATAAATATAGTTATCCACTGTTGGTGCTGGTGCATTTTTTCAGCCATGTGTACCCTAGTGTGTATTTTTTATATACAGCAGCACATATGAACAGTTACATTATGTTAATAAGATGCAATAAATATTTATCTACTGCTTGATGTATGTACAACTAATATTTGTTGATTATTTACATACACTTAAAAAATAATTTTACAGATCATTATTCGTACATATCAGTACTTTTCAGAAACATGCCGTATGAATAATGAAATTAGTGTTAACTAATTCTTTCCTCATGTTCACCTTAAAGATGGGTAAAACATTTATTACTATGTTTAGAAACTTAACACTGATGAGTGTTCATGTAAGAAACATGCTTTACATGATATATTCAACATTAATTAATGCTTTACTAATACTTAATAATGTTCTTGTTAAATATTTTCCTGAGGTGATTTGTGACCCTTAAATTTTTTGCATAAAGGCAAATTGAACCTAAATATTTAATTGACATTAAAAATTAGCCATATTCCCTAAGGCTTTAAAGAGAGTCATTGTTGGAACATTTTACCTGCGCAGGGCTTTCCACAAGCATCAGCTGCCTGCCAAAATGCTCATTTTGTTATGGTTGACTACTTTTTCCTTTGGTTAACTTCACTCTGAAATGCATACATTTTGGATAATAATGACATTTAACAATGGCATGAGGTAATGTGTTTAATCTATTTGCTTCAGTGTTAATAAAACATCTTTGCTGGTCACTCACTGTGAGATAAAAAAGATCAATGTGTACAGACATTATGAACAATATAAAATGTATTAAGATGTGAATATAAGCCACAGAGTGTGTCCGTAACAATTTGGCCCCCTTGTCATGAGAAAAAAATGACTGTGGCCCTCTCTATAACCAAGCTTGCCCTTCCCTGAATCTCACTTTCAGTTTTAAACTTTCCTGACATGGTGTGACTGGGCTGGAAATAGGATCTGCTCATGCTGATAATAGTGTTCTCTATTAAATTAGCATTTCAAACATACCACACGCAGACCCATTTTCAGTGCAGGACACCACAAAGAATAATTCATTTGTGGCTACATTTTGAAACCAGCTCCGGTGTTGACTTCTCTCTCCTCTTTGTTGAAATTTTTGTCATAGAGAAAGAGAGAGAGAGCGAGCAGCTTTCACTCTGTTGTCCTCCACATGCAGCTCACCTTGGAAATCAGCCATAATGTACACACTGATGATACAGTGTAGACTTCATTAAACGCAGCAAGCTCTTAGCTGGAACACACTTTTCACAGTGGTGGCATTTTCTGTGTGTGTCACCAATGCATTCACTTGTGCTAGTGTGCAGGAGGTCATTTTAACCATTTGGGCAAAAACAACAGGACAGCTTACGTGTGCATTTCTGCACTAAAATGAGTTTTGATGGATGTTATGTGCACTTATTTTTTAGGAAAACATTTCTGTGCAAACATATCCTGACAGATCCCCCTTTAATCCCCCTCAATCCTCTCTGACAGCCTCATCAAGGAATGTCAAAAATGCAAAAAAAAAGACATTAAGTCATCCAGTATTTTGGCTCCTCTGTCATTTTATATCACTCCAACTCAGTCAAGTGACCTATGCTTGTTGTCTGTATCTAACATAAAGTGACAACTGCCCTGCTTTGTTAGGACATGCCCCTTAAGGAGAGGAGATAAGACGGATATATTTGTGGTAACCACATTTTTGCAATAATCACACTACAGGGAAGATCATTTTTATTTGACAGATTTATTACCTGATGTGTCGCCGTGCTCACCTGTGTATGATCCTGCTGCAAAATGCCTCTTCTCCTAAGTCCAAATGTCAAGAAGGAGTTTTTCAGCTTTCCCTCAGGTTCTTGAGCTTTGGAGTGACTTTGTCTTCATTTTTCAAGTCCCTTCGTGGTGAAATGGAAACTCAAAAAGCAGCCTGCAGGCATTCGGCTGTGCAGAGCAGAGCTGCTTTTTAATGAGCCCTCCTCTCCAAACGCTCACACTCTGAACTGATCTACCTTTTTTATTGATCAGCCATAAAAGCAAGCAAGCTGCGTCCTCCTTGTTCTCCCCCCTTCTGTTGTTATGGTCCTGCTGCTCCCATGCTCACTCCATAATCACAACACAGCAGTATGCTGCTACACTGTGCTGCCCTCCAATACACTCTGTCCTACTATGGCTTGCCTTTTTACCTCCTCCTCCTCCCATCTCTCTCTCTCTCTCCCCTTCTGTCTCTCTCGTTCTATCACCTCCCTCCTCTATCTCCCCCCCTCCACTCCTATTTTCTGCCACTATCCTCCCTCCAAGCTTTCATGTATCCTGATCTACAGCTGGGTGGAGAAAGAGAAAGAGAGAAAGAGAGAGAAAGGGAGAGGGAGGAAGTGACTTGCATCAGTGGGGTAGGGACTGTGTGTAAATTACCCTGCAAGTTGAAAAGCAGGAAAATGCAACACTAGAAAATTCAAAACTATTTCAAAACAACTAAAGTTGTGGTGGTCTGGAAAAACCAGTCTAAAAATGATTTGATCTGGAGTGTACATCCGTAGTGTGCTGTCTTACAAATAATTGGAGAATGGTTTGTTAAGTTTTAGATGCAAATTCTCACCTCTGAAACCCCCAATTCCAGTAAAGTTGGAACATTTTGTAAAATGTAAATTATTATAAAATATTTGCAAGTCCTTTTGGACCTATATAGGATGGAGTACACTACAGGGACAATACATTTAATGGTCAAACTGACAGACTTAATTGTTTTTTTACAAATATGAACTCATCATAATTTCCCCGAGGGAGTTCTCCCAAAGGGATTAATAAAGTACAATCTAATCTCATCTAATCTAATCTAATCATTTTTAATTTATGAAGCTGGGACAGGGGCAACAATAGACAAGAAAGCTGTGATAATGGGTTTGTGTTTGAATACGATGAGGAAAAGCAAATACACTGCAAATTTATTAGGTACATCACCAAGGGGCCAAATAGATCCCCTTCAGGAATAAGAGCTAGGGTGAATCCCAACTGTACCTCTTAGCCCTTGTCTTACCCCTTAGCCCTTGGTATTGCGCGTTCACGTCTAGTGAAGTGGTGTCCCAATACTCCTTAGGGCTAAAGGGAAGGCTAAAACCAAGGGTTACAGGGCCCTCAAAACCAAGACTGACCGGGACCTCACTTGAAACCAAGGGGCAAGAGAATTTAGCAAAGCGGCGATCGAAGGAAGCATTTAATTGTAAGTAATTGTTGTTTGCTACGATTTTGAAATCACACATTTGAAATCATTTTACGTGTTTGTGTGTGCTTGTGTGTGTGTATGTGTTGGGGTGGAGTTTGAATGAAGGGTGGAGGGGGGGTGGGGACTGTTTTTAACATGTATAGCACTTTGTGCTGCATTTTTAATATATGAAAATTGCTTTATAAATAAAGTTTGATTTGATTTGATTGATTATCATCAAGTAAACATTAATCATGTTTTTAGTTGTTGGTTGCATTTCAAAATTTCTCTTATGATAAGCGAGCTTTCAAAGCTCGGGCTATGGTTATTGTTGCATCTGCTTACGTCACAACCAGCGAGCGGCTCTGGGTGATGGCATCATGATTTCGTTCTCATCCATGTGTTTTCACCAGAGGGCTAAGGGGAAGGGGTAGGGCGAAGGGGTTAGACGAAGGGGAAGGGCCAAGGAGTGGAATTGGGATTCACTCTAAAATTCCCTTTTAGGACTTATAGAAGTCCATCTTTTTTCATTGGTCTTGCATTCCCTATTGTTAACTATTGGCCATTGAACAGAACGAGTAAACGCTTGCAGACAGTTAAAGCCTTTGTTTACGTTTTCTAACCTTGGATGGATAATTTGATTCATTTCTTCATCTTTTTTTCAACCATTGTCTTCTTTTCTCAACAGTATAAGACTTCATGCATATTTAAAATAGGACTAGCAAAGAAAAGTGGCCCGACTTGGTTCACAGAGGCCACCAAAATTTACATAAAATGAAAGTCCCTCACTGCTGCTTTGAGCTGGATCTATTTAATGGATATAAGGCATTCTAAAGTACTCCAAGAAATGAAACCACAACAAACAAAATATTCATGCAGGCAATGGCAGACTCAAAAGGATCCAACATTGCAGAGAAAGGACAAATAGAATGCTCTAATGAAATAATGCACATAAGGCAGCATCTTTTGAAAACTCATAAGAGATGTACACAGACATGAAATCCCCTCTGAAGTAAACCAGAGTTTTATGCAGTGGTTTCATTTTCATAGTGTTTCCTTCCATAATAGATAGCTTACAGTGCATCGACAAATTAATTTATCCATTACTTGACTTGAAGGGTGGTTACATATTTATAGAGGCTGTCATTTATCTGGGCCTCCCGATAACAGCGATCAGCAGAAAGAAGCCCTCCAGCTCCACAAATCTGTCCCTCTCTGTCGAGCTCCGTCACTTTAAATCTTCGTTCTGCACTTCAACAGAAACAATAGCATAGCTTGTATCAGAACTGGTGTGGAAAAAAAAAATTAGGACTCATTAACACAAAGTCAGTGAAAGTCATTTCAAAGTTGATGATCAAAAACTCCATGATTTATTTATTCACTTTGAAATCCCCCACAAAGCCAGTGGATGACAGCTGTACAGAATGATCAGTGGGCTTCATTGAACCCACTCACAGGATGAATCAACACAGTTTGTTTGGGTTTAATGAGAGTAACCTCTCAGATTAAAGGGACTGGAAAAGCCCCCCTTTAAAGTCTGTGCGAAATGGAAATGTAGCTTTTAGAGAGAAATTTCGGAGAATAGAGTGCAAAAGTACAAAATTTCATCCATAAAGACTTACATTGCCTGGCCAAAAACAAAAGTCTCCTCCAAAAAAATGTTCCACACTCTAATATTTCTTTGGACCGCCGTTAGCTTTGATTACAGCACGCATTTGTTGAGGCATAGTTTAGATCTTCCATCCAGTATTGCATTAATTTTTTACCAAGATCTTCTATTGATGATGGGAGTCTGACCACTGCACAAAGCCTTCTCCAGCAGATCCAAAAGGTTCTCAATGGGGTTAATGCCCCAGTCATACATTCCTGTTTCTTGTGGCGATTGTGCATGACTGTACACAAATGGCAAGGCTGGTTTGATCGGCATAATACTGGAAGAAATGACTGTCTCTCCTCTGGACATACCCCATAAATACACCTCCAGTAGTGCTTCTACAGCACTTCAGGGGCGTTCATCCCTCTTCAATTAGGTCAATACAACAAGGATTCCATAAACTTCCATCCCGCTGACACGTCAGCCTTGTTCGAGCCCAATTTGCATCAAGTAAGCCCAGATTGAGTACCGTCGCTTACGTAGCCTTCAACAGGACACATTTGGGGCACAAAGGGATACGTCCTTGTCAATCGTCCTCAGAAAACTTTCAGGATTGAACCATAATCAGCCCGATTGAGCCCTGTACATGCCATGCTAATATCGTTTGCCTAAGGACTGCATTTGGCTTCCACCCCACTATACTTAGAGTGACGATTCTCCACGACAGTTTTGAACAGTTCAAAACAATCGGGACCCTTCCCCGTTTCCCGGCATTTGTCCACAACCATACAGCTCTGATCCAGATCTAGTAGTGTATGCACCACGACCAAAGCACATTTCATCAGGATTGTGACAATCATACACAATCACCATGAGAAACAGGAATGTGTGGCTGGGGCTTAAGGTTTGGACTCTATGGTGGCCGATGATCCTGGCACTGTCATTTTGGAATATGCCCATACCATTTGGGGAGAGGAAATCCATTGATGGAATAAGCTGATCATTCAGTACATTCAGGTAGTCAGGTGACCTCATTCTTTGGGCACGTAATGTTGCTGAACCAAGACCTTACCAACTGTAGTAACCCCAGACCATAGCACTGCCCCCACATGCTTGTACAGTAGGCACTAATCATGATGGGTGTATCACTTCACCTGCCTTTCTTCTTACAGTGATGCGCCCATCACTCTGGAACAGGGTAAATCTGGACTCATCAGACCACATGACCTTCCAGTTCCAGTTCTTTATGTATCCTAGCAAACTGGTGCCTTTTGCAGTTAGCCTTACTGATCAGTAGTTTTCTCAAGGGTACATAGCTGTTCAGTCCCAATCCCTTAAGTTCTCTTTACATTGTATGTGTGGAAATGCTCGTACTTTCACTATTAAACATACCTCTGAGTTCTTCTGTTGTTTTTTTTTGTATTTAATTTGGCCAAATGTTTAAGTAATCATCGATCACAAACAAGATAAGATGCTAAAAGATTATCGCCCATGCAGCAATTATACAATAGGAGGCTTGTACCAATCTGCTTAGTTAAATCCAGGTGGCGACGTTTTTTTGGTCAGGCAGTGTATTTTAAACAAGTTTTGCTAACTTGATTCAGTACTTATGGCTGATTGGCTGAAGGATTTCCAGTAATTCCTGGTAAAATAGTGCAGGGATGATGTAATTTGTAAGACAACTGAGAAGTTAGCATTGCAATGTTTTTTCCTCACCAAAATTCAATGCAATTTTTCACTGTGTTCTTGGATCATGGCTGATAATAAGATGAGTTTCCATTAAGCAGCCTGGTTCAGTAAGCATTCACTGGTGTTGCCAAAGTCAGTTAAGGAGAAAAGGTGCCATAATAACTGGCCGTGTCATCCCACCTCTTGGCAGCCCTCGGAAGGGATGCCAAGTGTACCAAACCAACACTTAAGGGTGTAGCTAAAAGCACTGCAGTCTCCCGATTGGTCAGAAAAATTGTCAATTCCCACACAACAGTAGCAAAAATAAAAACACCAACAGTGGTTTCAAAAAGTTTGGGCACCACTCTGAGTCTGCATAATAATTTACTCTGTCTTTATGACAGATGATCACAGTGGCATGCTATTCATCTTCATGTAAAATGAGTATTGGGGTATTTTCCAGACAGAGATTATTAGTGTGTAAATATTCAAAGTTTAAAATTAAATCAGACATGAAAAATATGCTGGCAAAAGTTAGAGCCCCCTTGTCATTTTGTTGATTTGTATACCTGTTACTTTAAGTTCCACACAAAATTGGTTTCATGAGCTCGGGCACAGTTCTTAATAAGGCCAGAAGTGGCAGGCCAAGAAAAATATTGAAGAGGCAAAAGCAAAGGATGGTGAGAACAGTCAAATCCAACCCACAGATCACCTCCAAAGACCTAAAACATCATCTTGCTGCAGATGGTTTCACTGTGCATTGTTCAACAATTCACTGCACTTTGCACAAAGATAAAATGTAGAGAGTGATGCTGGAGAAGACTTTTCTGCACACACAGCAAAAACAGAGTCACCTCATGTATGCAAAAGCCCATTTGGACACCTTGTTTAATTTTGGAATTGGGTGCTGAGGACTAATGAAACAAAGATTGAGTTATTTGGTCATAACAAGGGGTGATTTACATGGTGGCAAAAGAGCAGCATTCCAAGATAAACAACTGCTACCCAGAGTATAATCTGGTAGTTTATCATGCTTGTGGGGCTGTGTGGCCAGAGCTGGTACTGGAAATCTTGTCAAAGCTGAGGGTCACATGGATTCCACTCAGTAGCAGCAGATTCTTGAGAATAATGTTCAAGAATCAGTCGCAAAGTTGAAGTTACACTGGGGCTGGACAACGACCCAAAACACTGCTGGAAATCTATGCAGGCATTTATGCAGAGGAACAAGTACAAGTTCTTCCCGGTCCCCAGACCTGACTACCGCTGAAAATCTGTAGGATGATTTGAAGCGGCTATCCATGCTCAGCAACCATCAAACCAAACTAAACTGGAGATGTTCTGTAAGGAGGAATGGTCCAAAATATCTTCATACAGAATCCATACATTCATCAGAGGCTATGGGAAGCACCTATGGGCTGTCATTTTTTTTTTCCAAAGGACACTCTACTAAATACTGATGAGTTTTTTCCGTTGGAGTGCTCAAATTTATGCACCTTTGATGCAGAGTGCACATTTTCTGTTAACTCAATAAACCCTATTTCATGAATTTAAAATGTAATTACTGATCCAAACACCCAATGAAATGAAAATAATGGAAATTGTCAGAGGTGTTCAAACTTTTGCATACCAGTGTAGCTCGGGTTTTAGATATATTCATTCACTGCAGCCAAAATGATTGCCAAATTAACAACAACAAAAAAAAGACAAATGTACAAAAAATGGAATAAGAGTCCCTAAGAGTTAAAGCTATGGTATACGATTTTAAAGCTTGGTACATCTTAATAACACAGTTTATAAGGCCGTTATGGTCCTATGGTCCGATCTACACAATATAAAGACCAAAAAGAATGAAAAAAATCCATTCAGTATATCCGCTGCAAAGCAGCATAATAGTTGACCAATCTGAACCGCCGTTCCCGGCAGTTCGGATTGGTCCGTGAGTCCATCCAATCCCCTGTCTCCCCTGCTCCGCACCGTCCCGCCTCCTCTCCACTTCCTTCCTCATATACCGGTACTGAAGCGTCATGGAGCTGGGAGGCGGCTTCTGTTAACCTCCACATCGAAGAGAAGGAAACATAAAAGTTTCGAGGAAAAGGCTGAAGTAAGGAAGAAATATGAGCAATATGGGTCCCAACAGAGACTTAACATTGGATAATCGTATGGTGGAAAAAGCTGCAGAATGATTTGGGATTGTTGAACACTGTGCCGGCCGCCGGCTACCAAACGGCCGGCCGCAGCACGGGCCAACGGCTGGCGAACGACCGTTCCGCCCCTGGTTGAACAGGTAATAGCTTTGTTTACTACAGTGGGAGATGTCTGCTGAACAACTCTGGCTAGTCTGTGCTTATACTGGCTAATGACTGAAAGTTGTTGGTCGGAGCGGGTAGGCTCTGTCAATAGATATTAGCATACGTTAGCCACGCATCGTTAGCATTATAAACTGAGCTGGTGAGGACACGCCGAGAAAGATAAATCCTCGCCCACAATCAGCTCTGCTCTGGCGACGCCAGACCCGCTTTGCCGCCGGTCCAATTGAAATGGCTACCGCTGTGTGTTACAAGGGGGATGACTGTCGTGTTTGTTACTTTCAGTTGAGCTGAGTTGTTTTTGGTTGTTGTTGCTGCTGATATTTCATGCCAGCCGGCTTATTGCTCTGCCAGAGGGGGCGTGTTGTTAGGAGGCGACACGAGCTGGGGGGCTAGATCTTGGAACACTGAGGGGAGGGGGGGCAGGCTGCGTTTTTCAAATCTGTCTTAACAGACAAACTGGTTTTCAGATCGTAGACCCTAGCTTTAAGGTCATGTTTAGGAGGGTTCATTCCAGCTCTACATTTTAGTAGGAGGTGTTGTTTTCAGGGAACGACTGAAGTCACACATTAGGGTTTTGTTGTTTTTGACTGATCAATTTCATTAGTTTCACGTGGAGTCAGTCGAGTGGAACACAGCAGGGAGCAGCTGTGTGAAGTCTAATGTGAACAGAACGCCAGAAGACACAAGACTCTAAGGAGTAATGAAAAGTTTAAAGTAATTTGATTTTTTGAATCCCAACAACAGTCAGAAAGATGCGCTGGCCAGGGACAATAGTCTCAGTCCAAAAAGGAGCTGCAGCAAATCGAGACTGAATGCAATGAGTCAAAACATAGAACCGTAAAAACAGCACAGCGTTGCCCTCACTTCAGGAAGCCTAGGCTGCAGCTTTACTATTAATCCTTGCGCTCCCACTTGGCTCCCCTGGCATCATAACCAATCCTTTTGATACTTGCAAATATGCTTTGTCTTACTGGAGGATACCAAAGGGTGCAACAGAGAACTCAGACTGTTGTGTGGGACTTAAACTACAGCTACTACGATTACATCACTTGCAATAAGGAGGAAGACTGATAGCTGTAATGCATATTAACAGATATGTGTGTCAAGGACTGATGGCCTCTGATCAAACTGCACCATCTGCACTTTGATAACAACATATTTCTCTGTGTACTGTTGTAAGTCTATTATTCCAAAGCAGAGAACATGTAACTGAGGATTGGTAGCATACTGCATTAAAAGAGTGGTGCATGAATGACCAGCCTTTGTAAGTCAGTGTGGGAGATAGCATGGCTCTCTTGATAAAGTGGTCTTGGATCATTGCTCATAATAAAGTGTGTTGTAAGCTAAAAAAATAAACTAACACATTTGTTTTTTGTGATCACCTTGACACACAGACCTAACTTCCATGTTTATTTTAACTAATCAGAAAATGATGAGTGTAAGAAGCTGTTATTAAGCCACTATGAAACTACAATATGGTATTTAGACTACCAGGTAGCTACAATATTTGATGTCATCATGTTATAAACCTTTATTTAAGACTTTCTTTGTTATCAGTTGATCTAGTCAAGCTGCTCCTGATGGTTGTGGCAATGAGGTGTGAATAATTGATTATAAAATCAATGATCAGAATTTCTTGCCTTTTAAAGGGAAACTCCAGTTTTTTGACACCTGGACCTTATTTTTAGGTTTGTGCATGCTCATATACTCACTCGGACAAACATCGTGCATCTCGGAGTCCTTCAGAAGTTATTTAGATCCAACCGATTTAGGCGCACTTAGCGGGGGCCACGGCAATGGAGCTTCAGCGCGGGACATAATCTCTGCAAAATCGCTCATTTCGGCTATACACATCCATCGCCAGTGTTATCATAAAGTCAGCTCGTCTACCGTCTTCCGGTGGGTCAGCTGACCTGGTAAACAAACTTTTGATGACGTCATAGACAGCTGACTTACTTAGCGGCATTGCTGAGCAACATGGCAGAATATTTATCTGATGCTGAAGAGTCAGACTACGACGACCGGTTTGAGTCTGAGTACACGGACGAGGAGCTCCATGAAAGAAGAATGCGGAGGGAGAAAGACGAACAGCTGGCTCGAGAACAACAAACAGGAGCACGTCCACGACTCAATGCGAACTGGTGGTGCACTTGTGGACAGTGTTCGCCTATAGCAACAGAAGAGGAGTGTGTTTGCTGCTCAGAGTGGGACTTGAAACCGGCCGACAAGCGTATGGATCTATCCAGGAATATATTTCTGACTACTCTGGAGGATTTCTCTGCAATGACAAACCGGGCTGTGGTAGAGATGAGCGATTTTGCAGAGATTATGTCCTGCGCTGAAACCCCATTGCCGTGGCCCCCGCTAAGTGCGGCTAAATCGGTTGGATCTAAATAACTTCTGAAGGACTCCGAGCTGCACGATGTTTGTCTGAGTGAGTATGTGAGCATGCACAAACCTAAAAATAAGGTCCAGGTGTCAAAAAACCGGAGTTTCCCTTTAAGTCCTCAGCAACTCAAAATGGAGCAACATCAGATGCATTTTATTATATTTCAGATGAGATCAGAACATTATGTGCATATTTTCATAAAAAAACATATTTCTGACATTTATCCAATACACTATTCTAAAATCTTTTATACTTCCAGCATTTGGGAATTAGTAAGTACAAAATGTTAACTCAATTCTCCGTTTTTGGACTCCTTCCTGCACCACTATATACAGTAGATGTCCTACACAAAGCACCAGAGAAAACTGTGTCTCCTCAAATGAAGTTCTTGTAATATTATATCAAAATATACTCATCAGTATTAGTCTGAGACATTGGCCTGACTACTTAAACAGAGTTTAACTATCATTTTTGGCCAGATTAACTAACATGTTTGTAACAGCACTGTCTTAATAATAAATTGCTAAGATGTGGTGGATTTTGAACTTGATCTATCAGTTTATCACCAAACCCTGTCACTTTTTCTCCTGCTGCTGCATTTACTGAGTCACATCCCCTCTGCCTTGAGACTGATCCTGTGGTCAAGAATGAACTGCATCTGGCTTCTTAGCTCTGAAGGACGTGCACAGCAGATGCCCTGAATCAATGCCAGGGCCCATGGTAGCAATCATGCACTTTTATTGCTGCCACTCTGCCTTAGGTAACACTTCCATATAGATCCAAAAAATTGAATATATCATGGAAAAGTTTATTTCTATCATTCCATTCAAAAAATTAGACTTCCGTGGATTATAGATTCAGTGCCCACAATTTAAACAGTTTCAAGTGTTTATTTGTTTATTTTTACATAATTTGGGCTTCCAACTCACAAAAACAGGATTTCGAAAAATTAGAATACTCTGAAGAAATCAGCCCAAATTTTGCAGGGCATGAATGTTAAACTGAGTGTCACACAATAATCATCCTTTAAACTCAAAGCACCTGCACAGATTTCCCCAGGTTTCATTAATGTGCTCCAGGCCCCATCCACATGAAGACAAAACGCTTAACAGTTTCCAAAACGATCGTCATAACGACGAAGGCGTCTCAGAAAATGTGTGCGTCTATATGAATGCACTCGATACGCATCAAAACGTTGTAAAACACATGCCAGACCTCTAGGGGCGCTGTAACGATATGACGGAAACAAGCAGAAACAGACAAACAAACAGTGGGCATGCGCACTTGCGGCAAAAGTTGTAAATAGAGATTGTGATAAAGTGACCATAAAGTGCTGTAATGTGTCCTTGATAATTGTTTGTTCAACTCGGTGGTGATTGAGAAGGAGATTTTGCTGCAACAGGGATAGTAGGGTCACGAGCTTCATCAGCATGCTTCACCTACGCCGCCATGGTCGTTGCTGCGTGTGGCGCATGCCTGTCAATGAAGATATGAAACTATGACTTAAGTGTATCTGAAAACTTGCGGAGAGCCAGTAATCACGGAGCTGCGTATACGGCATTTCAAAATCTTTCCACTCTGGAACCTGGTTTGAAAAATGTTCGTTTACAGACCCCCAAAACGCCGTCGTATGGATGATACGCAGATTCGGCAAAAAACGTATGCGATTAGACCTCGGTTTGGCTTTGTGTGGATGGGGCCTCAGTTTGGTTCAATTGTCTCAGCTCTTCAGTATGGGGAAGACTGCAGACTTGACAACAGGCCAGAAGACCATAATTGATATCCTCTATCGGATGGGTAAGCCACAAAAGTTCATAGCTCAGGAGGCTGGCTGTTCACAGAGTGCTGTGTCAAAGCATATCAATGGAAAGTCGAGTGGCAGGAGAAGATGCACGAGCAAAAGATATAACCATGGGCTTCAGCAGATTATAAAATATAGAAGATTCAAGAATCTGGCAAAGATCCAGAAAGAGTAAAATGAGGCAGGATGAACAGCTTCAAAAACCACCACATTCAGAGGCATCCGGGAGGTTGACAACAACTGTCGGGTTCCTCGGGTCAAGCCACGTCTGAGCCTGAGCCAAAGTAGGAAGCATCTCAACTGGGCCAAAGAGAAGGACTGGACTGTTGGCCAGTGGTCCAAGGTCCTCTTTCACAATGAAAGTAAAGTGTGCCTTTCATTCGGGAATCAAGGTCCAAGGCTTTAGAGGAAGACGGGTGGCGAACAGAACCTAAGCTGCTTGAGGTCCAGTGTGAAATATCTACAGTCAGTCATGATTTGGGGTGCAATGTTTGGTGCAGGTGTAGTAAACTCTGCTTCTTAAATCCAAGGTTACCAGAATGTTAGAGGACTTCATGATTCCTTCTGCTGACGACCTGTATGGAGATGCAGATTTCATCTTCCAGCAGGACCTGGCCCTTGCCCATACCACCAGAAACACTAAAACCTGGTTTGATGCCCATGCCATCACAGTGCTTGCCAACTCGCTGGAACTAAACCCTGTTGAGAATCTATGTGGAGGAAAAGGAGGGGGACCAGACCAAAAAATAAAAAAGTGCTGACAGCAAGCATCAAGGAAATCTGGGCTTCAATAACTTCCAGGCAATGCCACAGGCTGATTGTCTCAATGCCAGGGCAGTGACTAAGGCAAAGGGATTCCCAACCAAGTATTGAAGATTGACATATCGTTTGAAAGTACCGGATTTTGATTGATTTGATGTGAACAATTTTTTTCCCCCGCAAAAACTGAGTAGTGAATGGTGAATTTTTTAAAATCCTGTGTTTGTGGGTTTTTTGAACTGGAAGTCCAAATTATGTAAAAATAAAAAAACAAATACTTGAAATCATTAAAATTGTGGGCCCTGAATCTGTAATCTATGACAGAATAACTTTTTTTAAATATATATTTTTTAAAATGTATTTTGTGCCTTTATTGTTAGGAGAGAGACAGTGGATAGGCTTGTGAAAGGGGGCGAGAGAGTAGGGGAAGACACTCTGCAAAGTGGTCACAGGCTGGATTCGAACCTGGACCGGCAGAAGCAAGTACATGGGGTGCCTGGTTGCTAACCACTCCGCCAAACCAGCACCCCATGACAGAATAACTTTTTGAGTGTAATTATGGAAATATATACACTTTTCAGTAATAATATAATTTTCTGGAAAGGGCCTAAATACATCATGAAGAAAAAGGCATGAGGTCACAGACTAATAAGCCCATGACCCCATACCTGTTAGTTGACAGTGCTGAAGAGCAGTGTTGGTTTTTATCTCTGTGATGTCTGAAAATTCCTGATAGTTGTCCCTTTGGAGCTGCTCTCTTGCTGAAATAACTTTATAATGCAGGTTTTGTTGGATAAAGCCATTTTGACACTTTTTTGGCATTTTTTTCAAGGTTTGTGACAGCTCCCATTATCTGCACTATAGTTTTCAACCACCCTGTTATGCAAGCTCCTCTTGTCTCCGGCTTTATTCACTCCATTTCCTTTTCTTATATTACTTGCTCTGCTGCTCTTGTCTCCTCCAGTCCAGAAACCTAAAAACTCTGGTTGGAGTTCAAATTTTAGTGGATATGTTCACACTAGATTACACTAAAGCTTTGTGATTCCTTTTTATTCCACTCTGCAGCACAAAATGTCTTTATGTTGGTTTAGTTTACTCTCACTGACAATATGAATGTTTAAAGTTTTGGATTTGGATCGTCTTAAATTGCAGGAGGTCTACAAGTGTGACAGTAGAATTCTGTGATTAATAATATTTACGATGAATGTGTTGAAATAGTTTCAGGACGCCTGTATGTGCTGACTGCATTAGATTGCACTCATATTCCATCAGCACAGCCCAGGGGACCACAGCGCTGACTTTGTGAATAGGAAATTGCTCCATAGCCTCCAGGTGATTACACAACGTTGTATCAGAGTGAGCGCCTACTGCGCCTTAATAATGTGGCACAACAGTTTTACTGTCACTGTAAGAGCTCTGTGTGTTTTTGCATTTATCCCTCCTAATAGTTTGTTCTTCTTAAGAGTGGTGATGTAATATTGGTCATTTTTTTTTTAAACTTTGAGAGCTTTTTTATTTGACCCTAGAGGCAGATTGTTAATGTGAGCTCGTAATGAGGTCCAGGTGGAGCTCATAACACCACATTAGGGCTTAATTAATGCCCACTAGGGACAAGCTGCAAATGTGGAGGCCCTGAGAGGCAGAAATTTACATTAGCTGTCCTATGTTGACTCCAAAAAACAACTTAACATATCACTCTACCTGCAGTTAAAGACATTTGAGGACAAGCTACAATGAGTCATGCTGTATGTTGACAAACTTTGAATATTCTCAATTTTTCAAGGAAAGGACGTTTAAGTTTTTACAGCTTGAAAGAAAACTCCATATTTACAAAGTTATCTTGGAAAAAAGGTTTCCTTTTGCAAATTAAAAAAAAATACTAATAATTTTCGCACTGATTATGTTTCACCTAAAATTGTGAAAAGTAGGTTCTTTTGTTAAGATTATCACAAGGAACAAAACATGTAAGTTACATAATTTTTGTGTGCTTTAGAAGGTATAATCAGCTTGATCCCAAATACAGTTAAAATTACATCAAGAGAACCAGTGCTATGCTAACTCTCATGCTGGCTTACAAAAATACATCATCCCTGCACCATTCTATTCGGCAGTAACAGAATATGATAGATTACTGCATACAATTAGTGGATTGGTACTGGATTAAACTCTAAACAAACATTAGACATCATTTATACTTAACAGAGACAAATATAGTAGGGATGCACAAGAAGTCTGGGCACCCATGAGTTCGTCACTTCCATAAATTCTTATTTTCAGCAAGAATATCATCGATTATACTCCTACAAAATTATCCCCATAACCATTTCGACACGAGGACCCTCCTGAAAATGAGATGTACCATCTCAAGAGGCTAACCTCTAATAAAACAGACGACAGGTCTATGGTTCATGGATCTGTCACTAACTTTAGTTCTTTTTTTAGCCCACTTATCTCAGCTTACGTCCCTTCCTTCGCCAACACACCCAACACAGCATTGTGTGGATTTTCTGTTCATCATGAGACTGGGATCCACATTCAAGATTTCCTGTTGCTTAACAGAAGGTTTTTTTCTTGTATGTGTATCCATAAAAAGAAGAGCTTTATGCTCAATTGCAAAGTGTCTTGAGGTAACACGTGATATGAATTGGCGCTATACAAATGAAGATTGATTGAGATTGAGATTGATGTATGAAACCTTTGAAGAGTTACTGCAAGGGCGGAGACAAAGTTAAATTTATCAATAATGTTTTTTCCTCTCTTAACCCTTTGACTAGAATTGTGACAGTGTGGTTGACTTTTTGCTGTCACTGTATTTAAAGCTCTGAAAGCCCATCTTTGTCTACTTTTTCCTTATTTCTCTGAATAGTGTTTCTAAAACGAATATATATCCACTGGGAGGCGCTGATGTTCATGAATATAACTGTTTGAAAACTAGAAAAAGCTTGTATGATTCTTACAGCCATGAGCTAAGTCAGTGAAGGATCACTGTTACATTTGAACAAAATATTTATATCCATATATATTTCGTATATTTGTCATTAGAGTAGTGTTTTTTTTTAATGGAACCATTTTAAGAGTTGGGATTAGCTAAGCAAGAATACAGTGTCTCCAATACATGGAGAAAAGCAGTGAATATAATATGAGTGGAGAATACATTTCTTTCTTCTATCAATTTAGGATACTCATAGATATATCATGCCACATTTTTTGGGAACGAGCACGCAGCTGCTGATAACATAGAAATGACAGAGCTTGAAGATATAACAGCAAGGTTTTTGTTCCACTGAATTAAATATACATTAAGACAACGTTTAGATAAGCAAACACAAATGTTACGGGAAAGATGTAAGCTTAAGTCTGATGGTAGCTAACTGGAGAGTAAAACATTGAACATCGTCAAACATATTTGGTTTGTCACAATCAGTTTAGTAACAAGAGTTGCCATGTTGATGTAGAAACCCCAACTTCATGATGCTGGGATGTTGTGTAATATGTGAATATAAACAGAAAACTATGATTTTCAAATCCTTTTTGACCTATTGTAAATTAAATACACGACAAAGTCAAGATATCTAATGTACAAATTGATTAACTTAGCAGGGATGTTTTTTTTGTGTGTGTGCAAATATTCAATAATTTTTAATTTGATGCCTGCAACACATTCCATAAAAGCTGGAACGGGGCAAGTTTACCTCTGTTTTGCATCATTTTTCCTTTTAACAACACACAATAAGCATTTAGAAAGAACACAAATTCAGGACACTAATTGTTGAAGCTTGGTATGTTGAACTATTTCTCTTTCTTATGTATGTCTTCAGTTGCCCAACAGTCCAGGGTCTCCATTGTCCTATTTTGTGCTTCATATTGCTCCACATGTTTTTCCATAGGGAACAGGTCTGGACTGCAGGCAGGCTAGTCTACTACCTGCACTCTTTTACCACAAAGTCACCCTCTTGTAACACATGCAGAATGTGACGATGCATTGTGCTGCAGGGATGTCCCTGTAAAAAGGGGTCACCTGGATGGCATGCATGTTCCTTTAAGCATTAATAGTTCCCTTGAAGATGTGAACTGTGACATCATGGAGTAGAAAAATGGTTCCTGGTAAATTAACATGCATTACAACATAATCTAAAAAGGTATTTTAAATCTTATAAGACATTTTATTAAAGTCTTTTGAACTGTTTTTAAGGTGAATACCAATGTGTTGAGTCATCCAAAAATTATTCAATCAAATCAATGTGCATTATTGACAAAATACCCCCAAACATGCAAGTCAGATGAACTTGGATAAGCATACTAAAGTCAGACTAATATAAAACAACTACAGCCTGTCTGTAAGAAACCTTAAAACTCCTCTTCCGACCAGACATGATCATACAGTTTACCCTCTCATCTCAAGGGAACATGCTTTTTTAATTACTTGACTGATTTCTTTCGAAACTATTTACAGAAATATGTTTTTAAATATAAAATGTGAAAGCTGAGTGAAGGAACAGAAACAAACATTTAGAACTGCATTTCTTAAGATGACCACAAGGGGGCAGGAGAACACCAAGTAAAAATCCTTAGTAAGTATCTGACGTTTCAGTTCTGAGGGATGGTCGAGTTTGGTCAGGTTTTATAGATTATTTTACATGTTTTAATTTGTATGATCAAATTAAATAGTCTGATTTTATTTCTTTGCATATCTGTTAGAGGGTTTACTTTCCTCAGACAAACATAATGTTCACACATGTAAAATTGTGTTTAAGGGTAATAGATTATCAATGATTTAAAAAGGATTAAAATTTGGATGACTCTTTTTAACCCCTCCATGTGGTTTGTTTGCTGTTTCCTCTTTCTTGATGAATAGATCCTTGTTATTTGTCAGGTGTGTGAACTGCATTGCCAGGTTTAACATTTTTGGAGAACATTTGGACAGGGCCACCACAGGGTCGAAGTGTAAAAACAGGAAGATTGTTGGATAATAATTGTTGAGAAGTAGTTTTGTTCATTCAAATTATTTATTTTTTCCACCTTTAAAGCAGCCTTTCACATACAGTGGCCATTTGTTAGTCATGAAAATCTTCTGGGACTTTATCCATCGCACAAGGCCTTGATTATTTAGGCTCATATATTTATTTCCAATAACATGGGATTCTGGCATTAAGGTTTTGTGTTTCCTATGCAATGCAAATAACGATACAGGACAGAAAAACGCACTGTAAGCTTATTATCTGTATACATAACACGACAGCAGTTTGAAAGTGAAGTGTACAATCCTGAAGAAATGTGGAAAAAATGGCGCCATCAGGCATGTGGAGTATTTTTACAGTAAAAGAAGAGCTCAATCTCATCTTTTAAGTTTAACAGCAACACAAATTCTACTCTCTTCCAGTAAGAATAACATTTTTTGTCAATATTTTGGGATTTGATACATACATTTAAGCATAATACAAAGCTTTATGCTTATGATCCCTGCTAAGGAGGCTTTGGTTGGCCAAGTTTAGCAAGTTTATCAAATAACTACTTGACAGATTTTCAGGAAATGTTGTTAAACATGATAAGACTTTGGTAGTGAGCAATTGTTTTCCCTCAATAGCTGTAACTAATCATGGTATCAACATGATTCTGAGAGTTTGATGTGGGTTTTTCAGGGTCAAGAAATCATATTATGATCGAAACTTTGTCATGGAACTATTGCTTATAGATGTAACAGCAATATGTGAGCTACCTTGACCGAGGTTTGTGCCTCCAATGCTTTCTTGTAAGTTAGATTTTTTTAGTTGATAACAGGATAACTCAAAATGTTGTTAGAAGTAGGACTGAATGAAATGGACAAAATTTCATATATCATATTCATGTCAGATATCTTGATATCGATATGATACAATATGACTACCGGTTCGGTAAAAACCAAGCGGTGCATTCAAGGGCAATCGTATGAAATTTGTTGTGACTTACAGTGCATGAAGAGTTAGTGTAAGGGAAATCATTTATGTCATTGCTTTTTCGATATTAATATCTTGAATGTTCGTATCTCCACATCGATATTATATCGATATATCTTTCAGCCCTAATTAGAAGGTAAGCTATGCTTGAAATATAATGGAATAGGAAGGACAAAGAAAGATAAAATTGCACAAGGCTTCGATCCGTCTATTTAATGAACAAATCAAATCACAAATAAATTTACTCAGCTGAAGTCTCTCCCTGGGCAATCCACCTCACATAGTAAAAGTAGCTTCAGAGAGAGCCGGTGCAGAGATCCCTTATGGATCCTGGGCGGTGACATCACGTCATACAATAATTAATATGGCAAGTTGGTCTTCTGATACTAGACCTCGCCAAGTTGTGACTCCCCAGTGATGTTCATATCAGCAGTTAAAATTAAAGGCAGACATCCAGTTCAGATTGAACCAATGAGCAAAGCCAACAGGTAGCATAACACATCTCTAAATATGTGCTATTCTATCATTTGGAATATAACCTGTTTTCATTAACAAGAGTGTGTGTGTATGTGTCTCACCCTGGCCCATTCGGACTTCTCAAAACTACTGATAACACACACACACACATAACCCTGCCTTTGTGAAGAGATATTAGCCGATGTTTTAACCTTTAGCTTTTGGAATATTTAAGGTATTATTATAGATATTAATGAATTTTTCAGGGAATGTTAGTCACGGCACAAGAAAGATGGGATGACTTTAGTCGTGATCTGATTCTATATTTTCTCTAATAACTCACTCAGCTCTCAATAGATTTTGATGACACTTTCAGGCACTGTTGGTAATGGCACTATAAAGGAATGATGGTAGTTTAGTGATGATCCAAATCTAATATGGATACAGGTATTTATTTTATTTTATTTTATTATTTTTTTGAGAATTTCTTTTCAGTGTGAGAAAGGTAGGGTTCTACATTTTAGAATTACTCACCAGCCAGTGTTGGAAATACCTTCTTGAAGATTAACATTTTTAGATTATGTTTATTATTTATTGTACATGGCTTTTTGGTGACCCACCTCTGGGCCCACACTTTGGGAAGCACTGGTTTTGGGTTTATATGAACAAATACCATTCTTTTTCTCATTTTTTGCCAATTAGATATTCATAATTTGTTTTGAAAGACCCATGAACAGCTAAAAAAAAAACATATCCAGAGTGATTCAGATGGTTAAATGGAATAAAAGTCATACTTTGGACACACCTCCTCCACTTAAGACATTATAAAATGAATTATATTGCACTTTTGAAACAACAGCATTATAAAGTGTAACACAAATTTAAAGAAAAACAATCATTCAGTCTTACAAAAAGCAGACAAGCTTAAATTCCAGAATAGTTGGGACTAAGCTAATGTGCCTCCAAAAACATAATTAAGTTGTCAAATCCCATTCAACATATCTAACTGAATGATGACAAGTTATTTATTTTTTGCTCTTGATTTCTGGAGCAAAAAACATGTAGGTCTACTGAAAGTTTGATGCATGCAGAATATTGCCATAAAACAGGGGCAGATGTATGTATACCAGTACAACATTGAGGCATATGCAAAATACAAGCTACAAAAGTTGTACACATGACATAAACCATCTAAAGGCAATAAAATTCTAGTCTACAACAATCTCAGAATTTGTGTTTTGATTATTTGCATGAATGAATAATGGGTTAGTTGCTGGTTTTCAGTTTCACCAGTAGGTGTCAGCACAGCTAGAAAAATTCAAATCAATGTCTTCTGTAAGCAGACAGTTGGAGCTCATGGAACAAAAATGAACACATTCATCTTATTTGGTAATTGTGAGAGCTCTTTGTTCAAATGGAGGGAAAGGGGAAGTTCCCATCAAACATTCACCCCCTCTGCTGAGGCTGTGTAGAATTTCTCAACATGCTGTCAACTCTTCACCATAAGCTCAGTGGAAAAAAAGTGCAATACAGCTGTGTGGAGTGCATTGTTCCTCTGATTTATTTTTCACCCATGGGTCATGTTCTTGGAAGAAACATCAGCTCTCTATCGCTGCTTTCTCTTGTTGAGAAGATTCTTAATGTCTTCCAGCTGTAATCTTTCCTAACTTAACTCCTCAAAAAAAGTAAGGCAACATTATTTCCAGGATAATTTTTTTTATCCACATTAATAATGCCAGTTGGTATTGTATTTTATATCATTGAAAAGCCTTTGTTTGTTCAAAACAGTGAATACTAACAGAAGAATACTGCAGGGGATTAGGTCACACCTTTAGGTGTGATGCTCATTCCACAAATTCCTTTTCAAAGGTTAGAAACTATAACTCCAACTAGTTTTATTAAAGGGGAGAAGTAGTTGACTGGAATAATGTTCCTGAATTTTTTGAAGAGTATTGAATGAGTTCAACATTGTTCAACATTTAACAGTTTTTGTAAACATGTCTTATTTTTCCACAGCTACAGTGGGACGAAATGTTCCATTTCAAGATAACCAGAAGCACATGAAAGAATTTCACAACAGAGAGGAAGAGTGTAAATGTTAAACAGTCCTCCTTCTCTAAAAGCCAAAATATCAGATAAACCAAACATTGGACATTGGACAGACGTGCAGGTAAAATCTATCATAGGTCCGTCGGTCCATCACCAATTCTGGACATCTACTGGATGTCCAAACTAGTCCCCTTTTTGGACATTCAACCATGACCCAACTGGGACATCATATTGAGGCTTAACTGTTATTGTCCAAATTATTATAAGACGTCAACCAGACGTTAAAATTAAACGTCCAAAGTATGACAGAAAAGACGTTAATCTGACGTTACAAATAAACATCTAAATGATGACAAAAAAGAAGTCAACCCGAAATCAAATCGCGCTGTGGGACAGACATCAACGCTAGACGTTTGGTAGAAGTAAAAAAAATGTCGTCCTACATTACAAAACAAACCCTTTAATGGACCAAAATTGGAATTCCAAAAATAACAGCTATGACGTCACTCTGACATCACATTGCACAATGGGTACATATACTGTATATCACTTGTCAATGGCCTTGTTTACATTGGTCAAACAATCCTATTTACAATCAGAGAAAGGTCAATCAGATTAGAAATGTCTCATGTAAACACCTTAGGGGAAGGTGTTACTGTTACTGAAGGGGAAGTTCCAATCCTGTTAATGAGGGCCATACTATGCAAAACTAATAATAAGAGTAATTAATTGACAATAACCTCTCGTTTTACACTTAGCAGTAGACAGGGTGACTCTTAAAGGAAAACGCATCCGGCTATTGAATATGATCATGTAGAAAAGCCAATATGCAGCTACAGAATATGCTAATAAGCAGTTAGTTAAAGGTGACCCTATATTAAAGTTTTTCATTCTCCCCTGGTACGGGCCTCCTTGATCACTGTTTGAACACATCAAGTCAAAACACAGAAAATTCTTTAGATATTTAAGAAAAACTTTATTTGTGACTTATTAACAAAACACATTACCAGATTGATGAAATCATAAGAATCACTATTATCACCTTTACACTGATGAGCAGGTGTACAAAAAAAGTTATTAACAGATCTGCACTGTCACAGTCAGCGGGGACGTGACTCACCGCCACACCCAGCGACTAAGGAACATTCACTATACACAAGCAGAGATACATCGACTTTTTTTAAAATATATTTTTAACTTGTTTTGTGTTTTTTTTATTCCTTTTCTTTTTTAACTCTACATGGAAAGGGAATAGATATGGAGGGTGAGTAAATGATTTGGTTTCACAATAGTGTTTGTTTGATCATCATTTCAAAGCGTAACACAACTTGAAGGACTGATTTTCTTACAAATGAAAATCATACGGGTAGAAACAGAAAAAAAAAAAGCATTTCATAGCATAACACAATAGCATTATGTATATTTAGAAGATTAAAGTCATTTTCAACAGGATAAAAAATGTGATTCTTTTAGGTTTTTCCACAAATTACTGTTCGCAATAGCGTATATTAATGTATGTATGTTCGTGTGTGTGGATGAGAGTGGGTCTTTACATGTGTGAGTGTATCATCTTTGAAAATGTGTATCAGAGGTATATGTATTCCAATACGCATTTCCCAGTGGAAAAACATATCTATGTATATATAGTATCTATATAGTATCTGTTTCCTTTGCTTATAACATGCAAACAGCCACTTGGTGATCTGACAGCACAGAAGTACACCTGAAGGACGGGGCGAGGGGGGCTAGAGAGGGGCGAGAGGGGAGAAAACATGTGCATGGGAGAGACTGAGCTTGATAGTAGCACCTATATATCCCTACTGTGACTGATAAGACGATGGTCTAACAAAAGGAACACTGAGGTGAGATCTTATGACACTTTACATCATGTTGATGCTGATCCAAATATCTACTAACCTTTTTCTACCGAACTAGATCTGTTTAATACACTATCAAGGCCAAATAAAGCTTTTAATCTCACACAATCTACACTTACGTCTACACAGTCAGTGAACTCATCAGCAAATGTCCCGTCATTAAAACTCTGAGGGTAACTGCCAGATTTAGGGGCTTCCTGTGCAGCAGGAGGTCATTAAGATTAGCCATAAAGCATACCTGCCAACATGTAGGTTTTAAAATATGCAGGAGGGGGACATGGGGGGTCAAATGTAGCTATGATCCATGCCATGTAAAGCTGATATGCTGGGTCCAGTGGCAGTTCAAGAAATCAGTAATTTTAAGGTTCAAGGCAAAGAGCATTATAATGTTTTTCTTCATTAAATCAATGCTGAATACTCAGAACAGCTTGACACTTTTCTTTTAATTAACAAGGATAGAGCTACGTAACTACAGGAGACCTGAATGTCATCCCCTATTATATGAGTAACTACAATAGTATGAAAATATGAACGAGTCAAAGTCTCCACACCTTAACAGATCAATACAGGTTGTCAGGTTGGAACCTTCCCCTCTCATACAGTGTTGCCCAAAAGTCCTAAAACAAATATCAATGGATTTTTAGCTTCAACCTAAATGTACAATTGCCACCGTTTCCTTTAAAGCTCTTTCAAATGTAAATATATTTGGCAAACAATTACATATTAGATATTTTACATGGAAGAAATTTTAAGTGTCTCAAATTTTGTGTTTTAATCATTAGATAAAGCCTCTCTACTTGCACTTGAGTTCATATAAAAATGGGATTGAGAATTTTAATGAAAGCTGATAAACTGATAGTATTTTAGAATTTGTTTTTATTTGTCTCCCTGGCAGTGCAGATAGCCTCAATGTGGCCAGCAACTTTCCAGGGATTTTTTTAGTCTATCAGACTATATTGTATGTTATTTCATCTACTTTGGACACCTTTGTTTTTAACCTAAATACTCATTTAAAATATTTGCATCTGTGTCTTAGCTCATCAGTGCACAAGGCTCTATTTCTGCCTAAGTTTGCAGGTGCACATCCTTTTTCTCTGGAATACTGGCATTTTCTGACATTTTGAGCTGGCTTATTCATGATAAAGTTGAAAGACCTTGAAAAACACTGGAGTAATGGATAAAAAATATAACAAGAGAAGGATCGTTGATTTGTGGGAGAAACCTTAGAAAGTTGGCAGTTATGCATTAAGATTATACTGGCTAACACTTTGTTCCCTCTTCCTGATCATCAGCTTGAGTGCAGCTCAGATTATAGGATGCAGACATTGCTCGAAAGATAGAAGATGGCATAAAAAATCTGCACGTAATCTCAAAAGGGGCTTTCAGATTTTATGACAGACAACTCTTCAACAAGCAAAATCTCCTCCTGCATGCGACTCAAGCCTGTTGAAAGTCAGATGGACATTACCTCAAGCAACTTACACAGAACAATCCACTACCATGGATGTGCCCCCCAGATTCTGCATGAATTTGCTGGTATCTGCTAAAAGAGATAAACATCCCTTTAACTGTAAGATCTTTCCTTAAAAGCGTGCCCCTATCATCATCAATAACTTTGCTCTTAAGCACCAAAAAAGCAAATCATTTCAAATAAGCTTTTAATACTGACTTGCTTTCATGCTGGTTTTCTCCTCCCTATCATTTCCCCTCTCACTGCTGTTAAATAAAAAATGTCCACAGCATTCTTCACCTCAATTACAGTAAACCCTAAGTGGGTTCCCCCCTTCTCAAATACACAAATACCCTCTTTCCACAGCTGCCTCGCTTTTTTCCAGGTGTTTCCTAACCCAGCGCGAGTCCATCAGTGGCCACTGACAGCTCACATGCACAGAAATAAGCGCAACACCTCTGCTTGTGCAAAACAGGGATGCCTTGCCCTATTAGCTGCACTAGTTTTTCTATCATCTACATTGCAGTTACACAATATCCTACAATGCCTGCTTTCTTCTTGTGTCTTTATCTTGTCTCATTATATCTGCTACAGCATAGTCTCAGTTTTCTTTAAACTGTCAGCTGGCGTTACGATGCAAAGCGTAAGAACCAATCCGAAGGATGACAGAGCTGTCAACAGCGGGCAATCAGACGAGACGCGCCTAAGCTGAACCTAACAAAAGACGTATGTGTCTGCATGTGTGTGTATGTGTGTTAATATGCAAATACACAAATGTTACTGTGTTACGTCTGCACAGTTCATTGAAGGAGAGTGACTTGAGAAGATGTAGTCCAAGCATGTTGACTTGAAGAAGCTTGAGCAGAGGAAGGAAACAGGCAGCGGGAGAAGCGGATTCCTACAAGCACTGAAGCAGTCGAGGCAGTGGTGCAGGGGCTCAGAGAACAACTACTTAACATTCAGAGACAGAAGTAGAGGGGCTTGAACAGAAATGAAGCAAAGAGCAACGTTTCCGCTTCCCAGCCATATAATACACTCCCAAAGTACGGACTGCAATGGCCTCCAGTCTCTCCGGAATCAGGTGTGTATTATTGTATTGTATTTGTGTGTACTTGCATGTCTGTATGTATGCAAGTATGTATGTATGTGTTTTCAGAGTCAGTGTTTATGTAGTGTCAGACTGGGTGTGACCCTGTTGACCTGTGCCATATTCCCGTCGAGGAGACAAGGTCAGGGGCCGGTTGCATCAGCTGCACGCAGTTTCCAGAGTCATACTCAAAAGTATAGCCACTAATCCCCATTCACGCATTGCTAAAACACAAGCGGTAGCACCACAAAACTTAACTTGAAGAAACAACAAAATAGTTCAGCAAGCAATAAAGCAGGTGCAAATGATACAAATTCACACAGTTGCACTCACTAACAGTAAAAGCAGGATATTTCTTTTCTTTTTTTTGCACACAGTGTATTCCTTAGTGATCCCATGCCATTTTCTCATCTTAAAGGACAATGCAAGTAATTATCTGGTCATTTCTGTCTTTTTTCTACTCGTGACTTTTCACCTCCAACTGAGGTGGATTTTTGCACTGGTTGCAGCCAAGAGGCATCACGTGTGCATGAGCCCCTGGCTAGGTCAAATTGTTGAAATGTGACTAACCCCTATGAGCTTTGAGCATCATAGAAAGAACTGGGTAAGGGGAGGGATAAGACATGTCCCCTCACTCCTTGATGCCCACTCTATCAGCTTACATCTATGCTGCATGTGTTTGATTGATTACTGGCCATAATGTCGTACTATCCATTGTAGACGTATAGCAACCTGAGCAAAAGAGATGGTACATGCATTATTTAAAGAAATAGCTTTGCATTTTATTGGCCTTTTATTGACTACAAAAGATTTTAGACATAGAAATAATGGTATATGTTTCTGAGGAAGACCTGGGCACATGTTTTGGAGAAGAACATGGTTATTTTAGTATGTTTGGCAAACAAAAGGCACTCCTCATAGTCCATGTTCTGGGAAAATCATCCTTGTTTGCAATTTCAGGCAAATAAACCTTCAAAACCTGCAGTCACAATGTCTGTGATTGGTGGAGCCTGTGTTCACTAACACACTTCAGCTATGGGCTGCTATCACTGAAGATAACAGATTTGAGCTGGTCACATCAACAACCTCAAGAGATCACCATGGTTAAATTCAATTATATTGGAAGGGTTTGACCCAATTTGGATCTTAACTAATTTAAAGTACTACCTAATATTCACTGACAAAGTTTATTATTAAAAAAAATGGGTTTAGTGTTTGGTCCTGCCTTGACATTTCATGGTTACTTAAGAGAAAAAATAGTATTGACCCAAAGAGTCCTTAAGAGATGTCTGCCAATTCAGCTGCTGTACCTGTGTCCATAAGGTCAGTGTTTATCTAGGTTTCTTATAGCTTTCACATTGGCAAAATGAAACAAAGAAAATGAAAGGTTAAGGCTGTAATCAGGTAGCAGATGCACCTCGTCTTTTGACTCTATAGACTATCAACCATGTTTTTTGTACAAAATGATCTTGGCCTGGTTAAGGAACATTGAGGAGTGGGCCAAACAAACCAGTAGCAGTGGGGCTAATGGCCACCGTAATCTGCTTCTGACTGACCACTGGTTTCATTTTAAGGGACTTTAATAGATTGTTCCAGTCTTGTGGAACAGCATTCACATTTAACTTCCAAAAAAATACTATAAGGCTGACACGTGTTGGTTAAATGCTGCCCATCATTCCTGTGTTAAAATAAGTCAGTCACATTAATGCCATGACTTAGTAACCTATCCATCTTAATTTCATCTTAAATGTAATCAAACAGCTGAGATGTTCATGCTATTTTAATTAATTTCCACCTTCAAAATATACCTATTTTAGTTTAAACTCAAATGATGGCTTTCTGGAAAGTGGCTAAAAGAATTAAAAAATACAAAACATATTGGTTATCAATGATTCATGTAGAATAATATGTTGGAAAATGGACTGAAACTCCAAAAACTTGCATTGTCCTTTAAAAATCAGGCATGGATTATACAACCAATTATAATTTTATGCCAATATATTTATCTACAACTGTATGAGGTTTGTAACCATCAGTATGATAATGCTTTACTGAATGGATACTCATAAATTCTTAATGTAATAACTAGCTTCAGCCATACATTACCCCCCTACTACCCATGGCACAATCGAATGAAGTCACTTGCTAATTGCAAATAATCCAACAGTTATGAAGCCGATACTTGACACCCTAATGTGGGAACAAACTTGCGCTTGGTTGTTGCAACCTAGCCCAGGTCCTTCGCCTCTGCGATGTGCTATGTTACACTGAGACAGGGCTCTTTATATTGGAGTGTGGTCCAGCTACCTTAATCTTCTAAAGGTATTAATCTCATGGTACATATATTGTATGTTGTCACTTTTTCTTTTTTTATATATTTTTTTTTATAAAAGACCACATTTTCTGAATTTCTACAAGGCCTCAACGATTCTGTGAAAAAAGCCTCTGTTTCGTTTTCATATTGTTTGGCTTTGACTTCACCTCCATGCAGGTGAGCAAAAAAGGGGAGGGGGCTGCATAAAGACAGAGATGCCAACATGGGCAGCCTCAGCTGACACTGGTCAGATACAAATAGTACACCTTTTCAGGTGCTTTTTTTTGTTTTTTCTTTATTATACAAAGTGGGGCAGCAAATTACAGATCTAATCCAGTAAATCATTTGTGTTTTAATTTGGTCCAACCTTTAGATGAAGTCTGTTTACTAAGAGCATTGTTTACCATGAGCTTTACACTTTTGTAGGCCAAAGTTATGGGCCGAATGTGCCAAAAAGGAGAGGAATACATTTGTTAAGTAAGTTCATATGGAGAGGAGAGCCAGGCCTGGTCTAATGAGGTTTAGCCACTGTGCAGTGTCTATGCAAATATAATGCAAGCAGTCTCCCTCAGTTCTATAATATGCATTTGGCTTTTATGGACTGGCTCTGTTACAGGGATGGCGGTTTGTTGGTAGCTCTGTTTTCACGTCTCCCCTTCTCCTTTACTCCTCCCCCCCATCATCTTTTCCCTTCTCCTTTTTGTCTTTCTTGTCCTTCTTCTTCTTTTTCTTCTTCTTGGCCTCCTCTTTCTTGCCAAAGCTTATGAAGTCTCCCTTGTCGTCCACAGGGCCGGCGTCATGGCGGATAGAGATAATGGCTGGGGATCCAGGGATGATGAAGGCTTCAGGGGGGATCTCTCCGGGCTTTAGGGGCTGAGGAGGGCCATAGCCTTGTTGGGCGCCATATCTGAAGTGCCAGCTGTTGCTGTTGACACCAGCACCCACTGGGGGTGACAGCTCTCCACCACCCTCGCCATCTGAAAGTAGAATAAAAAAGACATTATGCTACATTTAGTTATTCAATTATTTCTATTTTGTAACAATAATAATAATAATAATAATAATAATAACAATGATAATGATGATAATACATTTTATTTAAGGGTGTTCATCATGAAACTCAAGGTGATCTTACATATTGTACAAAAAGTATTAAAAAAGTGCATAAACCATATTTTCTGGATTAAATAAATCATCAAACGTTTTGTAAAGTAAGTGTATGTTCTTTCTCGAGGTCACCAACAACTTTAATGAATTTTTAATGCAAACTGTAAAGCCACAACCTTTAGCTGCTTTAACTAATATGAAGACCAAAAAAGTGATGTTAAAAGCTGCCAAATCCATTTGTTCCAAGTTCACTTATTTTGATGCAAACAGAACAAAGTGATTTTAAAAGAGATAAAATGTCACTGCTGTAAGATACATGTCTTTTTGGTCTTAAACCAAAGGGATTCTTTAAAAAAAATAACAATAAAGCCAATAAAGTCAGTAACTGCAGTTCCTTAAGTGTCCACTTGAGGCTGACTCCAGAGAACAAGGATTGCTATTTAGAGCCCATGTTTTAATGGCTTCCCCCCCAAACGTTTATTCTTGTGCTGCTCTTTCTTCATTACTTAAACTAGCAAAGTGCATCATTTTGGACAATCGGGCTAGAGGATGTGAATGACAAAGACCCTGAAAAAGGGCCACGTGGGTATAACTGCCTGGCTAGTACCCTAAAATAGCCATGAGTATAGCAGAATAACACATCTAAGCTGCCAACTGAAACATCAATTGGTCCTTATTGCTAGTTTCTACATTGATAGTCTCTTTCATTATATCAAGACTAAGACAAATGGATCAAGATTCATTACAAGAGGCTCAACGCAACTATATGTAACTTTCTTAATCCTTATATAGTAGCTTAAAGTCTATTGATTGACATATGTAGTAACTTTCAAAGAGGAGATAAGCTTCTGTCCTATTTCCACAGTTTTGTATTTCTTCTTCTTTCAGTACCTAGTAATTTCAACAGAATTTCTTGGTTTGCTTTGGTGAAGTGTGTAAGGCTCGACAGCACAAGTTCACACACCAGTTTTAAGGCAAAAAGAAGACGACCAGACTGTTTTTGCTCATGGAGAACAAAGACCTGAACAACAGCTCCAACTGATGGCAGTAGCTTTTGTGCACAGCATTTAAAAGGCTTTGGTCCATATGACTAACCTGAGACGCCAGATAGCCAGTTCAGTGTCTTTTACTTGTCCATCTGGGCAACAGCCCTTAGCAAGTGTTTGGGAATAGGCAGAACCTTTCAAAAGCATATCCAGGTGATTGGATGACAGTTTCATCAATCACATCCATTTCAGGCAAGTCAGATAATGTTGTAGGTGGAGGCTACTGCCCCAGTGTTCAATACAAATAAAGTAGTTTGAAGAAACAAACTCTTGCCAAAACATGGCAAAAGTGCAGCCAAAAAATATTTTTACAAAGAAGTGGTTTCAGTGTTGTTTTTTATTTTTCCATTTAGAAATTCTGCCCAGACCTGATAAAACTGGTGCTGAAGCTGTTAACATCTATGCTAATCTAGTAGCTTACTGCTGTTGTCTAGCTTGTAGCTTCCACCATTTTCTGCTTCAAAAGAAGCTGAATGGGAGGTGCCAGTTTTGGCTGAGCACAATCAT
This sequence comes from Scarus forsteni, assembly GCA_036419115.1. Classification (NCBI taxonomy): domain Eukaryota; kingdom Metazoa; phylum Chordata; class Actinopteri; order Labriformes; family Labridae; genus Scarus; species Scarus forsteni. The sequence continues at coordinate 22,562,472 of JAZDUH010000130.1, read as the reverse complement.
TGCAGACTGAAGCTTGGCAAGATGAATCGGTCTGATCTAAGACAATAAATTTGGCAGATCCAGCTGCACTGCAAGGTTACCATCTGACAAAGAGCAGACTGAAGGGAAACCAAACCAAATGAAAAATGACAGAATGTTGCAACTTCGGTCCTAAACCAAACCAAGTCTGCTGAATTTTAGGCGTTAAGCAACCAAGGACTACATTCATTTTTTAAACATTACACATTTTTCATTACTTTTCAGACCCCAATATGAAGATTTACCTTCACACCTGAAATACCTACTCCCCCACTTATAGTTGTTTTATTTTTCATTTACTCTAACTGTAAGCAGAATACTATAAATTTGTTCCATTTGTCCTATTTTTATTTATTTTTCTAACCTTCTTCTCAAACTTTGAGTGGGATAGCAAGTGAGCAAAATTTCCCAAAATATTTTACTGCACCTTTAACCTTTGGTTCACAGCAGTGTGCATTTCACATATTCATGTTGGCATGTGGTAGAAGCAGGGCAGTCCTTTCATTTAAGTGAGGTAAACCCCATCTTCTACTTGCTTTTGCACCATGAATTATTTAAAGAAACAACCATCTAGCTTGTCATGCAATAACCTAACTTTGACTTCTCTGTGTGGTCTTTCAGATGCTTATAAAGTCTGACATATGAGGACCAACAGAAATCAAGCAAAAGCAAGCAGAGCGATGGCCTGACAGTGCAGCGATAGCCAAGGGGAGTGGATATTTTCAGGACAGCGCTTCAGTCGAGACCACAGGAGGGATCACCAGAGGGGGACTAACCTTCAAACCATGGGGATGTTTAACTCCGCTTCAGGATCTCTATTTTGTATCTGTATTTGCATGATGACCGCAGCTTAATCCCGCTCTCAAGGGAGAGCCAGAAAAGAGGGAGAGTCAACCTTTAGAGCTTGAGTGTGGATGTGACACAGAAAGGACCCCGAAAAAAAGCAGAGCGGAAATGAAGGCTGATAAATAAGATATAATTTCTGTGAGGTAAAAAATGACGCACAGCTATTAAGGTCAAAAGGTTAAAGAAGCCAGAATGAAAAGGAAAGAGGATGTCAGAGGAGATGAAGAGTGAGAGGAGAAAAAAGGGAGAGAGAGAGTGCATGGAGAGAGAGAGAGAGAGAGAGAAAGGCAGCAAGAAAGATGGGGGTGGGCGGGTTTTGCAGACACGGTGCTCTCAGGCCCACACCAGTTCCCTCTGCACTGACCTACTTTCAGTCTGGATTTTATTTAGATCAAACACAGACCCATGCAAAAAGATTCTGTTTGATTCTTCTTTTTAGGCTATTTATGACATTGCTGGAGCTCTGAAATGGTTTCAAACACAGTCCCAATTGGAAGTACACTACTTTGAAAATACACACTTTTCACACACTCAATGTCCCTCTGAGTCCCTAAAATGAGCTGATGGGGTACGCAATTAAATTACCGGTATAGAATATAAAAAGAGAATGTCATGGATCCCAAGATGGAGACAAAAACAGCAATGCATACCTATTACAGTCTTCTATTTTACAAAAAAAAAAAAGCCCTCAATAGAAAAACATTTGCCAATTGTAACTCATGCTACAAAGGATTTCTGTGTATTAGCAGTAGTCATATTTTGCCATGAAATAGCAGAGGCACACACCATTACTATAAATGACAGAACAGTCCCACATAAATAATTTGGCTTCTACTTAAAAATAGCAGTATCCATTTTTTAAACTACATTAAATAATTAGCATGTGAAGGACCACGATATCATGAGGACCAACGCAAACCATGTCCACATATGAAAATCTAGATTTTGACTTTGTTGTCTCATTTAACATCTTTTTTTTTGCTTTTAATTCTATAAAAGCTAATCAACCTTTGTAAATTGGCTTGTTTAATGACCAGCCAGTGTCAGATTTCATCGTTTTATCTTAGCCTCAGTAATCGCAGCAATGCTTTAATGCCATAATTCTCTTGGTCTGTTTTTAAGGATTATGACATTTGATGGTATGGCCTGTCTGTTTGAATTTTAATCCTGGTATTAAACCCAAGAACAGGATCCGCTGTTTGAAATGTGTCCCATTCAGTGGCTCTCAGGAAGATTGGTGCCCATGTGGAGGAGGACAAACACGCTTAAAATAAGCTGAGAGGACAGCCGGTGATTTAAAGGAGATGTGCAGAAATACTGTGAAGCAGAGAGTGGTAAGAGCTGATAATACAGAGCAGTGAAAAGCTGTATACAATGAAACACCTCCATTTTATATAACTGACACTCCATTTTCTGTTACCTGATGCTGCTATTTAAAGGAGAGAGAATTGCTGTCTGACAGAGGAGTTTGGGAGTTCTACATTCAAACTGTATTACAATTATGGGGACCTTAGATCTTTTTTCCCTTTCTCTTTTCTGTTTTTAACCTTAAATTTTAACCATGGCCTCACATTTTATGATATGTAGGGATGTGTCACGTCCAAAGTAAGACTATAATTTCCTATGGACCATTTTCCAACCTATACACAAGTGATATTATAGCATTAGCTCAGGGTAAAATAGCAGGACTAGAAGGAAACATGGATGACTACAAGAGGTTAACAAGCAGCACACAAGTCTCACCATAATTACATCAAGCAGAAAACCAGATTAACATGTTTGAAAACACTGTCCATTCTGTTGATATTATCTACTGTAACAGTGTGCTGTTTTATATATCTCCATCTCCGTCCGTGAATATGATTATTTAAGCCATTTTTAGAGATCTGGATTGTTCTTTTCTGTTCAGTAATAGTCAAGATTCTTTCTCCTTTCAAACAGCTCACCCTTTGTGCACTGTCTATTCCAAAACATCAAAACTGAAAATACGGACACTGTCTCTCAAACTGAAGCTAGCTCCTGCTGTTTGAGTTTGCTCTTTGTAGTGGATCATTTACGAACAACATGACTCACTCTTCACTTCTTGTCTTGAATCATTTTTGTCATTTGCAAGTTTAATCAGCAGCCCTCAAGGTTTGCTTACAACATCATGCATAGATGTTGTAATTTATAGCATTCTTTGGGAGAGAGTGAAGAAGGAAAGCTGTGAAAGAGTACCTCAGACCTTTAAGCTTGTGGATAATTCACATCCATTGACTTGACAACAAATAGCACAAAGGGACACAAAACAAGAGGAGCTAAGAAAACCCCAAGTTTTCACTGGACATGTATCTGTATTGTAGAGTGAAATTGCACTTGTAGTCAATCTAGTAGCTAAATGCTATGTAAATTAGCGCTTATGCATGTAAGCAGGGTAAAAAGAAGATAACTGTTTGGACTAAAAGCTGAAATTCGGTCAGTCTGCTCCTATTTGTTACTGTGGTACTTGAGACCTCGTTGCAAATATGTGACCTTACATGTTCAGATGGAGAGAGAGAGAGCGACATGTTACCCACAGCATCTCTTGAAAACAAACAATATGTGATCTCTCTGCAGTGCCGACTAATATCTCCAACCCACTAATAATGTCATGTTTAATGTAACATTAAAAGGGTCTGTAGTGGCCAATTCAATGGTGAGGTACCAAAGTATTTTGGAATCTACTCTAGCTGCTGTCAATGGTGTCATGCACCAAATAATTGTGTTATAAAGTGTAAGGTTGTAATTGTGCACATATACTCTGTTATGTTAAGTCTAATGCAAATGATTTTTATCAAACTCTGGTATTTTATATCATGTATCACCTGCTTTGTAAAAATTGTTTTCTTACCCAGGGACAACAAATGCAAATTAGCTTAAAGCTAGCTCCAACACAATGAAATGAATAAACAAACAAACAAAAAAGGCAGTTGCTGTGGTATATAACAGCTGAATTTTACTGGCAACCAGAATCAGAACAAATGTTTGTACAAAAATGTATGTGACAAAGAAATAAGAGTTTTAGCAAAGTCCACCACAGGTTTGTCTAATAGAAAAACAAACAAACAACAAACAAACAAACAAATATATATATATCCCACCCCACTTCAGGAGAACAGTTTGATTGACTTATTTAAGCTTTTTAATTCTAGTGGTGGCATATCTCAAGTGGATTATCTTCCTGGGGCAGCTTCACAGCTTTACATTAATATTCTAAATACAGGTCAACACTGACTATAGAATAATGAAAAACAGCCATTCTGTGCAGAGATTTCCTTTTAGATTTGTGTCTGATGTGAGCAGGGTTAATCCCATTGAATTTTAATCTCACCTTCTAATACCTTTTTAGTTGACAGAGCAAAAATGGGGCCCACTGAAACATTAGGATTTAAATAGATGCAAGATCATTATGTTTTTTTATAATTTTACTCGGATATGCATTCTTATGATGATTTGATGTTTAAAGCCAGTATTCTCCAAAATAATGAGCACTGACTCATGTATTGATTTTGGCTGGAGCATTACAAACAGACCATGACTAACTTAACACAGTCCTTGATATTTTTCAGAGTGGAATAAACAACTAAAGACAGGTTATTTTGAAATATGTGCAGTTTTGCTATCACTAAAAAGGCTGTAGACTGAATTTAATAACTGCGACATATGATTACAGCTGTAGAGTCCGTGCCTCCTGTGCACCTTACGAGGCTACAGCAGTTTATAAGTCTGTGACCAACTACATTAAAATGTCAAGAGGCTATGAAGCGTCTAATCAAGTGCATATTGTCTCAGAGTCCTGGGACATCCCAGAGCTCTGCTCTCTGTCTGTGACAAATCCAAACCTCTGACACTGTTAATTAGAATCCTGACCCAGGTATTAGTCCCCAGAGCACACCAAAGATCAAGCCTGTGCAAAAAATAACTCCTTAATAGGAGTTACAATAGCTAAATGTAAAAAAAAACTGTTTATTTTCATCTAATTATCTATTTAAAATAGACGAAGGACTGTGTTACTCATGACATTTTATAGTGTCAGCAATATATTAAAATATTGTGGGCAGTAGGAATGCCTCACAGTATGGTCAAGATTTAGTTTATTTTATTATATTTTTACCAAAAATGCCCAGGAACAACAAATGCAACTTAGCAATAAGCTAACTCTAATAAAATAAAATGAATAAAACAAAAAAAGGCAACAAATGCAACAAAAGTATTTGTAAACTATATGTATACATAAAACAAGTATGTCAAAATATTTAGCCCATAACCCTCAAAATAAACTGATTATGAAAGGATTTTTCAATCTTGGCATCTTGTGGCGCAGCAGACAGTGGGCCTCACAGCAAGATAGTTGCTGGTTCGATCCCCATGTCAGTCAGAGCCTCTCTTTGTGGAGTTTACATTATCCTCATGCATGTGTAGATTTGCACCAGGCACTCCAGCTTCCTCCCACGGATTAAAAACATAGTCAGTAGGTTGACCGGTGACTCCAAACTGCCCTTAGGAGTGAGTTTGAGTGTGAATGGCTGTCTGCTGTCTATGTGGCCCTGTGATCTGCTGGCAACTGGTGCCTAATGTCAGCTGGGATAGGCTCCTTCCCCTGAAGCCCCAACAAGGATAAACAGTATGGATAATAGATGGATGTTGCTCAAAATTTTTTACCAAAACAACTTCCAATTGTTTTACCACCAATTTTTTATAAAAACTTGGCTGTCTGTTAATGCCAGTGTCAAGCCTGACATAAGGACTCTTCTTCACAAAGAAAGCTGTGATTGAGAATCAGCCTGAGATAAAAATCACTGCTGAATCAAGTTGTCACCTTCAGAAACAAAATTTAATGGAATCATGAGATGGCAAAGATTCACAGCCCTTATATGTAGCACTGAGTAAATAGAAAACTAAATAGTCAGCTGCTGTATTGCTGCAGTAGTAATTCATGTTACCATGACACACCCATTGACTGTAAAAAACATGGACGTCATGTCGCTGGGCTTTTGTGAAGTCACCACAAAAACTGCTCCCCCTGGTGACTGGCTGCAGTATAGGTCAACTCTCCATCACCCCCATTCATCTGAACGGGCCATAGTGAAACTTAAAAAAAAAATAATACACCTCGTAGAAATATTTCTCCCATCCGTATGCTGTGGTGATATGAAAGTATTATTGGGCTGTGTTTTTTCCAAGTCCTCTTTTTTCTGAAAAGTTTCTTTTTCATCAGTTATTAGAGTTTAAAAAATAACTGTGGATTACGGCAGTTTCACAATGATTGTGTATGCTGTCTGCTGCGGAGTTTTGCGACCGTTTACGACAGCTGCGTCCAGATATGGTCCAGATTCTCTTCTGGCTGCACAATGGCGGCGCCCTGACAGGGGATATTATGGCTTCAAAACCATTACATGGTTACACTGGTGTCCATGAAACTGGACACCAGTGTGCCCCGCACCATTCGGATACCACTGTATTAATCTGTCACACTCCTGCCTCCCTGTGTGTGTGTGTGTGTGTGTGTGAGAATGTAAAAAAAAAATTCATTGCTTGTCATGTCTCAACTTGGACGAGTTTTCCACTGCTATGAAGAGCTTTTCCTTTCCTGTTCACTGTGGATTATTAGTAACTCTGCTGTTGCTTCACATTAGCCCATATTTCACAGGAAACAGGCGTTTGAAACGGATTATGGTGTAACAGCTGGTAAGCAGGTCAGTGCTGCTCCTTGTAAGGAGGATGCCATGACACCTGCTGTAGAAATGCGGCGTTTGAAGCCTCATTTCGTGTAACCTGCTGTCCTACATTTTAAAATAGGCTGTGTTACTCGTCCAAGATGCTCTTCCAATCTAAAATGAACCCCTCTGGAGATTTGTGGCACATGCACGCTTTTGACAGTCGTGTAGTGTTGCGTAAATTTATGCCCTGCATATGAATGAGCTCTGCGTGCAGCACATTAACCTAAAAGCGTCTTTTTCTGCATTATTTCATCTGTTTTTTCTCCTCTTCATACCTGCCCTTGTTGAGTCCCCCTCCTCAGTTCCCTCTCTTTTCCTCTGTCTCTAAATCTTCCATTCAGAGATATGACTGGTTGCGATGGAAACTGCCTTCGCCCACTCCCCGCCGGTGGAGGGTGCGGCTGCTGCAGCAATCTCTCAGTTAGACAGTGTTGCCAGGCAACAGGTCACATGGCGTTCCCTAGCAACAACACTACTGCAGGAACCTGCCAATCCTCTTAACCTTCCTCTTCCTCCATCCCCCAACACCTCTACTTCTCTCCCTCCATCCTCCTGCATGTACCCTTTGCTCTCCCTCCTTAAAAAGCTTTAAATGTTACTAGATCTGTCTCTATTTCTCCTCTCTTGAAAATGTCCTCTCTCCTCTTGCAGATAGCAGCCCCTCTCCCCTCTGGCATCAGACAAATGTCTCCTCATCTGCAACATAGGTCACTTACATAAACTGTTTTTTTTCAGGGTGCCGCATTTAGATGCAGCGTAGTGTATCAGACAAGTTCATCAAAATAACAATTCACTGCAGACATGAAAATGTGTCACCAGAGTGACTCCACCTCTTCACGCATACTAAAGAGGATCAACCTGCAATCCTATGCATGTGTATGTCTCTGCACTGAGCCTTCTGGCAAATGATTTCCTGATGCAACAATGCACCCCTAATAGGTCTGCAGTATGCTCTACTCCTGTTTGATGGCAATTTTGGAGTCTTTATCTGCTCTCAAAAATACACAAATATGAAATGTGCATTGAGATGGTGAAAGTTAAATTTAAGACATATTTGTCCCTGAGACAAATCAAAACATCTGAAGAAGTAGCTGACTGAAACTATTTCCCACATTAAAGCTTTTTTATTATTTGCAACTTAAGAGCTTTCTTAGATCAAGTAAATATAAATCCTGAACTACCTCAACTCCTTCGGTATTGGAAAAGACAGTGATGGGCATAGAACAGGTAATGTGTGGTTTGTAGTATTGTGAGGTATGGGAAAATCAACCAGATGGGTGAGTGAAACACTTTGAGCAATCCTTCCGTTGTGTCAGGTTAGATCTGGATGTGAATCCAATTGTTTTTTTCAAGGATTTGTTAACAGTGCAAGAAAGAGCAGTTTCTTAATTTATGACGATTACTCATCCAAAAGTTTGTTCTCTTGGAGCACTTCAAGTTAATCTGTTCTGTTCCTGCAGTCCTTCTTCATGTCTACCATTGGTTGTGGCATTAAATTTTACTTCCTAAATTACTTGATAAATAATTTTGTTCGGTGACCAACCATATGATAGAGGTATCTAAACAACAGTTAGAACTATCAATATGCTTTTCATTTAAAATACTGTTTTTAATGGACAAAATCATGTTTTGTCTGGTAGCCAGTCCCAGCAAATTTAAATAAACTCAAGAAAAAATAGAAGTACTACGAGAGCACAACCCTCTGCCGAGGTATTTCTGACACCATTGCCCTGTCTCGCAATGTTAACTAATACTTCAAAAAATCCTCGATCAGCATTAGGCCTGTGCTCAAAATATCGATACAGCAAAATATCATCATGCACTTCTTGGGGATACGTGTATAGATATGGATTCTACAGAATCGATATGGCCTCATGTTTGAACAGTTGTTGTAAATACTCTTTGGGTAATGTTACAAATGGCACAATTCAAAGTAGAAGCCAAGCTACATGATGAAACACCTTCCAAATTTCAACTTAAGTCTTCTATCTCTGGGGACCTGACTTAAAGTTCTTAAGCTGAATAATTATTTAAAACTCATGCTTGTTCTTTTTCTTCTTGTAATAAAAACAGAAGTTTCTGGGAATTCTGTTAAAAGCGCAGTCAATGTTCACAACCGATGTGTATCGGGATACGTATCGTATCGTGGGATTGCTGAAAATACCCAGCCCTAATCAGCATCCATATTGGAACAAAACTGTTCACTTTTTTCTTGTGTGATAACTTACATTTCCTGAAAAAAAGTAATCAAAATCCATTTATCACTTTCAGAGTTATCCTTTTACCAGACTAACTATCTAACTAACTAATGTATACTAGTGTGTACTCAATGTATTGCTCTGAAGAAGTACCTTCCATTGCCTTTAATTCTTAGCCTACCTCATTCATGTTATCTTTATTGCACTGAGCGTTGAGATATAATTTTTTAACTCTGATATCATCTATATTTTTTATTTGCTACAATACATGCATTTTAACTGTTTTATTAATAGTTTCCTGTCATTTGAAATGACTTGCCCCTTTAGTACTAAGAATAATATGTATATGTCCCTTGTATTGTTCTAAGCTATCCTAAGCTGTCTGATAAAAATGGAGAAGAAATCATAACTGTATTCGAGTTCATCTTTGAAGTAGCTGAATATATTGAATATGTTTTTTTTTAATTATAAGTATCTGAAAATCAACGCATTCAGTTGAGTTTATTTATTCATTGGGATTTTTTATTGTTTTCAAATATTTTCTTTCACCATATGCTACCTTCCTTTTTTATAATTTTATACATTATGACTTCAGGAGACTTTCCGATGTAGTGTATTGCATAAACTGAAGGTAATCTGAGGGCAAATACAGGCCATCTGTATGTCTGTGTTAAGTGAATGTAACAACTTTTCATTATTAGACTGAGAAACTCTTTTGTTTTTGTTTTGATTGCCCTGTACAACTCCTCACTAGAGGGGAGGAGGAGTAACAGGGAGACAGAGGCAGGGAGGGAACAGTCAGCCTAATTTTCTTTATTTCCCTGGAAGAGTATATCCAAAGGGATTGACAAAGTTCAACCTAATCTAATCTTATCTATGAATTTAACTACATTTTGTTTATACTTTATAATGCATTATCCTGACATTTTGTAGTTTGTAGTATTGTGATGTATGGGAAAATCAACAAATATATTGTTCACAAAACTAGAAATATTTTTGCCACAAACTAGAGCACAAATACTGAGAATCTGGTACAGCTTGTACCTTAGACAATTCTCATCTTTCTACCTCCACAGGAACACAACCTGACAGACAGAGAGACAGATCCAGTTACTGACTCATCGAGTGATAGACTGTGATGCTTTACCCCTCACCCTTCAGTCTTTACCTATGTTTTAATTCCTGCAGACAGACAGAAAATCAATCATCTGAGGCACAGCTGTAAGAATGAGGGACCAGGTCACAGTGATGCCAAAACCATATTGAACTCTAAGATATGCAAGTCTCGATGTAAAACTGACAGAGGCTTAATCTTTAACTTTGAGCTGGTGTTTACAGGTCACTGCTGAGGCCAGTTTGTACATTTACTTTGCTTGGCAGTATATTTTCAGTGAATCCACCCACTCAGGACATCTTATTCCTCATTAAAAAGCAGTTGCCTCTTTCAGTCTGCAGCTCTAACTGCTGCCAGCTGCTTTTATGGAGGGATACAGTTGTTTATCTGCCACTCTGCACACAAGCCTGGGGCTTTTGGCACCTCAGCAAAGCTCTGTATGAACATCACCCTGGAATTCAAGATCATGTAGATATTGAAAGGACAGATCTGTCAAAACACAGCCAAATTAGCAGGGCCAAAATTAAACATGGATATGTTTGACTAAATGAATTTGTTGTATTAAATAGAATGCAGTTCAATTAGTTGTTTATCATTTGTTGTTATAATTGACATATAAGGGTGAGTTTCCATGTTTAAAAAGAGGTGATGGTCTGGTAAAATATTATTGACTCCTTAATGTTGTCTGTTGTTTGTAAAACCGCATGATAGTAATGCTGGCAGGTTTACTTGTTAGCAACTTTATACCTTCATGATTCAGGCCATAATTAAACTTTCTGTTTGTCTTTGCATTTGCACTTTCATCTGTTGGCATCATAAGGTGCAGTGCCAGGAGTTTCAGGCCCTATGAAGAGATATTATAGTAGAAACTCTATTCCAAACCAACTCTGCACAGTTTCTCAACCAAGCATCTGTAACGAAAACTGATAAACAAATCTGAAAATATATTTTTAATTGACCACTTCTAATAGTTATCACTATGTAATTGTGTATAGCATTGCAAATAAGCTTCAAACAGTGGAAAGAAGCCAATTTTAGTGGACTTAAATAGATATCTGTAGCTGTAGTTACTAGGGATGGGATGAAATATCATTTGGCAATATATTGCAATACAGTACGTGACGAAATGCATCGATTTAAAAAAAAAATAGATCGCGAAATAAAGACGTCATGTCCGGTAATAGCGCATGTGACAAGAGGTGACGACAACAAACATTAGCACCAACTACCTTGCTTCCAAAAAGCCGAATGATGGAGTCGAATGAGGTCGAAATTGAGGACGCTCCACCTGGATACAAGTCATCTGTCGGGCAGTATTTTGGCTTTCTCATTAAAAAAGACGATGGCGGCGAAAACGAGCCTAACGCTCGTTAGCATACACTCTCTCTAACCTCTCTAGGGTTAGAGAGAGGGTTATTGTTTGTGTTTGGCCTGTTAGGCCTTATGTTTTCCTGTGTGTAACTCAAACCAAAACAAATACGTTGTAATTACACAGTAATATTTTTTCATTTTTACTTTTCTGACATTATATAGTGACGTATCGTATCGTGACCGGGGCATATCGAGGTGCAGCGTATCGTGAGTTTAAGTGTATTGTCCCATACCTAGTAGTTACCTCAGGCAGGAGGTTATGTGACCACTGGTGTCTGTTTGTTTTTTCGTAGTTAGTTTGTCAGTTTCTCTGTTAGCAAGATAACTTAAAAAGTTATGGACGGACTTTGATGACATTTTTCAGGAAATGTCTGGATCGGGACAAGGAACAAATGATTAGATTTCTGGACTGATCCAGACCACCATCTGAATCTGCCATGACAAAAACTGTGATTTTCGTGAATAACTACTAAACTAAAATAGATATCATTATGAATCCAAGTGTTAATGGTATGTTTTCATGGTCAATGAATCTAAATATTGAGATGAAATAAAGGTAGGACTAATATTTATGGTAGAAATCACAATATGATTGAGAACTGTGGCACTGGCCAAAGTCTGTGCTCTCCGAGTGCTTTTCTAGTTTGTGTTTTGGAGTCACTGTGAAAAGCCACAGCCAGCGCTTTACATAAATAGCTGTCATATTATTTTTCTTGAAAACCATGTTCTGGCGTACTTTGTGCTCTCTTGTTTTTAAGTGGGACCGCTTATTCCCTTCCACATGCCAGGAACTCCCACAGCTTGCTTAACTTATTTAAGAGCCCCTGTGTTAATGATTTCTGCCCATGAGCAACAAACTTCTCTGTCACAAGTGCAAAAACAAGAACAAAATCAACATCAATATCCCAGTTTCCCACTCATTATGTGAAGCACATTAAACCACTGGCTCAAATTAAAGCTACTTTGTTGTAAGGGGAGAATTTTGTATCTAAAGCACTTTATGTTTAAAACAGTATGTGTAAGGTTATGTTGCTTAACGAATCAAAACCCATAAAAAGCAAATGTTCATAGCCCAGCAGATATTCTGCATAGTTAAACCCAGCATCCTTTCTTACCTGAAGTTTTATGTAAGATCGGTGTTTCTCACTTTTTTATTTCAACGTAGCTGAACATGCTTATGTAAACATCAGCTTTTTATGTATGCTTTAATGCTGTGACTTTTTGACCTAAAGGTTATGTAATTCCCTGTTCTCCTAACTTTCATTTGACTGACAGACTTGTACTCACCAGCAGCGCTGGACACGGTGGGCCAGTTCTGGACCAGCATCCCTTGAGCTCCTTGCATCACAGAGGCCTCCTCCATGTGGACCGAGCTGAAAGTAAAACACAAATATCAAACTCAGTGACACATGTCAAATTAAACACTTCGCAATTCCTGAAATACACATCTGCATTCAGTCATTTGACCTTTAGTGTTTTTCCTTAAATAAGCTAAAATCATATTTTTTAAACCTAAACTGAAATGTGTTTTGTCTCATATTGAAAGCAGAATTTGTTTTGAAAGGGGTCTGATTGTGTTGTTCCATTGTTTATAAAGGACATGAAAACATCCAAATACTTCAGAGTAATGATCCCTTGACTGTGGCAATCAGGGCCAAAACTAAAACGAGTCAAACCTAAAAAGGGAAATGGATTGACTCATAGGTTAAAACAATGAACAAGGTTTTCCTTAAACTTGAAGGCCTCATGATTATGATTATGATTATGGTCATGATTATGACCTGCTGACAATTAGTAATTCATGAATTGGATTGAGGAAGGGTTAAGAGTGTGAATTTGATCATTCATTTTGCCTATTTAAGAACATGTTGTTTGCTGGTCATTGTGGACCACCGTTTTAAACCAGGTATCATCAGAAAAGCTAATGACAGTGAAGGAGACATTTGTCTTACCCAACCCCCCAAAAATCTAACACTGTTAAGCTACGTATATATGTACAAGGTACATTTATTCCTAAAGAAAAGGTTGGAGACAAAATTTTGGTTGATTATATCTCCCTTCTAATAATACCAGTTGGTACTGTATTAAATATAACTGAAAGGCCTGATTAGTCACCTTTTCAGTGAGGTCAAACTCGTAAGTATCATACTTTTGTGGAATGAACGACACAGCTAAACATGTAGGTAGCTCCCCAAAAATGTGCCGAAATCCCCTCTTCCCCTGAGAAAAAGACCAAGGTTCCTCATTGAAGCAAGGGTGAAGAACTAGTCCTCTTAAGGTGCGTACACCCCGCACGCTACTTGTACTACCTAATTTTGGGGGTAGTATATTTTGTATGTCTTAACAAAGGAGACTTTTGGGTTGAAGCCATTTAAACATTACAGTCTAGTGAGTTTAGTATCTTAAGAGAGTAACATATGACAGGCAGCTATTTGTTTTTTGGCTTTTCTTAAATGTAACTTCATCCGCGGGATTAAAAGCTTTTGCAGTTTGATGACTGTTCTTCTAAAGCTGACAGGAGCTGCTTCACAGTCAAAACTTTGCTCTGGTAAATAAATCACTTGAGGGCCTCTGACTATGTCACAATCCAAACTCAGACATTTTTCTGTACCTCACTGCCACTGGAGCAGGTTTATATCTACCAGGGGTGAAGTTGATGAAGAAATGAGCAGCAAAGACATCAATTGAACAACACATGCACCTTTGAAATTTTTGCTGTTAATGTGACAAGGTGGTTTTTGCTCTGTTACACAGCTGCAGGACAGGATCAGTCTCATACTCAGTCTTAGTTTCAGACATTCTGTACAGGTATATGGCTTTTCAGATTCAACATTTTCACCATCCCGTAATCATGTGTTGAGTAATTCCTTTTCTTGTATTTCTCTTACCCATCAACTTACCTTAAATGGCATTTATTTGCACATTCAGTTTGCATGTATAACCCATTTAAAGGCATTAATTTTCCAAGTATTTTCCAGCTGATCCTGTTACAGAGTTATATTTTAATGATGGATTTAAAATGTAGGACACTCAAAACACTCCAAATGGAAAATATTAAAAATTCACACTACAGCACAACATAGACTCTCTGGATGGCCCCAAAGAGGAGTTCTTCAAGTTACACAAACCCACACATAACCCCTTAGTGAGACCGCATTTTGTCCTTGTTACTGCTCTGTTTTTAAACAAATGAGTCCTGACATGTTTTTAGTGAACTTTGGAGGTGGTGGAAAGCATCTTTAATTAAATTTGGATGGAGATGGGCTAGACATTTCCCACTTGTTCTGCCCTTGTGCTGACATTAATAGCTAGTGGAAGTGACATCATATTTAACAGAGAAGTCTGGAACAAAAAATAAACACATTTAAGGTGTGCCATTTAGCAGAATTACATACATAGTATATTTGTCCTGGAATACTATGTAGGATTGCCCTCAGTGTTCTTATTCGTCGAAATGACTGACAGCCTTTAAGATTGTCCTGTCATTGTTCAAAAGATTTCAGCTGTGACAGAAAATATTTGGTTAGCGTGATCTCCAGCTCTAACCCAGTGATCCAGCTGCCACAGTTTTGGCTCTTGACAAAGCTGCTTACATCTTTACCCCTGCCTACTTTTTGAACACATCAGCTTCAAGGACAAAATGTTCACTTTCCATTACATCCACTGACCGGCACTTTCCTTATGAAATGAAGAGTGAAATGAAGAACTTCACTTGTCCGCAGTCATAAAGTGGTGTGTTATAGCTGGAAGGTGTATATAGTGAGACTGATTTAGACTGAAATAACAAAAATGTTCGTGCAAATATTCAAAACTTTCTATCATGAACACACTAATACATTGGAAAAACGACTTTCTAGGATTATCAAAAGTGTCTTCATGAATTTAGAAAATCTTCTCATAGTGTATTGCACAAATCTAAGTGCCGCCATGCAGTTCCCACCCTGGGCTTGGATTCCCCCTCCCATACATTCATAATGTATATGGAGCTGACTGAATAGAAGACCCTTCCCTGACTGGAGCCTCTGCAATGCAGCACATCCAGAATCTATCTCAAACTGCAACACATTTTTCACGTTGAACAGGGAGTTTTTCATGAATATAAAATGTGCTGTGTGTATTTTGAGCCATGAGGATTTTATGGCTTTTATGTAAGATAGGGTGCTGGATCAATGTGGGAGAATAAGACACAGAGAGAGAGCTGGAGTTCTCTTGCTCTGACTGACTGACTGACTACACTAAGAATGTGGGTCAGTACTGTTGGTACCACAGCCCTGTGAGTAGTGTGATACATTACAGCATGCGTGTGTTGGGGCTAGGAGTTAATACGAGCCTGTGAAGTGTGTCTGTGTGCATTAAAGGTTCTGCCATTCCAGAGATGGCAGCGGCAAATTGCGACGATGGTTTATGTTAATCCGTGTCACGTTACAGTGACTTGATGACATGATGCACATTATGATACCATCCTAACCATAAAAATTAACACTAATGTTCAATTAAATCAAACTTAGACAGAGCAGCAGAAATGAGCACCGAGGGTTGTTAGCATGAAATTATGAAAATCCAGCGCAAAAGATAAACACGTGGAGGTAAACACTCATTAGTCCTCCACATTCCAGCTGTTCTCTTTTCAAATTAGCAAAACATTCATTATGTATTTCAACTTTTGTGAGCAGATTATTACAAAATTAAATGTGGCAGATGTAGACAAAAAGAACTATTCTGTTGTCCCGATTCTCCTAATTTCAGTATTCCCTGATTCACAGTAATGGGATTGCTTACGTGTAGTGCTTCATTAATCTGACAAAGACTGGAATACCCAAATATCTTACTATGTTATGCACAAGTTTTAATTTATACCCCAGATACACTTTTAACCCAAATCTTGGAGACCTGTTCATTATTGTAGTAAGATGCCAATTTTAAACTCATTAACAAACACTTCTCACATCTTCATTAGGCCTTTGTGTAGTAATTGCAAAATTTTGTTGAAGTAAACAAAGCTTGTCCTAAATCAATCTCTAATTGGGATTTGGTCCAGCATTGGGATTTTTTTAAGTATCCACAGAACAGACCAGAACTTGGAAATGTATTGAGTTTTTAAGAAACAATGAATATCAAGATATGAGATAAAACAAGGACAACTGCACTGAAAATGAAAAACGTCATGTTGCCTTAAAGAGATCATGCTTTGGGTACATATGTTGAGTAAAAAAAACTGCTGGAGCATGTTAACAACTGAACCCTTGCCAAGTCCCACCCATTATAGGAAGTGATCCCTTATAAAGTCCTGCCCTCCTTGGTAACTGTTACTAGGTAAGACAAATCTGATGTGCTGGCCACTCTTCCAATTGAAACAATTGAAAATGAATCACTTTTTGATAGCATTTAAGACATGTTTAAGAAAGTTTATTCTTTTAGAAATATGTCCTGAGTGAAAGTCTGAAGGCAGAAATGCGGTATGGTGTTTGAGAAAAACAAAAAATCTTAATGAATCTTTAAAATATGGATACAAGACAAAAACAATATTTGTCTGACTGGAGTAACCCAGCATCAGTTACTCCGAAGAGAGACTTTTAAATCTAATTGGTTGTGCAGTTCACCAATTACAAAGTGTACAAAGAGCCAATGAATGTCAAAAACCCATCTAGTTTCACATACTAAGTATCCCCGATCCACCTCGATTCTCAGTCTGCCCATGACATTCTGTTCGAGCTCTTGGTATTTTGAGGCTTTCATCTTGGCACTAGCTTTGTTGTTGTCTGTTCTTTGATATTGGGTCCATTTATTATACTGCATTATGTTTATGATTATTTATTTTTGTTCCTTGCATGAAAGTTGACAACAAAATCTGTACACAAGAGCACATTACGCCTAATCCTTTCTACACTCTATGCTCCTCACTGGGCTTGCAATCCCAAGCTGATGGGCTACTATTGACGCAGCAGTGTTCTGATGTCACAGTGGTAGGTCTATTTGATTGGCCTTCATAATCAGCCATTTCAGACAGCTACTTAGGCTGCTTACAGAAGGAGAGGAGGTGTCTTAATAAGTAAAGAAGAAGTACACTACACCACAGACAAAACGTAAAACACTTTAAGGGCATTAGAAACTCAAAAAGTATACTATAACTTTTCAAAATAATGTTGAACACTTCATCTGAATTTTTGGCTGATAGTCGCAGCAGTGTTGAATAAATGGATTTAAAAAATATACACTAATTTTTATAAGGCTGAATGATAATTCAGTGATAAAAAAGTCCCCTAGTATTCAATATTAGGAATGGCATTCCTTTATTTACTGCTCATCAATTTGGGGAAAATTCATGTGAAAGAGTGGAGACCACTGTCTTGTTGTTTTTCCAAATATTGTTCAGCCCTAGTCTGTATTGACATGGAACCATGAACTTGTTAATGATATGACCTGAATACTCAAGTATTAAATCATAAATCATGCATCAATACCTTGACCAATGTATCATCTCCCCCCCAAATATAGAATGTTTAAAAAAATGAACTCCAGTCATTGTTTCACAGGGCAATGGAGATGCATGCTCAGCTCATAGACAAGAGCCTGGTCTTAGCTGTTTCGTGCTTAATGTGATTTGTAGTCCTGTGATGGTGATGCTATTTCCCACTGGGAAATCAGAGGATGGTGTAATGGTATTAAAAATTAGATACTGCGCGATCCTATTGCCAGGTCTAATCCTCAGTAAAAAGATTGTTTACAGTCTGAACCACAACCAGTAAAATGATTTTGACCGGAGTCTGTTTGAAATGTTTGGTTCAAGTTGTCGTTCTGTGCATTACATTTCAGCGTTTCTATCTCATGACAGGTTATCTTCATGCTAATTTTACATACATGATACAAATTTGCAGTTATTAAAATGCCTGTTACATTTTGGCCTATTTTGAATTGAATTAAAACTGTTAAATACAGAATTGATATATAATGAAATACAGTAAACCATCTGCCATAATCCGGTAAAAATATCAAGACCTGACACAGAGTACTGCCAGTGAATTAAAAAGTGTGACTTTAGACCAAAATGTCCTCCGCTGTCTGATTTCACAACTCCTCATCTCATCTCTGAGTAGAAATCTACAATACACACAAGTCTACAAATACACACATGTGTTCATGCTGGGCAGCCGTATGTGCAGACGCTGATGCATGTGTGCATCTGATAATCTGAGAAAGGTCATAGTCAGCTCATTTGTCCTTCACGCTTCCTGCTTAAAGACTGTAACTGGGGGAAGCGACGTTCAGAATGTAGATGACCTATATAGTTTTCCACTGCAGAGGAGGAGGGCTGTGCATCCACTGATGAAAGCTGGGAAAAAGAGGCTTTTACCCAAAGGAGGAGGACGGGGGTTGGGGGTTCAGACAGATGCTGAGGGGACAATCATGTTCACGGCTAATAATGGCAGACCCTGGGTATGGAAGGTTAGGCTGCAGCTTCTTTTTTAAAAAACTTATGTAAAGTCTGAGCATCAATATTTTTTATAGAGAGCTGCAGTAATTAATCCTCAACTCAACAATGAATAGTAATTAGCAAAATTAGCACTTTGATGTTTGAAATATATATCGCATTTTTCATTTAGATGCCTAAAACAAGGTCAACGGTAAACAACATACAACATAAACAACATAAACGAATGAATTTTTCCTTTAACATTAAAACCCAGCTTGTGTACTATTAAGCTTATTTTTACGTCATTCAAAGGGTGGTTTCTAAAAAACAGTATGCTTGTAAAGATTAGGGCTGCTCCATTAATCTGTTACATTGACAGTGATATGAGCCATGGCATTAAACAATCATAATTGTCTTAATTTATTGCAATGAATCAATACAGCTTTTATAATGGAGTGAAGCAAAGTGACATGGTACAACGGCAATGCTTTTACACCTTTTATATCGCACTATGAAACTTATGCTGGCTATTAGTAAGGCTGAAGTGAGAATTTTTTAATGTCCAGGCCGGTTTCACAAGTTTTTTGAATGATTCTGTTGAACCGTAATTCTTTTTTTCATTTGTTAATTCTCAGCAAAATTTTTATTTATTATTGCTTTTTTCAGTTTCAAGTTACTTCAGTGACCATTGTGGGTTTTTCTTTTTTTAATGGAGGGGTACCAACAATTATGTTCATATGTGTGTGTGAAAAATATATATATATTTTTTTTATGTCAACAGTTTAAGACCACAAAAGCAGACCACAAAGGGCCACTACTATGTGATTGTACATATGTCTGCCAGAGTGTGCACCTGAAACCCACCACTGAGCTCCTTCCAGCTGCAGTATTGCATTGTGAGCTGATGCAAATGTAGTAATTAAATATTAATAAAGATATAAACCATTAAAATAATAATGATAATGGTAATAATAATGGTATGGTGCTTTTGAAATACAAGTTTGAAAGCAATACCCAAGCTATTAAGAGGCCAATAGGTGATATGAGAGGACATTATAAACACATAAGGCAATGCACAAAAACACAATACAATTCAAAATCAGTTAAAAAAAAGTTTAAAATAGAAAGTTTTTGAAGGGATTTAAAATAACTTGTTGAGTTCGCTCCTCTAATCCCGTAAAGGCAGACCTTCCTGCATTTTAGATGCCTCTGAAATAGTCTGTTCACCTTTGGTTGATGACCAAAGGAATAGCACTGCCCTACAGTCCAACTTTAGGATGCATTAGTGGTGGTAAGAATCAACGCAAATTGAAGACAACCCTCTGCAAGCCATTTAAGTTAGAAAAGTAATTTGAAAACCAAATCTGAAATGAATGTCCAGTCTTTGTGGAATCGTAGCAAGAAAAGATGCACCAAGAGACTTTTAACTATTTGGTTGTTGTTCATGCTTATTGTCTCTTTGTTGATAGCCTGACACACCTGATGGACCATTCAATATATTACACTGATCCATCTGGGAATAAAAACATTGAAAGTGTTTGGAAATGGGCAGAACCTTTCAAAAGCAGGTGTTTGGATGATCACTCTGTCATTCACATTCATGGGTCAATCGGATAATGTAGGCAGGCGCCACTGCAGCAGTGAAAAGGACTGTGAACTTTCCACTTTGTGAAACTATCAACATGTTGCAATTGAAGCAAAAATAGCCTTTCTATGGAGAAGTCTGTAGTGTTATTTGTTTTTAATCTGGAAAAGAAATAGATCTGAAAAAACAGCTTCTGAAGCTGTTAGCATCTACATTAATCTCTGCTCAAGCAGCCACTTCCTGCTGTCGTCTTGCTCAGAGCTCCAACCACTTCCTGTGCTAAAGGACACAGATTGAGTCTTCCCACTTTGGGCCCCTCGTCTTAGATTGGAGCTTGGATAGGTGGATCGACCTGATTACCAACACTAAATTAGTCTAATCCAGAGGACCTCAAGTGGTCTGGCCTCGGGAACCACCATCACCCCTTAATGACAAGCTGTGACCGAAACTGAGGAAAGATTGAACCTTCTCAAATGTGTATAACAAAAAGATGATGCACTCTGAACCTGAAACAGCACAGAATATCACAGTATTCCAAAAAATAAAAGTTTAATGAGGAAAAAGTGCATCTCAGGGACAGGAGGTTTCAAGGCCATAAAGGTGAATCCCAATTCTACCACTTGGCCCTTCTCCTTCGTCTTACCCCTTCCCCTTGGCCCTCAAAACAGAGGGCTAAGGGGAAGGGGTGAAAACACTGCGCTGAGGAAAAATATGCCACTCAATTCCTGTGTCAGGAAATTTCCTTCAGGAATATTTGTTTAAAAGTTTTCTTTGTTTACAAGAAAAGAAAAAAAATGGATTTGTACTTTTACAGGTTTCTCTTCATAAACAATTGTGAATGAAAATGTTCAAAGCTTATAGATGGCAAAAAATAAATGTACCCTATTTTACATACCCTAACACATTTAAGTTTGCCTGCAGCATTAGTGTCCATGTTACAGCTCATTCCACCATGTCCAGGCATTTTTATTTATTTGTTTTTTGTTTTACGAACAATGGTCCCTGATGCAGTTAGCCCCTTCCATTACTCTGCTCTGTTCTCCCCTTTCCATGGCAGATGTCCTCGATATCTCCTTTAATATTTCCAAATTATAACTGATTGAATCCATAAAACTTGGACTATCTACTACGAAATAAGAATACAGATAAACCATGAAAGAACAGCAAGAACTCACTCCTGATTGATACTAATGCTGTTATTTACAACCTTTATAAGAATTTATATAGAAAATCCCCCCCCCCGAGCGAGGCTCCAACTGCTAAACTTTAAGAGACTAAATAATACAAACTGCGCATGCACGCCTCCGTTTGTGAGACACGGCTGCTTCGTCTGGGGCAGACACACATAGTTCAGGCTTTTCAGGGCAAAGAGCGTCATCACCGTGCGTAATTGACACAGTGTAGGCATCAAACTAATGATTACCATGGAAAATTTTACCACGGTTTACCATTGTACCGGTAGCCATTACATCCCTATGAACAGCCCTATAATAATAACAAAACTAATAATGATAATAATAATAATAATGATGATAATAATAATAATAATTATAATATTTAGCCAGTAGCAAAAATTAAGCCATTGATCATGAGGCTGCTTCACAAAACACTTTAGTAACTCCAGTTTAGACTCGACAGAGCTGTTTTATTTTAAAACATGACATAACAAAAGTGAAGCTACAGAGAAGTTGTTGAAAATCTTAAAAAGGTGTAGCTTAACATGTGTATGTTCTTATTGCACATATAACAAACACATTTCTATTAAAACGTGTCAATTGGCAATTCAGGTATTATTGCCACCCATTGTTTTAAATCTATGATAGGTTAAAAATGAGCTTTATAGTTTTGTATA
The DNA here is from genome assembly GCA_036419115.1 of Scarus forsteni. NCBI lineage: Eukaryota > Metazoa > Chordata > Actinopteri > Labriformes > Labridae > Scarus > Scarus forsteni. Next base: position 22,540,339 of record JAZDUH010000130.1, on the reverse strand, counting down.
TTGCTTTGTTCTTCAGAAATCTATCTATCTATCTATCTATCTATCTATCTATCTATCTATCTATCTATCTATCTATCGTAAATAAAGTGTTACCATCCTTAACAGTTTTCACCACAGAGCTTACTTTCACCAATAAGAAAAAAAACATAGGCTTTGCTGATGGTTCTCAGACTCCGCTAACTTCCAGGTTGGCCTACAAATGTCACCCCAGTTACACTCTGCATTTCTTCAGAGATACTACAATCTACAGCTGTGGTTAAGAGGAATATGTGGGAAACCTGTGGTATTTGTGCTTGGTGATGACAATGCGAGCAGGATGAATAGGTGGGACTTTTTCTCTACATGCTCATAACTTGCAGAAGAGTTAAAGATGGAAAGTGCTTACCTCTGCACCCCTGCCCTCAAAGATGCAGAATATCGCCAGTCAGCATTCGGGGCTTTCGGCTGAGCGTGCAAGAGGTAAAGAGAGAAAGAGAGGACAGGAGAGGAAAGGGGAGGGGGGGAGAGAGAGTTTAGTTTGAGCTCATACTGTGCAGATCCAGGCCGGGCCAGGGTCTCATCAATTAATCATGATACACATCCCTGCTCTGGACATGATAGAAACACTGCAATCGCCCCTCACACACATATGCATGCATATTGATATCCACCCACAGTCACAGACACGGAAGGACTGTAAAAAGGCCACCGACTGATCGCCATATTGATGAGTTTTTAGACACTCACTCTCCATCGCTCCATAAATGTGAGGGCTGGGGGAGTGATGCCATTCCCCAAGTGCTGTACTGTTTGTACAGAGCGATGTGCTAGTGTGGAGCTTCAGTAAATCTGTCTGCCTGTGATGAACCTGGGCTGAGTGCTCCACACTCCCGGCAGACCTCTGCTAAATTACTGCCCTTCAAAGTGGATAAGCAAGAGCAAGAATCGCAGTGGCAACCACATCCATGTATGTGTCTCCACTGGCCCATTGTAGAGAGAGTTTCTACACGTATGGTGCTCACTGACATGACTCATCAATATTATTTGACAAATAATTGCTTTATGGTTTGGTAATTGCTGATTGTATTCCCTTCAGTCTGCCTTGACTGGACTTTAATTTGATTATGATTGACTTTCAGGGCTTTAGCTCAAAGCCACCAAATATTAAATCAAAAATGCTTTAAGGCAGGGCAACATAGCCCAAAATCACATTTTGATGCCTTTTAACCACAGAAACAAAAACTTCTTTGATGGTTTTCACAACAAGAGCTTGGCTCCTTTTTTCTGATTCAGTCTAAAATAACAAAACACGCATTTTCTTTTAGATCATTTTACATTTGCAATGCAATAGTTCAAAACAGGTCAGATCACACAAAAGGCAGGGCTGGCTTTGAGTCCCTCTCACTGAAAGGAAGCTAGCAGACTAAGCTACGTTTGAAAGGAGTCATTGCTTAATAAAAAAGATCAAATGTCTTCTGAGTGATTTTTGAAATAAACATTTGTTAATGTTTTTCAAGCCTTGGGATATAAAAAGTCCTGTCAAACTGCAGGAAGAAGAGAGGTTTTTTACGTTTGCCTGCATTTACTGCACAGCAGACCAGAGGACACAACATAGCATGGTAACTTATTACAGGGGAACACCGTAGAAATGTCCACAGTAAGACTGTCTGTGATGCTGGAAAGTAGAGAGCAGCTGCAAAAAGGATAAAATCTCCTGCTCAGATGATTTGGTCAAAATTCTGTGCCTGTGCACAGAAAGTGACTTTGTGGGATCCAAAACATTATTTAAAGTTGTATCAGCCTGATAGACATAATGCAACTACTATTACTCCTGCTGCTTATTCTACTGCAGCAGTGTGATCAGTTACCTCTTCTCTATTTGCGCAATTTGCTGGGTCAGTTGTGTCCAATCTGCAAACAAACTGCTCCAAGTGCTGACTGGGAGCAAGCCAAGACCACCTCTGTCAGGTGAGCCTACTTGTTGCTCCAGCTTGAGTTGTTTGTATTGAAACAGATATTGATTTCTGTGTGTGTATATTCAAACTAACTGTTTTATTTAAAAAGAACTAGCATGCAGCAAAGAGAACAACCACTTCCCACTGGTCCCACTCACATTTTCAAATGCTGCCAACCTATTTGTGCACACAGGCAGAGTGAAGGAGTTTTTCTCCAGGAGTTTGTTGATTCTAATCAATACATAACCCAGTATTAGAAGTCTAAGACCTAAGTTTTATTACAGTGGCATCAAATAGCCATAAAAAGAAGGAACCTGTCTAAACTACACAAATTAGTTGGCAACAAGAGGAAAGTTGTGTGGAACTGGTGTGCCAAAAACCAAGCAGTTGGCCTGTGCTTTTACCGAATGTTCAGGTATCACAGGTTCTTTGAAAACTTAAAGGAGCAAATAACCCTCAGTCGTGGTCAGTTCTACATTTTTTTAAATGCTGCAAATAGATTTGTGCATTTTGACAGAGTGCAAGAGTTTGCATATCAATTTCAACAATTAAAAACAAATTAGATGAGATAGGAGTATGAGACCTTTATTGTGGTTGCCATGGTATCATAGAGGTATCAATGATTTGACTTTTGCTATTGTTGAACAGTTATCATTTTACACTGTTTTTTCTTCTCACATTTGTAATCTTAATCCAAAAGGGTCGGTCACATTGAGATCAGGGAACTTGATGTCTGCAACTCAGTTTTAAAAATACACAGACTAATCAGGATACATTAAATAGTAAGCTTAATGATGAATCATCAGAAAAGACGGTAATTCCAATCAGAAATCTTGAGGTTTGTAAGCAAATTACTGTCAACAGAATCTGGGGAATAGAGGGCTTGCAAAGAGAAACAGGAATATTGAAAAAGGAAGAGCCACATTTGTTTTGTAAATCTTTGGAATGTAACAGTTTCCGATAAAACAATAAACCACTGAAAATTTTCCAACAGTTAGTATTACCATTTCCTATTTCAATTTAAGTTTAAACTGTGTTTGATTACCTCACTTTATTAATAACTCATGGTGAAACTGCTGATTGCCTTGAAAAGCCAGAACTGTGTGTCTGCACCTCAACATAGAAGCAGCGGTCCCTTAGATCTGAAAGTGAAAGTATGGCGGATGGTGCCGACACAGTGCCAGAGATTTTGTCTAGCTGGTGGTTGGTTTGTGGCTGTCACAGTAAGTGGACTAATTTTGTTCCAGGGTTGCAAAATAACACAGAACTAAAGGCAAGTGGGAAGTTGAGGAAGCCAAATGGCATTTACCAAGCCAAAGTCTCCATTTCCATATCTAACATCCCTTTTCCCTTTGTGATACTCTGCACAAAAACACACCAGGTATCAGGTATGATCTCTTACTGAAGCTACTACCCCAACCACAAAAAAAGGAAAACAGAAAGGAAAATATATAAATAATGAAAAGAGTAGAAAAAAATCAGGCTGATACCAAACTGGAAATACCCCATTATGCAATTCACCTTCATTATAATGGTGCTGGTACTCAGTCTACTGGATTGGATCTAGACTTTTGAGGCTGAGCATTTGATTATTTGTAAGGGTAGTCAGAACTTATTGATTGTTTTGATCATATTTTCACAAAGCTATGTTATGAATCTAAAGCAGAGATGGGTAATTTGGTTAGATTTAGTAATCTGATTTAAATTGCTTTATTACAGGAGACCTATGGCTACTTGGAAATGCTCAGTTTAACTATAAAAAGTATTCATAAGTCATCCTCAGTAAAGGCAATGTATCTTTACAAACTAAAGTAATGTATTGCTACATTTATTAAAACTAACAATTGTATTTAAACTTGAATTAAATAAAATATTAAATTTTGGGATCAAAAGGTAGAAGTGAAGCCAGTAAAAATTGTTTTTTCAATGAAAAGAACAGAGAGTTACCCAGGTATTAATGCATGATTTAGTAGCATTTCTGTTTTCTTCAATCAATATTCATAGCTAGCTTTACAAAAACAAGTAAAGTCAATTATATAAATCAATTTGTACTAACCAAAAATCAAACACTGTCATAGACGAATTTCTATTTGTCACAATTTCACATTTGGGCTAAATATTTGTTCAGCCAATCAGATTCAAATCCTTTATGGCAGATTTGGGCATGCTTTCCACATATTTACTATTTATTGGTATTTGAATTTGGCTCACGAGTCATATCTCGAGAGGAGAGGGGCCGCAACTGTCCCCCAGGCTGCCAGTTGCCTGGCCCTGATCTAATGTGATTAAAATTCAAATTTTGAATGAGCCATTGTTTTCTGTTCATTTATTATTCCTGACTCTTCTTCAATGTTCTGAAGAGGCGCTGTGTTTGTGCCCTGTGCGACATAATCTGTGACAACTAATGCTCAAATGTGTCAGCATTGTGTTAGATGTAACCTTGGACCTTGAGAGCTAAAAGAAAAGCTGCTTCTGAACCTGCTTAGCAGAAGCAAACGTTCCAGATAAAAATGGCACATTATGTTCCTGCCTTTGACTCAGAGGAGAGTATTTTCTGCTGGTAGATCCAGCCTCTCTGAGTAAACCTAATTTCGCTGGGCAGAGGGACAGAGGCTGGAGGTTAATTTAATCTACATGGATACACTTGTCTTGGTTCTGGAAGAGGTTTGCTCATAAGTAATGTACTGGTGGCTGGCTGTTAATGATGAAGATGATGCATGCAATGATAACCTCTAAACAGTGGGAGCCTCATCCTTAACAACATTACACATGCAATTAAACTGTAGATGATGTTACTGACATGAAAGCGATATTTTGAAAAGAAATCTCAGCAAGAGTTAGACCCAGTCACTTTAAATATTTGACTAAAAAACTGTATGATCGAAGTATTTAGGGTGAAGCATCCCGAGTAGGGGGGCTATAGGGGGGCTACAGGGTACATCTAATGGAATAATGCAGGGGATCGGCATCATTTCTGAGTATTTACCTTGTTATTTATAGGAAGGGTGGGCAGCTTTGGCTACCAAGGGTACCACATTCACATTGCTTACAATGCCAGATGGAATAATTGTCTAAAACAAAGTAGGACAGTCTCAATAACATAATTATGATTGCTCAATGTTTGACAAAATAAATAGAAGTATTTCTTTTTTTGAGAACTTATCAATGAATAAAAGAGTAAAAATTTAAATAGCTAAATACAGAATTAAAGTAAATTAAGGTTAGTTTTCAATACAATGAATAGATTATATTAAATTGTTCAATTGTTTGAATTCCATCATTTTTCAAATGCATTTGGGATTTCAACTATTTCAAAAATAAATCTTTGATACATACAAATGTTTTTTCGTAGGTGATTAAAGTAAGCAATAAGTTTTGTTAAAAGATAAAGTCAATTCAAAAAGCAATAAAACTGCAGTTCCTCAAGTGTCTGCTTCAGGCTGGCTGCACAGTAACAGGGTAAAAGCACTTTTACACCTGAAGTAGACATCTTCACAGCCAGGCAGGTTAATGAAATAGCTTTGATCTGAAAAGCTAATGTTTTAAGTTTCTCATTGTATAGGAGGTGATTCTTTTAATATTGCATCTATTTTCTTTTTAAGGATTTTCAAGCTGGCTGGCTAAGCTCACATGGTGTTGCTGTTGGTCAGACAGCCTAAATATCAACCCTTGTCTGTTTGTAGGTTGATGCAGATCTTTAGTATGGTAGTATCTACAGACTGGCTTCCAAAGCTCCCATTGATAACTAATTGGCTGGCATCATTCTGGCTTTGTCCAGTTCTCTCTACACTAAACTGGAGAAAGGCCCAGTCAGTAAATATTAGCCAGGAGACAAGCGCCAGTTATCCTTCTTTATTATTTTTCATTCAAGCTTTGTTCAAAATAGCACCTTACATTTTACATTCTATTTTGTGTTGATACACTGTATTTAATGCAATGACAATAAAGCCTCAATTATTTTCTACAAGTTCCACTCATCCAATGCGCATGTGTTGACATTAGACATCTGTGAGGGGTCCTTTTACAGGACTATCAGGGGCCTCGCTACAGCTATTTTGAAGATCTGACCTGTTGTCACTCTTCTTAATTCTGTCGCTGACACCAGTTCCATCAACTTTTTCAAATGTATTACTATAGTAGTAGCATTTTGGTCAATTAGGGAAATGCTTTTGAAAAGACTTTTTAATTAAAAAAATATGAAAAACATTTTAAAAGAAAACATGCAATGGAAGCTTGAGAGGAAATTCATAAATATGTTATCTTCTACTTTGTTTCAAATGATAATAAATGATGTATTTTTAGATGGTTTTCCATGAATCTCAGGAAAGTTAACACATTCATAGTCAATAGTCATGTGGAAAAAAATGAGCCAGGGTCTCAAAAAACAAACTATATATGTTTTAGTCAACACTCAACAGAGAAAAATCCAAATAAAAGACACATTCCCGCTGAAGTATCTTTACACTGTTGTCAGTGTTTACATGGATTCAGGTATCCTGGTTATGATCAGAATTAGGATTATGCTCGTATTTTTATGTGTACTGGTTTTGTGTACATGCATGTCAATACTCTTTAACTCAGAAACTGTAGGATGCGAAGTTCTTTGGTTTCTGAAAACCAGGTATTGCCACCTAGAGAACTTTGATATAAACCTGGACACAGGATCATGTGTTTGCCTTATTCTGGTGTCCGACAGCTTTCTGCAAAAGTCTACAAACTTCATTAACATCTCAAAATAACATGTTGTGATCTGAACCTTGGAACTGTTTTTTATTATACAATTTCTCTGAGTGCAAACACCATATCCTAAATATGATCAACGCTAGGACACTGTTTATGACCAGGATAATAAGGCCCATGTAAGTGACTTTGGCCACAACATTCGACCAGGCACTTTCTCTCTGCCCACTGAAACGAGCTCTGTGACCTACTTTTGGTTCACACCTGCAATTAACCAGTTGAGAGGCACTGATTGAAGCAATTTGTCTGTGTTTTGTATTTAAAACTCCCAAATTACCCAATAATTGGTTAGTAATTTCTTTTTTACTTATGTGTCAAAACATTTTCAATAATTAAAAAAAAATCACAATATTAGTTACAATTCTAGTAATGTGACAATGATTTATTATATTTTAATAGGAATAAAATTGATAAATATTATTCAGATAAGTTTTTCAGTCAATTATTTTCCCTTTTATTCCACAATATCGATTAGTATTGCAATTCATAGTGTTGGAAAGCCTGATTAGTCGCAATTTAACAAAGTAAAACTTCCAAGGACTGTGCATTTGTGGAATGAGCAACACAACTAAATGTGTGGGCCGTGCCCCCCACAAAATGTGTCAAAATCCTCTCTTCCCCTGCAAGAAAGCTTGCAGTTCCTCAGTGGGGCTAGGGTGAGGATCTGGTCTTTATGGGGTAATGTCTTACTGGGATGCTCACGTTGTGGTCTGTCTTACCCACAGGTTTACCTGTGTTGCTCATTCAAATAAAGCATGATCCTTAAATGTTTTTGCTTGTTATGTAGGTGACTAACTATATGAAATGCAGTACTGATGTTAAAAAAGATGAAAATTATCAACCTAAATAATTTCTCCAAACTTTTTTGGGGGGAGTATATATCACTTTGTCACCCATCAAGATGTAATGAATACTTGTCACAAGACTAGATTTGTGATTTGGATTGGAATACTGGTTAAAAAAACAACAGTTTTACGATAAGATTTATAATGTGATTTGAAAATAAGATTTGTGTTTATATCACCCATCCCTACATTGTATCATTTAAGTCTACTGCTTCCTCAGAAAAAGATATGGTGACCTTTAAGAACCCAGTCACAGGCGACATTAAGTGCTCCTGCAGGGCCTTTGATCAAGTCAGTTAACCCCAAGTGCTCAAGAGCAACAGCTTTACTCACACACATTCAGACACACTCCCCACCCACACACACTCGAGTCAAACCCACTCACACGAAGACTGAGCAAGTAGTGAGGACTGCATGACCTGTTCTGGATGTAGATGTGATGACAACCCTCAAAGTGAAACACAAATCTCTGAATCATCAGAAATTACAAACGAGCCTGAAAAGCATCAGACCTGACACTAATGCAGAGTGAGTGCTGAGCTGGGCTGGGCTCAGCCACTGACTGCTCCATACAAGTGAGAACTGAACAAAGAGAGATGAGGCCTGCGAGGATTCAATTCAGCGCAGGAGGAGATCAAACTTGGCGTAAAGGGATATCATCACCCTGCAGCACCAATAAAACTTGAAAAGTCATGGCATAGAGAAAACTTTGGCATGCAACCTAAAAAACTTCATGCTACTTATGTGCTGATCGTTTGGAATCAACTTAAGCTTCATGAAAAGCAAACTACATGATGAATTATGACTTTACAGTGATGTGAGGAGAGGTAAACATGAAAAATAGATGACCCACCTCTGGGCAGATTTGCAGGGAGGCATCAGGCATACTCAGCCTGCGTACAAATCCACTTCCACTGGTGAAGAAGCGGTCGGCACCGCTGCCCCAGGTGCCACTGATGGGACGTCCCGTGTTGTAGAACATGAATGTGTCACTGCCAGAGGTGGCAGTCAGGCAGGTCTTGTAGCAGTAAGTCTTTGTAAGGGAGCCATTCCCACGCACTTCGATATAATGAGGCTCCACTTTAAGGTCTCTCCGGAGCACCACATTGTTATTAGGTTGTGCTCCAGCAGTTGCACCCGCTGGCCCACCGGCACTTACACTGTTGCTCCCACCATCTGGAGGGGGCTTCTGGGACCCACAACATGGGGAGCACGAGCCCGGCTGGGTGCAGTAGGCATGACAGCGGACGATGGCCAACACCACCACAGTCACCAGGAAAACAAAAGTGGTGGCGCTCAAAGCCACAATCAGGTAGAGGGTCACGTTGGAGAAGAGCAGTGTGCTGTGAGGTCGGATGATCCTCTTGGGGTCAGGGGCTACTTTAGGTGGGACCTCCATTACAGCTACATTAATAGTGGCGGTGGAAGAAAGGGCGGGCTGCCCATGATCCTTCACTAGAACAGTCATGGTGAAAGAGGTGGAGTTGTCCTCCATGATCCTCCTTGTGGTCCTGATCTCACCGGTGTGTTCATGCACTTTGAACAAGTCCAGGTCTGTGGCCGTCTCCAGCACATAAACCAGCCAGGCATTTGGACCTGCATCTGCATCGTAGGCTACAACTTTAGTGACCAAGGCACCAGGCTCTGTATTCTTTAGCACTGTCTCCAACGAGCGAGTGCCGTTGCCGGGAGGGCTGACTATCAATGGAGCGTGGTCATTCTGGTCCATTATGTAGATGTAGACAGTGGCAACCCGGCTGAGCGGGGGAATGCCCCCGTCTTGGGCTTTGACCTGGAAGTGAAACTCTCTCAGTGATTCATAGTCAAAGGCTCGAAGGGCGTAAGCCTCGCCTGTATCGGCCTTCACAGACACATACGAGGTGACAGGAATGCCATGGTTGTTGTCATTGAGCACAGTGTAGGTGATGCGTGCATTTTCTTTAATGTCTGCATCTTGAGCTTTCACGGTACACAAAGAGGCCCCAGGGGCATTGTTCTCCGTAACATAGACAGTGTATGAAGTCTGCTCAAACCTGGGGGGGTTGTCGTTCACATCAGCCACATCCACCTGTATGGTCTTCTGGGAGGAAAGGGGAGGGTTCCCTCCATCTGTGGCACTCAAAGTGACATTGTAGGCATCGGTGGTCTCGCGGTCCAGGAAGGCTGAGGTAACCAGAGTGTAGTAATTTCTAAAAGACTTGATCTTGAAAGGAAGGCCTGCTGGGATCTCTAAGCTCACCTGCTTGTTAGCGCCAGAGTCTCGATCAGTGACGCTAATGAGGGCCACAACTGTGTCTGCACGGGCGTCCTCCCTCACAGGGCTCGACAGAGATGAGAGCACTATCTGAGGGACATTGTCATTCACATCCACCACCTCCACCACCACCTTACAGTGTGCTGCCACCGCCCCAGGGCCCTTATCCATCGCCTGGATGTACATCTCATAGGAGTTGGTCTCCTCATAGTCAACATTGCTCCTCACTCTTATCTCTCCTGTGTTTGTGTCCATGCTGAACATCTGTCTCACTCTCTCAGGAGTGTAGCTGCTGAAAGAGTAATAAACCTCCCCATTGGTGCCCTCATCCAGATCAGTGGCATTCAATTTAATTACCAGAGTGTCTTTGGGTGAATTCTCCAGCAGTTTCACCTTGTACACAGAGCTGTCAAACGTGGGGATATTGTCATTTGAGTCCAGGACTCGGACATTGATTCTGGCCGTGCCTGTTTTCTCTGGCGTCCCTCCATCCACGGCACTCAGAATTAATTGGTGGTAAGGCGTCTGCTCCCGGTCAATTGGCTTTTTGAGCACGAGCTCGATGTGCTTTGTATTGAGGGAGGGCTTGTTGGACACCAGCGCGAAATGGTCGTTTGTGCTCAGCTGATACATGCGCACTGAATTGGACCCAGTATCTGGATCCTGAGCGTTTTCAATGGGGTACCGAGACCCAGGTAGAGCAGATTCTGTGATTTCCAGTTGGTACTCCTCTCTGGGGAACTGCGGCGCATTGTCATTGGCGTCCACAATCTCCACCTCGACATGGTGCACCTCAGTGGGGTTTTCAACCAGCACCTCCAGATTAATAAGGCAGGTGCTGGACATATCACACAGAGCCTCCCTGTCGATCCTGTCATTGACGAGTAGTTTCCCATTTTTGGGGTTGACAATCACGTAGCGTTTGCCGCTATTGGAGGTTACCTTAATTTTTCGGGTGGCGAGCTTTCGAATATCCAGCCCCAAGTCATGCGCCAGATCACCAACCAGTGCCCCATTTTCCAGTTCCTCTGTGATAGAATACCGTAACTGTCCAAACGAAAGGCCACAAAATAAGGAAAATATCACAAAATACAAAGGCACATTATTTCCTATCCGGTTGCATATCCCCGCCACAGCCATTGCAAGCTCATAGGATCCGCAGACGGATTAAACGCAGCCTTCCGCCTTTTTAGCTTGCAGTATCTTGCATCCCGGCACCTCATTAAGGTGGGCTAATGGGTCTCCCAGTATGGAACGAGAAGCGGCTCATCCATTGTCTTACCCGGTTCAGGTGAATCTTCTCCAGCGCACCCATATTTCCTTTGTCCGTGATGCGCTTTTTTTCTGTCTCCAATGCGCGCTGCTGACGGGTGTGTTTGCCTGCCACTGGAGCTGTGAGATCCATCAAGACAGGGGAAATTAGACACAGGAGCTCCGGATATGGAGTATGAGCCCTTCAAAATAAGATAGAAAACTGTGTCATTCATAGTTTTTAAAGTAGCCACAAGGCTCAGAGGAAACAAATTGAAGACAATAACAAATGCACACCACGAATTTGAGTCAATTACCCATGTTAGGAGGGATATTAGTCTTAGAAATGGGATGTCATACATCTCCCTCATATTTCATTCATACCACGAGAGTTTTGCTTTGAATGCCATAATACACTTTAACAAAACGCACACAAACTCATTGTTAACCAGAGCTAAAGCTTTGTTTACATCTGTTTATCTTCCTAACGAATGTGTGAATACGTGTGTCTGTTGAACTTTCCAAGCTGGGTTTCTTTTGCTCTTAAATGATCGCTTAATTTGAAAGCGTAACCGGAAACCGTGTTACTAAATATAGCTGTCTTGACCACAGAGGGACTGTATCCCACCCTAGCGCGTACTCAGACTCCAGCTCCCCTCTCCACGGTGGCGCAGCTCCCCTCCTCCTCCTCCTCCTTCCTCATCTCCTCCCCACCCATTTCTCTCCTCTCTCATCCCTCCATGTCGGTGTCGGGATCTGGGAGCAAATAGACGACCAACACACGAATGCACCCCCACAATATAAACTCCATACTATAAATACAGATGTAGGCTAATCCGCGACACCTGTCATCTATTCCCAGAAATCAGAGTACGCGCGCATCACGTGGAGGAAAAAATGTGTTAGGATCAATGAAATGGAAAATTTAACCCCAATATGTGGACATACTGCGTGATTAAATACATCTTGTTGATTCTCGTTGCTCCAAATGGCAAGGTCGCATTACGCACCACAATTTCTCCTTAAATTAGAAGACATGGTGCAAAGAAAAACAAAGACAGTGACAAACATGAGCACACGTTCAGGGACTGGCTCATGGTTGTGTCTTTGTCTGGGCTGGAATGGTAGAGGATGGAAAATTTGCCGGTAGCGTTTCTGCGCCGCAGCTCCGCCGCATGGCGAGCATTTGGGCAAGCAAGGCGCAGCATGAGAAATGAAAGCATCGCCCTGACAATCACAAGCTTCCCTCCGCATGGATCACTGTCAGTGGTAGACCCCGGACTGTCAGGTCACATAATCGTATTTGAGCTGCCAGTGGTGGACCCCACAAAGCAGGAGGCTCATGTTCTGTCTATAGGCCATAGCAGCCTGTGTCTCCCGAGGAGACTTATGATATAGGGTTATATATGGGCACAGGGACAAGGCGGCTGACAGCGTGTTGGATGCTGCTGAGAAAATTAAAAATAAACACGCATGCTTGGTGCACAATGGGAAGCTGTATTTGCCTGAGGAAGACAGACTTTTTCACTCAGTGTTGATTTTTTTTTAATATTGACACATTAACATAAGCAGTTACTTTAAAATACTTGTTTGCTTATGAAGACACATTTGTTCTAATCAAGTTATTCAATTGCCATTTTTGTTTTTTTTATTTGATTGGTTGATATTGTCCTCTTCCCAGTGCCCTGATAGTTGAACATTTGCTCTCCTGTCATTTTCAATGCTTTGACAATTTCCTAAATCATTATAGGGCTAAAAATAACAAATATAGAAGTGCTCAGATCACAACCACAATCTAAGCTCTTCTCCAGTCATTTAAATTCCCTAAAATGTCATCCAAATGCATTGAGAACTTTTTAAGCTATGAGCCAAAATTTGGAAACTACCTGATCTCTCAATATTCCAATCCATTAAAAAATCTGGATCTACATACATGTTATGATCACCACTAACTGAAAATAACCTTAGTGTGCTGTGACTCCCTGAAAATGTCATCAAAATCAGTTGAGAACTTCTTCACACAGCAGCAAAAATGGGGACAACTGCTCGATCTAAATCCTTTAAAAAATGTTTGGATCCACATCTCAATTCTTATCACCACCAAAATATGAAAGCCTCTTCTTTATGCCTTGACCATCAATCACTGAAAATTGCATTCAAATCTGTTGTCAGCTTATTGATATATTAGAAAAATGCAGAAAATGTTCTGATCTCACAATGTTCATAAATCCTAAAAAAATTAAATAAAATCCTGGATCACATTTAGACTTGGATCACCAACAAAATGTAAACACTTATCTTGAGCCTTGACCAAAATTGCCAGAAAATGTCATCAAATCTCTTTAGGACTTTGTGAGTTATTCTCTTCACAAACTAGGGCTCATAGTGGTGTAGCAGTTAGTGCAGGTGCCTCACAGCAAGAGGGTTGCTGGTTCAATCCCAGTTCTGGTTTGAGCCTTTCTGTTTGGAGTTTTCATGCTCTCCCTGTGCATGCATGGCTTATCTCCAGGTTACTCAGGCCTCCTCTTACAGATCAAAAACGTACTCATAGGTCAATCAATGACTCTCTGCCTTTAGAGTGTTTGTGTGAATGGTTGTCTGTCTCTTTACGAAGCCCTGCAATCAGCTGGTAAGAGGCCCTAAGTGTCCCAATTCAAGTAAAAAACAAAGCAACACAAGGGCTGCATGTTCTCCCAGGTGGAAGATTCATATGGACCGCAGGTGTAAATGTGTTACAGAAACATAACCTGAAGGGGTTCATTAAAAATTACAGGAGGGTGAAGCCCCATGAAGCTCTGAGTTTTTTGCCTCAGTGCTAAAAAAATAAAGTGGGGGTGGAGGGGGCTTCAGGCTTCAGATACAAGCATCTGATTATAACACATACACACACACATTTGTGGTGACAAATCAACAGTAAATCTAATTTTGATGTTTCATCCCGTTATTGTGTCTGAAAAGTGGATCAGAGGCTCTAAACTGGCAGGTTAACACCAAAAGTGGGCCAATGATTTGTTTAAGTGAGTTACAAACCCATGTCTTGGAAAAAATGAGCAAAAAGTTTGATTTAAGAATTCAGTTTTACTGTAGTTCTTGTTTAATTTGTTAGTTTAAGCTGTTTTTTATTATTTATTTTTTTTTACAAAGACATTTTACACTCATGCCATTAAAAATTGCTTTGGCTGGACATTCAGTCCAAAAGTAGATGCATGGGACAATGACATTACATCACTGTATTTCAATATTTTCTTCTTCAGTGCATCAGCTAGCTAACATTCACACAAATGTGAAAAAAAGGTTTTCAAATGTTTATCCCACTCCATGCAAGTTTAAATATATGATACACTTAAAAAATGAAAACATATTGTAATCTGGATACAGTTTATAAGATGGGCCATTACTGACATCTCCTGAAAATGCCAGCAAAATCTGTCAGGTAGTTTTTTAATCCCACTAACAAACAAGCAAACGGAAAAATGCAGAAAAACTATAAACTCCCTGGTGACAAACAAACAAACAAACAAAAAAATCAAACAGTGTCTCTCTAACAGCATAGTGACAGCTTATACAATAACATAAATGTCATTGCCAATCAAAAGCTAAGCTTAAAATAAACTTATAATTCTGAAATTAAACTCAGATTGCTTATGTAATTAATGAATGGTCCCTATAAATGCACTATGTTCTGCTGTTCAGACGTTTAATTTTCACGTTGAAACAGTTTCACAGTCAATGTGCAGTTCAATAACTATCAACAGGGGAAATCTAGCTGGGAACCACTGGTCCAGGTTTTGTTCACTGATATGTCACGTGAGGTCAGGGAAGGCTAATGTTTGGGCGACACTTGTGTAACGTTACGTTTTAACCCACTATATGATGTGGTAGAGGAATGATGATCAAATATGTCCATATTTTCATAGTATAACAAAATTAAAAAGAGGTCTGTATTTGACCTACTTCTTCTTAATGCAGCACATCCATCCTTCATATGGTTTTGGATAATGAACCTGTTTGTTGTTGTCGGCGGTGAATTCACTTCCAGCTGTTCCCCTTGGTTGCGTGTGAATGATAATAAAAATATGCAGGATATACTGTATTTTGGTAACCCAGCTGCCTCACTGACCTATTTCTCAGACTCTTTCTTTATGCAGAGGTGAACGAGGTGCCCTCACTGAGAGCTGATGGAGCACATCTGTTAGAGTTAAGTGCCTCCTGTCCATGCGGGATTGTCTTGCAGTGCTGACATGCTCTGCTGCTGTGTGAAGGTTTTATTGATATGCATTTCAGTTCAGTGTGAGACTGCTTTTATGCATGGCTATCTGCTCTGTCGACAAAGTGCAGGGAAATTTGAGCAGTCTGTGCACACGAACATCCCTAACCTACAGAAAACAGCTCTGTAACCTATTTCTGGGTCCTTACCCACCAGTTGAGAACCACTGATCAATGTATAGTTGCTTGAAACTGGCTTGTGGAATTTCCTTTTTGGTAACACCCCAACCTCTACGACAATATGATGAGTGATATGTTATGTGTTTACGTTCATGACAGAACACTCTTTCCTTTGTGTAATTCCTCTGGAGGGGTCCAATAATGCAGAGAGAGGGTAAAAACATGATAAAAGGCATTATTTATGTGCTTTCTGCTGAAGCTTTATTGGCAGAAATGTTATCCTTCAGAAACTTTTTAGTGCACTGACAGGTTTGATCAACTGTCTGCCAGTTTGCCTGACATCTTAATTTGGACTCTTCAGCATTTTAAAGCTTTCGTTCAAGTGCAACACATTAGTTATTACGTTTGACTAATGCACTGCGGGGTGGAAACAGACTACAAAGGCAGGAACTTGTCACTTTGTCACTTTTACACATATTCCTTTCTCTAACATTAACAGAATGAATCGTTTTGTTTTGTTACGTCACATTTTATTTTATTTTTTTTTTAAGATTTTATCCCAACAAGAGCATAGTGTTTTTATTTGTTGATTTGTGAACAGTACGATAGAAAACGTCATGATCCAACTTTGATGAGGGAAGGTTGATCATGGTACAAAGAAGGCACCATTTTTGGTGGTGATCCAGGATTTCAAGGATTTTTTCACATTGCAAGCTAGCACAGTTTTCCAGAGCGTTCTCAACATATTTTAATTACATCTGGAGAATGTTGGTCATGGCACAAAAGAAAATCATGAGATCTGATGGTGATCTGAATCTGCGGATACTTTTTTTAAGGATTTGTTAACTAAGAAATATAGGGCAGTTTTTTTACATTTTCTCCTTCTGTCCAAGATGGAGCATTTAAAAAGGGAGAGGAAGTATTCACGTGTTTGGAAGGAGTGACAGACATGTCATGGACACATTTTTTTAATGAAACTGTTAAAGTGTATCTCACATAATGTTGGAGAGTTAATGGAGAGTTTTTAGACTTGGTACATGACATGATTCAAAAATTCTTCCATAGATTTTATGCATTTAAATCTCAACTATTTGCTGTTTATTTACCTCAAATTGTAAAACTTGTATACACAAACCGGGGAAAGTCTCTCTTAATCTAGGGCACATGGCACTTTGCTGCATTGTAATATGATGCCAAACTCATTGACTTCCTGGAGGAAAAAAAAAAGCACTTCAGAGGTTTTCACCCAATCACACATTCAACTCATCATAGTTTTATGGCTTGTATTTGTGCAGACTTACGCAGTAACACACAATACCTGCCAACAGAAGTATACTTTTTTGGTAGCTTGTACTTCTTATAGGTGCAGCACTGCTGGGAGCTGATTCAACCCACCTTCAAAAAAACCTGGAATTTTCCTTTAATGCACCTTTCCCCCACAGGCTGTCAATGAATGTTTCAGAGTAGAGAGAAGCATAAAAGGGAAAAGGCCAAATGTAGAAGTAATACTGCAACAATATTATTGTTTTTCATTGTGTATTCACTTTAATTTCCTAAAAAGAGATATAATCATATCGAAGGAGCGAGCGTGACTCATAAAAATGAGACTAAAGAGGAATAGCTAGGTCAGTACACATGGCTCTCTTGTGTAAAATTTGGGGTAGAGCCCAGAGATAACAACATGATAATCAGGCGCTGAAGGAATTACAGGCCTTGTGTTTATGTAGGAAAACGAAAAGCTGGAGGGACGCCTCTAAATATTTAATACACACTGCTTTTAATTCAGCAAAGAGGAACATTGGCTGCAAACTTTGTCTTTGTTAAAGCAACAAAACAACCAGGAATAGAATAATCAGTGCTGAAATAACGCTGTGAAAGTCGGGGGCTGCTCTATTTTTGGCTGAAGCTGAGGGAGTCTGGGAAAACAGACAAGCAAAGTCGGTCAAAACATCTGGCAGGGCAGGGCTGTCCTGATAGCCTTGAGCATGGTAGATCCCTGCCTGAGCGCATCAAGCAGAGACAAGCTGTGACGGTTTCTTTGAATAATCTGTACAGGGTCAACTGGACCACTGTGACATGTTCTCAGAATTAGAACAAGGTTACACCAGGATGTCAGGCGTAATAATAACCACGGGACAATCTCAGGTCCTTCATTTTGACTGCAATCAAAAAGTGGGTATAAATACTCCATGATGTCAAAATGGTTTGAAATCATAAAAGAGCTTTATTTCATTAATTTGATTATTTAATAGGGCTTGAAGTATCTTTTTTCAGTTCTGCTGTCTTTTTGGCCCAATTTATTCAATTATTTATTCATGTTTGCAATTCTGTTATAAATTTCTACCTGATTTTATAGCTTGTGATACTTTTAATTGTCTCATTGTTTTCACTCTTTTTATTGCCTTTTCCCTTTCCTTTTTATTATGTTTTCATCATTTATCTAGGTCCAATCAGAATGGTTTGAGTAATAAAATGGGCCTTGAATTTGGAGGGCTGGTAACACTGGGGGCTGTAATGACTAATCTGAGCTTGAGCTTTGCTTGGGTTGATACACATTCCTGTGGTCTTTGGTGTTTCCAGCGCTATCGACTGGGGGCCCTTAGTGTTTCTTGCCTGGGCAAGGATTGCGATGCCTGCATTTTGTTGGGTCTAAGGTTTCCTCACCTTCCTTGAAAATTTTCCTTCCTGTGAGCTCCGTTGTTCTGATGGTCACCAGAAGTGCTCATGCTCTTATTAGGTTCCTAGGGTGCTTTGGATTATAACACCGTTTGTGTCGGTATGTATGATAATAATTATAATAATAACTTTGTTTATATAACACCTTTAAAAACAGATGTTTAGAAAGTGTTTTAACAGACAGAACAAAGACAGAACTCTGGGTACAATAACATCAACAATCAGGCCAAACAAAGACAAAAAGGGTCAGAGTTTACAGATAGATTTATAGATACACAGATACAGTTATGACAGTTGATAGTTGACGACATCACATCAGGAAGATGGAAAAGAAGACGGCAGATAGAGGATGGGTAAAAGAATAAATAAATATATGAAACAAAATAGAATAAAAGCAACAGTTATGACAAGGGAGAATATTAAAACAAAAAAAGATGGTAGAAACAGGACAAAAATGATGTAAGAGAAGAGTTTAAAAATAGTTGAATATAATTGTAAATTAATTTTGTAGATAAAATACATTGCTAGCATGGGTGTTAGACAAACACATATAAGCAATAAAAAGAATCATGAATGAAGATTGATAGAAATCTGGTACCTAATGTATAATATTAATTATATTAATGTTATTATATTATATTATAAATGAATTATATAGCCCACATATCTTGATAGTCCCACAAAACTCGTCCTTTCTCCCTCCTAAGTTTCCGTACGATGCTGATACACGCACGTCACCTCTCGCAGTGCATTATGGGGCGTTCCTTTCTTCTCTCCTTTCGGAAAGGAAGGTCCAGTGTTTCCTAAGCTGAAGGAGACAATAAAGGAAACAACGACCCTCCTTTCCTTAACTTTTGGAGAATTCGAACAGCACTTATCATGGCCGACGCTTAAATGCTTGCGGATCATTTCTTCAGTTAGGAAGGTTCCTTATCAGAAAAGGACTATTCGGATGCACCCAGGGTTTCCCCTCCCCTGTGTGGGTGAGGCTCCAAGTCACTCCTGCTGCACACCTGAGGCTGATCTGCTCATCAAGCTCCTACAGTATATACAGCTGGCTCTTCACTCCAAGTCTTCACCTTTTTGTTCAGTCATCTCTGCAGTATAGGTTCCTGTCTCAGCGAGAATCTTTAGTGCAGGTTCATATTTTTGGATCTCCACTCTGGTCGCCTCACGCTGCCGTGCTCTCAGCCTCCTGCTCTCTACAACACCTCTCACCTGTCAACCTCTTTTCTGTGCTACAGATTAAACTGTTTGAAGGAAGTCCTCTGGCTCTGTTTTTGGGTCCTAAATCTGCTTCAACATAATAATATCAGGGTTACAGAGGTTGAGTGTGAGATAGGATACTCCCTTGCAGATTAGACACTGATGGTGGTGGTGGTGAGGAATACAGGATATACTGAGAAGTGAACATCTGAGCAGCTCGCTGGGACCCTGATGTGATGGAAGAGTTGCTGCTGAGGCCTGCAGGATCAGGTTAGGGGCCAGGCTTCGAGGTGAAAGAGGGTTGACACAAGACACAATTTAGAAATATGACAGCAGCAGGATGATTGACCAGACAGGTTGTGACAGAATCTGATTGGCTCAGTGCTTAAGTGAGTATATGCCCTTAATCCTTTGAATCACCTCTGCAGGGAGGCAGGGAGAAGAAATGACTGAATGAAAAGATAGTTGACTGAATGAATAAATCAGTCTTCCTGCTTGACTTTCATGTTTCATAGTTCCATAAGATTATTATTTTTCTGCTCCCTTTAATCTATGATCAATCTTTTTCTATTGAAATGCTTTCTTTTGAATTAATTAAACATTGAAAATAAAAATTCCTCTCCTTCTTTGAGAGTGTTTGAGTTTGTCTTTTTCAATCTCCTCGAGCTGCTCTGGGACAGATTTGTCCTTCACCTCTCTGTTAGACTGACCAATAAATGTCAGCCTGAATAATTTAGATCTCCAATAAAAGACTGCTGAGGAAATATGATCTTCATCTGGTATATGAAGTCCTACCTTTTAGCTGTATTCTACAATAAGACTGGATTTGTCAATAATCAATTGTTCTTCTAAATAGACACATACAAGTAATGATTTATCGACCTTTTGTCCTGCTCTGAAGACACAGTCCTTCAATAAGATGACTATATGTCAAACATAAGGGGACTTAACAGACAATGTCCTTTTATCCAAGCACACTCGGCTGATTGTTCACCAGCTTGTCTATAGGATCCATTTTGGATTTGTTGCATAAGGCTCAGAAAACAGAGTTTCCATAGCAACAGGAATTTGATGAATGTATCCGTGCCAGCTGTGCTCAGCAGTCTAAATTTTACTGTCCCCACATGAAACTGCATTAAATAACACACAAACATAATGATTAGTCCTTTAAAGCAGTCTCAGGCATGATAGAGGGATAAAAATGTAGATTCTCTATTCAAACATATTTTTAAAGGTTTTTTATTAAAGGCAGCAGGGTGGAGTTGGAGTAGTATAAACAGCTGCAATGTCCCGGAGCAAGTCTGTGTCTGTCTGTCCATCTGTCCGTCGTATGTGATACCAATTGTCTGAGGCTGAATTCACACTGCAGGGAAAAATGTCCTCAATCTGATGTGCTTTCTTTTTTTGTAATCACATTTGATTTTGAGGCAATTTTAAAAGCAAAAGTAACAAAGAAAGATTAAGGATACTTTTCAGAGGATTTCTATCAGATGCAGGTCAGATCATATGCCATGCAATCTCAGAAAAGTCAGCCATTAACAACACATTGTATTTTTACACTGGCAATATAATGATAGAACAAAAGTTTGAGTTATTGTCAAATTCTAGACTTCAATTAAATGCAGGTATAAATGCAAGATGGTAAATAACAAATGAGGGTTTAATAGCATATGTTGTATGTATTTAAACCAGAAAATGAAGATGAATCAATTCAATAATTTTGTTACTCAATCATGTGGACAAATGGTTGAGAAAAATCATCGCACAATGCATAGCTTTATATTCTGTGTAATGTCATAGAAACCATTATAATAACAGTTATTATTCAAACATATACCCCAAGGGTTCGATGAGCTTTTGGAAGCTTGTGAAATACGTAATGCGGTTTTACTGAAACTGTCAGTATGCCCATTTTATGTCAAAAGTTTAATTTGGTGCTTTGTTTTGTCTCTGGTGCAAAATTATACCTGTAGAAGTCTTTTTGATATATACTTCTCAAGAAAACAAAACAAAGGACACGTTATTTTCAATCGCTTATGTCTCCTCTCTAATAATGCTAGCTGGTACTGTGTTTTATATCCTTGGGAAGCCTGATTAGGCACCTTCACCATGAGGCACGACTTAAGGATAGTGCATTCTTGAAAAAAGCAGCACAGCTAAACATGTGGGACGTATAAAATGTGCCAAAAACCTGCACCTGGAAGCTTCTGTTTTGCTATGCAGATTGACAGCGTGGTGTTTGGGTGGGTGGTTTGGTGTCAGCCCTGGTACCATTTCCAAACTAAGGACCAAGTTCTGTGAGACTGGTGAATTCAAAGCCAGACAACAAAGTGGGGCGACCCTATAAAACAACAACCCAAGAAGTTTGGTTGCTCACCCTTGCTGTACTAAGGAACTGTATACTTTATTCACCAGAAGAGAGGTTTATGGCACATTTTTTGGCACTCCCCAAGTGCTTAGCTGTGTTGCTTATTCCACAAATTTGCAGTCCTTACAATAACAATCATGATTAATTTTCAATCATGCTAAAAAAACAGTGTTTTCATATATTGAACTCTACAAAAAATGAAACATCTCCACATTTCACAGCCATAATATGTGAAAGAATGAGCTCGATGGACATATTCTCATTCATCATAGCACAGTTCTGCACATTTTTAATGCATCCTAATGGCCATAAATGCAGCTTGTTAATTCCAAAATATTTTGTTTTGTACAGAAAATGTTTGCAATGAGTGAAAAAGTAAGCAAATCAGTCACAGTGTGTGAGTTTGAGTTTTCTATTTGTGCAGGTTCTCAGTATCCAGGTCATGGTTATCCACCGCTGACCCAAGTGGTTCAGATTCCTGAAGATGTTTTACCTCTCCTCCAAAAGGCTTCTTAAGCTGTGAGAATTGGCTGTGGAAGAGCTAGAAATATAAAGCCTAAACCGAGCATTGATAGGTAAATGATCAAGGGGGTCACCTGAGAGTCTTCGGCATTGTTACATTCTTTGTTGATGTAATGAGGAATGAGACAATCCGTACCTCAGGGAAACCACACAGCCCTTTGCATGAACACATGGGACAGTAGGGCACGTACATCTTCAAGACACCGGACACCGTCTGTATTTCACCCAAGACTGTTGATTTGAGAGGGGTTTACAGCAAATCCATTTTGTGAAGATAGAGAAACCATAGCTGAACAGAGGTGGGGGCCAAGACACTTCCTACCACCTACGTATAAAGAAGTTTAGGATTCCTTTCATACACAGACCAAATACCAATTCCACCATGAAAAAAGGGCCCAAAGAGCACGTGACCCAACAAATGTGGAAATACCCACTAGTCAACAACTCTGCCAACGGTGACCACCCAGATAATTTGCATTATAATGGTAAAGTTTAATATTTCTCTTCCCTCTCTCTATTTCTCATCTCTTTCCCAGTCAGGTTTTAAACCTGAAGAAGCCTTTTCAAGAACACATTCAGAAATCTGGACCAGTCCAACTGCCACTTGGATCAGCGTTGGATGTGTTTTTTTTATTGGATTATGGACCACTAAAACAAAAAAAAAACAAAACAAAAACAGCAACAACAACAGCAACAACAAAACACTTTATAATTATTTTAAATAAATTGTTTGTATTTGGGTTAAGAAGGAGTGAGATTGTTTGATGGTTAAATGATCTGCTTTTTTTAATGTCCTTTTTATGGCTGGTTGTTGTATGGGCCCCAGGCAGACTATTTGTTGCCATAAAGCAGTTGGGGTCCGTCTTAACTAAAACTAATAAACAAAATGAATAGGCTGTCGGACAAGACCTCAAGACGAGGGTGTCCAAACTATGGCCCAGGGGCCAATTAGACTACTTTTAGTCAGGCCCCAGCAAACAAAATATTACACTAAGTTTTCTCATCATCAGGTTCATGCAAAATGATTTTAAAGAACAGACATTCTCCCAAGTTTGGGATTTTTCTCTTGTTTTGCATCTGAATATGGAGATGTACCATTATTACCAGGCCCTTTCGGATGCGTTGGTCTGAATCTAAGAGGTTTGTACTTTAGTAACTATACCAACCAGGGCACCCTGAGATCAACTGACCATCTAAAAAACTTGCCATTGATGCCAATTTCCCTACAAAGCCAATGATAAAACATATCAGAATGTTTTTTACTTAAATATACAAAGAGGGAGGTCACCAATGTGGCCCACTTATTATTATTATTTTTTTTGTACTCAACCCATTGTAGAAAAAAAGTTTGGACACTCATGCTTTTAGGCAAACCACATATCATATATTATTTATCTCTATCTGCAAACATAAGTAAATGGACACTTCGTCGATCTGCATGGTTAACATCATCCAACTTTACTAGCCTGAGACATCAGCAAAAAGATATATATATTTTTACAAACTTTTAGAGATACTGACTTAACTTCATACATCCTACTGCATCTTGGTCTTCATTCATTCGGACAAAGGTTGTTAATGTATTTGTTGTTTTAAATGGGGAGGATCCTGAAAACAAGACATTTCTCTTCTAACCAAGCAAAAAAACAAACAAAAAAACCAAACAAAGGAGGTGCGGCTTAAAAGGTGTAAATTGACACTTAAGTACAATCAACCAACTCCACTTTTATTGATCTTACTCCATCTAATATTTACTTTTTTGACAATAAGTGCTATTTATGGTGTAACCCATTTGAAACACAGTCTTCTGAACCTACACAGAATGGTCAACATTAACTGGCACAGCAGCGACCCCATGGCAAGGGCAGCCACACATCAAAAAACCTGCCACAGGCGTCACTCAAGACGAAGACTGAATCTCACTGCTGCACTTATCTCCATTGCACTACTATGCATCAGCTGTGCCCCAGGATCAGCACTGACTTCAGAGTCCCTTGCTCCCCTGTGAATGTGAGGCCTGTTCTTTATTCATGTGTACACTCCTATATATAAATATTACAATAATCACAACACGGATTCTCTCTAATCTGCTGTAGCATTCCACTCATCAAAACTAGATCTTACAGGCGTGAAATAAAAGCAACAAGACAGAAGTTGTCGGAGGAGATGATGTTTAAAAAACACTCAGACTTTGCAGATGCTTTCATGGATTTGTTTTTCTGTCTGGTCCACTGTTTGTCTCCAGATCAGAGCGACAACCTGTTCATTTCCATTTCTGCAGTGTGGAAATAACGGTTTTATCTCTGCACACTCCCAGACACAAGATAAAACAAATGACACATCAATCCTTGTGTGACTGTGCTCCAGTGACACAATAATGCACTCTTGCTTCGCTTTATCCTTCCAGCTGGGAAGGAAACCCAGGCTCTAGGTGTTAGGACTCCACTTGACCCCATTGTGCATGTTCTCCAGCCAGGGTATCCTCTCCGCTCATCTGACTCACTCATGCAAGTGGGTCACGCACCCTCAGCCCGTCTCACACGCTGACTTAGATTCCTGCAGCTAAAGTTGTAACGTGGTTTAAAGCAGCAATTCTCTACTAGTCTAGCCTGAAGACCAACCATCACTTCTTTGATGGGAGATCACGACCCAAATTCTCATTCTCCTAAATGAATCAGATTTATTTGTTGAAAAAAATGTTGCTTTAGGAGACTCTTTAGGCCGAGTGTTCGTTTTGAAGGAAGACATTAGGGCAAGACTGTCCTCATACTTTGGGATATGGTGTTGCATTTGTTTTCTTAATGCAGCATTACCTGTGTTATGGAGCCCCAGTGACAAGATATGCAAGACACTGGAGATAATAAATTATTTTGTACTGTTGTACAATTAATGTTTATGTTCCAGTTAGAGCAATATTTTTGCACATGTGAAAAAAAAAAGAGTTAAAATGGTGGAAAAAAATCATGTCAATTCCTGCAGAAAATCAATGTCATGCAGTAAATATAGCCTGTAGTTTACATGATGCTCTTTCTTCCACAACATTCAAGGTAAGGCCTCTGGTGTGAGCTGGATGTCATGGAGGGCTTTACTATCTGGATTTGCCACGTTCTTCACATGCATGTATGGGTTACCTTCAAGTGCTCTAGCTTATTCTCCCAGTCTAAGGCCCCCTTTATACGACAATGAAAATGGCTGAAAACAGAGTTTTCAATGTGTCATTACCTTCCGTTTACACCAGTATGGTGCCCTGAATCTGCAAACTTTTGAAATCAGGGTCCAGAGTGTAAAAGTTATGAAAACAATTTTGAATCTGTATCCATGCAATCAGGAATCAGCGTTTCCCCCTGAAATGCTGACGCGAGGAGCATGCACAACAGTCTTTCAGATAAAGTTTGAGCATGCATCCCAGATTCAGATTTGTGACATGTGCAATGACAACAAAGTCTGATTGATTGACTGATTGATTGATCAGGAACAACAACAACAACAGCTTCATCCATCTACCAAGCAACATGATCGCTGCTCACCGTGCTCAATTTGTTATCCAGACAAAAATATCCAGACACCTTTGTTGTCCAGACAAGAAATTCCTGCGTCTTTGTGGGCCCACTCATGTGTTTTTGAAAAGTTTGTCTTCATCTGAAAGCGTAAACGTGTTGTAACACAACAAACCTACATTGCCATTTACTGGACCATTTACTTGGGTCTCCTTGTGAATTCAGAGCACTTCTGAGAAAATGCAAAGGAAAACCTTTCAGTTTATGGTGACAACGCTGACATGTAAACAGGGCCTAAGTTAAATTGTGACTCTTCACTGAATGTGGGTGGGACCATTTTTACTCTACATGCCTCTCTACAATTTCCTCTTACCCCCCGACAGTTGACATTAACTCAAGCTGTCTGCGAACCCAAAAAGTAGTTCATGTGGACAGTTGTTTTTAGTGCATGTGCTTTGTTTTTGGTGTTTGAGCCTTAAACAACTTCTGCATTTGCATGCAGAAGCACTGATAAACTTTAATAGCCTTATTTAATTACACTAATAAAACATTCCCCCAATATTTCACATCAAAATAAGGAGGGTAACAATAGCAGTCTGTTGTGTGTAATTGTGATGGTGTCAGAATCTTACTCTTGAGTAAAATGACTGTATGCAGTGCCGCTTTCTGGGCACTCCTCATTTTCTCTGCCTAAGTTATCTCTGTGGTCCAGATGGCAGCTCTCTGACTGATCTGACCTGTTGTTAATTGCTCCATATTTTTCTGGGTTTTTTTGTGAATGGGGTGGGGGTGGGGGGTAGTAGTCTGTTTTTGCTGCTTCTTTTCTTCTCAGTTAAATTCCTGTTTTGAGTCTTTTATTTGGCTTCAATACCAGACTATTAACGTTTTCATTGATTCATGGGAGCTGTAAAATTAATTAAGATAGTCCCCTGACTAAGGCTGAGTCTATTAATAGGTATGGTTGTAAAACTGAACAAAGTGTTCTTGCTCTTGTGGCAGTAGTGACTTTCGGCTGAGTTTAACATGCTCACATTCAGGCAGGGGGCACTAAAGAGAACTTTCTCATCAACACCTCTGCATCACGCTTGAATCAATCAATCTTCATCTATCTATCTATCTATCTATCTATCTATCTATCTATCTATCTATCTATCTATCTATCTATCTATATATCTATCTATATATATATCTATCTATATATCTATCTATCTATCTCTCTCTCTCTCTCTCTCTCTCTCTCTCTCTCTCTCTCTCTCTCTCTATATATATATATATATATATATATATATATATATATATATATATATCTATCCATCTATGTAGGTAGATGGCTAGCTATATGATTAGATATATAGTATATGATTAAATATATAGATAGATATATAGATATAGCTAGATATAGATGCTGAAAATGCTGCAAACATAGCTAGAATTGAGTACTTATACAAGGGCATTGAGATATATTGTCCTACATTTTTATTGTCCTATTGAGTTACAGAATACGGCAGTCAAAAGGTTTTGGAAAGGGATCTGGTTAAGGCCCTCCGCTGTAGTACATTATGTTGCAGCTGTGATTGAAGTCTTTTCTGTAGAACAATGCACTGTCAGCACTTTTTGATATGATAAGGGAATTAGGGGAAGGACTGCATGTTCAGGGCTATACCATAGTGCAGCAGGCATTCTTGAATCATAGCATGACATTTCTGGTTTGACTCTCTGGTTGGATGGGGTCTTTCTGGGTGGTGACCAGTCCAAGGTCCCGTCCCCCCCCCCCCGCCCAATAACAGTCATCACATGCTCATGCTGATTGCAGCCCTGACAGGGACAAAGTAGTATAGATAATGGATGGATGGACATATTTAGGTACCTGAGCTGAATAATTAGCAATAATAATCACTTTAGTGTTGGAAGGACAAAATGAGATGTCCTCATATGGCACAGGGTCTCAAGGAGTTCAAGTAAGATGCAGCAGTGTTAGGTGGGACATTATCCTAACGTTTGAACAATGGGAAGAGCCCAGCAGCCGAGACTGATGTCAGTAATTCTGAGGCTGAAAAACACGTGCACTGAAACTGATTCAAACTGACTTTCGTTCTGAGCAAATCTAGACAGGATTTTGCAAATCCACATAATCTGGTTAAAATACGCTTAAGCGGCTTCTGCCCATCTCTGAAAATCTCCATTTTTAATATTCTAATCCAGCACTCAATAGTGAAGCAGACAGCGCTCAATAGGGAAAGCCATTTGCAGGATCAATACGGCGCGGTCTCCTGGTCCGGCTCTGTGCAAACAAAAGCAGTTCCGTGATTGAGAGGGAGCAGGATCATAAGGTGATTTATGATGAAGTCAAAAGAGTAGAAATGAAAGGTCCGCAGCTCTCTATAAGAAATCCTGATGATGTATAATGGACTGCCTAATTGGAAACCTTTTCAAAACCGTCAGTCAGAACCTGATTGAGCTTTTACTGCTAATTTACTGTAGAGAGGAGAACGTTTCTTTGTCTTTGTGCACTATGGAAACACGCTGAGGCTACACATAACTTACACTAAAGGCATGGTGGTCAGTTTACTCTATATACCCCCACCTCCTTATAGAGAATCTTTACAATGCTCAGTCTATTTATTGATTTTTTGGCCTGTTTTTGTTTAGGGTCATGTCAGGACTAAATCCTGCTTAGCTGACTGCAAGCAGAGAAAAACATCTTTACGAAGTCATTATGTCATAAAAGGGTCGATGTTTAAGGGTTTACGTGCAGGAAACAAAACTAAGAAAAGGGTTGCTTGGTATTTATGATTAAATATACTTTTTAGCATACATTTTGGAGTTTCAACCTTCTGTGGAGTGGATGAACCAGGAAATCTGTTGGGAAGGGTGGGTGATTGCTTATATCATTCATTAAAAAAGTCATAATGTGATGAAAATCTGTA
Organism: Scarus forsteni; assembly: GCA_036419115.1. NCBI lineage: Eukaryota > Metazoa > Chordata > Actinopteri > Labriformes > Labridae > Scarus > Scarus forsteni. The sequence goes on along the minus strand of JAZDUH010000130.1, from coordinate 22,511,733 downwards.
TTTTTGTTCTTTTATGCTGAGAAGAGAAAAAAACATTTTATTATGTATTTGAAAGGATATTAATGAAAAAAAGACATAAAAAGCCACAGTTGAAGGAATATGTCAGGATATAGCTGCACGTCCACAGTAAACATTTGAGCATAGCCCTGGTGGGCTGAAGCCTCATCCACTACTTTAGAGGAAAGTAGATTTACAGTAAAACAGCCTGTTTTGAGTTTAGCTGAAACAAATGGGTTTTCTTGGAATGGAAAAATCTAAAATCAAAGTTGATTTTCACACAACCAGACCAGGGACCAGATTAAACCTGTTGAAGAAATAGTACAATATGGGTTCCTTAAGCCACAGGAGCCTCCGTCATGCTCAGTCCAAACAGTCACTATTTAATTGAACTGTCATATAAACAAAGAGTCCAACACCAACACCATCTCCACTGCTCTGAAAGTAGTGGAAATAGGACTTGTGGGCTTTAAAAAGAACTTTCCCACCTCTGCCTCATTTGATTTCTCTATCCACCAGGGCACACCAACCCTCCTGAAATCTCTGGCGGAGCTAAACATTAGCTTCCTGAATCAGGAACAGCACAGCAGAGGATGAACTTCCTGTGGCAGCTGAGAAAATTAAACCTGAAAGAAATTAAATAAAATAAGATTTTCAAAAAATGATGTCACACTTTTACACAGCCTTCACTGAGTCCACCCTGTCCTCCTCCATTACAGTCTGGTCTGTTCTGGCTACTGTGAAGAAGAAAATGTTAAAAAGAAAATGGCGGGGCACCTTTTCTGCACAATCACTGAGTTCATCCTTTCCCTCCTCATCACAGTCTAGTACACTGAAGCCACTACATATGACACAAGCAGGCCACAAGTAATTATCCATTCTGCTGAGGGGTGGCTGGCCTGAACACCTTGGACAGGAGTTCTTGAGATCCTCAGAGATAGCCTATCAGTGCCACAGAATGTAGAAAATATTGAAGGTTTAAGGTTCAGCATTCACCCCCGATGAAGACAATGCTGCCAATGCTGATCAGCCTGGTAACAGAGGTTTGAAGCTGAAGCAAGTCCTTGTCCTCCTCGGCCAAATGCACAGACTTGCAGTAGTCGCCATGTCCCAAATTATGCATGACACAAATCTTGAATTAAATAAAACAGATGAATAACAAAAGACTTCTCCCTCTGCAAAGTGTAAAGACATACAGACATGAGTTATTCTGACCAAGAACTGTTATTTATACCAGGTGGTAAAAATGTTTATATCTGCTGGTTTTAACATCTCGTGTGTGAGTGGTATTCTGTTACCTCTTCAGCCTACTGAGGGCACGCTTCAGGCACTGTGAATCAGCTCCATTTTCAATAGTTTTCACTTCATCAGGACCAACACCTCACATCACAAGATCACTTTTCCCTCTCTGCTGATAGTGTTATGAACAAAGCCATGGCCCTTCCCCCCACATCCAGCCTCAGTCAGCAAGAATTACATCAATGTTGAAGCCAAATCAGATTTTCTGTGTTGCATTCACTGGACTTCAGTTTATTTGTTTTTACTGCTTACTTGTTGTCAATGTGTTCTTAGTGACTTATTTAGAGTTCCTGAGGATCATTTTCAAAGTCATTAATAACAGTTTAAAAATTCAAATCATAAAATGTACCAAGAAGTCCTAAAAAACACATGAATATTTAGTGCTGGGATGTCGAGCTACAAAAAAGAAACATGATTTGTACAAAGAAGGATACACGATTACAATATGAATTTAGTGCAAAACTTACATTTCTATTAAAGTTTGATAAACTTTACTCACATTGCTTGCTTGCTTGACTTTTCAGATTTTTTTTTTCTCAAAGAGGAGTTTAAACTAGCTCTTGTGATGTCATTAGGGGATACACCATCTCACCCAGATATAAGACACTCGCTGAACCAGGCTTTTGGTAAGCAAACACAAAGCTCCAATTGAAAAAAAAATACTCCAAGACATGTCTGTATTTCCACAGTGAACATTAGAGCACAGCCCCCTAAAGCTAAATCATCATCCACTTCTTGAGAGGACAGTGGCTTTACCCTAAAGCAGCTTGTTTTTCAAAAGGGATGTGAGATATCCAATGGCAAACTTAAATGTAACTAATTAATCCAGCATTCTGTCACTATTCCAGTAATGATACCACTGAATGCAGGTATCCATAGATATCTGAATTTAGAAAAGATGCTGAATTTGGTTTGGTTTACATTAAGCACTAGTTTCAGACTGATGAATGCATTTTGGAGACTGCTCAAAAGCAAAAGTAGTGTCTCAACAGGAAACTGCATAGAGTTAGAAGAACAATACAAAACAGCATCATCTGCATACAAAATAATTTCACCGTCAGACTCAGAAAAAATATTATTTATAGATTGTAAATTTGCCATGATCCAGAACTGACCCTTGAGGAACACCTTGTGTGGATATAGAAACTGATTACTTCATTTTTTTTTACATACTATAATCTAAGTAATCATGAAAAAATAAGGTGATGGAACCAAACCCAGTGTGACCACAGGAATGAGAACAGCATGGTCAGCTGTATCACATACTTCAGAAAAGTCAGTGGAAACAGCAACACAATGCCAAACTTTGTCATTTTGACATGTCATTGACTGTGGAAGTGCTTCACTGAGACAATAGTTCACAAACTAATTTTAGTGTAACATCTATTTTGTTGATTCATTTTTGAAAATCTTTAACAAACAGCAACGACTTCACCAAAATACATTTCCATTAACAGTTTATGAAGTAAGGATGAAAGAAGTTGAAGAAATGCCAGCTAAAGGAAACTTCAAGATATTAAAAATGACAAGGCTTCTTTCCATTCATGCAAAATAAGCTTTTCAATATTGCACAATGGAAATTAATATTGAAAAAAAACATCTTCTAAATAAGATTTCGAAAAGTGTGCAGCAGTTGTTTGCAGTGCACATTCGTATCTTTACTTAAATGTCATCTTGTGTACCCATTTTCTATCGCTCATTATATTGCTTTTATACTTTAATCTAAAGTTATCAGTCAGCTGAAGTTCTGCACAGCACCAACTTGAGTTCCTTAAATGCATAAATGAAGCTGACGCTAAAACCCACTTGTTATTCTGATGTATTTTCAGATTCTGCTGCTCAGGAAACCGAGTATGTGGGTGGCTACTCACAGCTGCCCTACATTTCATTCTTACCTAAGGTACTCCGTAGAGAAATAAATGTAATACTTAGATTTTCTGAGGCATTTTGCAGAGAACCCCACAGAGTGGCCTGTTTTTACTCAAAAGAAATATCTTAAAGCGGACGGGGAAATAAAAAAGCAAACTGTGCAGGATCACAGCAGAGTTGCACAGCACTTTCAGCACCATGGACAGTACCAGTGCTGAAAACAGAGCATGATGGAGAGTGGAATACCTTTGTTATTTCAAACTGCTCAGTGAGTGTAGCCACAGGTGTGCTGCTTATTTCTTTTGGCCTACTTTCAGTCCTTTAAAGGAGGAAATAGCCGTAAGATTCTGAGGTTTTTGATATGACATTATGTTTGCTTCAGAGGGCAGTGTCGCTGAGGGATGTCTCTGGTTCAACTTTTCACTTATGGTTCACTAATACTGAAAAAAGGTCCAGTTTTTGCTTGGTATAATTAAATCTTTATATAAAAAATATGCCACATTGAGACTGAACACTGTATTTAAATGCCAGTACTCCTGTTTTAAGGATCCAAATGTTTTCATAGGTACAATAATGTTTTTGCAAATATCAAAGTCAAAAGAAGCTTGTTATATGCAGATCCCACCTCTTTTATTCTGGACAAGATTTAGTCCTTTTTTTTGTCTTATCCAGTGGGGAAGGGGCTTGACATGACATTTACATCTGTTGAATGTATCAACAAGTGGGCCACTTATTTCCTTCCTTTTGACCTACTTGCAATCACTCACAAGAGAGAGAGAGCTGCCAGAGGATCCTTAAATTGTTCAAAATGTGTCTCAGATGACTTGCATCCATTTGCCAATCATCTATGAGCCTCCTTTTGTGTCCCATAAAATTTAAAAGCCTGAGTTAAAAGAAGGGAATTTGTAAAATAAACTTGTAGTGATGAAACTATCCAAAACAGTTGCTCTGTGGGGCTGGCCCACTAACAACATGTGTCAAAACCAATAGTGCAAGCTCTGAAATGTTTGATTAAATGTGGTTTTCCATGAGCTTTTACTCCAGAGGCTACTTTTATACAGCAAGACCTCATGATAGACAAATCATCCTCAATTAACTTTAACAGAACTAATAATTTGACTGTAACAGTTTAATGATGAGGTAGCCCTCGTAATATCATTCCTTGACTTTGATGACTTTCCCTACCACTTGGAGTTGTGTTGATATCATACTTCGGTTGACAATAACGAACCAAAAACAACCATTCACCAATGATGACAATTCAGATCAAAACCAAAATATAGTTATTTATTGGTATTTAATTGTACCTAATGAGGCCCACACAGCAGTCTTGCACATACAGTGCAATGCTAATACTAATGTTTAATAACAACCAATGCTGACAGTTTTCTAATTACTTATTTTGGAGCAATTATACCACAAAACCAACATTTCCTCTCATATTTTATCTCCCTTGACTCACCAAACCTTGCAGCACAAATGGACTGGCCTGATTCAATGTCTGCAATCAGGCAGATCCATCTTGCCAAGCTCCAAACTACAGCGATTGTGAGCATCTTTCAGAGCAGGATGAGGTTGACACTATGCTATCATCTTTTCCTGAAGTAGCCTTTTGATATCAACATGATTCTGGAGGCGAGGTGTGGTTTTTCAGGGTCAAGGAATCATATTATGATGGTTACTTTATCATGGAACTATTGATTATAGATGTAACAGCAGTATGTGAGCTACCTTGGCAGAGGTCTGTGCTCTTTGAGTGCTTTCTAGTTTTCCATATATCAACATGAAGAAAAGATAATGCCCTTGCAGGTTTCTTTCATCAATATCATTCATCCCTCTTCAGCTCATATTTATTCATGCTGCCCTCACACATCAGTCTCCTGCAGGATGACAACCCTGTGTGGTCACAGCAAAGAGCAGACCATCTAATGTGTCTCTGGGCTTCCACTAATCCTGACAAAGCTATTATTTGTCTGCCTCTGCCATTTTGAACTGAAGCACATCTCCTTTATTTAGTTTTCAATTTCCAAGAATTAGCACAGAGCGTTATAGTGAGAATCTGGGTCAAAATGTGTGTGTGCAGGGAATTTCAGTGCAAGACACTGAGACCCAGGGAGCGCGTGTGGCTCTCCAGAAGTCACTTCAGATAACTTTTGTTTCATTTTTCATCAAAGGGCAAACACAAGCAGAGATTAAAAAGCTTTATTCAAACTAGTATGATCAGGCAGAACACTGAAGCCAAATAAGCAACATCAAAAATCCGACAATTAACCAGACTAGAAAAAGAAAGTAAGACCATTCTCTCCCATACTGTCTCTGATCCACTAAATGGGATGGAACTGGATTACGGTTTTTGATTTGACTCTGGAGGCATACTGTACAATCTGAGAGGAAAATAAAATTTACTGTGTACACAAATGAGAAATAACACACTCTTTACGATGCAGAGCACAAGCACCTCCTGTGCTGTCTGATCACAGTGAATACATATGATATCAAAAAGGTCTACGGTATAAAAAACACAAAGTATAAAGCAGTCTGATTTACAGTAAATGCATCTAATGGTTCTTCTACTCTGAGACCACAAAAGGCTGAGCTCCGACTCGTCAACGCTTTAACAATTCATGGTGGTTCATTTATTTGGGTAACTGTAATTTGTAATACTGAGTGACAGACCTTTACGTCATTCAAAAACAGTCGCAGATAACATTGTTTACAATTCTTTAACAATGCAGAAGGCACCCAAGGAGCTCATCGTATGTGCAATTCTTTTATCAGTTCTTTGTTTAAATTGGACAGTTCAGGCATTTATTGCACACAAAAGCAATAGATCCGACATCAGGTCACAACTTGAGCCGGATATTTTACATGTTTGACTACCTGGGCAGAAGTAAGGTTCATTCACACTGCAAGCTGTAATCCTTTACTCTAACATCAAGACAAAAATAGGCTTTGAGCACATTTTCTTTTCATTTTTGTTCCTTAGGGCATCCTTTGCATCAATCAGTTTTAGTATTTTACACATCCTGCATTCAAAACATTAACTACCTCCATCAAATGGGTAAACTTGAAAGTACTAATTGCATCATAACATTTTCAAGTATACAATATTCTAATAAAATGCCTATTACTTTAATAAATACACATCTTTATTTTTACTTTTTAAGTATAAAAATCCTTTAATTGAAGCTGTTCTTAGTTTCATAACCACTAGTTTGAACGTTTTAAGAGTTACTACTCCAAAAAAGTCAATTTTGTTAAGAACAGAGAGCTCTTGAGATTTTTGTTCTATAAAGGAGGGACTACTGGACTGGTACCAGGCTGTAGACTATAACCTTCAGTGGTTATGTTTTATCAGTATCTTTAGGTTTCTTTGTATATTTGTTTAAACTTGATGACTTAAAAACTAATAAACAGATTTGTTATTAGGTTTACAGCAGACTATCACAACATGTTCAGCGATGTTTTGTTGTGGTACGAGAGAACTGATCACATTTTGGTGATCTCATTCAGATGCAGATCCAGATTTTTTTTAGGATTTGCTGACAGTGCAAGATTGTGCAGCCTTCCACATTTTTTTGCAATAACTTGCTCAACAAATTTGGAAATGCCTTGGTGGAGGCTTGTGCTCTGGGAGCTGCTCTAGTTTGATACAATGTTGTAGTACAGGGAGATAAAAATGACAAGTTTCATTACAGTTTTTTGAATAATGGAGAATAAAGGGGGGTTTATTTAGAAAGAATGACCGGGATGATTCTCTGTCTCCATCACCGCTGTGATGACTAAAAATGAAAGACCTGAGATTAACTCCCTGTTAAGACCTCTTCCTTGAATACTCATCTACCTGTGCCTTCTGACTCAGCGTGATGTCAGGTGCTGGAGTATACTTGAAGCATCATGAGAGCTTTAACCCCCTGATGTGAAGGAAGACACTTCAGAGGTCATAACTGATAAAATTAGGGATGCATGATTTTGGATTTGATATGCTGATATCTTTTCTCCCATTATCACCGATATCTATTCCAATAACAACTTTTTCAAGAGCAAAAAGGACCATTTTTACTTAAATTGACCTGTGCCTTTTATGATGACAGCCCATTACTGCTGGCAACATTTGCAAAGCCAAAAAATCCATGTTGTTCTTTCATAAATGTCAGTTTTGAACAGTAAAAGTGAGCATTTAATGAAGACGAGGTCAACTATCAAGGCAGATTGTGCCAGTGAGCTGGTAAAATTGAGTGAGTCCTTGAGATACCCAAGGCTGTCATGATTCTACATCATGATGAGTTAAACTAAGCAAAGCATGTCTGATTGTTCTTTGCTCATTAAACAGTTTAATATTGTGTCATGGTTAATGACAGGTAACAGGAGAATAATCCTAAGCGTAAAAATGTATTAATACTCTTCATTCAAAAGTATAATTTCCAAAGTCATTTAGGAACCAGCACCATTTTTGTATTGCTTAAACTGAAATGAAACCCAATGCTGTCATAGTATAGTCCACCAAACAGTTGAATAAACAGGTTTTAAAGCTCAATTCAGATTTTTTCCTTTCAATTTCATGTTTGTTTGCTTACATTACCTTTTAAAATGTGGTATATGCCACACTCATTAAGAACTGCATTGGTTTTATGGAAGTGGCTCAGATATGATTTAAAAGATCAAAATTCAGTTTGTCTTGTGCTGCTAAAATTGTCATGAACTACAATAATTAAGAATAAAGTGACTTTTGCTTGCAGTGTCAATGCAGCCTGATGGTGTGTCCCATTCAATCTTGAATTTTGGGAAACAAAAGTGGGATTCGTCACCGGGTACAACCCTGTGGTTGTATTTAAAACACAGAAAATTGAGTTTATGATCATGTACAGTAGTCAACTGAAAGAGATGTCATTCTCAGCACCGACTTCCAAGAAAATAAATAGCACTGAAAGACTGGCAACACTATAGGCAATTAAAAATACAGATTGTGAACCTGATTTGTACCTTTAAACAACAGAGAAGACATGAACCCATGCAAGGTTGTCACGTATTTGTCTGCCAAGATCATACACAAGTGTGTGGAATCAAAATGTGATAAGTTCACAACTCTAAATTTAGGCCCAAGCCTTCCCAATCTGGAGCTGTAGATCTATTTACAATTGCTGGTTTGGCGGCCTGTGACTGACAACTTACTGAAGCCAATGAAAGTGAGCAACAGCAAAAGGTCTCATACTTTAAAGCTCTCTTTAGAATCACCTCATTTTTCTGTTTTGGCTGTTGCTGGATAACATAACAATTGTCTTCCATATTTGGCTCCTGAAGTCAGGTTTGACCATGAGTGTTTTAGTAAGATCCTGCATCTTAGAATCTAAAAGCATTGTTTTAAAAAAGCATCAAGTTTGTGTTCTCACTGATTTTATTGTCTAATGTGCGTGTTAACTGTCCTTTAATCTATTGTCTCCCTCATTTTCAAATCAGGTCAGATTAGAAAATCACCTTCGTGTTGCCAGCCTAAGAGAGGAAAACAAGAGGTTTGGTTTCCCTGATTTAGATTGCGTAGCTCAAAACACATATAAACATCCTCTCTAGCTGCATTAGTGAGCTTGTGCAGAGATCATATTTAGATTCAGTGCATATTTTCATAGTGCTATCATCTGCGTAATACTTTCTAAGCACTGTCTATACTTTTTTTCCCTTTTACTGCAGAGTCAGCACCAGAACATTGCAGCTATAATTAACAGAATGTTCCCCCTCTCACAGTCCAATCTCCTTACCTCACCCAGTTACATTTGATCATTTAGCACCCTAATGAGTCGTCCTAATAAGCTCCTTGTTTCTGAGAAATTAAAAGTCCTGGGCTTCACAGCAGCACAACAGTGCTACCTCTGAGGTCATGAAAAGTACTCATGTTCCTATGTTAACTTATATACACTATCAAAACAACATCATACACACCGAACAATAAATATGCAACACAAAATGCCCTTAGAGAAGCTCACAAAAGCAGCATTAAAAGTCAAATACTTAAAATATCTATAAAAACATGAATAGTCATAAAACACCTTGCCTGGGCCTTATAATTCCATAAACCGTGGCAAAGATAAATTCATTTTAATATTCTTACTTTTTCAATAAACAGCTTATTTATCATTACAAAATACTTTTTAAAATTTCATTTTAATTGACCTTTTTTATTGATTAATAAGACTTGCACTAAGTGCAATGATTAAATAATAATTGCTCGCTATAGCCGGGAAAAGATCCATCAGAATTAGCTTGTAAAGTTAATAGCTTAAAAATGTAGTAAGTTAAACCTCGTTCAAATAAAGTTGAATTAAATTCAAACCTGATTTTAAAAATGTTGATTAAATTTCTATGTTTTACTTGCAGCCCATTATGGCCCCACCCCAATTTATGATGAAAGATTGCTTTTAATAGAGTGGTGCAGCAACGAGTCCAAAACTGCAGAGATGAGTTAGTACTGAAGTACTTTCTGTTCCCTCCTCTCAAAGTTTAAGGGATTTTTGATCGAGTTTTGGGTTCGAAGGTAAACAATTCTTACATTGTTTTCAGGGTCACAAATTGGACATGAGAACCTTTAATGTAGCTAACTAGCACTACAGAGTTTTTACAGAGGGAAAATGAAGGACGGACGTGTATGTTGAAATAATAACTTAAAAAAATAAATTACGACTTTATCAAACCCGTTCCTGGCAGTTTTGAGGGCTTCAAAGACCTTCACATCCATAAGCATGCACATCATCTCTCATGCCTTCCCCTTTCCCCTTTTCAGAGAGCAATGTGTTCGACACCCTACAATATGATAAAGGTTTAGCACCCTACGCTTGCACAGTAACAATCTCGCTCAACATGCTGAAGGATTTTATGATCTGGCGTCATAAGGAGACCTAGCTTTGTAGTTCTGGTCTCAAAAAGATCATAAAAACTCTTGAACTTGTTTTTAAACTGTGTAATAACCCGAACAAATGACATACCCTGTGGAAAAAAAGCATTGTTTTTTGTTAAAGGAGCTCACAATGCTAACTTCCAGGTCGGCCTACAAAACCCCCTCATCCCTGCACCACTCTATAGGGATTTGATCGGAGGACACCCTCCCCCCTGCATGAGGAAGCAGGCTGCGGATGGATAGATTTTCAACATGATCATGTTTCAGATAATTTCATATTGCTGTGTAATTTGTGCCTCCCCTCCGAAGCTAGAAAGCTGTTTGCCCATTCAGATGCTTTGTAAGAGCACAGATGTCGATAAGGTAAAACCTGATGTGAGTGTTAAAAGTCTTTTTGCTTCTTTGACCTCTTTTTCATTGTATAATAACTACTGTACGGTATCTACAATCAACTAAAAAAGAGAAACCATGTGTCTCCTGTACTATTTTTTTTTTATCGTTTTACGTTTTTCTCTCATTCTTTTTTGTTTATTTCACACATTCATCACTGCTGGGTACAACAAACATCATAAAAAATGATAAAGTCAGATCATTGGTTCATTTTTTTCATCGGCGAGTAACAGTAGACAGTAAAAATTATTATTCAAAGAGGAAAAAACACCAAGTGCAAAGCCTGAATCAGTGACAGAACCGGCTACAGTTCAGTATTTATCAGAGTAATGGAAGATCTTATTGACCCTGATTTTTATGATAATTTTTAAATAGGCGTGTTTTGATCTTAAAGAAATGTTGCATGACTTAAGTTGAGCTACTGATGGATTTAGAACTACAGCACACGGTGTAAACCCTGGAGAGAAGGCAAGTCTGTCCATTGAGGGGATGATTTACTACATGAGGCCACTCTAGAAGAATGTCCAAATATCCTGCCATAAATGATCTATAATTACTCTATGTCCAAATATGTTGTAGAATCATGCAGATTCATGCTTCAAAGAGAAAAGAAGGCAGAAAGCTGAGGTGGTTCCTGGTCGATGTTTGTACGAGGGGGATCAGAGGAGTAGAGGGACCGTGGGAGGATAACTTCTTCTTTTGTGAGTCACAAGGAATAAACTTCATCCAGAGACTCCCATGAAGAGATGATTATATCATGGCAGTTCTCTTCTGGGCCCCTGCAGAAAGTAAAACAGAATGGAGAATTAAGAAAACAGGAAGGCAGCTCGGATATAGAAAGTCCTCACTCATGCAACAGTGGATTGTGACTGGTTACTGCCACCATGTCATTGGGTTTCAAGAATATCAAAAATCAATCAAAGGTGCTTTTTTGTGTTTTTTTTTTTTTTTTCAAATCAGGCATATTATTAATTCTGATCTTTACCAAATCATTCACAAAAAATTAGAGAAACAAATTGTAAAATGAAATATAAAAGCTCTTGAAAAGGACCCTGCATATTAAGACATGCTGACTCTACCTCATTTACATTAGTGTCTTTAATATGTATGTTGTACCAGGAGAAAGGCTAGATTCGATGCTCTGTTTTGAATACAAATATTTTCCCATGTAGGCTGTCACTGAGTTGAATTGCTTTCTGGGTAGTTTCGTCAAATGGTAACTTCTTCCTTTCCCAACATATTTTCAAGCGGAGTATCATCCTCAGAGCCTTTATAACTCATACCTGTGTGTAGTTACTTCAATATTGACGAAGGTGAGTATAACACTAGAGATATAGGAATTAGATTGAAAAAATACTTCTCTTAGCATGTGTCACAAGTGCTCACATTTATGTCACTGGTTACAATAAGACACCTCTAGAGTAGTGGTACTCAAATGCTGTGCCTAAAGGCAAGTCAATGGGTGCCTTGGGGAGTTGTACTACTGTGGCCTATAACTATAGCTATGCAGCACCATGCAGTGATCAATAATGCTGCAGTCTGAGAAGTAAAGGGAAATAAATCATTTATAAGTATATTAAGAGTTTGGGTGAGGGCTTTAAAGCTAACATTAGCTAACACTATGAAACAATGGTGCCATGGTAACTGAGGCTGTCATTTTTATGCTGTGTTATGGAAAGTTTGGTAAATAATGGATATTCAAATAAAGAAAATACTATGTTTCATGGCAGAGCAAGGAGAGGTCACCTAAAATGACCGTCTTTGGGAAAGGCCAACAGCATAAATTCACTGTTCGATCATCCAGTCTTGTCCATTAGCAATGCGGATAAGTGTCTAGTTACACAACATGTACTACTGTTGAACAATTTCTAGTAAAATGTGAATTTTTAACATTGTAAAACTCTTACTATTACTAATCAAAGTAATACTTAGTGACTGGGTTATTTTTTTTATCCTCCTTTGGCTATTATCATGAGTGTGTTTGGGTACACAAACTGGAGGAAAGAGGCAAAACGAGAGCTATCCTCTTGTAAACTAAACTTTTATTTTATTTTAAGTTTGCTATATGAAAGATGCAAACAACATTGTCATTGGTCATAAAATTCATTCTAAACCTGTTGTTGATCAATTTTCCCTTTGGGGAAAAATTATAAACAACTTAAAGGGAAACATATACTAACTTTTGATCTAAGGTAGTCAAATTATTTGATTACTTTTTTTTTTTTTTTTTTTAACGTATATTTTCGGGCATTTTGTGCCTTTATTGATAGGAGAGAGACAGTGGATAGGCTTGTGAAAAGGGGTGAGAGAGTAGGGGAAGACAACTCTGCAAACTGGTCACAGGCGGGATTCGAACCTGGACCGGCAGAAGCATGTACATGGGGTGCTAACCACTACGCCAAACCAGCACCCCATAATTTGATTATTTTTTAATGGAGCAATTAGTGACAGTAGTCACAGTTCCTGGGAAATTTGCCCAACAGTAACTAATACAAATGCACTAGAGTCACAAGCTTACACAGGCACTAACTGAGTCATTACACCACACTTATTTCTATTTGTTAAGGGGTGTTAACATAAACCAACTCAACAGAATTTAATTAATCCATCTCCAACAACTTTGACAGGCATTCTTGTCTCAGTGCAGTAGAAAGGACATGCAGTGCAGATGTGGAGAGTCTGGTATTTTGTTCACTTTTCTTAAAATGTTTCTTTGCTTTTGTTCACTCTATCCCATCTCCTCATGGTGTATGCTGCTCATATCAATAACATGTAATTTTTTGGTTGTGTTAACTTTTGAGGACGTGCACAGTAGACACTAGATGGACATATAGAGCAGCATGTGTATCTTTGGCTTAAGAACAATGCAAACACATGACATCACTATCCAGAGTGCAATGGTCTACATTGACTTCCTACCTTTGAATCTATCTTACTTAGTAAAATGAAGAAATCTATCCTGCTTCTTAGTACATCATACATATAAAGGAACTAATGCTGATTAAATAAAATCTGTTTGTCTTAATATGAAGGGTCCCCTTTCACGGAAATAGGGAAGCAGAGGATTTAAAGCATGCACAAGCAGGCATCACAATGTGCTATTTGGTATTTGGTGGGCCAGCATGTAAAAAACTGTCCCTTGTTATTTTAGGACAAGCTTGAGAAATGCCCAAACTGAGTTCATGTGCAGGGATGTGGAGAGAGTTGACACCGTATCCGCTCTCAGGTATGTTACACACTGAGAACCTATTTGGGACAATTCATTCCCTAATCCCCTTTTTCCGGTCTGTGCCATCACTTTTCCCTGAATCTCGGCCAAGCCAGCCAGATGTGCACAACACAGTCTGACCGTCAGCCAATTTTAATTCTAATCTCTGCTCTCAGGAACCTAATAGGGTTTTTGCACTTGAGAGACTAGCCAATTTATATTTCAGCGCTCATGATAGGATTGCACTGGAAAAACAAGAGTATTGTATTTGTTGGGGGGGAATAGTGTGACTGAGGACAGATGGAAAATATTTGATTGTGCTCTATTTAATCAGGAGGAGACCAATAGATAACACCAATATCAGGAGCTGTGGCTGTTTATCAGAGTGGGTTTTTGAGCCAAACCAATAGTGTATACCAAATAGAAAAGGATAAAAAAGTCTACAAAATCATAGTGGCTCTACAGCGTGTAGTTAGCAACCAGCATACCTCCAGTTGTAGAATGGACTTCCTTTCATTTTGAGTACTTAAGAACAGAGAAAAGAGACAAATTCAGTGGTACACGTCATACTCATACATGTACAGTACATTCACAGCAGGTCAAAAAAAAAGAAGAATGCATTTTTATCGTTACAGCAACATGAATTGTGCAATAAACCAGGGGTGGGACCATGAGTGGCCCCGTCCACATTCATTTAGGCCCCACAGTCAACCAACAATATCAACTAAATGAAAACATTAAGATAACACTGCAAACTATGTCATTGAGGGTTTAAATGGGTGCCAAAAAAACATGATACAGAACACTGAACAAAGATACAATTCATTACTGTAACTTGCATTAAGAAAGGAGTTTCAACCATCTTTAAATCTGTGATTGGCAACACTCGCCACTTGGGATCACTGGTGAACCCAAGTGGCAACACTTATATTGTTTTCTTATTTCTTTAGAATTGTCAAATGTATCTTCATGATGACAACTCTATTTAAGAGTTTATTCTTTTGACAGTCTAGAGACAACCTTATTTTATATCTTTATCTTCCATTTCTTTGTGTAGTGTTGTTATCAGAATTCTATTTTAAACCTTATTCAGAATGAAAATTTGTTGTCAGTCTGTAGATCATTTGGATGTGCCCAATCATGCTTTCGTGCTTGCCTATCAAAAGTAGCCAGAGGTTCAAAGACTTATACAAAGCAGAAAAAGAAAAACCTAGATGTTCCAGATCTCTAATTACAGATGGATTTCCCCATCAACGTATGTAAGGAAAGACTGACATAAATAAAATAGACTTTCAGCATTATTGCAGACTTCTGTGGATTATAGTAGTCGATGATGCTGTGTTTCAGTATGCATTAACTCCACATAACTAACTCAGACCTGATGAAGGTGTCCCAGACCACCTCTGTATCGAGTCTGACTTATTGTATGTCAAACCATTTTCAAAGAAAAGTGTGTTCACAAATAACATTATCACTATAATGATATCTAATGTATATACCAAAAATAAGGATTGCATGATACTTTCCACCAATATACCAATATTTCCAATCTTATCGTCGCCAATAGTGCAAAAGATATTGACACGTTTTTTTTTTCAAGATTAATACCAAGCCTCTTCTGTAATACAGTAGATCTGACCCATTTCTCTTGTTTTAACAGCTCATTTATGTGACAAGTAGCCTCTACTTTCTTGGCAGTGTTACTGATTTTTTTTGTAAATATGAATATTTAGCAATGATAGCGTATCATTACATTATATTTACATATTGCACATGGGTTATATATTGGCTTTAATTATCGGCAGAAATGTTCATAATTGCTGATACCAATATTTGAGTTTTTTTGGTTATTATCTGTCACGACCAACGATTGTCCATCCTTATTCAAAGCAGGTGTTTATCTGTGTTTTTGTATGGTAAAACAGGACCTCTGAGCAGAGCTGGCCCTACCCAATGTGGCGCCCGAGGCAAGATTTTATACAGCACCCTTCGGCTACCATTGTCTTTATTTTTCAAGATAATATGTCAACCAATTTTGTGCCTAACAAATAACATACAAAAAATTTGAAACAAAATATAAATTTCCTGACCACAAAATAAAAATCCTGTAAACAAGTGAATTAATAATAATAATAATAGTAATAAATTATAAATACAACAAGCAACATGAACCATTGTAACCCTTATTTTTTTACTGTAATTTATCATACGTCACTGTAAAGCTACAGTTTTTTTTCAATTATTTGGATGGTGTGGATACTTGAGGGATTACAGTAGTTTGAATCATGCATGTCTTTTTCTGTCACTGGCGACGGCTTGGTGATGAAAGTGTTGAGTGTTGGACCCCCCCCAAAATTTTTGTTGCCCCCTGGAGGGGAATGGATTTCAGGGGGCACACTGCAATAAAAACAGCAAAATTATGAATCTATTGAATAAAATGAGATGAAAATTTAAGGAACACTGATGCTAAGCTAACGCTACCACATGAGCTTTGGTAAAGAGTGGTGCAGTAATAAGTCTGAAAACACTAACATTAATTTGTAATTCAGCACTTAGGATTTTACTGCGACAGTCTGAGGTGTTTTTGAATGAGCTTCCAGTTGGAGGCCTGAAATAAGGTCTGTGGTCAACACATCCTTAAAAGATCTTAACCCTTGCCCTTACATCTCCGCATTGAGAGCAGCACAACTTGTACTTTTTGTAAGCTTTTTCAATATTTACGAAAGGCAGCTGAGAAGATAACTCAGTCCTCTCGATAGCACTTGACCTCTGCTGAAGCGGCTTAGTTTAGAATAACCTTAAAAAACAAACAAAGTTACTGGTACTAATGTGTTTGCTGCATTTTTATAGCTTTGTTTTTTCTCACAGAAGCTAATTTCTTGTTAGTCTTACATATTTAGACATTACAGATTAGCACATCCAAAATATTTCAAGAATCCAAATCAGCCTCTGATGTGTGGTAGAATCTGACTAAAGGTAATCTTGTATTTTTTGCCAATCATTCTGAGCACTATTTGTAGAGTTAAAGCAAAAATGTTGAACATGACCCTTCAATAACTGATAGGTCCCTGGCCCATTCCTCACAACAAATTACTTTGTACAAACCCTGGGATAAAAACAACACCTGACATGGGTAAAAAGCAAAAGCTGATAAGCTAAGTAACACATCATAACATAATATAAAATAACACATCAATACACTAGAAGTGCTCTGAGAGCTCAAACCTTTGCAACAGTATTACCAACACTGTCGGGCAAATTATTGTCAAAAATGTGAAAAAACTGCCCTATCACACACTGTTAACAAAACCAAAAAGTTGGAGTTGATAAAACAAATGTTAAAATCTGCCCTATGCTGTAATGTTTACTAATCTTGGATTTGCATCTGTTTTCAGATTATCACCTTATGCTATGACCAAGATTCCTAAAAAACATTAATGAAATTCCATTAACCACTTAACAGTTTTCCTGTTAACAAACAAACAAATGCTGACAAAACATAACCTCTACACCGCCACCACATTCAAATCACTTCTCTCTGTGCCATGACCTAACCTGACACACCAGATGGACCAATCAATAAATTTCTATAGGCCATAGAGATAAGAGCCCAAAGAATTTGTTTGGAATGGGTAGAACCTATCAAAACATATCTGGCAGTTGATTGGATGATCATTCTGTCAATCACATTCATTACAGGCAAATCATGTAGCAGGCATGCACTACTGTGGATGTGTCAAGGTTAGAACATAAGCCACTTCATAAAAGTGTCTCAACAAAACGTGTGGGAAACTGAGCAAATATGTCTTTTTTAAGAGAAGTTTACAGTGGTCTTGTTATCCTTTATCATTTACATACTGATATCATGGAAAGGTTAGCCATGATCAATGCTGGCAAAAACATAACCCATTAGGGGGAGTCAATAACACGGAAGAAAGTGACAATTAGGAGCTCACTGGGCTGACAGGCTCTGTCAGGAATATTAAACAACTTCCTGATACCTAATATCACTGTCTACTTTAACACTTTAACACACTTAAACACTAAGGATGCATTCATTTGAAAATGAGCATTATAAACCACCACAGACCTTTTTTTTCCAACAAGAAAAAAATAATGGCAAAGGATGGACAACTGTGGTCAACAGGATGTTTACATTAGATCTTCTCAAGTAGACAAAGTTATTTGTGTTCTAATCCAAAGAGCAATTTAACAGCACATAAAGCCACACAACAAAGCTATCTGAAGTCATTTTTTTCAATGCAATATATGTAGTTTTTGTGATAAATTCTGTTTAAGTCTATATAGGACTTTTAGAGACATTAACCAAATATATACAGTAATTAGCTCACACTCAAATACCCTTCAGTCTTTAGGCACATCCCTCACAGATCTTTCTCTCCATCTTCATGCACCTGTGCATCTTTGCACATTCATGTTGTTCAATCTTTCAGGGGATCACTTGTTTCAGTTTAGTCTGCAGGTCCAGCTGCACAAAAGCAAACAACATCTGGTTTAGCCGTTCTGCATTGATTACAGTCTACTGAGTGCACTGCAGACCCCCAGCATGATGCATCACACAGCCGTACATCTCCCTCTTGTCCTTGAAGAGAACCCCCTCCTCTCCTCTCCTCCCTTTGCCTCCTCCCCCACCATGTCTGGGCTCCTTTGAAGTACCCCCTCCCGACTCTTACGCCTACTAGTTATGCTCTGATTGTGTGTTATGCATTTGCAATAAATGACCTACATACAATATAAGACATGAAATAGTGGCACATTTCCAGTTTGGGGGTATTTATTTGGCCTAATTATGCAATGAAAGTGCAGAGAGTTCGCTTTAGCGATAAATTCATGCTGAACACCGTCGTTATGTTCTTAATAATAATGCGTCAATTGGCAGCAGCAGTTTGAATTGGCTTTTTTTTGGTGTGGGAATATAAGCCAAAATAGTTGAGATTACATTCACAATTTCCCGGTTTCAACATGCTGTGTTTTTGTTTAAAATTTATATTTATTGAATTAATTTATTTTTTAGGGGGGCTGAGTAGGAGGGATAGGAGCCACATGTCAGACTTGAACCTAGGCCACCTGCTCTAACCAAAACAGCCTTTGAACATGAGGCTACTGACAACCTCTGATCCAGTGCTGTTTTAGTCTGAAATTAATTATCACAGCATTGTTAAAACACTGCACAAAAGTATTTAGAACCATCTGAGAATTACATTTGATATGACCTTTTTCTAAAACAAACTGATACATAGTATTTATTGATCAATCACAAAGAAGTAGGGCTTACATCTCTTTCTAAAGGCAGGTGCATAGAAGGGCAATGGCACCATCAAAAAATGCAAGCAAACTCTTGTCAACTGCCCATACAGCACAAAATTATAACTGTTTTTATGAAATTCAGACAATGCGCAGATTACGGAATACAAGAAAGAAAAAAAATATTTGGCCCTGCAAACTTCTACTGAAACGCGCATGATTAAGTTTGATTTTTGCCCAAATCATAATTAAATGCAACAATTTCTGATAGTGTAATGACATAACAACTAAACAAGTTGTTTTAAACCCCATTTATAATGCTAAGTAGAATGTAGGGATGGGAATTGATAAGATTTTATTGATTCCAATGCTATTATCTATAAAACAGGTAGTTTATTGATTCCTGTAGATATTCGGCTGGTAAAAGTTCGCCTTCACAAGTTTTCAGTGGCAGCAGTGTCACTCCTGATAATCAGTGTTGTGCTGAACAGGTTAATGCTTTGGCAAGCTATTGGTGATTTTACCAAGTAAACATTGCACAGTGGGCGATTTTGTTGCACATTAAGACACAGTTCTGTGCACCCCTGCCCCTGTCAAGCATTATAACATTTCTGACTTCTCTGTTATAATTTCTTTGAGTTTAAACATCATTGATTTATGAGGCATGCAGAACAAAGCATAGGGAATTGATAAGAACGTTGACAAGCCAAAAGATTTAGATATTAAATCCTTCAGGGAACTGTAATTCACAATTTCTCACTAGGTTTACAATTCTCATGCCTGGTAGAATGTCTACATTAAATAAAAAATAATAATGAAAAGCATAAATTGGATGTTCTTTCAAAGTCTGCATTTAGTACATGCAGAGCATGCCCTTCACTTCAGAATTAAAGAACTGTATGTACTCAATTGCAAGGGCTAAATTAACGGCAAAGTGTTTGTTAGACATTCAGAGGGAATGTTGCAAAGCCCTGTAGCCTGTGGAAGAAACAATGATGTTGCTACACACAAAACATAAGTTACCATATGTCTTTAGTACACATATAACTTCACCATTGTACCAATATTTCATTGTGCTGCATTTTAACCGCACAGTCCTTAAACTTGGGAATGGACTTGATAAGATTTTGTTAATCAAAGTGCCATTAACAGTTGTGCCTTTTGACTCCATTCTTTATTGATTCCCATATCAAAATTTAGTAGAATTTCTGCTTGGAAAAAAGTCAGCCTGCACCGAAATCAACATCAAACACATGGCACTCCTGGTGTTCTATGCTCCTCTGCTCAGACAAAAGCTTCAGCAAGCTGCTGGCTGGTGGTGCTTACTATATATCACACAGCAGCTGTGACATTAAGTAAGCATTAGCAGCTGTGCACACAGCTTCATTCTATGTAAAATCAGGCCACGCTTAGGACAGTGATAACTTCTTTTACTTCTGTATTGTTGTATGTGCTGACTGCCTCTGATAAGTGTGTTATCTTCATGATTTGTAAGGCAAGCAAAACATAATGTACAGTGATAAAGGAATGTTAAAGCAAACAGACAACTATACTGATTCTTCAGCTATTTGTCATTGATTCTCAGCAAGAAATGTTTTTTAATTCTCATCCCTTTTTTGAGTCACCACAGTATTCTCATGGTGTTTTTTTTCTTTACTTTACTTCTGCCTACTTCTTTTAAAAGCTTGCATTTGACAATGGTCTAGAGCTTTTGCTCTAAACACTAGGGATACAGTGGTTGTAAGACTAAAGGCCAAAATAACAACTTAGCAGTTTTCCAACACTGATGCTAATGTTAAATTCATTTTTTTTGTGTAATACTCTCTGTATGCAAACATTTTCTCTAATTTTTGACTATGAGGACCCATCAGAATTTGTTCACAGCAGAATACGGGCAATTTTCATTTTTTTTTCAAGTACTAAAAAGTGCAATTCCAAGATTGAAATGGCACTACAACTCAAGCCACTTAAATTTCAGGTCCACAAATTTTTTTAAAGTGGAAAATTTGGGATGTGTACCGCATCATGTAGTTTGACTTTTACTTTGAAATGTGCCATTGATATAATTATCCAAGAAGTTTTTTTTTAACTGCTGTCACATCATGTGAGGCTGTATCCGTATTGTAGATCCAGATAGACACGTTTTGGCAAGAAGTGCATGCAAGTATTTGCAGAATGGATGAAGTTTTGTGTTTCTTGTTAAACATTTGTTTCTTATTCCAATAAATTGTCATAGTGAAAGGCAGGTCAATTTTACTTAGGTGGAGACAGCATACTTTTAACACACAAAAATCTGTATCAGCAAAATTTCGTTTAGAAATATTGGCATATTGGATATGAGCAAACACACAACATCATACATGGCTTGAATATTTTGAAGCAGTCTGCTAATATTGATGTCATACCAAAAACATCGCACATCACAAATTTGAGCATTCTTACACTTAAAGCAGTGCATATTGGAATTATGCAGTTTTAAACTTTTCAGCACCAATGTTAATGTGCATCTATGCTAAATAAACAAACTCCAAAATAATTCAATCCAATACCCTTGCAGAACAAAGTCAAGCAAAGTTCATGACTGTCATTCCATTCTGTGCTCCTAAAGTCTCTTAACACAAACCCTTGTCATCTCTCTAACATTGGTGCTATTTACCTTTGTGTTGAACTTAAACAATCTTAACCAAAACAATTCCCTCTAAGATTTCACTCTCAAGCCTTCATATGATTCATACATACCTCCAGTGTAGACGCTCTGGAGTCTGTAGTCTCACTGGGCCCTATGCTCCTGGGTATACTCGATACGAAGTAGCCGGCTCCTTTGGGAATGATGGGCTGTCTCACCACCACCTTACCCTTCCTGGTCTCTGCGAGAAACAAGCTGTACCAGTAGGCGTCGCTGGAGATCAGAGTAGAGTCTGCGATGGTGGAGCTCCTCTGGCTGATCACGCTGTTCCTGCTGATCACACTGTTCCTGTTGGCAGGGGGTAACTTGATGGCCTTTGGTTTGGGTTTCTGACACTTGAGGACGATAATTACCAGGATGGTAATGAGCAGGAGGAACGACACGGCCCCCAGACCGATCACCAGGTACAGGTTCAGGTCCGTGAAGACGTCATACTCGATGGGCAGCTCCGTGGTCTCTGAGAAGGACATGACGTGTTCTACTGTTGATATCTTGATGGTGACAGTGGCAGACAGAGCAGGTTGACCGTTATCTTTGGCGACAATCACCAGGCGCTGGACTCTGGGGTCCCTGTAGCTGAACATTCTGGTTGTTCTGATCTCCCCGTTGTACTGATCAAGACTGAAGAGGGTTGAATCGGTGATCTGCAGAAGCTGATACGTGACCCTTGAATTCTGCTCTGAATCAGCATCGATGGCGATGACTTTGGCGACCAAGTGCCCCTTATCCGTTGACCTGGGTATCACCTCCTCTACGACAGAACCTTGTGCTCGCCATGGGGACACAATCATGGGAGTGTTGTCATTCTGGTCTAGGATGATGATGTGGACTGTGACATTGCTGTTCAGTGGTGGAACTCCAGAGTCTCTTGCCTCGATGTGGAAGAGAAACTCCCTCTCTCTCTCATAGTCAAAGGTCTTCAGGGCGTAAAGGTCGCCGTTCTCAGGGTTGATGGAGAACAACATTGACATGGATGTGTTCACAATCTCCTTCTCCATGATGAAGTAAACCAAGTACTGGTTCTCGTTCAGATCTGGGTCAAACGCACTTAGAGATGTCAGTAACGCCCCTGGTAGATTGTTCTCAACTACATGGATTGTGTAGAAGGACTGTGGGAACATGGGTGCGTTGTCGTTCACATCTAGGATATCTAAGGTGATGGTCTCGTTTTCGGATAAGGGTGGCGTGCCTTTATCCGTCACCCTTAGAGTGATGTCATACTTGCTGACTAGCTCCCTATCCAAAGGCTTTGACACTATAAGTTCAAAGTAACCCTCTGCTGATTTGTTAAGGAGGAACGGTAAAGACTTTTCTTGATTCAGCTTGAGATCAACTTCCCCGTTTCCACCAGAATCCCGATCCCTGACGCTAATCACTGCAATCAACGTTCCCACAGCGACATCCTCAGCCAGGGAACTTTTCACAGACTTGATGGTCACTTCTGGGTAATTATCGTTCAAATCTGTGATGTTCACCATGACTTTACAGTGTCCCGAGAGCGGGCTGGCGCCTTTATCCTGAGCCTGGATGTGCATCTCGAAGCTCTGACTCTCCTCGTAATCAATCACCCCCTTCACCTTGATCTCGCCTGAGTTTGGATCAAGCGAGAAAAGCTCCTGAGTCTTCTCGGAGGTGTACAGAGTATAGGAATACACCAACTGGGCGTTCGTGCCTTCATCTAAATCTGTTGCATTTAAGGTCATGACCACGGTTCCTGCAGCTGAGTTCTCTGAGACGTTCACTGCATAAACTGGTTGACTGAAGAGGGGGGCGTTGTCATTGATATCCAGCACATTAATAACGATGCTGGCTGTGCCTGAACGGGGAGGGACCCCTCCATCTACAGCAGTCAGAATCAAATTATGGACTGATTGCTCCTCTCGGTCCAGATTACCGCTCAGCACTAAATCGACATATTTTGAGCCATCGCTGCCAGTCTGAATATCAATGTTGAAGTATTTGCTCTCACTCAGATAGTACGTCTTGATAGAATTCGCCCCCACATCCGCATCCACCGCGTTTGTCAATGAAAACCTCTCACCGGGAGGGGTTGCCTCAGAAATGTCCAAGTGCATTGTCTTCCTGCGAAACATGGGCGCGTTATCATTGATGTCCATGATTTCTAATTCAATGTTGAATATACGGATGGGGTTTTCCAGTATGACATCCATTTTCAGAAAGCACGAGGTGGTTTTAGTCATGCATATGCTCTCTCGGTCTATCTTCTCGCGGATTACCAGCTCCCCCGTTTCTTTGTTGATGTCAAGGTAATTTTTGCTGTGAATGACATCGAGTTTTGCTCTACGCTGCACCAAACTGCGAACATCCAGACCCAGATCTGTGGCCAGATTGGCAACAAAGGAGCCCTCTTCCATCTCCTCCGGAATAGAGTACCGAGTGATGGACTGCGCGCATCCCCACAGTGCAATGAACGTAAAAACCGGTACGAAGAACAGTGTCCGTGAAGGTGCAACGAAGAGCGCCATAACTGTGGTATTTAATAAAGGTAGAAAAGAAAAAGATCCGTCCTTACGCTCTGGATGTCTTCATGTAGGGGAGCGCTTGTGTCATTCTCGCCTCCGCCGGTTGTGTCTGCAGCTGCAGTAGGCCATGCACGGTACAGTGTGCTGCTGGAGGAGTGGGAGCTCACACGGCTCTGATCCACAGGGGCGTAGCCTCAGTGTGTGTGGGCTGGATGGGGGGCTTCACAGAGAGGAGTGCAAATGGGGGAAATCTCATTTTACAATGTTCAAACCTGAAAAATACAGTTTGGAGAGGCATGGTACATAGCACTGTGACAAAAAATTAAGAAATAACATAATATTAGGAAGTGGCCTGATCAAAATAGTGTCATTTGTTTTATTTACACCATGTCAGGGGTGAAAAAAGTACAAAAATCTTGTTCTCAAGTTCATTTGATTACAGTAGCAAAATGGGGTTTTCTCATATGACAGTTTGTTTTTTATACTTTTCATGTGGTTGTTGATGTCTTTTGTAGTTTGTGTTTTTTTGCTCTTTGTGAAAGAAAAAATCCCACAGGAGCAATAAATATTTTATTCATTAATATAAAAATATACTCAAATAAAAGCAGGGTGCCATAAAGGGGACGGGTGGAGTTAGAGCAGTTCTCGGGGCCATGGCTGACAGAGGCTTTGGAGAACAATTTTTAGCTGTTTTTTTATGTCTAAAAATAACAATTTCATTGACATTTTAAAGTAAAACTACTTTTGTTAACAAAAGTACTAAATATATTGTGTATAGTGAGTGTGATGAACCAGTTACTAAGTTGTTCAAATGTATAATATTGAGATCATATATAGAAAAGATCCTGACGAAGTAACGATTGCCACAAAGTAGTAGTGTACACTTAGGTGCGAAATAAGATATTAAAGACCTCAGTACAATGGGGTCTGTAATAAATTAAAGATGCTTTGATTTTGGTGTAGAGACAGCAAAAGTTGATGGGAAACTTTGATTTGTCTACTTTTTGAATTTACCTGCCACTTAGATGATACAACAAATTGTTAAGAACGTAACATCGACAAAAATACAAGTAGAAGTACTTATTGAAAAGCTGCTTAACAAAAAGACTGAATACAAGTGATTTTCAGTTACATTAAGAGCCATATAAGAGCCTCCCAGACCATATAGATTTTTAAATCTTCCTTAAAGGCCCACTTTTTCCTCCCTGGCGTTTCATCAATGAGCTCATACAAAACACAGGCACTTTAGTTTTTATACTTTTACTGTTTTATTACAATGTTTTATTGTTTTTATTGTTATATATTTATTTATTTCTATGTATTTGTGTACAGCACTTTGATCGACTGCAGTCTTCTTGAAGGTGCTCTATAAATAAACTTGACTTGACTTGACATTAAGCAAACGTTGCTGGTTACTTTACAAAAATATTATACCCAAGTGGAAATAGAGTTTATTTAGATATAATTTAACTATAGAAAGAGTAAAATCACTCCATGAATCTACTTTCAGCTCATAAGGAGTATATTTAGGATGGTAAGTGTTTTAAACACGTTCTGTGCTTTACAAAAATAAATCTTGTTTACCTGCTTTTTTGTGATATCATAAATAAATAATATCATTTTACCACAGAAAGCCAAATTGCCCTTAAATATACAAATTAAGCAATCAAAGGTTTAAGTGAAAATGTGTTTTGTACTCACTGGGAGATCCACAGTTTTAGCAAAAAGCACAGTCCTTAGATAAATACAAGAAAATACATTTTTAATATATTAATATAATAATTCATATAATGTTGAACTTATGCCTTTTACTGTGAACTTTCTATAGTATATTTTGCTTTTCTGTCTTCAGGGTTTATCACTATTAACTTAAAGTAAATAAGCATAAAAAAAAGATTTTACTGACACATAATAATCTGTAGTATTAAATTTACTAGAAAAAAGACAATATGTTGATTTTTGTATTTAAATGTAAACACCTTCTAATTAAAAAAAAAATGTCACTGTGCAGTATTTGTGTACATGACCAATGTGATCCAACAGTACCTGCCAACAACTTAATATGACAAACAACATAACTCAATATCTCAGTCGTTTAATTTATGTTGAGGCAAGGGGAAATTTATAGAAACAGACAATAGGCTATATGGTCCACACCAGTAATATTTCATCCTGCCCCAGTTTTTTAGTCTGATTTCACTGTGCCTCTCTCTGATCTACAATGTCTTACATCTGATGTGTCCATATGAATCTGTACCTTGCTGTCATTTCCTTCTATAGATGGATACAGAGCAGTTTTAAAGGGACCATAAACCAGTTTCCGGTCAAGAGGTCTGTCCCAGGAACAGAATTTGATCCCACGATCAAATTCTATTATGATGCTCAATGCAATCCTGTCAGAGGGACAAAGTTTAACCAAGAAAAATGCAAATTGCCAAATTCCATCAAGACCCAATCCGAAGAAAAAGTAAAATATGTAAAAACAAGATCAAAGTTGATTGATTATAAAAAAGGAGGTTGTGAATGTGGCAGCTGTGACAGCTATATACAGAAAACAAAAGCACCAATATTTAACATGAAATGTGTGCAACATACCAGTGCTTTGTAAGCCGTGGACCCACTAGTGGACTGCCAAGGTATTGCAGCTGTGAGAGATCAGAGAAAAGTTCACTCTGTTCAAAAGGACCTCATGACAAGAAAATAAAGCAGCAAATATCCATACTAAAATATGTCTTTGGAAAAAAAAAGACAGTAATAAAATGAGCCTGGTGTTCTGGAGTAATAATAAAAATGGAATTGGGAAAAGCTGGTGCATACACTACTGAACACTAATAAAAACTCAAAGTAATGAAAGTTAAGTTTTAAAGATGAAATTTAATAGTGTGTAGTCTGCAGTCATGCTAAAGTCTCCGTATAGCTAAGTTAACACAGTATGTTAAATATCCTCCCTATCAGTGTGGTAATTGCTGTACATCAAAAATGGACCACAAGGTCCTGCCCTGGTGTTTGACCATTTGCATTAGCTCCTGTCTATTAACCAAATATTTCATTAAATTGAAATATAAGATTTTTTTTTGTCTTTGTAACGGATCATGTGCAGCTCTTTTCCCCTCCCCTATGGAAATGCTAAAATCTGAGTGATTCTGTACCTGTTAAAAAATTATAATGAGAATAAAGCATGATGTTGTGAAAATATACTCAAAAGAAGGAAAATATAAAGAGATGCAAACAACATAGACACAATGGGATTGTTTGGGATGTTTTGTACATAGGTTGCTGTATGTTCTGTCTTTTTGTGCTAACTTGCAACATTATGATAAAGGACTAAAATAGTCAGGAAATCAGGAAATGACTCAGATTAGTTGTAAAGTCTTGTCTTTACACGAGTACATGATCAAGTCTTTTTATACACTAAGACATAAAGCATAACTTTGCAAATTGTAAAGAAAAAGAAATGGGCCTACTGTTTTAAAATGCAGTTGAATAGATCTGAAATACTGTTGTGAAAATGTGTTTTCCTTTGTAGTGACCTCCAGTGAAGCTGTACCCTGGGTTTACTAATGACTGTCCCTGTGGTGCCTCATAAGCAGCTTTTTCTTCCTGTCATTGTTCATGCTGCCATATTTTAATGTGATTGGTCTCCCAAACTAAAGGGATTGTCACTCACATGATGGGTGCTGAGATGAGGAGACTCATTTTAACTCCTCTCCTTTAGCTCCACCATGTGTCCAAAAGAAAGAAATACAGGAGGATCAACTTTTTACTGACTTCTCCTACTGTATATTTACACTTAAAAGAATTAAAATGAATGTCAGCATTATTTTGAATTATTTGTTTATCAAGCTTAGCTGATGTATAAAAATATTGCTTTATTATATATTTTTTAATTTGCAATATGTTATAGAAGCATTGAAGAATTCTTCTCTAAAATATGTGTAAAAATGGATCCATTCACCACAGTCTAGATTTGTGATGAAAAAAGTTGAATGAAATATTTATTAGTCCACAAATTAAGAAACTAACTCCAACAAGACTTTCTAGTGCCCAAACAAAGTATTTCCTATACAGCATGTCCTGTTATAGGCTGTGGATAAAGATGGCTCGGAGAAAATTCCTGTGTTACTTTCATCAATGCAAATTTCAAATCAAACAATCACATGGTGACAGTTCAGTGCTTTTAGGCATGTGGTCATAAGCAAGATGAAGTTCAAACTCAGCATCAAAATGGGGAAAAAAGTTTATTTAAGTGACTTTGAACATGGCATTCTTGTTCGTGCCAGAAGGGTTGCTTTGAATATTAGAAAGAAAAATGAATGACTGGAAAATTTCCAGTAGAAATTTAGTCCAAAAAAGAGGAAAATATCCAGTGAGATGCAGTTCTCTGGCCAAAAAGGTTTGCTGATGCCAGAGGTCAGAGGAGAATGGTTGCCATTTTTGAGATGATAGAGAAAAAGCAGTGACTCGAATAACCACACATGACAACCAAGACCATTTCTGAACACTTAAGATGTCGAATCTCGTAGTAGAAGGGTTAAAGCAGCAGAGGACCACACTGGGGTGCCACTACTGTTAGCTAAGAACCGGAAAGCAAGCCAGCTTACTAACATTTAACAATAGAAGGTTGTAAAAGTTTGTAGTACTTTCTGTTGTGACATTAAGATGAAAGGGTCAGCATGGTGTGTACAGTATGGAGGCATGGATTAATTCTACCTTACAGCACTTCAGCCTGACAAAGGGAAAGTAGTCAGAGGATGTTTTTTGGTACACTTTGGACCCCTTGATACAAGGCTACATCATTAAAACAGTACAGTCAGCCTGAATGTTTTTGCTGACCAAGCCCATCTTATAAGGAGGATTTGGAACAAAACGTGAAGGGGTATATGAATCAAAAATGGTCAAAAACAGATTTATTTGGGATCCTTGCCAAGGGTTAGGGTTAGGACTCTGCTAGCTAGCACAGCTAGAGGTGTTCTTGTTCAAAAGAGAACATTTTACACACATGCCCATTTTAACTTTACCAGTCAGGTAGAAAGGGCCACACAAAAACACTCAAACATGATTTAAGTAGATGTGGAAATGCTCATTGTAATTAATTTTATAAATATTTGTTGCAGATTATATAAGAGGACTAGAAAAGCACTCGGAGAGCGCAGACCTCCGCCAGCGCCACAGTCCTCAGCCATATTGTCATTTTGACCATAAATATTAGTCCTACCTTTATTTCATCAAAATATTTAGATTCCTTGACCATGAAAACATACCATTAGCAACCGGATTCATAATGATATCTATTTTAGTTCAGTAGTTATTCACAGAAATCACATTTTTCGCCATGGCGGCCAGACGCTGATCCAGATCAACACCAAAATCCAATCAGTTCTTCCTTTTCCCATGCTGAACATTTCCTGAAATGTACATCCAAATCCATCCGTTACTTTTTGAGTTATTTTGTTCACAGACAGACAGACAGACGGACAGACAGACAGACAAACTCTCCCGAAAACAGAACCTCCTTGGCGGAGGTAAATATACACAGGGAAGGAACAGGATGAGAAGACACAATGTTACAATTCAAGTACAATAATGATACAGTGAGAACTGATATCAATAAGCACTGTGGATGATACAGAGAGGGAAGACACAACATTTATGCTCTCTACCCAAAGGATTCATGTCCTGTAAAATTAGATTTCTTTGATTCAATGTTGTTAGAAGGGGCCTATAGGGAGCAGAAGAGCATGATACCTTTAACAAACTTTCGGTTAAAAAAATAATCCAGAATATATTTAGAAATACGCTGTTCCTCTCAAAAGAAAATGCCCCTTCATATACTTTTTTATTTTTTACTGGTTTGTTATGTCATAGCCATAAAGTCTCCACCTGCATGTTTGTTTTTGCTCATCACAGACAGATGCCCTGACTGGTTTGAAAGTTTGAAACAACCTCTTATTTATTGATCTGATTGTCTTGAGGTTCATTTTTTTTAATCAAGGGGTATACAGACAAAAAAAGGCCCAAAGGCCCTCACCAAAAGATATTAAAACCATTATTTTTATAAATAATGAAGCCTGACAAGGTAACCAAGAGATAAGGGAAATCACATGATAGATAAAACATGATAGATGTTTTCATGTAATTTACAGCTGCGGCTTGGGTCAAAACCAAACCTATAGTGTGGAGTGTGTATAGAAAATGCTAACACATTAAAAGGGTTAAAGGCTAAAAAGACACTCTAAGAGGGGGTAGATCTCTGAGTGTTGACCCTTATTTGAGTGCCACAAAGTGTTAAATTTAAAACTCACATTTTGGCAGTGTTAATGTATCAGCTCTCAAATGAGTGAAATCCTCTCTCTGTCCTGTGGACCTGTTTCAAAGTGTTAAAATGAACTCTGTGTTGTGTTTATTCCAATGACACGCCTGTTCAGCTTTATATTACATGACATGTGTTCACAATTTTGTAACTCCAGCTTATCAGAAAAACGACTTTGTTTGAATGAGCTGTTGATTTTGTTTCAAATCTGGGGTAGCATGGCGGTGCAGCAGGTAATGCTATGGATGGATGGATTTATATCAAATCCCTGTTTGCCCATTTTACCTGAACAGTGCTGCATAGAGAAACCGATGTGAAAACAAAACTATGGATTATTTTACCATTTCATCAAGGAAATACTAATTAGAATTGTGACAACATGTGAAATTATAAGTAGATTGCGCACAGCCTGTCTCATTTTGCCTGACTTCTCTTCTTCTCTTATTTAGAATTAGGAAGGATGCGTAAAATAAATTGTAATCTGAGAGCCATGAATTTAAAAAAATGGCACCTGCTGACATTCGCCTCTACATGAGCAGTCTGTGATAGAAAGGCTCCCTCCAGTGGAGAAATAAAGGAACATCTCTCCACTTAAACCAGAGCTGTAGAGACTGTGAATTGTTGGGAAGATAAGAGGGAGATGATATTAAAAAATCATCTTGGAGTTGGAAAGTGCACAGATTTAAAATGGCACAGAAGACAGACATATGCTGGTGTCTCTGCCTTTAGCACAGGGGACTTATTATGACTGCTGAGCCGAGCTGCTTTCTTATTCTGATTGTGACACAGTCAAAGATAAATCTTGGCTCCATTATCTGTGTTTATTGGCAGGCTACTGCTGTGGGCCTTTCTAGATTTGAATTTTAAATTTCTGTAGCCTCCAAATGACAGGAAAATAAATCCAAATTTCCTCAAAGGTTTCATCCCTCTGACTTGGTCTTCTGAGACTTGAAAAACATGTGAGCGTGGCCATTGGCCTTCAGCTGTTTGAACACTGAGCGGAGGCAGTCAGGCTCCAGGCCAAGAGTAACCCCCTGGATGGTAATAGATTGGTTGGAGGCGGTGGATCTGAAGGATTATCACCAAGAGAAAGTCCTTAAACTCTGACTTTGCTGCTCAGAGTTGTTGGAAAAAGGTTAAATAGCACCTATCGCCTGAAGCAATGAGCCAGTGGGGGAGACAAGTTACTTAGATTCTGAGCAAGCATTGCAAACAGAGGGGATACAATATTAAAGAATCACTCTTCCATATTCAGTGCAACCCTCTGCAATTAAAAAAAATCATCACACAACACTAACAACAAAATATTGATCTTTTGGTCTTTGAGCTTGATCCTAAAGGACATGATTATGTTCTGAACAACTCTTACCTCTCTTCTAAAAAATCTCTTTAGTTCTAACTGAAGCTAGAGACAGAAATGTAAACCTCTGTCAAAGATAAAAATGCTAATTAGCCAATCACATGGTAGCAACTAAATGCATCAAGGCATGGTGGATATGGTGGATATGGTGAACATGATGACAAGCTGTCCAGCTGAGCGTTATACAGTGTCAAAATGAGATTTAAAGGGATTTAAAAGTCCTTGACTGCAGATGAGCTGGTCTAAGCATTTCAGAACTGCTGGTCGACTGGAACTTGCATGCACAACTGGCTCTAGGGTTTCTGGAAAATAGTTTTTAAAAATAGAGATTTTTCTCACTCTACACAAATGAAACATTAATTTATCTGTCTTTTTTTTTAAGCTTGATCCGAAAAAAGGACATCTGAACTTTGACATGCTCTCCTCTAAAGGTTTTTCTAGTTCTACCTCAATCAATCAATCAATCAATCTTTATTTGTATAGCGCCAATTCATAACAAGTGTTATCTCAAGACACTTTACAATAGAGCAAGAACTCTTCTACCTGAGGTGAGAGCCAAAATTATGAAGCTCTGATGACTCTTAACCCTATAATGCCTATTGTATCATATTCGACACATACTTTTATATTACGCCTTTCTACTCAATATGATCAACAAATTACAAAAAAAAAAAAAACATCTGAATACAATCAGATAAATGATAAAAAAAAAAATGTCCTCAAATGGAATATCAGTTGCCAAAAACACCAAATGTATCAAATGAGATACGAAAAATCTATATGTTGAATTTTATGGACATTTTAATTTTTATGGATTTTAGCAGAAAGTGAAACAAACATTTCAGCTCCAAAATATTTGAATTTTCCGGCTATAATCTATGGTCTTGGGCCTTAAAGGGTTAAAATACAAACAGTCCAGTTATTTGGATCTTGTTGTTTTACAGACATAAGTAGAACATTATTGAGGCAGCATCTGCACTGCATAAATCTTCCCTTTCATTTTTAAACAAAACCCTGTTGTAGGGGGTGAGCCCACAATACTTCACCTCTCTTCAAGAAAGAATGATAACTCTAACCAAAAAGAAAGAGAATAAGGATAATGCGGTAATGGATTTTCTACTACTTTTCGTCAAAGAAAAGTCAATACAGGATTTTGCAAAAACCCTGGGTAGACAGTTTTGTAAGGTGGGTTCAGGCTGCGGTGGGGGTGCCCAATTTGATCAGGCAGATGAACCCACAAGTCCTACTGACACCCCTGGCCTTAAACTTTTCGTCTTGAGTTGACTTTTCAAAAAGAATCATCCTGTGTAAGGAAGATCCTTACCTTTCACTTTAATCATAACCTGAATTACTCTGTTGATTAAATCTTTTGTTATTAGATTGGGGAATGTGCCCAAAATCTGATTCAAATAAAATGCTCAGTGTCCTAAAATATGGCTCCATGGTTCACACTTTTGATCCCTCTGGAGAGAAACCTCAGTGTCAGCTCTTTGGCAAAATTTGACTTCTTTGTGAAAAGCTATTTTTCATGCTCTAGACTGTGCACAGTAAGCAGTTTGGAGGTAGTTAGCTAATTTTGCGTCTGCAGTATTTCATTCTTTCCTCTCAATAACCAGGAGATTTTATTTCATCTTATCAATCTGCACACGGTTGTCATTTTTATGCACTCTGCCTTGAAACAGGGTGAGGAGGTGATGTTGATTTTGATTGCCTTTAAAATTCATACATTTTGTCTTCTGCTGTCCTGATTTCCAACTGAGTATTTCATGCTAATTTATGTCTCAAGACAAGGTGTAACTCGGGGACAGCATGTAAAGAACAGATGTGATGGATGGAGTCAGTGGTAAATTAATTTGAACTTTTGTTGCCCTTTCTGACATAATCATTCACACCACATTTAAACAGTGATGTTTACTATGCAAAGTGTCCAGCACTGTTAAGTTAGCATATTCATACATTTTCATTTTCCACAGTAATATTCACATACAGTATATTGCAGGAGGAGACTGAACACCATTGCCTCATTATGTCAGTTTCTGTTACATATATCACAATGTTCATGGTAATTATACAATGGTAAATTGTAATGCAGTCGGGACATCATGTAAAACTTAAATAATAACATAATGCAATGATTTGCAAATCATTTTAACCTAAATTCATCCAAATACACTGCAAAATGTTTAATGTTCAAGCTGATAAACATTATTTTTTGGCAAATATTCACTAATTTCTTCTGTCTTCTTCTGATTCCAAAGAGGTGGGAAAGGAGTTGAAGTTAAAGAATGCTCAAAAACACTAGTTTGGAGCATTCAACAAATGAATGGTTAATTGAAAACAGATGAGTGTCATGATTTGGCATGAAGGAAGATTACCTGGCAGGCTCATTCATTCACAAGCAAGGGTGTGCTGAGGTTCACCACTTTGTGAACAAACGTGTGACCAGATACTTCAACAATTTAAGAACAATATTTCTCAACATAGAGCTGCAAGGAATTTAAGGATCAGCTCTCCACATTGTTATCAAAAGACTCAGAGAATCTAGAGAATTCTCAGCAATTAAGCGTCAAGGCCAAAAACCAACCTTGAATACCTGTGTCCTTCAATCCCTCAACAGCACTGAAATAAAAATCCACATCATTTTGTAAAGCATGGTACCAGGTGAGTTCAGAAAACATTTGTCTGTAACCATTTCCCACAGTTTGTCACAACCTCTTCAAGTGCAAGTTAATACTCTACCATGCAAAGTGAAAGACAAATATCAACAACACACAGAAAAGCTGCGAGATTTACTGGGCCTGAGCTCTTCCAGAATGGACTGATGCAAAGTGGAAAAGTGTGCTGTGGTCTGTCGAGTTCATGTTTCATACTGAATATGGATATCATGGACCAGGTGTCCTCTGGGCTCAAAAGGGAAAGGACCATCCTGACTGTTATCAGTGCAAAGTTTAATAGCCTGCATTTGTCATGGTATGGGATTGTGGGGCGTGTTTATGCCTATTACAAGGGTAACTTGCACATCTGTAGAGGATCCATTAATGCTGAAAGGTGCATACAGGTTTTCCAACCTCAAATGCTTCAATCCAGTCAACATATTTTCGGGGATTCTTTCTTATTTCAGCAAGAAAATGCCAAGCTACATTCTGCATGTGTTACAACAGCATGGCTACCCATATGGAAAAGACATTGTAGGATTTTACAAAATAACTGTATCACATATATGACACTTGTAAATAATTTGCATGACAAGTAAAGAAAATACAAGATCCACACAAAAGTTTTGTAAAATGAAGAATATACAATTTGCATACTTACAAGTATTATATATGACAGCTATTTCACATACAGTATTTTTAGTAGATACCTGCTCTATCCTAAAGAAAATACAAGATCCATACAAATGTTTTGTAAAATGAAAAATATACAATTTGCATACTTACAAGTATTATATATGACAGCTATTTCACATACAACACATACAATATTCTTAGTAGATACCTGCTCTATCCTACATATATTATTTGGAATTAAAAGTTTTGCAAGAGACATAAAAACATAGGAGGGTCCTATGTAAAATGGCACATAGATGAGATCTCTGATTCTTGATCATTTCAAAGGCCTGTGTGTATGGTGTTGTTAAGGTACATACATAGTCAAAACCTGGTGTGTGTGTGTGTGTGTGTGTGTGTGTGTGTGTGTGTGTGTGTGTGTGTGTGTTTATAAAAACATATTTACGCACACATATATGTCAATGACAAATTTAAGGGGTCAAAAATGTATTTTTAAAAAGTTCTTTGAAAATGGATATATTGCAGATTTTTGAGACAAGGACAAAGCGTTTTAATGGATTTTAGTTGTTAACTAACATTTTTCATGTTTCATGTCAAATTACTTTTTTGAAGTGTTTTAACTAAGTGTTATTAAATATCAGGTGGTGCAACCAATAATATGTAAGTATATGTATATTTTTGTTAGTTTTTTTCTATGTGACATTTTGGGCGAGTATTCCTTAAGTGTCTGTGGTGACTCATACATTATTAATTTGTGGGTGCGTTTTTTTTTTTTATCTACAATAATTCAAGCGAATTACACTCTAGAGTCCAGATATTGAGCATTTTTGTCATTTGATTTTATATTTCAAGACAAAAAAATTAAATCAAAAACTTGCAAATAAATGAATTCAATAAAATAGCTATTTTCATCCCACTTATCTCCTTTGGTTCACTTTAGATTGTTATTTGATGGTTTAAATTACTATTTTACCTGGTCACACCAACTGACGAGGAACAGTTGTGCCACCTGACCGCATTAGAAATGACAGAAAACATGGTGTAGAAGATGGGTCTGGTCTACAACTACAGGAAATGTTTGGATGAGGTTATTGCTGCCAAAGGAATTTTATTAAACCCAAAGGTTCACATACTTTTTCCACCCTGCACTGTGACTGTTTCCATATTGTGTTGAATAAAAACATGAAATCAGATTATTTTTTGTGCAATATTAGTTTAAGCAGACTGTGTTTGTCTAGTGATGTGACTTAGATGAAGATCAGGACATATTTTATGACCGATTTAAGCAGATATCCAAGTAATCCCAGAGAGCTCACATACTTTTTCATGCAACTGTATTAATTAAAGATAAATCAATGATGAAAAAAAAATACCTTTGTAAATGATTAGTTAATTCAATATTTACTAGGGATGGAAATTGAACACCAATTCCAGTTGAAAATCTTTAACAGCTCCATCAAATAATCAATATCAAGAGTCTTTTTGTTAATCAATTCCCTTATCAATTCTTCCCACTGGCAGGGTTCAGAAACATCAGAATTATGGCTAAATCTTTTACAAAAGGCGCCTACTGACAACTTTAAGTGAGCGGAAATACCAGCACCTTGCAGAAGAAGTTATCTATGCTGTGACATGTGTTTGACATTGTTGACACTGAAAATCTACAGGCCAACATTTGCACACAGGAAAAATCTCCAGAAATCAATAAGGGAATCATTGAAGAATTGATCGATCAGCAGGAACCTTAAAAGCATTGATATAAATAAAATTTCTCAATACAAAATGATAATTATGACAAAAGCTTTAAATTATGACATTTTTAACTAAAAATTAGAAGAATAAAATAGAAATGTAACTATTAATGACTCTAGCACCACTATTTCTCTCTTAAAGTGACATTCCCTGCAGTTGTGCCACTGACTCACTGGTTGCATCGCCTGACATTACAACTTATTTTTAGTTTAAAAAAGGCATCTGCCAAGGCAACTGTATAAGCATTAACCTTTGTCATTAAGTATGTGTCATTTTAGATGAAATTTGTTATTTTAAGTTATGATTGATATTTCAGTAGTATTACATTGGTTGTACCACCTGGCATGAAAATTGTATTAGCCTACCGATGAACTAAAAATATGAATTTTTATCAGTATTTGAGAGAGATCTACAAAACTTTTCACCTGGTCTCAGGTGACAGTTAGAATCCTCTAGATGATGCAATATCCTTTTTACTGTTATCTCGTTTTCACTTCAAAATAAAAGTCTTATGTTACAGTTGCACCATCCTGATATTTAGCAAACTGCAAATTGTGTGACAAAAGTTTCTGAGCTACCTCAACAGATTAAAAACAGTTTTATTTGCAAGAAGTATTTTATTTGAAATGTTTCAGAAATGAAATAATGCAACAGCATACATTTCTTTTTTAATTTAGCATCACAGACATGCTAATTTTATAGTTTAATCAGTGTGTTCATTTGCTTGGACGGTGGTACCACCTGATTTTTTTGGTGTTTGAGGTGCCCAAAAAACCAAAAACAAATTGTATGAATGTGCTAGAGATATATTCACATGAAATAGATTTTGTACTTTAAAGTAATACATAGGATGAATGTCATTGTCACACATACATATATGTATATATATATATATATGTATATGTATATAGATATATATATATATATATATATATATATATATATATATATATATATATATATATATATATATATATATGTATGTATATGTATATGTATATGTATATGTATATGTATATGTATATACAGTCATGGAAAAAATTATTAGACCACCCTTGTTTTCTTCAATTTCTTGTTCATTCTAATATCTGGTACCACTAAACGTATAATACAATGAACACAACAAAAAATGCAGCTGGTCACATAATACTTTATGTCCTATTTGACATTCTTAAGCTTAATTGATTCCCAGGGTATATAAGAGGCCATTTCATGTCACAAGCAGCACTGCACATGCAAAGGCCTAGAGTGGTTTCCTGCTTACATTCAAGCCGTAGCACAACTCAGAAGTTGTCATCTCTCACATAATGCCTAAAACAAAAGAATTACGTGAAGCCACAAAGGCAGCCATCTTGGCACTGCTGGAAATTGGCATGAGTGAGAGACAGGTAGCGAAAAAACTGAAGATCTCCAAGACAGCCGTTCATTACAACAAAAAAAACAAGCTGAACATGGCACTACCAAATTGCTACCTGGCCGTGGCAGGAAACGTCTTTCTACCCCACGAGATGACCGTGCACTCATCCGTTCCTGTGTCAGGAATCGTCGTCAGACCTCCAGGGACCTTAAAAATGAGTGGGCACTGTTGAGAAATGTGACTTGTTCAGCAAGGACAGTTCGAAACCGACTTGTTGAAGCTGGTTTGAAGTCACACAGAGCACGCAAGAAGCCCTTCATCAATGAAAGGCAGAGGAAGGCCCGGTTACTCTTTGCTCGAGACCACAAGGATTGGACTGTTGATGATTGGGCTAAGGTTCTCTTCAGTGATGAATCCAATTCTGAATTGATGTCCACTCCAGCCAACTTACTGGTTAGGAGGAAGCCTGGAGAAGCTTACAACCCAGACTGTCTTGCCCTACAGTAAAACATGGGGGTGGATCAGTCATGATCTGGGGTTGTTTCAGTCTGAGTGGAACAGGGCAAATGCAATTGTGTGAAGGCCGAATGAACCAGGTCATGTATAGGACTACCCTTGAAAACAGTCTTCTTCCATCAGCTGGAAAACTCTTTCCTGCCTCAAATGACTGGATTTTCCAACAAGACAATGCCCCTTGCCACACGGCAAGGTCAGTTAAAGCCTGGATGGAGAACCACAACATTCGCACCATGCCTTGGCCTGCTCAATCACCAGATCTTAATCCAATTGAAAACCTGTGGAAAATCCTCAAACTCAAAATGGAGAACCACAAGCCCAAAAACAAAGAAAATTTGTTTGAATTTGTCCAACAGGAATGGGCTGCTGTGACAGCAGAACAATGTCAGAAGCTGGTGGAGAGCATGCCAAGACGCATGGCTGCAGTCATCAAAAACAATGGTTATGCAATCAAGTATTAACTCTTGTGTGTATCATGTGTTTAAAGCAAACAGAAAAGAAAACATGGAATGCTTAAAAGTAGTGTTTTTGGCGGTACAATGCCATAGCTATTGATGTAAGAATTTAAGTAATTTTGGTTATTATCAAGAAAACCATGGAAAATGAATAGTTCTTAGTTCTTAAATTAAACTCTCATGAGCTATTTTTGTTGTTATCATTATAATTGTCCAAACAAATGTACCTTTAGTTGAGCCAGGCATTAAAATTAACAAGAAATTGAAGAAAACAAGGGTGGTCTAATATTTTTTTCCATGACTGTAGATATAGATAGATAGATAGATAGATAGATAGATAGATAGATAGATAGATAGATAGATAGATAGATAGATAGATAGATAGATAGATATGTATAGATCTATATATGTCTCTACTGTCAGTGTTATTTCATTGACACAACACAGTATTGGCCAATACTGAATTTAGAGGACTGGAGGACTGGCACACCATCACAGTTAAAGTTGTCAAAGTGGTATAATTATTTTAGACGAATAGGATATTTTAGATTTTGAGAACAGCAAATGTTCAGGCAGCACGGTGGCGCAGCTGGTAGAGCACGTGCCTCACAACAAGAAGGTTCCAGGTTCGATTCCAGGCTGGGAGGGCCTTTCTGGGTTCAGGGTGAACCCCACCTCTCGAATGTATATAGCTGGTATAGGCCCCCCAGAACAAGCTTCAGCCCCCTGCAACCCCAAAACGGATAGCAGGGTATAGAGAAAATGATGAAAAACATTCTTATAGAAAACGATAGAAAATTTCATATAAATTAATTACAATTATTATACAAAAAATACATATGTAATGGATACAATTTTAATCCTGTGACATAGTAAAAATATGTAGGTAATTACTAAATAACATATATGGACTATATAAGGAAAGCATATCTTTCAATTAAGTTTTTTATATGTAACATATATAAAGTTTAATGTAACATGTAAAATTTTTATAAGTATGTTGTATGAAAACAATGCAAAAGTGGCCACTTTCATGAGTAAATCATGAGAAAATCAAATAAGTCTTACACATATAAAATATAAATATTTAACATGCTGACATATAATAATTTTATAAGGTTTTTGTATTTCTTTTCCGTATGGGTATATAGTAAAACAGTGTAGGTAATAGACTCCCATTGACAATGTGGGTGCATTACAAAGCGCAAAACTTGACAATGACTCTGGACTATTGAGCAAGAAAAGTTGTACATCGCACAATGATGCGATATAACTCCAACAGGAAAGTTTCAATAATCACTGTACTCAGTTGTCAAAGGAAAGGTGATGTAACACAGTGGCGAAGATGCCCACATCTAAGCTAGGTGTAGCAGGTTTCAAATTCAAAATGAGTGAATGTATGCAAAAAAAAACCCAACAAAAAACAGTGTGCATATTCTTCCTATGCATGTGTGGGTTTTCTCTGGTTTTCCCCCACAGATCAAAACCGAGTTGATATATTCACTGGTGACTCTGACTTGCCTGTGGGTGTTATTGTGTGTGAATATTTGAAAGGTTGTCTGTTTCTCTGCATCAGCTTTGAGATTGGCTCTCAATCAGTTCAGAGAGTTTTTCCACATCCTTGAAAGGAATAAATCAGTATAAATAACAATGGGTGGGAGGATAAATTTGTATATTTGTGAATACACTTTGCCTTGATTTTTCTCATTCATGGTCAGGGTGGTTGTGGATTGGCCATGGATTTATATTTGTTGAGGGAATTTGAATTTGTTGTGTTTATGTAATGGTTTGAATTTATTTGGTAGAAAATTATGTCTTTCCCACTAGAGCAACGATCACCAACTGGCTGCCTGGGGGCCACATCAGGCCCCTGAAAGCTGTCCATCTGGCCCCCTGATGTACAGAAAAAGAACAGGGCCAGTTTAAATAACTAGAAAAGCACTCGGAGAGCGCAGGCCTCCAGCCTCAGTCCTCACCCATATTGTCATTTTCACCATAAATATTAGTCCTACCTTTATTTCATGTAAATATTTAGATTCCTTGACCATGAAAACATACCATTAGCAATTTGATTCATAATGATATCTATTTTAGTTCAGTAGTTATTCACGAAAATCACATTTTTTGCCATGGCGGCCAGCCGCTGTTCCGGATCAACTCCAAAATCGAATCAGTTCTTCCTTTTCTCATGCTGAAACATTAGCTGAAAATTTCATCAAAATCTATCAATTACTTTTTGAGTAATTTTGTTCACAGACGGACAGACGGACAGAAAAACTCTCCCGAAACATAACCTCCTTGGCGAAGGTAATAAATATAAATTTATATATAGATGTTTTTCTTTTTAAGATTTTAAGAAAAATCATATTCTAAAATTAAAGTGAGAATTCTCAAATAAAGTATGATTTAATTATCAGACTTCTAGTATTTCTCCACATGATTTGCGATTTGACTTTTTGTTCTCATAATTCTAAATGTTCCCAGAATTTACCATCCATATGTTTTATCTTTAGCTCATGAGAGTAAATGGTCTGGACATCTGGGTGTAAACAAAACCTATCAGTTGATCCTGAAACATTTCTATTGGCCGGGTCTAAAATCTGACGTAGCTTCATTTTGCAAATGTTGCCATGTCTGTCAAATGTCAGGGAAGCCCAGTCAGATCATCCCATCAGCTCCACTCCATCCCATTCCTGCAATACGAGAGCCCTTTTAGCGCATAATAATGGACTGTGTGGGTCCACTACCGCGGACTAAAAATGGTCATCAGTGTTTACTCACCATTATGTGTGCAGCCACTCGGTATCCTGAGGC
Source organism: Scarus forsteni (assembly GCA_036419115.1). Classification (NCBI taxonomy): domain Eukaryota; kingdom Metazoa; phylum Chordata; class Actinopteri; order Labriformes; family Labridae; genus Scarus; species Scarus forsteni. Next base: position 22,469,796 of record JAZDUH010000130.1, on the reverse strand, counting down.
CATCCCGCTGCGTAAGATCACATCCAGCTCGGTGGTAAAAGCTTTTACAAAGTTTTTTTCCACATTCGGCCTTCCTCGGATTATTCAAACGGATCAAGGCACAAATTTTCAATCTAAAATGTTCAAACAGATCCTCAAAACTTTAGGGGTAGTAACAATTTAATCTCAGAATTTTGGCGTTTTTAAAAACTTTCCGCTCTTTTCTGCTGTTCTTTTTGACTGTTGTGTCTTCAGTGGTTGCAAAGTGACAACATGTGCAGGGTAAAAAAATCTGATTCATAGATTTTTTTTTATTTTTAAATTGAGATTTAATACCCACAAGTATCAATGGAAGCCCCACGTGGCTGCTTCAGGACTGAGGAATGGGACTGATAATGAAATCATTTTTTTTTAACTGGACCAAATAATTCATTATAATTTTTTGTGTTTAATTGTGTTAATTATTTTTGGTTTCTTGAATCTGGCCCCCAAAGCACATGCCAAGAGAAAAACCGGCCCATGTACAAATGGAGTTGATGATCCCAGCACTAGAGGGTGACGTCAGGATCAGGTCAGACTCCTTAGTGCATGTAGAGAGGTGGATAGTAGGGCTGAGGTAATAAGTAGACTCAGAACAGGTGTGTCGCTCTTTTGTCACACAGAGTGTTTGGTGGAATCACTGCATGGAGACCATGGAGACGGCAGTGGTGAGAAAACTTTAACTTAATCCATTTTGACCAGAAAAAAAGACTTGAGATTCAAATGTTTGTTTTTATTGATCATTTAAGCCCTGTGCATTTAAATGCAGTGTTTAATTACTTCAACTAAAGAGGTAAGGTTTTGGCAGCATGTTTGTCTGCTTGTTTGTTGGAAAAATTATACAAAAAATACTGGATGCAATGTCACAAGTTTATAATGATTAGATGTTTTTGTGGTGATCTGTTTTGCTAAATAACTGTCTACAAATAACGATATCAACATGATCCTGAGTGCTAGGTGTGGGCACTTTATCATGGCACCATTGCTTATAGATGTTACAGCAACATGTGAGCTACTTTGGCAGAGGTTTGTGCTCTCCGGGTGCTTTCTAGTTTTAATGTAGAGACAGTGGTGGTTGAGGCCTGACACACTTTAAGGATTATTAAAACTCAGAAACACCATCATAGATTAAGATGATTTGATTTGAACATGGAACATAAAAATAAATATCAGGTTTTGAATATTTTAACTATTAAAGTAGTTAAAATGCAGAAGTTTGAGTTAAAACTTTGAATTAGATTAAACATTTATGCATAGAGCATGATTGAAAATGAATGGATGTAATAAATAAAAACTGTTTAAAACCTATTGATTTTGTAAGATTAAATTTGATCAAACCCTTTAACTACCAGCTCAACTGTTTGGCAGAGGTCATCAATAAATTCAGGGATACTTAAAGTTTTAAAACAGAACAAATCAAATCATTGTTTGATTCCATTAACAACTCAGGGAACACAGAAAACTAAAAATAAACTAAAAGCTAGATATTTTCTTGGTGCTGGTTTAAAGGTTTAAAAAGCTAACAAATAATTGTGGTGATATAAAAATGCACAAATATTTGGGACAAAAACCTATTAGAAAATGCAGAAATTTTGTAAATAAAGTAGCAATCAATAACAACTTAAAATAGATGAAAGTATACTGACTTTGACAAAGGCACAAAAAGGGTAAAAGGGTTGGGTAAAAGTTAGACTATAAATCTCATTATCTGTAAATGGCTAAGTAAAGTATTTAAAGTAATAATGATGGTAATAATAATAATTGCATTTAGCTTTTTAAACCTTAAAATCCTACAAAAAGAAAATGTCAGTTCTTTTGGTTTGTTTGCTGTTTTTGCTGTATCCTATGAAATTGACAGAAACAAACAACATGTTATATCCTTTCTAAGACATTAGAAATATTCCTGAATGTACTGACTTCTGCCATGCAGTTGGGCTAGAGTTAAAGGGTTAAATGATTTCAATCCATGCTTTTAAATAATTTAAATAACTGAGAAAGTTTATAAATGCTTTTAACTTTTTCTTTATTTAAAAATGGTATAAATGAGGCAATTGATTTTGTGTTTATTTAATGACAGCCTGATTCTCTGGTTTATATATACATATTGATATATATGAATTTTTTAAGGGACCTCTACAATAAAATTGGTGTTGAAAGAGTATTTTTTAAAATGCCAAGACTTAATAAGTTCAGTACAACGCTTAATAAGTAATTTCGGTGTCAACAACATCAGACACATGACACTCCTCATATTCTATTAATTTACTGTAATGACAAAACTTCCATTTCTGTATCTACTGTTGCATGAATGACCGATACCAAAGACACTACACAATGCAGTTTTACCAACAATACATTGTGTACAGTTAAGCACCACTTTGGATGACCTTTGTCTTGTTTTCACCATGAATATTTTACTTGACCCCATCGTTGTTGTTCATGCTGGACTTAGTATTAGACATGCACAGAGTTAGAATGGTTAAGAATAAATGCAATTGATATCAGTTCCTCAGTCTAGTTGAAACCATTTCAATATTGGAACAAACCCTTAAATCCCATCCCTACTCAGATAGGTGAGAAGCTCAACAACATTGTTATACATCAAGATGTCAAACTGGCTATTCATATTAATCCACATTTTGCATATTAAACTTCACATCATTCGCCAAAACACTCATTATTCATGCAACCACACAAAATCAAAAGTTGTGCAAAATGTTCCCCTTTGACAGTAATCTCAGAATCACATAACACACTGATTCAGCATCCATCAAAAATAATAGTGACTCAAAAAGCAGAGCAGTAGAGTTGATGATCGATTTATTGATACCAATATATACTGTACCTACAATATATACAATGTTTAAGACAATAGTTTATCATCATATATAGATATACAAATAACAACTGATAAATACAAATCTGAAATGCATACACCATTTGAAACAGCAGTGACCTTACAGTGTGTTGCTGCAGTAACATTGTGGCTGTGTCATTTTATTGCCCTCAAGTGTCAACTATTTAATGTGATGTGTCATTGTTATGCTGTTGTGCACAAGCTTAACGAGCAACATCACATCTGTGCTGATGTCCTTGTAACATAATGGCTCGGTGAACCCTGCTTGTCTACATCCTGATAGACACACTGCATTGTCATTCAGATGGCATATTTCTATAAAAACATGCATTTCCTATACACAGTTTTTTCTCTCTGTGTTTTGAATGAATACGAGCTGCTTAACTTCTCTATTGTATCACATTTACCATCTGTTTGCATTGCTTGTGCATTGCGTCTGGCATTCACACCAAATGGACTACTGAACAAATGAACTGTCACTAAAATGTTCCATGCATGGCTGGGTGGTAATTTTATTATTTGTCTAGACAACTATAATGTTCACAAAGCTTTTTTCTTTTTAGATATACTGTGAAAAATAATGACCGAAACATTCTCCCTTTTATTGGCTATGGCTGAAGTACAATGATTCCCTTAAAACAAATCTTTCTTATGTAAAACACAAGTTTGTTGAAATAACATTTACACGGTTTATAGCTTTTATCACACATGATTGCACTCACAAGCTGTCCTTATCAGACAAAGGTGCCTCTACATACAGTAAATGTGAATGGAATATTGAATACTCGTGTTTCATTGACTCTGAAAGTCTTTTTTTCTTATTTTTGGACTTAAACATTCACTATGATCTTACTGAGCATTGCTGGCTCCAAATTGAGCAAATTCTGAGCTCATTGGAGGATGCTGACAAAGAGAACCGTGTTTTATTTATTAATATTGTAGTGTTCTGTACTTTCAGCTTTTACAAAATAAAAAAATATATATATAGTGACTGTATGGAATTGTAAAAATTTAGAAGCAGTCAATCAACCTCTAAGAGTAACACTGTAGAGGAAATATATGTAGGCATTAATGGAACCCATTAAATACCCTCAAAATGATATGCAAATTGTGATTATTGGCTGATTCTAAAACAGATCGGCTAATACTCTGCTGTTTGTGTCAGAGAGAATCACTCTGTGAACTGTAAAGGCTGAGCGAGTTACAAGCCAATTCAATTTTTAAAACAATAGCAAATTCAAGACAGCACCTTCATTTGATGGCTTGAAAATCACTCTACCACCTCATCTGCTGCTGCTGCTGCTCAGTCATACTCCATTTAAACAGCCATGATAAGATCCACTAAACTCTGTATGCCCTGCAGTTATAAATGTTGATCCAGTATTCAAGTTCATCTGAAATAACACGAGAGCTGGTTAGCTAAGCAATAAAGGCAACAAAAACAATTACAAAATGGTGTGTTTATATTCAGGTCAGTAAAGGGACTACTTTTTGAATGCAAACACTGTTTTCATGATGCTTTCAATTGTAGAGGATAAAAATTTAGATTCTGGTTAAATTAATAGACACATTCATTTGGAGTTGTTTTATTTTATTGTGAGAATAAGATATATACCTCTGTTGACTACTGAGTTAAAGAACCTATGTCCTGGTGCTTTGACTGTTTACACCATGAGCTTGGGTGTCTATTATGGATTTGATTTCAGTGGGAAAAATAAGATTTTGTCTGTGGAGGATCAGATGCAGTTCTTTTCCCCTCTCCTTTGGAAACACTCAAATCTGTGGGGTTGAGGAGGCTACAGGAGGCTATCATGATGAGCTCTGTGCTGATTGGCTGCTCAAATGTTGCCTGATGTGAGGGGGAGGAGGGGTTGTGAAGCAGACTTTTTAAACAGTCGTACCTGTGAAGGGCAGAAAACACACATGTAGGTGGAGGCTGTCAAGGTTTTACAGAGTAAGCCCCAGAAACTATAACAGAGCATTTTAAGGGGCACTTTCTCCAAAGAGTTAAAGCACTTTTCTCCTTGAACTGAGAGTGTAGCATTAGGTTTCAGGTTAACCTGTTTCCTACAACATTTAAAGTTAAGAAAAATTGTTTTACAGGTACTTTTAATATTTTGAGACATGAGGTATACTGTATATTCATCTGCTGAGCCTACTAAACATAACATTGGATTTTCAGTGGTGTTAGCATACAGCACATTAAATGGTGATATTTTTGAATATTTTTCTTCAGTCTGTTTAGAATTTGCTAAGTAGATACGTTGCCAGTGAACCATAAAGTTGTACTTTGTGTTGGATACTTGTTGCATTGCTTCTTTAAAGGCTTTTTTCCTGCTCTTTACAATAAAGTTAAATCATGTTATTGACTAAAATTACCCTTTTCTGACAATGTTTCTGGGATCCATTAGCTGGAAGCAACCATGAGCAACCAAAACAGGCTATTAGGCAGCAAAGCAGTCTAGCTGTATTTATTATATTTTTACATTAAATGCAATAAAAGCTGTCTTGTAAATTGATGTGATTTGCAGTCTGTCCCTTATATGTCAAAAATACTCTTTTATTTAGAGGTCTGAATCATTTGGCTCAGCTTGGTAGCTCAGTTTGAGAACATTGTTTTATTCTTTTTGTTTTCTTTTTTGTTTTCGTCTTTCAATGAAGTTTTTGAGCTTACCAAAGCCTCTCAAATACATAATCATTCTGTGAGGAATAGCACTGTTTAGCATGATGCTTATTGGTAGAATTTTGAGCAATGATATGAAGATACAGCTGTTAGTCCACGTCAGACGACACTTTATATTGACCAGAATGAAGTGTAACCATATCAGCACTTCGTTGTGGACAATAATCTGTGAGGAGGACTAGAAGCAGGGGGTGTTAGTGATGCTAATGTTGGACACAGTTAACACATGCTTGCTTCCTGTTGTATTTGACTAAAATCAACCTAAGGTGTGCTGCTTTATGATTGGCACCCTTGTCTCAACCTTATGTAGTTTATATGGCTTTCATTCCTATGGTGAAGCTTTAAGTCTATTAATTTACAGTAGTAAGAAAAAATAGAAACCATCTCTTAAACTGAGGCCATCTCCTTTATTCACATGAATGATTTTGCTCCTTGATGTGTCTCATTCCAAAACAACGCACTACTTCATTGTTACTTTTTGTCTTGAATTATTTCAATTTGATAAATACAAATCTTTACCTTGTGAACTTTATTGCATGTTTTATGACAAAATGAATAAAAGCTGTTAGTGTTGCTAGATTCTTTGCATGTGGCTCATTTGCCCCTATTTTATTGAATTTCACTGCACATAGCATTTAGGGACAATTAGTCTGGTGAGGTTAAATTACTAGCCTGGTGAGGTTAAATTACTGTCCTTAATTAAGCTGTGGTAATTAGATTGCACATAATTGAGTGCTTTCATCTCGATGTCTGTATTTCCCAAATTGATACTAATTGGTGTTTATGCAAATAGGGTAACAGTGAAGGATTATAGCTAACACTCAACCAAGTCTGCTCCTGTTTGTCAGAATTAACTTATTTTTTTTACAAACACCACCTTCGGTTCCTGAGAGTATGTGACCTTATTAATTCATAGACACCCATATTATCAATTGTCAAGGCCAAGCTTAAAACAACTTGCTAACATGCTTTTGGCAAGTAGCAATTTCCGGTGCTAAAAATGGAGGCCTGTGCAGGAGTGCCAGTAGTTTTCTGTGAGTGGTTTGAGCTTAAGTTTGGTTCGGATGCAGTCTGGCAGCGTCCATAAAAAGGCATCAACAAGGTTCCAAAGGCTCTTTTGATAACCAAACGGCTGAAGTCAAATAGCTTCATCCAGTTCTTTTACGGTCAAGGCCTGTCCACTAAAATATGTCTGTTTATGAATATGAATTGTATTGATTAGGGGGACTTTTGTGCTCCTTTTATCAGGTTATGCTGGCACTAGATCTCAATTCACTACAAGCCAAGCTGACTGTGCAACTGTCAAACACGCAGCAACAACACACAAAATATAAATCCTTTCAGTAATTAACTGGCAGCTCTCAATCCTCGTTGATCAGTAAAGAAAAGAAAAGTGATCAGGACATCCATAGATACATCATACAGAGAATATACATAATTTGGGGACTCATTTGAAGATGTCGTTGCTTATGATACCATCATCCCTGTCAAAGTCAAAAGTTTGTTCATAGCTTGAAATATATTTCTTTTTCTTCCCAAACGTGGAAAAGGTGTTGTACACATCCAGCTCTCCCCTGGGTGCCAGCTTGAGGGTGCTGTAGTCAGAAGTGGTGCCAGGTATGTAGACATTGTGTTGATAATCTGGTGCCTCAGACTGGGGCTGCGTGTACTTGGGAACCCACGAGTAGTTTGGGGTCGCTCCCTGTTGAAGTGACATCTTGCATTCTGTAAAAATGCGCATAAATTACACTTTGTATCAGCAGATTACTTCTGCAAAGAGCCCATATTTACATACAGTACTTGATCTGAATGAGGTGGCTTTAAAAGGCATCCTCTTCATTTTTTTTCCTTGGCAAAAAGGCTAAAGACTTCTCGCAGGGACTTAAGTAATCCTCGTGTTGAGGCATTAAAATCCCCCCACAGTTTGGGGGCTGGGTATTATCTGCTTTTGAGTTCACTGTTTTATAATTCAGAGTAAATCCTCGGGCTCAGACACAGGAGAGTCCCCCGTGTCATCGCCCACTTTCATGTGTGCTATGAAGAGACAAAATTCAAAGATTCCACCTACCTTTCATGTGGTTTCCCCAGGTCCAGTACTGCGGAGTGACAGGGCAGGAAAAGCCTTCAGCATCATACTTTTGTTGGTGAGTTAGTGTGCCCTCTATGTTGGCTGAACTATACCTGCAGAAATAAAAATACAGCAGGTTTAGACGTGTCATCATGTGATCCTATCTTCACATTACATTTGCTGCAGCTGTGTGTTTACCTCTTGTATGCAGAGTTGCGTTGGTTCTTAGTCAACGTCCAGTCCTTGTTGGAATATTTGAGCTGCAAAATGAGAACATTAATGACATTAATATTCAATGATGCATAAATTATGGCTGGTATCAGGTATAAAGGGAACTCCAGATTGGGGTCAGTATGGGTCAAAAGCAGTTTCCTTTCTTATGGCCAGATGTTGATCGTCAAAGTCACCTATTGTCAATTTGTCAATTTCACCCCTTGCTGTAACACTTATATACACACAAAATGAAATTACAGCAAAATAAAAAAGAGAATATATTCAACACAACGGAAAATATAAGAAATAGAAAGTACAAGGTAAAAGAAATAAAAGATAAAAAGAAAAATGTTCAAGGACATAAATTATAGATTATAGGGGTAAGACATGGACTGCAAATGTGCATTGGTTGAAATAAAAAGGCCATCTCAAAGTTGGAAAGAGAAAATATGTACAGACAGTAAGGTGCTAGGGAGTTTTCTATTCCTTTATGAAATTGGAAGCTGCATAGTAGTCCTTTAAAGTTGTTGTAATCAGTATTAGAGAAAGAATCATTATCATTTATATCCCGATTTTATCTCTGAAGGAATAACACATCACAGCTAAAATATTTATAACTGATAGTTTTGTACTAAAAATCAGATGATACTGATTACAAAAGAACAAACATTGCAGTCCTCAACACCGAATTTGTGGTCAATTGTCTTGCCACAGCAGTGAAAACTGAAAGCACAGCTCATCATGTTTAAATTAGCCCCATATTAAGAGTAATTCGTTCATGGCTGTTGCTGTAAAGAGTCTTCACGAAATATGTTCCAGGGAGTACTGGAGTGTTTGAAGACCTTCATTGTTGCTTGTCGCATGGCAGTGACAGCTAATATTTACGTAACCAGTGCGATCCTCACTTTGCAGCTCAAGTAAAGGGACAGCTTGCAATGGAAATGCAAACAAGATCAAGGTTTACTGCTTGACAAGCTAAACTGACCCAAACCAAACCAGGCCACCCAGAGAAAATGATGCGTAGGAGTGTTTGTCAGTTGTTCAAAAAGTGAGACGAGATTAAAAGCCTCTAACTGGCTTATAATGAATGTAACAGACTAATCAAGTTGGTCAATGAGCTTCACATTTTTTAAGGAAAGTTCTGCCTTTCTGCATCACTTTCTCTGGGATGCTGTCCATGGTTGTAAAATATAGCTAATGGATACATGAAACACTCCATCTGGTTTCAGATTATAAGTTTTGTGTACTGTGTATGTTTTAAATAAAGTATATTCAAACTGGCAAACATGCACTCACAAATTAAAGACAAAGTAAAAGTTGCATGAAGAATTTTCTTGATTAGTTCACTGCTGGATCTCTCATATGTTTCCAATGTGAGGTTTAGTATACGAGTGTGCTGAAATTATTCACTACAACAGAGAGATCAAAAGACAGCTACTAGTCTGGGATAAAAATATGCATCTCTTTTATCTCCGCAGCACCTTTAATGCGGGTGTCATGCACCTTGATATACTGTGGTAATTTGCCCAGACTGCAGAATATGCTGTCACAACATGTGGGTAGTTTGAGGCTATATACTCTGATGGATTTCTCATGTCAATTGCTCCACAACAGTCATACATATTGTGGTGTTCTTACCCCATATGGACAACAAACTGAACTTAAAGCAGCCATCATGTAAAAGGGAAACACGTGTATTCAAGTAAAAGTACAAACTGATCAAATTCCATTAAATTACTAAATGTCTATAAATCATCTCAAGTAAATGTAAATAAAGCATTTTGATTAAAGTGCATGTTAAGCAGAAGCATTTTGAGTACACTTTCAGGTGTCACCCTAAAAGTACAACAGCTGGAATGAGATCAGTAGAGCATGTTTTTGTTTTTTTTATATTGTATTACATGATAAAATTTGGCCTAAATATGATACCGTAACATCTGAGAATAATTTTGTCCTGTATACAAAAAAAGCAAATTATACTTTTTACTTGAACTTTGTAATAAACGGGTACTTTTGTTTTTGACCAGAATATAAGTTAATTATCAACCAGACGTTGATGAGTCTGTCATAAATTTTGATTACTGAAGGAAGCAGCAAACTGATTAAAAAAGACACATCTAGTTTGTCAGTCAGGGAATACAGCAAAGTGTGCACATGTTTCTATGACTACGAGTATAAGCAGTTATAAAATATAAAAGTATAACACAGCACAGGAGCTGGAAGGAAAGAGTGAACTTAACTTATATTGTCTTTGTTTTGAGTTTGTGTACTTGATGGACAGAAGATTTTTGTTCAATGTAAATGTTTCAAATCATTATATATCACCTTTTTTTTTTTTTCAAAGGGAAAGGTGACCAGGAGCATACAGTAAAGTAACTGGTGATCAGTGATTTGAAGCTAATGAATTGGTAAGAAGTAAGTTGAATTATTTTACTGCTCCCTTAATGCGTAGTGGGTTACAAGAAATGTATCACATTTCTTGAGTCACTGGCCTAACACAGCTTAGCATGCTGTGTTTGACAAAATGATTTTACAAGAATTTACAACATTTACAGTACACTGATCTCAAATGGTGTAGAGAGGCACACTGGTTTGCCTTGAGGCAAGTTTAGGTATGCCCTGGGTATTTTAACATCAAGTCATTACAAAGAATAACTCCTTTTACAGGCTTTAGTTTTCTTACACAACTGCAAATTACAACTTTCAATGTCTCTATTAAACCTTCAGTGGGACATCTTCTCCACTTAATGCAATCAGTGAATTTGTGTACATTTTACGGGTGGATATTTTTTATATTTTATTTTCTCTCTCTCTCTCTCTCCCTCTTTCTCTATGTACATATATACATGCATATATATTTATATATGTTACAAAATGTGACCAACTTTTACTGAATTTCTAAATTCATCAGATATGGAATCCCATCCCTGTATCGTTTCAATTCAAATAATCATTTTAGTTTTGTGTTGACACCAGCAGATGGAAAGCCTTGGTTATTTAGCCCATTATTCTATGTTTGACTTATCACTCATTTTCCATGTAAAAAAGTAGTATAGTATAATGATCTAAACCAATTTACTTCCTTTTTTTAACTAACAATCTGCTGTTGCTGCCAGAGAAAACAGAATCTACCTGCAAAAATTGAACACTAAACTATGACTAATAGTTGCTTTTTAATGATTATTATTTAATTTTGCCAATGCTTAGGGTAGTAGATACAATTTTGAATCCATCAGAGTGATAAAAGGATGCAATAAAAATATCAGTTGATTTGATGCCATATTTGCATTTTATAACTACTGCAGCTGAACACAAAACAGAACTCCTGGTTCCAGGAGTTGAAGCCTTGAACAGTGTATGCCTAAAACAATGGATATTTTGCTTATTCAAAAGTAGTTAAATAAATGAAATGAACAGATAACTGTAAATACATGAGGTGAGTACCTCAGACTACGACCTCACATTTCTAGTTTTACCGACCTTACTCAAGTAAAAGTATTGATTCTAGGAGCTGTACACAGCAAAGTGCAGAGTTGATATCTGGATGTCAAACAATTAACACTAAATTCTTAATGTATATCAAAAAGTATTTATTTATTTGACATGTGCTCTAAATAAGGGCACAGTGGTGCAGCAGGTAGGGCTGGTGTCTCATAGGAAGAAGGTTGCTTGACTGATCACTGTTGTGGTCAGAGCCCTCATGCATGCATGGGTTCTCCATGGCCACCCCTGGCTTCTGCCCACAGCCCAAGAAAGCATGCTCATTAGGTTTACTGGTGATGCAAACTTGCCCTTTAGCATGAGTCTGTATGTTAACAATAGTCTCAATGGCCCTGTGATGGCCTACAGACCAGTTCAGGTTGAACTCTGCCTCTCGCCCAATATCAGCTGGGATAGGTTTCACAAAGTTTATGCAATGATGACTGGATGGATGGGTGTAAACCAGGAGTTAGTGATGATTTAAGTATTTTCTGTTGATTTTCTCTGTACTCTTAAGTGAGATTTGTAAATGGACCTACCTGACCTGCACATGTGACCCAATCTTAATCATATTTTATTTGACTTTTCTTTTGAATATGAGGAAATAAATACCATAAACTAAACTCTAACCAAACAGGTTATATTTGTTTGAGCTAATTCCCCTCATACCAAAAAAGCACAAAACAATGTTTATATTTTGCACTATTAATGTAGAGTTAAAGTAAGTAAAATATTCCTTGTGAGAGTGCATTCCTGACACTACATAGAAGTTCTGATCAAAAGTCACACTGTTAAGGGTAAAAAAGAAAGAAAGATTTTAACTAGAAAACAATCAGCAACTACACTGGATGAGAGTTAATGTGCCTATTCTCCAGAAAAGAGTAAAAACATCACCCACTTAGATACTTAACTCTGACAGCGTTACTTTGTAGAATTCACTGTTTACATGAAGTTACTCCAAAGCAGTTTTTTGAACATATTATTTGTTACTTTCCATCCCTTGTGATCAAATGTCCATGCATTTACATATTCAAAATGTTGATCTGCTGATATTGTCCACATTTCATTAATTTGTAGTTCAACCTACTTTCAATCTAACCCTCTTTGGAGTTAAAAGTCTTCTTGTGCATCAAATGCATTTGGAGTTGCCCCTGTGGTAAACCAGCCTGTCATTCTTAATTAGAGTGAAACAACAGAATGACTAGTGTTCCACTTTTGGGATAAGTGCAACATTTAAGTGACGTGAAAAGAGAAACCCCCACCCATCTTTTTTCTGTCTTGAACATGTTTGAGTAAATTTCAGGAGGGTACATTACCTCATTTGGGGTCGTTGCTCTGTTGTTGGCCAGCTCATTCCGGTCCAGCGCGCTCCAGCCAGAGGTCAGATAATCTGTGCTCTTGGCATTATTCTGCTGCACTGACATCACCGGGCTGCAGGGTTTGAGGAACATGAAGTCACTTTTGGATGATTCCGGGGTCAGACACATTTTGTAGCAGTAGACCTGAGGTACCGCCCCGCTGCTGGTCGTTTCCGCGCAGCCGGGCGCACCCGCAGACATCCTCACGTTCAGGTTGGACTTTTTGAACACCTCTGTGGTGGTGGATGAGGCTTCTGAGCGCGTGCAGCAGCCGCAGCAGCACGCGCTGATGGAGGGGAAGTTTGACTCTCTGTTGGACGGCCTGCCCTTCAGTCTGCGCACTGTAACCAGGACGATTATAGCCACCAGAAACGTGAATGAGATTGCGCCCAGAGACACGATTAAGTAGAGGGTAAAGTTGGAGCTGTGATGCGGGCTTAGTGACAGGTCACCCAAATCGGGCTGTAAATCTGGCAGGCTGTCAACCACTGACAGGATGATGGAAACTGTGGCCGAGAGGGGCGGCTGACCATTGTCCTTCACGAGAATGACCAGTCTGTGCCTCATGGGGTCTTTCTCCACCAACTGCCGGATTGTCCTGATTTCCCCCGTGTACAGGGCCACGCTGAACAAGCTGGGATCTGTTGCTTGGAGCATTTGATAGAAAAGACGCGAGTTTTGACCTGCGTCTGCGTCCACTGCGCTGATTCTAGTGACAAGGTGACCCGCGTCTGCAGATCTGGGCAAAGCTTCCACGGGTGCTGTGCCATTTTGCGTAACAGGGGACACTATGACAGGTGCATTGTCGTTCTGGTCCAGGATGAAGATATTCACCGTTACATTACTGAGCAGGGGAGGGAAACCAGCATCCTGTGCCTGGACTGTGATCTGAAAGTTTTTAAGCTGCTCATGATCAAAAGAGCGCAGTGCGTAAATGTTCCCGTTATCCGAGTTTATGGACACATAAGTGGACATGGCCATCCCCTGTATGTCAGCGTCCATTATAGAGTAGGAGAGGTATGCGTTCTGACCTGAGTCTGGATCCTGTGCAGTCACAGAGCAGATAGATGCACCAGGCGCGTTATTCTCAGTCAGATACACTGTATAAGAGGGCTGTTTGAAGCGAGGCGCGTTATCATTCACATCAGACACTTGGACCAGGATGGTTTTACGCGTGAACAGAGGGGGAGAGCCCATATCTCTGGCTGTGAGAGTGATGTTATACTCTGCTACAGCCTCCCTGTCCAGAAAATCAGAAGTCACTAAGGTGTAATAGTTCTTAAATGATGAATGGAGCTGGAATGGGACGTGATGAGGGATCTCACAGTCCACATTCCCGTTCTCACCCGAGTCTTTGTCCATCACACTAATGACTGCTATCACAGTCCCAGGGGGCGCGTCCTCCTGCACAGGTGTGGACACTGATGTGAGGATCACCTCTGGGAGGTTGTCGTTTTTATCCAACACGTTCACCAGCACTTTGCAGTGAACCGCCACAGCTGATGGGCCCTTATCTTTTGCTTGGACATAAATTTCATGCATCCGTGCTTTTTCATAATCTATCACACCTTTCACTTTGATTTCCCCTGTGCGCGCGTCAACGCTGAAGAGCTGGCGCACTTTGAGGGGCGCGTGTCCACTGAATGAGTACGTTATATCAGCATTGGGACCCTCATCTAGATCAGAGGCGTTGAGCTTTATGACAACTGTACCTTTCGGTGCGTTTTCTGCCAGCCTCACTCTGTAGAAGGACTGGTCAAACACAGGCGCGTTATCATTTGCATCCAAAACGGTGATATCAATTTGCGCAGTGCCGGATCTCTCCGGGGCGCCCCCATCCACCGCAGTTAGAACCATCTGATGCGCACTTTGCTGCTCTCTGTCCAGCGGGCTTTGCAGGACGAGCTCTGCGAATTTACTGCCGTCACTGCGCGTCTGTATATCCAAAAGAAAGTGCTCGTTTACGCTCAGTAAATAGGTGCGCAACGAGTTAGATCCGACATCCAAATCCTGTGCGCTCTCGAGTGGGAAACGAGATCCTGGCGCGGCAGATTCTGAAATATCCAGGTTAAACTCAGTCCACGGGAAGCTGGGAGAGTTATCATTCACATCCAAGATCTCCATCTCCACCCTGTACAGCTCCAGAGGGTTCTCTATCACTACCTGCAGGTGGAAAGAGCAGGACAAACTCTGCTCGCACAGTTCCTCCCGGTCGATTCTTTCGTTGACAAATAAAACTCCATTCTCCAAATTTACCTCCACGTATTGCTTCCTGGCACCTGAAACTATCCGGAATCTCCGCGCAGAGAGCTTGTTCAAATCCAAGCCCAGATCCTCTGCGATGTTGCCAACAAAAGCTCCATGCTCCAGCTCCTCAGGGATGGAGTAGCGGATCTGTCCCCAGGCTGCGTCCAAGACACAAGTGAACAACGCAAAGTGGCACAAAGCGTGCCATTTCCCAAACAGCCCCCTCTTCGCCCCTTGTGTGCCCATCTGTAAGCTCAGGCAGAGCCGTATCTCACACCAAACACAGAGGCTGAAGTGCGCAAAACACAGTCTAGTATAAACTTGACATTGGCGGGACTGGCACAGCAACTGTCTGCCTGTGAGGAAAGAGAGGAGAGAGAAAGGGATGTGCAAGGGCTACAAGCCTATCTCAGATTAGTGCGCGCTCTGTGTGTGTGTGTTTGTTTATTATTGGCCCTACTGTTCCAATAGGGGGAAACGACATCTGCTCGGATAATCTTTCCTGCCTACCAGCCCGATCAAATTCATGTCACAGTCTCCAGGCTCTGACCGCGGGTCAAACACCTCATTCAGCTTCTTTTAAGAACGTTTCATCATTTTAGAAGCGATACATAGTTTAGCATAATCGGATTTAAACCAATTTTCCTGCAGGAAATTTAATATGACTCACTAAACTTAAAAAGAGTTCGAGTTTATAATTAATTCCCAAGATACTTTTAGCTTTTAAATGCTTTTGTAGGAATGCTTGTTGTCAGAGACGGTTGGATTTTGTTGGTTTTATCTTTTAAAGACTTAAAAAGTAATTGCTTTAGTGAGACTGAGATAGAGAAATTAAACCATTAAGAAAATAAAATATCCATCACACTCCATATTTTGGGTAATGATCTTTATGGCACTAAAATCCTAGTAGAATGTAGAAAAGAAGGTGCAGAAGACCACTTATATTTGTTTGCACAGTCAGTGCAAATTCATTACATAAACAACACTTGGACAAGGGAGGTATAAAACCAGGAGCCTTCCTCTGAAAAGCAATGAAAGACAAACAGAGAACAGAAATTGAAGAAAAACTGTGCAAACAGTATAAGAAAAAAAAAATAAACAATCAAAATAAAAAGAAAGATTGAAAAAAAAACAGTACACCTAAGGGTAAGCCTAACATTGTATAAAGACTCACCGGCCACTTTATGAGGTAAACCCACTTTACTGCTCATAACTGCAACATAACAACAAAGCACATGGCAGCAACTCAATGCATTTACAACAAAAGGATTATAAAATTGAGGTTAGGGATGTTATGCAAAGTTTTTGATATCAATTTAAATAATAGGAGGATAAACAAATCAAAAGCAACAAACTATACAATATAAATTAAGGCAAAGAAAATAATAAAATAACACGGCTAAAACTACACAGACAAAAAAATAAACACTAGATACAGATAGGGTCAGATGTAGAGAGTTTGTAGAGTTTCCATGTGAGCAAATGTTGACCTGTAGATTTCCGGTGGCAACAACGTCAAACACACGTCACAGTAAAGATAACTGCTTCTGCAAGTTGCTGGTATTTCCACTCACTTAAGGTTGTGCAGCAGGCATCTTTGTAAAAAATTAAGGTACATTTCTGACCGCTTCTGAACCCTGTCAGTGGAAGGAATTGATAACAGAATTGATTAGCAAAAAGAGTCATATCATACTTTGATGGTTGAGGATTTTCAACTGGAATTGGTTTTCGATTCCCGTCCCTTATCAGAAGCACATAGTCGTGGTGGAGACGACCTGTTCAGTTAAAACTGAGCATCAGGATGGGAAGAAAGGTGATTTAAGTGACTGTGACACTGCATGGTCATTGGTGCCCGAGTATTTCAGAAACTCCTGAGCCACAGGGAATTTGACAAATAATCACCACTTAGATTTACAGAGAATGGTCCAAAAGAGAGAAAACATTGAGTGAAAAATGTATTGTTGATGCCAAGTCACAGGGAGAATGACCAGAGTAGTTGAAGATGACAGAGAGGTGTCAGCAACTTTTAAGAGGTAGATCATATTCATATTTCGTGACTGCTAGAATGTTCCTTAGTGCTGTATTCTCACTCTGTCTCAGACTCTGTTAGAGCTCCTGCCCCGTCAAGGCCCCCTCACCCTCATGGGCTAAATCTGCTCTGATTGGTTTACAGGACAACCCTGAGGTAATTGGTCATTTCAGTGCTGTTCAGTGCCACATTGTCAACAACTCTGCATTCATTCGACAGTGAGCCAATGGGCATAAGCCAACGATGAAGCAATGGCAGGATGTTATAGGCCTGGGGGATAAGATGAGTCCTTATACTCTCTCTTGCAGCAGAGAATTGTTGTACACAGTGAAGAACATATAAACTCAAAATAGCATTATATGGGCTCTTCAAATAACCACACATCATTGTCTGCAGAGGATAATACCTTGATGCACAGCTTGTTGAATCTTGAAGCAGATGCACTACAGCAGCAAAATACTGCACCTGTCGGCTAAGAGAAGGGAAGTGAGGCTACAGCAGACTTAGGACCACCAAAATTGGACATAATGTCTTATACATGAGCATGTGTCAATTTCTTCAATAACAAGAAAATAAGACAACACAATACCTAATACATTTATAACAGTCACTCATTAAAGCAATGCTTAGTTTATTGTCTTTGGTGGGCTGATATCGTGATGTGTGCAGCAACTTGGTTAAAAGCTCAAAGCAGCATGGATAATGAGGCATGATGAGTGAGCTGTTCTTTCTGCATCTCAATATTGCCTTTATTTAGAGTTTTTGTTGGCGAAATAAGAAAAAAAACAATTTGTCTGCTCATTTTAAACCTGTTGTGGGTATTTTGAGGAGCAAGAAGTAAATGGTAACTTTTAAGAAAAGAAATTAGCTACTTTTGAGATTAAGTAATGAGTATAAAAGCAACATTTTATAACCTTGCAAACTCGCTCAACACTTTATCAACAGGTTGTTGTGGTGGTTTCCTGAGCTATCTTGACAAAGATCCAAACAAATACAAATGATGCATTCTATAAGCAAATAATAACTCAGCTTTAAGGAAGGTCAGTTGTTCCAGCTCAAAACTCTCCCAGCATAGTGTAAGCACCATATATTACCTCATGGGGCAAAGCTTTATGGTCGATACAACATCCTGCCATAATGTCATATAAAGATTGTATATGTTGGTGGAAATGACTTATCTACCAAGACTGACTGAGCTGTCAGCTGCTGACATTGATACTGTGCCAGTAATAATGAGCTTCAGTGGTGGGGGGGCTTGGGCCAGGATTTAGAGACTGTCATGTACAGTTTCCTGCAAGTATTTAGTGTCCTTGTAGCTCTAAAATTCATTTTTCTATTTCCTATCTTTCTAACTAACTGAAATCATTTCTCTCTACATATTTTTTAGCACTTCTCAAAGTAACAAGTACTAAACTTAACACCTTGAAAAGAAACAAAAGATGGAAATTGCTGTTTTTGATCAAATGAATTAGGAAATTTGCACAAATGAAGAACAGCAAACGGGTCAGAGTTGGCAGGTTCCAAGTCTGCCATCATGTATATCCATCTTGCATGATTTAAACTGGTACTTCTGCTTCAATCATTGAATTATTGGATCAGTCAACACATTTTTTGTTGGCAAATGGCCCCACAGACTCTCAGTCACCTTTCAGCCTTCTTTTCAAAAGGTTTTGACTTCTCCACACACCATAGATGGCACATACCCAGATTGGCAAGTGACATATATCTCAGAGATATAGATCTGTCTTTTGTAGCAGCTTCAGGAAATTTACCTTAAAACTAATGATGACAGTTCCATCCATTGTTTTAATTTATACATTATGGATACATTTTGATGTAGTTTTTGATGCCATTAGCGTTGAGAATCATTTCCTTAAATGCATACACAATGATTTGAATAAGCAGTTTTCAGTGACTTGAAACACATAGTATAAACACATAGGCTACCAACCTTCAACATTATCGCCACTTAAATCAAATCACTCATATATCCATATTTGGTTCATATTAGCATCCCCATTAGCATACCCAATCATTCAGATGCAGCACTGTCCCCGATAGGATCTTGTCTGGTCCAAAGCAGGTCTATGATGGATCCTTCTCACCCTAACAAACTCTGTAAACTCAAAACCATGTTGGAATGTCAGCCATGTTGGAACTCTTAGTTGATAGCTACTCTGTCAACTAAGGGCGTTTTCACATTAGGCCCACTTGTTTCGAACCGCACTGCGGCGCGGTTCACCCCCCTCCCCCTCCCCCGCTGGCTTGCATTCACACTTGCAACATCGAACCATGCCCGGGCCCACTTGTGTATTTACTCAGTTTGAAACAGCAGGGGGCGATATGCACGTAACTGATTACCAAACCTGCTACGGAGAAGAATGAAGAAAAGACTACCATGGTAACCATTTCCTACACAAAACAACCAATGTTAACGTTTCGCTCTCTTCTATATTTTCCTTCAAATGTGTTTTTTTATTGTGTTTGAGACGGCATCAGCGACCTTCTGGACCCTCGTAAATCATCGTAATCCTCAACCAGAATAAACAAATCGACAAATTGAGGAGGCAAAAATTCAACGGCGAGATTAACAGGAAGTAATGCATCAAAAGTAGATCGGTTCGGACCACTTTGTTTCACACCAGTGAAACCGCACCAAATGTAGGGAGATGGAGCGGATCGAGACCACCCCTTCATGGAGGTCTCAGACCGGCTGATTTGGTGTGCACCAAAGTGCATTCACATTGACACTAACGTACCAAACCCTGGGCCAAAACTTCTTTGGTGTGCACTAAATATGGTTGGTGTGAAAACACCCTAAGAAACTTTTTGAACGGGCATGTTTTCAATGGATTTTAGGCACAACCCCAGGTGGGGGTGGGGGGTGGGGGGGAGTTGGCATTTAGCTGCCTGGGATAGGAAAGTTGAAGAGGTTGAATCTATACATTCAACGGCATAGTTCCAACATCCAACATATTTCAGTGGCTCCTTATTTATTAAATAAATATGAGCAAAATAACAACGTGACAACAGCAGTGCACCTATTTGGTAGTCTGTCACTTCACTGACTATTCTCAAGTACTGATATGAACCAACTTCATTACTGAAAAAAAAGTCTTTTTATGTCTTAAATCAACCGATTTACATTTTGTCAGTACTCATTCAGGGAAGTATTCAATATCAAATGAGTACTTGCAAAAGTATCAATACTGTGCCTTTGCAGTAGTAATACTTCTATCCCTACTTACAGTTTGATATCAATTGTCTGTTTTTGCACATGTTTCACTAAAAGTATCACTGATCATATCTAAAAATTGTCCTACATGATCTTAAAATAAACTCCAGATAGCAGTGAAGTGCTTTGCCAAATTCATGAATTTGGGGAAATATGTGTCCCAGTTACTTTTATTTCAGGGCTGCTCATATGAGATTCATCTTCAGCACCCCATACCACTAAAATCACATACTGTATGTTGTGTGTCCTTGTGTTTGATATGTGTTCTTTAAAAATAGAAGTTAAATTATGTGTTTTTTTAGTGACTTCATCCCCCTATAGTTTGGTTTTGAAGTCTGTAAGTTGAAACACTGGGCTCAGGAAGCAGCTCTAACTCCCAGACGTCATTGCAGAGCCCTGGCAGCATTTCCTTCTGTTTCATACTGATCTTTTTCTTTTTTTTTCTCCAGCATATTTCAGTGCATTAATACTCAAACAGAGCAGTTGTATCTGTTTACCATCCACCTCAATGTATGCTCCACCCGGTTGCTCTAAAAAACCCAGCTCCCCTGGTTAAAAACTGAAAACACAATCTGTCTGCAGCAATGAAACTGCAGCAGATGGTGAGGTTTTCCACGGGCTCATGCTCTTTTTAATTAATGGAATGGAGATTAGAGGGCATTTTCCCTGGATCATTAGTGAACAGAGGAATTAAGACATTTTGTGAGGAATAATCCCAGGGCTATCCATGTGATGCACATGTGGTTTCCTCTCTGTGGCCATACTGACCTGCTTTTCACGGCCCTAAGTGCATGGCATCACTTACTCATGGCAGAGACTAAGTAGCTGGGATAAGGGGACACAACCACCACATTTAGGGATCAAAAATACAAAAGAGATTATCTCCCATGTCCCTGTCTCCCTCTCACACACACATACACACAATCTCTCCTACTCTGTCCCTCGCTCCCTCCCTCTTGTTTCACTCAAGGGCAAAAGTAGAGTATCAATCCCTTTGTCTTTAACTACTTTCCAGCTTTAAACTGTGGGATTAGAGTAGGTTAGCCTATATTCCACAGCTTTTAACACTTAAGCGGTTTTAGTTGCGTGGAAGCTTGTGTTGTGCATTCTGCCTAAATGGAAAAAAACGTTCCTCTCATGATAACATGTTCTGAGTGCAACTAATTATTTTTTGAATATGACTTAACCTCCTGAGAGACATTACAGCTGCCGCGCACCACCTGGTATGTAGAGCCGACAGCAAATCGACCGTGAGGACTTCTCACATGATTGACTGCTGTGGTGATGAGGGGAAATTCTCCCATCTATGACCTGTTTGTCTTGACACATATTGCACACACAAAAGGAAAATAGAGCGGTGTAGTGATGAGAGCGTAGACACAGGAAAGGATTAGCGTTATAGCCTTTTTAGTTCAGTTGTCTCAACATCTATTGGATTTTTTATTTATTTTAAGGTCATATGCCTGGAATAAGTTATCTAATCTACATGATCTGAAGAGATTACAGCCTCTTTTTCTTTGACATGTGACATATGTGGAAGAATACTGCGTTCACACTGGAAAATGAAAATCTGCTCTGCTTTTTTAAATTGACGCAATATTTATCTTTTGCTTTTTTAAGACTTAACCACCACGTCCTTGATAAGAAACTGATACAAGTTGGACCTTAGATGGAATAAAACATGAGGCAGATGAAGATATATGGACAAAAAAAGGCTACAATAGATTTAGTTACCATTAAGCACTTCCTAGTTTTGAAGCCTGAAACTAAACAGGATATAGAATACGGGTTTGGATAAATGCCTGAAATAAGGCTTGTGGTGAACATACACGTATGTCTTTAAAACTAATGTTGCTAACAACCTGCTAACAAGGATTACAAAAAGAGTGGGGGTCCGTACGACAAACATTTATTATTCTTATTTTTTTAAATAATTATTCAAATACTATTGCCACAACCAAGAGGATCAACTGGGTCAGGTGGTCCTATGAAGAGGAAATTCTCAAAGAAGAGGTTACAACAAGTTGTTACCCATTGGAAATATTGTTGTTGCTGCCAAGTCAAATGGCCAGATAGTAGTTTGATATTAGTTGACTCAAAGTTTTTACTCTCATTGTTTATGTTTAAGCTTAGAAAATTGGAAAAATTGAGTTCCTTTGTCAAAAAAACATCTCATTAAAACATTTCTCCACAGAGAATATGATCAGCAATGATTCAGAAACACAGTGAAAAATTCCATAGGCTTTTAGTAGGCTAGTAGACAAGGGACCAGTACAATAGTTATTTCTGCTTTGGCCTACAAAAATACATCATCTCTGTGCCACTCTGTTATAAAAGCTACAAAAATAAGCCATCTCTGTGTCACTCTGTTATAAAAGTGCAAGAGGGCACAGTATTTTATTGTACTTAATTTCCAGTGATGCGTATACCTGGGATGGCAATAAAATAAGGAGAATGTATTCATAAGGATAAAACCATGTGGTTCACAGTCACATTGGGTATTATATATTTAAGGATGAGTATTCATGCACAACTGCTGTAAGTTTTCAATAAGTGCCATCTTTTATTCACTGCTAGCTTCTGCTTGAAATGTATGTGTTTTTGCTAAGGTGTCATAAATGTGGTGGAATATTGTCTTACAATGTTCAGTTGGTATCACCATTAATTGATGAGTTATACTTTACTCATGCATGTAATAGTTTTCTTTCTTTACATACTTTTGATGATGGAATGTTGAATTTTGGTCATTTAAATAATCCCAGTTTTTATTTGCATTAGCTGGAAGTATTAGTTCTGCAGTATCAGACAAATACAGCGCAAGCCACATTGTTGATATTAATTAGGCACATATTTTGCCTTATGTTGGGTTTTGTATTAGTCAAGTACGGTTTCCCTTATACTGGGCCTGTGCAACACCTAGGCCTTTTATACTTGTTTTTATATCATCCATATACATTTATATTTTCTAATGTTTATGCAGTCTCTCGGATATTTCATCATATAAACATCAAATGGCAGCATTTAATGTCATTGAGAGGTCCTGACTGAATGTAGAAATGGGAACAAAATGTACTGCCTGTTCATGGTCTTACAATAGTTGGAAATGACTACAGAATGAATGTGTCATGATTGTTTTAATAATATATAATCTCATGGTGTAGTTATAAGTATCACACAGAATATTATTCCTGTCAAGGTTTTGGGTCATGTTAAGGTAAGTTTTTTAATATATATATATGAGTAAATATGGGGATCTCACCAACATAATTAAAAGTGAATTTTCTACACCTTAGAGCCTGAATACATATGTAATAGAGTCCGGTTCAAAGTTGCAAATATTAAACTAAGGACAAGTATTCAAAGAAAGAACATAATGTACTGGACAACCCCACAGCTTACAGATCACTCTGTTCCCAGAGAAGGACAGGAAATTATTACCAAATTTGGAGCAAAGTGAGAAGCCATTTTGAGTGAACCATAGAATTAAGAAAGAAATATGCCTGAGTGTGCCTTATAGCAAAATATAAAAAAAATCTAGACTCCATGGGATTGAAAAAAGGCCTATGGGAGATGAAATTAGAATTAAAGAAAGTGATATACTATATATATATCTATATATATATATATATATATATAAGGAGGAGTCTCACCCATCACTAAACACACAGCAACCTGATCTTTCTATATATATATATGGTATTGTTCACCTTGTGACCGTAATAAACAAGTTTATCCAAAGTGGACCTTACTTGCATTCGTGCTTCCTTGAAGAGGGAGAGCACAAATGTTTACATCTGTTTTTCACCTTAGCTGCTGCTCCTGTGCAGAAGCTATGAGCCAGCTCATTCGGTATTTGCTGATAAAATGAGACACTAGATAAACTTATTAGCTTAAAAGTTGATGAACACATTGAGTTGATTGTTTTTGTGTAACTTAACATACAGCAACACTATTTCATGATTTTTAATGTAGTAACCTGATAGCTGACTCTCAAAAAAAATACATTGTTCTACTTAATAGCAGAATTTTATGAAAACAGTTGCAGCAACATCTAATCTCTTGCAGGAAATACAATACAAACCAATAATCAAAGCATATTCTGGAAATATTTCTATTAATAAACCATAATATATTTGCTGTTGTGCATGGTTTTGGACTTTTAGCATGAATACAAATCCCTCCTAGCTTAAGTTTTCTGAATGTTTATAATGTATTGAAATGTAGAACTGCCTGCAGCTTGAGTGACGCATGGATGCTGAATTCACCATTTTCCCACCCCTGCTCCAGAAACTGTTGCACATTGCAGAATGATCCTCATTGTGATAAACAGGGAGAGTTCATGGCAAAGATCTTGTTTCAGATTGTGCATAAATCCAAACAGGGTCAGTCGTAAAGAAAGTGTTGGTCTGAGTTTATCGAGTGCACTCAGCAGAATGAATAATATTACCAAAAAGGGGATTCTGGCTCCAATTCCATCTGTAAACATAGTTTTTCATTAATAAATTAAGCAATTCAATAGTCTGCAAAAAATCCATTTGGATATTGCTTCATGCGCATGGGTGATTGTGTTTATTATTAAAGACTGTGTTGCACCACAAAAATGCTGTTCTCTCCCTCCCTCGGTGTACAGAGGAATTGGTTTTTGAAAGAAATAAGAATAGATGAGATGTTAAGTCCTCAGAGCTCCTTTAATCTGAAGAGAAACTTTATCATTTATCTTTGTTTTTAAAGTTTGACTCTTAACATGAGCTTGCAAATTCACATGCCGCGAATGTCCACAACAACACCGAAAAAATAAGCACACATAAATGCTACACCCCAAACCTTTCTTTGAATACATACTGAAAGCTTTATATCTAGGTCACAAAAGTCTTTATCCCCTCCTACTCTTACCCCTTTGGATGAAACAGCAGTGAAACCTCCTCAGAGGGGCCTGGTTTCTCATTTCTCCAGGACAATTATGGACTGTTCCCAAGTCTCCTTGGAGAGAAAAAGACTGAGGTGTTGTGAAGATTTGAACAATGTCATTGGTGGATGAAAGCAAAGGGGATGTTTAAAAGCACAAACCCCAATACATAAAGGCACATTTTAAATTTATATAATTTAAGTGTTTAATAAAAATAAATACAATCTAACCTAGAATATAGTAGTCACAGTATTTGAACTGTCAATTAAGTATCTTGAGAATTTTCTAGCAAATTGCAAAACCAGGCAAAGCGAATTCAATACTAATGTTGTGCACCAAAACAGATAGTGGAGATCTACAGCAACAAGGTTTCTGGTTTGATCTCAGAGCTGGTTAGGGCCTCTCTGTGAGGAGTTTGCAAGTTCCATTTGACCTAACATGCTTGTTAGGTTAATTGGTGACTCTAGATTGCCCCCCTTGCAGTCAGTGTTTGTGTGAATCACTGTCTGTCTCTATGTGTCTACCTCTTGTTTGGGTGGCTGGCAAACAGTCCAGGGTGTACCCCTTATATTCTCCAGCCAACTGTGAAAATGAAAGGGACAAGTGGTATGGATGAATGGAGTTTTATAAGACCTTAAGTGTTTTACACGTGCTATCTACATGCTTGAGTACTTCTATGCTAATGACAATGTCTATGGCTTAAGGACATCAACCGATATTCTAATTTTATTTTTATGATGTTTTTTTATTACACTTGTCGAAGTACATGCACAGGGCCAATCAAGAGAAACCCTGTTTTCTCTGTTATAATACTGTGTTCCATTTACATCGGAACTGGGCCAGGCTATTGTTAGCCGTTGTGTTAGCTGTTAGCACAATCTGGGTTGTAGTTCACGAATACCACATGGAAAATGTAAATAACACTATAATAGCATTTCCATATATGTATGTCAAACAATACTATGTATACGGCTGATTTAATGTGACAAACACTAGTCAAATGTGTTAATAAATGGAATATTGCTGGAGCTTAAAGGAAAAGTTCGGTTCCTGCAGCTTTCACATTGTTTATAGAATGAAGAACAACAATATACTCACCCAGAAGGCTTTCCTGATGCAAACGGTGCTTCGGGAGATATTTAGATCCAAAATCGAGCAGCGGACACCGATATAATGGTAGCCTGTAGGGCATAGATCGCCGCTCCTAAAAACTGCATTAATCGTCCAAAAACTCATGTTTTTCACCAATATTCCATCATGATTCGCGCCGAATGGACCGCCATTGCAGCCTGTGTCTCTCCACACAGTGTTGCTGTACTAACCTCTGAACTGACGAGTTTGTTTACATGCTCAAGATGCGCAGTACTTCTGGAGCGCTATGACGCTTCCTCATTTCAATGAGCTCCTTATCTGTATACTGTGGCTCCAAACTGTAAGGACGCCCATCATATTCAAAGTCCTCTCTACAACATCTCCATCCCATACACATTCTTCCTTTTTGCACAAAACTGGAAGAAGTAAGTTGTTTTGTAGCTGCCGATCTTGCCCTGAAACAATGAGGAGGCATGTAAACAAACTCGTCAGTTCAGAGGTTAGTACAGCAACACTGTGTGGAGAGACACAGGCTGCAATGGCGGTCCATTCGGCGCGAATCATGATGGAATATTGGTGAAAAACATGAGTTTTTGGACGATTAATGCAGTTTTTAGGAGCGGCGATCTATGCCCTACGGGCTACCATTATATCGGTGTCCGCTGCTCGATTTTGGATCTAAATATCTCCCGAAGCACCGTTTGCATCAGGAAAGCCTTCTGGGTGAGTATATTGTTGTTCTTCATTCTATAAACAATGTAAAAGCTGCAGGAACCGAACTTTTCCTTTAATAACTGTTTACACTGGAGGCATTCACTTTCAGTAATCAACTCGGGGGTTTGTTCCCAGACAATGAAATGTCTGTGATCAGTCAGTTCATTTTTCCAAGCTCCAATTTACAATGGCTGCGGTCGCTTAGTCACCTCCTAAGCCCTTTCCTATCTACTTTTCCTTAACCCTGATGGAAATCATCATGAGATTCAGGAAAGGAGAAAGGAGAATTCAGATGGACTTAGGAAAGGAAAACTGCTGTGCAGAGAGAATCCGACTACACTTTCACTACGCTACGTCATCATGTGACGGCGGATGGTACTGCTGCGTTGAAACTACAATTTTCCGAAGGTGGACTACAAAAGACACATAGAAGTGTTCATTTCAGACAACATTGAACATAATAACCCGGTAAAACTTACATCTGCATAACCGATGTTGGAAGTGAGGATTTAAATAAATTTGTCTACTCAATATCAACACGAACACCAATCAGTGCAAGAAAAAATGGTAACTGAATGAAAGAAAGGCATAAATTGTTAAGACAACAATCTACATTACAACATCAAATGTCTCATATCCTGCTCTCTTCAAACAATCAGACTACTGGAAAGTTAAGGCACGTTTTGGTAAACTTTTGAAAGGATCCAACAGCAGAGGTTACTTACATGGTCTGCGTGCTAGGTTGTGATTATTCGGTTGAATTTGGTAGCAGTCAGAATATGAGCTGTTTATAAAAGCTGTTTCCGCGGAGAATTGTGGGACAATGTTCTCCTCTCCTTTGGAAAGGATGGTCCAATATATACTATGCTAAAGGAGATAATAAAGGAAGCACTGAGCCACCTTTCCTTTGCATTTAAACTATTCAAACAGCTCTAATCACAGACTACTTCTGGTTCATTTCACTCCATTAGGAACCTTCCTAAGCAAAAAAGACTATTCAACCGCAGCCAATGAGTGTGACAAGCCCAAAGTGGTACAGCCAAATCAGCTTCCTTTAAAACAGAAAGAGGTGAGAGCAAGGGGCAGGATGACAGTCGGAAGTTACTGCTCATACAGAAATTAGCATAAATGCTAACAGCCTTAGTAATAAAGACCTGGACCACATTTCCTTATTAAATGATAACAAACAACATTGAAAGCAAAGACAGTTTTGCAACACTTCCGACTTGCTTTGGCCAGAGCTGTTCTATGAAGTGGCATATTTTGTTTTTTCACACAATGACAATAGTGTCTGCCAGCTGAATTATCTGATTGGCTTGTAAGGAATCAGATTGATGTGATGGAATGATCATCCAGTCACCTCCCAGATATGTTTTGGAAAGGTTCTGCCGACGAAACACTTTCTATGGGCACTTGGGCCCTGACGGACCAGAGAAATATCTTGAGGAGCCATCTGTTGTGTCAGGTTAGACCCTTATACGTACCTTTCAGACCTTTGTACGGAAGCTAATCACTTCCTCTCTCCTCTTTTTACTGCCTGTGCTGTGTCACAAGGTTTAGTTCAAGGAGCGACTTGATACATTATTTATGTTCATTACCCTTTGGTCAAATAAGTCAGTGCCACAATGTCTCCTTTTGCAGCTATGCAGACATCTCACAGATGAACCTTCGAAGGCTCACTGCTGTCACAGACCGTCTTAAAGATGTGAACACGTTGAACAGCACAAACCTCTTTTGACTCAACACCTCATCAGCTTTTCTGTTACTGAGAACAACCTTGAAGCCTCAGCAGCAAACAAAATCTGCCAAAAACAAGAGTGTCATTTGACTCTGGCTTCACATTCAAACCCTAGGTAGAAAAGCATGAAGTCTTGTTTCTTTCAAATAAGCCCTATTTCAACATTTAAAACAATTCTTGCTCATTCAGACCTTGAAACACTCATCCACATCCATTGATTTTTTTCTTTTTCATAATTGATCCTCTTGTTTTTTATTTTATGAAGCCAAGTCTTTGTGCTGCTTGGGTTCTTATGTTACAGTATTTTGCTTTGGTTTTTATCATCTTTATTTTTATTCAATTTGAAATTGTGATGTGAGTTTGGTTAAATTAGTTGTAAATGTGTTTAGTTTGTTTTCTTTGTGTGAGTCTAAGCACTTTATAAATCTCTACTAATTTATCTACTGATATATTCCACGTTCTATGTCATCTGTTTTATTTATTGTAATAAATAAATAAGTTCACTAATAAGATACCCTGTGTTGCTTCAAGATTTTAAATGTGTTTAAAGCTTCAAACAGCCCCAGATAGTTGCCTTAAAAATGCTGTTATTTCATTGTTCATTTATCTATCTGCAGTTGACTAAGTATATTTTTTCTTTTCAACCCTCTTTTAACATCAAATTTTCTCCTGGTTAAGGCCAAGTAAGACAAAAAATTCCCCTCCTAAAAACATTTATAAAAATATCCAATACTTTGTCCAGTCTGTCCATTGCAGGTCTGAGCCCAGCAATGGCTGTCACATGACGATGTGTTCTTGCCCAAGTTGCTCATAGTGCTGCTTCAGTGGTGTGTAAATGTGAGTATGTGAGCTAGTACTGCTGGGTAACATGCAGTACATAGAAACTTCAAACAATGGTGAGTGAATGGGTGTGAATAGGTAAATGTGACCTGTCGCGTGAATGGGATTGAATGGGGTATATTTGTCAAAAAGATGGCCCCAGTGCATGGTACGTTTTAAGTCTGAAATAATAACCATGAAAAAAATGAATGTTGTTGCTAACTTTTGGCAATTTGACTGCGATTTAGACAAAAATACCCCAATCCTCCAAAATGTATTCTACAGAAAATGACTTAACGACAAAAAAGAAGAAAAAAAGTTTAATTCTATAAAACTGTCACTTAAGTATAATGGGGATAGGGCCACATAAAAACATTACCTAAAGTTATGCGAATAAAGTTGAAAAATTACAAAAAATCAGTCATAAAGTAATGAGAATAAAGTGATAAAAATACAAGAATAAGGTCATAAAGGTTAGAGAATCTTGTAAAGTTATGAGGATATAGTCATAAATTTAAAAATGTTTTTGTTAGTTTTAAAAAATTATAACTGAAAAACTGATGTTTATTACATTTTAAGTGAATATTGGCAAAGCCAAAAGGAAGAAGTGATTAGGTTTCGATGGTGATCTGAACTGGTATGTGCAGCCAGGGAATTTTCAAGGATTTGCTAACAGTGCAAAATGGGACAGTTTTCCACATTTTCTGAATA
Organism: Scarus forsteni; assembly: GCA_036419115.1. Lineage (NCBI taxonomy): Eukaryota > Metazoa > Chordata > Actinopteri > Labriformes > Labridae > Scarus > Scarus forsteni. The sequence continues at coordinate 22,439,628 of JAZDUH010000130.1, read as the reverse complement.
ACTCACCCAAAAATGTAGGCCATTTCTTGGTGGCAGATTGTGCTCTCAGAGCACCAGTAGCTTGTGTTGATTTTGGTTATGGTGTGTTGACAAGATATAATTTGCTTTCAAAGAGAGGACTATGTGGTCTTGTTGCATTTATAATATTATGTAAGCAGTATTTTTTCCAGGAATAATGGAGGTGTTTTAATCAAATATGCAGGGTTACTTTGGGCAGGGGTGGTGGGGCCCACAACAGTTGCGTTTCATGGTTTCATAGTTCCTGGCAGCACCCCTGCCTGATTGCATATTTTCTTTTCAAAGATGCAAGCTGTTACAAATTTAAACATCCAAAAGCCTATCCTTGATCCAGAGACCCTGGCGTTTTAATATTATAATTTGACATTGACTTAGATACATATTGATCATGTCATCCACGTATTATGTCCAACATTTACCTGCTGTATATGAAGACCAGAATAACAGTTTTACAAGACTTCTTCTTTATCTCTGTAGAAGCTCTTTGGTTTGTATATGGCAGCACTACCAGTGTTTTGGTTGCTGTATTTTTCTGTGGACAAAAAGCAACATCTGAAACCAGAGTTGTTATTGAAGGGTTCACATGGCAACCTCCTGACACTTATAGTTGGCTCAGAGAGCATCTGAAATCATCAGCTCTCAATTCTTGTCCAGGCAACACACAGCCACAGAGGAGAGAGATGAAGAGCCACAGAGAAAACCTGTTTTTCAAACTTGATGTGTGCGCAACACAATCACCACCTCACTGAACAGTGGCTGTATGACACCTTGTGCCATGGCATCAAGTCTTAACAGTGGTTTCATGCATTCAGCCCACAGAAGGAGGAAGACTTTAAAAAACAGTGATGTAGCACCACTTAGGTGTGACTTCCTCTTAGGACTACAGTGAAAAGGTCCAAACTAAACCCTGTTATTGTAACAAAATATATAATTTTTTAGCTCAATTTAACCAATCAGTGAAAAGTATACTTCTAAATGTACTTTGTATTACCGTGTTCCTACTCATCTTATTGAGGGATCCCCATGGATTCATTCAAGTCTTAAAGAGTCAATATGAATATTTTTTGTTGGCTGATTTTCAACATGTCCATATTTCAAAGCTTATATTGTTTATTCTGTTACGATGAATATAAATAACTGACAGAAAGTTGTATGGTCATATTGAAAAGTACATTTTTAACCCTTTAACTACCAGCTCAACTGTTTGGCAGAGGCCAGCAATAAATTCAGGGACATTTAATGTTTTAAAAACATAGAAAAAAATCAAATCAGTGATATGATAAAAAATTCTGGAAACAGATAAAACTACAAACAAGCAAACACCGGACATTTTCTTGCTCTGGTATTTAAAGATTTAAACGATTAATATGTGATGACAAAAAAAAAAACTGCACAAATATCTGGGACAAAATCCATCAGAAAAGGCAAAAACTTTTGTAAATAAAGTAGCAATCAAAAACACTTGAAATAGATGATACTGTGTTTGACACAAAAAAATGTTTTTGATGAATAACAGATTTATATCATCATATCAGTAGGTGGTTTAGTATTTAAAATAATACTTATGGTAATTCTAATAAAAACTTTTCATTTTTTGAACCTTTAAATTCCACACAAAGTGAATATCAGTTATTTTGTTTTGTTTTTTTTGTTTTTACATTTTTTTCTGTATAAGCAAAACAATTACTTAACATATTAAATATTCCTGAATTTATTAATCTCTGCCATACAGTAGAGATGGGAGTTAAAGGGTTAACAGTAAAATCAAGTTTACTCAGTAATAACACATACGATTTGATGAAACCACCTTGATTTTTTTGCTGATATTGCCTGTTGTATTCTGTAAGGACGCAGTTTTGTACTTTTAGTTTAAACTGAACTAATAAATACTCGACAAACTTAATGCTAATATTGGATGCAAATATCTGCAGCAACATTCATATCTTACTATACCAATATTTAGTTTTTAAGCAATTATGTGTCAATATCAATATCATACCATTAATGTCCTTTAAATGCCCTTTAGTTTATCGTAAAATACCAAATATTAGCTGGGGTGCTCATTTGTTTCAATCACTGAGCAGACCAGGCGTTTATTTGGGACCAGGGGAATTTCAAGACAGGTGTTTAATTCATTTCACACAAAAATCTTGCTTAGCAAAAAGGGAAACAATCTGGTAAAAGTAATCAATTACACCAGTATAAATTTATCTTTACATTTTCTAGGCAATATTACTGTACCATAGTTATACTTTTTTGTTCTTCTTTCAATTCAGCACTCTCTAAACACTCTTAATACTTGTAAAGAACTACCGGTAGTTAAGATCTTAGTTTTTTTTTTTTTTTGCTGTACTGGAATCATTGCAATCAGCAGCAATGTACCGATAACTGATATGACTGGCCTCCTGACATTCGTCAAGGGTAAATAACATGCAGTAGCAGTGGCAACGTCTTCTTCTACTTTGAATGTTCAAAGTATGTGAGATTCTGGCTTAAAGCTCTCGAGGGGCCTCGATGGATGTTGAGAGTAACTACACTTCCATAAAATAAAACTTCCACCTCACACCAACATTTGCATTTGTTGACATACAGAAGGAGGAGAAATGAGCCGAAATGAGCCATCCCGAAGAAACAAATGTACTATTTGGATTGATATGGTACAGTCTGATCATGTTTATTATTGAATAAATCACTTTTCAAGTGTAATTTGTCAGTTATGAGCTCAGCGTTTGCATGTGCGTTCTGCAACTTTGACCGTAGCTCATAGACTGTGCCAATAAACATTTAACATGTACAGTAATAGAATAATTGAAAACAGGTCAACCTTAACTATAACGTCACAACAGCTTTGTATACATTAGGGATGATAACCATAGATATCTGAACACAGATAGGAGGTACTACTACGAGATCATTTTACTATATACCTCTCCCTGAGGCCATAGCGTTGGGCTGCATGTCCTTGGAAATTAGTCATGCAATCTGGTCTATGCTGGTCTTATTATGCACCTTTGATGGGGGCTGCGGAGAAGGACATGGTTACATGGGGCTATGCACTTGATAATGTGTTGTGGGTGAGGAGTAGACAAGTTGCACATACTTGACAAACAGTGGGAGCTTAAGTGCTTCCACATAGCTGTCCTTCGGTTTTTCAGTAATGTTACTGTCTTCTTGAAGTGGCCTTGGCTGTACTCCATTTTCTTGAGGTGTCCTTACTTTTTTTTAGGTCAATAGCATCAAGCCTTTTGGTTGCACTGGGAGTGCCCTCTGTTGGATTCAGTGGTACACTGCTCGGTGCCTTAATGTCCTGCAGACCTATATATTGTTTATTCAAATGTAAATGTACACTTCCAAATTTAGAATTATACAAAACATGTAGCAATGTTTGAGAAAGCTTCCCTTTTAACCTCTACCAAGTTAAAAATCTACACATGTAGAGGCAGTTCATGTATTTTTTTGTGTTTGGATCACTAATATTGCTTTCCCACTAAAAAATAAGGTGGGGAAACATGGGTTTTTTTCTATGTGGGTTAACCTGCCTACAGCTGGCAAGTGATTCCTTTCCCACTGCCAGCAGACCCTGGTCTAATCACCAGCAGACAAGCTGCATGGCTGTTTTTTCCCTCTGATGCATCAAGCTGATGTCATCACGTAGATGTTATCACCCGCACGCAAAATCACATCCTTGTAAACAAGGTAAAGGAGCATAGAAGCCATCAACATGGTGATTAACTGTTTTTCATACTTTTGTCCCTCTTTAAAGTGGGAAGTGGGAAAGGGGTATTAATCTGTTGTTTTAGTAGTTGTCTTGCATCAATGCATAAGTGCTAACAGGTTAACATTAGCTTGTTAATGATTTCAGCAATAGTACCAAGATTTTTATTGGTTTATTCTTTCGGTGTGTATTCTTGGAGCAGTAATCCTTTTAATGGGAGTCACATTTGATGAAGTTATAATCACAACTTAGATAAGTCTGTTTGGCGCTATGGCCTTTTAAAACCCAAAGATACAAAGGAGCATCTGACAACATTTATCCACGATTTGCTCATTAAATTGTATTCCTTAGATGGAGCTGCCTTTTGTTTATAAAATAAATTTTGTTTTGTCAAAAATTATCAACTTTTCTCAGGGTAGCATTTCTTGCCAACACAAACAAATCTGGGACTGAAGAGAATCTTTTTTCACTTGTTTTTCCTCAGCTGGCCTTCTTGATAAATCAGAAAATCCTCTTAAATGCATTGACAATTTATTTGTAAGGCATTTACAGAAGAAGTTGATGTATTGGTATTATTTAAAAAGTTTGTTTGTTTTTATGACAACTTATCTTATTTTGTCCAAATGCAGTTAGTTTATGCAGCACATTTATTAAAGTAGTGGCTGGAATAAGCACTGTTTTACAAATGAGGAACAAAGTGTCTCAGACTCAGAGATTACAGAGCAATTCAGGTCAGCGCTGGATGCAGAGAGGCTAAACAATTACCCCACCAAGCAGATGTCTGCAAGCTAAAACACAGCAACACCACGCATCAATAGAGAGACTGCTCAGCCTGTGTAGCGTGGACTTGTTTTCCCATGAGGATGGACTGTTAGACAGCCAATTTGAGAAGCCTCTCCTCTGTTGCTATGATCATTAGTTTTGGAGGAAGGAGAGGCAGACTGCAGACAGGAGAGGAGTTTGACCCGCTGTGTTGACCTATCGTACAGCCTTCATTTTGCAAGGCTTTAAGATATTGATTTTTCAGTTTTAATCAACAGCCTTACATAAGTTTCTTGCTCACTTTTCCTGGCTTATTTTGGTGCATGTCTCTGAAAGTCAGAGGTGTATACTGTTTTTATGACAATCTTAGTTTATAACAAAAATGTTGCTTGGAGGGTTTTAAGAAATATACAAAATTATATTCAAGTAAAGCTTATGAGCAAGAGGAAGCTTAGTCTGTGTCACACTTGCAAGTAGCACAAGATAAGTCTTCTGTGCCGTTCCAATTTTGTATTATACTCTAAATTTTTTAGCGTATTGTCCTGCCAGCTAAAACAGACCATCTGGACACTACAGTGATGTGACAGTTGGGCTTGTAAATCAGAGCTGCTGATACACAATTTTTTTTGTAGCATATGCAACTTTACTTTAGGGTGTTCATGTCTGCAGCTTGCAGAGAGATACACTTTAGTTGTTTGGATTCAGTCACAGCTGCTAAAACTTGTTAATATCCATTTCCTTTTAAAGGAATTATTCACATGCAATGTGCTACTTTAGCAAAATCTGTTTCTCTGAGCCTGTTTGTGCTTTCTTTAGTAGGGATGCACAGTTATGGATCTGTATGTAACCAATATGCTGTTATTTCAAAACATATTCTTGTTGATTCAGATATAAACATCTTTCATTGAATAAACGTGTTCCCTAAGCACAACTATGAATATATGAATTAAAAGTAGAAAATTTTATAGTTTAACAATACTTGGTCCTTTAGTATTTGTTTAACGTTACACCAGAGAGGAAATTTAAAGTACAATAACATGCAAAAAAGCATTGAACATCTGGGACATTAATTATTTAACCTTAAAAAAAGTCATTCTGTATGTTGTACTTCTTGTTGATGAAAACTAAAGGTAGGTTATAGTGAAGGTAGAACAACTTTTTAACTGTAAGTGGAAAGCAACAAAAACACTAAGGTAACATTCTTTTCATAAGCATATTTATTTTTCTCTGCAGCTTTCAAGTACAAAATAAAATAGTGTGCAAAGCTGCATCAAATTCCAAAAAAATGAAACAAATAACCTTTTTAAAAATGTTAATAGATTATAAACTCTGTGCCAATCTGCCCTTCAGTCCTCATTAGGGCATCAGAAGTAGATTTTAGTGCAGGTAGAACCACTTTTTTTATTGGATACATGAGGTAATATGTGTGAGGAAAATAAAATATTTTGTAGGACAGTGCACACATTGCACAAACTTCTTTACACTGTCTGATTAAAGTCCCCAGCTATGCTGAAGTCTCCCCTGGATGAGCCTGCTGGTGACGTCGTAGAGCTCCAAGCAGCTATGCTAACACTAGCATAGTTAGCTCACTCGCTAGTTAGTTTAGCTGCCATGTCGGAAACAAGCGGGTGAAGCCAGGTTTCCGTCATAATCACAGTACAACAGTCACAGATAAACTGATCCCCTGCCATCAGAAGGTCCAATTCATCAGTAATGAGAATGATAGAGGTGGCGACCATCAGGGAAACTGTTCAGCGATGCCTGGTCTGTCTGTGAGTCTGCTTCGGTAACCGAACGAGCAGAGAGCCCAGTGGTCTCGCTGTGTCTAGCAGCAGCGGGACATTGTGCAACCGCTGAAAGTTATGTCGGACCTTCAGGCTAAAAAGAGCAACTCCATATGAGTGTTGGTGAGTCATCCATACAAAGCATCAGCAGAGAGCTCAGAGCCGCTTCAACAATGCACGCTGCCATTTTTCAAATTGTCATCATTCTGCGTGGCTTGGACACCGTACAGTGCTTAATGTTTTATGAGAAATTAAGAAAATATCAGCGTTACATTGGCAAAACTCTGGCCAATGTTGAATACTTTCAAAAAGGCAATTATCGGCCGATTTTAATCAGCCAACCAATACATCGGTTGGGCCCTACTCTTTACATTATATTGTGAGGACATGTATGCAGATAGCTATTTCATATGACTTGTTTCAAACAGCAACAGACCAATGTTAAAATTTGACTAACAGGTTAAAGAAAACATTCATTTAGAACAAGATCAGATGTGTGGAATTAGCAGATTTTGCCTATTTGTTGTAATGTGTGTATATCATTTTCAAATAAAATTGTATAATCTTATTTTCCTTTTTGTCAGGCTTTTGAACTTTTGACACAAACTGAATGCAACACAGAATGTTTATTGTTAAGCTTTCATGGGACAAAGAGTATAACATCTTGATATCACATGGCCATGGTTGTTGTCCATGTAAGTCAGAGGAAGTTATCATGGATATAAAACTTAAAACAGTTTTTTGTACGTTCTACTAACAAATGACATGATTGCTTCTCAAAACTGTGATGAACTTCCTCTCATTAGACTAATGGCATCTACACTAAATTCCCCACTTGTTTAGAAAGTATTCATGTCCTTTATTACAGGCTCTGCACACCCACAGTAAGCCCACAGCGGTGATTTAAGTGCTTTGGCTGATTAGACCATTTATCAGGACTGTGCTAGTACAAAGACGGCTTCATCCACACCCCACTCACTCTCATCTTATTGTTGTTGTTGTTACTGCACCTGTTTGTGTGGGACAAGTTACACCTCTATCACACGCACGAGGCCCTGTGACATGGAGTTAATTACACCCACATTAAACGTGAGCAGAGGTCTGATCAGCTGGAGAAAACTCCTGTTTGTGCGTGGGACCTTGAGGAAGCAATAAAACCTTTGCACAGAGATCAGTTGAATGTGCCAGAGCAAGCACGCAGGCATGGGTGTAAGTAATACGATCAACAATGTATTTTATCGATCTGTGCCAGTTTAAGTGATTTATTGTGCATTCTTAACCCTCATACCTGAAACCAGAGAGAGTACCTGATTTCTGAAGGGGACATTTTTTCAGGTATTTGACTCCATCTAAATTATGATTAACTCTACCTTTACTGAAATGTTGCCAACACCAAAACCGTGGTGACTCTTTATTTGCTGTGTATTGACAAAGCTGGCTTATAAATGGAAGCACATGCATCAAAACTCTGTGAATATCCACAATGGCATAACTTCATTATGTATTTCAGAGATGCTTCTTTCACATCACATGCAGTGTTATCCTGATGTGCTCTTGTCGCCCTTGACATTGTCGCTGTCCTCATGAATGCTGTGTCTTAAGAAAAGCTGGGCTGTCTTTGCTCAGTACTGTGTGAATGTGTGTTTGCTCTTGATTAGATAGCGTATTCTTGTCTGGTCACATCACCCTTCAAAGAGAAGTAGTCTTTTAATTTCTCCTTGTTCAACAGCCTCTAATCTTGTATATAAATCTTTGTGAAACTTTTATGACTGACCCTGTGCAAGTTACACTCATCCCCCAGTGAAATCGGCACACCAGAATAACACAGCACGGTCTCATATATAAGCAATAAAAATTATGTTCTATTCTATATTGAAAAGTGTTCAGGATTTCTTCCTTGATATAAAAAAGGGTTGGTCAAAATATAAAAAGCACTTAACAGTGAAATGAGATGGGGTTCACAGCACCATAAAAAACATTTCTGATGGCCTCACAGGTTAAATCAAACCCTCCTGAAAGGTTTACTGCAAACTGAAGATGATAGCATTTAATTTAAGATTCATTGCAGGGACAGTTTATCAGAGTACATATATTTTAACGTGGTTTATGTAATAAGCAGCTACATGAAAATGCCAGGCCTGCCTTTCACACTTACTCCAGCACAAAAAGAGCAAAGGGCGCCCCTTACTGTAAATTCTGGAAAGTGGTTGTGAGTCTTCTGGTCCAATACAGATGACATATGTTTTCCTATTTCTGATATGACTGTAAAATTTTAAGGGCTGTTTTTACAAAGTTTGACAGCTTCACCCTGGTACGTGGTGTTTTTTGTCCAGGGTTCCTGCTTCTTGGCTCTTTAGCATTCATGATACATGTTGCATTTCTGTTTATTTAAAATATATTTTAATACATTTGCTGAATTTTTAATTATTTGCTCTGTAGATTTCTCCTCTCAGCTCATCAATCCAAACGTTTTATCATGTCAGCTTTTTGCAGAGTGCACTCCTTATGTCATACAATCAATAACTGTCAATTATTAACAAAGCATACATATGTAATCTCAGATTCTCTCTTGCTGGTTTTGCTTCTGTGAGTTTTATTTTCTCTGAGGCAACACATCTGTCAAGCCTTAGAAGTGATATTCTCCATTCTGACTCATTCATGTCCAGGCCTCAAAGTTCTCAAACTGTCAGCAAAGAGTAGGTAAGAGTAAATTTGCCAAGACATACAAAAACACATAACCTGACATGCCGGATGGACTGTTTGATATATTTTACTGGTCCAGCTGGAAAATCATCACCTGGGGGATACAGCCTGAAAATAGAAAAACTTAACATTTTTCAATGCAAAATTGGATTTCTGATTTTCTTCTTTTAACCTCTTAAAAAACGAGTGGAACACAATTGATCCAAAAGTGACAAAAACAAGTTGTACCAATCAAAATACTGTATGTCCCAACATTATACTAGATTTACCTCTTAGAATCAAACGTGCCTGCTGAAATTTTGTTACAGAATGGTGTACAGATATAGTAGTATGCATGTAGGGAGGTCAGCCTATGTTAAAATGTAAATTATCTATAAGCTTGTGCAAAAAATGACAGGCCCATCCATCAGAAAAAAAAAAACACTTTTCCAGTTTAAAGGTGCTATAATGAGGAGAATCTATTACCGGCGAAATAAAGACTCTGCTACCCATGAGCACGCACGGCGACTGTTGTAATGCCAGTAACCTCGGAAATGGAATGACATCATCTCCGACTTAAAGGCGTTCCAGTTGAAGTCAGAAAAAAACATCCTGATCTACCAGGCTATTGTTAGCTGTTGTTAGCACGCCCTGCGTTGTTGTTCACAAATATCACATGAAGAATGTGATTATCACTATGGCAGCATTTTTGTAAATATAAGTCTGACAATACTATGTATACAGCTGATCTAGAGCGACACACCCCAGTCAGAAGTGCAAATAAATTGATTATTACAGGAGCTAAATAACTGTTCACACTTTAATTGTCTTGTTCCCAAAGTTGAGTATCCAGGCCAGTCCAGCTCTGTCCGACCTGACCAGAAGGCTAAGGAATAGCATTTATAGATAACCTATTTTGATGCTATAAAACTCATCTTAAAGTGTGTATTTCGATCAGGCATATATCGAAAAGTGAGACTTTTTTGTAATTACTTAGAAACTCCTCAGTCTCTTTTAATATCCACAAACAATCTAAAATATTTAAAGTTGTTGCGGTGTGTTTGGAAACAGTATGATCACTATTAGAGCATAGGGGGAGCAAAATAAGCAAAGTAAGGTGCAAATGAAATCTCAAATTGTATTTAAATGAAATAACAAATGTTGTACTGAATTATCAATGATCTGGTTTTGTGAAAAAGAATCACATGATACCAACATCTGTTTGATACCAAGTTAACAAAACAGATATTCAAATGCCCAAACTGGACATTATTTCTTTTTTGACAAAAGAAACTGTAGACAAAGTTCTACACATTTTTCAAATTGTTTTTAACAATGAGAAACATTGTCTAATGATGAGGTTAAAAAATACTCTATATTCTTAAGGTCAGCGTAATTGAAAATAATGAAATCTCTGTTACTGTGATTGGTGGTGTCAAGAAGAACACAATATTTTAATCCAATGGAGAGAGCATTGTCTGGATCATGTGAATACATTGCATGATAGTTCAGTCCATAAGGGCTTTGGCTGGGGACTGGAGGTCAGCTTGGAAGTTGGTTTGGTAGCTGGAGAGATGCAAGCTTACCGTCTGAGGTACTGCTGTTGGTTATTGTCGTTGGTGATGCAGCTGAAGGGGCCAGTGTCCCTTACATCTAAAGGCATAGACTTTGCACCCAAGTGCCCTTAAATTTCATGACATGTCATCATCTACATAAGAAGTATGGTTAACATTACTGCTGGTGCAGACAAGTCTTAAGGAATGATGAATGGCGACGTGTGGACCCAGGATGTGCTCCCAAATCTGACCCGATTATAAAGTAGTTGCAATGGGAAAGGAGTCACTTCCCCTCAGTTTATTAAATGAAACCAGCAGGAGTAAGCCTATAATTTTATATAATTAAAAACAATTCACACATATCTTTTTGCTGTTGTTTCAAAAAGGCAAACATATTGAAAAATAAAATGTCTAATTCCTCATGTCATCTAAACATTTCAAATAGGCTGCCTATGGTCAGTGGTTTTTCATTACTGAGATTATCTTTAAACAAATGCGTAATGTGATACGTAACTGCTGTACTGTCTTAACCGTTCACAGCTGGCAAACAAAAAAAAAAAAGATCAAAATTTTCACATGTTGTCCATCCCTATGTAGATTTCCATAAAATATATTTGTTGTCTTTTGGTGTGAAAATGCTAAACGCTTTTTCTCAACCCTCAAAAAGCTGCAAAGTCAGGATTGCTATGCTTCAAGTGTAATGGCTTTGAGAGTTTATATGCTGGTGTCCTAAGCCTATCTCTGCAGTGTATGCTGTTCCTTGCATACTCAGAGGACCTAAAGCTGATATAAAAGATGCAGTTTCCATATCAAAGTAAACTGCATTAGACAAACAAACCCTGCATTCTTTGTTGGCCCATCTATCTAATGCAAAGCCTTGGTAACCTATCTAAAATAATCTTCAAAACAATGTGTTTTTGACCCCCGCTAACGTCAATGTATCAGTTAGCAGAGAGGTGATAAGAGGGGGAACACCTGTGGGCTTTGAAGAAAATTACATTCTGCAGTATCAGATGCTCCGGCTGTGATAAAAATGCTGTATTCATACGCTGCTAAAAAAACAAGCTGATAAACACTATCATAAAACACTACAAGGATAGTTCACGCTCAAGTTTGTGGAAAAGCTCTGCTATAAAAATCCACACTGATATGTAAACATGCTGCATAATTATCACAAACAAACCAAAACAAGAAATGTAAATACAAATTTACTCTATAGCAGCAAAACTCATATCAAAACTCACACTAATGTTTCAAATAGGTCCATCTACCTCAGGCTTTGAAATTACAAATCAAATCAAAATGTATTGTCAATTCAATTACATGCAATTACACAGTAAGATGGAAAGTTCTTCCTCCATAACTTAAACGCCACATCAGATATTCAAAAGTTGAGGCACAATCAGATGCAAGTTACATTTATTTGGAACAAGCAAAATTACAAGGAAGGCTTTAATTATGTTCATTTTACAGGCAAGGTTGGTAAAAGTGACATTCTTTTTGTAGGAGAAATTCGGTAAACAAGAACTGGTATAAAGTTGATAAATTACTCGGGGAAAAATACAACTGAGCACTTGTAAATACTAAATCACAGTTTGCAGAGTTGAATGTTGCTCATGCCAATCTCAGTGCTTGCCTGCAGTTCTCTCAGTTTAAGTTCCACATCCAGTGTCTGTAAAGGTGCGTTCACACCGCAAGCGACTCAGCTACCAAAGTCGCGTCGCCCACTGATGTAGCGTCGCGCGTCCATCAATACCTGTTTGGTTGCCGTTGGCGTCGGCCGTCAGTCGGTGACGTCATGTCCACTCGAGTTTTACCGCGATCCTATCATATATCACATAATAGGATGTATAAGCGGACATTATTCCAGCTGTGTCCTTTTCACTCACTTATCAGACACAAAACTCTCCAGCTGATGATGCAGCAGCATCCTCTGTGAGTTTACCGCGGTCCGTCTTCAAATGTCCTCACTGAGATTAGTTCCGCCTAGAAGGAAGTAATCCGCCCTATAGTCCGGATGAATAACGGCACCGTCACACGTACACACACCGCTGATTGGCTGATGCTGCACACGACATCGCCTGAATAGATCAACTTTTTTTTAACTTTGACATCGCGCGACAAGTGAAGCGGTCGTCTTGTCGCCGGCTGTCGAATTGCGGGAGGGTTAGCCCTGCCCCATCGCGGCTGTACATTCACTTTGAATGGAGAGTGATCGCCGAGGTAGTACAGGTAGCGTCCGGTGTGAACGCACCTTTACACTTTAAACAGATTTGACTGGGACTTTAGGCCAGTATTAAGAAAATATGTTAACCGATGTTTTAACTGACTGCTGGTACCAGCTATTTTTTATCCAACTGTTACTGTTTAGCTGGCTATCTGTGGGCATCCCAATAATATATCTACATGGCTGATATGTACATTAGCATTGTTTTGTATTTCTTGCTCTGATCATTAAGTTAACCTTTTATAAGTCTGCTATTCAGCATATTTTTGATCAACTTCTTATTTCAACACCAAATGCAAATGAGCCACTAATGGAGACCAGCAATGTTTTTATCATGATGAACAGCACCATCTGGATAGTAAAGGGGGTGATAGGGATGGGCATTTATCTAAATGTTTAAGTAATGTTAAGAATATATTAATAAAAAGGTGGTTTATTGTACTCTGATTCACCAAACAAAACTTTTGCAGTTTTTTTCATGTATATATCAACTGTTTAGGTACATATTATACACAGACCATAGTGTACTGCTGGATGATACCAGGGCTATGCTGATGGCTTATGCAAAATCTTGAGCTTAAATCTGTTAAACCTGTGCAAAACAAGTTTTTGTTATTTAGAGTTAAATTGGGTCTTTGACTTAGAATTAAGGAAAGTCTGTCAGTCAATCTTCTGCTAATCTGATGATTTTAGCAGTATACAAAATAGGCAAAATACAATAATAATTCTTAAAATGCAAATTAAAGCATCATAAAATACCCTGACTCTCAGATGAATCCAAGTCAGCATTAACAAAAAACAATATTTTGAAAAGCTTATCCCTAAATTCCCTTTAATCCCTGCAGCCATCTGAAGACAGCAGGACAGATATTATGATAAATCGACAGACCTTTTAGGGCTGCTACAACAGAGCACAATGCTATTATGCACCATGGCTCACTTTGTTTTATCTTAAATGATATGCAATTGACAATCCCCAAAGACAAAGGAGTGGGTGGCTTTTGTTAATGACATTTATACTATTTGAAGGATCACCTTTCTGAGGTCTACTAAAGGCTGTCTATGTTAGATTTTCTGACCACGTGGTGTAAGATATGCAACTATTTGTCGATCAATTTGGTGGAAATGACCAGCCAGAGACCTTGTACATCTGCCTTATCTTTGCAAACTTGATAATTTTTTCCTCTCCTTGAGTCTTTTTCTGATAATTTCCCTTACAAATTGAGGATTGCAAGGAAATGCAACCTTTTTGTCTCAATGTGTTGTAGTAATGTCTGCTGTTCATAAACTAAATGAAGAATGATAAAAAAAAAAAAAGAAACATATAAAAAAGACCTACTATAGAACAGCTGCTTCTGTTTTATCTCAGCATTCTGCAGGTTTGCATCAGTCGGCTTTCCAACTTCTCTCCAAAAAAGCAAAAACATGCTTTTTATGTTAACTCAATAATTTGCATTGCAAAGAAAAACACTGCTGTATTAAGCTTTAACATGGGATGTGCCTGTGTGCAGTATGAAACAGAGTTATAACTTAAAGTGCTTTTTGATACAATCCAACATCACTGCCAAACTTTTTGTTTTGTTATCATTGAACTAACAAACTGTTGAGAACTACACCATCTGCTTCTGGCTGCAGATAACAGCATGCTCACTTTGTGCTGTTTGCATCATCCAAACAACAGTTTCATTTTCAGGAGAGTGAGATAACTTTTAGATTTTCAAGTGTTGCTGTAGTGGCACAGCGGTTTCAGAGCAATGAGACCAACCAGTATTGTGACCATCTGTGCCCCATAGCCTGCTTCCATACAAGTCCTTACCTGCCCCTTTGCAGCTCTCCATACCATATAATGTAACCTGTCACTCCACACAGCAATAAGCTCAATGATGTTCAGTGTAGGACTTGAGGGAATGAAGTTGAGTTCAGAGAAGACGAATTAATTGAACTCAAATAAATATTTTGTGTCATAGAGGTGGGATAATTAAAGACTCATGAGATGGCACAGTTACAGTAACGGAAATGGAACTGGTTTTGCAATAATCCTGATTTTTTTTTTTAGTCTGACTGTTGATGTTTATTTTAATAATATGCTTGTTGATAATGTTTTTTATTTACTTAAGACTCTTTTATCGAAGCCTTTGCCTTCTCAATGAAATCATGTCACATTGTATTTAAGAATATTGTTTGTATGTTACGTTTTTTGTGATATTTTTAATATATAGGTATAGAGCTGAAACGATTCCTCGAATAATCTCGATTATTTGATTACAAAATATCTTCGAGACAAATTTTGTGCCTCGAAGCCTCGTTTAATATATAATTATACATATAAAATATATTTCTGGGCTACTATACAGTGCACGGTGTTTGACACGGACGGTCATTTCTGTGACACAACGCGCCTGCTACCTCCACTGCTGCGCGGCTTGTAAAATCATGAAGGAAGAGAAAAGAGAAGGACAGAAAGGAGAGTCCACAGAAGAAATGGCAGAGTGTCCCAAGTGTGTGATCACTACAAGAAGGGATGAAAAGAAAACACAGTGCAGTGTGTCTGATATCAAACGGAGTTAGCTTAGCATGTAGCTTAGCATGATAGCACGTCGGCACTGCTGCAGCACGTCAATAGTAAACATCCGGTCTGTGCGTCAAGTCCTCAGAGCAACACAACAGGATGACACTCATGATACATCAACAGAAGCTAATGTGATCAATAACTGAGATATGGGCTAGTAAATAACCTACTTTGATTATGGCTCCGTGTAAAGGCTGGTTCAGAACGTAAATCAATGCGGAGGCTACTCATCACAGAATCATGTGTATTTTGTTCACATACTTTTCACATCCAATAACTTTACATTTTATTTGATTGCATAGAGTAGAACAGGAAACTCTGACAGTGAGTAGAGGAAGCAGGTGTAGGGAATGCTTTCATATGTTATAGAAATGTACATTAGCGAGTTAAATTATCTTAGTATCTAAGTATGATATTATTTGGTCCTAGAAATATAGTAAGCAAAATAAGATCATCAATATGGTACAGTAGTAAAGGCAATAATTTAGTAAAGAGACAAGTCTGAATACAAATAAAGTAAAAATAACCAAACTTGAAAAAAAAAAAAAAAAAAATTGCAGTGAGCGCAATGTAACTGTCATCCGATTACTCGATTAATTGACAAAAATTTGATAGAGTAATCGATTACAAAAAAAAAAAAAAATAGCTGCAGCTCAATATAGGTAATATATACAATCACCTCACCAACTTTTTAAATGTTTTACTGCCTGCCTTACCAATGGAATGATATATCGCACAATAATCCACATCTACAATTCTATGGTGGAAGTCAGTGTTCATAATATGATAGCGGACAAATGATTTATACTGTAACTTCAGTGTTGAAAGCGAATCAACAGCATTGATTAAAAAGTTGAGAGGAACACTGGAACACACAAAAGTGAATATGAAGCAGCGTGACTACGTGCACGATGATTACACTGGAGAAAGAAAGCTGCAGTGTTTTATTTAATGTTACTAATTATTTCTGATAGCAAGTATTAAGTGCTAGCATAAAAATCCCTAAGATTTCTGGTGCCCCGCATGACACACTGTTCATAAATGCATGACAATGTTCTTTTAGAATCAAAATCAGCTTTATTTGCCAGGTATGTTAGACATGCAAGGAATTTGGTGCCGGTTTGCTTCTCTCTCCAAGTACGGAGTAGATACACACAGTGTAATCCTATACTACAAACAAGACAAGAAGCAGAGATCCCAAGGCAGGAATTGACTATTTAAATGAAGCTTAAAAAATTAAGTTAGGGTAAGAATAGAATAAAAATAGAATATGTACAATGTACTATGGGGTATATACAAAATGTACAAGGTTATAAAAACAAGAAAAACAAGGTGCACAGTGCATATACACGGGTGGATGATATGTACAATGAGTAATCATGTACAGGGTAGATACACTTTTGCAGTTAGGAGTTCAGCCTGGAGGGAAGAAACTGTTCTTGTGTCTGGTGGTTTTAGCGTACAGTGATCTGTATCGCCTACCTGAAGGGAGGAGACTGAACAGTTTGTGTCCGGGATGTGAGGGGTCAGCAGAGATGTTACCTACCAGTCTTCTGATTCTGGACCAGAATAAGTCCTGGATGGTGGGCAGTTTGATCCCGATGATATTCTTTGCAGACCTGATTGTTCTCTGCAGTCTGTGTTGGTCCTGCCTGGTTACAGATCCAAACCAGACCATGATGGACGAGCAGATGACAGACTGAATGATGGCCGTGTAGAAGGTGACAGCATCTCCTGGGGCAGGCTGAACTTCCTGAGCTGTCGCAGAAAGTAGAGCCTCTGCTGAGCTTTTTTTCGTATGGTGTCTATGTGGGGGGTCCACTTCAGGTCCTGTGAGATTGTGGATCCCAGGAGCCTGAATGTGTCCACAGTAGACACAGTGTTGTCCTTGATGCTGAGTGGGGGGGCCCTCCTGAAGTCCACTGTCATCTCCACAGTCTTCAGCGGTTCAACTCCAGGTGGTTCTGATCACACCAGAGCACCACCTCCTATCTGTATTCAGACTCATGCCCATCTTGGAATTGACCGATAACAGTTGTGTCGTCTGCAAACGTCAGGAGTTTCACAGATGGATCCCTTGAGATGCTGTCACTCGTGTAGAGGGAGAAGGAGCAGTGGGGAGAGGACACACCCCTGGGGGGCGCCAGTGCTGATGGTCTGGCAGCTGGATGTAATGTTACCTGTTGACTTTGGAAAAAAAAATACAGACAAATGATTGTGATTATTTCCTGGAAATTATTTGTCATGCACCAAGAATGAACATTTAACAAAAATTAAAATGTAAATGAAATATACCTAAATTACCCAAAGGTGCTCTGTTCACTGCAATAAAGAGGTAGCTTACATTGGTATACGTCTGTGCTCAGCTCATGAAAATAACCTTTGCTCTTCTATATTAAGCTAAAACACATACAAATGTTACTAACAGACATTCTGATTTTGTTTTTTTTTATAATTGTTCATTTGAAAACATCCTGCAATTTGCAATAATTAAGTCCACTTGCAGTGAGAAAACGATTATTTTACCCCCTCCCCCGTATGTAAGTGGATATTAATGTTAATATTCTGCCATATTGATCAATGTCATCATAAGTTAATTGTCAGTCTTTTCTGTCCAGTGGCACTAACACTTCATATTGTCCCTAATTGCATTCATACCAGATCACAGATCAGTCTTTTAATGAGTTAACTGAACAGTGATCAAGTGTAAATTTTGGCACCACAGGGTTTAGAGACTCTCCACAGTTTCATAATGAGAGTCAGTACTGTTCACTTACAAAATCCTCTGTTACCCCTCTCAGTGTCCTCTGAATTTATTATCTAATTTCCCATCGTGTGGGGAATGTGTAACCATTTTTATTCATAAAGTCAAGTCTGCGTGACAGGTTGGTCATTTCTGTCTGAGACCCATATGTCTTTCAATTTGAGGTCACACTCTTCTGCTGTTCTCCTCTAAAAATAAACCAGGGGAACAGTTGCACAGGGCCAGCGAGCACAAAGGAAGACAGTTTCAGACAAATCCATGTTACTTGTCAAGAATTTATGGAGTATCTTGATTTGATTTTAAACATGTGTTTGTTTATTTTGTACTGAAAGAAAATATGGATTATCAGGATATCCTTGCTGGTATGCCTAAAGCTGTCAGAATATTTGTAATTTTGGTTATACTGCATGGTTTAAGTGATACAATGGCTGTTAGTTTTTCAGTTAATAGTTCCAAGAGTACCAAATTATAGATGAAAGACTATACATACAGTATCTGATGAAAGTGAGTACACCCCTTACATTTCCGCAAATATTGTATTATATCTTTTAGTGGGACAACAGTGAGGAATGTAACTTTAATACAATGTACAGTAGTGAGTGTACAGCTTGTAAGTCAACACACAGACATTAATATCTAAACTGCTTTCAACAAAAGTGATTACAAGCCCATGTAAAAGTGTCCAAATTCAATCAAAAGTGTTATTTTTCAGCACTGCCTTTCACCCTTTTGGGCATGGAGTTCACCAGAGCTTCACATCTTCCCAGTGAAATCCTTTTCCACTCCCCACGATGACTTCGCGGAGCTGGTGGGCGTTACAGACCTTGCACTCCTCCACCTTCCTTTTGAGAACGCCCCAGAGATGCATAATAGGGTTTCGGTCTGGAGACATGCTTGGCCAGTCCATCACCTTTACCCTCAGCTTCTTTAACAAGGCAGTAAGGTGTGTTTTGGGGTCATGACAGGACATGTTCCATTCAGAACAGTCCTCGCCATGGTCTACCAAACAAGTTGAGTGCACTGCTGTTATACAAGCTGTACTATCATGAAGTGTTGTTTCCTCCGTGTTGTCCCTTGAAAATATATACTGATGTCATTGCAGAAAGGTGATGGGTGTACTCACCTTTGTGAGATACTGTACAAGAACTATTTTCAATCCAAATCTGAAACCAGCGAAGAGGAAATGAAATGGTGTGAGGCCATGTACAGTAGATATTATGACAAGAAGGAAGAGGAAGTTATTTATTGTTAAGCACAGACATGTTTCTCTGATTGTTTCACAGCAGTTGCATACTGAAGAGCTCCGAAACATGTCAAAACCTCTACCCAAACATGCAGGAAGGTGCAGGATTTGTTTGATTGTTGCTAAAATGGCAATGGATTCTGTGCACAGTATCTGTCTGTCTCTGCTCCACTCTTTACTGTGGTCTCTACCCCCTAACAGATTCATACAGTGCTTTGCAATAAGTTTTAAAAAGGACATTTTCCATAGATACACAATATAATCCGTTTGATAATGGTACTGGCAGATGTTGGCCTAAAGCATTAATTATCAATATCAGCCAACGCTGAAATTTTTGGCAAGATTTACAACCAATAATATCTGCCATGCATATTGGCCCTATATTGACAGTAATGTCGGCGAAATACACGCATGTACCATGATGCTTCACTTCATCACTGAATGGCAACATTTAAAGGTGTAGTCAGCGATGTGGGAGAAAACAAGTGGAGAGGTTGTTGGTAAACGAATTTAGACCCGCCTCTCCCTTCATACCTCACCCCTGGCTCCACACCCGAAAGCTGATGGACATACATCGCCATGGAAACGGCCATAGAAACTGCGTAGCTCACCAACAAAGCCAAGGTAACCCTGACTCCACAGACAATAGTAGCCACAACTCGACTGCCGTTATTGACTACATCACAACAACAGTACATTTTGGCAGATTAGACAATAGGATGAATGCCTGACGGCTGTTACTGTTATGTGAAGCACCACAAAGCTAATGTTGCTTACCTATCCAGCAGAAAGACGGCGACATCTGCATCCGTTTTCAGGACTTTCAATTCTCAGAGTTCCCTCCACCATCGGAAAGCAACACCAATGTTGACCCAGGTCTTCGCTCTTTCATGGTCATAGCCCTTCTTTTTCACTTTTCACTCCTCTGACCTTTTTCTTTTGGCCTAAGTTTCAGCCATTGCTACTGCACATATTGTATCTGTCTCTTACGCTAACTGTGCACGCTACGCAACCTACGACTCCCCCTCCCCCCTCCGTCTGATCTGCGCATGAGTATGATCGCCCCCTGGATTTGGTGGGGGTGTCCCTGTTTTGGTGGCTCAGCCCGAGTCGCAGTATTTACCTGCTGAAATTCAGAGCCAAGGCTGTGTATTGAAGCCAGAATTTTTTTTCAACATGCTGTCAGTGGTGACATCTTGTGGATGGAGAGGAGAAATACGGTGATTCTGACAAATAGTGCATTAGATTAGAAGATTAGAAGATCGCTGACTACACCTTTAATAATCAAGAGTTTCATTCTTTTTTTGCATCTGTTTCTCACACAAATATACAGCCACATTGAAAGCAACAATTCAATTTTCATAAAGTAAAGGCTTTGTGCTCTTAAAGAGAATTATTGCTATTGATGATGATGTGTTCAGAGATGTTGGCATATTGGATATCTGCAAAAATCCAATATCAGACATCCCTAAATTTTCGCTCCATTCAGACGTGATTTGGAGAAAGCTTATCATATGTAGGGGCTTACATTTGGCATTTTACATAATTGACAGAATAATTGTCCAATCACCTGCCACATATGCTTTTGAACGGTTCTGCTCATTTCCAAACACTTTTTATGGGCTCTTTCCCAGATAGATGAGTGAAATATATTGCAGTCCATCTGGTGTGTGAGGTTAAATTTACATTACTTTTAATGCAAATGCAAGCCATGAGTCAATCAGTAAAGTTTACGAAGAAACTTGTCACAACACCATTTCCTCTTTGTGTATCACAGCTGTGGTGAGATGGCTGCAGTTTGAAGATCTGGTGAATTAATAGTAACACAAGTCAAATATTTTAAATCAGTGCTCATAGTAAGACACAGGATTTATCTGGAAAGTTCCCTTTAAAATATCACTGTAAATAAGGCTATGGGAGAAAATATTTTAATACCGTTTTATTCCAAATGTTATGCCCGAGTATCGAAAGGTTTTAATATGCCATGATGTGTATGTCTACCCCCTATAAGAGGGTCTCAATTCTGAAGTGGGGGCTCGACAGGGGTTTAAAAAAACAAGTAAACTCTGCCAGCTTTCCCCATCGAATAAATAAGGATGAGAAATCTGCAGTGAAACATCATTATGTACTCCTCAATTGACCAGCAGGCAGCGAGTTGCAGCCTGAGAGGGACTTGAGGATGAGACCCCTATGTCTGTCTTTAGCTCATGTGCCAGTCACCATTAATGCTTGTTGCACCAGCGTGGCTTTTCCCTCGGCCTGACACTCACTTGTACTCAGTCTACCCTCAATTGCTGTCACTTGTGTCCTAAAGGCTGTCATCTCCACTTTGTGCTCCATTGCCACCATGTCTCCTCCACTGCTCTATTTTCCCCAGTTCACTCAGGCTTGTGGCTGTTTGTCAGCAGAGGCTGATAGCCCAGTTATTTGGTTTAGCTGTCTGCCTCCCTGTTGCTCAGGCACTACATTTTGGCTCCAGTGAGACGTTTCATTATCTATCAGTGCCTCAGTAAAGCTATGTTTCCTGCAGCATGTGATGCTCATCACTTTGATCAATAAACCACTGTCTTCTATCCTTAAATGTATGCACACTACATCTAGACATGGATGCCTGCATAGATTAATTGGAGAGATTTTATGTTTTTTTTTTTTTTTATATATATATTTGTTTTTCTGTTCGATAAAAGCCTCCTAAGGAGCTCCCTAATGTAAAGTGATGTCTGTCAAAAATGCAAGGCAGCATCACACCTGTAGAGGTCAGTATCTGTCTAATCTTTCTCTAATGGAATCTGGATAATGTGTGCAGAGGCTCCTCGGCCGCCCCTTTTAGAGCTCTAACCGTATTTTATGGACAAACGTTTCTCAACCATTGACACCCAAAATAGCACATGAAGAATTAACAAACTGTGTAAAATAAAGACGATGTGTTTTTTGCTTTGGTTACTGAATTCAAAGGAATAGTTAAACCAATGTTGGTTTGTTGAATGCTTTTGTGGTTTGTGATCTTATTAACGATGAGAGACAAATACAACAATTAGCTGATTCAGCCTTCGTCTAAACTATCCACTGAGGTTGTAACTCTGCTCTGCTTTCTCAGCAGGATTTGATAATTCAGCAAACGATTTTAAAGCACTTGTGGTTATGGTCCAGTAATCTAATTTTGGGTTGTTTCAGTCAGAGAAATTACTTTTTATTCAAGACAATTTTGATTTATGGGTGTTCTTATTCAATCAAGAAACAGATTGATCATACAACCAACGTGATCTTTTCTAACAGATTATTTGGACGCCCCTTGCAGAGGTGAAAAGCTTAAGAAAATATTTACAAATCTAAAATAAACAAGTCTGAAAGACTTTTCAGAGCTGCTTGCCAAAATAATTAATACTTCTGTGTCAGTTCTTGTTAGTGTCCATGTCACAGCGGTGCCATTTTACAACATAATGATTCAAAGGCCTGACAGTCATTAGGCAGAACTCGTCAAAACTAAAATGCCCTCTGGCTACTGGCATTTGTCCCCATAACAGTCCTGATTAGTCATTAAAAAGTGCATCATTTAGATTTTGGAAACATTGGTTGGTGTTTATGGACAAAGCAGAACCACTCTATATTACTTTTCTGTAAAGCTTCACATCAGCCTCTGTTTCTGGAGCAGTGAGCGGAGTGCTTCATCTCAGCAATTATAATTAGCAGAAATCTATCACTGTCACAACATGCCAAGATGGATTAATATCTAAATTTGTAAATGCTCAAAGCCTCAGGTAAAGCCTGTAACATACAAATTAATTAACACTCTCTGCAAATTAATTTGCAAATTAATTAGCTCAAAAAGTGGCACATTCTCTCTGGCTGATTGCCAAAACTAATATGTTTTTCACTTGCAGAAATGAATATTACCCTTGCTTATCTTATCTGAGGAACTGGAACATCCGCTATAGATGCTCATACAAACAGCCCATATGACACGTTTGTTTAATTGGAAAGGTCAGAGAGCACTGTTATCTCTGCAGCTATGTTTGGGTCATAGTTTCTCTTTTAAATGGATTCCAAACGATTCTCTGCAGATGTAATATCAATCGTCTCTTAACTCCCAGCCACTCATACCTGGAGATTTGTTACCAGAAACAGCAGAGCTGCAACATTTCAGGCATTAGTAGTACTGTATGCGCCGGCCAACCACCTGCACCAGGAGACCTGTCATTGCCAGCAGTCAGCAGGACGCTGGATCTGTAATGTTGGTGAACATAATGCAAACTCCTCTACCACTGTTACAAATTGTATAAAGGTATTGCATGAACTTTCAGTAAAAGCTGACACAAGCATTTATTCCTCTTAAAAATGAATCATATAGCAGTGTACAAAGAAACAAACACCCCCCACCACCACCACACACACCCACGCACACACACACTCTGCTGAGCCAGTGTCCATTTTTAAAGAAAGCGCTGCTTCACATTGATGTACAGTATTTACTCTGAGCAGGCACACAGTTTAACAATAGTGTTGCATTGTTGCAAACTGTGGCGCCTCAGCGGAGCAGTTGGCAACACTCCAGAGCAACTCAGTATTTATAGAGGAGAGAAAAGCATTTATCTTTCCCCCTTTTCCATCCAATTTCCTACCCAGGAATTGATTTTGAACATTTTATAACCTTACTGTCTAGTCACTTCTTTGGTGGAGTTTCAGCATTATGCTAGGCTTTTATTTTTACAGAAACAGAGACTTTGATGCAGTTTCCTTTAATGCCATTCATCGCAGCACTTGTTCTTAGCCTTGCCATGCTCGTTTTGTTTTGGGTGCAAATCAACAAACTTTTTTGTGAGGTTGTTCTTGGGTGTATTGTTGATGATCTGAATGGTGATACAAATGCAGAGGAAAAAACTTCTCATCAATAAAGCCTACAAACAAATTTATGTGGTTTTACAAACATAATTAATACCAGCAGTTGCAATTTGTAAAGGCTGTGAAAGCTAATTAAAAGCAAGCAGAGAAGTTGGAAAAACTAGCTGAAAAGTACACTTTCTACATGAGTAGTCTTTTTTTTTTTTTTTTTTTTTTTGCTGCTGCCTGAGTGGTAGGGCAAATTATTACTCAGTCAAAAGATTTTTTTTTTAATCACAAGGCCCTGTATGAGCACTACTTTAACAATTTTAGCAATCTACTTTTGAGACATATCCGGAGGAGAAGGTCAGGCAGAACAGCTGAGGTTCATGCTAAGAAACAAAAAAGACAACTCATAATGCACAAGCGGGAGAGAGCTTTTCTGCTGTCTTCAGCATCAGGCAAAGAGTAATGATGACAGTCTTTTGGATGACCTAAGGAGACCACAAAGACAGGATCCTATAATAAAACATGATATTTCTATAGTGTTAAAAAGATAAATTATAAATTACAGTATGTAGGTATTACTACTTCTGCACAGTAAATGTTCAATCACAAACTCATAATGGTGTTGAACTGTTTCTAATGATCTATTACTAATTATAATCTTCTTTTACATATTTCTGTTTATAGCTTTTTAAAGCCGCCAATGAACAGATGTTGCAAATAAGCATTCTGCCACAAACACTTTAAGCAGTCCATCTGGGATATGTACATTATTAAATGCTACAGCACCAGTGTAACTGTATGTCCACATTAAATAAATGAATAAATAAAATGCGAAAAAAAAGTGAAAGAATAAATACAACTTTCTTGAATCTCAGCCAGAATTTATGATCACCCATTTTTCTTTCATCTTCCTCATTAAAGAATAATCAAAAGGAGCTTACAGGTATGCCTTGGTCAGTAGACCGAGGTATTGCTGTGTCCAAGGGCCATGCTTTGAGGTTTTCAAATTAGAATAGGAAAGCTTGAGGGTGTATGTATGTGATTTATGTTGACATGTCCTCGCGATGATATCCCATTTTCACTCAAGCAGACAAATTCTGTGTTTGTTTCATATTTACATTTACTCCTCATCTGTGATTGTCTGTCAAACAATATTGGAAAAAAAAGCTGACTGTGATAATTAGTAGGAAAAATTATACTGGGTTTCAGGTACAGCATAATGGCAAAGCAGGTGTATGTGCCTCACAGCAACAAGGCTGATGGTTGGACTCAGTGTGGGTCAGGGCTTTCTGTGTGCAGTTTGCATGTCCTCCTTGTACATGTGTTTGCTCTCTCCAGGTAATCTGGCTTCCTCCCACTGACCAAAACATGCTCATTAGGTTATTTCGTGACTCTAAATTGCACATGGGTGTGAGTCTGAATGGTTGATCGCTGCCAATACTAGGCATGGAAAATAAGATTTCATCAATACCAATGCCATTATCAATAAGAGATGGGAATCACCAGTGGTCCATATTATATTTTCACGATACTCAATCCCAATTTATCCCAAAAGAAATCAAAGACCGACTTCAATAGAATTTGAAAAGAAATGTATTTTACTATATTCATATAATTTCTGTTTTAAAACAAATGGGAGTAAAACTCACAGACAGATGTCCTTTTAATGCAACTATGCTGTGCTCAGTCTCTCCTGAATGTTAAGTCCTGAAGCTGTGGAGCTTCAGGACTGCTGTGTTTGGGTAATAATGCCACCTTTTACTTTTCTTGGGTTGTGCCAAGTTGAACGATATTCCCACTGTGTAACATTCTCACCCATCACTCCTTAGAAATCCCATGTGTCATCCCCATCTCCTATGCACCTTTAAATGTCCAATGAAAGCCCATATAAGGATCTAAATGCCAACAGTGCATTCTTCTTGGCGCTCATGTGCTACCATGTTTGTTTACTTACTCTCTCCTGCACAATGAATATCACCTCTGCTGACCTTAAATGCCCTGGCTCAACAGCATAATTTGGGGAATAATCAGTAATTGACTTAATTTCTGTATAGGCAAAAGCTTTATTAATTTTTGGATGTTGATACATTAAAAAATATGGTTACTTGGTGACCTTGAATCTATGAAAGAAGCCATTAGAATTATATTTAAATGGTGTTCATTATGTGTTACGTTTCTTCGAGTGTCCTTTTTTCTTTTATCCATTGCATCTATTTTTCACATACCTTGACGTGTTTTGGCTTAAAATTCATAACACTTGCTGATAAGACGTAACACACCTACCACCAAGTGACACTTCTGAGGAAACATGTCAATATGTGTAAAAAAAAAAGATAGATAAAGAACAAAGCTATTTCAGTTAGTACAGTGTAAAATTAAGCCACTATTTTTACTTCTTTCTTTCCTGTGTGCCATGCCCACATTTTTCTTTTCTTTGTAGGCATTGCTGATTACAAATGATATTGATTAGTTAGGCCAGTTGTTATGGATTCTCAACTGGAGTTGGTTTTTGATTCCCATCTCTGGCAAAAACCCACACGCACACACACACTTGGTGTTTAAAGAGATGTGCAGAGGGACTGAGTTCATGACACCATTCTTCATTAACTTGTTAATTTAAAAACTTGTTGCTTGTTACTGTGTAACTTTAACATCATCTGCCATTTCTTACAATAGAGGTAGGTATTTTGGGTGGTTTTTGATACAGGTGTAAAAGCCATACTTTAAGAACGGTAATGGAGCCTAAATGGTTCTTTACTCAACATCTTTAATAGAAAAAAGAGCATTAATGATGTGTTCTTTCACACTTTTTGCAGCCTATGAGACCGTGCCTCTGGACTGTCAGTCTCTATAAAATTAGGCAGTTCAGATGAGTCAGAAAGAGTTAGACATTCGGCAAATTGTACCCAGACAAATCTCCTTCATCTGTGATATGATTTGGTTCTGTGGGTATTTATAGCAGTCGTGACCAGAGTCGAGGCTGGGAGGGCAAAAAAGTGTCTGCCAGCACTGATCACTGAGTGGAGCTGTGGTACTTTCTCTTTAATTTTTCATCTCTTAAAAGCAATCAATGTTTTCATCGCCTTAAACAGGAGGAAAATGTAGATACTGGTTCAACTATTAGTTTTTGTCTCTTTGGATCTTGACATAGCAGGACATTATCTACATTTTAGGAAACACTGCTCTCCAGAACATCACACTTTACAGATGTTTGAGGATAGTAAAGAATAATTTGACCTAACATGACTGACAAGATAAAGAAAAACATGGGCAGCTTTATGCATTTTATATTCTGATCAATGATGCTGCTGTTTGCAGGGCAAAGAGCACAGAATAATCACCATCATGGCAGCCATTAGTTCTAATAAACTTTCATTAGCTTGTTATTTTATTAGATTATTTTGTCAGGATCAGTATCAACTGTCACAATATTTTGAGGCAGTATTTTTATGAAAGAACCTTCTGCTCTGGCTACATGTTTTTAAGGTAGGATATAAAGAGGTCTTAATATTGTAACATAGGGACAGCAGTGCATCTGATAGCACTAATCTGCTATTTATCCCTCCTTAGTTTTTCTATCTCAGATACTGCCTTGTAGAAGTATCATTTGGGCTTGTCTCCTCAAAGATTAATGTGACACTAACCTGCACCAAAAAGCAGCTACTTGCTTAAAACAAGTAGCTGGCATCTGAGACTATGGATTGGAATCGACAAGACTTCATTGATACCAGTGCTGTTACTGATTCTGCAATGGAACCCAAGAGATTCATAGTTAAATAAATAAAAGCAATATTAGTATAATAATGTAAGGCCTTCACCTAAGCCTGAGAGAGGATTGCAGCAGCGTGTTTTTGATGAGGTGGTGTCTGGAAGTTCACATACCAGCCCAGCATCGACGATACTAAATGCTAACGCAGGTGACCAAACTCCACGAAAACCAGTACAAAGTTAACTTGTACAATCTAACCGATTTGCAACTTCCCTGAGCAACTCTGAAACTGAATTCTCTCCTGCAGCCATTCTGTCTCAAACATGTCATGCACTCGTGTTTTCAGCCTTTCAGGCTTCTCAGTGTTAGATATACTGTACGTCCTTCACGTTTGAATCGAATGCTGCTGCAATGTCTGTGTAAAGGATCAGACAATCATTTAACTGGCTCCACCTTATGTGTTTTATTAACAGACCAAGTCATTCTACTGAAAAACAACATTATGAAATAAAAAGGCTGTCATGGAAAAGGACATGAAAAAAAAGACTTTGTAAAAACTGTTTTTATTTTAATGAAAACTTGGAAAATAAATAGTCTATTCTAAAAAGTATGAAATTGTTTAAAAATCATTATGGAATATTTTATCATAATAATTCAATAGTAAAGATAAAACATTTAATAACATCACCTTATTTGACAATTTAATGGCCCTATTATATATTTGTCTGTTTTATCAAAATCAAATTTATTTCAAAATGTTGTTTTTATTTATTTAATTATTAATTTTTGGGCCTCCATATTCTTCCTGTAGATACAGTTTTGTATAAATACAGTGAGGTTTTAAGACTCTTTGTGGACGCCCACACAATGTCACGCCTGGGGGGGCAAACAGCTCAGGGCAATGCTCCAAAGCGACCAGGCGCCTATTTTGCTCTGCAATTAATATAAAAATTGTATTCTAAGAATATTTCATCCAACCAAAGATCAGATGAAGAACACTGAGGCTTCAAGTCATCCAGAAGAGGACGGGTTAAGTCTCCCGTCCGATCCAAAATCTAAACATTTTTACTTATATACTCATGAGTCAAACACTGACATTTGATTATTTTTTTTAAGTTGCTGTTTCAAAGATAATGTGACGAAGCTGTCCCTTGACGCTCATTATGTTCATAATACCACAACATTTTTGTATTGAACTTTGTAAAAAATATATAACAACCTGCCTTTCATATAGATCAGTGTGCATGTAAAAAAAAATGGGTTAAGATCTCTAAAAAATTAAAAGCGAATTAAGTAAAGCATTATACACATTTTAAGGCCACGATTCATTAATTATAAAAATTGCAAATTGAAAAAAACAATATGAATATCCATTTAGATACATAATGTACCATTTCTTTGTTGAAAGACTGCTAACTTATCACATATTTATTGTTATAATGTTAAATGTAATTTATTGTCATGGCAACAACAGCATTGTCTCTTTAACTGTGATTCAAATGGGAAAAATATGACAGCATTAATCATGTGGTCTTTTATAACTTGGACAACAATCTGATCTATTAACTATTAATGTATCTTTCTTATTCAACTGAGTGCAATAACTAAATTATCTTTCTATTAATGCTATGTGATGTTTCTGACGGATGTGAGCTTATTAGCATTAGCATCAAAGTTTAAAGGGCCATGCTTTTGCAGTTTTGCAGGATGGGGGAGAGGATTGTTTACTGCTGCACTGATGCCCCAGCCCCCAACTATGGTGACTGTAGTTTACCTTCTTGATTCCTGTGTGCTAAACAAAACACAGCACACCTGATGTGTAATGCCTTACTGCACAGAGAAATGCTTCTGCAAACTGCTGGTGTTTCCACATGGACACAGATACTGCCATTTTAAATAAAGCAATGACTTTGACCACTTCATCAGACTGCCTCTGATGAGCAACGACAGCTGAAACACTCGAGAGGACTTTTGCGCCACATATATCGTGTATATTTTATCACAAACACCAGAATAAGGTTCTGCTGAGAGGGGTACTACACTCTGAAGATCAGAATGGTCCCTGTTGTGGAACTGAATGTCTGCCTCGAGCATCATGTCAAATAACGGAAGTGGCAAAATGCTTTAGGTTGCTTAGCTGATAGTGAGTCTTTATTGCACAATGGTATGTTGTTCAGCCCTAATTCCCATATTTACTTGTCAAATGAAATCTATATATGCTGTCAGGAAGAAGGAGAATATTGAGACATTTAAATGTAGGTCCGCTCCGTCAGCTTTTGTTCCCAGGATTCTTTGTTTTCTTCATCTAATTGTTTCCTTAAGTTGTCATCCTGGCCCAGCTTGCAGGCTACTGTTTACCTGAATGTGTGCAAATGTTTGTAGATAAAAGACTTCAAATGAAAATATAGAATTATAAGAAGAACCAGTGGATCCTCAGTCTCACTGAGAGGATAAGGTGGTAATGTGAGGAGAATTTTCTTTTCTGTGGAAAGAAGACTGTAAGGCAAAAAGTGGTAGTGTAACTAGTTTGGGTGGATAAACAGAAAGGACACAGTGCATGTTGGACTGTATGGAG
Source organism: Scarus forsteni (assembly GCA_036419115.1). Classification (NCBI taxonomy): domain Eukaryota; kingdom Metazoa; phylum Chordata; class Actinopteri; order Labriformes; family Labridae; genus Scarus; species Scarus forsteni. Next base: position 22,409,197 of record JAZDUH010000130.1, on the reverse strand, counting down.
GCAGTCAGCTGAGAGATGTGTTTCAGGTTGGAGGGCTAGCTGAGTAGGCGGACAGGTATCGAGGAAGAGGCTGCAGAAGCAGCGGGCAGAGCCAGTGGAGATGGACTAATTCCACCTCCCACAAATCCTCCAACAGTTGATTGCCTGGGTGGGCAGTGTCGGAGGCAATCCTCCCTGCCCTCCTCTTTGCTCTGGCATTAGGCGACTGCTCAGCGGAGAGCAACTGGCAAGCAATGACCCTCTCAGCTGGATGACATACTGCAGTTTTCTCCCTGGAGCAAGACGAAATGGAGCTGTGGCAGACTGCAGAGGATATCAGGACAGTGTTGATTGTCGATCTTTATCTTTGGACAGGATGTGTTCTGATATGTTGATCTGACTTTCTGAAACTGAGAAAACCCCCCACCTCCCTTCTTTAGAATGAAAACTTTAGATATTTGTGCTGTGCTTGCAGGGGTTGTTGGTCATGATTCGGAGAGGTTTTGCACTGCAGATTTCTAGGATAATGATGCTAAGTGAGTAAAGAGGCAGGCGTTGTTTCTGCTGTTTGATGTGCTGACTGTAAATTAGTTTTCACATCACAATGATGCTTATTAGTGTTGCTAATGCTGATTAATATTCAAAATAGGGGCTTTGTTCTGCTTGTGGTCTGTAACCCTCCTCTAAGGGGATTTGAGGTGAAGTTCCTCTTTGTGATTTAAATTTTGTATTTAATGCTAGATTAAAGTTATTTAAAAGTTTAAGTATAAGTTATAATCTGTATTATTCCTCAAGAAAAGCTTGAAAATAGAATTTTATGGCCTTTCATGATGATGAACACACTTTTATCAGATATATTTGTATGATGATATAACAGCTGTTTAATACATCCTAGGGGTGTAATGGTATGGCTCTTTTCCACTAGCACGCCTTGGCCCTACTCTACTCGGCCCTACTCGATTTCCAGCGTGTTTCCACTAGCCTGGTACCTCCTAAAACAAGCTAGTTTTAGTACCTACTCCACTCTGATTCCAAGCGAGCAGAGTCGATACTAAAAGATGACGTCACCGACTGCTGGTTACTGATTGGTCAGACAATGTCGTCATCGATGAGTCATGAAAGTGACGACCCAGCATGCTAGCGGTAGCTACCGTTAGCTTACCCTCATACGTCTTTTCTTTGCAGCTCGATTGCCCTCGTGCTCGGCTTCATTCTGTTGTTTAGCTTCCAAAACTCACCTGTGCTTCTCAAGGGTTATTTCTTCTTGCCACCTGCAGCCTTCTACTGCTTTCCTTTTTTACTCGGTTTGTGACAAAAAGCCACAGATTGTTGTGTTGTGCTCAAAATGACGTCAGCGCAGAGCCGCTCAGCGACACTGCACCCCGTTGGGCAGGCGACTGGGGCTAATGGGAAAGCTGCACAAGGTGAGTAGAGTAGAGCCGAGTAGAGTAGGGCTGATGGAAAAGGGCCAGTAGATGTTTCCATAACAAACCAATGTGACAGGAGTGGTTCAGTTTTGCGAAACATGGGAAAACTCTTGATATATGTCCTGTTAGCTTCATAATGGTCCAATAACATTGATTGATTGATATCTTTAGTTCGATCAAGTAAATGACAACTTAAAAACAGTTAAAAAAATGAAAGAAAACAGGTCAGTAACTTGAATCTGCAATTTCTCAAGCCTCTTATCTCACATGAATGAACAGGAATAGACAGAAATATTAACTTATCTAATCCTACCTCCTTAAATTTTACTATACTTCCTTACTGAAATCATAACACTGTCTTAAATTTACCAATCATTTGAAACATGAACAGTGAATATACTACGTATCGCTCAAACAGAAAATAATACATTCAAACCTATACCTCTTTTAAATGTATTTACCATAAAATGTGCCACTAAGCACCCAAATTTACAAATTGGCATGCTAGTAGGCAACTTGATATATTCTATTACTCACTTTAGATGAAAGAAAACAAGCAAACAACACACATTGGGAGTTGAAGTAAACGACCCATTTTAAAGTTTTTCAGTATATTTGCAGAGAGTGAGCCAAAGTGATTTGGCAGTGGCTCAAAAATCCTGGGCCTTCGATTTTTCCTGAACTGACGTACAGAGGATTATCTACAGGCTCTGATGAGATTATAATTCAACTTCTTCGTAACAGCTCTCATGCCAAATTACTCACTCCTATTTCCCCTCGTATTTTAGCTGTTAGAGACTTAATACTTAATATCTGAGACTCAGAGACGGATGGGGACGACTCATGAATCTCAAACATCAAGAGCGCATGTAAATGTCACTCTTTTGAGGGACTGATGCAGGCTCTGGTACTTTTCTTTGCAACACTGGTGGAGGAGCAACCCATATCAACTAGGAATAACAAATTGTAGTTATCAAGATAAGCATGCTGATAATAGGTTCACCTTCTCTGTTGACCTAATAGGGGAAATCAAAAGCAGGGCCTGCACAGACTGCTCAATCGATATAAGGCACTTATCCTGATTGGCCACAACTACAGGGACAACAGTGTTAAAGCGAGTGAGGGGCTTTGCTCACTTTAATCCCCCGGGTTTCTGTTGACTTCATTTCAAACAAGGGCCAATCTCTGCTGAAGAAAACACCAAAACACTAAGAAAAAGAGGTGAGAATTTCTGAAGAGAACATGCATCGTAATGTGGTCTAATCTTATAATCCTGCACACGTAATATGCTGATGAACAACATGTATTAGCTCCAAATGAGGGATGATGTGACAGTCGGGGAGAAGTGTACAGCACAGCCCCTCCTCTCCCTCAGTTCTGTAAATGGAACATGGCCGCTAGCCGCGAAACATGTTATCAGGTACAAGTGTCCATCTGCCGAGTGCTGAGCATTTGACAGTTCATCAATAGTGATGCTATTAATAACTTGGTTGCAGCACAACAGCCCAGGGACCAGGTTTGATAAGACAGCATTCATCTCCTCAACAAGTCAATCCATTTTGCTGCATAAAAGAACTCAATGGCAATTAACAGCAGAGTACTCAGTCACCTTCAATCTCTGCTGTCATTTCACCGTTATCACATAAAACAAAGTGCACTTAATGAGGTAATGCCTAAGTATAGAGCATCATTTAATTAATTATAAGTCTAATACTTCTGGTAAGATGCTTAAGAAACGGAGGACTTTATTCAGTAATGACTGAAGATATGATGAATGACTAAAAGTATGTCGGTCAGGAGAGTGGCAATTTAGAGGTGCAAAGGACTGAGAATCTCACAGTTCAGAGCATTTAATAAAGTCAGGAGTCAAACGATTTTTTTCAACAGGTAAAAATATGAAATTTAGTGCTCTCGGTGTAGGGTTGTAAAGCGATGCAATGCCAGGTGCATATTTTAGCACACTACTGTACACTTTGTCCATCGTTAACAAAAAAACATGGTCTCCTTGGGCCTCATTTATAAAACTGTGCATAGAAATATCACTGCAGATGGAGTACAGCCCAAACACAGGAAAAGCATGGTTGCAAAAACTTAGAAAAGAGTGTGCACCCACGTCCTATGCCTGTATCCATTTATAAATCACAGTCAACTCTAACATCATTGCAGGTGAGGAACGGCTAATGCTGCGTTCACACAGTAAGCGACCCAACTACCATAATCGCGTCGCCCACCGACGTAGCCTCGTGCGTCCATAAATACCTCATTTTCGTCACCGTTGCCGTTGCTCGGTGACGTCACGTCTGCTTGAGTTTCACCGCGATCATATCGTATATCATATAATAGGATGTATAAGGTGATGAAAAACTGTCTGTCACAGGCACCATCAAACACGCACACACCGCTGATTGGCTGTTGCTGCACAGCCACACACGACATCGCCAGAAAAGATCAACTTCTTTTTACTATGACATCGCGGGACAAGCTATGTGGTAGTGTGAAAAGCAGCTGTCGCATCACGGGAGGGTTAGCCCCGCCCCATCGTGGATGTACATTAACTTTGCATGGAGAGTGATCGCCAAGGTAGTACAAGTAGCGTCCGGTGTGTACGCACCTTAAGAGGGAAAACGACAAAAAAAAAAGAAATTTCACTCAGTGCGAGGTCGATATATTAATAGGTGGGCATGGTATGGACATCGCTGTTGCCACAAAGGCAAAATAGTAGAAGCATGTGATGGATGCATGTGACGAATAACGTTGCCTCAGGGGGTTCAAACTGTGGCTGAAATAAAAGAAAAAAAGAAATGGTCGGACGAAAAAAAAATGAGGACAAAAAGGCATACCGCTCATTTAAGAGTTTCTGAAAAGCTGTCTGGGATCATTGGGGGAATCCTTCCTAAGTGATGTGGTGACAGAGGCGGAGGGGAACACAGATGCACCAAATGCGCCAGAATCTCCCTTGCGCCACATCCTCCAGCAGTGCCAGATAAGCCACTGTGCATCTTGACGCATTGTGAGTGCATGCCTTTCTACATTAGACCATCACTTAACTTCCTTAACAGCTACAGGTGCTGTAGCCTAATTGACCAGCAGTTTTGCACAACGATCATGTCATAATAGTTACAGCTATTATTAATAATTAAAAGACTTCATCTGTATTTTGAAAACATTTTCTGTCTATGTGAATGGACTTCATAATGTTTGCCACACAGTGATGGAACAAAATTGATCAAAATGCATGCCTCATGCTTGCATGCATTCATGCACTCCCCAGGGCATCATTTTCCTTTCTTTCTTTGTTTTTCAAATATTTTCTTCATATTTGAGATGTGCTGTGAAATGTGTAATGTTCAGATATTTCACACAAATGTACCAATTTCACATAGATTACTTTAATTTCATCCCTCTAATGTTTGAGGTCGCAGTTTCCTGTTTCTCGATTTTGTGCGTACAGGCGGGTCAGAGCTGCTACGGAGGTGCACATATTCTCTTGACAAGTTTGGTTTTAAAAACCCCAAAAGTTGCTTACAAATGGCGCACACATCCTTTGTGAGTATGCAGCATTTATAAATGAGCCCCCTTGTCATGGTTTTTGGTTCAGTTCTGATCTGACAGCACTGACCAGTAGGTATTTTCTATCCAGGTCTTTAGCAAGTTTGTCAGGAACAACAACAGGCTATGAGGAAGGTTATTTTTTTTTTATTCATAGACAGTTTTTTTTTTCTTTTCTTATACTTGTTCTAATCACCCTATGATAAGCCAGAACAAAAATGTACAACAAACTTACATTTAGTCACAAGTATGGTCGTATTTTGTATCCAAGTCACCTCAAACTTGTGAACCATATGTGTCAAAACATTTTCAATAAAATGAATAAACATATATACACTGTTTCTTTTATGAATGCGTATCTCTGCTATGGCCGCGACACGTCTTGTCAAACAAAATAGTAAATTGTCTTTAGCTCAGTGCCATGCATACGACCATGTCAGGCTCATGGCTTTCATCATTGCTTAGAAGCCTAAAAATTGCACTGCCTAATGGGTCCCAAAGCTTTTATTTTTGTCCCCTGACAGCAGGCTTACTTTCCCACTGAATATTTTGGCAAGTGGAGGCTTTGCTGATGTATGCATGATGGGAAACTAGGTGCTGTCCAATAAAGTAAACAAGCATATTTAATCGATGCAGGTCACTTTTCTAAATAACAATATTCGAGCCTCTTGCAGTAAATCAAGGCTAATTAAGCGAGGTAATCTAACCTGCTCTCCAATCCTGACTCAGTGAACCAGGTAAACACACACACAAACAAACCTTACTCATTATCTGCAGGTCAAATGAAGGGAAATAAATAAAAGAATGATCCATTTTCTTTTTATGATACCAGCATGAATAATTGTGCTGAAGCATCAATTCAACAGAAAGTTTCAAGCTGATTGCACAGCAGTGAATTGTTCATTGAATTATTTAATGGTTGGAGAAGATGGCCTGTTTTGGAGCCAGTTCATTAAACTTGTTTGGGAGATGGCTGGGATCAAACTGCAGTGGCTTATTTGCTGGCATTTGAAATGGTTGTATGAATTTATTCAACTTTTGGGTGAACTTGGTGTAAGGTAATTCATTCAAACAGCTTCCCATTAGTATTAAAAGTTAATCACATAACAGTTGTGCAGAATCAGGCCTCTGAAATGGATTTTGTAATGCATCACATCATTAAAAGCAGTATGTATATGCATAAAGCGGGAGGCTCTGAATCAAAACTATGACAAAATATGTCAAGGATAGCATTACAGCTGAACAGTATTGGAGAGGGTGATACTGAATTTATTTTTCTATCTGCAAGATGTATTGCAATATTTAGAAGAATTTCCATTTAAATGCTGTCTTTTCTATGCAGCAATTTAAAACAATCATCAGCTGTTATTATTATTAGCAAACCCACTCTTTTTCCATTGACCACAGACTGACTCTTAATGTTCTAACAAGCATTGCTCTTCTTTGAAATGTTTACTTAAGACACTTTTAATGTAACATGACACACCAGATGGACAGTTCCATATATCCACCACGGAAATATTTCAAATGGAAATATTTCCCTAATTCATCTGGGAAAGAGCCATTGTGTATTGTATTTTTTTTTCTTTTGAGGCTTTGAAGTGTATATATGACTGAAATAAACTAAACTAAAACTAAAAAACTGTTTTCATATACATAACCTTCGAAAACAACAGCAGCTTGTGATTTGACTATTCGTTCAGCTTGTCACACTCATCACAGACCAATCCATATCAAGCAACACTGCTATGTATGACCTAGCATACTGTATGTAGCGGTTAGTAGCTAACATCAGCCTGCACTGTTGTTAGCCGTTAGCTTAAACTACCTTAGACTATCGTTCTACATTAAATTATACCGCACAGATGTTTCATTTAACACTTATATATGACATAAACCTTGTCAATTACAATCTCTCACACATTGCTTGTATTCTGAATTGGTTATAGGGTTTAGTTATTGTTGAAACTTAAGTTGTGTGATTCTTTCTGAATTGTCCCACTAAATCTCCACCAAAAACAAAGGAATTGATCATAAATTATGTAATCACCTGTGAACATGCTGTATTGTTGCCTGCAACATCAGTATCAAGACAAAGGTATTCATTTAGGATCCCCATCTTATTCTGTGCTAACCTTGCTAACTTTATTTGCTGTATTTAGTTATGTTAGCTGCTATAAAAGCACATATTTATTATGTGTGAATGGACCTGCCATGACCAGATATCCCCAGGTATAACGATGAAAATAAAGATTTCCCTGAATGTAAACAAATGTTGGAAATATTTAAGAAATGTAGTTCTTAGGAATTAATCCTTAAAAAACAACATATTTTTTGTGATTTTCAAATTTATTTAGACCAAGAATGAGCAACCTTGGTTATCAAGAGGGCCACATTAAAATCCTGGTCATTCTCAGTTGGCAACATTGTTGCAGTTTCACAATCAAAATTACTTAGAATTTTACAAAAGGGACAATACATAGATGTCTTAATAGTGGCAAGTCCTCATCTTGTATATACATATGAAGTCTTAATATGAAACCTAATAATGTAAAGATTTCATATGCATATATTTTTTCATATTTGGATGGCTGGTAGGATGTATTGAGGGAGCAGGGGCATCCCCTGGTTGTTAGTTTATCATCCCTTATTTAGATGTTATGTGCTAAAAACACTAGCTTCTCATGCATTTGAAAACAGTTTTATTTTTGATCTTGATACAAACTTTGGACCCCAAACTTCACTGAAGCCATGCCATAGTGTCCAGTAATATGCTATGCTGTAGCAAGGTGCCCTGTGCCTTCCAGAGCATTCATACCGGTGTATGTTACCACTTTCCCACGAAAATTAGTGGCTAAATGCAGGTTTTATTAATGTGGGTAAACCCACTAAAAATCGGCAAATGACTCTTTTCCTATTGCCAGCGGATCCAGGTCTAATCGCCAGCAGATGGGCTGCATAGCTGCTTTTTTTTCTTCTGGTGCATCAGGCTGTTGATGACATCATCAGCGTGATGAAACAGGGCCATGTAAACAATGGAAAGGAGCATGGAAGCCATGGACACAGTGGTCAACTGTTTTTCATACTTTTGTTTCTCTTTAAAAGATACCAACTCGGCACAGACTGAACAACATTCGAGTGCTGATATGAAGGTGGATGGAGTTTGTTTCTGAGATGGCAGAATTGCAGAAGTTACAGATGGAGGGAGATGGGCATGGTATTATACTCTAGGCACACTACAGCAACATCCCGTAAATAAGTGGATTCACCTGAGTGTATTGCTCCCACTGGAGCCGATCAGAGGTGAGCCAATAAAAACCGGTGTGACTTGCAGGGTAAGTTGACCTAGGTCTAAATGCTTGTTTGAGCGTTTCCCACTGCCTACAGGAGCCGATTGTTACTGGGTTTAAACAGGTTTTTTGGCCAGTGGGGAAGGAGTATTAGAGTATCAATGTCCTTCTGCATTACCCCCTTTCAATATCAGTCAGCAATGTGATGTCTAACTTGATACTGGTTAGTTTTCTGCTTGTCTGCACACAGAAAATGGCAACTGAAACAGAGCATCTAACGCTGGCATATTGAGCTGATAATTAACAAGCAGGAGTAACAAATGCAGCAAACTTTACAAGTAAGAGAAGAGGGGAGACATCAGAGGAGAAAAATGAACTGCTGATGAAAAATCTGAGGGTGGTGGATTTAATTCTCTGTTTTAGGCCACTAAGAGACAAGGATGTTAAAATGCACTTAGAATGTCCTACAAGTTTGTTTTTTTTTCTTCAGCCATTTTATCATTCTATCTGCTAAAATTCCTGAGAATGTCTTATGGGACTAGCAGTTGCATGGCACTATGCACAAGGCAGTTCACAAGCACACACCTTTATGACGAAGTGCATTTGAGGCCATGTGCATAGGCCTCTGAGTTGGCTCAATGGTATGCAGATCTAAAGCACAGGCTACGCCAGGGGTTTCCAAAGTCTGTGAGGGTGAGTCTCTCTAAATAAATAAAGAACAAAGATATTGAACCCATCTGCCTTAAAACTGACCAACTAAAATCATAAATCTGTTGGGTATGAAAATATTAAAGGTGGTATGCCAAACTATTATGCATTATGTGCATTGTTTACATTCTGTTTCTTTAGCACACCTCAGAATATATGTTCTCTACCTCTGTTGTGAAAATATTCATCCAATTTGAGGACCTATTTAAGCTTGTCATTTTTCCTTGGTTTATGTATTTTCAAGTCTGCTGGAGTCCTCTGGCACCCCTTAAGACCAGCCTTACACCTTGAAAACCACTAGGCTGTGGCATTGTTTTTATTGTAAAGTATAAATCAGGCTAAAGAAAGCGAGGTGTTTTGTTATCTCTTTTAATCTCCCACAAACCAACATTATCTGAAGGAGAAAATGAACAGCACTCTGGTTTTCTTTTGCTAGTCAGAGAATTTGACCTTGACCAGTTTATGGTGACAAATTTGCCTTTTTATCATTTTTTTCCCCTTTTTGTAGTTCCAAGTCATAATGAGCACCTGCTGGAAGTAATGCATTGAGAGTCGCTGCTACCTATGTGCTGATGACATGTCTCCGTAACACAAGCTGCCTGCCTCCCGACTGTTCTAATAGTGCCTCTTCATGCCAACTTGTCTGATGACATCACCCAGTAATGCATTCCTCTCCCTTGTTTTGCTCAACTGTTCGAACTGAACACTCATGTGATGCAATTCATGGCAATGACTTCTGTACTATTGAAAAATAAGACAATTAGAAGAATCCCAAAATTATGTCAGCTTTACACTACTTTGTAGTTTAAAAGCAGGTTTATATTCACCTTTGAAGCAAATCAAAGGCATTTGGTGTTTTTCACAGAGGAGAATGAGGCTTCAGAAACTGCAGAGCACACTTTGAATAAGGGGAAGATTTTTTTGTACCTGCACAACTTGCAACAAATTGGAATCTAGAAGAGGAGCGATTTTATCATCACTGAACCTTTTACATCTTATTCTGGATAAGAGGATGGATGCCTCTGTACTCAACCAGCATATTTTGCTGTAAAATCATTCTTTATGTCAAAATCATCATGCTCACAGTTTCCCCAGTTTGTTTTATCTTTTCCTGATTCACTGTATGAGAAAGTTAGGCCATATCTGTGTCCGAATTTTAAAAATTACATTATTAAATTTATAGTTTTCCAGTCCAAAGCTTCATTATTACGAACATTTTAAAAAAATACATCATTTGTTGTCTCAGTGTATATATATATATATATATTTTTTTTTAAATATAACACATGAAAAGGAGTACATTAAAAATGTGAAGAGTGCCCAAATACTGTATATAAATGGATATATATATAGAGAGAGACAGAGAGAGAGGGGGAGAGAGGGGGGGAGGGAGGGGGGGAGAGGGAAGGGGAGGAGGGGGAGAGACTGCGAAACAGTATTTGCTTCCACTTCAGTGTTCTAGATTTTAAAATACAAAACATTTTTAATATCAGACAAAGACAGCCTGAGTTGATACAAAAAGCATTGTTTTTTCAGTATCCTTATTTAATGATAAGGTAAACCATTATAATTAATTGATACATCATGACAATACTAAAACCAGTATATGTGATTTACATACAGGGTCTAACAAATTCATTAGAATATCTGTTAAAAAATAGGAAAACATCAGAAATGTTCAAAACAACTTGCATAAAACTGAAAATGTTAGTCAATTGACATATGAGCCAGCTTAGTGGGCTTCTCAGAGAAGTATATACAATCACTCAAGCATTTTTTTCTGTACAAGAATGCAAGTGAATACCCTTAAATTATCTTTGCCCCCAACAATAATATAATAATATGCTTTTCAACTTATTCTGTTTTGTATTGTAAACATTAAACATTAAAATTCATGGTTGACAATATTTTAGACAGAAAATGTTATTCTGGTCAAAGAGCTTCTACATTCTGGAGTATGAATTGGTACAGTAACATCAAAAATTATTTTGGTAATTACCAATGCTTTTAATTTAGGACAGCTATGGCATAAGCTCTACATTGTGTATTGGTCTGATAAAATGGTTAAGTGCTGTATATCACTTTTGTACAACTTGATATTTCAGCTTTAAATACTTGCAAAAAAGTAAAAATCTAATTAGTTTTCAATTTTTTAGTCATTATATCCTCATATAATGATAATATTGTGCATCCCTAGTTTTCTGTGTGTTTATTGCTGTTAATTGCAGGTTATTACAGCTCTGTATCCAGCAGTTGATCTATTCATCTGAAATTTTAGAGAACTGCCTGCCAGTTAGATAATGTGCAGGCTTTTCCCCCAACAGCAATAATTTGGTTGATATGTGGCTGTAATTTTGATTAAATTAGTTTTTCTTTGATTGACTACAGCCCTGGCAGTAACTGAATTTTTCAACAAATTGCAGCCATTTCAATACTATGTGTATTGTATTCTCATTGTATGACCATACTGTCTCTATTGACATAGAAGAGATGAGATTCATGACCCACAACACAGCCAGTCAACAGGAAAGACTTTTAGCTCTGTCTATCTTAATATAAAGTCCATGGCTATAACCAGGAGTTGGTTTACACAGACAAGTGTGAAGCATGCCTGAGGAGTGATCCTAACTTAATAGATAAACATGAGTTGACAGTTTTTTCTTTTGATCATGGAACCAATCAATTAATATATTGTTGCAGCTCAGCTTGTGCGAGAAGTGTTCAGTATTCACTTGGTAGTGTGAATTCTTTTATACAAGTCCTTGTGGAAAAGCAAAGCAGATGACGGGCACTTCAGAGCCCTGAGGCCAAATCAAAATAGATTGAGGTTTTCATTCATCCCATCATGCATCACACGACGTGCCTCTCCATATTTTCAACTATCTAGCTGCTGCCTTAACCTCCCTAGGCATTAAATGTATGGCTCTTTGCATTTTTCCATTTCATTGTCTTCAGTCTGTGTCTGTGTTTATGTGCTGTGATGTATGCCTAGATAGACTAATGGGTGACATTTGGGTCCGAGTCCTGAGGTGATAAAGAAAATATGAGCCAACCCCCTCCAGACACCGTATCTTTAAAAAAAATACAGACAATGCGTCTTGTTTTTCTTTAGAGTCTTACCACTATTATGTGGCCAGCAAGTATGAATACATGAAGGAGGAATGGTTAAAGACAACAATTAAGACCTAAAATGGCTTTGACTTATACAATCTGGAGACCAAGGAATGTAACTGGGTTGCTCAATCTTAAATTTGGCTTTAGGCGCTAAGTGAACCAGCTTAATGTACCTGACTTTCATGTTGAAATTGCACTAGAGCACATTTATAGCGACAGAAGGGTGATGATTTATGTTTTTCTTTGGAGCCCCCAGGAAATGGACTCTAATGTCATCTATATACAGATGAATCACCTTTTCCTCGCTGTGCTTTGAGCATTCAGAAACACTGCTGCACAGATTTTAAAATGCCTGTGTAGTGTGAAGGATCCTTGATGGGAAATTTGTTACCTGGAGGGGCAAAGTTAGGACAATTATGCAAGGACGATATTGTTGACAATCAGTAATTGACTAAGGAGATGTCAGGGAATGTTTGCCAGTGAGGCAATCTGCTCCCATGAAACCTGGAAATGAATGCTTTAATTAACAGGTTTTGTAGATTTACAACATGACAGCACTTTTCAGGGACCTTTTTTCCCCTAAGAGTCCTTTTTGCAGGTGTTCAGAGTGGGATTTTTTTTTTGGGCCAAACAAAATATTCACAGAGACAAGTGAGGCGAATGTGTTTTGCAGCCAAATCATTATAGATTAGATGGATAAGATTTACCACCCTCTTACAGACCTCATTGGCGTTAACATAATTGTGCCTTCCTTCTCTGTGATATAACTGTATGCAAGTTGACAGCCGTGACGGCAGTATATTAATGCATTTCTCAGAGGAGCAAACTGGGTCATAGATTTATCTGTAATCAAAGTATACCTTGTAAAAGACATTTCATAGGACATAAATGGCAAGAATGACCAAAGAATGAACAATCAGAGCAAAATTTAAAGGAGATGAGAAATAAAACAACTACTATGAATCTAAATTGAGATAACAGGATTTAATTTGAAGTTACACTGAATGTATTAAATAATTCATGGTATTTAACCCTCAGGTTCCTTAGATCCTTTTGGGGGAATGAACAATTTAGCTTAAAGGTTATCTTACCATTAATAATCCAATTGATATGTAATATGTTTTTTGTTATTTTATTTTGAAATTTGACCTCAATCTGTTGAAGCAGGCAGATGGTGCACTGTTTATTTAAAATGATCGCACCCAACCCTTTATGGCACAAAAACGGCCTCATTAAAACATTATGACAGTGATTTTCAATCATATGGCATAAAAACGCCACACATGATAATAAAGAAAGATGTATTTATTCCCCACTCACCACTGAGGGCAGTCGTGTGCTCTCTTTTAAGCTCAGGTTCTCATCCAGAGGTCTTGGACTTAAAGGGGTCTGCTAATTCTTGGACTGCACTGTTTTAGACAGAGAACTCTGGTGATGTTTCTGGAATTTGCTGCAGCCACTTTCCTAATTTTGGGTCGTAGTGTGAGTGCTCCTACTACCACAGAGACCATTATGATCTTCACTCCCAACAACTTCTCTAGTTCCTCTTTCAGTCTTTGGTATTTCTTCAGCTCCTTGTGCTCCATTTTCTGGTTGTTACTGTTGCTTGGGATCGCTACATCTACCACAACAACTATGTCCAGTTGGTTAGCCATTACTAGTCTGTATCAGGAAGTCTCTCAGGATATTGGTTTGGTCGTTCTCAACAAACTTGGGAGGTGTCTCCCATTTTGACCTCAAGACCTCCTTTTTTTCACAACATAGTGAGAACAGCTTTTACATTGTTTATAGAATGAAGTAGAACAATATACTCACCCAGAAGGCTTTCCTGATCCAAACAGTGCTTCGGTAGATATTTAGATCCAAAATCGAGCGGCGGACATCCATATAATGGTAGCACACGGGGCATGTATAGCGCTGCTTCTAAAACTGCATTAATCGTCCAAAAACTCATTAGTTCACCAATATTTCATCATGGTTTGCTTACGCTACTCCTCCACAACAGTCCGGTGTTGCTCCACCCATGGTTTTGTGACTGTGCTGACCTCTGAACTGAAGACTGCTCTCTGGCCAGCTGTCCTTCTCTTTGCCTCTGCGTCCTCCTTTCAATGAGCTCCTCATCTGTAAACTCTGGCTCAAAACTGTAAGGACACCCATCATATTCAAAGTTCTCGTCCACAACATCTTCATCAGATAGATATTCATCCATTTTGCACAAAACTGGAAGAAGAAAGTTGTTGAGTCCCCGGCGGTCGCCCCAGAAACAATGACCGTACTGCGCATGCGCGGCAGCCGTAAAGAAAGTTTTCAGTTCAGAGGTCAGCACAGTCACAAAAAAATAGTGGAGCGACCCCGGCCTGTCTTGGAGAAGTAGCCCGAGCGGACCATGATGAAATATTGGTGAAACTAATGAGTTTTTGGATGATTAATGCAGTTTTAGGAGCGGCGCTATACATGCCCTGTGTGCTACCATTATACAGATGTCCGTCGCTCGATTTTGGATCTAAATATCTCCCGAAGCACTGTTTGGATCAGGAAAGCCCTCTGGGTGAGTATATTGTTCTACTTCATTCTATAAACAATGTGAAAGTTGTAGAAACCGAACTTATCCTTTAAGGGAGGCGGTTTTGACAAGCTAAGGATTTCAAGTGTCTGCTGCTTGGGTTAGCTTAGCATCAGCCTTGCTATCATCAGCTTTTGCTACCAATGGGTGGTGACAGGTGAAGTGAGCCATATTTCCAAAGTATCTCATTCTCATGCATCTCTCTTTACAAACCGCATTTCCATTTTCATCTACAAGTAACGCGACTTAAAAACACATGTCAGACAATTTTTACTGTTGAAGATTACAACCCCCTCCCCTCACAATGGTTTGGTCCAAACTATTTCTCCCAACAACCATAGTAGCTGCTGCAGCAGAGCCACGTGTGCACAGAGGTAGGCAGGCACAGCGGTGGTGATCGGATGAAGTAAGTGTATTAAAGCACGGAATGGTTGACAAATTGTTCATCACTCCACTTGTTCAACAAGCACAGCAGGAAAAACAAAATTTCAACTGTGTTCGAAGTTGGCCGGCATGTTTTAAATTAACAAAGCACGTAGCTAATAGGGTGTTTATTTTTAAGCTAAAACGAAATTTGGACTGTATGTTACACATCTTTTCATTTTAGTTAGGTTTGATTGTCCAGAGTTTTTCTCTCCTCTCTGCCTGATCCTCATCCTCTCATATATGACACAAATATCACACTATGTTAGAATTCTCTTTAAAAATGTATGTACTTTAAATCTATTTCAGTGTATTTATTTAAAAAGAAAGTAGTTATAACTCGGACTTAGATGTTCACTTGAACACATCCAGTTTCTTATTACGTCCACACTGTTAATTTCCACTCCTTATATTCCTCCAGTTAAAACACTTTTTACATTATTTTTAAGTCAGGTGATTTTACATTGGACACTTAGTTTAAAAGGTTTGTGAATTTAAGTTTGGTAATATATTCAGATTTTGTTTGTTTTCTTTTTGACAGTTGAATAAAAGCATTTGCTTGAAGAATAGTTTGATGTAGTTTGTTCATTAAAGTTTTTCTTCTAGTTTTACAACTTTTATTGAGCTCTCAGTTCTTGTAAAGCTGCTGTAGTGATGTTAACGGTGAGATGAGAAATCCTGTTAGGTCACAAATGGTGTTCACACCTTCCAACCAGTACACTTCTAGGGATTGCTGGTTGAGCATAAACAAACCTATAGACAGGTGGAATATGGACTAATGCTGCATTCACACCGCGAGCGACCCAGCTACCAAAGTCGCGTCGCCCACTTGAGTAGCGTCGCGCATCCATAAATACCTTTTGGTAACCGCTGCCGTCGCTCAGTGACGTCACGTCCGCTCGAGTTTCACCGCAATCATATCATATATCACATAATAGGATGTATAAGCGGACATTATTCCAGCTGTGTCCTTTTCACTCACTTATCAGACAAAACTTTGCAGCTGATGATGCAGCAGCATTATCTGAGAGTTTACCGCGGTCCATCTAGGTGGAATGTCCTCACTGAGATTAGTTCCGCCTAGACGGAAGTCATCCGCCCTGTAGTCCGGATGAATAACTGCACCGTCACACGTACACACACCGCTGATTGGCTGATGCTGCACAGCCACAACCGACATTGCCTGAATAGATCAACTTTTTTTTAACTTTGACATCGCGCAACGATAGAAGTGATCGTCTTGTACGCGGCTGTCGCATCGCCGGAGGGTTAGCCCCGCCCCATCGTGGCTGTACATTGACTGTGAATGGAGAGTGATTGCCGAGGTAGTACAGGTAGCGTCCGGTGTGAACGCACCTTAGCAAGGAACAATGATTTATAGTTATTGTTTAATATAGCTTTGCAAGACATTTGAGAAAGTATCAAAACAACACAGCAAAAATGTAGCATTTATTTTAAATTTTATTGTTCATTGTGTGTCCCCATCCCCACCCCCACTCCCAACATTGAACAGGGATTTTTGCCCCTGGACGCGAGGATTGATTAAAGGTTGGAAATCTTATGAATAATCATCTATCAGCCGATATAGCCAACTTTTGATGATATTCAATAATACCCTATATAAATAAAGGTTACTGGTGTCAATCATCATTACTTATTGGAAAATGGCCAAGAAAGTGATGAAAGGCAAACCATTCATTGTGCAGGACGGATGCGGTGACTGATTGATTAATTTACTTCTTAAACCGTCAAAGTATAGGACTTGGTGATGGGGGGACCATTTCAAATATTCAAAGGGGCGAATGTTCTCGTGAAACACCTATTAATCATGGGAGATTTTGGCTGGGCAGATGAATTGGGGTGTCGCTTTTCTTTGCTCTCTGCCACAGAATCATTAGCTACAACAGTCGCTCAGACCAGAACAGACATGAAGGCTAATCAGCGGCTATAATGGACACACTTCATAATTGTCAGTCTTTCTCTGGGCAAGATAAGCCGAGGGGGCTGAGAGCATGCTATGAAATGCAGGCGGCTTTGAAGGCATGAGCTGAGAAAGTGATGTGCCTATATACTCATTATTTTACCTCCAGACTGAAGAATACAAAGGATTTTCAACATTTAATACCACAGTATTTTTAAAGTACAAATGTCATCCTATTCTTATACTTACTGAAGCGAAGTCAGCTCCCTATAATTAAGGCAACTTTATAGGCACAGTTCCCAGGCGAGTGTATGTACGAGTACCTGTGTTAGATGTTTCATCTTTATTAGCCAGAGCATGGTAAGCCTAGCTCTTCATGCGCTAATCCCCAGCTAAAGAAACAGCTTTCAAGGAATTAACATCAAAAGTAAAGCTTTGCGTGCCGGCGGGGGAGCTTTCAACAGAGCCTGCCTCAACTATCTCCTAAGTATTTTCAGAGCCTCAGGGATGAAGTGGAAGTTAAGTTTAACTTGCTCTGTGTTCTTCGGCAAGTCTTTGACCTTGTTCTCAGGTCCCTTAATAATCCCTGATATGTTTGAATCCGTACAGCGTAGGGGGCGTTTCCACAGGGCACTGGCAGAGGGTGAGGTTTTTCACCAGGGCCCATTGCCCCCTTCTTCTTCTCTTTTGTCATAATTCCTGTGATCAGCAGGCGGAGGGTACATGCAGTGGAGGTTTTGGATCAGGACTTGACTGACATGAATTACTCACATAATTACCCACTGTGCATTGCAAATCTGTGAATATCCACCACATGTTTATGTCGTTCATGTGCAGTAAAAGCAGCTCAGTGTTACAGTTTATAAGTGTGCACACAAACTTGTTTTTATCTTGGTGATCAAAATTTGGAATAAGAAACATCCAGGATTATTGCCAAGCACATAAAAGAATATTTTAGCATTAAAAAATGATTTAAAATAAATATGAAACTCCTACGCTGAATTGGATAGAGAAGCAACACTGATAAAGTAGAACACTTTAAGCATCAATCAATATGTATATTTGAGTCTGGACAAGACACACACTGCCCAGAGTTGGCTAAAATGACTTCAGATATCCTGTGAAAATTATTTTAAAATCTGGGGTTTAGGAAGAATTAACACAATGCATTTATTGATTTATGGATAAATTATTTTTTAATATGTATGATAACAAAATAGGGATTGATAGAAACACAGCTACATTTGCAAAACACAACTAAGGACAGTAAAAAAGGAAAAGTATTGCACATTTATTCCTACATGTTATACATTTCTCAACAGCTGTAAGAAGACAATTCTATCAAAATGGCATAAACAAACACAAATTTATGAGAAAATAAAACATAAAAACAGCTGTAACTTTCTGGCTCTTCATACCTTACAGGTTACAGGATGCAACAAGGAGCAGCCCACCCAAAGTCAATGCTGGGCCCCTGGAAGAACTTGTTAAAGGGCTCTTCTCAGATGCAATTTGACTATATTAATTTGTGAAATATGCCAGTAGGCATAAAAACCTCATTTTCCTTCCCCATAGGGGCTTTAGTATACATGGATATAAATTAAGTCATAAAATGCCCCAAATAGATTGTAGAAAATTATGATTATGATACCAACACGTGTATGCTGCAAGATTAGCACTGGCATTAGCTTAAGCATTAGCACCAGAACTAGTTCAGACTAGCTTTCGCCTGCTTATATCCACTCAGTGTTGTGTTGCTTGTCTTGCCTTGGCCTTTGACACTGGCCTTAAAGTGCAATCATTTAAGACAAATGGTCCAGATCACAACATTAATGTCACAAAAATAAAGGTTGTACCGTTTCAAGAGGATGGTGTTTACATATTGAAACAGGCACCATAATGCTAAAATGCATTTTTGCTCCATTGATAGGTCATGTGATTGTATTTGGGATACAAATGGCAGGAAATCAGAAGTGAAATGGAGGATTAACCGTGTCTTTACTAACTTACAATGGCTCCACCATGGCTATGGGGGAGAGAAGACTTTAACCTATATTCTCCTATGGGTAGCCAGGAGTGCAATCATACTTTTTTCCCATTGTTTGGTAAGATATTGTCCTCAGAGCTTGTAATAAATTCAGAATGAAAGAGTGCAAGATTTAGGAGGATGACATAAGACACTGAAAACTTAAGCAGCACAACATAAAGTAAAACTAAAGAGTTAAGTCCAGACCAAATGTGTCAGGTTGTGATAGTGACCTTAAACCATCCAGTTGCTTTTTCTCCAGATCCAAATAAAACATACAAATATGCTGCTAATGTAATTGGTTTGATATTTAAGATGAAATAAAATGTTAAAAGTATGCAGGGGGTCTTGAAAAAGGTTCTGAAATGAGATTCAGCCTCAGACTATCTATATAGTTTGCAGCTCTCTTGCATAAACATGTTCGAGTTAAAATAAGAAAAACTGCTGAAGTGTTTGACAGGAAGAGCTTCTTCATTGTCTTTCATTTTTCCCAGTCAACAGCTTAAACAGTAGTACCAATCAAGGTCTTACTGTCTGGAGATGGTACATGATAACAGTTTTATTTATCAGTTTTATGATAGATTACTGAACAGGGTTTAAAGGGATTTTTGAGAGGGAGTTGTATGAGATCCATGGCATTAGCCACAGTGACAGAGATCTGCTCTACATTTGTTCAGAAATAGTTGGAATGGAACTAGGGCACTACATTTCTGCAGAAGGTGTAAATCATGTAGAGTTGTCACCATTTACAGCAATGAATTGACCTTGTCTACCCCAAAAAAATTGTATAGGTGCAGACCTAATCTCTGTTGCATACGTTGGATTACATATGCCATGTAACCTCATATATAACCCAACTTCAAGAACCCAACTGTTGCTTTAAGCCCCATTGCCCTGTAATGAGGGTGTTTATCATTTGAAATACAAAGCAGGCTAAGGCCCAAATAAGTGGGTCTTCATTAAGAAAATAAACTGCATTTTTTGAACTGAACATTAAAAATCACCACATTAATCTCAAAGAAAGAAAAATTGCTCAGTAAGTTTTCCAAATATCGCTCAGCCCTAATTTGAGGTTCAAACAGCTCCAAATATTTATCCTGGGGTTTGTGATGCACCGACTCTTTGCTGTTCTATGAGCACACAATTTAATGGCCATTAATCTGACATTATGATTAAATATCTTTTTCTTTCTCATAGTTGTGGCTCCAGTTCTACAGAGAAATATTGATTATGTCATTTAGGGGTAGCATTTTTCTGTCTATTTCAATTATACCCTTTCACCATTCTGTTTTTATGATTGCAGCAACAGCTCTCTATCTGCTGTTAAATGTTCCATCCCCGCAGATTTGCAGATGAATTGAACCAACAAGTCCATGAAGCTTACATAATGTTTATTTTTAATCTTTATATTCTGTAGACTGTAAAGTAACACATCACTGGTTCCTAAAGCCCTGTTCAATAGATTGTTCTTTGGCCGGTGATGATTGCTTTCACAATACTTCCTCTTGCTTATGTTCCCATAACTCATTTAGTCTTTCATAGAGTGTGACAGCTTGGATTGAGCTAAGGGACACTGACGACAGATTCATTGTGCTTTTCCAACATACAGTCAGAGAAAATGACTTTGGCAGCTTTTCTTTGTAGCTCAAAGCAAAAAACAAACCGCCCCCCATCTCCTGTCTTGTGAGGTCCAGGCTGAATTCTCTGTGGTACGATAAATCGCTTGTCTACCTGATGTTAACATTCCATCAAGCAATCATCAGGCAATCTGCTTTCTCTCCTCCAATTCTATTTTTAAGGCTTTCTTGAAAGAAGTGCTGGGGGATTTATTTTGTCACATGTCACACAAGCTGTGGGACTCTGAAACAGGCTGAACCGCAGGTCACATCACAATGTCTCTATTATACACTTACGACAAGGTGAGCTAGTTTGACTGGGACATTGCATTATGATGAGCTTTGATAACATTTGAAAGTCTCGGGCTGAGACTTTGTGAGCGAGAGGAAGGAGAAGAACAAGAAATATTTCCACAGGGCAACATGGTGTATCTGTTTCCAGCCAGAATACTAAGCTACCTGCAGTACCTCATACATATATAAATACATAGTACAGTGCTGCCAGGTTAATGCATTCAGCCCTGCTGTCTCTAATATCTGTGGTTACCTTCATGTGTAAGCTTGCTCATGTTATTTAAAGGAAGTTGCAGATAACCAATTTTTCAACAGTTTAAACTGAAGTAAAATCATAAAAAGGCAAAAATGGCCTTCAACAAAGGCTCCCTCCAAAATGTAACTACAGTGGGTCCTCATTCAAAGGACATGCCAGCATCTCCTCCTCCCAGACCCTGAACCATGAATAGATAGAATTACATCAACAGCCTGAGAATCAGGTCACTTTTCACAGTTGTTACTAATCAGAGGTCATTTTCACAGCTAGATTATATGGGAGAGTTGTTCCGATAGAAGTGGGCATTTAATGCTCAGCACAGGCCATTTTTTATCAAAGTAATTGATCCCTATTTTGGCACAAACAACCCAACTAAGCTCACCTGAAAGAGATCCAACTTTGGAGCAGTTTGTTTACAGTGAGGACACAATCAACCCAGCACCTGGCACGAACAGGGCAACAAGTTCATTCATCACACTGCTGTAGGTGTATAAGCAGCAGTTTTACCCATACTAACTGCATTACAGCTACCAAGCAGATGACAAAGAACAAATTAAAAATACTGTTCAGCTCCCACAGAGTCACTTATGTTAAGAGGGACAAAATACCATGAAAAAAAGCAACAGGTTATTTTGACACAGCAGGCCATCACACGAATCAACAACATAGCCCAGGGGTGGGCAAGTGGCAGCCCGGGGGCCAAATGCGGCCCTCCACATCACTAAATGTGGCCCGCCATTCTTTCCCAAAAGCCAGCAGCTGCAAATATGGAGAAAACTCAGATATCCAATAGAAATAATTCTATATAATCTTATTTAAGTTATTTACAACCTTACTTTGCTCTTATAGTGTCTAAATATCTTTCATGAAGCCTTAAACATTTTATAAAGCATTACTCAATACTATATTTAAAAAGTGGCAGCAGCAAAATATTTGAGCTTTAAAAATTTGAAAACTACATTTTATTAATTTTAAAATAGCTTCATTGACTTTAATTCCATGTATATTAGCTAAATTTCCTTGAATTCTATATCAAGTTCATTTGGTTATGCATAATAACTTGTATTTATGTTGTAAAATATGAATATTGGTATTCTAATTTATGACAAATTTATATTCTCATTTGTTTATCCAACTTTTTTTTTTTTTTCATTATCGAGAGTTTCTGAAAATTTGTGACAATGTGGCCCTCAGGCTGGGAAAAATGGTTTTATGTGGCCCTCTTGGAAATTAAAGTTGCCCACCCCTGACATAGCCCAACACACCAGATAGACTGTTTAGTATATTTTACTATCCCAACCCAGCCCTAGGAAACAGCCCTTAGATAGTGTTTGGGAATGTACAGAACCGTTTACAAGCATCTCTGGCAGGTGATCGGATGATTACATTCATTCCAGGTCAGTCAGATAATGTCGTTGTTGGGCTGTGCTGCCACATTGTAAAATGCAAGCCACTGGGCAGAACAAGCTGCCATGTCAGAAGTGGTGCAAAAATATAATTTGTATCAAGAAATGCTTTCAGTATTGTTTGATTTCATTTAACAAAGAAAAGTAGTCCATATCTAAATATACTGCTACTGAAGCTGGAAGCTTCAATGCTAATTTCAGAATGGGAAATCACTCAGCTTGAACCCATGCTTTTCAGAATACTGCCATGTGAGCATGAAACATTTCAAAGGCTAGATGCAAACTTGGGATGCTTTTCAACTGAATTTGAAATAAGCACCTAAACTGTATGTGTGAAAACCACATAAACTTAGCTCTAGGACTAACAGTGCATTCTGAAATTTCAGAAAATGTGCGCGAGTATTATGTGTTTCAGGAAACCTTGTCTAATTTGACACAGAAAACTAGACTATTTTAGCAAAACATTTATATAAACCATCTCTTGTTTTTTTATTAGATTACCTCCGCCAAGGAGGTTATGTTTTCGGGAGAGTTTGTTTGTCTGTCTGTACGTCCGTCCGTCTGTGAACAAAATAACTCAAAAAGTAATGGATGGATTTGGATGAAATTTTCAGGAAATGTTCAGCATGGGAAAAGGAAGAACTGATTCGATTTTCGTGTTGATCTGGATCAGAGTCCGGCCGCCATGGCGAAAAATGTGATTTCTGTGAATAACTACTGAACTAAAATAGATATCATTATGAATCCAGTTGCTAATGGTATGTTTTCATGGTCAAGGAATCTAAATATTTAGATGAAATAAAGGTAGGACTAATGTTTATGGTCAAAATCACAAAATGGCTGAGGACTGTGGCACTGGCGGAGGTCTGCGCTCTCCGAGTGCTTTTCTAGTTTTATTTGAAATAAAAACAAGGCTAGTAATGTCCCTGTGAGAAGAAACTCCAGGTCCTGCCATCCTGAAAACAATGAATATGCTCAGGTGCTGTTTCTCTGTTGAAGGGGAATGTTGGAAGAGGGTGTTACATTCTTGAGCTGTTAGTTGTTTGCATTTGGTTGCAGCTCAAAAAAAGATGAAGCTGGATCACTTTTAGCCCGTATACCTGACACCAGAAACTTTTAAAACACTCTGAATGTACCATATGCTGATATGTGTTCACTTTTTCTTCATAAACATTTTAATCTACTTCATCCTTGACAATAACTATTCTGGTTTCAACTGTTTCCACAATTTTAACCCTTTAAATGCCAGTGTAGTTGATAACTCAAAAATGTATGCTTTAAAAACACAATTAATTGAAATAACTTCACATTATTGAGTGCAAAGTGAAATTTTCTGGGTAGGTTTATTACAGTATTGGACATGTCAATGATTAGGAACAACATGTTTTTTTTATGGTTTTGTACTGGCTCTACTTGGTCGAATTAAAGAAACCGCTTCCATAGACAACCATCATACCAACTGGAGCCCCAATGGGAAGCCCCTCTTATTATCCATGCAGCTTGGATTTTGACAAAGTGTCAGTGAGGAAATGGATGAGACTTCAGGTGCTGATGTGTCATTAGAGACATAGGAGGTGTAGGTGGTGCAACATTGAGAACTAATCCAGTTTTTTTTTTTTTTTTTTTGTACATTGAATTGGCGTGCCATGACTCATGACAAGTGAGTGAATCAGGATCATCGATCTTAAGCAGGTTAGATTTGTAAATTTCGCTCACTGCACACCTACATAAACAAGGGACCTGTTACCAAGTCTTTATTATTATATTACATTAATATCCCATTGCCTATTGCTCCGTGTATTATAAGGGATGTCTATGTTAGCTGTTACTTTATTATGACCCAGCAGAAAACTACAATTCCATAAAAACTGCGCGTTTTCTTCTCTTTTAAATACCCCAGACTGTTGCAATCTCACCCATGGATGTATTATAAGAACTGGATAGCGTGGCTCTGCCTTCTACCATGTAACGGATTTGAAGCCAAAATATTCTCCGGCAGGGCGCCGCCATTGTGCAGCCAGTAGAGAATCTGGACCATATTTCGACGTAGTTGTCGTAAACTGTCGCAAAACTCCCCAGCATACGCCGTACACAATCATTGTGAAACTGCCGTAAACCGCGGTTATTTTTAAACTCTAATAACTGATGAAAAATAAACTTTTCAGAAAAAAGAGGACTTGGAAAACACGCAGCCCAATAATACTTTCATATCACCACAGCATACGGATGGGAGAAATATTTCTACGAGGTGTATTAATTTTTTGAAGTTTCACTACGGCCCGTCCAGATGAATGGGGGAGACGGAGATTTGACCTATACTGCAGCCAGTCACCAGGGGGAGCAGTTTTCGTGGCGGCTTCAATTTGAGCCCAGCGAGATGGCGTCCATGTTTTTTACTGTCTATGATCCCACCCAGAAAAGTTCAGTTTGCTTTCAATATGTTAAACATACAGTATAAGTACATAAGTGTTAAAATGGGCACTTAAATAATTCAAATTGACATTTAAAGGTCAAACTTGTGTAAATAATTGAATATTTGGTCACAATGATCAGGACTGAAGTGGATCAAAAGATTTATGAGAAAAACTTGAAAAAATATGAACACTTACATTTTAAGGCATTTCAGGAAGAAAAAAATGACCTCTTTAAGGCTCTGTGTAACAATCATGTGCTCCACAGTAAAGACAGGTGCAGCATGATTTGTGTTTGAAAAGAAAGAGTCAAAATCAGTAAAAAATACACCTTTGTGCCAAATATGAAGAGAAAAAGCACATCTGCTACAAGATAATTAGAGAAAGTACACCATCAAGGGGACAAAATTGTCCTCTTGATAGTGCATGACGGTTAATCAAGATTTTTACAAACATAGTTTCAGTCATTTTGCCCTCAAGCAGGTCTGAAATATGAGGTTTTCAAATAGATGTGTTAGTTCTATCCAATCATTTAATTGAATGGATATGAAAAATTCTTCTGTTTATCTCAGATCCATCAAAGTCATGACCAAAGAATGATCTGAATATAACCGAAGTAAAAACAGAAACATCTGTTCAGTGATTTGAAGGCTTATTAAATTAACAGAAGAAGTGTGTTTCAGGCTGAGTAAATAATAAGGTTGAGTTGTTGAGGCGGCAAAGAAATCAATAAGATGTTGTTTGAATCTGAAATGAAGCATACAATGATGAATTGATGCACCCTTAAACTCACCATGTTCTGCTATGATTGAATACACAGCTCTCTTTTGTTCCATCCATGGTGAAGGAATGAGATGAGGCGCAATCAGGGTATTTCTGCAATCTGTTGGAAAAAAATCGACTTTGTTTCTCATTCTTATTTGGTTTGAGGTCATCACTGCAAAGCCTAAATTCTATTGTAGATTTTGCTGTCTTGAATAATACTAAATTTTTTTGTCTATGAAACAAGTCAAGGTTAACCAAGGTTTTATTAGTGACATGAAAATTAGGGTAAAAAAAAAAAAAAAAATCGCAACAGTGAGCTGGATTATCTGTGAATCTGTTGGACAGATGTTGAAAATCTTGTTTTGCCCATTTCACTAACAGCAAAATGTGTCCAATTTGTTCTGGTATCCATGTCTTTGTGTAAAATAGGTTGTAGGAAAAATTGATGAACAGTTTTTCCTTAATTTGCAGAAAATTCAGATAAATGAAAAACAATAGTTGACTTAGTTTCGTGCTTTTTCAGTTTTAATATGATACACTGATTAATTTGGATACAGGAGGAATTCTTTGAATGACTGGCTCACAAATATTGACTACTGATTTAAACTAAGGTTCTGACTCAGACCTCAGATCACAGGTTAACTATAGAGACTGGTAGTGACAATATGAGCTGGTTCCCAGAGGAGTACGGACTTTGCCACCACTGTGACACCTAAGAGACAGAGCTTGATCCTGTCTTAAATAATAAACTGAGAGAAAAATACAATCCCCAAATAACAGTCAGTCAGAGTTTGAATATGAGCAATATCAGAAAATTCCATATTTACTGGGTGAAGTTCAAACCTTTGAGATCTATCTATCTATCTATCTATCTATCTATCTATCTATCTATCTATCTATCTATCTATCTATCTATCTATCTATCTATCTATCTATCTATCTATCTGGCAGAAATGTGATCATAAAACTATTTTACCTTTTTTACCTTTACTATCATAATATTGATGATTCATACCATGGATTTAATGATTGGTTGATTTATTTAACCTTAAAAATTATGATCAAATGCTTTGGCAACATCCATGCTAATAAAGCTCATTAAATTGAAAATGGATTGAAACTGACTCAATACCCTTGTACAAGAAATGGTGGAAACCACCATTAGAACTGGAGGACAGGAGAACCCCAGGTCACCTGTTGTGTAGGTGTGTGAACTGTAAGTCCATGCCACCAAACTCAATGAGATACAAGTGGGACTTGGTCCAGACACTTCAGACACTCATTGTGGATCAGAAGAGACCAGTGGCTTATGCACGAAGGCCTGCAGAGTGCAGCACTCATCATGCAAATCTCACTGCTGAAATGAATGCTTATATTTGTACAGACTTGACTCAGAGTTTCACCAGTTTCAAAGAAAAAACTGGAAAGCCAAATGAAAGTTTTCCTTTAAAGTAAGTTTTCAGGCATTTTTTTTGGTTACATAAAGACACGGCAAATGGTCCTGCTGATACTCTGTGAAAGGGCACTGTATGTTTGCTGTTGACAAAGAAAACTGATTTTAAATGATGAAATAAGACGGATTATCGTTATGATGTCCTGATTAGTTCAAACTTAGATGCGAGCTATCAGAGTTTTTACAGGTGTACTTGGCTAAATATAAGAGAATTTATTTTAAAAGTACACTCAGGGATAATGGAAGGAAAAGTAAGCTATGTAGTGTGATGTAAGTAGTAATGAATCAATTAATAATTGCCACTGATCTGGGTCATGTGTTGACAATCACTAGCTTTTATGTGACATCACACACCAATGGAAAGGACACTCAGCAGACTAGAAAAGATTTCTTTGAAGGCTATAGAGATCTTTATGATCTTGTCTCAATCTAGCTAGTTGTTTTTTAACCATGCCATCCATCCATCCATCATCTACAGTTAATCCTGGGCCTGGTCATGGAGGCAGCAGGCCAGCCCAGACTTCCCTCTTCGATGCCACAATTTCCATTTCCTCCTGGGGGATTCCAAGGCGTTCCCAGGCCAGATGGGATATATAGTCCCTTCAGCGGATTCTGTGTCTGCCCTGAGGTCTCTTCCCAACTGGGCATGCCTGGTAAACCTCTGCAGGAAGGGGACCAAGAGGCATCCTAATTAGATGGTCAAACCACCTTAACTGACTCTTTTCAATGCAAAGGAGCCACAGCTCTACTTAAAGCAGCACTACGGAAGATCCCCGCTTGACCGGAGAGTGAACTCAACTACCCATGAGCTCTAGTGCGCGCATACTGTCGACAGATCTGCCGGTCGCGTGCGTTTGTTTTGTATGCGAATCACAGAAGCCAGGACTTCGCTCAAAAGTATTCTTCTGTCTTCAGCGGCTGTTTGCAGGATGGATAGTGACGAGGTAATGTATTTATTTTTGACTAAATGACGATGTTAAAAATCGCTAAGTTCAACTTGGTTTTATTACCGTGAAGTCGCCCCCGTCCTGTTGAAGTGATAAAGTGAATAAAAGTAAAGACAACGACGAGCTGGCAATATTACACACTTGAAAAAGGTCTAAACAAAACTACATACTGGTACGTTCTGGATTTGTTGTGCTGTACTTTTTTCCTGTCAAGTTTTTTTGAGGAACTTCGTCATAAATTTGTCACCCAACATACCTGATAGTAGTCGGACATCCCTCCTCGTCTTTTATTTCACGCCAGTGAGTGAACGCCAAACCGATGTTTATTTTGGTCCGAGCATTCAGCTTGTTTTTCTCTCGCTTTCTTTGTTTTGTATCCTCTGAAAAAACTTTTCTATTCATTACGTTCTTCGTTTCCTCCGCCATGGTTACAGCTCGGCATTAACGATTGGTTTTTGCCAAGACTTCCATATTTTAAACGAATCAGGAATTGGGGGAAGTGACGTATGCCGTAACGCAGTCCAAACTTGTAGTTTTTTTAGTGTGGCAGGGTTCCCATCATCCACCTCGCAGTTACATAGCGCCAGTGAAAGGGATACAGACCACTCCAGAGGTGTCATTCAACTCCACTGTAAAGTGGTGGACCATCACAATGAATATAGATGGATTATATTATGTTTGAAAACTACATAGAGTTGGTTTAAAGCATCAGCTTAACTCCCTTTACTATGAGAGTTCAATACAGGGCCTGCAACACTGCAGATGCAGCACCAATTTTGCTTAGCTACGAATTTTACCCTCACTCATGAACTAGACCAAGGTACTGAAAGTCCTTCAATTGGAATAAGGATTGCGTTCCACCCTTGAGGAAGCAATCTACCTTTTTACTATGCCATGACCTGTGTAGTTACTGGTGTAACAAAATTTTGTGAAATAAAAAATGAGATAAAATTCAAAGAAGCACAAAATAAAAAATGTGAAGGGGCGCCGTGCACCACTGTCACTGGTGATTTTTTACCCTCCTCGCCTACCGTAGCAAAACACTTGCTTCAGAATGAAGGAAGACGAGGTTGAGGAATTAGCTGATGCTCCTTCGTCAAATAAATCAGTTGTGTGGACCTTTTTTGGCTTCCCATTTAAAAGACGAGAGAACGGTGGGAAGATTGTGGACAAAACAACAACCGTGTGGAAAAATATGCCGCTACAGTTTGCCGTATACTGCGGCGAGTACAACTACCAACTACTTCAAACTGGAGACAGGCAGCAACCGTATGTTTGTGTAAGTCTGCATAAAAAAAAAACATTTGATTTTTGCATCTACGTTGAGTTGACAGAATTTGATCATACTTGAAGATCAGAAGTATACGCACAGCTATAGGCTAAATATTATAGTTCACAGTTCAGACATTTATAGGTCTAAACTGCAGCTCTGAGGACTGCTGATTTTTTTTTCCTTTTCAGCTCCAGCTCCATATATCTGCCACAGAAATATTTCACTTGTCCATCTGGGTAGGAGCCCTTTAAATTTGTTTTCAGGGGCAGAACGTTTAAAAAAAAAACACAAGCTTGTGATTGGACAATCGTTTTGCTTGTCACATTCATCACAGACCAATCCACATCAAGCAGGGTTGCGTCCTATAATGTCAATGTTTTCATTGAATTTGTCATTATTTTTTCTTTTACATTTTCTTCTATTATTTTGTTTGTATTGGTTGCTGATGCTGCTCAGTGATTTTTGAAGACTGTATGATGCAAAATGTGCCTGTTTGTTACTTGAAATGGCTGAATAAAGAATTGAAAAAAAAAAAAGTAGCGTACTTAGCGGCTAACAGCTAACAACAGTTAATGACCGTTAGCTGCTAACAGCTAACTGCCTTATACTATCTTCCTACACTAAATTGTAGCACACAGATGATTCATCTAACACTTGTATGTGACATGAACCTCGTCAAAGACAATCCCTACAAGTAAACTTCTGAGGAGGGCAGATTTCGCCAAGTTTGACTAAGTATCTATGAGGACAATAGGCTAATTGGCATGTCCGTTCTCATCTTCCGGTTTTCAACTTCCGGTTGTCGTCACATCCGCATTCTACAGCTACCACCTCTCTTCCCTGATTGAGCCGTTAAAAATTCATCCAAGTGAATTCATTGGACAATGGAGGCTTGCAAGACAGAGCTGCAGGATTTCAGAATCAGGAAGGTCTGTCTGCTCTGCAAGGCTATTTATTTTGTGCTGATGCAGCAATATTTTTCATATGTCCGCATTAGGAAGAAAAAGAAAATGAGACTTTTGCACAACTTCCGACTGTTGGGGATTTTCTATAATCTTTATTTTGTATCGTGAGTAATTTATATCTTGAGCCCTGTTTCGTGTTTCGTATTTCATATCGTTTCGTGAGTTGACCATTTCGTTACACCCCTTGTAGTTACTGTTTTCTTGAATAAAGGGTAGTTGTGTTTGAAGTGGATGCTACTTGCTGAAGTCAGAACCCTTGATCATACTTCTGCGGAGTCCCATCTCAGACAGAAATCCAAGAGAGGAGGAAATAGTGAAACAACGCTGTCAGACACTCAATGTTCATGATTCCTACACAAGCACCAGGGAAAGAGCTTCTGTTTTACAGCCTAATTTCTGGAACTTATTGCCCCTTTGATCATAAAGTTGTGAGCTCTCTGAGAGGTAAAAAGTAAACTCAAGACCCATTTTTGAAATCTGGCTTTTAATTTAGTTTGATTCAATGGCACTATCAATTAACATCAGTGATGCAGCAGATCACAAAAGAACCAGCTCAGTTTGGATTAAGGATTTATGTCACATTTAAAAAAAACAGTGAAAGGAAAATGACCAACAAAGCTTTCATCTTTAGAAGTTAATATTTTTATCAGTAGTTTTTAGATTCAAAAGGCAATAATACAAACAAATATTACAATTAAATTTAAAATCTTTAAATAGTAGGATTTCTAAAATTGTACTGCAACAGATGGCATGATCTTTTTTTTAAAACTGGTGAACTCTGAGTTGATGGTAAAGAAGTGCACATCATTCAAGGAGATAAAAACTATCTTAGAAGATGAGGTTTGCAGAAAAATATGTTGAAGGTGATTTGATAAATTATTTTGATAATCCACAGATCATGTGTAGCACAAACCGGAGGGGATGATCCGAACTGGCCACAAATTACAAGTGTCCCATTTAGCACTAATAAACATGTATCTCACTTAAGATCATTTAAAACTGTCCCCTTAAAGCAGAAATTACTTGAATATTTTTAAAAGAATACCTGATTTTTCAGTTTTAGCAGAAGATGACAGCAACACTTAGAGCCACAGAGGCAAATAGGTTTTAGTGTTTAGACTACGAGCAGCTAAAAGGCACCATTTTGATCCAGAGACTTTTAGATTTGAATCACATTTGTTCTTCTGTTTGAAACACTAGTAATACTCCTGCCCCTGTTATTGTTTAGGTCTTCCCAAGCAGATAGTCACAATTGTGGGATGTTGTTGTAACAGAGAGCCATATTCTTCTCCTTCGGAGAATTTACTCTTACAAAGAAAGAAACAAGTCAATGTTTTTGAGTTCAGTCATAGCAAGATTCTGCTTGTTACCAGAGAGATGGACAGAAACTCTGCGATCATTGAATTTTCTGAGAGTTTTATTGTTGCTTTTTTTTTATTACAGCCGATAACAGAAGCAAAGCCATTGTCAGATGTTTTTTTTTATCGCAAGATTTCCATTATCTTGTAACTACTGTTTACCTTCTCTCTCCTCTCTGGACACACCAGAGGCAGTCTTTACCTTTCATTCCTGGAAGTTTGTCAATGCGATACAGAAAACAATTGATCTTTTTGTTGGTGAGAGAATAAACTCCATGCAGAAGTTGTGACAAAACACCCTGCATTGTGTTTTTTTTTTATGTGAAGCATAAACATATAACACTGAATGTGGTGTGCAAAACTCAAGTTTTCACCCAAACTTCATGTGTTTTTAGACTTGTCTGTGTCCCCCTTGTCTTTCCAATGCTCATGTGTAATTCACCAGTGTGTTGCATTAGGAGAAGCCACTCTGGAAGCAGATGGAGGTGTATCCTCAGTTTAACTGGTCGTGCACTCCTGGGAATGCTAAATGAGACAGAGCGTGCAATTTCACAAAGCATGCATTTTTAAGAAAGTACAACAATCCCAGCATGTGTAAGAGGAGGAAAATCTGGGGCTGTCAGAATTTAGGACAACAAAACATCTTACCAACTTCTGCAACCATCGCTCCGTCTCAAAACTACATTTATAAGAGCTCTGAACAGAAGCAATAAGACTTGGTACTATTGCACATGAAAGCTGGGCAGTCACAGACTTTTGAAAAGAATATTTAAAGTATTATACCCCTAACAACCTCTTTTTCTCTAAGCACATGAAGAGCTCAGGCCTTAAAATTGTGCAACATGACAAGCGCTGCATTAGTTGGTTTGTACAAACTTTCCAGTTGGTATACTTACAGGGAGAACACTGTGTAAGTAATATGCACTCAGGAATTAGATACACTATCCCTATTGTTTGCGCTGCACTAAGGGTTGTGTCCTTGCTTACAAGATCACAAGAGAGCAGACACTTCATCAGGTAATGGCGTTAATGTAAGAACAGGAAGAGCAACATGTAAAAAACAGGAAATTCTTTTTGCTTTATGTTGATTTGTTCAGCATCAATATTAATTCCTCCATCTCTGCTGTATTTCAAAATGACCCAGAAATTCAGAGCACTTGTTCTCCTGTACTGGGTCGATCTGTGTGTCAGAGATTAAGTGTCTTCTTCTGAAAAGTATTTCTAGAAGTCTTGCGTGGAGGTGCGCTGCTGGCACATTATGCATATGTGCGGATTCACAGGATTCAGAAACCAACTGATGGACAAGGGTGGGGGCAATCCTTTGTGGTGAATATGGAAAGCTTAGCAGACAGACACTGTGGAAACTGACGGTCATTTTTCTGACAGTCACTATCAGCCAAATATGGAATTGGCAGCTTCACTCCTGATTTTGTCGATATTTTGTTGCAATGCTTTGTCAGGTTCAAGATCACATAGAACTGTAAGCTATGACATTTTAAATGACTGCTATAAGGGAAACCATTGCCACAGTTGTGCTGCTCATGCCCACATAATCATCCATAGATAACATCAGCCATTCTGCTTCCATTCATGTATTGTATATTATCAGAGCAGTTTGATTAGTAGTTGGTCAGCTTACTAAGGTTGTTTAAGCCTTGATTGTTTCAGTGAGTTGTTTCATACAAGAGTTTTGCATGTTCTGCACAGTTTATTTTTCTATTTATGTTTTCTAAAATTAGTTTTCAAATTTACCAATAGTCTTGCCCCTAAAACTTTTATTATATTGTTCAATGACCGGATGATAACAGAGCAACAAGAAACAAAGTGAATGGAAATAGTAAAAAAAAAACATATTTTAACAAAAAGGTCAAGTGCTGGTAAAAAAGCAAAACAGTGTACATTGAAAGCCCAACTAGGGACAAGAGTTGGAAATTAGCAGTAATTAGAAACTTCATGTACAGCACATCGGCCCAATGTCTTGTACCGAAACTTAACCTGCATCATGCTTATCAAATAAAATGAAATAAATTAAATTCAACACAGCAGTTGATGACTGAAAACAATAATCTATGCTCGCCTCCATTAGGCCCCTGGAGTGGTGTGTTTGAAGTGAGGACATGATCGGCCTCGCAACTGACACAAACAGAATGATGACGTAACTCATTCTGCTGTAGTTAATAAAGCATCAATAGTCATGACAATGGCATTATGGCTACTAGGCAACCAGGCTGATAATAAAGAACACCTAATAATATTTAGGATCCCTTGGAGCCCCTTTCGGTCTACAGGCACAAGATGAAAATGACAACAGGTAAACATTACTCACCTATGGGTGCTTCTACAAGTGTTACAGTATTATTAGTCACCATGCTATCTGGTGTCCCGGGTGCTCTCATATAAAACATACATTGTAAGGTGTGTCACACAATGATGAATATGTTTATTTGTATAACCTCAATTTAGGTACTTAATCTTTGGTCTTAATCAAGGTATGGTTGTGTGGGTAGCTTAGACTGCAACCTTACTTCTCAAAATGCAGATTGTGACTCTCGTCAAAGCAAAAAAATCTGAAATGTGAGGTAATGACGTTAAAATGTAAAAAGCTGAAATGTAATGTAATGACATGAGGCCATCTCAGGCCACATGTGATAACCACAAAGCTATCATTGTTCAGCCATCAACATGCTTTTACATTCTCGGTTCTAAAGAAAATGACAGAAACCATCATGATGATTAGCTATGAATCATATTCTGGTGATCATTTTACCAACGGGACAAAACCATAAACTGTAATGTCAGCCTGATTCAATCATACAGATCCATTTTACCAAGTAGCAACCTTCAATATTTGTGATTGGCCAAAAGCAGCATGGCCAAATCAGCGTCATTTGGAGCAGTAAGCAGTGTGAGCTAATGACCAGAGGACAGCAGGAAGTGACTTCTTGTCTTCTTGTCAATTTCCTGTTCTTCAGAAATTAGCATATATGCTAACAGCTCCAGTATCAATTCCATCAGATCTTGACAGCATTTTTTTATGAAATGAAAACAAATAACAAAACTGCAAACTCAATAGAAAGGATATTTTTGCTCCACTTCTGACGTGTTTTTGCGAGTTTTTTTTTTTTTGCAAAGTGGCTCACCTTTTTTCCTTTACATCGCTACAGTAGAGCCTGCCTGCTGTATTATCTGATTGCCCCATAATTAATGTAATTGACATAAAGATCGTCCATTCACCTGCTGGATATGCTTTTGATAGGTTCTGCCATTCACTTACAATTTCTGTAGGTTCTTTCCGAGGTGGACTGGTGAAATACAATATATTGACTATAAATGGATACGGTTCCTCTTCCCCACTTCATAAAGGCAGAGATCAGTGGTCAGTGAGAGAAATGTAACATAGATATGTGAAACACTTATGTAAAAGTTAAAGTTAGTTATAACTGAGCAAAATAAAATCATGCTGACTCAAAGGGACATTTTTCCGTTCAGGATGCTCTGTCTCAAGACTTTGGTTTTGTATTATAAGCTGCAGCAGGCTAAGGACACAAGCCCATTTGCTGATGGCACTTCAGACTTATTTTCTCAAGAATGAAAGAATTACCAAGTGTGTAAGTCACCTTCTTCTACAGAATTTTTTACTTTTACTATTTTTTAATATTAAAACTCATTAAAACTCTGCTACCCGTGAGCACGGGCGGCGACTGTCGTAGAGCTGCGTTCCAGTAACCTCGGAACTGGGAGTGACATTATCTCCGACTTATCGGCGTTCCAGTTGAAGTCGGAAAAAAACATGCCGATCTACCAGGCTGTTGTTAGCTGCTGTTAGCACGCCCGGCGTTGTTGTTCACAAATATCACGTGAAGAATGTGATTATTACAGTGGCAGCATTTTTGTAAATAGAAGTCTAACAATATGATGTATGCAGCTGATCTAGAGCGACACACCCCAGTCAGAAGTGCAAATAAATGGATTATTACAGGAGCTAAATAACTGTTCGCACTGGGGGCATCCATCCTCGGTTGTCAACTCTTGGGTGGCGAGGTTTCACTGAGTTCCCAGTAGGAAATTCCGACTTCGGGGGACGTTCCAGTTGCAGTTTCCTACTCGGAACTTGGAAATTCCTACTTCTGACTACAACTAGAATGCACCAAAAGACGTGACCCAGCCAAAGCGTGTGTTTGTTTTGTTGCTAATGAATGCAGCTTGGACCTTCCTCAGAACTCTGCATTGCTTTCCAACTTCTTTTTTCAACGGCTTACAGGATGCAAAGCAACGAGGTATTGTATCTCTTTCTAGTTATGTAGCGGTAGTTTTTGATGTGTGACAACAAGTAATTTTTGGAAAACTTATCGTAGTTTTGTAACCGGCTATATATCGCTACTTACAGCCTGGTGCTCTAAGACATGTCCTAATAATAAAAATTTGCTCTAGTTTTAATTGTCTTGTACCCGAAGTTGAGTATCCAGGCCAGTCCAGCCCTGTCCGACCCGACCGGAAAGCTAAGGAATAGCATTTATAGATAACTTATTTTGATGCTATAAAACTCATCTTAAAGTGTGTATTTTGATCAGGCATATATCTAAAAGTGAGACTTTTTTGTAATTACTTAGAAACTCCTCACAGTTCCTTTAAGAGCCTCTATATGTATTTTACTTGAGCTATTCAAAAGTTTTAAATTACCTTGAAAATTACCTTTGTATTAATGTGTACTCAGGACTATGATTGTACAGTTTTGATTCAGAGGAGTGACATTAACAACTCTTAGGAAAAATAACTTTAATGCTTTACCCAGGCATTTCATACATTTCTTAAAAAGGCCAGAAAAGTCAGGATCCTCTCAGCAGTAGTTTCAAAGGAAACCACAAGGCAAACAAACATAATGCTTCAGTCTGTACTGCTCATGTTCCTGTAAAATACCAGCAGTTTCAACCAAAGCAAAATACTGCATAACATTAATGTTCAAACCTCAAAAAGCTTCATGAAAAATAAACTCTTAAGCTTATGTGAGGAACATTTCAAAAGAACATGCAGTCTTACTGTTAGTAAGTGCAGCAACAAAATAAGAAAATTTATCTTATTCAGATCTTCCTTTGTGGATTCAGAACAGGTGGTATCCATCATACCCCCTGTGTTTTTAATCAAGGCAAGCGGGCTGTTTAAAAAGGGTTATGTTGACTTTGAAGGGATTTAAGCCCCCAAATCAGTGGGATTTTATTTTTGTTTCCTTATTGCTGCCAGACTTTGATTTGCAAGACTTTGATTGGTTATTATGAGAGCTGCACAAAAGAGGAAATAAAACTGACATTGAAGTATCTAATTTCCCTGATATATAGTGTGGTTTCAAATAGAGTAGCATTTGTATCCTGAATAAATTATTTTTATCACATTTGAATTTCCAGTCTACAATCAATACTCTTGCCATTGTCAGACATTTAATTTAGGGTCCAAAGACACGTGCTGGAAGAGGAGCAGTGGACATGTGTTGCAGTACTCAGGTGTGGAGATTTGTCAGAATGCAAACTTATATTTTGAAAGGTCAAAGAAAACACAACTAACCCTTATCCTCTTTTTACTGCAGTTCTCTGTGGTTTAAATTAATTGCTTGTGCTGTTCTTATGTATAACAAGCATTATACCAACAACATGTAACATCTTGAGGTTGGCTTGTTTCACATTTTGTTGGTTCATAACCCTTTTGATACCAAAATATAGAGTCCAGAAAGTTTGTTATTGTACATAGTGAGACATGACCGGTATATACTGATGATCTGCCAAAGCATAGAGATCAAAGTCCTGGGTTACACGTGTGAGACACCATTCAAGAGTTACGTCTGCGTGTGAGGGCATCCAATCTTTCTAACCCATTTTATCACTTCAGTACGGACCCACATGTTGATTAATGATTTTAAACTAAGGCCCCACCCACACGAAGCCAAGCCGAGGTCTAAACGCATACGTTTTTTACCGAATCTGCGTATCATCCATACGAAGACGGCGTTTTGGGGTCTGTAAACGATCATTTTTGAAACCAGGTTCCAGAGTGGAAAGATTTTGTAATGCCATATTCGCAGCTCCATGATTACTGGCTCTCCACAAGTTTTCAGATACGCTTACGTCATAGTTTCATATCTTCATTGACAAGCATGCGCCACACGTGGCAACGACAATGGCGGTATACGTGAAGCATATGTGCTGATGATGCTAGTGACCCTACTATCCCTGTTGCAGCAAAATCTCCTTCTTCTCAATCACCACCGAGTTGAACAAACAATTATCGAGGACACATTACGGTACTTTATGATCACTTTATCACAATCTCTGTTTACAACTTTTGCCACAAGTGCACTGTTTTTTCGTCTGTTTCCGCTTGTTTTCCGTCATATTGTTGAGGTCTGGCATGTGTTTTACAGCGTTTTGATGCGTATCGAGTGCATTCATAAAGACGCACACATTTTCTGAGATGCCTACGTCTTTATGACGATCGTTTTGGAAACTGTTAAGCGTTTTGTCTTCGTGTGGATGGGGCCTAAGTTTTTTGGATGTTATTCTTCCTTAGATTCACAAGTGAGCAAGAATTATAACTCAAAGTTACACTTCAGAATTGACTCTACATGTTTTTGTACAAAAAGAGCCTCTTGCTCTGACTTTCAGAACATGTGTGTTCAGTCTGTTTAAAAAACCCTGCTATAAAGATTCTGTTACTTACCTACATGAGAACTCCCTCATCCAAATGTTTGTTGAGCCCACAGCCTTTCCCAGTGGTATGTATTTTTGCAGCCACAGTAAACACGAGAGCACACCACAGAAAGTCAAAGCCAAATCCACTTCATAAAGAGGGGCAAGGTCAGACACAGCTTATGAGAATTTAAACCAAAACAGACTGTTTTTTGGGGGGTTTTAACCAGAAGAACTGAGCGAGTTAAGGAAATTTTAGGCAGTTGACATTAGAAATGTTTTAGGGGAAATACAGAACATAGGAACAGGCTGAAAATGTGTGAAAATATGAGGCCTATGTAATGATTTAAAAAAACATGGTTTCTAACAGAACTGTACAGATTAATGATCATGTACAACATGATTTGATTTCTTTCTTACTCACAAAGGTTTGCACTTCATTGGCAACGCAACTATTCTTGATCACCTCAACATTGCAGTCAGTAATAGCAAAATTTAGTCCTGTTTTAATCGAGTTTACTATAAAAATGTATTTTTTTACTTAACTATAAAGATCTTAATATGCATTTATATAAGTGACCTTTAAAACTGACTCAGTAAATCATCTGGCTCTCAGTGGCAGAGGATTTATTTCACTTTCTGTTTTGTTTAAGACCTGTAAATGGATATTTCAAGATCTATTTTTCAAGGACATAAGTCATTGAAGACCAACCAAACCCTAAAAATGTACATATTGCACAAAGCAGCAGAATAAGCAATCGCATGATAAATTCTGGTTTATGTGCTTAATGTTGCATGTGCAGGGATGTGAGCATCAGACACAACACATCCAGATAGTTAGAAGGAAACAATGAATCATGCAGCCCGAGTTTGAACTCTTGAAAGGAGTAATAAGCCATAAAAGCCATGCTACACATTAAATCACTTTGGGCTGGCTACAATGTCAGATTAAACAAGCAATGATTTGTAAGAAGGTGACTTACAAAATGGAGACTGAGGAAAAATACAGACTCGCACTCACACAAAAAAATAGATAATTAATAAAAATAAGCGTTTAAGACTATTTTTTACCAAGTCATGTTCTTTTAATCCCTGTAAACTACAACTTCACTTACACAACATCTCACTGGTCTGTTTGGTTGTTCTTGACAGATGATATAACCATGATTATAAAATGACTTCTAAGAGGCTGAGTTGTCAGAGATGCCACTTGGTTTTCTACCTTTAGAAAGACATTATGAGGAAGTAGTTCAACTGTTTGAAAAGATTGCTCCTGAATGAGGAAGAAATTCAATGATTTTGCCTTCTACAGTCCACAATATCAAAAAATCATCAGAAATGTCCATACATAAGAGGCAAGAAAAAAGACAGACTTCTCAGACTCCATTCATAAGTCACCCTCTTATGCTGTTCTTCATCCCTTATGTGGCACTGTATTTAAAAACTGGCATCACTGTGATTGATATTACAACATGGGCTCAGGAACACTTTAGAAAACCATTGTCAGTTTTAACAGTGCATCTCTGGATCTAAAAGAGGCCACCGTACACAGCGAAGCCCTATATCAACTATAGCCAGACTCATCTTTAACTTATCTGGCCCCAAAGTTCTAAAGAGGGAGTAACCCAAAGCGAAAAATGTATGGTGAATCTACATGTCTTGTATGTGGAATGAAAGGTTGATCAGTCCTCCTGGTTAAAGAGGGAAAGGACTAGTCAGTGGCCTCGTTTACATGGTTAGTTTTCCTCAATCTGATTGAAATCGATCAGATTAAGTGAATTTGATTCGACCTGTATACATGAACTTTGAGTAAAGAGATCCACATTCAATCCGCGTTTGCATGGCCCCAGCTGAATCCGATTGTATTGTTTTTTTGAGAGGTGCACTTCCTGCTTCCTGTTTACCTCTAGAAAGATGGATCCACATCATGTTTTGTTGGGCACGCTCTGCGTACGTCACTACGTGCCTCTTACGTACTACGGAGCACCTGTGCAGACCAAATAATCATCTCTATCAACCCAATCCGCTCCACTCAGCCTTTATATGAAGCATGGAGTGGACTATCGATCGACGTAGACTACCTCTTAAAACCCGATCCGAAATACAATCAGATCCGGGTGAATCAGATTGGCTAAGGTGTTTACATGAGACATTTCTAATCTGATTGACCTTTCAATCTGATTGTAAACAGGATTTTTGACCCATGTAATTGGGGCCAGTGTCAGGGGATGTGTTAGTACCCATGGTATGACTTGCTTATCCTGGAGGGCAACATTCAAACTCAGAGATACTTCTAAGTTCTGAGATAACTTCTGCTTTCATTGCTCTTGTTTATTTATTTATTTGTTTTCCAGAGACATCACCTCGTATTTCCTCCAATAATGAACACAGCACCCATACATTTGAGGAATGGAAAAACTTCTTTTTTTTTTTTTTGAGCAGAGGTTTTCTGTCTCTAATTTCAAAAATATCCCCATTCACATGTATGTGTTTTATACAAAATCCCCGTTCACATGAAATAAGCATAAAGCACTGTTAAATTCTCTCTGTTAGTAGTTACACAGAGCAGAACCAAAACCTTTGATGATGGTGCTATTAGCTGCTATGCTCCAAAGCTATAGATTATAATTATTTATTTCGTAGTATTACTTTTTATCTTATTTAAATATGAAATTTAATTTAAATATTTTACTCTTGTTTTTTATTCCATTTAAAGCTGGGGTTGGCGATCTGATTTAGATACACTTTTTGTAATACTGGTTAAAATGGTCTTTATGACCTGATGGTAATCAACTCATAATGTGTTCTTAAAAAAGAGCGAAAAATATCCGCTATCTGCAGCAGGAGTAAAACAGGGAAAACACCAACCAATAATCTTGCAGGGATACCTTTTTTTACACCAATCAAATCCCGTCGCCATTCTGCGTGCCTGCTGGGCGTGCATTTTACTGGCGTGCACAGACAGTGCGTGTAGCATGTAGCATGTAGCGTGTAGGGAACAGACTCCGCTGGAGAATGCTTACCTTTCAAGTTTTGTCTTTGAAAATAAGGGAAGTCCGCTGTGAGCTGTCCCATAACCCCAACCAAGCTCCAGTATCCCTCACATTTAAGACAGATGTACAAGAAATCTAAAACAAACTCTTTATTTTTCTAAGTTTGTTCCGCTGTTGGCTCTAATCTCGCGAGAACTGCCATCCATGCTACTGCAGGTGGCAGTTCTCGCGAGACTTCTTCTTCTTCGGTGGTCCGCATCCATCATTTTGGAGCATTACCGCCCCATTCAGGCTAGAGACGGAGCTCAGTTTGGAGAGGCAGAGGAGTGCTTTTATTATTATATCGTCACACGGGAGATTTACAGGAGAATACTGATACAGGAGGACGGGAGAAAAGAGGAGAAAATACGGAAAATACGGTAGTTTTATGGTCAAAACGGGAGATTTGACAGCTATGTGGAGAATGTCAGAGGAACTACCTATACCCTGATCAACATCGGCTGTGAGTACTAACTGACTTTACATGTTTGTTTGGTGTTTTCTTCGTGCTGACTGAGACATGACTTGGTGTAGTGTGAAACAAACATGTTGTGCTGAGGGTTTGGAGTCCAGAAGACTGCTTCTGGATACAGCGGCCGCGCGCGTGCATGTGAGCGGGGGGTGGGGCTAGGCGGAGCCCTGAGGAGATGCTACTTTCAAATTCATGCTAGTTTTCCAAAATCACCTACCCCAGCTTTAAGTATTTGCCTATTTATCTTGACAGTTTTTTTTAAGTTACACTTCATCATTTTAGACTTAATTTTAATCATTTATCATGATTTTTTAATTAATTTATTTGTTTTAAATGTAGTTTTAGTGTTTTGGTTCTTTCTGTCTGATGTTCCTTGCTTTTCTTGCTTTGCATTTTCTCATGTATCTGGTGTCCCATGATGGAAAGCAGCCATGGGACACCACTCAGCACAGTCACTTATTGAAACAATAACACAGGGTCACGTCCAAAACGCATGTCTATCGTTGGAATGTTTTTGAAGCACCATCATAGTGAGGAGGGAAAGAAAGTATGCAAAGACAGTATAATCATTGACACTATAACAGCAACAGATGAGCAAAGTCTACCACAACACATGTAAGCAATATTAAGAATGTTGCATTGCATGAAATCATGCCAGGGAGAGGTTTGCACACAGTGTGGTGTTTTGGGCCTAAATGCTGTTTTCCCTGTTCTC
Source organism: Scarus forsteni (assembly GCA_036419115.1). Taxonomy (NCBI): domain Eukaryota; kingdom Metazoa; phylum Chordata; class Actinopteri; order Labriformes; family Labridae; genus Scarus; species Scarus forsteni. The sequence continues at coordinate 22,366,560 of JAZDUH010000130.1, read as the reverse complement.
ATGGAGATTTCCGAATCACTGCTTAAAAAGTCTTCACCTTCGAGTTTTTCAGGTGTGACCTGAAACACCATTCACATGTGGACAGCAGGTCAAAATGCACACAAAGCCACAATTTTAACCTGGAGACATAATACACTGGAATCAAAACTGCTAATGGAAAACACGACAGCACTAGAAAAAAGAGGCCAAAACATGTCAGTGCCTCATCCGCATTCACGTTGCTTTTAAAGATTAAGAAACACATACAACTCTGAAAATAAAAGTATCAGACTATTAATTTGTAATGTGACTCTCATTTTGTAACATTTTAGCCTTTTTTCTGGCTCCAACAACATCTGGTAGGAAAGATGATGGCTCTTTTTGTACAGAGACCACATAAATATTGTACTAGATTGACCTGCATGCAGTTCCACCATGTCTACCATTATATATGTGTAGAGCAAAATTGAAGCACAAAACAAAAACCTTACACTGCTGAGCAACTCAACATCAAACAAGAATGGGAAAGAATTCTACTCTCAACGTTTCAGCAGTAATTCCCCAAATGCTCTCAGAGAGTTGTCAGGAGAAAAGGTGATGAAATACAGTGGTAAACATGCCCCTGTCCCAACTGTTTTTGAGACTATTGTGGATTCAATTTCAGACTCTGTGTGGAATTCCAGAAAATAATAATAACAATGATAATATAGTTTGTCAGCTTTGACATAAAATATCTCATTTATGCTGTGTTAACTGATTTTACATTTAATGGGATTTGCAAATCACTGTATTCTGTTTTATTAAAATCTTTTGCAACATCACAACTCTTATAATGGAATATGTGCAGAAATAATAAGTGATGTTTACATTTTTAGCAATGTTGTCGAAGGTTTATTCCAGCTCTAACTGATAACTGATGATGAAAGGATTCCTAATGACAAAATAGCTTTATTTCTCTGTAAATAATGAGATAATTATAGAATAAAAACTCCTAAATGGCTGTAGATGCAAGGACTTTGTTTGCTGCTCTTATCTGCCGGCCAGAAATGTTTTGGGGATTTTAAAGCATGCTTACACCAAAATGTTTTATCCTGCAAAGTCCCTTGCTGAATACACTCTTGGAACAAAGCCTGGTAATCCATAACAGATGCTCCACTGGAGTCGTATCCAATTCAATACATGAGTCATTGGACGTTATTAAACCCAGTCTGATCTGAACACCATGCTGTGAGATTGACAAGCATATTGCTGTGACCCTGTGACCTCTGTTGTTGTCTAGAAGCGCAGCAAGATGCTGCCTTGCTGCTGTGTTGGTGTTGACTGTAATTGCAGGTTGGGAGGTTGGCTGGGTTTTAGGTTGAAATCCTTTGATTTTGGATTTTATTTTTATCATTAAATTGAGTTTTCACAAGAGAGCAGTGTCTCTTATCTAAATTGAATTTGTATATGTAAATCATGGCAACAATATACTGTGGTCTGATTGAATTGAAAACAGAAAATGTTTGATAGGTACCTCATCACTATTCTTACAGATCATCACACTGGGATTTCCCCCCATCAAATTAGCAAATTGACTTATGTTTAAGCAGGTTGAGCAAATGGATACTTCATTTATTTGTAGTTGTTTATGTTCTAAGCTCACAATTTAGATGTAATGCTTCCTAGAAATACACAGAAAAATTTGCATAGTCAGATTATCACTAAAAGAGTTAATATTAACAATTCTGAAGTATCTATATGGGTACACCACGGAAAGATAATTTAACTAATTTAAGAGAGTTGGTACGGTAGTTAATCCCCAGCCTCTTTTAAACCTTCTGCTCAAAAATTACATATCCACAAAGAAAAGAATATATCTCTGCAACTAAGGTCTATTTAAACAATTTTGGTGCCATAAAAAGGTAGCACTTTTGAGGTTTGTTCAGGTATATAAATATCAGTATATGTGTTTCTAAATCAGAGTAAATGAAGATGGAACAGGGAAAAAAAACAAATTAAATATTTCATTTTTGCTTTAGCTTTAGATCTCTAAAAATGTGTAATAAACTATGTGAACATTACCTCTGCCAAGGTTCATTCTGATAAAGTGAAGCAGAGCAAAATTAAAGAGATATTGCTACAGACTTACAGACTTAACAAACTTTGAAAATATAATCTGTTAAAATGCATATAAAGCACTTCTTCCACAGAATAACCTCTATAGATTGTTCTGCTCGTCACACTCATGTCAAAGCAATCCACTTCAAGCCACAGAATGACGTAGCAGCTCGATTCTGTTGTTAGCTGTTATCTTAAACTAGGTTTCAGTCTTTAGACTATCATCTTACAATAAATTATGCAAAAATGTATATGTGGCATGAACCTCGTTTCTGATAAAGCCGCAGATATTGCCACAATCACGGAGACTGCTTCAGAAGCCGCGATTGTTTTCAAACTAGTTGTCACATCATGTCGTCACATAAGAAGCTCCTGGTTCTCTTTCCTGATTGGGCCGTTAAGCATTCAGCTGTGAGATCGTTGACCATTGAAAGTTGGCAAGACAGACATGCATGATTTCCAGCAATGACTCATGCAGGTCCATCTGCTCTGCAAGGCTACCAATCAGGTAAACCTTGGCTCTAACTCTGTAACACAACAGGGTGACTTATGATCAACACTTCTGTGTAGTGTTATAAATGTGCTCCTTCTGAGTAACTTTTTAACTATCAAAGTTTGACCTTCAAATTAACACTGCAAGGTGTAAATATAGCTATATTAATTATTTAATATTTACATAAAAACGTTTTGCTGAAATCTAGTTATAAATCATTTTCTTAAACCCAGAGAAGTCATGGAAGGCTCCAGTCACACAAACAGATCAGTCTGGATCTCAGTGCTGTAAATTGACTGACATGTCACGAAATTCAGGGGTTGTTCACAGACTACAGATTTCTGGCTGGGACCTTGTAGTATTTGTTGGTACATGGGTGAACAGGGTGGATGCTAGAAATGTTATTCTAGTTCCAGTGTTCTGAGCAACCAGTTCAGATCCCTGCTGTATGGTATTACACTAACATTTCTACAAACATTGTCTCTGTCAGTAAAGGTGCCTTCACATACAGTATAATGTTTAGCTTATGCATGGCTGTTCTGCTGCTTTGCCTTTTGTTCAGTAAGACCCTTGGAGTTGCTACCATTGAGCAGTTGTGTTAGTCTCGGTGCACATAAATAAAAAATTGAGGTTGTGGAAGTACCATTGTGAACCATTTCTAACCTTTTTACTTGATTTTTTTTACTGATTATACTGTATTCAGTGAGGCAAACCTAGAGAGTTTGTTTACACATGTAAAGCACTCATACCCATCAACAATTCAAATTCATCTTAGCTGATAACAGATTTTTTCACGTGGAAGTGAATGAAGTCCAGTATGTGGACATTAACCACACTGACAGCGATCAGCTCTGCAATTGTACTGAAATAGCTGGCACACACATTAGGGCTGTAAAATGCTGCAAATGGGGCCACCAAGTCTGTATGATTTAAAGACATTTAGGTGAAAGTTATATTGAACTAATTTAGAGCGATTTACTTTTCCACCACCAAGCCAGTTTGTTCTGTCACTGCTTTGGTGCATGGCACAGCTTAAGTGTCCTTCTCCTACCGCTACTGCTGCTTCTACGAGTCAGCTACAGTCTGAAGGCTCTATCAAAGGAAACAATTGCTGTTGTAAGAATGACACTTTGGGATACTTCTATTCACGGTAGTCTGTGTCTCATCAGGCAGAGCCTCAGTGCTGTTATGAGCATTAAAAGCCAAGAACATTTATACTCAGAAAAAAAAGAAGAGCTGAATAAAAGTTTGTCCTTGAAGTTATTGGCTTGATAAAAAATTACTTGATGATAAAACACTGTATGATGTTGAGTAGGTAAACTGATCTAAAATAACACACTTCAGCAAAATGACTGTGCTTGATCAACAGGGTAACCTCCACAAATGTTTTAATTTAACCAATCTTTATCTGGGGTGTAGTAATATTAAAGCACTATGCCATATGAAAATGAGACCATATTTGATCAGTGTGCTTCTGGCGGTGGAACATGTTTTGACTTGGCAGTGGTAATGTCAGATGTAATTGAATTCATATCGCATGCAGTCACCCTGCACTGTTTTATTGACTTGGTTTCCCCAGGAATGCTTCAAATTGTGCACTTGGTGGCACCACCTGCAGTTTTGTGCAGCTCTTACTCCCTGTGCAGATGCAGAGCTGATTCTTGTCACTTTGGCTAATGTTTTAGCAAATGGCATGTACCTTACTTTGAAGATCCCAAACCATCTTTTAACTGTTAAGGACACCAAGTATGTCTTGTCTTACCTATTTGTGTTGCTGCAGCAGTCTATTTGTTAGGAAAAACGAAACCAAAGAAGAAAAAAATGACATTTTATTTTCCGAAAAAACAAGAAACATTGTTTTATTCAAACACAGAAATTGGTAATGAACAACTGAAAATATTTTTCTGGATTATATGTTGTATTATCTCATCACTGATGACAGCTGAGACCAGGATACACGTTTTTTGGCTGTGTATCCGTCCATCTGTCCCTGCAGACATTCACACAAGTCAATACTTGTGTCCATCATAGGGGTGTCCCATTCCAATATTAATATCTGATACTGTTCTGATATCAACAAACAGCTAATATTGGGTTATATTGTCCTGCATCTAAAATATCCGATTAAAGCACTCTGATACAAGTAGTCCATTCTAATTTATTTTTAATTCATTCAATTTACTTGTAAAATATGCTTGTGTTCAAGTGAAACGCTGTGGTTATTTTGCAACTTAAAAATATATGTTTTTGTTTGTACTGGTTTTCTTGAGGTTACTTTTCAGGGTGTTCTAATTTATTTTTCATTTACTTTATTTAATTTTACTATATTCTTATGTTTAAGGTTAAAATGTATTGAACCCATTGGTTAATAACAAATCGGTCAGTTTCTCTCATACCTACTTTTGTTGACAACAGGTCTGTGTTTGAGTAATCTCACTTGATCAAGCCTTTTCTTGCAGTCCATACTACAAAATAAGTAATAAAAGTATGTATGCTTTCTGTTGATATCATATCAAATCGAGAACGGTATCAGCCAATACTCAAGGCTGCAATATCAGTATCGTATTGGAGGCGAAAAAGTTGTATCTGGACACCCCTAGTCCATGATATCTCAGAAACTCTGTTAAGCGGAGGTCTCCAACCTGGCCACCACTGACTGACAGACCATTTGAGGAATTTCATGGCATACTTTGAAATACTTGAGCCTTTTAAGATAGACGAGACAGCTCTGCCCCTTTGGCACAAGATATACATGTTTATAGACCAGTCCATCTTGTTGTCAAGGCGCACACCTACGTACTTATAGGTTTAAACCCCTTTAATGTCCTGATTATGACTGGCTGGAGCAAGGGTTTGAACACTCTAAAGTCAGTGACCACCTCCTTGGTCTTGAAAGTGTTAAGCAGGAGGCAGCTCGTGGTGCTCCAGTAACTGAACACCCTTGATAGGCCCCTGCATCTGAGCTCCTCCTGATTAGTTTGACTTCCTGCATTTGGAAAAATTTAAGCTATTATCTAATTGGGGTATAAAGGACATCAATGTATATCAATATTTTGATGTTTTGATCAATGATGTAAGTCAAAACATAGACTTAAATCTGCATCTGTTTGGCTCAAGTTTATTTTAAAATCCCCACTACATACCCGGATGACAGGTCCCACTGAGCCATGTATTTTTTTTGTGAGTTCAAACAGCCTCAATGGCCTGGAGCTAGCAGCTAGCGCTTCAGCTTTAGGGAAAATAAAGGGAATGTATACTCCTCACAGCTGTGTGACACCAGCTCAGACTTGAGCTTTTTAATTTCATTTTTAACTGTTTATGACTGACAGAAGTTAAACTCACTGAGAAAAAAAAAACAGTTTCCTTCCTTCAACAAAAAAAAAACCAACTTATAGTGCTAGAGTATACAGAGCGTAAAACCTGCTGTCAGCTGCTGCTGTTTGGATGCTGAGTGTATTTTTGTGTGTCATGTTTAATATGTCTAAAATATGAGATCCACAGAGGACAAAAGCTCTGTGTACAACCCCTCCCCTCCACCTAAAAAGCCACTCTATGCCCATTAAAATGCTGCTCCGACCTCTGTAAAAACAAGATAACAGAGGATATGTCAAAATAGTATCTTCATCAAGCATGTCGCTGCATCACAAATACCATATAACTATGTGCTATTTGAAACTAGAAAAGCACTCGGAGAGCGCAGACCTCCGCCAGCACCACAGTCCTCAGTCATATTGTGATTTTCACCATAAATGTTAGTCCTACTTTTATTTCATAGAAATATTTGGATTCCTTGACCATGAAAACATACCATAAGCAACTGGATTCATAATTGCCTCCGCCAAAGAGGTTATGTTTTCGGGAGAGTTTGTTTGTCTGTCTGTCTGTCTGTCCATCTGTCTGTGAACAAAATAACTCAAAAAGTAATGGCGGATTTTGATGAAATTTTCAGGAAATGTTCAGCATGGGAAAAGGAAGAACTGATTCGATTTTGGTGTTGATCCGGATCAGCGTCTAGCCGCCATGGCAAAAATGTGATTTCAGTGAATAACTACTGAACTACAATAGATATCATTATGAATCAATTTGCTAATGGTATGTTTTCATGGTCAAGGAATCTAAGTATTTTGATGAAATAAAGGTAGGACTTATATTTATGGTCAAAATCACAATATGGCTAAGGACTGTGGTGCTGGCGGAGGTCTGCGCTCTCCGAGTGCTTTTCCAGTGATATTTATTTTAGTTCAGTAGTTATTCACAGAAATCACATTTTTCGCCAAGGCGGCCAGACATTGATCTGGATCAACACCAAAATCGAATCAGTTTTTCCTTTTCCCATGCTGAACATTTCCTGAAAATTTCATCAAAATCCATCCATTATTTTTTGAGTTATTTTGATCACAGACGACGGACGGACAGACGGACGGACGGATGGACAGGCAGACAAACAAACTCTCCTTGGCGGAGGTAACAAAGCATAAATGGTTGAGTAATGCCAACTACAACTATTCTAGTCTACATATGTGTAAATTTATCTAAATAGGATAAGCACTTTGGGGAAAGGACGGAATCATGATAATTGTTGCAGAGAAATACAAATGAATACTTAAAGATTACCAGCGTACAGAGAAAGAAGATGGTTTCTTCAACATGTTTGGTACCTCGAATATCTAAATTAGAGGTCACTGTGTTTTAATAATTTTTATTGTGCTTAAATGAAAAAAGATCTGTTTTCTAATTAAGATGGAGCAAAGAAATAGGCAAAACTACCTTTCATGTCATTAATGCTGTTCATACATGATATTGTCCAATTTCGATTGCAGGCCTTTAAGTCGTATCAAATCAATGTCGTCTCATGGCAGGCTATGTTAAAATCGTGAATAATGTATTTGTACAGAAAATCAATATCATATCATGATAAAGCTGGCAATTTACTCCCCTATCATCAACTGATGCTAATATCACACAAGTAATATTATGCATCCCGTCCTGTAACCATTACTTACATTTATCCATCCATCAGTCCATTATCTATACCTCCATTCTGCTCACGGTTGCGGGATCATATTATTCCCTGTCTTATAGCAGCACATAAAAAAAACAGGAGATAGAAAATCAGCACTTGTACAGTAAAGCGAATATAAAAAGCTTGTATCTATATTCTTCTCTTGGGTAGAGAAGCAACTATACATCAGTCAAGGTCAAGATCATATGTACTTCAGCTCCTCTCCAGAGCCGTTTCTACTCAGAGATGTATGGAAATGCATATAATGTCTTGGTCATCACATTTGCTGCCGGGGCTGTCTTGCCTCAACTGGAGTAGAAATTATTTTTGCTGTATGAAATCACTATAAAGAATCATTCACTATTTTAAAATCATAATGAACAGCAACAGCATGGCCCCTCTGGATCTTAAGAGTGAAAAAGCTTGACATATGACAGTGAGGAATCAATGTTTGTCTTGATACATTGCTGGCTTTAGTTGTTGTCGAAGCACTCAGTCAGTAATTTGGATGCATAACTATTTGCTGTTTTGCAGTAAAGCTGTGCCTAAGCTGCTTGGGTGTATCAATTCGGAGCCTTCGTTGTTTTAAATTAAAGCTTGTTCGTTTTTCATTTTCTGAGGTGAAAATTTTCTCTTCCAAAAAGGAAACTTAGGTTGATTCAATTAAAAAAATAATAAAAGAAATGTTCCCTGAAAAGGAAAGGTAAGATTGTCTGTGGATGTTTCCTCACATTTAAGTATTGGCTCTTAAATCACTGTCTCATTGTAAAAACTTTTGTAATATTTGATAAAACCTGCCTTGTCAAACTGCTAATAAGTTTTGGCAAAATCCTAGCAGCTCCTCCAGTTCCTTTAATTTTGTCAATCCATTCGGTGTCATTATCCTTTGCTACAAGCTGTGAGGTAATGTCCAAGTAGTTCCATACACAGAGCCAACAACTATTATACTCAGGCAAACTCAGGAAGAAACTGCACTTAAGGAAACACTAGAGGAAACTTGAGAGGTGATAGAGACACTTTCAAGAGAAAGTGACAAGGCCTAGTAGATTACTCATGGGTTGTTTTTCAGATTTTATTTTGTAATTGATAATTGAAAAAGAGGAGCACCTTGAAATACATTTGCTCTGGAGATCTATTCAACCATCAAGCAAGAAATTTGGTTTGACCCTAATAAACTGATTTTTCTGAAAGTGTGCACTTTTTTATGCATAAAATGAACTTACTAAATCTGGGACACGTACTTGTTAGGAGTAAATTTTATGAATATTATGCTTCTTTTGTTCCAATACTCTGACTACATGGTATCTGTAAACAGTTCCATAATGTCCTCTCATTAGCTCAATCATGTTGTCACCATAGTTTTGTAGACCACTAGTTTGTAATGGGTAAAAGTACTTCATATGTGCTTGTATGTTTTTCTTGAATCCAAAGTAGTTTAAAGGCAGTAGTTAGCTTTTCAGAGTATTTTTGGAGTTCAAGAGAGATTTATTTATGATTATTTAGGGTTTGTTGTAAACATTTTTCCCCAAGAAGACTGTTTTAAAAAAAAAAAAAAAAAAATTTTTTTATTTGCAAAATTACCAAAGCACTTTCAAGATCTTTGTTTTTCTTTGTCTCACAGAAGTCTTATAACTGCAAAACTAAAAACGACCTGTACAATTTACTCAGTAAAATTGAAATAAATATTTGCTCTTTGTTTGACTATGCAAATGCCATCAATCTTTAAGTTAAGTTGACTGAGTTAAAATGGATGAAATTTGTCTTGTGGTTTTGAAAGAAATTCATTCTTTAAAGGAGACATATCATGCTGATGCATGATTTAATACTTACATGTAATATAATAGATTTGAAAACAAGACCTTACACCCCCTTAATTTTCAAAAAACGAGATATTGTATTTTTTCTGATATCCTAGAACAAGATTTGATGCCTCTGAAAATAGGTCATTGCGAGATTTCAAACGTCGTGACGACACGAGGTACCTTTCTTTTTATTGGAGTAATCTGATAAAACACTTCCTCCTCTGTAATGTCCGTTAGCCACAAAACCGTCACCAAGGAACACATCCGTCCTGCAGGGGTTTATAGTTCCCTAGCTCACACTCACTCATTACCTGCTCTGGCCTGTAGGGGAACTCAATATGCGCTTGCTGCTTTGAGCCTGCCGGAAAATACAGTAGAAGAAGGACAGGCTGGCTCAACCCCTGATAGAACTGACCAATCAGACCACAAAGGGCTGTGACGTTGCGAGGTAACTTTAGGTCATCCTGAGATCCGAGCATTTCAATGAGACCCTGTTAATGGCCTAAAATGAGGATTTTGAGAACACTATTGTGGGGCAATGAAGGAACTAAATGACTTGTACTGAGGGCAGAAATGCTTTACAGGCATTCTAGTCTGGCATAGTGAAAAGGAGAAACAAGCATGATATGTCTCCTTTAAAGGTGCTATGAGGAGAATCTATTTGCGGCGACATTAAGACTCTGCTACCCATGAACACGCGCGGCAGCTGTTGTAATGCTGCGTTCCTTTAACCTCGGAAATGGGAGTGACATCATCTCCGACTTATTTGCGTTCCAGTTGAAGTCGGAAAAAAACATGTCGACCTACCAGGCTATCGTTAGCTGTTGTTAGCAAGCCTTGCGTTGTTGTTCACAAATACACATGAAGAATGTGATTATCACTATGGCAGCATTTTTGTAAATATAAGTCTAACAATACGATGTATACAGCTGATCTACAGTGACACACCCCAGTCAGAAGTGCAAATAAATGGATTATTACAGGAGCTAAATAACTGTTCACACTGGGGGCATCCATCTTTGATTGTCAACTCGGGGGGTGGTGAGGTTTCACCGAGTTCCCAGTAAGAAATTCAGACTTCGGGGGACGTTCGAGTTTCAGTTTCCTACTTGGAACTCTGAAATTCCTACTTCTGACTACAACTGGAACGCACCAAAGACATGACCCAAGCCAAAGTGTGTGTTTGTTGTTTTGTTGCTAATGAATGCAGCTTGGACCTTCCTCAGAACTCTGCATTGCTTCACAACTTCTTTTTTCAACAACTTACAGGATGCAAAGAGACAAGGCAATGTATCTCTTTCTAGTTACATAGCTGTAGTTTTTAATGTGTAACAACAACCAATTTTTGAAAACCTTAGTATCGTAGTTTTGTAGCCGGCTATATATCGCTACTTACAGCCTGGTGCTCTAAGACGTGTCCTAATAATAAAAATTTGCTCTAGTTTTAATTGTCTTGTACCCGAAGTTGAGTATCCAGGCCAGTCCAGCCCTGTCCGACCCGACTGGAAGGCTAAGGAATAGCATTTATAGATAACTTATTTTGATGCTATAAAACTCATCTTAAAGTGTGTATTTTGATCGGGCATATATCTAAAAGTGAGACTTTTTTGTTATTACTTAGAAACTCCTCACAGTCCAACATATCCCATTAAGGAAAACCAAGTAGGAATCAATACAAATTGTATTCATATATTGTATTTGTTACTTTATCAAAACAGGTAAGTTTTACCTGACCGAAACATTGACAGAGAAGCATATTGCTTAAATTTTATTGGTCAAGTTCATCATATGATAAAAAGAGGACATGATAATCTTAATATACATCCACAAGCAGACTGATGTCACATATAAATAAATGGTTTTAACACAGATTATAATAAAACCTAGCGAATGGTTATATACTGTAACACATTTATATCAAGCTTCTTCAGTATTAGATCAGATCAAGGAAAAACAGGGTGTTAAATCAAACAATACTGATGACACCTCTCACAAGGTGTTCTGCCATAAAGATATGTTGAAAGCGGAGTTTTGTTAAATGAATCATGGAGGGTGTCATCATAAGGTGTGATGCATCAAAACTTTTCCAGTTTTTTAGACAAACTTTGGAGTGTTAGGATGTGTTTATTGGGAAGGCTGCTTTTTCAATAACAGTTCAGACACATTAGATTGCACAGCTACTATTGTGTTGAAGACCAAAATGTGTCCTATGTAGGCACACAAAACAGAGAAGAGACACTGTGCTTTACAGTCAAATGAGTCTTCGTAGGCTACATTCCATAAAGTATTTAATGCCTTTCCAGTGAGATCTCACATTAGGGTGATGGGTTGTCACTGTGAATGATGAATGAACTCAATGGAGTTGAGCTTCAATATTGCTTTTCTAGTCTATTTGACCACTGAAAGTGCTGCAAGTCACACCTATGTACATTCATACCAATTTACTCTCAATGTAACTCACTGATAGCTGGAGTTTCTGGGTAAGTTATCCCTCAGTTCAGCTAAAACAATACTGCAATTACATACTTTCACATCCATCTATTTGCCTTTGTTGCAGCATTGAGAGCAATTTGGGATAAAGTGTCTTGTCCCATCATGCGGCAACTGGAGTTGGACTCAAACCCTTGACCTTCCAGTCGATCGTGGCATAACTCCCAAACTGCTAACCTTGTGCAGCAGCCGCATTGGCCTGATGCAGTGTCTGTAATCAAATGAATCCATATTTTTGCTGCTCCAATCTAAAACACTAGTGAGCAGTCCAAAGTAGCACTGCCCAATCAGAGTCCTTAAGAGCAGGAAGAGGTGGCTACCAGCAAGATGCCAGTGGGAAGTAACTACTCCTACAGAGATTAATTTAGATGCTAACAGCTTCGGTGGCAGTTTTATCAGATCTAGACCTCATTAATGTATTCAATGATAAATAAACTCAATAGAAATGATGTTTATGCTTCACTTCTGACCTGTTTTGACCAGAGTTTATTCCATGAAGTCGCTCACAATTTTTAAAGTTCAGCAGAGGCACCAACCTACTACATTAACAATACTCAAAGCATTTTTCAACAGAAAATATCTTTTTGTTCCTCTTTTTTGATCCTAGGTTGTTTTCACGCGTAGATCATTTGGGAAGGTTTATCCTATGCAACTGGGTGCCAACTGTTTGGCAAGGTTGATTTGGTTTATATATATATATATATATATATATATATATATATATATATATATATATATAGATATAGATATAGATATAGATATAGATATATAGATATAGATATATATATAAGAGAGATATATATATGTATATATATATATATATATATATATATATATATATATATATATATATGTATATATATATATATATATATATATATACATACATACATGAGAGAGAGAGAGATAGATATATATGTATATATAAACACACAGGAAGTGATCCCTGTTTCAGTACCAACAAGCCGGGTTAGGTCGCCTAAACAAACTGTACTGTAAACTCCAGCAACTGGCACAAACATATTTCCAGAATAGCAACGGGTCAAAGTTAATTACCACCTCTACAGTCGTAATCAACAACATTGATTGATTAAAACAACTTCTTTAGTTCCCTTAAATTTGTTCATTTCAAACAATAGGAGACTGCTATTAACTTTTCTGCATCACTGACAGCCTCCCCATAGATACTTCACCAAGTCTTATGGTGTCCGAAGTTACCTTGCAATCTTGTGTCCTCTGTCATCCATTGTATTTACTGCCTAGTTTAAAGCTCCTCTTTGTGTAGTTTGCTTACATTTATACTATAAGGCATGTTGCGCACATTGATGAAGTTTTTCATCTGTGTAATCACTCATTAGATGTTTGATCTCCTCTATTAAACAATGACTTGTTTTGTAGATGCTCTGTCTGCTCTCTTTCCCATAATACACAGCGTGACTGTAAGTCATTAGCCCTGTTTCCACCAAGTGGTCTGGTATGGATCGACACAGTTTGGCTCAGGCCGGATCGGTAAAGCCTGATCCTGTTTGCATTTCCACAGCCAACCGAACCCTACTTGGTAGGCGGCGTCTAAGCCGGATGCCGATAGCATGACATCATAGAAGCGGGATACTGTGTACCCGGCTATTAAATACAACAAAGAAGAATACACGACACAGTAAACAAAGAGCAACAATGGAAGACATCCAGCAATTTTTCTTTTTTTGTGATCAGCATGTGCCTTATTGTTACAAAGCGCAACCAAGCTTTGTTTTAAAGAAGGGTGTGTGCCGCTAGAGTTATCTTCACCAAGACGAGTGGAGATTTAAACATGGTGGGGTTATGTGCTGTTATGCTGTCGCACAGGAAGTGACGTCTTCTTCGACCAAAGAACGGACAGCAGTGTTTCTAGCTCCAGCTTCTGGGGTTGGATCCGTATGCTTGGCATCCCAACAGAAGGGTCCCAAAAAGCAGGACAGTACAGTTCACTTATAAGGGGTCCTGTTCCAGTTTTAGGCTATGGAAACGCCACAAAAAGCGAGCAGTACCAACCGCACTGAGCCCTCTGTTGGAAACAGGGCTATTGAAACACTGGCTGTGATGTAATGACATATGGTGGACTTTTGTTCTCTACCAGACGAACTTCAAGACTGTGACTGATATTCACTTCTTGACAATTTACCACCCCTGACAAACATTGTGTGGCAAAGTTTCCCTGTGACAAAAATAATGACTACAAAGACTGATTTTCATTTAAGTCTTCTCTTGCTTATGACAAAAAAATAAGTGCAATCCATCTGCAGGTTGTTGCTTGTACTTCCTCTGTGCACTGAAGCTACTGCTTAAGTTGCAGGACTGAGACCACCACCCTGTGGGGCATTTTGTTGTAGCTACATGGGTTTACAAAGCACAACCACAGCCAGAGTTAGGCAATAAATCTTCACTTGACCATTTCCAAAAGCCATGAGAGCAGCTGCAGCCCGTACATGAGCTGACCAGGCAGACCGTCTCAGCTGCTGAGTCTCAGCAGAAAAGGGAACAAAAAGTACCAAAGTCTGTTAAGTGTGACAGGAAGGTGGTGGTTGTTTATTTGCCATGGGGGTCAGCAAAAGCAGCAATCTTGAAGATCTTGTTCTTTTATGTGGCACCTATGGCAATAACTGACAGATATAAAAGATAGTTGGTTTCTATTTTGTCTTGATTTTGCCTCATAACAGCTGGTGCTATTTCTACTATTATAACAGTGATTAATTCCTTTGGTTCAGTTCTTATTTTGTTATATGGACAGTTTGGTGCTTTAGTATAACCCTGTGGTGATGAATGTATTTAAATGTGACGGCCCTTTGACATGGCACCATTTACTTGTACCTGCTCTCTATTCTTAGGCTGCAAAATGGAGTGCATTGTAATAAGCACCATGGGACATACTTGCCCGGCGTGCCTCATGCTGATGTGTGAACAGCAGCAGCAGTCTAGGAAGGACTGCAGAGAAGAGAACAACCCCACACACATAAAACTTTTTGTTTTGTTTTTTTAAGAATGATTTTTTGCAAATGCAATTATTCTGGTACCAAATATGCTCCTGTGTCTTCAGCTTGTATTACAGCCAAGAGCTGTGCTGTGACAAATGGGGCTCAGACCCTGGACCTCTTGAAGAACAAAGATGCCAAAAACAGAATTTAATACAGAGGGTGAGAGCACCATACTGTGGACCTAAGAGAAAGCTGTGCTACTGAACTGCAGCTGTATTTCACTTTCAATATCATGATGGTGTGACAAAAACACTTACATATTACAGAATCCTAACATAAAACAAAATCATTAATAGAGCTCTTGGTCAACAACATTTTAACATTATGAATGCTCTGTGTTTTTGTTGTGAACTATAAGGCCCCATCCACACCAAGCCAAACCGAGGTCTAAACGCATACGTTTTTTGCCGAATCTGCGTATCGTCCTTACAAAGACGGCGTTTTGGGGGTCAGTAAATGATCATTTTTGAAACCAGGTTCCAGAGTGGAAAGATTTTGAAATGCTGTATACGCAGCTCCGTGATTACTGGCTCTCCACAAGTTTTCAGATACGCTTATGTCATAGTTTCATATCTTCATTGACAAGCATGCGCCACACGCGGCAATGACAATGGTGGCGTACGTGAAGCATATGTGCTGATGAAGCTGGTGACCCTACTATCTCTGTTGCAGCAAAATCTACTTCTTCTCAATCACCACCGAGTTGAACAAACAACTATCAGGGACACATGACGGCACTTTATGATCACTTTATCACAATCTCTGTTTACAACTTTGCCGCAAGTGCGCAGGCCCACTGTTTTTTCGTCTGTTTCCGCTTGTTTCCGTCATATTGTTACAGCGCCCCTAGAGGTCTGGCATGTGTTTTACAGTGCGTATCGAGTGCATTCATATAGACGCACACATTTTCTGAGACGCCTTCTTTATGACTATCGTTTTGGAAACTGTTAAGCATTTTGTCTTCGTGTGAATGGGGCCTTAATTACTCTTATTTGCTTAAATGGATGAAATGCTGTTAGGAAGGTTATACTTCATTTTGCTTAAGAATTGTTACTGATCATTCTTTCATAAATTTTCTATACATTCATTCATACATTCATTTTAGCCTATTCAGCTGTCTTGGGCAAGAGATCCAGGGACCCAGAACCGGTCGCCTGTCGATCACAGGGCATGATAAAGAGACGGAAAACCATTCACACTCACACCTAAGGGCAATTTAGAGTCACCAGCTAAGCTACTGAGCACGGTTTTAGTCTGTGGGCGGAAGCCGGAGTGCCTGGAGAGAACCCATGCACAGACAGAACATGCAAACTTCACACCATAGACTGTAAAAAACATGGACGCCATGATGCTAGGCTAAAATTGAAGCCGCCACAAAAACTGCTCCCCCTGGTGACTGGCTGCAGTATAGGTCATATCTCCGTCTCCCCCATTCATCTGGACGGGCCGAAGTGAAACTTCCAAAAATTATTACACCTCGTGGAAATATTTCTCCCATCTGTATGCTGTGGTGACATTAAAGTATTATTGGGCTGCGTGTTTTCCAAGTCCTCTTTTTTCTGAAAAGTTTCTTTTTTATTAGTTATTAGAGTTTAAAAATGACTGCAGTTTACGGCAGCTTCACAATGATTGTGTACGGCGTATGCTGCGGAGTGTTGCGACTGTTTGCATAGCCACAGGCCCAAATATGGTCCAGATTCTCTACTGGTTGCACAATGGCGGCGCCCTGACGAGGGATATTCTGGCTTCAAATCCTTTACATGGTGGAAGGCGGAGCCACGCTATCCAGTTCTTATAATACATCCATGCTTCACACAGAAGTGCCCAACCTTGGGATCGAACTGGTGACATTCGTACTACCTGCTGTGCCACCTTCTCAGACTCTTCAAGTATTATACTTAATAATTCTCTCCAACAGAGCCTTTTAAGTGGACGCTTGTTGTTTGCTAACATAAGCTGTCTCATTGTGCTGGTCCAGGGAAATAATGCTTAGTTAGTAACCGCGACCACCAGTAGAGAAGATTTACTTTGAACTGCCACTCTACATCGCCCATGTTATGACTCAGCAGATGTAGTGGAGACGACAATGAATCCTCATGGAGAGTGCTGAGAACAAACAAAATGCAGGAGAGCATGTCTGAGTTGCATACTTCTGAGGGACATCAGCATCCCTCTCTGTGTGGTGGGGTAAAGCAGGCCTGAACAGCGGTGATTTATTGAGTGTGTGGGGGGGCCTGACAAGCACGGCTCTCATTAGACAGACAGAGTTTTAATTAGAACGAGCACAGCGGTGATGCAGGTGTTTACATTTTGTGGAGAAACTATGCCAAGAGCAGAGGGGCTCACACAGCTCTCTCAGCGATAGAACAGCATGAGAGAGACAGGCTCTCACAACTTCAGAGGGCCTAAACAACCTGAATAAGAGGGGGAAAAAAACTGAAGAAGCTCTTTTACTTCTCTGAAGGAAAATAATTTGTGATGGCAAATAAACCAAAAGGTGTTTCAATTTGCTCCGCAAGTGAAGTGTGCTACCACTCCTAATATTGAAGAGTCAGTCTGTCCTAGAGATATGCCAAAGAGAGTTGATTGTCATATTCATATGAGGGCGCAGTTTGGTCTGTGTATGTGTGAGAAATAGTGCTTTGTTTTCTTTATTTCAGTTTGTGTCTCTAGCAACTTCCATCCATCATCTGTAGCCTACTGCTTGTCCCTTTTTTGGTTGCGGGGACAAGAATCTTGAATCTGCTTTTCCTCTCTTTTCCCTTAATTTACTTATCTACACAAACATGAATTTATTCCACTGACTGTTGAAGATTTCAAAGACGCCACATCTTCAGTTGTTATGTAACAAAAGAG
Organism: Scarus forsteni; assembly: GCA_036419115.1. NCBI lineage: Eukaryota > Metazoa > Chordata > Actinopteri > Labriformes > Labridae > Scarus > Scarus forsteni. The sequence goes on along the minus strand of JAZDUH010000130.1, from coordinate 22,348,830 downwards.
AACTTTTGAGTCCAATCTGCTGTAGGGATTTATTTAATTTTGAATCCTCATTAGCTATTGCCAAAGCAACATCCACTAATGATGCAAATTTATACTGGTTTAATTTTACTAAGTTTATTTTGATCATGAAAATAAAATCAAAGGTTTTTTAATGGTCTTATAAAAACATATAAGTAAAACTTAGTGTTAGTTTATGATTCAACCAGATATGCCTCCAGAAACGTTGGGCCCCATGTTAATTACAATGAACCCCATCCTGAATCAGCTTTACATAATTTCTGAAACCAAACACCTGTCATGCAAATTAAACAAAATGATGAAATCAACTTTTAAGAATGGACAGAGAGTAATTGCTAGAGCCAAATAATTTAACCTAAAAACATGAATTTAAACACACTACCTCAAAATTATCCAATAAATGGTCATCAAACCAGGTCGTAAAGGTAACATTCCGGCATTTTGAACATTTTAGGCTTTAAAGGTGCGTTCACACCGGACGCTACTTGAACTACCTCGGCAATCACTCTCCATTCAAAGTCAATGTACAGCCGCGATGGGGCAGGGCTAACCCTCCCCTGATGCGACAGCCGCGTACAGGACGATCACTTCACTCGTCACGCGATGTCAAAGTTAAAAAAAAGTTGATCTTTTCAGGCGATGTCGTGTGTGGCTGTGCGGCAACAGCCAATCAGCGGTGTGTGTACGTGTGACAGTACCCTAGACAAACAGTTATTCATCCGGACTACAGGGCGGATGAGTTCTGTCTAGGGGGAACTAATGTCAGTGAGGACATTAGTTGCAGTGTTTTGTGTTTGATAAGTGAGTGAAAAGGATACAGCTGGAATAATGTCCGCTTATACATCCTATTATATGATATATGAAATGATTGCGGTGAAACTCAAGCGGACGTGACGTCACAGAGCGACGGCCGATGGCAGCGGTTACCAAAATGAGGTATTTATGGACCCGCGACGCTACGTCAGTGGGTGACGCGACTTTGGTAGCTGGGTCGCTTGCGGTGTGAACGCAGCATAAAGGGTGAGTTTGGGTCATTTGAAGTGAGGTTGCTCGAGGCCCTTGGCACTTGTAAATATGAGTACCAATAAGTGGGTACTCATATTTACCAGGCGAGATATTGAGGAAGCAGACACCATGCCTGTACTAGCAGAACATGTTGCCACTGAAAACCTTGTAATTTATGCAGAAATGAAGACTCAAAAGCTCTGGCAACATTTTTCCTATTGTCTACATGCAATAAGTTTTGGTATCAGTTTCCTGACAGGAGTAGCACCCAGTGCGATTTTCAGCTGCTGTACATAGTTTTGTGTTCCAAAATGATCTTCTGCATGCCTTGTTTTTAAGGGCTGATTATCCAAGAAACTTTTGCCTTTCTATGATTTCAAGCCAATTTTCATTGACCTCTAGCATAAAAAAAGCAGTTTTACACATAGAATTGTGACTTGTTGGGTATTTTTTCCCTTTACAACTCTCTGTAAACTGTGTAAACCATTCATCCATCCATCCATCCATCCATCCATCAATCATCCAGGGCCAGGTTGCAGGGGAAGCAGGCTAGTCCATACTTCCATCACCTCTGCCACATTTTCCAGTTCCTCCTGGGGGTTTCCAAGGAGTTCTTAGGCAAGATGGGATGTATAATCCCACTACTGAGTTCTGTGTCTGCCCCTGGATCTCCTCCCAGCTGGGCATGCCCAAAGAACCTCCACAGGAAAACAAGTATAACCTAATCAGATGCCTGAACCACCTTAACTGACTTCTTTCCATGTGAAGGAGCAGCAGCTCTACTTTGAGTTTCCTCCAGATATCTAAACTTCTCTCCCGAGAGGTAAATCGCAAAATGATATAATGGAAATGCCTTGTGTCTGTTTGCAGCAAGGGTGGTGGCTGGAGATTGGGGGTGTCTAATATCTTGGGATATTACTGTGAATGCCTGAAAACAGATCAGTTAGATTTTTTTTTTTTTGAGAAAAGTGACAGCCATTGTCTGCACATCTATCTGTCAGAGCTTTGATGAGCTGTACGGCAAACCTCACTCCAAAGGTTTAGAATGATTTCTAATCTCCAAGGGGATAGTAGCAACAACCAAAAAGAAGATTGTTTGCTGTTTTTTTTTCCTTTAGAAAAAAGTTGGGGGATATAGTTTTGTGTCCTATATGTCTTTGTCCCTGGTAGGGTATAAGCTGATTCTGTATTCAGAAATCATTGATTTGTCCACCTGTGAACCAGCCTGTTAGCTGAAACAATCCAGCTCTGTCAGCTACAATCTGAAACACAAAGTTGCATCTGCCACAAACCATATGGACCAAAAATCAAAAGAACAGCGACAGCCATTTTTAAATCAGAATCAAACTGCTAATGAGGGGAAATTGTCTGCATGACGTCTCTGACAGCAGTTGCAGGACAGAAAAAATCTTGCTCATAAGAATGAAAGTTAAAAAATGAAAATGTTCTGCCAAAGTGATTTCTACCAAAGCGTTTGTAATGTAAATGAATCTTGCATAAGAAGGTGGGAGGAATATGTCAGGCTGCTTTCTCTCTATCATTATATCTTCGTTCATTAGGGCATAACTTGTCGGATAATGTCAATCTGAGGCTACCAGGCGACTGACTGACATGTTTGATCTTAAGATTAATGACTTGACTGGGTGCTGGGAACTGAATTATATTGATCTCTGGTCAGATACGATACCTAGTATCCATGGCAGCAGACCAGAAAGCTGTGAAGTCACATATCAATCTGAGAGGTCAGAAACTACATTTGTCATCAGTAGTCGCTCCCCGAGCCCACACAGCTCTTGAAAAATACCAAGAGCGAGGCCTCCTTCCTGCATGCTTAGAGAAGATATTTATTGAAGTTTGCAGCTTTCATTCTGTCTGCCCCATGTCAAATATCAAAGGACGTTTGGGTCAAACAATGTCTTTTTTTTTAGAAAACGATCTGACTGAGACTCCTGGCAGCATTTTGTGTCTGTGTGTGTTTCATAGGGATTAATCTCAGTATACTGTATGTTTGCACTGGGGATGCAACAATGCAGTCAAGCCACAATTTGGCATGGACCACGGTTTCTTGCTCACTGCTTTGGCTTGATCTAGTTTTGACAACATTTTATAAAACTTTTGTCACATTCTCCATTCTGAGGCATTAAAAAGTACAGTCCAGGTTTTGTAAAGTGGTATTGTGTGAGCCTGAGAATGTTTCACGGAGTTATAACTCAGTTTCAGAAAAACTCAGGACAGATGCTAATTCTATATATTGCTGTATATGGTGCCAGATTATCTGCCTAATTATAAAATCACTGTGGGAGAAAACAAGCCACAAAACAGCTGGGGGTAATAACATGCTATAAAAACTTTGTCTGCCAGCAGCATACAGTTCAAACTACTGTCTGACTTGAATTTTTGTGAAATGAAGAAATACCTCCTATCAAATAAAGATTAGCCACATTTACAATACGCGCCCCGATAGCCCCTCCCCTCCTCAAGTTGCTGTAACAGCGATAGCTGCTCTGACTGCCTTCACTACCGTGTCTTTCCGCACCTTGCCCACAGTTATTTAAAGGCAAGGAGAGGTGTTCATTTGATTGGTGAAGACAACACTCAGCTGTGATAAACCCACTTACGTGAAAATGGTGGAATCTGCAGATTCCACCATTTTCAATTCTGACCTGTTAGCTCTCCGTAGAAGTTTCTCCTGTGTGTTCTCCAGTTCGTACAAGTACTCCAAAGTAGCCAAGGTAAACAGCAGTCATTTTTTGCTACAAAGGCCATTAATTCATACTGTTTGGTAGTGGCCATTTCCTCTTGAGAAGCAAACTATTTGGCGCTGCTGGTGGAAGGACACGCAGGCTGTGCTGTGTCTCAAAACAGTGCCTAATCAAAGCGGCGCTATGGTGGGAAATTAAGTGGATATAAACAAACTATTTGTAGCATGTGATGACCCCACACTGCTTTTGCAGCTTGGTTTCTCCCACAGTTATTTTAATTGAGTGGAGGATCTGGCATCATGTGCAGCAATGGGTCTCACTCAACCTCCCTTCAAAATACTCGACACTTTCCCTTTTAGCAGCCCCAGAAGAGCAAGGGGTTCTTAAGGAGGGGAAGCTAAACAATTTCTTTATTCTACTTTTATGCAAACAAAACATTGCTGTGAGCATCCTTGGTGAAGTTTATGATTTAACAATCTGAAAATAAACACATGGTAATGTTATTTAAATACTTTTTACCTGCAGGGAGTAAATGTTTTATCTTTGTATAATGCCAATTGGTATGTGCATTTTATCTGTACAATATCAGTATTGGCCAACACTGACCCAAAAAAATGTAAATATCAGTCTTGGTTGACATTTAACTTCTTGCCAGTATTTACAGCCCATATTAAAGCCTTACATATTAGCATATATGTCGCATATTTTGTAATCTTGGAAGTATTGTAAAAATACACCAAAGTACCTTATTGCTTCACCCCTTCATCACTTAATTGCTACATTTGAAAAAAAAGCAAACATTTTTTCAAGTATGTTATTTATTTTCAACTGTTCCCTGTCACACTGGAGGCAAAATTGTCGAAATGTCATCTTTCAAAGTTGTGATTGAACACTTCATAATATCACAGTAAACATGATGTACAGATGGAGCCACTTCAATTTTTTCCCCTTTCCTTGATTCTTGCTGGGATTATGGTTGGAGTATGCCGGGGCCTGGCCACTGCTGTGACTGTAATGAGATTCCCTGCGATGACTTGACAAAACATATTGACTGATTAATGCTTAAGCTACTCCAAGAAGGGCAAAGGTTGAAGCTTATTTAATGTATTCTTGTCAAGGAGCGCCATCTGATGGGGACACCATGCGATTGAATGAAATGGCCATGTTGATGACTCACACTGGCAGTAAAGGGCTGGAACTTGGGAGGCCTTTCAGCTGGGAGGGATAAATTGAAGGGGCTTCACCTGAAAAGCGTTCATCCTGCTGACCTCAGCAGTGTGACTTTTGACAAAGTCTCGGAATGATTTTCACAGCTGTTTGAGAGAATTAGAATAATTTTCTAGCTGCAGGGGTCAGAATGTCATGAGTTTGTTGTGAAGTTTGCAGATGAAAATGTTCAGCTTAATTAAATGCTTAAATGCTGTTGTGCTTGGATTTTATTTTCCTCCTGTAGAACCTGATGTCTGTGCATCAGTGGTATTTAAAAGTGATGTTGTGAAGAAGCCTACAAGGCTCTAGCTATGTCAATCTTATGCTATCAATTCCAAGTTTGGCAGATTCTTAACTATCTCACCCAGCTCGACCATGGATTAGCAAAATTTTGAGTGTGGGTGCATATTACTGCCTCTCCTCTCAAAGCAGCAGTGTGATGTCTTTGTCACACTTTCATGCACTGCACTGGCAGCAGTTTTCTCGCCCCTGTGCTCTTACCCATGGGCTGAAATTCAGCAGCTCAAATACTGAGGGAAAAGGGCACAAATTAATGAAATCTGTACTCAAACTGAAAAATAATGGTATTCAAGCGCACATTTTGAGCTGTGAAGGTCGTACTGACCGGTTCAATATTTTATTGGGAATGCTGCATCACTTGTCTGCACTGACTTTTTTTTTTTTAGTTGTATTGAAAAACGATTACAAAAACAATGAGCTTATGTGCCTCATTAATCACCGTATATCTTGGAACAATGGAGCTTTGAATAACTGCATTTAAAATTGAGTGATATAAATCCCCATCGATCAATGACAGAGAGGGAAAAAATAATTAGACATAATAAAGCACATGGTGATGAGAGGAGAAAAGCAGGTCAGGACAGCGTCTGCTCACTCTTAGAGAGCTTTTTGTGGTCAGCATTAGCTGCAGTGCTGGAACTGAGAGCAGCTCCTAATGGGCATTAGGGCTCAATAATGACTACGTTATTACTCGGTTGCTGTATTATTCATGACTTCCTCATTACACAAGCAATTCTTTAACTGTGAGGATCACATTTCTGTCGAAGTGTGCTTAATTGTGAGTGTGCTGACAGCGAGGAAGAAATGGAGACAGCTGGTGGAACAACTGTTTACCCCAAATTGTATATTTCCTATGTGTGATAGCTACAGCCCCTGAGAATAGAAAAAATGGGATGCCTCACATGAGTTTTGGAGAGGCAGACACAGTCTCTGCAGTGCGGAGAGAAAAGAGAGTACATCTGCAGACATGCCCAAAGCTTATAGCTGTTTCTTTAGAGGGAAGAAGCATTTACATTCACAGCTTGAGTGTCTGCCATATTATTTTTATAGATACCACAACACATCACTGTCTCAACATGAGGCTTGTTATAAGGTATTAAGTGCGTATTTAATGGGCAGATAAATTTGGGTGGGAAAATAACTGATTTATGTTGTTGATCTACCGGCAACCACTTTCTGTATAGCTGTAAAAATAACCACAAAAATATACAACGATCCATCTGTTTTCAGTAAATTTAGTGCAAAGGCATTGATGATGCCGTCTCCCAGCCCCCTGCTGAGAGTCGGGCTTGTGTGTTTGCGTGCGTGTGCATGTGTGTGTGTGTGTATGTATGTGTGTGGGGGGGGATTTAGGAGGGTAAACAGTTTGTATGCCTCTGAGGATGTCTCCCTCTGTTAGAGTGCCTAAGAAGAGAATTATCCCGTTCAGGTGGATGTCTGCAACCCAATTAAAGTTGTGACAAATGGGGGGGAAATCAGAGGGCATTAGACAAGTTCATATCACCATGAATTTTGACAATTTTGACTCAACATATATTTTGCATTCATTATTCAAGGATTTAGCAAAGCTGAGGGTGTTATTTCTGAAACATGAGGCCATGGAGAAAACACATAATTGAGGATGTAATTTAGTAGGGATTTTGCAATACCTATCAATACAAATATGGACGACTTGATTAAACAGAAACACTATTTTTAACCCCCTGACAGACCTGTCCGGGGAAATAACCAAAGCCCAGAAAAGTTTGGTAAACAGGCTTTTTTTTAGATGTCATTTAATCATATCAAGGCATGTACGATGGCTCAGTAGTGGTAGCTGCTTAGAGTTCCCTGATCCCCATTTCCTGTCTTACGTTACCAGATGAGTGTAGCCATATCAAGACAAATCCTCAGCTATGTCAGTGGCTAGATTATTTTTTTCTCATAAATATTTCAGAGTGAAAAGTTTTATTTGTTTTTCAGGATTATTTTGTCTCTCTTTGAGACACAGAGAAACTTGCAGTTGAACATTGCCACTGTTAATACGTAGGCTGTATCTAGCACTGCACAAAACTATAAAATGCAGGCAAAATGCAGTTTGCAGTAACTGTACCTTTGCAAAATAAGACACAATAAAATAAGATAATCCTGCATTGACCCCCACATGCAAATTTTAAGTGTTACACTTGACAAGGTGCTGCTGCAAAGTTTGGTGTATGGTTGGCAAATGGGCACAGTGGATTTGTTGTGGATGAGGTGTATGCCAGCTGCTCTGCACATAATCAACACACTGCCTGGCCTTTGTTTATTTTTCCAGTGACAGTGTGGAATTTAAAGTACATCTGCATAATAATCCTCATGTGTTTGAATAAACAGATCAGATTACTATTACTGTCCTCCACTTTCTTAAGGTGTACCTTCACATTGTTTAGGTTAAGAGAGCAATTTACAGTCAGATTGCTGTGGGAGTGTCCTGTATTGCATTGGGCTGTTAATTGCTCCAGTTGCCCAATCATGCTGCTGAACTCCATATTCTCAATCCAGATGTACATTTATAGTTAAAGTATAGGATTTTACTCCCATGCATGAACAGATATTCAAATACTGAGTATGAGGTGACAGCCCTATCACCTACTCAAAACACTTCATCGTATTTTGCATATGTTGTTTTGTACATTTTTTATCTTTTTGAGAATTAACTTTCGAATGTAACATGTCAGCCTCTTTCGGGAGAACTATACAAATGAGACGGCATGTGATTAGGCTATGAATGGCCATGGATGCTGAAAACCTTGTTGAGACTAAACATGTGATATATGGACTGCACTTTTATTTTCAAATGTGTTATCTTCCAAAATCATCCATACGTGTACATTTGTTGTTCACTTGAAATATCTACACCAAGCACAACAATTTCTCTAATACCAGATGAGTATTTGTGGTTTTCTCTAAAATGATGTTGTGAAGTGGCTTATTTCAGTATAAGCCCCACTGATTGCTTTACTGATTGCCTCTACTGTACGTACTCTATGTGCTGCACTCCACTAGCAACCATTTTTGGAGTTGATTACAATCATCCTTGTTTACTTCTGTGTTTCTTTGTGTACTGCCGGGAGGCATCTTTGTAGCACAATCCCAGTAATTTCCTCGACAAAATCCAAAACCAAAGCAAGTCACCAGTGATGCTTTTTTTTAAAAACACCAGCCATTATTGACGGTCTTTTATACTCTAACAAAAACACCACGTGGCTGTTTCACAGGAGTCCTTGCAGGTCTGGAGCACTTGTCTGGCACACACTGATGAAAGGAAAACTAAAGTTTTAAGAAGAGTTTTGCTCCTCAGCCTTTTGTGTTTGTCAGGTTTCTCTGTACAAGGCTGAATGTAAAATATTGCACCTTTTTTGAAAGAGTACTTGAGACTTGATGAATTACATTATAAGTATCTTTCAATGTTAGGAAAACATTTGTTCATATTTGTGTTAAATCTGTAAAGAATTTCTTCATAACGGCTTGGTAGATGGCACCACATAAAATCAATCAAAGTGGGGGTGTCAACATTAAGAAAATATTAAGGCAGTAAGAAACTAGGAGCTCAAGCACAGCTAAAGAAAAACTAAATTTAATTGTTCAAAGTCACACATGTACCCTTAAGGGACGGACGTGTAGCTACCAGATTCTATCATAAAATTCCCTGAACACCTCCCAGGCATCCAGCAGGCATTGAATACAAATAAACATCTTACAATCATGTCCTCATTTACAAATCCCATGTGTGATAAATGTGTTTTTTTATAATCTAATCTGTAATAACCTACATTCAATCAAACCTACCTAGATACAAGTTACTGAGGCTGTTTTATTCCTATTTTTATACTTTGGAAATAAAAACAGGTTAATCATTTTGACTGTCAGCATGGGCCAGTGCGTCTCAGCCATTTGGAGTCAACCAAGTTTTTGGGTTTGATCACATTTTTATGTTATGGACAGATCAGACCAGCTTTTAGTATTTATGTGTCAAAAGCATTGTGCAGGTTCGCTTTGTTCACCCAGCCACCACTGAACAACCCACTACCATGACACTTATCATTGTTTTTGACACTTAGTGGCTGTTGGCTCATAGTGGCAAGCCCAGGTCGGAGCAAAGTCAAAGAATAAATGCAGACACATTGACAACATAGCAAAGTGTTCCAAAACTGAGGTCCTTAAAAGGGTGCTCTAATAGAACATCTCAGACAGGCCGATACTACAGCTGGATCAGGGGTACTTGATGAAAACTATAAATGTTTTTGAACATTTGTGATTGTGAACATGGCAGTCATCCAAATTTAATATGTGAACCTGAGTTAAGGCAAAATATGGACTCTCTGACATCAGTTCTGCTTCCCTCCCTGAACATACAGAAGTGTTCACACTTTCTTCTGAATTCAAGCCATATCCATGTGTTCAACATAAAATAAGTCTGCCACCTTATTGCTAAGATAAATTCCAGAATCTCATAAACTGTGGCTGTTGCAATTCCTGAAGTTAGTTTCGGTTTTTTATTTCTAATTAATGAATTAATTTCCACATAGCAAATGAAGTTTAAGTGACATGTGCAGGTGTCTTATTTGCAAGCCTCCCCTTAACAGTAAATGGAGATGTTAACAGAAAAAACATTTAATCCTAGTAATTAAAAAAAAAAAAAAAAAAAAAAAATCAAACAATATTTTACCAAAATGAGAGACTACAATACAGAAATGGACTAAAACAAAACAAAGTTGTACAAAAGTACATAAACTGTATTTTGTGGCTTAAAACTAACATTTGATCATCACACAGATCATCATGGACAACTAGGAATCAAACCAAATCCAATTTTTAGCCTCAATCTGTGTTTGGATTTGTAAAGAGACTTTGCCAGTAATTAAAAATATTTGTTTCATTATTGAACGCTGTGATATTTTATCAAACACTGACCTCCAGATGTACTGCATCAGTGTTACGTACAGGTTATTGGTCTGTCTTGTTGAATAAAAGGTCACTTGAGAGTTTAAAACAAAGAATATTTTAATGCCTTCTGGCAATTCTGCACTCATGTATTTTACTTTAAGAATAACACATTTGAAGAATATTAATATCAGAAATAGATATGTTACAGTTCACAGAAGTGGACATTATATGCATACATGCTTATGACCATAAATATTTGCTGTTAAGTGTGTATACTAATCAGACATTTTTATAACAACTTAAAAATGTCTGATTAAAAAACACAGCACAAAACATCATATACAATCATAGCTGCAGGCATGTGTTATGATTGTTCCAACTGAATACATTTACATTTAATTACTTGTCAGTAGCCTAATGGCGTTGCTCAAACTTCACCATGTCATGTACTGTTACAAAATGTTGTTAAAGTTGAACTTTCAAACTGCCTACTTGTATTAGTGGTGTCTACACAACTGCTTTGTCTTGAGCTCAACTGTGGCCCAGAAACTCCTTACGGCAATACAGAACTGTCCTGTGGCTTGGCAAGTCAAACTTTGTTAGTGTACTTGGAGATGGTGGACTCTGGGTTCTCTCAGCTCAAGAAGAGCGGCACCATGTGGCTTTGTTATCATCAAATGGGTTACCTTTCAAAAAACATCCATTCCCGTACATTTGTTATGTACTTAACTAGGGATAGGAATTGAAAACCAATTCCAGTTGAGAATCGTTAACAGCTCCATCAAAGAATCGATATCATTAATCTTTTTGCTTATCAATTCCCTTATCCATTCCTTCCGCTGACAGGGTTCAGAAGCATCAGAATTGTTGCTTAATTTTCATTACACCTACTACACAACCTTAAGTGAGTGGAAACACCAGCAACTTGCAGAAGCAGATATCTATGCTGTGACGTGTTTGGCATTGTTGCCATTGAAAATCAGACCAACATTTGCCCACTTGCAAAATCTGCAGGAATCGATAAGGGAATCGTTAAAGAATTGGATCGATTAGCAGGAACGTTAACAGCATTGGTATTGATAAAACCTTATCAATTCCCATCCCTGTACTTAACACATCTCCATTGAGCACAACAATTTCTTTAACGGCAGACACATATTTGTGGTTTGCTCTGAAATTGCACTCTGAAGGACCTTGTTTCAGTATAAGCCACGATGATTGCTGTACTAATAGCCTCTACTTTATGTACTTAATACGTTGCACTCCACCAACAACCACCAAACTTTGTGAGTCTATTTTGGAAATAATGGCGACAGTGTTCGCTCCGCTGTATAAGAGCAGGTCATGTGTCTTTATTATCAGCATTCAGCTCAAAAACTAGCATCTAAGATGGTATGAGGGTGCATTAGTGTGGGTGTCAAGGGCAACCTTCACATTTGTTAGGACTACAGAAAAAGCTGTGCACCAGCGGTGGGCCCAAGTCATCGTTATGCAAGTCAGAAGTAAGTCTCAAGTTATTGCCCTCAAGACCCATGTCAAGTCACAAGTCAAGACAGGCAAGTCTCAAGTCAAGTCCTAAGTCCTAAAGTTGGAGTATCGAGTCCTTTTGAGTCTTTGTTGAGTCTTTCATGGCTGCTTCTTTCTGGTCTTCATGTTGTCCACCACTGGTTTTGACTTAAATATATTTGTTTTCCTGGTTGAATGTTGGCTAGTACTACCTGACAGGTGAATGTCTGTAAAACAGACCCAATAGTTTCAGAGGTTGCATTTACAGCTTTAGGGAATCAATGAAAAACATTTACTTTTCAAACTACAAGTAACTCCCCCCTCACATTTTGTTAACTTGATAATGTTCTGGAAGCCAGTAAGGAGGCTGTGGAGGGCCTGATGTGGCCTCATGGCCACTCGTTGATGGTCCTTGATGTCCAGTATGCTGAAAATGTATACAAGTTTTTGGCATTAGGGTACTGTGCATTCAGTGGTGTCATTATTGTCTTTGTTCTGAAATTTGTTGGTTTTGTTATTATTTGTCTGAGATTGTTGTTACCTAATATATTATTGGCTATGTCCTGAAGAGTGCTTCAGGGTGAATTTAAGTAAGACATTTTGAAAAGGAATAATGTGTGGGACTAGATAAGTTTTTTTTTACTTCTTCCTACACCCTTTTCGCACTGAATCTCTTTTTTTTTTTTTTTTTTTTTGCAAGATTAATGATCGTTAAAAAAATGCTGCAATAGCTATTTCCCTTTGCTTACCATCATATTATATTTTGTTGGAATTTCATAGATGTATACATATGTATGTTTTCCATTTAAGTTCGAAATAAACATTCATATTAAATAAGTTCATTAGAGAAGTGGAGGGAAACACTGCTATTTGTCACTTTTTAGATGAAACATACACTGAAGGGATGGCTCTTACAGCTCTACCTTCAGAGAGATTGACCATCTTAACAGTCATCATGAGCCAAATCTCAAAAGCATCAACTACTTTAATTTGTTGGATGAAAAAACATGGCACTTTGGACCTAAGATGGAAGAAAACACATCTTTCTTCACAAAAGGAATGAAAAGAATGATAGAAACATTAAGTCATAGTCAGAGTCCTGGGAAAACACACAATCCTGAATCTTACTCACTATGCTTCTCATCATAACATTTAAATCTTAGTTTTCTACAGATCTCAAGTCAAAGGCAGTTTCTGTGCTAAGATGACAGGATACACTGAAGACATATCAGCCACAGATTTACCTGATTAATACACTGTCCAATAAAAACAGCTCTGAGACCCACTTATGGGCGCTGACCCAGAGTTTGAGAACCGCTGCTTTGGTTAACTGGATTTGGAGCTTGATCCTTTATAGATTGTTCTTACATGAAGGAGAATTAGTGATGCAAGATACCTCAGAATGAATTTATCATTTAGAAATAGTGAAAATAAGAGCTGGACTGTTTAGGAAAGTTGAGTTTTAATTAACTAAAGACTGACCGTATGTTTTTTTTTAAATTGTTGTGTTTACATAAAACATGCAAATGAGCCAGCAAGACACCTTTCTGAATTACAATAAACACACAAAGTGAATGAAGATCCCTTTCCTGACCGCTATACAAGCGTCTTTACACTCACTGGCACACGGAAAAGCCAGCACACAAAGACACTGAGTGATTCAAGAGTTATTTACATTGTAGATAAAATGTTTACATACACATTGGCTAAACTGCAAAAGGGCATAACTGACAGCCAACAGCGTTCACAGCCACGCTTTAAATGAAAAATATCAGGTCCGTCGTAAACAGAGTGCATGGTGGCTGCATTACTTTGGATAAGACAAGGATGAAAATCTCTTTTATCGCAGTTTTTGGGGCTCAGACAGCCATGGCCAAAAGAAAACGTATTTCCAATTATGTCATAGAAGAGGAGTGACATCTCTCACATTTATTTCAAAATGCTATTAAAACAAATAAATCATCAAATTGGACCCTTAAATTCTGCAATTGTTCAAGTTTAGATGACAACTAAATGATCAGTTTAATTCAGTTTCAATGCAATTCAGTTAATTCAATGACAAACTAAGTTGTCTTTTCCTTTAAATGACATTCATACACAACATTCTGGCATTTACTTTTTTGCTAAGTTGTGTTTTATGATCTGAATTTGAATGCCTCAGCACTGAAGTTATCCAACTGACTACAACAAGAGCTTTTAATGGATTACAATTTTTACCCATGGGACTTTTGACTAAATTTGGTTGTGTGTTTCACTGCCATTTGGAGCAGGAGAAGATAGTTTTGTCTCCAGTATGTTATGAGTCATGTAAAATAGTTGCCAGAGTTAAAGAATGCGATGTAATGCTTACTTTGATGCACTATGCAGAAGTGCTTGGAGTTTATGTCCCCCCTGCAAAGCCCGATGTAGATTTGTGCACCAGATAAGATGACTCTATGTTGTAAATCCTAGCTACAAGGCTCAATAGCAGTATTGACTGGCTCAGACATGATAGATTTTCAGGTTTGGAAAATGTTAAACTATCTGCACCCCTGCTCACAGCACAGGTTAAAAGAACAAAACTCCACCTGCATGCTACCTCTCCTTTCAAAGCAATAGAGTGGTTCTTTGGCTGAAAATTTAGCACATTGCTACTTGATTAGGCAGGAGTTACCAAACCCCTGTGAGCTGACTCACAGACACATTTCAATCAGATAAATACAGAGAGAAAATGGCAACAATACATGGAGGCTTTTTATACCAAAAAGCAAAAGCACAGCAATTCAAAAGTGCATATTGAATCATGGGTATTTAACTGCATGGTCAATATTCTATTGTAAATGGTTATATTACTAGAATCTACCTCCTGCACCTGTCAAGTTGGTGTATCTGGGATTGCAGCTTCATCTGCAACCTTAACATGCATAGGCTCAGTGATAGTTCTGAGTTTAGGATTTGAAATCAACAGGCTTTTGGAGATTATTTACATCGTAACCAAAGTGGGAGTTTGGATGTCAATTAAACAATACAGAACGGTCAGCTTGAAATTTCATGACACAATAAATGCTGTTTTTTAATACAAACATAACCTGAAGAAGCTACATTTCCATCACAATGCAGCACATGCTATCCTTCAGCATATTGCACCATATAGGTGCCATTAAAACTTACTCTGAGATAGCTGTCGTAGCTAAGGTTATTTTGATGCTAAGTGGAAACTTGTCTCTGATTATCATAACAGTGAAGCTTGTAAGAGATAAAACTGAAGAAACAAAGGTGCATGACATAAATGAGCTTCAGTGCTGGATCCATCTTTTTTGAAGTAAGTATTTAATCACAAGTGATCACAGTTTACACAGGTAAAGATTCAAAGAAATGTGGGAATTGCAAGATCCAGCAAATCTGTAAAACTCAAAATGGTGGTTAAAAAAAAGTCTGTTCAGGTGTAAGACAGAGTCGGATGGATCTCGGGGGAGCAGGGGAGATTGCAAGGGTTTACGGGTGAGTTTTAGTAAGTGTGACATCTCATGGGAACAAACTGTTGAGGTGATGTGTGACCTCAGTCCCAGAGGAATGTCTCTGCTACAGATAGAATCTAAGGTGGACAAGAATGGTGACAGCTCTTCCTGACCCTTTTCTCACTCTGGCATCTTTCCTTCCTGTTTCGCTGATCGAGGGTAGCAGAAGGGAAGTGAGGCAGTCGAGCTGACACATTGGAACTAAAGTATGTGGTGTGGAAATGGCCAGACCTAAGAGTCTGCAATTACTTTGTAAAACAAATCAACCAGGGGTCATGGCAGGTCATTTGCTTCTTCAAACTGAAAAAACATTTGTAAATTCATGGCAAACTGACAGCAATAATTGTGGTTATTTCACAGTGTGGTGTTGTACTGTAAAGTAGCAACAGAGTAACATGATTTCACAGCACTTTTGATGCACCCAAAAGTGACTTGGACTTGCCCCTTAAACACTTCAGACTTGACTACTCAAGGTTTGAGACTCATGCCTAGTCATCAGCTTTGTAGCCCTGGCTCACTGTAAATTAGAGCCGTGTTTGATTACCACCTATTGTTTGTCCCCTCCAGCTGCCACAGGCTCAAGATATTACCTACACTGGGAACTGACTGTGGTGACATGTTCAAGAGGAGAGCTGCCTCAAACCTCAATTTTCCCTCCAAATGTTTAAAAGGAAGAACAGAACAGACAGTGTAAGTTATTTTCCTCACTCTCCTGCTTGCCCATAACATGTGGCACAGGTTACAGCATTGAAAAAATAGTCTTACAGATAGCTGAAGGGTTCTCGATGTTGAGAGATAGGACGGTTAGGGTAGAGAGTCCTGTGCATACATTTTTCAGTGAAGTTGAAGTTATGGTATTGTGATCCTTTTGCTTCATTAATATTTCTGCCATCAATTAATGACCCAATGCATCTGCATAAAACATATAAATCCTTTTAAAGATGGACAGATGCACAGACAGACAGGCAGCTGTGTATGAAGAAAGAAAGATTACAGTGCCCGGAAAGAGTAGAGGACTGCATCTCCACTCTGTATGAACTGTACAGTGCGAGACTGAGAGTAAATATCAGCTTGTTGCAATAAGGGAGACTGAGAACACGTGTAACAGGGATCAGTCCTAATTATCTAAACTTCTCCAGTGAAAAGCAAGCAGGTGTTAATATTAATGTGGACTTTAAGTCTGCACCTGCCAAGTCGTGCACATTTTGTGTTCGTGCTTATAAAATGAGAAGTTTGTCAGATTAAAATGAAAATGTGTGAAAATGAAGGTCCCTGATCCCACTCATATATTTATTGTTCACATCAATAAAGCAGTCTAATCATCCTATCTCATGGTCTAATCATACCTTGATACTTGACAGCATCTAAAGAAAAGTTTAGGCATCATATAGCCTATTTCATTGTCGATGTAGTATGGTTTGATCAGCCCAATTTGTTATTATATCTCTGAAAGGTAACCCCTAGTGTAGTCATCCTGCACTCAAACTAGAGAGGTAGCATTACTGTCTGATAATCATTTTTATCTGATACTCTGGGGAAAATTATTGATTGAATTGCAGCTTCCATCCAGAGACTTGACTTTAGCTTCCTTCTGGACTTGTCCCCAGAGACTTAAAACATGATTTGAACTTGGCTTCAGAGACTTGAAATTTGACTTGTACTGGGCCCAATGGTCTTGAGACTTGGCTTGAACTTGAAGTAAAATGCTTGAAACCCAGAAGCTATATTGAGATGGTTTCGGGGCTCAAAATAGTTAGTTGTAATTTTAAATCCCTAATATTGCAACTCAGTAGTCAGTCAATTTTTGTTGCTTCTACAGCAATGCCATATGAAATACTGTAAAATACCAAATAAACGCCTGGTTCCAATTAATCGCCCTGTCCTAAAAAAATGCCGGGTGTGGCAGTACATTTTGACAAATAGACACCTGTTCCAAATAAACACCGGGTGTAATTTATTCAGCACAGCCTAAGAGCTACGGTCAAAGTTTACAGAGCACACATGCGAACGCTGAGCTCACAACTAACAGTTGAAAAGAAACATGATCAGACTGAACCTTAACAGTCTGCATGGTTTATTTGTCTCTCTGGACGTCCTGTCGGCTTCTCCTCCCTCTGGATGTCAACTAATGCAGGTTGGTGTGAGGCACTCTGTTTCATGACAGTGCAGTTACACTCAACGACCACAGAGGCCACTAGAGTGCGGAAAGCCAAGATCTTACACACTAGGGGTTTGAAAATTTAAAGAAGTAGACGTTGCCACTGCCGCTACAATTGTTTTGCCCTTAACTAACGTCAGGAAGCTGGACATGTCAGTTAGCGGTACATTGCTACTTATCGCCATGGCCCTCAGCAGCGAAACATAAAAGAAGTAAGATCTTAACTACCAGTCGTTCCTGACCAGTTTTAAAGTGTTTAGAGAGAGCTTAGTTGAAAGAAGACAAGAGTATAACTATGGTAATGTAATCTTTCCTTGAAAATGTAAAAGTGTTATTCATACTGGTGTAAATAAATAATTTGATTATTTTTGCTATATTTTTTCATTTTTTGCTTCGCAAGATTTTTGTGCAAAAGGAATTAAACATCCGTCCCAAATAGTCGCCTGGTCCCAAATAAATGCCTGGCCTGCTCAGCGATTGAAGCAAATAAATGCCCCGGCTTTTAGTTGGTATTTTACGGTACCTCGAAATAAGAAAAAATTTGATTTTGCAAAAACTTCATTGCAGCAATTTACTGTAAAAACCTGGTGAATTTTTACAGTCCAGTCTTAATAGCTGATAGCCTATCCTTTTCTTCTTGTTTGGAGCAGGCATATTTATTAAACCACTAACAATCAGTCCCCTGATCACAATTTGCAATTTACTCCATGGCCAACATCTATTGCACAAACATAGTGTGTTCTCACCCATTAAGATACTGGTCCTCCTTTTTCCCCATGCTGATGATGTTACACTTTAACAAGTAATTACATCAGCCCCCCAAATTCATGCTCTCACTTTAGAGAGCAAAGTTGAATCAAAAGGCCATTTTGCCTTCCCTCTCTGTTTGTAATCTCTCTAAATCTCATACCGTTTTATCTCTGTCCTTATTTTAGCAAGTTGCACCACTTACCTTGGTGCATGCAATCTTTCTTCCAGATCCATTACTTTCCCCTTTTGTCTGTCCCTTCGAGCCAAATGACTTCTGAGGCTCCTAAATCTCCTGTTTCTTTCAAATCACTGCCAACCATCCCTCCCCATTGGCAGCTGGACAAATTTTGGGTCATTAAATCCCATTTGAGCATTTTAACCATGCCTTTCAACACCACCATTCCCAAAGGACCCACATATCCAAACCTGCATGGCTTTATTCTTGTCCCAAACACAGCAGGTCCTATCAGTTCATGTTCTGGCATCCCTTATATAATGTACAACTAATCCAATATTACATAATCATTTTTCAACATTTTCAGTGTATTTCATGCCAAGATTATGTCTGCATAGTATATGTTAGGTTGCACCCGATAGAGCACACTAATGTTCAATTTTAGGTTTAAAGGAGAAAAAACAGGCAGGGGACGAGCTGTACACATTTTATTCTTTTAAAATATTTTTAGCAAACGGAGCCCATTCCAAATATTCCCCCCCTGCAGTGAGACTCCTTCACCCCGCCTGCCATCCACCCTCCTGCCTCCCACCCACCTGCCTCCTCTCGTGCAGAGCTTCACTTTGGGCTGACGATATCAGAATCTGTACCAAACTGGCAATCAGTAGCTGCTTGTTGACATCACATTTAGTGCCTGCCAGGGAGATCCCAGTTGCTGGGAGATGTGCTGGGCTTGGCACTTTGAGCTTCTAAAGCAAGTATGTTTTTTGTGCGCTACATACTGGAGCAGTATATGAATATTCATCTCCAGATTCTAACTGGATTTGCTCAACATTTTTATGTTTATGGGTCTCAATGCTGACTGGTAGCTGAATAGGTGATGAAAATGATAACAGCTCCTTATGATTCTAGAGATAGTAAAAATAGATTGTTTTCACGCCTCGTGGCAAATTTACGACAGCAAGTCCTGACTGCTGGGACATTAAAGATTTCGTTTAATCTCATTCTATAATATTGGCTGTATAATATCCCACATCATGCAACATACTTCATTTCTCTGTATTCATAGCTTAAGACGTTTTTTCCATAAAGACTGAAGTTACATGATTTGAATAAAACATGCAGCCTTTTGATACGAAGTGCATTGTGTCATTTGAATATTAAAAAGCGTTGCTGCTGGTTTTTGTCGTATTTTCCTGTGCTGTACCTAAGCTGTTTTAATCAGCTAAATGAGTCATCCATCCTTTGCCACCATGTACTTAAAGGGAGAGTAAGTGAGAAGAGAAAAAGAAAGCCTAAAATAAACTGTGAATACATGCTTTTTCTCATTTTCTACAGAAATTTGAGACAGAGAAGAAGGAGCTCTATTCAATCAGAACTTTCACACCGGCATGGTGATTTTACATGGTGTTATGACCTAAATATACTGTGTCATTTTTTGTTCCCCTTTGTTGCTATGGTATTATATTGTGGCATTACAGAATTCAGTAGCTACAGTTTCCTTCTAATGCAGCTACAAGCCCGTAATATGAGAGGACGGAGATTGACCTTTATACCCAGTACGACATTATAGAAAATTAAAAAAAAAAAAACAATATCTTTGACGTCATTAATACTGCATCAAGCAGGGTTGGGCGATATATCATGTTTTTGAAAAAAAAAACACAATACAAAATTAAAGATGCTATGAGGAGTTTCTAAGAAATTACAAAAAAGTCTCACTTTTAGATATATGCATGATCGAAATACAAACTTTAAGATGAGTTTTATAGCATCAAAATAGGTTATCTATAAATGCTATTCCTTAGCTTCGCGGCCAGGTCGTACAGGGCTGGACTGGCCTGGATACTCAACTTTGGGAACAAGACAATTAAAACTAGAGCAAATGTATATTATTCGGACACGTCTTAGAGCACCGGGCTGTAAGTAGTGATATATAGCCAGTTACAAAACTACGATACTAAGCTTTCCAAAAATTGCTTGTTGTCACACATCAAAAACTACCGCTACGTAACTAGAAAGAGATACATTACCTCGTCGCTTTG
Source organism: Scarus forsteni (assembly GCA_036419115.1). NCBI lineage: Eukaryota > Metazoa > Chordata > Actinopteri > Labriformes > Labridae > Scarus > Scarus forsteni. Next base: position 22,328,557 of record JAZDUH010000130.1, on the reverse strand, counting down.
CATCCTGTAAGTTGTTGAAAAAAGAAGTTGTATAGCAATGCAGAGTTCTGAGGAAGGTCCAAGCTGCATTTTTATTAGCATCTCAACAAATGCACGCTTTGGCTTGGGTCACTTCTTTACGACGGTGACAGCGTGTGCTTATGGGTAGCATTGTCTTTATGTCGCCGGAAATAGATTCTCCTCATAGCACCCTTAAGCTTGAAAAGTGTCTTTTGTATGGATGTATTAGTTGATGCAGCATGAAGTGAGCCACTGTTCTGTGTAACTCTTTTGACTGTGCATTTTGCCCTCTCCATATTTTTCTATTTTTCTACTCCACAAATGCAAAGAAAAAGAACAAAAAAAGAAACACAGCAGCTCACCACATCCCATGCTCAATTTGAACAACAGTCCTGTTAGCAGCAGAGTGAAAGAAAGAAATAGATCACTGTGATTAAAACTGTGCACTATGGATGTTTGGGCAGATGAACAACTGGACAGCTCATCTGTGGGCTCTTGATAGGATGATAGGACAGCAAATGTCTGAAATTAGATTGTGTATTTTAGGTCCTAATGATTACAATTCTGAATGTACATTTAAGACTGTAGTCATGGACTTAAAATCACATCTTAAGAGGTTATTTTTTAAGGTGGGGTTGCTAGCAACCCACAACACTAGAAAATATGAATGCCAGTTACAAAGATGGGTTTCTCCTGTTTATCTCATAAGCATCAGAAGGCAAAAGGAATGGACAAATTCCAATTCCTGTGCATTGCAATGCATGATGTGGGCTTTCTCTAACTCCAGATTGTTGTTCTAAATATTGACATCACAACTCAACCATCTACAACCACAGAACATTGTGGTTGCAGAGCCCATATTGCCAACAGGGACAACAACAAACCAAAGCCATTTGATTCAAGAACTCTGCTGAAAGGTCTTGGAGAAGCATTGTAACCAACTAGAGGCAGCAATAGGCCTACAGATTTGTGGACATTTATTCATCTGCACCACCAGGTAACTTGTGATCTGACCTGCTCCTCAGATTCTACAACAGTTATTCTATTCTTTTCAACCTGTGACTTAATCAGAAAAGATTCTTCCCTTGTCTGCTATGGTTCATAAGATATCCTCTAATACCAATGACTAATGGCATGTTGTCAGTTAAGACAAAAGTGCTCATTTTAATTCAGTTTTAGTGAAGTCCCTGTTTGTTGTCTGACAAGCTGAAGGAGGGATATATAACCCAATATGTGTAACCTACTAAAGTTCACACAGGGCCTTTGTCAAAGAAAAGTTATACACTGAAGAAAAAATCTTATTCCAGCCTTTATTTGAGCCAATGTTGTTTTTCTAGTATTTTTCCTCTAAAAGTGGGTTGACTACAAGGCATGTGGTGGCACCGTGTACTGCTTTGTGTCGACTTGCGTTGACCTATCTTCCTTTAGGGAGATCGAAAGTTCCTTTATTGGCAATTATATATCATTGTGTCACCGGCCTTGAGCAACTCTACTCCAAAAAACCTGAACTATCTATTTAAAGCTGCTATGTAGGCTGCTGGCTTGTAGACCTAAATCACTGCAGTGATTGATCAAGTAAACCAAGGTTTTTTTTTCCAAGTGGTTATGATACAACAAAAAGACCATGGAAGACGCTGCAAAGCATGGAAGGCCACTTAATGTCATTAGTTGTGTCAGTAGTTTACATTATTTTAACACACCATGCTATTCACAGTGTGGATGCCACAGTCACTCCTTGTGTGAGTTTGTGTGTGTCCACCCCCGTCCTCTCTATCTGGGGTAACATTCAAGAGTTGGGGCTCAAACTGAGCTGCCTGTCTCAAAAATCACTCTGCATCAGCTGTTTTTGTAAGCGCTTCACTCTGGCTGATAGTTTGTAGTGTCGATGAAGGTGAGGCATTGGTTAGTTTTGCCCTGTGTTTGTGCCACAATACAACAAATGTGTTGAAACTGGCGATGAGTGTTTTTCATAAATCCATTATCAAGGCAGGAAAATACTGATGATTGTATAATATCCAGTTAAACACTCAGCAATAGATATATCACTATGAGAACAATATGCCTTTCATCCCATTGGTTTTCAAAGGTTGTCAAAAAAGGTAAAGATGGTTGAAGACTTGACAACATAAAGAAGGGTGTAAGCAGGTATTGTGATAAGGAAATGAGCTTTAAGAAAATCAACTTCTGTTTGTTTAAATCTATCGCTACTGTGGTTGTCATCTTTCAACAACACTACCTCAGAAAAATAGAGACCATTTTCTGTTCACTGTCACACTTTTCCCTCATTTTATTCTCAACTATTTTTCTTTTCTTCTATTCTTAGTGGAAAACAGCCTACCAAGCCACAGAGCATGGGGCCAGAGAGTAGGAGAGATTCCTGGAGATTGTGCATTGGCTTTAGGGGAAGAAAGCACCAGTAACTTGGACATTTTGCCATTTGAAACAACAGGCAGCATTGAGGCCCAGACTGCAAAGCACCAAACAAATATGAGAGAGAGCAAAGGAGCAGCTGTCAACAGCAGAGAAATCAGGGAAAGGTCACACTTCTGTCGCTCTTCCACCACTTGCTCTTTCTTCTTCAGTGACCAGGAAAAAGCCTGGAGCTGAAAAAAAATCAGCTTGGCTTGAAGTGGATAACATCCAATCTATCTGCAGGCACACTTTGTAACCTAAAGAGAAGACAACTGCCTTTCACACCTGCCCAGACAAGCTTGCTGGATACCCTTTTCTGAAACAGTTTGAAGATAGAGATTTTCTCTTGTGGAGAAGATAGTCAAATTGTGACATACATGTATTTTTGTAGGCCAGCACAGAAACTGCATTGCATGGGTTGTCTGTAGCCTATGGGATTTTCACTGTGTTTTGGATTAATGCAGATATCGTTCTGTAGAGAATGAAAAATTCTGCAATTTACAGATTCTGTTCTTGTTGATAATCCCAACCCTTTATCGGGCAAGGAACATTATATGGTCACTACCACAGTCTTTAAAATGGCACCCCTATGTCTCTTTCAGGAGGGACAGAATCTCGTGACTTCATCCTGCCAATCAACAAAGGTCAGGCTACATCACAATATAGTCATTAGAGCCTCTGACCAATCACGAGGGAGCCAGAGCTTCTCAAACTTCCTTGTTTTGTCAGTAGTCAAAAAGTAGCGTCTGCCCTCTACTGGATCCTAAGCTACAGTGCTAGCATCCAAATTAACTATGGTAAGTGGGTGGAACTTGCACAAAATGTTGTTGAATAGTTTTACTACATGTTTGCATAAGTGCTGTTTGTGTCAGATTTCTAGAATGTAACATTCACTAGTAAGGACCACACCATCAACAGGATGAATTTGACAATTATTTATTGCGTACAGTGGATAACAAACAACATAGTGGGTACGTGAAACGTATGACGGTTTGGGGAAACTTCACGGGGAATTCGTCGTAGCTCCCGGGCACAACGAACCCCCTCTTTAAGGCCCTGAGGGAGGAAGAAAGAAGCTTTAGATAAGGGGAGGGAGGGAGGGGTGCGTTGGGTGTGCGAAACAAGAGGGAAGTGAACGGTTAGAATTTATAGGAACACGGGAAGAGGCGTGGTTGAGGTGTGGTCCCCTCCTGAAACTCTGCTTTAAGCTTCACTTCACTAGTAAGGACCACACCATCAACAGGATGAATTTGACAATTATTTATTGCGTACAGTGGATAACAAACAACATAGTGGGTACGTGAAACGTATGACGGTTTGGGGAAACTTCACGGGGAATTCGTCGTAGCTCCCGGGCGCAACGAACCCCCAAAAAGCTCCCAGTTTAAAAAGATACTGAGATGACGAGAGCGACCGAATTGGATAGATGAATTTGTAACAAGCGCGCAGTCTGAGCTCAATTTAAGTATTCTTGAGGTGCTTACACACCGGACGCTACTTGTTGCACCTCGCAGTAACTCCCCATGCAAGTCAACCTACAACTGCGATGAGGCGGGGCTAACCCTCCTGCGATGCCTTTGCTGCGTACAAGACGATCCCTTCACATGTAGTGCGATGTCAAAGTTAAAAGAAAAGTTGATCTTTTCAGGCGATGTCGTGTTTGGCTGTGTGTTAACAGCCAATTAGCAGTAAAAGCACGTGTGACGGTACCCGTGATGGTACCCGTGACGAACAGTTTTTATTTGGACTACAGAGGAACAATTTGTGTCCGTGTGGGAACATTAGTCGGTGAGAACAGTTCCGCATAATAGACCGCAGAAACTCAGATGATGCTGCTGCAGGGCATTAGCTGCAGTGTTCTGTGTTTGGTAATTGAGTGAAAAGGATACAGTTGGAAAAGTTACCTTATACAACCCATAATATGATATATGATACGAACGCGGTGATACTTGAGTGTACGTGATGTCAGAGCAACAGCCGACGGCAACGGTGACCACAATGAGGTATTTATGGATACGCAACCTCAGTTCAGTGGGCGATGCGATTTTGATTGCAGAGTCGCTTGCGGTGTGAATGCAGCATTACTTGTTATTAAAGGCGGCTGAGTGGGAGAATAGCCTGATGTAGCATAAAGTAAACCTGAACCGAATGACAATTTTTAACAGAGTTCTAGAGGCTAATGTTGTTATGAAAACAACATGAATGGCTGAGAGGCAGCCAAGGGCTTGCAGTGAAAATTGATTGACCTTGTTAGCTGACTAGTAGAATACAGTAAAATATTTGTACACAATCGAGATTGATTGATTCGGATAAATGTCCGTGAAGTGCCAAAATGGAGGAATTTTTCAGCTAAGACGATAGCACTTTTGAAAACCGGTGTGACAATCTGACGAATTCGATTTGGTTTTCTAAACCGAGATGCTGATTGTTTTAGAACCCTCAAAAATGCTGAAAAGACAGTATGAGTTTTAGAAACGAAAAAACCTGTGCATGTGTTTATCATTCATGGGGAAGGTGAAACTTATCTGATCAACGAGGACTTCGGCATGACTTGAACTGGTGTCGAAATCTAACGGGGGCTGAATAGTTGATAAAAGTGGCTGGAAAAGGTGCTGGCATCCCGGTGCCAGGTGCTCGTACTTGCATTACCCTGTGTGATGGATGGTGGATGACAAAGGCGCTGGCATCCCAGTGCCAGGTGCCTCGACTGATATCACCTTTGATGGCCGATGATAACGCTCTGGTTCCTGAAGCCTCCGCTGGTTGATCCTTTATATTTGTTGATGTAGCCAGCACTGGCACTGACGCTCTGGTGCCAGGTGCTCACTTGTATAACCCTGTATGGATGATGATGGTGGCTGGCAAAGGCGCTGGCATCCCGGTGCCAGGTGCCCCAACTGGAATGACCTTTGATGGCCGATGATGACGTTCTGGTTCCTGGATCTTCCGACGGTTGATCCTTTATATTTGTTGATGTAGCCAGCACTGGCACCAACCACCCAGTGCCAAGTGCTCATACTTGCATTACCCTTTGTGGGTGATGATGGTGGATGGAAAAGGCACTGGCATCCCGGCGCCAGGTGCCCCAACTGATATGACCTTTGATGGCCGATGATGACGTTCTAGTTCCTGGAGCCTCTGCTGGTTGATCCTTTATGTTGTTTGTTGTAGCCAGCACTGGCACTGACGCTCTGGTGCCGGGTACGCATACTTGTATTACCCTGTGTTGTTGATGAAAGAGGCTGGCAAAGGTACTGACATCTCGGTGCCAGGATATGAACCAAAGTAAAACGAGGGAAGCGGTATGATTAAATATTAAGACAGATGCCGGCTTCCTTGTGCCCCACTGGATAGCGGACAATGAACGTTGATTGTATACAGCACGGCACTAACATGCCAAAGATTTGATTACGAAGTGTAACGAGTGAAACAAAACAATTGGATATGCTGTTTGATGTGCGATGATAACGTCCCAGTGCCTGGAGCCCCTGCTAGGTGGCCCTCGATAATGTTGTTTGCAGTTGGCGCGTGCACTGACATCTCGGTGAAGCGGTATAATTGAATACTATGTGAAGCGACGTGATTTACTTAACAACTAGAAAGCGCTCGGAGAGCGCCACATTCCTCAGCCATATTGTCATTTTGACCATAAATATTACTCCTACCTTTATTTCAACAAAATATTTAGATTCCTTGACCATGAAAACATACCATAAGCAACTGGATTAAGAATGATATCTATTTTTGTTCAGTAGTAATTCACAAAAATCCCATTTTGTGCCATGGCGGCCAGAGGCTGATCCGGATCGAGACCAAATCGAATCAATTCTTACTTTTCCCATGCTGAACATTTCCTGAAAATTTAATCCAAATGCATCCATTTCTTTTTGAGTTATTTTGTTCACGGACGGACGGACGGACGGACGGACGGACGAACTCTCCGAAAACATGACCTCCTTGGCGGAGGTAAATATACACCGAGGTGAGGTACGAAATGATATTATGCACGATAATTTGACGTGATTTGATGAGCCTCTATAGGATTGAATTTCGAATATTGGAATCAATAAACTTTAGTGTTAAATGGAGCCATGTGATACGACGAAACGATGTAATATGCAAGGTTGCATAAGATACAATGCCATTTAATGCCTCGATAATGTTGTTTGAAGTTGGCACGTGCACTGACATCTCGGTGCCAGGATATGGCATATGCAGGATATGCAAGGTTGCATGAGATATAATGCCATTTAATACAAGCATTTATGCACCCCGATTTGACGTGATTTGATGAGTTACATTACGATAAAACAGAGCAATCTGAATTGATGTAATTTAGTGTTACACAGAAACTGTGATACGATGAAATAATGTTGTAAGTACAATTGCATAAGGCCATAAAGTAAAAGAAATGATGCACCTTGATTTAACATGTACGTTCTGACTTAAAAATGCAAACTTTTTTTTTTTTTTTTCTGTATTCGAGTTGATCTGCATTCAGATGGAGACGCTGAAGAACACTGCAGTAAACATGTCCGTTTAGTAAATGGCGATGTAGGTTTGCAAAGAGGCAGCACTGTCACAATACACGTATAAAGAAGAAAATGTTCACAAACAACAAGGCGAGTGGATGCACGAGGACGCTGGAGATTCTTTTATGGACAACAATTCAGCTCTGACAACAAATCTGGACAGTTTTGTCTGGAGAACGAACCGAGCACGAAGGTATTGTTCCTGTTAAGCGCACGCAACCTTCATGTGAAAGAGTACTGCACATTCGGTAACAACGCGTTTCAACCTGAAGCGCTCTGATTCAGGTTTACACGAAGCTGCAGGGAGGAGCGTTTTGAAAACTCTCCACACTGGAGCCTGTTTTCAAAAGATTCCAAATTTTGTTTTGGACAAACCGCAAGAGTTTCCATGTTAAACACAAGGCCAAAACGCAATGAAAACTTTTCAGACTGACTGTATTCAAACCCTGTGTAAATGGCCCCTTAGTGTTATATAGCAACGTGTGATAAGGAGAACAATGTAAGGATGTATAATAGGGCTGCCACAAATGACTATTTTGATAGTCGACCAGTCAACGACTACTTTTGCGATTAGTTGACCAGTCACTTCATGCATGAACTGCAGCGTACTGCACCAGCATGCAGCTGGTGGCCCAGATCGCTTATTATGAGCAGACCTGGCAACTTTGGTGCCTGCGTAGTTGTGCATGCGCCACATGCATGAGTGTGTTTCGGGGTGTGTTGGTTCGATTCCCGCAGGCGTGATAACCAGAAAACAGGACAGATAGGCAGACAAGACAGCAGAGGTACAGCGGCAGTTGAGAAAACACACCTAAAAAACAAAACGACGAGTCGACTATTTAGTAGTCGACTATTTTGATAGTCGACTTAGTCACGACTAGTCGACTAATCGTGGCAGCCCTAATGTATAATATAGTAAGTCATTACTGAAGAGATATGATGCCAATCAATGTAAGACAGAACCATGCGGTATGATGAAACCAAGAGTACGGTTGAAAGATGCCGTTTCATTTAATAAGGATAAAAGAGACGAATCGATTTAAATAATTTGATGATAAATATAAGTGGGGCAGTATGGTTTGATTGAATAATATTTAATTTTATACGGAACGATGTATTACGATGAAACAATGGAGACGCTGACTGATACGAAACAATGCCATTTTTGAGGAAGCATATAATGCAACATGGTTTGAATTTATTGATGAGGCACGATAACGAAATGTAGAGCGGTAAGATTTGATTCAACATGATCTAGCATTATGTAGAACATCGTGAACAATGAAACAATGTAACATGCTGATTAGTATTGATTAATAATCAATATATGATTTTACGTTATGCGAGAACGAAGCAACACTTTATAGTATGATGGTACAATACGATACGATATGAGTTGATTAGATGCGATGCCAGTTTATATGAGATGTAAGATATGACATCATGTTACATAGAAACGGAGATACGGTATAGTTGAATGATATCGGATTAGATCTGATGATGTATGATACGATATATAGACAGCGATATGATTAGATTAGACATGATTAGATACGACAATTAAGCAGACTTTGGAAGGCTGTCATTGGTTGTCTATTGCTTCTGTCCAGAGTTTGTGTGGAGGCTTGAATTGTGCTTAAGAAGCTTGATGTTTATTATTATTATATTTTATAATTATTTAGTTTCACCTTTATGAGTGGTTTTATTGATTTAGTAGTATTTGCTTATTTACTCATCAACATTTTTGTATTTAAATAATTGTTTACAGCTTTTCATATTTAGTTTCTTAGACAACTTACTTTACCTTTAACGGGGATCGTTGACGCGCTGTTGATGCGTGATGACGTCATCCGGAAGCGGGTTATTGACGGGGCTAAGGCTAACGAAAGAAAAGTTTGTTTTTGTTCTAAGCAGTTCAAGAAAACGGCGTTTCTGTTGGTCGTGAGATTGGGGGATAGCCTGAGAGCTAGTGAAGGATGGGAGTGATGATGATCGGTGTGTTGACACGCCGGCGGGGCTCTCCGGAGCCGGAGCGTGTCCGTTGAATGAACTCGTGGCTGGTGGCGATGGGGGAGGAGGAGGTGGGGGGAATCCCGGTGACTACGATGGGCTGATTGGACTTCATCAAAGCTGGTTCTGTGGCTTCGGAACTTCATGGACATACGAGGATTAGTCGGATGGATTTGGTTTGATGAAGAGAGCCTGAATGAAGACCATGGAGGAAACTTGCTGGACTCACTTTTTTGATGGCGGCTTTTGTTTCGGAGTCACTCAGTCTGGTCGGCTCGGTTGGTGGACGGCGTGGATTCGGCTCGGCTCAGATGACGGACGGTGTGGATTCGGCTCGGCTCAGATGGTGCAGATGGTGGACGGCGTGGATTCGGCTCGGCTCAGATGATGGGCGGCGTGGATTCGGCTCTGAAGCGGCGAGGCGCATTTCGGCTGAAGAGTGCCTCAAGGCTGGTTGAACATCGGGTGTGGGTCTGTTTGGTGGGTGAGTGATGCCGATTCATGAGTTTGTTGATGAGTATGATAGAGAAATGCCTTGAAATAGACATCTGAAGTTTTTAAGCGTCTTTTCCGGCGCCGTGCCGTGCGTGCGTTGAGTGTGCGAAACAAGAGGGAAGTGAACGGTTAGAATTTATAGGAACACGCGAAGAGGCGTGGTTGAGGTGTGGTCCCCTCCTGAAACTCTGCTTTAAGCTTCACTACATTTCACCTGAAAAAAGGAGACCCCTATTCACATAACACTCGGGCAAGTGCCAGCAAGTTTATTTGTGGACTAGAGGATGGCATTTTCCCGTGGGTCACATTATTCCTGCGGGAATTCCACGGGGTGGGAGTTATTTTTTAATTAATCCCGTGATCAGGACAGGACGGGGGAAAAAAGCAACGGGAGCGGGCAGAAGCGGGAACGACGTTAATAGATGATCATTTTCAGCTGTGTTAAACAACCAGATGAACAGATATGTTTATTTTTGTAGTCATCTCTCAGTGAGAGCCAACAATCTTGACCAGGCTAGCAACACAAAAGAACTACAAAAGTGATTTGACTTCCTGTCACCACCAGAGGTGAAAGTGACTCGGAGCGGCTGCTGTGCATTGGATGTTTCCACATTATTATATAAGCTTATACAGTGTTCCAGAGAAAAATGTAACCCTTTTATACGGATTTTCAAGCCAATGATGGTGAAAAATCTGTGATTTGGCTCCAGTCTGTTCTTTTATCGCACATTTATTGGGGCGTTGGTGGTGCAGTTGGAAAGTGTGCTTGGTCAGTCATCGGGAGGTTGCAGGTTCAAGCCCCAGCTCCTGTTGACACATGGCAATGTGTCCTTGAGCAAGACACTTCACTCAAAGTTGCTCCAACTGCTGCGTCAATGGTGTGTAAACTGACCTTGAGCTGACGTCGCGTCAGCAGTATTAAAATTCATGGAATCCTCGTCATGCCATTGTATTAACCTAATAGAAGTGGGACGAACGCCCCAGAAGTGTTGGAGAAAGGTTACTGATGGTGTATTTATAGGGTGTGTCCGAGGGAGAGACAGTCCTTTCATCCTGTATCATGGTGCCCACACCAGCCTTGCCAATCGTGTACAGTCGTGCACAATCACCATGATAATCAGGAATGTTTGACTGAGCCATAAGATGACATTTATGACCACAACAACAGGTATGAAGACAATGACCAGCCAGCACCACAGGCCAAGAGGCTCACCAAGGTTAAAAAGCACACAGCCAGACTAAACCCCTGGAAGATGGTTGACCTAAATAACCCAGCCCTGCCTGCACTCTCCCCCTGACTTCGTTGGGACTCTATTCGAGTACTTTATCAGGTACTTCAGTTCCCAAGTCATCAGGCACATAACATACCAGACCAACTTATACACAACTTAGATAGACGTCACAACCACTTTCACCACCACTGAAGATGAGATTCTTAATTTTGTGGCTATCCTGATCTACATCCTGATCTGCCCTCAGTTGATGACTACTAGGTAATGGACACCAGGGTCCCCCAAGTTGCAAACCTCATGTAATCTAAGAGGGTCAGGCTGATGAGGAGTCCACTTCGAAGATCGTTGGTACTGCTTACCGATTCTTCAAGATCCAGCCACTGTTCAGCTTCCTGAATACTGCCTTTTGTAGGGAGCCACAAACCTTGAAGCTGTCTGTGGATGAGATCATGGCTGCCTACAAAGGCAGCTTGAAGCAGTGCATCAAGAACAAGCAAGACTAACAAGACTCTTATATCCACAACTTTTCCAAATAAATTTCAATGTGTGCCCTAGTTTTTAAGATGAAACATAATCGGCCAGTGACAAGCTATTAGTAGGCTACTATGGAACTATAATGAGGTGGTTTGACCTCATTATAGTAGAAGCAACTACAATATTTACCTCCACCAGGAATTTATGTTATTGCCATTTTTTTTTTTTTTTTTTTTTGTTAGTTGGTTTGTTTGCACCTTTGTTTGTTTCTGTTAGCAACATAGCTGAAAAACTTGTGGATGGATTTCAATGAAATTTTCATGAAATGTCCAGATTGGGACAAGGAACAAGTGATTAGATTTTGGGAGTGATCTGGGTCACCGTCTAGATCCGCCATGACGAAAAATGTGATTTTCTTGAATAACTACTAAACTAAAATAGATAGCATGATGAATCCAATTGCTAATGGTATGTTTTCATGGTCAAGAAATCTTAATATTTTGATGAAATAAAGGTAGGACTAATTTATGATGAAAATCACAATATGGGTGAGGACTGTGGTGCTGGCGGAGGTCTGCGCTCTCCAAGTGCTTTTCTTGTACTAACCTGTACGGTTAGCATCTGAGACCTACCTTATAATTGAATGGTCCAATCAAGTTTGTCCTCTGTCTGGCTGTTGAAGTCATGTGTGAATTAGTTATTATTTAGAAACACGCAGAAAATCTCACATTATGGTCCAGCTGAATTTTTGTTGTTCTTGTTGGCAGTTTATCATCTTTTTAAAAACACATTTGGAAATTCAAAAGTAGGCAATGTAGATGCATTTTACTGTTACTGATAAAACATTAGTATCTTGTGTGCTTGTGATTATCACAGACCTTATTTCAAGCAATTTTTTTATGAACAATATTCTGAATATAATTTACTTTTGGCCTTGAGAAACAGGAAGAATCACATGCTTACTCACTTCCACCTTTTATGACTCATTGTTGCAGCACTCTACAACCAGGTTTGTGGTATATCCAAGCAAACAATATTCCGTCTGCATTTAATGACTGGAGAATGATCAAAAGCAATATGATCGTTCCTTTGCTTTTTGTGAGTTTTTTAAACAGCACTGCTCTTGAGGGCTTTTCAACGATCTATTTTTTAAGGTGCAGCTTTTCCCTTCTTTCCTTCAGTCACACATGATGCCATTCCTTAAAAAAGGGAGTGAATGCAGGGGTACACCAAGCAGAGTAAGCAGAGGGATAAATGAGTCAGGAGGTGAAACAGGGATAAGCCAACACCAAGTTTTCCTCCATTAGAAAAAAAAACAAGAACAAAATAGACTGTAGTCTTTAAAAACAAGGAGAGAAGCTGAGAAGAGTCGACATCAGTGCTTTCATATTGATACCATATCAATACTTTATGCCTTGAGTTTTTTGCTACCAATACTGATAGATACCAATTATTCCTATGTGCAAACATACTTTTTATGCATTATATTTTTGATGACCAAAAGCACATTAAAAGCACATACAGCATAGTCCATCAAACTTCTACAGAGTATTAAATTTAAATCCTTAGGATATTAAAGAGGAGCTCTGAAATGCATTTTATTGAAGTACATCTCATGAAATAGGACAAGAATTTGTTTGATTCAGCTGTAAATGATTCATCATCATTTTTAATGTAGCCCTTCTTTAATATAAAATTCAATGTAAAATTTTAGATAACATATACTTTCTATGAAAAACATATCTTTTGTTGTTGTAGTAAACCACATTGCCTTTTCACAATGAGCACAAATCATCCTGCTGACAGTAGTTAGCTCTGTACAGCATAAAATAATAATAAAAACTGCTTGCACTTTAAAATATTAATCCTCCAAATTAAAAAACAGGTTTTCAGAGTGTTTCCCTAAAATAATCCTAAAAAATGGAATACATTAACAAAAAACAATGTCTTCAAATGCAAAAAAGAAAAGACATGACAAACTTAAACTTCAGTCTTTCATAACCTTTTTTTAAGGAATTAGGATGAACAAAGGGAAATAAACAACTAATGAAGGTCTTTTGACTTTTGACCTCACATCTTTATTCTAGTATGAGCATTATTACAATACATTAATGTTCAGCTTTTGGATATGGTGTATGGACCTAACATTTTCCAGATAGATGACTTAATAAGCTATAATCTCTATGTGCATATATCATACCTAATAGAACATTACAGTATCAGATTTTCATTTTATTTATATATAATGACAAGAACAGCTCTCAATGTGTGAATGCTTTTTTAAATGTATTAAGTGCTACAGTTTATCTCCTCCTAAAATGAGCCTGTTATGTGATGAAAAATATGTTTGCATAAATTCAGTCAGATGGTTTAAAAGTAATTGATTCTCAGTGTGGAGATGTACCTAAATTTATAGTAAATTCCTAGTGGTTGTTTTTAAACCAAAAGCACATAACAAAACTAGAAAAGCACTCTGAGAGCGCAGACCTCCACCAAGTAGCTCAGTTATGGCAGTGGCAATTCCACTCCAATCAGATGACTGAGTCTCTACTCATGTCTGTCCATGAGGAAAACAACTCCGCATGCATTGCAAAGGAACGTGTGAATGAAGTGACACAGGCATGGAAAACTTTGACATCAGTTTGCAAATAAACTGCAATTTTCTTAATGACGTACAGGGGGAACCCTCACAACAGCCAGGAGAAATGGATGGGGTTTGCCATCATAAACTTCAACGTTTTTGTGTGACGTCAATCTGGTCAATCTGATCCAGATGAACTGACCATTGATGATAGGGGTGTATTCATTATTGTATCCTGTAAATTTTGAAACAAATCCATGAAGTGTTGTCAGAGTTATTTTTTGAGAGGATGACCCAATGTTAAGTTAAAGGTGTAGTCAGCGATCTTCTAATCTTCCAATCTAATGCACTATTTGTCAAAATCACCGTATTTCTCCTCTCCATCCACAAGATGTCACCACTGACAGCATGTTAAAAAAAAAGTCTGCTTTTAATACACAGTCTTGGCTCTGAATTTCAGCAGGTAAATACTGTGGCTCGGGCTGAGCCACCAAAACAGGGTACACCCCCCACATCCAGGGAGCGATCATACTCGTACGCATATCAGACAGAGGGGGTTGGGGGAGTAGTAGGTTGCGTAGCATGCGCAGTTAGCGTAAAAGAGAGATACAATAGGTGCAGTAGCAATGGCTGAAAAACAGCCCAAAAGAAAAAGGTCTGAGGAGTGAAAAGTGAAAAAGAAGTGCTATGACCATGAAAGAGCGAAGACCCGGGTCAGTATTGGTCTTGCTTACGGATGTTTAAGGGAACTCCGTGAATTGAAAGACCTGAAAACAGAAGCGGAACAGATATGCAGTTTCTACGGCCGTTTCCATGACAATGCATGTCCATCAACTTTCGGGGGTGGAGCCAGGGGTGAGGAATGTAGGGAGAGGCGGGTCCAAATTCATTTATCAGCAACCTCTCCACTCGTTTTCTCCCACATCACTGACTAAACCTTCAAGAGATTTTTCGAAAAATGTTTTTTTTTGCATCCAAACAAAGATGTGGATCAGCACCAAAATGTCTTGGCTTCCTCTTGGACCAAATTCACACCTCTGGTAACATTTTCATGTAAATCCATCCAGTATTTTTTTGCGAATCTTGCTAACAGACATGAAATAAGTTTTATATTATTTTCACAGAAAACTATGATAAACCACTGATAAATCACTCATGTCCTCTACAGCTCATCTTACCTTCCAACCCAGCCTGTACCATAATGCACAATATATAACTGCAGCTTTTAGCTTGCAGGATCTGTTGGAAATTCTTGTATAGCATAAATACTCGAGGACTTACGGTAATTTGAAACATGCATGTAATTTTTTTGTCTTCATATTTCAAAATGGTCCAAATGCCAACAAGTTCTCTGTAATACATAGTATAATTCACCATTTACTCAATCATTTTATGTAAAGATTTCTTTTCTTGTTTAAAGCGTCTTTGTATCTTTAAACAGAATATAATAATCGTTTTTATGATGCCTTTGAGAAACTACAGACCTGGTCTGGGAAATGGTCTTTTAACATTCTTGCTTAGAACTTAAGATTTGTGGCAGCACCTCTGCTACAACCATATGCCTTTTTTTGCTCAATATTATAACTTCAATCTTAAAAAAATGTTATTGTCAGTTTGGGTAAACAACTGATGTTACTGGCCATATCTAATTTGTATTTTACACTTGACTTGAAATTTAACTTTTGCCCTGATCAGTACTTTGGTAATGCCTTTGTAATAACAATAAATTTGAATCACTTGTGAAAGCCCCAATGGAATTCATGTTTGGTTTTCATACACACAAATTTAAGGTTTTAATACTTGCATATGAAGCTCGCAAGTACCAAAAGGTTGGAGAGTTCTCGCTGTGAATCTCATTTTTAATGTTTTTTATTCTTGAGGTTAACTCGAATAGCACAGGTCAAAATGTTCCATTTAGTGATTGTTAGGCTGAAGAAACTAATGCATATTCATATCACAATTACTTTGATTCCAAGGTTTTTCTAACAACATCCATAACTAAGAACATTTTGTAACCCTTCAAGGTTAGTAAAGCTGTTAAAAAGCTTTCTAATTCAATTTAAATGTAGATGTCACGGTCCAGTCATCTATTTTAATAAATTGGTATTAGGTTACTCAGAAGTCAGGTGTAAGTGCAGGGACATGAATTTGAAGAAATAATAAAAGGAAACAACCTACAATCTCTTTAATGTGTTTTCATATCTCAATCCTGCTCACTTGAGACACCTCCCAGAATAACTCTCTTTCCTCTGTCAAGGGCAGTACAATCCTGGTAAACATTTTAATGGAACAACTGAAGCGTCTTATGGGAAGCAATTGCAGAGGGCATACTGTCTATTTATAATTCATTTTCAAAAATATTTCTATTGAAAGCTTTGCCAGACTCATTTTGATACAGAAGGTCATTTGGAGTTTATCTTCTAGCTAATGATAAAAGACTGGATGACCCATGAGCACAATAAGTCCAGTTTCCTCAATTCAATATAAGTACAGTAAATAATTTCTAAATTTAATGGCCATAGTTACATGATGTTTTGTAATTAGGAATTAAGTTTTTAGGGTTAAATTATTCGGAAATAAAGTTTACTCCTTCATGTTTACATGGAAACAGTAATTCTGAACTGAGATTTTCATGGAAAACATGTTTATTTGCCTTTATTTAATTCAAAGCAATAAGGTCTGGGGGTTGGGAATGTTTTGGATTGGACAGGTGGCAGATGTGTATTTACATCTACAGGAAGAAAACAAACTCCAGTTTAGCATCTCCTGCTAAACTGGAGTTTGGATGCAACAACTTAAAAAAGGTTTGCATTTTCATGCTGATGTCCATCCACGCTTTTTATTATCTTCAAATCTTCGAAGGCTCCAATTAAATAAACTGTGTCGGCTCAAGTCTTAAGCTTGCTTTCTGCAGCCATCATGTTCCCATCCGCACAGAATATATGTGTCATCGCGATAGGATGAGGGCATTGCAGAATGATCAATATTAATTTGAAGCAGAATGAACATATACCTGATTAACAAATCATTCATTTTTTTAATCAGAATAAGTCAGTGACCTTAAGATTTTAGATTAATTTGGAAAAGTCATTTTCATGCTAAATCAGGTGTTTACAAGGTCATTTTAAATGTTTTCAAAGAGAATTTTAGTTAAGCTCTCATGTTAATGTAGCTATAATATTTCTGGTAGATTTAAAAAATATCTTTTTCTTTGATAGTTGTAATAGCTTTTGCATGTTTTCATGTCTGTTAATTCAAAAATACTTCTAATTAAACATTTTTTATAATGCGGTTGTTAACTCGTGCTTATACCAGGAACCAAAGTTGTCAGCCTGCAGTACTTCAACTCCAACTTGTCTCAAGACAATGTTGTGGTAGAATTGTCATTTGTTTTCCACTGATTTTGCATATGGTCTTTCAATAAGCCGACACTACTGAACATACATAAGTTTTTCATTTTTAATTACTTTTGTCAGTTTGAAGTTATTTCAGTGACCATTGTGGGTTTTTCTTTCTTACATAGAAGGGTGCCAACAATTTAGTCCATGTGTATTTGCTTCTATTGGTTGCATTTTGGTGCAAGAGCTGGGTACTAAGGGCAAGAGTGACAGAACAAAAGAATTGCATTCCTAAAAGACTCGGTATTAAGAAAGCACTTTCATTTTTTTTAAAATGATTCTTGTCTCCATTGCATCTTTCAGCTCTTTTTTATATACTTAATTGTGTCAGTTGGTGTCATTAATAAAGTGATACATGTCTTAATGTTTCAAACAATATTGACAATTTTTCCCCTTTCATTTTTTTTTGCTCACCACCACCCAGACAGAATGTAATGCATACAAAAAACAACTGATAATCGTAGTATCATAATAACATAATCGTGGATTGATATTACAATTCCAAATTCATTATACATACATGGCAGCACAGCAACTTTTCATATATATCCTCAAATTGCTTATCACAGTAAGATAACTAACAAAAAAACCTTACAATTACATATAGGCATAAAAAGAAAAGGAAAATAAAATAAAAACAAAAATAAATAGATACAAATAAATACATTGGCTTTCTATATCATGCAATTAGTTCATATTTAAGCTATACATGAAACACAACAAACTCACTTCATCTGATTTTATTCCACATAAAAATCGTTCAGCTCTTTACTTCCTACCCACATAATCTCCTCTGTGATGTTGTGGCCTGCCATGTGCCCCCAGGATGACAGGAAGATTCAAGGTGCTCCCTCTCTTTTGATTTATCGCCTTAATTTTCCAGTTTGTCTTTATTGCAGAAAAGGAGAGATCTTGTTATCATCTCCCACACTGACACAGATACTTCTAAGGGGCATATGTTATGCTATTAAGAGATAAAATGAAAAACGATGTTTTGACTGAAATCCATTCATTTGAAATATTTTCGCTCACTTTTATTGTCCTGTAGCCTATTGCTTTTCTCTGTGGTTCATGATTAAATGTATTCTGTTTATTTAATAAAGACACTGTTATTAATAAACAGTTCAGTTAGGAGCTTAGATCTAAAAACATTGCATAGAAGAGCATGAACCAAAATTTGTCTGCAATCCTTTTGCTGGTCATAGAAACTAAGCACAGTGACAAAACTAAACTGTTCATATTTGTGATGCTGCTACTGAACAACTTTACAGGTCCACATCTGGTCAAATGAGGCCATGTGTACTAGCGAATCACAGCCCAGTAAGGTAATGCAGGATTTCATACAATGAATTGGTCAGGTCCATCTGCTCTGCAAGGTTACAGTAAGACAGGAACTGAAGGAAAATTTTCATAGTGACAACAGTTCCATTATGATGGTCTTCTGACAGTGATGTTTGAGTATAGAGGAGGTGGCAAATAACTCAAAGCAAGTGAAAGTATTTCTTGGTTCAAAAGATGCTTGTCACATATACACGTGTTGGTGGTTTTGAAGATAATCCTTAACTTTTTGTGCTGCTGGTAAAATGATAATAAGAAGATGATCATAATGGACAAAAGAGTGACTCCATATTAATGAAAAAGGCTAATATCTATGTAAGGTTTGGCTGGCTACACACTGGAGGATTTTATGCCAGATTTTTGACTGAAATTGCCCCTCATAAAGAACAAACAGGTGTGAGCAGATTCCTATCTTTGTTGCAGTAGACAACTTGTCCACATAACCCCCATGTGACTGATTTACATAACATAATTTCAATGCTCCAATCTGGGAGGAGACTCTCTTATGTCTCTCCAGGTTGTGCTGGGTAGAGCGATCGTATAAAAAATCAGATGTTAAAGGTGTAGTCAGCGATGTGGGAGAAAACGAGTGGAAAGGTTGTTTATAAACAAATTTAGACCCGCCTCTCCCTTCATACCTCACCCCTCGCTCCACCCCCAAAAGCTGATGGACCTACATCGTCATAGAAATGGCCGTAGAAACTGCGTAGCTGACCAACGTAGCTAAGGTAACCGCGACTCATCAGACAACTCGACTAACAATATTGATAACAGCACGACAACAGTACATTCTGGCGGATTAGACAATAAGATGAATGCCTGACGGCTGTTACTGTTATGTGAAGCACCATAAAGCTAATGTTGCTTACCTATCCAGCAGACAGACGGTGACATCCACGTCTGTTTTCAGGTCTTTCAATCGGCGGAGTTCCCTCCACCGTCGGAAAGCAACACCAATGCTGACCCGGGTCTTCGCTCTTTCATGCTCATAGCCCATCTTTTTCACCTTTCGCTCCTCTGACCTTTTTCTTTTGGGCTGTTATTCAGCCATTGCTACTGCACATATTGTATCTCTCTCTTACGCTAACTGCACACTCTACGCAACCTACTAATGCCCCTCCCCCCTCTGTCTGATCTGCGCATGAGTATGATCGCCCCCTGGATGTGGGCATGTACCCTGTTTTGGTAACTCGGCCCGAGCCACAGTATTTACCTGCTGAAATTCAGAGCCAAGGCTGTGTATTGAAACCTGACTTTTTTTTCAACAATGCTGTCAGTAATGACATCTTGTGGATGGAGAGGAGAAATACAGTGAATTTGACAAATACTGCATTAGATTAGAAGATAAGAAGATCGCTGAATACACCTTTAAGTACTTAAACAACTCAAACAAAAAAAAATACAGGCACAAATTGCACATGAACACCATATTACATGGTTTAGCCTGGACCTCTCTCATATTCTTCTTTCCTAATTGTGTTTATGTTTCAAAACAAAAGGTCATGCAACAACTGCAGATGGTCAGAGCACCATCATAATCTTAGCTGAATGACCACATGGGAATCAAGAAAAAAACATATCTATCTATCTATCTATCTATCTATCTATCTATCTATCTATCTATCTATCTATCTATCTATCTATCTATCTATCTATCTATCTATCTATCTATCTATCTATCTATCTATCTATCTATCTATCTATCTATCTATCTATCTATATATATATATTAATAAGAAAACAAAGGATTTGAGAGGGAAAAACTTCTATAATGGTGCAGCAACTATTATAATCATGGTTGATGCTGATACCAATTTCTAAAATAATGGTTGATTTCACTGCCAATGCCTTTTCAAGTGCTAAAGTATTTCTAATGACATATTCTGATTCTCCCACAATAACAATTTTTTTTATCATGTTTGGTCACAAAGCCAGATTTGTCGTTTAAAAAAGAATATTGCAAACCAAAAATCTACTGATGTATCTTTAACTAAAAATGTACCAGAAATGTACTGAATATGAAATGCACTGGAATCTATTGCAGCCAAACATGTAAAAATCACTGAAACAATCATGAATTTACTTACAAAGGGAACCAAAAATTACCAAACTTACACACAAACACTGAACCAAACTGCCACACTCCTGGGTCTTACTTTTCAACCCAGAACTGCAAGATTGAGGACTTAGCACAAAATAAATGCTGGAACATTCTGCAGGAGCATTTCCTTTTAACAAGCCTCCCTTAACACCTTTGTTAGCCACATTTAACAACCATGCAGAATTAGTCGTCTGACCATAAAATGCTGCAAGGGCAGGTATTCTCAGCAGCAGTGAAACATCATCTGTCCGCTGCTCTGTGGTGTTCAGGTTTATGTGTAAAGAAACATCTCAGCTTACTAAAGCACCTCAGTGCTCTTTGTCTTTGGAGGAAAATTATAACAGATTTGCTCTCTGTTTCTTAAAGCTTAAAGAAATGCTTTTGTTCAAGAAGTTGCCACTTTTATTCCTAATGACAGTGTTTAACGTCTTTTGGCGTTTGGTGTTGAGAACTATGATTAGAAAACCATTTTCCATCTGGACACTAAGATGAAGAGATGACCAACATGGAGTTTGAATAAAAGGTCAGAAGAAGCTCCCCTCACAGCCAGAGATTACAAGGTTTCTGGGAAAACCATGTCACAGGAGATACTGAAATGTCAGGACACATTTACGGGTAACAGCAGCCACTTATTGTGCATTTGAATGATTTTCCTGAACCCTCTTCACCACCTTGAGGGAAAGGCTGTCAATTTTACCTCCCTGATAGTTAAGTGTCAAACCTCTAGAGCACATCAGACTGATCATTTTAGGGGTGTACCAGGGTCTGACATCTCTCTGTAGTTGAGGGAGAACCATCTTACATTGGAGCAGACAAAACATTTACTCCTGTGTTACCTTTTGACTGAGTCATGGAACTGATGAGGGGTCGTACTTTATAAAGAAGATCCGGTGACATTTTTTCTTCTTATGGTCTTCAACCAGTCCAACCTTAGATTTACAGATCTGGGTGCTGCTGTTCAAATGTCATAAGATTGTGCTGCCAGAATCAATGCACAAACACACAAAACATGCTGTACTCACGCCAGACGATTCACAAACTAATGCATTTTGTTTTGCAAATGAGAAACATACACACAGACATACATACATCATGCTTCAGAAAGACAAAAAACTACAAAAAAACCTCTGAAAGAACAAAAAGTAATTATACAGCTATGAAAAACTTGAGTTCTGGCACAATGCTACCGCTGTCACGTGACTTTTGGACAAAATTTCTGCCTTGTAGATCCACCTGCAAATACACTCTGAAACGTACACAAATGTTTTCTGATCCATCCTGATATGTCTTGGTCTTAAAATGGAATTTTGAGGGAAAGACACCCTTAGTTCACACGCATTTGTCTTGGCCCTATCCAAGGAGTCGATCTGCACTTTACCTCCAACAGGTGCACAAAGCTGGTTTGTTTGCAGTATATAACACCCCACCGTGGCTGTTTCTGATCAAACATTAACCTCCTGTAGTATTTATAACTGCTACATGAACCAATCAGTGCTTAATGTCTCCACTACTTAGCTTAATTTCATAAAGGAATTAGCAGCACCACTAAAGAAATGTTGCTGTTAGTGATCACATATCACTTTCTCTAGACTTTTCACAATAAAAAATCCTGTTAAGTTGTTGTTTCAAACCATTCAATGTGAAGACATGAAAGCAGGCCATTTGTTGTATCTGAGGTAACTTAATACGACTCCTCAGACGGTGCCAAGAAAAATACCGCTTTCACATTAAAATTACCTCTGGCATCAAGCTAATGTAATCATGTTGATGACATCATCAGCGCTACGAAAGGAGCATGGAAGACTTGACACAGTTTTCTGTACTCTGTGCTTTTGTCCAAGTTACAGACAGAGGGGAAAAAGACAATATTATCCTGTGGGCACGTTACATCGATGTAACCCATAAATTAGCAGGTTGACCCAGGTGTTGCATTCTCTCCATAGATGATCGGAGGCAGGCCGATAAAAACCCGTGTCGCTTTCAGAGTCAGTTGACCCGCATCAAAATGCTGATTAAACCCTTTCAAATTGCTGACAAGAGCCGATTGTTACAGGTTTATACTGGTTTTTTGGCCAGTCTGAAAGGGGTAAAAGCTGAAGCCTCAAAACTCCATCTTAAGACCAAGACATATCAAGCTATTGACATTACTTGTGGCCATAGTTTACTTTAATCATGTTAGAAACCAAATAAAAATTGAAGTTAGCCTGATTGGCAGCCTTACAGTGAACCAACAGAACCACTTGCTGAGTCAGAGTGAGTCAGAGTGAGTCAGAGCACATTGTGGGTGGATCTACAAGGTGGAAGATTTTTGCCAAAAGTCATATGACAGTTTTTCATAGTTGTAGAATTGTTTTATGTACCTGAAGATTATTTTTTGTTCTTTTTTATAAGTTTCTGAAGCATGATGTATTTGTTTGATGGTTATACTTCTTATTTGCAAAACAAAATGCATTTTTTGGGCATTTTGTGCCTTTATTGATTGAATGTTTTATTGTTTTTCTGTTAAGACAAAAGGTGTTGTTACCTTAGCATGTTTCGATGTTACTCTGCCATCTTCTTCAGAAACTGTCATTTTGACAGCTGTGACGTGTCTTTATCAGCTGTTATTTCCAGAAGCAGCTGGCGGGACAGGTTGATCATGTGATCTGTCCCGCCGGCGCCCCCCCGTTGCCTGGTTGTCTCTGGAGAAGTGAATCCCAGGTGTGTGAGAGCAGGAAAGCTCCTTCATCCCTGTTGATGGTGTCCGTGCCCCGTTTTCTGATCTCTATTGATTCCTTTATCCACCTTTGGTATTTATTGTTTTCTGATCCGATTGTTGTTGATTTTTCCCAGTCCATTACATGGTTTTCACGTTTGCAATGGCCTGATATTGCTGATTTAAAATTTTCCTGGTTTGCCTTTTCCTCTTCTGCCCGGGTGAAATAACAGCTGATAGAGACACATCACAGCTGTCAGGATGAAAGTTTCTGAAGAAGACGGCAGAGTAACGTTGAAACATGTCAAGGTAACCACACCTTTTGTCTTGATAGAAGAACAATAAAACATTTGTATTCCTAAGAAGACAAGATGAATCTAATCAATAATGACAGTGGATAGGCTTGTGAAAGGGGGTGTTAGGGGAAGACACCCTGCAAACTGGCCACAGGCTGGATTCAAACCCAGGCCGCCAGAAGTATGTATATGGGACATGCCTGGGTGCTAACTCAATCAAACCAGCACCCCAATAAATGATGTTTTGTATTTGCAAACCTCACTGAGTTTGTTTTTGAATCATATGGCGTGAGGAAAACATGTTTTGTGTGTTAGAGGGGTTTTGTCATGATTCTTATTCCATATCATCTCCTCCTTATGATTAAACGCTTCGTGAACAGGACCTTAAAGTCCGAGGAATTCTCCCTCTCCTCACGCTTACATCAGCAGTAACTGCCTGAAACTTCTTGTTCCCCCAGCCTCCCCGCATCAACCTCGCCGTGTTATGCCCCGCTGTTGTTTAGTCTAAGGTTCATGCCCATTGGTTTAAACTGCAAAAGAATGAAGAGGTGGGGGAGATAGAGCTAACCCAAATTTTCACATGCTTCAAATTTCCCACATTTGACGTGACATGTTGTAAAACAGCAAGAGTTGTTCTCTGCTTACATCTGTTGCCCTCTGTTAAAGCTGTGTTCATCTCTGTCGGCTCCAGCTGCTTCCTCTCCAGGTCTGGTAAACTCCTGTTGTACCACTTCAGGCATCTCATTTCGTCCTCCAGACATGGTGGCATCAGAATTCTGAGACCAGCTGCAGCTGCATGTATTAAGATGGCATACACATCTGCTTTAAATGGGATTTGTTGATTGTCATCACAATACATTTGTACGATGTTGAGAAATGCCAAGCTACGTTTGGCCAAAGTTTCATGATATTGTGCAATGCCACTAAGGCATTACAAATATTTAACACTCACAGCACGATTCTGTCTTCTATAGATATGTTGACCTGAGTTTAAAACAGCAAATTTAATCCAGGATACACATGAGCTCTCATTGTTGGTCAGTGTAAGCTAATACATTTTGATGTTTGAATGGGCCCTAAGTTAACCCTCATAATTGCATTGGATTGTCAGAATCCCCAAACTGTAAAACGCAATAGATCTTTATGGGGCCAATGGTGTTTGAAGCACATTCTCTTGTTGACCAATGGTTTCAGGTCAAATAAGTCCTTAGCACAATTGTTTTAACTCAACCATAAAATGAAGAGTTTTTCTAAAATATTGTATTAGTAGATCCAGTTATTCATAAGCAGTTCTATTTTATCTGATTTGTTGTATGACAAACAAAGCATTGATCTCTCAGTGCTTCCATTTGACCTTTAGAGGAAGTGATATCTTCCTGTCCTGTTTTCTTGCCAATAGTTTCCAATCAGGAGCAGCCAAAGGTCAGCAAGAGACAAGAGTTTTCTGTCATTTCCCAAAAGAATTAAAAGTAAGTTTGAGTATTGTTATGTGACCCTTATTCACATTTGGGACAAAAATGACTTCCAAAAGTGGCCCAGATTACTTGGTAGTGCAACAAACATCCTGAGAAGTAAGTGTAATTATGCTAATATATTCTGTTGATTTCATTGTATACTTTTACTCTGTTCCTCTAATAAGGCTTGAAACGTTTTCGGCTGTGAAAGAGCGTGGTCACCAATCATCTGTGTTTAATCTATGTACATTTTCTTTTGGATTTAAATGTCGTCTTATTTGTTTACTTTTTTGTCTCCATAGTGGTACAATTCATAATACGCTAATCTACTATTAAAACCAAGCTCAGGCTGTCCTGAAAAAACGTCTTTGACTTAATTCTGCTTGAAAGAATAGATGTTTTACATGCACTATTACAATAAAAGTTCCAGGTGTAAGAGCTGCAAGAGCTCTAAATGATAAAATTGTTACTGTGATGTGTTTCGATGAACAAGATGTTGATACTGCTCAACACTGTTGAAAAAGCCTCAACATGACATGACAGTCCAACAATAAAACTGAAATTAGAAAATTAGGGATATAACTAGTAGAGGTGTAAAGAAATGGTCAACTCACGAAACGGTACGAAATACCAAACAGGGCTCACGATAAGAAATACTCACGATACAAAATAAAGATTATAGAAATTCCCCAACAGTAGGAAGTGGTGCAAAAATCTCAAATATTGCTGCATCAGTACAAAATAAATGCTCTTTGAAAAAAAAAATATATATATATATATATACATATGTATATATATATATATATATATATATATATATATATATATATATATATATATATATATATATATATATATATATATATATATATATATATATATATATATATATATATATATTTTTCCCCTTATTCAGACCACAGTGCAAATACAAACATAAAATCTCAATGAAAAGGGCTTTGTTGTTGCAACAATCAGGATAACTACATTCTTGAATGAAAAGGAAAACAAATAGCAGTCCTCAGAGCTGCAGTTTAGACCTATAAATGCCTGAACTGTGAACTATAATATTTAGCCTATAACAGTGCATATACTTCTGATCTTCAGGTATGATCAAATTCTGTCAACTCAACAGTAGATGCAAAAATCAAATGTTTTTAATACAGACTCACACAAACATACAGTTGCTGCCTGTCTCCAGTTCAAAGTAGTTGGTAGTTGTACACGCCGCAGTATACGGCAAACTGTTGCGGCATATTTTGCACACGGTTGTTGTTTTGTCCGTAATCTTCTCGCCTTTCTCTCATCTTTTACATGGGAAGCCAAAAAAGGTCCACACAACCAATTTATTTGACGAAGGAGCGTCAACGAATTCCTCGACCTCGTCTTCCTCCATTCTGAAGCGAGTGTTTTGCTACGTTAGGCGAGGAGGGTAAAAAAATCACCAGCGTCCATTCGTGTCTTTTTATTTTGTGCTTTTATTTTGTGCATCTTTAAGTTTTATTTTGTCATTTTTTATTTTACAAAATTTCGTGTCACGAAATTTCGTTACATCCCTAGTAACTAGGGATGCACAATATTGTCTTTTTACCGATATCTGATATTTCCCAATCTGTCTATGCCGATATTGATACTGATATTTTGTGGCAGGAGTAAAAGTATCTCCATTAAACACATTAACCTGTTCCTCTCATTGTTATAGTGTAAATTAAAGGTGCAGTCAGCGATGTGGGAGAAAACGAGTGGAGGGTTTGTTTATATTCGAATTTAGACCCGCCTCCCGAAAGCTGATTGACGTGCATCGTCATGGAAACAGCCGTAGAAACTGCGTAGCTGATGTAGCTAAGGAAACCCCGACTGGTCAGACAACTCGACTGCCAATATTGAAAACATCACAACAACAGTACATTTTGGCAGATTAGACAATAAGATGAATGCCTGACGGCTGCTACTGTTATGTGAAGCACCACGAAGCTAATGCTGCTTAGCTTACCTATCCAGCAGACGGATGGCGACATCCGCATCCGTTTTCAGGTCTTTCAATTGGCGGAGTTCCCTCCACCATCGGAAAGCAACACCAATGTTGACCCGGGTCTTTGCTCTTTTGGTCATAGCCCTTCTTTTCCACTTTTCACTCCTCTGACCTCTTTCTTTTGGGCTGTTTTCAGCCATTGCTACCGCAACTATTGTATCTCTCTTACGCTAACTCGACGCTTCATAAACTCGACTCCCCTCCCCCTCTGTCTGATCTGCGCACGAGTATGATCACCCCCTGGACGTGGGGGGGTTTACTTTGTTTTGGTAACTCGGACCGAGCCTCAGTATTTACCTGCTGAAATTCAGAGCCAAGGCTGTATATTGAGACCAAATTTTTTTTTCAACATGCTGTCAGTGGTGACATCTTGTGGATGGAGAGGAGAATTACGGTGAATTTCGCAAATACTGCATCAGATTAGAAGATTGGAAGATCGCTGAATGCAACTTTAAGTGGACCTAAGAAAATCATATTTCATTCTCTCATCGAGGATACCTTTCTTTTAAAAATATAAAAAGTCTGTGATAATATGGTTAGGCATTGCACTATATTTGTTCATTTTGTGGGTCTTACAGCCAATATGTGTAATTTATGTCACCAATATCAATTGCCAAATAATCAGCTGTACATATTAGCAGAAATGTGTATTTCTACTGATACCATTATCACTCTGATAATATTGTGCATCCCTAGATATAACTCTGAAAATAGATGTAACTGCTAATTCCCTTTTATAAGAGTAACAAGGTAATATGCTAGACTTTGCTTAAAGAGAATATAAAATCTCAATCAGTGGTTGCATAAGACAATCATTTTAGATGAATGAGACCTCAAGGATAAAACAGAAATTATAAGAAGGCCTTTTGATGAGAATATGTTGTGATGTTATTTTAAAGAGGATAGTGATGAGGTCCTTAGGTGCTTGAATCTCTAATTCACTGTCCTGTTTAATTTAAATGTATGTACGTAAGAAGCACAACTGTCTATACCTGATACTTTGATGACAACTGTGTTGGATGCAGATACCTAATGATTGTTAAAGGACCAACTATGATAAAAACTCATTTTCTGTAAGGCCAAATTCAACATCCAAGCCTTTTCATGTCTGATCATCTTTTTGATCAGTGCCTCAGTTTTCTTTGATTAAATCTACCTTTGAGTCTTCAGAACTGTTGTTGAAATAATCTTGCTGATAAATCATTTCAAGTGCCTCTGCCTGGCAAAAGTTTCTCAGAATCTTTGTTACTTCTTCTCGGAGCAGTTAGCTGCTGGGCTCAAAAGGAATTCAGCCCCATCCTTTTCACTTTAGCTTTGTGGTCAGCTCCATCGACAGATGAACTGTGTGACATGCAGCAGGCAGCATTGTTTTGGTACAGCGGGGCACCAGGCTGTGCTGCCCAGGGGAGCGGTCTTTATCATTCCAGGGACTGAGGGCTGCTTGTCTGGAGTTGGTGCTTGCAGCTCAAAGAAAATTGTAAGATTTGAAGTTTACTGAGAAAGTGTGGCTCAGTATGCAATGTTTATGTCAGGCAGAAAATAATACAAGCAATGGTACTTTCTTTTATTAGCAAGTTTTTGGCTGCTATTCAGCTGTCATTTTATAGAGAATTGCCAAAGTTTCAGAGCAGCTGCTCCTGATATTGTGAATGTTGAGGAGGGTATTTGAAATTGTGCATGCATGTTTTGTATTGTGTCCATGCAAGATAATTCCTGTTCCCACAGGCCTGTTTTCACACCATTTACATTGTTTAATGCCCGAGCACATGTAAGTGTAGAATGTGAAGATAAAATAACTACTTATCGACGTTCTGTGTGAATATATGATGCTGCTACTAGTATATTTAACATTTCTGATTCACCAACAATAGCTGTCTTCCCACTTTCACATACACTGTGCAACTCAGATGATTAAATTAGTCACAGCTCTATTTTCAGACAACTTGCTAAAACTTGAGCAGTGGTTCATCCACATCTTCAGTGTACTGTGCTCAAGAATACATGAATTGTGCCAGGGTCATTTTTTAAAGCTGATTCAGACATGATGCCATAGGCAGCTCAAAGAGTTTGTGAATTTATAATCAGCAGACTGACTTATTACAAGTATGAAGACACCCGTGCCTCTACTTACAGGATATACTTTAGTTTAACATGTCCATGTGGTTAAATCACTTTAAATCTTTTCTAGGGGTACCATCATTTTTGTCCAGGCCAGTTTCATGTTTTTTTATGATTATATTGAACCACAATTCAAAAGCAATGTCTGATTTTCATTAGTTAATTTTCATTAAAGATGTAGTCAAAATTGATTTTGTCAGTTTCAAGTTATTTCAGTAACCATTGTTTGTTCTTTAACATAGAGTACCAACAGTTTTGTCCACTTGCTTAAAGGATAAGTTCGGTTTCTACAGCTTTCACATTGTTTATAGAATGAAGAAGAACAATATACTCACCCAGAAGGCTTTCCTGATCCAAACAGTGCTTCGGTAGATATTTAGATCCAAAATTGAGCGGCGGACATCCGTATAATGGTAGCACATAGGGTATGTATAGCGCTGCTCCCAAAACTGCATTGATCGTCCAAAAAGTCAGTAGTTTCACCAATATTTCATCATGGTCCGCTCACGCTACTCCTCCACGACAGTCTGTCACTCCAGACATGTTTTGTGACTGTGCTGACCTCTGAACTGAAGAAGAAGAATGTTTGCCTCGGCGCATGTGCAGTACTCTCTGGAGAGCTGTTTTCTCTTTGCCTCCGCGTCCCCCTTTCGATGAGCTCCTCATCTGTAAACTCTGGCTCGAAACTGTAAGGACACCCATCATATTCCAAGTTCTCGTCCACAACATTTTCATCCGATGGATTTTCGTCCATTTTGCATAAAACTGGAAAAAGAAAGTCGTGTAGCCGCCGGTCTTCCCCTGAAACAATGAGCCGTACGCATGCGCGGAGGCAAACATTCTTCTTCCGTTCAGAGGTTAGCACAGCCACAAAACATGTCTGGAGCGACACAGACTGTAATGGAGGAGTAGCGTGAGCGGACCATGATGAAATATTGGTGAAACTAATGAGTTTTTGGACGATCAATGCAGTTTTAGGAGCGGGGCCATACATGCCCCGTGTGCTACCATTATATGGATGTCCGCCGCTCGATTTTGGATCTAAATATCTCCCGAAGCACTGTTTGGATCAGGAAAGCCTTCTGGGTGAGTATATTGTTCTACTTCATTCTATAAACAATGTGAAAGCTGCAGAAACCAAACTTATCCTTTAAGTCTACTTAGATCTGTGCCTGGGTCTTTTGAGAGAAACCTCAAAGGAAGAAATAAAAAGCAAAATGTAATGAAACAATCAGGCTTCCAAAAGACATGCTATTTTTGAATTGCAGTACTTTCAGTTTTGCATATAGCTTCCATGCATGACTTTCTCCTTTATTTTGCCTCTGCTTTACCTGCTTTGCAAGAGCATCTTTCCTTTGCCCCATACTACTTCGAAGTTGACTGTCTCATTTACCAAATCATGATTTGTTCAATGACATATCAGAAAAATACATTTTATATGAAATACATCGATGTGTGATGTGATTTTTTATCAAATTACAACTGTTTAGAACATTTGTGCCTTTTCTAGCATTGTTAAAAAGATACAATATATGTTTGTGAAGGCTAAAAAGATCATGGATGAGTAATGCATGTGTTGGTTTCTAATTCATATCTTGAGTTGCAGCAAGGATGGTTAAATAAAGGCTTTTCAATGTTCACCAGAAAAAAATGAATTGCATAGGAATTGAAAATAGCTTTTATTCTCATCTGCTATTATTGTAAAATTACCATACCTTATGTCACAATGGAGCAGAAAATAAAATATGGCCAAGGTTCTCAAAACCAAACCAAACAAAACTATCTGACCAAAAAAATGAGAAATATATGATCAGTAGGTGTATTGTTGGTGGAATATGTGCATTGTTGCATCCTTAATTGACATTAACATCTTAGCTTTTCTGTGGTTTTTGGATGTAAATGCATATCTATGTGGAGATGAAAATCAAAAAGGCTGTTCAGCAACTCCACACGGTGGTCAGTGCCAGCTGATACCATTTTTGCCCACTGACTGAGATTATCAATTCAGCTGTGGGTTATCAGTATCAGTTTATGAAATCATCCTGGACTTTTACATCAGTCAAACTTTCATACATGCTTGTGCAACCGTCCTAAGGCTCTACCCTGCTTTGAGTTTAACTTGTGTTTTTGTAGAACTGAGTAGTAAGTGAAGAGAGTGTATTTTTCTTATTTATCTAATGTCATAAATATTCCACTAGAAACACCTCACGTACCATTGCTTAGCTCTTGAAAGCCTTTAATCTCTTCTACCACAGCTACAGAGAGCCTCTTTATTATTTTCTGAGCAGGTCTTCAGCAGTCATCTTCTCCTTTGTGCAGCTGGAGGCTTGAGAATTTCATCCATCGCTTGAAATTTATCTTTAAGCGCCAAATGACACCAAATATTATTTTGTTAACGCTGTTGCACTATTAGCTTTTTGGCATTTTACATGATTGAAATGTCACGTGTTCTAAATTGGTATTTAATTCCCCTTCATGGTGAATTAATAAAGGCAACCGTATCAACAAGTGAGGCCGCAGCAAATTAGCGGTCATTTAATCTCAAAGTTCACTCACTACTTGATAAATTGGCCAGAGGCAGAGGCCAAGCACCCGCCCTAATCTTGCATAGCCTTGCCATGGGCTGCTTTAAATTCTATTTAACATCTCTGTTTATTGGGACTTTAAATATGGATGGTTTTAAAGGCGAGTCTGATGTCTCTGAGACCTTTCCCTGGGTTTACTGTGGTCCTGATTTAATTAGAATTTGCACTTTGCCCGAACCCCAGACTTTCATTTTGCCTTTCTCGGGGCACAGCTCTGCGGGAGATCAAAGAGCGTGTTTCCTCTTGGCCTGCCTTTTCAAAGTTTGTTAAAAATACTGCAGCTGAAATAGAGCCTCGCTGCATGTGCTCCCTCTTGACACTCCTAGCAAAACACTCTCTTTTTGTACATAACCTTTAGTTCTTTGGCTTTTTCTACTGTCATTTGAACCTCAGTTTAGATGATGTTTGAGAAGGATTTTTCTTTTTTATTAATAGCTGTCCACCTATTTTCCTCATCCTGAGTCTTAATAACTCACAGCTAATACCAGTGCTTTGAAACAAGTCTTGAGCAAAGAAATGGTCGGCCTCTCTATATGACGACAGGTGTCTGAAGCCAATTTGTTGCCCGTCACATATTTTATTGAAAGGATGCCCATGGGAACCTCTTATCTGATGGACGCTTTCCAACAGCTTTGTGCCGACTAAAAGGCTTGGAAAAGTCAACCATTTACCTCAGCCCAGAGGTTTGGGATGCTTCTTTGTTTGTGGGAGCTCAAAGGCTTAGAAAGGCCAAATGCTTATCATAGACCAAAAGACCTTTAAGGCTTTAAGGCCACCTGCTCACAAAATATAATCTGTTGTGCGACTCTGCGGCAGGTGATTAATGCTGCTGTGAACCAACAAATAAAGACAGCTACTCAATCTTTAACTTATTTTGAGGGGCAACATGTTTCCTGCCCCTAGTACCTATTTCATCAATGCTTTTATTGAGGTTATATTAGCCCTGTAACCTCCACTTGAACTGTTAACATAGACCATGCTTTTGGTTATTAAATCCATCTATGAATTTTTTTTGGGGGGGGGAATTTCGATAAACAACAGAATATTTTCTGCCTGGGTGAAAAAAACACTATTTTACCTATTTCTTTTTTTTTTTTTTTACCTATTTCTAAAAAAGTGTAATGCTGGGTAAAATATATTAAAGTGCCAAGGCACCACAACCAAGGCATTTCTAGCATTTTCATGTGAGTTATTGTCACAAGTGCAGAAAACAGCCCTTATCACAAAGTTAACAATTACTTGAAATATTCGTGGATCTACATCCATCACCACCAAATGGAATCACTTCACTCTTGTGCCATGACCAACATTCCCAAAAATGCATTTATTTCGGCCAAAATGTGAAAAACTGCCCTGCAGTGTTAAGTGACATTTAAATATTTGTTGACCAGCATCCGGTTTCAGATCACCACCGACATGTGATGGGTTAAATGTATATATATTATGGCCATCAAATTTAACACGTGAATTTAGATAATCCATCATCTGGATTAATCTGATTAACAATGTTAACACAGTTATTCCAGAACGACTCAAAATCCATGAAACGTCTCTCTGGCATTGCATTTCTGGCAGTTTGGCCAAGTTGACGGAAGAATTGATGCGGTGGAACCAGTCAGTTGAAACTGGTGAATGTTAGAGAGCGGTGAAAAAATCAAAGGAGGCTTTGGAATGTTTTAACCATCAAAGGAGGCTTTGGAAGGTTTTTGTACACCAAAGGATGCTTTGGAACGTTTTTGAACATCAAATGAGTCTTTGGAATGTTTTTAGTCATCAAAGGAGGCTTTGGAATGTTTTTAGATATCAAAGGAGGCTTTGGAACGTTTTCATCATCAAAGGAGGCTTTGGAATGTTTTGAACATCAAATGAGTCTTTGGAATGCTTTTTGGACATCAAAGGAGGCTTTGGAACATTATTACCATCAAAGCAAGCTTTGGAATGTTTTTTCAAACATCAAAGGAGTCTTTGAAATGTCTTTTGAACATCAAAGGAGGCTTTGGAACATTTGAATCATCAAAGGAGGCTTTGGAACGTTTTTGTACATCAAAGGAGGCATTTGAATGTTTTTGAACATCAAAGAAGGCTTTGGAACGTTTTAATCATCAAAGGAGTCTTTGAAATGTTTTTGAACATCAAAGGAGTCTTTGGAATGTTTTTTGAAGATCAGAGGAGGCTTTGGAACGTTATTACCATCAAAGCATGCTTTGGAACATTTTTGTACATCAAAAGAGGCTTTGAAATAATTTTGAACATCAAAGGAGGCTTTGGAACATTTGAATCATCACAGGATGCTTTGAAATATATTTGAACATCAAATGAGTCTTTGGAATGTTTTTAGATATCAAAGGAGGCTTTGGAACGTTTTCATCATCAAAGGAGGCTTTGGAATGCTTTTTGAACATCAAAGGAGGCTTTGGAATGTTATTACCATCAAAGCATGCTTTGGAATGTTTTTCAAACATCAAAGGAGTCTTTGGAATGTCTTTTGAACATTAAAGGAGGCTTTGGATCATTTGAATCATCAAAGAAGGCTTTGGAACGTTTTTGTACATCAAAGGAGGCTTTGGAATGTGATTGAACATCAAAGAAGGCTTTGGAACGTTTTAATCATCAAAGGAGTCTTTGGAATGTTTTGAACATCAAAGGAGGCTTTGAAATGTTTTTGAACATCAAAGGAGTCTTTGGAATGTTTTTTGAACATCAGAGGAGGCTTTGGATCGTTATTACCATCAAAGCATGCTTTGGAACGTTTTTAGTCATCAAAGGAGGCTTTGGAATAATTTTGAACATCAAAGCATGCTTTGGAATGTTTTTCAAACATCAAAGGAGGCTTTGCAATGTCTTTTGAACATTAAAGGAGGCTTTGGATCATTTGAATCATCAAAGGAGGCTTTGGAACGTTTTTGTACATCAAAGGAGGCTTTGGAATGTGTTTGAACATCAAAGAAGGCTTTGGAACGTTTTAATCATCAAAGGAGTCTTTGGAATGTTTTCTAAAATCAAAGGAGTCTTTAGAATGTTTTTGAACATCAAAGGAGGCTTTGAAATGTTTTTGAACATCAAAGGAGTCTTTGGAATGTTTTTTCAACATCAGAGGATGCTTTGGATCGTTATTACCATCAAAGCATGCTTTGAAACATTTTAAGTCATCAAAGGAGGCTTTGGAATAATTTTGAACATCAAAGGGAGGCTTTTGAATGTTTTTTCAAACATCAAAGGAGGCTTTGGAATGTCTTTTGAACATCAAAGAAGGCTTTGGAATGTCTTTTGAACATCAAAGGAGGCTTTGGATCATTTGAATCATCAAAGAAGGCTTTGGAACGTTTTTGTACATCAAAGGAGGCTTTGGAATGTGATTGAACATCAAAGAAGGCTTTGGAACGTTTTAATCATCAAAGGAGTCTTTGGAATGTTTTGAACATCAAAGGAGGCTTTGAAATGTTTTTGAACATCAAAGGAGTCTTTGGAATGTTTTTTGAACATCAGAGGAGGCTTTGGATTGTTATTACCATCAAAGCATGCTTTGAAACGTTTTTAGTCATCAAAGGAGGCTTTGGAATAATTTTGAACATCAAAGCATGCTTTGGAATGTTTTTCAAACATCAAAGGAGGCTTTGCAATGTCTTTTGAACATTAAAGGAGGCTTTGGATCATTTGAATCATCAAAGGGGGCTTTGGAACGTTTTTGTACATCAAAGGAGGCTTTGGAATGTGTTTGAACATCAAATAAGGCTTTGGAACGTTTTAATCATCAAAGGAGTCTTTGGAATGTTTTCTAAAATCAAAGGAGTCTTTGGAATGTTTTTGAACATCAAAGGAGGCTTTGAAATGTTTTTGAACATCAAAGGAGTCTTTGGAATGTTTTTTCAACATCAGAGGAGGCTTTGGATCGTTATTACCATCAAAGCATGCTTTGAAACGTTTTTAGTCATCAAAGGAGGCTTTGGAATAATTTTGAACATCAAAGCATGCTTTTGAATGTTTTTTCAAACATCAAAGGAGGCTTTGCAATGTCTTTTGAACATCAAAGGAGGCTTTGGAACATTTGAATCATCAAAGGAGGCTTTGGTACGTTTTTGTACGTCAAAGGAGGCTTTGGAATGTTTTTCAACATCAAATGAGTCTATGGAACATTTGAAGTCGTCAGAGGAGGCTTTGGAACGTTTTAATCATCACGGGAGGCTTTGGAATGTTTTGAACATCAAAGGAGTCTTTGGAATGCTTTTTGAACATCAAAGGAGGCTTTGCAATGTCTTTTGAACATTAAAGGAGGTTTTGGATCATTTGAATCATCAAAGGGGGCTTTGGAACGTTTTTGTACATCAAAGGAGGCTTTGGAATGTGTTTGGACATCAAAGAAGGCTTTGGAACGTTTTAATCATCAAAGGAGTCTTTGGAATGTTTTCTAAAATCAAAGGAGTCTTTGGAATGTTTTTGAACATCAAAGGAGGCTTTGAAATGTTTTTGAACATCAAAGGAGTCTTTGGAATGTTTTTTCAACATCAGAGGAGGCTTTGGATCGTTATTACCATCAAAGCATGCTTTGGAATGTTTTTGTACATCAAAGGAGGCTTTGGAATAATTTTGAACATCAAAGCATGCTTTGGAATGTTTTTTCAAACATCAAAGGAGTCTTTGGAATGTCTTTTGAACATCAAAGGAGGCTTTGGAACATTTGAATCATCAAAGGAGGCTTTGGAATGTTTTTGTACATCAAAGGAGGCTTTGGAAAGTTTTTCAACATCAAATGAGTCCATGGAACATTTGAAGTCATCAAAGGAGGCTTTGGAAGCTTTGGAATGTTTTGAACATCAAAGGAGTCTTTGGAATGCTTTTTGAACATCAAAGGAGGCTTTGGAACGTTATTACCATCAAAGCATGCTTTGGAATGTTTTTTCAACATCAAAGGAGGCTTTGCAATGTCTTTTGAACATCAAATGAGGCTTTAGAATGTTTTTGTACATCAAAGGAGGCTTTGGAACCTTTTAATCATCAAAGCATGCTTTTGAATGTTTTTTCAAACATCAAAGGAGGCTTTGCAATGTCTTTTGAACATGAAATGAGGCTTTAGAACGTTTTTGTACATCAAATGAGGCTTTGGAATGTTTTTGAACGTCAAAGGAGGCTTTGGAACGTTTTAATCGTCAAATGAGGCTTTGGAATGTTTTTGAACATCAAAGGAGTGTTTGGAATGTTTTTAGTCATCAAAGGAGGCTTCGGAACTTTATTAGCATAAAAGGAGACCTTGGTAAGTTTTTGAACATCAAAGGATTCTTTGGAATGTTTTTTGAACATCAAAGGAGGCTTTGGAACGTTTTAATCATCAAATGAGGCTTTGGAACGTTTTTGTACATCAAAGGAGGCTTTGTAATGTTATTACCATCAAAGGATGCTTTTGAACATTTTTAATTATCAAAGGATGCTTTGGAATGTTTTCTAAAATCAAAGGAGGCTTTGGAATGTTTTTTCAAACATCAAAGGAAACTTTGGAACGTTATTAACATCAAAGGAGGCTTTGGAATGTTTTTGAACATTAAAGGAGGCTTTGGAACGTTTTAATCATCAAAGTGGGCTTTGGAATGTTTTTGTACATCAAAGGAGGCTTTGGAATGTTTTTGAACATCAAAGGAGTCTTTGGAACGTTTTTAGTCATCAAAGGAGGCTCTGGAATGTTTTAGTAGGGCTGTCACTTTAATGCAGTAATTCGATTAATTAGTTACACCGCAAATTTATGTGTTGTAACATTTAATCACAAGATTAATCATAGCACACAATCATTTTCATATTGGCCAGCTGAAGGACCCGTACATGGCAGTGGCACGCCACTTCACACATGCGTCCCTAGTCAAACCAAACGAAGCCCAGGTGACAACAGGATGGCCTATTTAAGACTTAGTCATATTTTATTTCTGAATTTATTTATCTATATTTACTGAATTCTTTAATAATGCATCAGGCCTAATTGGTTTGCTGGATGTCCTCAACTTTTTTCTTATTTTGAATTTGACTTATGAAACACACTTAAAGTGTAATTTGAGTGGCCTGATTGAGCTTAGAATTTTCTGGACAAGTTGCCTTGACTTTGGTTTTATTCTGGCACCAATAAAAATGTGGATTTACAAATCTTTACTTCTTAGTGTATTCATTTGATTAGTCCTGCACTACAATTTTATAATATCCTAGAATTCAGATTCTTTATTTGGGTACTTCAAGCAGATATGAGATTAAAATGCGATTAATTAGATTAATTAATTATAAATCCGGTAATTAATTAGATTATTTTTTTAATCGTCTGACAGCACTAACATACATACATATATATATATATATATATATATATATATGTATATATATATATATATATATATATATATATGTATATATATATATATATATATATATATATATATATATATATATATATATATATATATATATATATATATATATATATATATACATATGAAGTATATATGACAAATTCTCTGATTAAGCTTTTTTAAGTCAAAACTGCAGTTGACATAATTGAGTTGTGGACATTGGATCAGATGGTTCAATATTGTTGCAGCTGTAGATATAACTACCTAAATCACAAACATATGGCTAAACTGTTTGGTAGAGGCCAATGATTTCTTACTTTTTAGAAAGGGGTCTAAAATATCAACAGTTTCCTTTGCAATGTCCTTGGTGTGAAAACCAAAGGGTTAATAAAAACAGAGAAAATAGTTCTTGTTCGTCTTGTGATTTAGGATTTTTTATTTTTTTTTTACCAGTTGTTATTATTATTATTTTTTACCAGTGAGAAACACCATTTTGTCATAATAGACATCCTACATTGTGAGTGATATTCTTTATTTCTTTTTTGTTGAATGTTTCCTTGCAAATCTCAAAATTGAAATCCACATTCCGGACAAATTAAAAATGCCTTAATGAATCATCCATCATGAGCTTATTATTACATCTCATAGAGAGCCATTGCATATCTGCATCCCCTTCCTTGATTTCAAGGTGGCTCACTGGCATGTGTGGTATTTTCTCCCCTGATCAAAGAGATATCCAGACTGCCCTCCAACCTGGTTGTCATGGGAACAGGTGTCACATGACCTGAAGTGAGACAAACTTTGGATGAGAGAGGATTGGCTCTCTGGAGGGCGTCAGTCCCCCCCTCCTCAATTCATCTGACATGGTTGCCAGGGAAACAAGGCTGTGAGACAGGAAGCCGAGGAGAGGAGATGTAAGCTCTTGTTTGTTTGGATAACAGCGGAGAAACTGCTTGGGCCGCTGGCATGCAGTAGAAGAGCTATTAGGTTGAAGATTTTAAGCATTAAGTGGAGTACCTGTCTGGCTATCTGTCCGTCTGTCTGTCTCCAACTGCCTGTATGTTTGTCTGCGAAAAATGACTTTTAGCTCGTGTTGCCCTCTGATCAAACACAGTTATTATATAACATCAAACACTGAGGTTAAGTGGTAACAAGAGGAGATGTATGATGCCTCCAGCAGCTCAACATGACTATCACTCACACTTGATTGGGATAGCACAGAGGAACGCTCTGACAGTCTCTCAATAACTCTGACAGGACATGTTCTGATGGGGCCAGTAATCAAGCTTGCCTTGGGATGTTTTACAGGTCCCACTGGCTGTCAGTCATCTCAAACTTAACTCACTGTTGTGTTCCATGCGTTGTTTACTTCCTACTGGTGTGGGGGAGATTATGAGTAATCACTCAGATTGGTTTTGCATGGTAGGGGTGCTGTAAAGAATGTTTTTTTTTTTTATTGGACGTTCTCTCCTCAGATGAGTCTTTCAGGCATGAGAGCTTTTATGTCAGCTTTGCATGCCAATCAGGACTAGTATTTCCTTGATGTCAACAACCTCTGTATTATTACCTTTACAACATGTGCTCATTTATTTACCATAAAGAGTAGAATACAAAACCTTATTCACACCTACAGAAAAACCTTAATATTTTATTTTATTTCTGTGAGTTGCATATTTACACAGTAAAGATGCTATGCCATTTATGGTAAGTGCTTAATACTTGATACTGCCCTCCACTGATTTCCATTGCATTACTGACTGATTCAGTGCCTCTTTTCCTCACAGAACAAAGGATGAAACAAAGGCGGTAGAGCTCCCTGCACATTTGTGCCTTTTTACAGTAGTTAGGAAATGCTTTTTTATTTCAAAGAGGGTTACAAGCAGCAAAGGAAATACAACTCAAGAAGAAGAGAGTAGATATGGGAAGCAGGGGCGTAGAATTGGGTAGGGACGCTAGGGACATGTCCCTATCAATATTATGCCACTACCACATGGTCCCTGACACAAAACACAAGCATAGCATATAATGTTATAACTAAAAAAATGCTTATATTTAATGCCAAAGAGATACATTTTGATTATTTTATTTATTATTTGTGTATTGGAAGGCAGCAACAGTTTAACGCCAACAATAAAAGTGTGTGGGAAAAAAAATACAATAAAACCTTGGATTAAAAACATGACTTTATACATTTATTTTGTTGGGAAATAGACTTACCAGTAGTGCTTTTAGATTTTGATTATATATTTATCAGACTATTACCATTCCATCAAAATTTCTGATTGATTCCAAATTGTCCCACTGTTCATTTGTCATGCACCAATATATTTTTGTCTAGGAATAGACAGTATAGAGATTTAGAAGGAGAGGTTGGAGGCAAAGAATATACCAGTAGAATAGTTTTTTCTGAATATGATAGTTTGCTTGTTTGTTTGATCAGCTCTAGATGATATTGGAAAAACAGTCATAAATGCAAAACGAATCAACTTTCAGAGGTGCCATCTTGGTGTACTTTTATGTCCCCACCAATGTCAAAATCAAACTTACGCCACTGATGGGAAGGGATACCCATCAATGGTTCATTCCATTTCTGTGTACATACCCGAAACTTGTGGGGATACTCTGACCATTCAGTGGTCAGCAGTGTCTCCACCACAAGTTTGTGTTACATTCCAGTTGATCTCAGAATTGGGATAGTCTAAGTAGTAAATTTTATCATGTTTACTTGGAATACCCCCTTTGGCCAAAGATGTCATGATTTTTAGCATCTCTTCAGTCTGGAACATTAAAGTTATGTGGGTTTTCTGTTTTTAAGGGTTGTCAGCTAAAAGTTTTTAGATATAAAGCATCTAGTTCAAAATCCAGCTAAAAGACCATCAAACTTGTGGTAAACTGGCAAATCTTAAATAGAGGAAGCACTCATGGAACAATCGTGATGTGGTCTCGTTCACAGCACCATTGTGTCAATGATGGGACATAACTTTTCAAAGACAAGGTAAGCTCATGCTATTTGTGCTAGCACGGCTAGCATTTAATTTTCTTTTCATTTTAGCTTCCCTTATCTGTGTTGAACTTGTGTATACTGCTTTGTTTGAGTGGTCACATTAAAATTTAATCTAACTCTACCTACAGTAGGTACAATCTGATCTCAATTTTTACAGTACAATGTCAATCAGCCCTCTAACTAAGTTACACTAGTCGTGGTATCTTTTAATTTCAAAGCATTCGTTCAGTGCTTACATATATATCAGCACTGGAGGGCAGTTCCGCACTGAGGCTGCAGTAAAGCCCAGCTAAAGTGATCACTTGTGGCTAATGGCTCTGTTAAAGCTAAGTATGAGTTGTTAGCCTATATTTCCCACCCCACAGCACAGTGAGGAGCCTTCTTACAACACAGTGTCTTTATCTTTTGAATTGTCAGGTGGCATGCCTTAGGTCATGCCCCCCCCCGAGGTGCTCCTCAGAAGACTTGAGTACCTAAATTAAATGCATTTCTGAACATCATAAAAAATTGTGATACATGGGCCTAAATGTATGTTATAGGCTACTGAAAAAGTCTTTTAAAAGAGAATGAGCCTTGTGTGTAAATCTTTTTTTAGATGATATATATAGACCAAAATTTGACGACCTCAAAGCTTCGAACTGCCCTTGAGACCATCTGGCACCCCTCCCTGGGGGGCTCGGACCTCCAGGCAGGGGGCCAAGGCCTTTGGTGAAGTAATGGCTGCACTTGTAGCCATGATAGCATGTGTTTAAACATACTGGATGCATCGACATCTTAGATTTAGGTCACCTTTAAGATATAAATGGTATTAGAAGCACCTATTTTACATGTTATTCATGAATACATCACATTTACAGAGTTTATATTTTGTGTGAGGAGTTTGTAGTAAGCCATTAAACAGGAGGTGATGCTTCATGACTTGCAAAAGCAGTGAAGATCATTAGTGGGAAACAGACTAATAGTCCGGTTACCAGGTCAGAAAAAAACACTTGTAAGCACTATTTGAAGTCTTCCTGAACAATATGCTTTATGACCGATGAAACAAAGTATTTCTCCTGTTAAAGGACAAATGAATGAGAATTACTACACCAAATACACCAAGGTTGACTCAAACTGGAAATTCTGTTGCTTTAAGGAAGAAATTAAATTACACTGGAGGAATGAGAATCTGACTTTAACAAAAAAATATCCTAATTTTGTAAACCTCCAGTGTAAAATAACATCAAGAAATAATCCAGACACATTTGTATTTCCAAGTCACACATTTTTTGAAGGTAAACAGGAAATTTCACAGCCCTTCTTCTTGCCCTGAAACATAAGATGTTTACTGTATGCTATTGCTGATATTACTGATGGGGCCAAATGCCCTTACCTGTCAACTGTAGTCGACTTTTTATTTTTATTGAAGGATCAGGACTACAATAAACAGAAGATGACTTGCTCTCCATCCACTATCTCCTTCCACCCCCCGTTTTTCATCAAGACATGTGAAGCCGGCTCCACAGTGAGCCATCAAAAGAAAGATCCAATATTGTATGATACCAATGTGCTGCAGCGAACGAGCACAAGTTCAATAATCAGTGACCTAGTTATTTTAATTGCTTACCCACAAACACAAAGAAGGAAAAAAGATAAATAACACAGTGTTGTTCCTGCACCGGCATCTCACACAATAAATAAGGAGGGTCTCCCCGTTAACTACCATGTGATCAAGGCGCTCTCGCTCACAAAATCATGAAAGGGAATGTATAAACAGCCTAATATCCAGAACTGTGTTTTATGTAAAAACAAAAGGGCCCATTCTGAGGAATAATTCAGATGCTCTCTGACCCGATAACACAAAAAGAGGAAGCTATCCAGAATTTCCAGGAGCTTCTTAAGAAATTGCTTCTTTGTAAACACATCACATTGTGCCAGTTTGATACTACATTACTGCATCGTAGGGGCTGAAATTACATAATAATATTTGGGAAGATTTGCAGCAATA
The DNA here is from genome assembly GCA_036419115.1 of Scarus forsteni. Lineage (NCBI taxonomy): Eukaryota > Metazoa > Chordata > Actinopteri > Labriformes > Labridae > Scarus > Scarus forsteni. The sequence goes on along the minus strand of JAZDUH010000130.1, from coordinate 22,285,493 downwards.
ATAAATATCACAATGTAGAATACAAATGATGAACAAGGATTTATTTGTGGTCATTGATTTTCTGGCAGATTTCAATCATGCAAGCAAGATGAAGGGAATTGTCCACCCATGTTTTTAAATGTTCTGATGTCATTTGAGTAAGACCTGCTTGTTTTGAAATTAAACCTATTAAAATTCTCCCCTTTGTTGTTCCTTTTTGTGTTATTTGACATGCAGCATGGCATTTCATTCAAATTCATAGAAGGCTTAACCTCCATTGGTCTTTTCTATTGCTTTAGTACTCTGATAAAACGGTAAAATCAGCCTGAAATGCTTAGTCTTTATCTCACAGTAGGACAGGCAAGTTTGGGTTTTGGGTTTTGGGGAGGGGCAGGATATATAACATAATTAGTGTATTATGTTTGAAATCTGTTCAAAAGTGAATATATACCAGTACAGCAATGGAGGATGTAATATGGTGGAGTACTTTTGCAATTGATAGACATTATCTGGACATTAAGAACAAAGCAAGGAGTAAACAAGGGATGTTCACCTGTAAACACACCAAACCATGGAACATTCTGATCTGCTTTCTCTCTAATTTGTAGCCTCCCTCACTTTTCACCAAGAAGTCAAGGAGGTACCATAAACAGGCTGGCATGGAAATGTCTGATGCAGCAGAACCACTGAGCTGTATTGCCCACCACCAGGTAATTATGTGTTAGTGTTTCCTCTTTCTTCCTGCGATACAGCCAGCAATCACTTTTCTTAGTTTAGCCTTTGGACAGAGGCAATGGGTTCAGTTGCTCTTTCTGGTTCTCAATCAGCCTGTGAACCTGAGGTCTCTTTTATATCACTGCTCTTTTTCCTTCACTCCTTTTAGTTTTCCATGAGACTTTGGCCTGATTTCCACATTAGTTGAGAGAAAATGGTGCATCATTTTTCATTGGAAAGGTCTGCAGAACAGCACACTTACATTTCATTTAGAGACACATGTAAAGAAGTTGTGATTAAACGATCTGATCCATGCAAGGAAGTGATATAGATATAAGATAGAAAGTTAATTGGGTTGAAGCACAAGGCTCAGCTGTTAAGTTATTCTCTTTTTAAAAGAAAGCTCTGTTTCTGCTCTTCTGTAATCTTGTAGTGAAGCTTTCGAGGCTGCATGAGAAACAGTGTGCCAGATGAAGTATTTATACATTTATGTGAGTTTTTTTTCTTTAACATTTTCTTCTTTGGCTTGAAAGAAAATAAAATAAAACATCCAGCCTTACAATCACAGATAAATTGAGTCTGACAAACAAACAGGATTTTTAATGACTAAATATAAGAACACGTCTATCTTATGACAGGATCAATACGACATTTTCCAAACAAATATTTCAACTAAGCACAAAAGCCTTCAGTGTAGAAACATGCAACACTCTCAGGCATTCTCTTAAACTATTTCTTGAAATTGCATGCAGACTTACCCTGCTATCTTCCAAAGTGGTTTTGTTTGCAAGATGAAGCAGGACATGACACAAAAGAGAACAACGGCAGATAATGCAATTCTAAATATTCTTGTATCATTAGTCTGTGTAATTTGACAGTATTTCATCTGAACGCTCACTGAAAGCAAAGCAACAGGTAACATTGCACTTCTTTTACATGGAGTGACATAAGCACAAACCTGCATCAATTGCCTAATGGAAGCTATTGATCACAGTTTAGTTGCCAGCCCACAGGACATCCAAATTGTGAATAAAATAAAAATGTAACAGCCCAAATAGAACTGGTTCCATTATATTTGTCCATCTTCAACGGTAGCCTCTTTCCAGAGTCAAAGAGGTCAGGAAGGCACAGCCAAATTTTTGTGGATTCCCATAAAATACAGGATTGATACTAGTTATGTTCTCTTTGCACTATGTTTGACTGGGGAACTTAAAGGTGCTATGAGGGGAATCTATTACTGGCGACATAAAGACTCTGCTACCCATGAGTATGCACGGCAACTGTCGTAATACTGCGTTCCAGTAACCTCGGAACTAGGAGTGACATCATCTCCAACTTGTTGGCGTTCCAGTTGAAGTCGGAAAAAAACATGCCGATCTACCAGGCTATTGTTAGCTGTTGTTAGCATGCCCTGTGTTGTTGTTCACAAATATCACATGAAGAATGTGATTATTACTAAGGCAGCATTTTTGTAAATAAAAGTCTTACAATACCATTTATACAGCTGAACTAGAGTGACACACCCCAGTCAGAAGTGCAAATAAATTGATTATTACAGGAGCTAAATAGCTGTTCACACTGGGGGCATCCATCTTTGATTGTCAACTCGGGGGTGGTGAGGTTTCACCGAGTTCCCAGAAGGAAATTCCGACTTCAGGGAACATTCCAGTTGCAGTTTCCTACTCGGAACCCGGAAATTCCTACTTCTGACTATAACTGGAATGCACCAAAAGACATGAGCGTGTTTGTTGTGATGCTAATAAAAATGCAGCTCGGACCTTCCTCAGAACTCTGCATTGCTTTACAACTTCTTTTTTTCAACAACTTACAGGGTGCAAAGTGATGAGGTAACGTATCTCTTTCTAGTTACAAACAAGCAATTTTTGGAAAACTTAGTATCGTAGTTTTGTAGCCGGCTATATATCGCTACTTACAGCCCGGTGCTGTAAGACGTGTCCGAATAATATAAATTTGCTCTAGTTTTAATTGTCTTGTTCCCTAAGTTGAGTATCCAGGTCAGTCCAGCCCTGTCCAACCTGACTGGAAGGCTAAGGAATAGCATTTATATATAACCTATTTTGATGCTATAAAACTCATCTTAAAGTGTGTATTTAAGATGATATAAGCATATATCTAAAAGTGAAACTTTTTGTAATTACTTAGAAACTCCTCACAGTCCCTTTAATATACAGTTATATCCAAACTGAGGCACATTCCAGTTTCACTTGTAAGCAGAAGTTGATAAACACTATGCTATCTAAAAAAGTTGCATCATAAAATTACAACACTGTAATTTTAGGGCTAAAACACTTTTTCCTAAGTTCATATGCTGGTGAAGGAGAAGTCATATTTTTTGCCACTTTTTAATTGATCGCAGCTTCATCTACAGTTAACTCAGAACTGAAAAAACAGCATACTAAGATTCTCTCTGCTTGCATGCCAACAAACGTAATTCTTTTACACCTGTTTGGTCCTGTCTGCACCAACTTCAGATTCACAGGATTTTAATAAAGTTTTGTCATTCTTCTTTCAAAAAAATTGACTGTGAACCAAACCATAGCAGACAAAAAACACATTTTATTCCAGCATTTGCAGGATGTTTTTTGCCATTCAAACATCGATAGGCTTTTCTATTTTTGTGATCCAACAGCTGATTCTGAGCTCTGCCGGATGATATCCTTTAAGAAGCAGGCTGTAAAAGTACCCTTTCTTCTTGCAGGTACATTTAGTATCCATAGTACCAGTGCATTATTGCAGGGCTTTTACTCAATCATTAAAAGAATGAAATAGAATTAGTACTATTGTGGTATGTGAGTACATGTCTTTGAGCCCTTGTTTTTTTTAAGGACTGTTTGGTTTGGTGGTTCTATTGTTTGTTCTCCATCTCTTATCGTCCTTTGTCCTCACTTGATGTCTTTGTAGGGTCTTCCAGAACTTTGGGCGAATACTACAGTTAATTTCTTTACATCCTGGTGTTTGACACTAGGCTATGATTTTCCTTTGTGAAATGAATGTAAAACTGATTATTGAAGGAAAACTTTCTCTAAACCTGCACATTTGTAAGTTACCTGGTTTGTGCGTCACGCTGACTGCTTTTTGTTTGTTTGACAAAAGTCAGTGTCAACAAAAACCTGACCAAAATGAAACACCATTGGTGTGATGTTGGCATGGATCAAACAAACATTAAACCAGATTAACAGCAGCATGTTTGCATTGTGATAGTTTGCTGGACAATACATCTAACTCATGACCAAGCTCTTTGCTATGCTGTAAAAATCTCTTGCCTTCTTTTTCTGCGACAGTCTTAATTAACTGCTCTAAAAGACTGTTAAATATCCAAAGAACAGATAAACAAGGTCCAGTGAGTTTATATAGACTGTGCTGCTGATCTTACATGTTGTAAGCCATCACTGAGTGTGAGGATCTCTACTGCTTGAAGAGCAGTGGCTGATTTGTAAGCCTGGCCGATCTGCCCACATAGCGTGGGCTGTAGGAATGAGATGACAAGACATAGCATGTCCTTGTGTAAAAGGCCCATGCCAGGCATTTGAAATGTAACGTGTTCACCTTGTTTGGTGAAAGATGTCTATTGATTTGAGGAAAGCATGAGCCAAAGCCAGCTGGGGATTCAGAGCTGTCTCATCCCTGCAGCAGATACTGTCGTATTTTGTACTGAAATAAAAAGGAACAATTTGACTGCATCAGGATTTGTACTTGAATTATTGAACCACGCCAAGCTTTAATATTCACATACAGTATGTTACGCTGCTTGACTAACCTCAGCCTAACTTATAGGCAAATAACTCTCTAATACCATGGTCCGACAAAATGATTTAGCCTATGATTAGCCATGATTATAGCCTAAACCAACAGTCATAGGGTTTTGTCACCTTTTAAGCCATTAAAACCTCTTCATCTAGTGTAGTGTTTCAAAGTAGATAATAATCAATATCCCTCTAGGATGCCCTCAACTTCCCAGAAGCCCAGGCATATTTGATTTTGTTCCATATTGTCAGAGAAATTTACCAATTCAATCATATAGTGGTCTGCATGTCAGTCTGAGTTGCAAACAAACCAAACAGCAAAGCAGAAGTTTAGCGTTGGTGCTGCAATATTGACCTAGAGATGGGGTAAAAGTTTGTCATACCGAAAAATAAGGCAATAGAACCTGTGTATATTATATTAAATCAGAATATATGGTATGAAATGACTCAGTAAACAATTCATACCTATGCATTAAAAAAAGCTGGGTTTGATTATAGCGCTGTTATCTTTTACTCAATACCTAAGAATCTGTTAGAGCATGGGGTAAAAATCTGCACTGTAAATTGAACTATAGATTTGAATTGAGAGCGTACCATTCAACAGTACGCTATGATGCCTGGACGTTGAACAGCCTGATCAAACAGAGGTCACACCCAGCCTAACCTGGCCAACCATTGACCTCAACAATGAGGAAGTTCAGCCACTCTGAGCCACCACCAAAAAAAATAAATAAATAAAAAAAAACATCTGAGAAGTGCATCTTGGAAGCATTTTGGGCTCCACACTGCCAATGGCAAACTGGAGAAAGTCTGACTGTGTGTTGACAAAGTGCAAAGCAGCTGGCTCACTTCTCATACAATTCATTGCCCATTTGATAACTTTCCTCCCCAAGTGTCAGGCAGGCACCCCACCAGAGGAGAGGGCAAAGGCCATCTCGGACATGATTGAAAGTTTCATAGGCAAAGACATGCAGCCAACTGGTGTGATAAATACCAGAAAGGTAAATAATAAAATGATCTAATGGAAATGCTTTGGGTCTGTGTTGTAGTGTATGTTTGTAATCCATTGAAATCCATTGAAAACTGATCAATGGGAAATAGTGACAGCTATCGTGTGTGATTCTGTTTTCTAAGTATCAGTGGTAAACATGCTGAGGACAGGATTCAAGCAGAGAAAATTCTGACTGAGGGTCCAGTGACATTTTTTATTTGCAATTTATCTTATTTGCAGCTTGTCAAATCTGACTTCCTTGATCAACTTAAGCACACCATCATATCAGCCATGAGTCATGACACTGATTCTCTACTTACCAGCCTCAACTCGTGGTATAAGACATTAACTGCAAATTAATATCCTTTAGAATTATTATAGTTCACATTTTTGACAAATCGCTGGCTAAAATTAATGCACCAGTAGGTTCACTACAATGGGAAATTAATCAGCACTGCAGTCATTTTGAATTGAAACACATCCCTCATTTGTCAGAACGCTAATTTATGGCTCAGACATGAAGAGCTGAGAAATTGTATCGTTATAACACAATGCGACAGCAGTCAGCAATAGTACTTTTTGGTCAGACAATCAGCACTAGTGAGTTGACTAAACAATGAAGTGAGAGTGAATTTAAAAGCAGATGATTAATGACTCTCTTTGTTTGTGACTCCTTTCTCCTTTGTTTGTATTTTTAGCCTCTCCCCTGTGAGATCTGGCCACTTTTTCTCTGCATATGTTCCAATAGAGGAATGAAACAGATATAACAGAAATCTGCCATCCCAAAGTTTATCAGACATAATTGACATTTGCAACCTTTATCATGCTCCCCTCAGGCCGGGTGAGAATGAGTCGGCATCTGGATTGGGGCCTGTGACATTTAGACAACAGTTAGAGCAATTTCCGTCGCCATTTAACGACTGAACTGGAACTTCCAATGAACCCTGATTCTTTATTTTTTTTTCACCGTTAATTTGGCCAGCTATCCAAGAAATACACCAGCATTATGAATAAAGAATTAGTTATTCAAAATTATTTGAAAACACAAAGTAATTAATATTCAAAAGCCTGTAATGACTATGCTAGATGAATCAACAATGCAACCTTTTGAACCTTGATTATAAAATCCATTGCCTGCTCATGACTGTTGATTATTGAGGGTGGCCTGTTGGGACAATTAGGCAAACAGCGCACTGATAAAAGATTTGACTCCCCCCACTTATACAGTTTGCAGAATGGGACAGATTGATATCCAGATAGGCTACGGGGGCAAAGGAAGAAACCAAGAATCAAGTATAAAACCATGCAGTCAAAGAAGAATAGTGGTGGAATGAGCCTCCCATATTTACAAATATATTATTATGCAACTCAAATAAGGCTCTTACTTTGTTTATGTACCCAAGCATACACAGCAGGGTGGAAGGAGACTGAAAATCTATTGGCAGAAGAGATCCCACTAGAGGCAATTTAACAAATGAGGAACTACAAAAAAGTGCTAAAAAGGACCCAGTGGTTTAACTTCTCACTAAAATATATGGCAGGGGACTGTGAAACAATGCTGGTTAAAAGTTTCTGCAACATTGTTAAAATTGTTAAGGAATGATACAAATTTGTTGCTGATTCCATTGGATGATGTATTCAACAAAATGGACCACATAGGTCTTACTAACTACTATGCATTTATTCATAAGGGGTGTTCCAAAACTTTGGATACCTACAGGAAAGACATAATCTGGAAAAGAGCCATTTTTTAAGTACCTAGTAGTTTGACACTATTTCAGTTTAGAGATGTAACGGGATGAAAATTTCATATCATGGTTATTGTTACCAAAATGATCACGGTTATCATTATTATCGTGGTGTGCTTAAAATGTTGAAAAAGTACTTTAACACAGTCTTGAACTCATTTAACCCCTTTAATATTATAATTTAACAGTTCTTTTGTCTTTTTTGTCAATAATTGTGTCAGAAAATGTCCTATAAGTAAATTGTGTTTAAACTTTTTTCATTAGAAATAAAAGTAAACAATTCTGGCAAGTATTTGTCATTATTTTGTTATAAATGATTAAACTGTTTGTAATTTGCCTACAAGAATAGAAAAAAAAAGGATTCTGGCAAAAATAAATTTGACCTCTTTTACATACACTCACACGTTTGTTTGCCTACAGCACCAGTGTCCATGTTAAAGCTTGTTATATTAGACCATGTTCAGGCATTTTTTAAATTTTTTGTTTTACTAACGATAGTTCCTGAAGCAGTAAGCCCCCTTCATGACTCTCCTCTGGTCTCCCCTTCCATGGCAGATCTCCTCGACAGCTCCTTCTTTAATATTTCCAAGCTACGGTTGGTTAAATCCATAAAACAGGAACTATGACGGAAAAAGACGATCTATTACGACGAAACATGGCGAAACACGGCAAATAAACGGCGAAAGAACGGCGGGAAAACACTCTAGATTGATATCAATGATGTTATTTACAACCTTTACACATTATTTTCTCGCTTTCTTGAGGAGTTACAGCAGTTTGAATCACGTGCATTTTGTCTTTCATTGAAGCTTGGTGTTTTAGACAGGGTGACTGTCGTCTATCAGTTTCCCCCAGACAATCTTTGTAAAATCCAAACATCAAACACACTTAAGACTTCAGCCATTTCGAGTGGCAAAACCTGTGAGAATCTAAGCAAGGCTCCAGCTGCTGAGGCCGAAGATTGCAAGCTGCGCATGCGCACCTCTGTTAGCGACACACGGCTGCTTCATCAAGGGGCAGACGCACATAGTTTCCCCTTTCCAGACAAAGAGCAGCATCACTGTGAGTTATTGACACAGTCTGGTGATCAAACATGGTATAACAGTAAATTTAATTTGACTTGTGGTGCGTTCCAGTTGTAGTCGGAAGTAGGAATTTCCCACTTCCGAGTAGGAAACTGCAACTGGAATGTTCCCTGAAGTCGGAATTTCCTTCTGGGAACTCGGTGAAACCTCGCCACCCCCGAGTTGACAATCAAAGATGGATGCCCCCAGTGTGAACAGTTTTTCAGCTCCTGTAATAATCAATTTATTTGCACTTCTGACCAGTGTGTGTCGTTCTAAGTCAGCTGGACACGTAGTAGTGTTAGACTTATATTTACAAAAATGCTGCCATAGCGATATTCACATTCTTCATGTGATATTTGTGAACAACAACGCAGGGCATGCTAACAACCGCTAACAATAGCCTGGTTGATCGGCACGTTTTTTTTCCGACTTCAACTGGAATGCAGAAAAGTCGGAGATGACGTCACGTCCATTTCCCAGTTCCCAGTTCCGAGGTAAATGGAACGCAGCATCGGTAATGATTACTGTGGGAAATTTTAGTGCGGTTAACCATTTTACCGGTAACTGTTACATCCCTATTTCAGTTAAAAGTTGACCACAGCTCTAGAATCAGAAGAATTAGGTATCCTCAAACTGTTTTTGTCAGCATCTAAATTCACAATATGCAGCAATATTATCTCCAAAATGTACAAAGGCATCCTTCAATATAAATCAGATTACTCACTTAATATAAAAAATGAATTGGAAAAAGGGGGTACTTTTAACAGCTCCGATGAGAATTGGCAAACAGTATGTGCAATACAATGGAGTTCAACTAGCTTGTCCACATTGCGTGAATTGTGCTGGAAAAATATTGTCTGATTTTTTTTTAGAACTTCACAGCAAACAAAGCACATTTTGGAGAAGGCAGCAGTTGTTGCAGGCTCTGTGGGAAGACAATGCCAACCACTTCCACATATTCTGGAGCTGCCAGGTTCTTGTCCCCTACTGGCAAGAAATACACAAACATGTTAACAAAGTATTTGATAGCAGTATTCCTCTTAGATGTGAGACCGTTTACATGGGTGATATCCAATTAGATAGATGGCGAAATAATAAAAAGAAACTTGCTAATATACTTCTGGCAGCAAGTTAAAGGCTGTTACAAAGAGATGGCTAACATCAGACCCACCAACTATTGAAGAGTGTATAGAAATAATACAGGAAATGTATATTCATGGCATGACTGTCATTTTCCTTCAGGATACAAAAAGGCAAAAAATGACCTGAAACAGATCATCTTTTAATTAACTCAACAATGTATTTGAAGGAAGTGTGCCATCACTGTGTGACTTCATAACTTCTGTTTACATTAGAGTTGAGTTCTGGTGAAGGTTGCTTTATTTTTTGCTGGATTCAACAAAGAAGTAACGTGGATAAATTTAGTCCAGCCTAACACAAATTAAAATTACATTCATCCAAATAGTTTAAACTAAATATAGATCTTGGAAAACATTTTAAATGGAGCACTCTTTATCAGTCAGAAGATAAATGAAGTATGTTTGGTTTTGCGACATGGTGCTAATGCTAATATTAGCAGTATTAGCACATCCTGGCTTTAGGGCTTTGGTAGTGGAATGGCAGCTATTTAGTTGAGCTACAGTGGTGTCTGCATTACAATTTAGACAGAGTTTTTGACCAAGATTTTGGGAATATGATTGAACAATTGAAATGTCCACCAATTTTGTAATTTGTTTTTAATAATTTTGCCAGCTATTTGTGTACAGGCCTATAGATTTTATATTTCCAACTGGACATTTTACATGCACACCACAGACTCCTGCCAATGTGGTGGATGAGACAATGTTATTGTTTCCAAAGTAACCATTTTAACTGGTTACCTCAAATCACCTGTCTGTATTACGGTTGTCTTAACAGATAAGATCCCATGAGTTCCAAAGAGTTCTCACGAATGCCTCTTTTTTCATTAAAGTTTCAGCATTTGTTCATTAGATTTCTCTGGGATTCAAAGTTAAAGGAAGAAACATTGATGCAGAACTCCAGTTTACAGCAGCTGACATGGTCACAAGTTAGAAGGTAACATTAGTCAGATGTTGTGTTGGTGGAATAAATTTGAAAAGCAAGCTGTCGTTACAGAGAAATTGTGATTTTAATTTTTGAGCACATGAGCTTTTCTGTGGCTGAAGATGTTTTTGAAGACTTTATGTCTATGACCTCTTCTCCTGCCTGCCTGTGTGGTTAGTTGCTAGAAAAAGAAAATCCACCAATCACTCTGTTTTAACCATATAGATGGAGCCACTTAAAGTGATATTCCGGGATGGAACAACTTGGGTCCTATCACAAGGTTTAGGTCAGAAATTACCCCTACAGCAGTGTTTCTGTGGAGAAGAAACCCAGGGCGCTAGGACCAAGCGTGCCGTTTCTCATCCAGCCCTGCTCGAAGCTGATTTGGCTGTACTCACACGGGGCCATATTTTACTTGACCAAAAACACAAATAAACGGACTCCCACCGAAAAAGTCTGATATCGGTCTGCATTCACGCTCTATTTAGAGAATTTTCAGTGCGTTACTTTCACACAAAAACACCGCTAAATAAGGCTCTATTTCTCATAGCGTCGTAAAACGGCCTCCGCGGAAGAGCCGGAGGCTCCGCTGCACAGCCAGAGCTGTGGCTGCAGGTCCAAGCGCCCTGGGTTTCTTCTCCACAGAAACACTGATGTAGGGGTAATTTCTGCCCTAACCCTTGTGATAGGACCCAACTTGTTCAATCCCGGAATATCACTTTAAGTTATCCCTACTCTCCTTGACAAAGCTCTGGCTAGTCCATGACAAGAATGAATTTGTGTTGGCCCACACTTGTGGCTGTGATAAGATCCTTCTCAATGTGATTAGAAAACAGCAGTACCCAGAGATCATATCAGCCTCCAGTCACCTTATTTCGCAATTTTTAGTGTATCCACAAGGAGTAACTTAGACCTCTTGTGCCCTCATTTTAAAATCTTCGGGTTTGGTAATAACATCTGAAAGATACATTAATTTCTTAACAGGGCATTAAAAACAATAAAAAAAATCCTTAAACAACATATCTGGTTACCATTATTTTGAGAATCTTGTTAGACATAGAGTGGTTTTATCTTTTTAAACATCAGTTTAGCCATTGTTGCACTTTTTATCCACTCATTCTGCACAAAGCCTATTTTATATCCATTCTGATGGCAGTCAAAGCTGACCAAGCAAACTACAAAACTATAAAAAAGCTACAAAAATTCACTTTCTACTTTTCTCTTACCATAAAGTAGGGAACACTGCAGAAAAACACCTGCATTTTGCTGGTGCCAACATTTATTCCTAACCCTGCCTCACTAAAGTGGACAGTTGAAAGAGGAATTTAAAGAGTCCACGCTATGCTTTTCAGTTTTATATTCTCTTTAGTGTGTTTAACACATTCCTTCTGTGTAACAGAATTCTTCCTCAAAATGTCTGCAGCATCAGGACTTCTCTCTCTCCCTATTATGGCACCAGTAGCTACGTAAAACAGCTTGTTCCCCCAGGCCCCTGAATAGACCTGTCAATGTGTCATCTGACTATTGTTTTCTCAGTAGTCTAAACCTACTAGCTCGCAAACGCAAGCCCTGTTCAAAACAGAGACAGCAGAATAAATGCAAAATTATTGGGAAATATTGGGCAGAGCAGCGCAAAACTAAGCAGTTGCGGCAAAGTTGATCTGTCTACCAATCACAGAGAACAAGGCCCGCATGGAGAGGGGAGCTTTAAAGGGGTGGGAACTCCAGGAGAGTGTCAGACAGAAATAATTCAGCTAGATTAGGAGCACTCTGCATATAAAAACTTGAGGAACTTTGAGTATTAATGATGTTAACAGAGTAATATATACATGCTTTACAGAACTCTGTTGACAGTGGGATTAACCCTGAAACTTCACATAGTCTTTCTTTGTAGAGCCCAGTCCACATCGTGACTTTGCTCCACTAAATTAATAATATTCTAACCCATTGGAAGCATATTGAAAGCACCACACAGTGGGCTGCAACTCAGGAGAGAATCATAACTTCACTTTGTTATTGTGGGATCATGAGATTACAGGAGAGCAACATGTAAAGAACAGGTTGTGTTGCCTGCCTGATGTTGATTTGTTGTCTGCACTGATATTGTTTGCAATATTTCTGTAGTATTTTGAAATTACAGACTCTCTGCACTTGTTTTCCTGCTCTTGGTCGTTGTGCTTTGCTATGTTGAAGCAGCTCCAGCTAAAAACAGACTCTGAATTTTCAGCACTGTCATATGACTGAGAATTATCGAGGCAGGGCCCTTGAAACAACAGATTGGCAAAACAGGACGCAACTTGCAGGGTTGTCCCTGGGGTGTACAGAAGGTATGCAGGATGACTTTGTGGAAAGTTGGGGTTAACAGGGGTAAAGGATAACAAACTGACTACATAAACTGTGTTATTAAGACAAATGTATTTTGTGACTTGTATCAGACTGCTGGAAATGGGAATGGAAATTGCAGTTACTGGACTAACACAAAGCATTGGAGTTTGCTTATTTAGGCAATAGAATCAGTATATTTACTGCACAGTGCAGATCTTGAATCATTCCTTTACTCAACATTTTTCAGTACAACATATCTATATGTACTTATATTTATTGTTTTGCGACTTGATAATAGCACCGTAGCACATATTCTCTTCTTTTGTACGTAATTGTGGCTTGACAAGCAACATTCAGATGTATTACAGCCCCCCTCTGGCAGTAAGACAGAATAACAACTAAGCACATGTGACAAAAATGTGAAGCACAAAATTAGGATGAAACAGATGAAGGAAATCTCCTTATTTGTACATGATAAATACTATTTGAATACCCAACAGTCAAGTCCCATGGTAGACAGGATTGTTGTTCTAACTGAAAGGAGTTTAAAATAAAATACCACCTGCATGTGGACATTACCTATCACCCATTTTAACAGGAACTGCCGGCAGTTAATAAATAAAATGACACAGTGTGTCACCTGCATGCTTAGTGAAGCTTAATGAGTTGCATAACTGCAACCCAAAACACTAATATTTGGCTGTTGAATCCATAATTGCACAGTGGCTGTATTTCAGGGTGTGCTGACATGCGTTTGATGGGACTCTAATCAGCTTCACCAGTGCATGCCATAGTAATAATAACACCATCAAGTGCATGGTAATTATAGCTGCAGGCCTTTCATTGATCTCCAGGCAAAATGGGTGATCCCCTTTCAGCCGCAGAATAATAGCTGAACCTTTAACCTGGACTTGAATCAATAAACCTGCTGGAATCATGGAACACCACTGTTGGAGCACCCATTAGGTGGAGCCGTCATGAAATTCTATCGTCTCCCACAGAAACTTGCTGTATTAGAAATACAAGAGAAAAGAATAGATAGACCAACAGTGTTTGATTTGTGATGAGCAGATTGTTCTTTAATATTAATTACAAAAGGAAAACCAAGAAAAATCTGAGTATGGATGAATAATTCATGCTTGTTTTGAACCAGCCTTGTGAAACTGGCATTCCTTAAATAATGTATGACTGTGTGTCTTTGATAATAGGGTTTGCATTAGAAGTAATATGCTTTCTTTTTGCACCACAGGGCAGATTCTAGCCTGAGCCTGTTAGCGTGCAAAAACTGATCTCCCTTGAACCTTATGTGCCAGAAGACATTAGTCAGCATCGTCTGGAGGCTGGTGATGTACGTCACATAGGGCCTCCCACATGTTGCTGCAGGAAGGTGAGGGATATAGTTTAATCTCATATATGCAGCCTCGGTAAATTTGATTACCCCTATAATGAAGAGGAATTGCTCAACAAAGAGATCAATAAGATTTAAAGTATATAAACACCTGCAATGATGAGAAATCTACACTCTGAATGAGAATTAGGACCTCTGCTGAAAAGGGTTTATAGCAGCTGAATGAGATTTCCAGGTTGTAAGTGGCAGCAACATGAACCTTTAACAATTAGTATTTAAGATATCCCCTGCTTGCTGGAGCTTGAAGGCAAAGTGTGATGCACACATAATTCACTAGAGCTGCTTTAATTTCAGCAAGAGCTGGAAGAATCGCTATAATGAGTGTTCAAACAAAGGAGGGAATTAATATGATGTGCATGTTTTCAAACCTGTCGTCTCAATAGAAAATAACAGTGTCCTTGGGCAGGGGGAACACAGAGGTCTTACCAGGACTTGTACAATAATGTAATATGATTTCTATACATCTGAGGTGATGCATGGGTGGCCAGAGGCATCATGTCTTATCAAATCTTGAGATGAAGATATCACAGGAGGTCTTCAAGGGATTTTCTTTAAACTTTGACCACATGTACAACTAGATTCAAGAATGACCTTATTAGATATTGAAGCTCATTGGTGAAAGTTCAAGGTCATGAAGTCCCGTCGCCAACCTTTGCTTGTGAACATAATTGTTCATCACCAGGGCTGGAGCCTGTCCCAGCTGATATTGGGTGAGGCGGGATACACCCTGAACTGGTTGCCAGCTGATCACAAGGCCACATAGAGGGACAACCATTCACACTCACACTTCTAACATATTTTTGGTCTGTGGGAGAAAGCTCAAGAGTGTCTCGAGTGAACCGAAGCATTCACGGGGAGAACATGCATACTCCACTCAGAAAGCCCCTGGACAAATGTGGGAATTGAACGAGCAACCTTCTAACTGTGAAACACATGTACTATCTGCTGGGCCACCATGCTGCCCATCTTAAAAACAGTAAAAAAGGGATTCTATTAAATTTTGCACTAAATGCTGATTAACATAGGAAATAATTAAATTGTAATTAGGGGTGCATGGGATTGGATATTTGCAATTAAAAAGATAGACCATTTGCCTTAAATATATTTTTAAATGCTGCAATGACTGCAAGTGTCTCTGTAAAACCTATTTTATACATCACCTAATGCTGCGTTCACACCGCAAGCGACCCAGCTACCAAAATCACGTTGCCCACTGATGTAGCGTCGCGCGTCCATAAATACCTCATTTTGGTAACTGCCGCCGTCCGCTCGAATTTCACCGCGATCATTTCATATATCATATAATAGGATGTATAAGCGGACATTATTCCAGCTGTATCCTTTTCACTCACATTTCAACCACAAAACACTGCAGCTGATGCCCCGCAGCGGCATCATCTGTGAGTTTACCGCGGTCCATCTAGGCTGACCTAATGTCCTCACTGACATAAGTTCCGCCTAGACGGACCTCATCCGCCCTGTAGTTCGGATGAATAACTGTCTGTCTCGGGTACCATCACACATACACACACCTCTGATTGGCTGTTGCCGCACAGCCACACACAACATCACCTGAATAGATCAACTTTTTTTAACTTTGACATCGCGCGACGAGTGAAGTGATCGTCTTGTACGCGGCTGTCGCATCGCTGGAGGGCTAGCTCCGCCCCATCGAGGCTGTACATTGACTTTGAATGGCGAGTGATCGCCGAGGTAGTACAAGTAGCGTCCGGTGTGAACGCACCTAAAGGCATTTGTAGAAATAAAAAAATTAAATTATTGTCAAGTACATCTGAATAACTGGGAAATGCTAAAAATATTGCTTAAATTCTGTTCAGCACATGGACTGGAGTAATGGACTTCTGGCCTTGTCAGTCATGTCCTTTTTTTTCCAAAAAAAATAGTTCCTGAATAAAATACAAATGGATGCAGTATAAAAAAACATCTTTTTAATCAAAATTGTACACAAATGTTCGGTTTTTACTGGTAGGACTTTGGAAGGACAAGTTGAAATGATCTTGGGCCTCATGATTATGTGGTCTTGACATGTCTAGAAATTTGGAATGTGTTCTGTCAAACTCTGCACAAATATCTTCTTTGGCTTCACAATAACTTGGTGAATTTTGGAGGTCAGAAGCCAAGTGACCCAGCATTGTGCTTTCATCTGTTAATTTATACCTCTCAGCACCACAAACAACCATGCAATATTTCTAGTCTAATGTTAAACCCAGAGAAATGTTTAAACCCAAAGACTTTCTGTCTATTTCCCTCCAGTGCAGCTTTTGTTTCATTTTTCTTCCAGCCTGAGTGTTTTAAATACTTTAGAGCAACCAGAGACCCAGAGAAATGGTAGAATTTCTTTGTGACATTTGTAGGTTTCATGATATTTTTAGATGTTTTGATACAAACAACAACATCGCACCGCATTGATCATTGTTCTTGTCAGAGACGCAGAGGAGCGAGAAAGAAGAGACTGACAGAAACAGATTTCTGTCAAAACTCGCCTTCATAATATGTCACGCTCAAATTCACAATTACAAACGTTGAGACATAAAACTGGTTCATTTTCCTCATTTATTATTTCAAAGCTGAGATTAATCACACAGAGGGGAATAATGACTAAACCTAATCACTGACTTCTGCGTCTTGCATGGCGATAATTGCAAAGAGACTGGCTGGCCGGCTATATGATTTATGACAGAACATGATGGATATTAATGGATTTTATAATTGGTGCATATGTTTGTGAAAAGGCTGTCGTGCTGTGTCAGTGGGGAGAGATGTCAGATAGAGCGTGACCTGCCCAAGAGTGGTCAGTGTGGACAAAGACTCAGCCGTACCTTAACACTGCCAAGTCCAACATATTCAGTGAAGTAGTGTCTGCAGTGAACACAGAGCAGGTGGACTCTCAATGGTTTGCTATACTGCTGAAAGCATCAGACATCAATAGTCTGGAGGTAACAGTATAGACTGAATATCACATGAAGGACACTTAATGAATAGCCACTTTCAACTGCATTTTCATACGTTTTCAGAAAGCAAGATCAAAAAGGAGACAGTGATGTGTTCGGGTGATACCAAGCAGAAATGGAGGGTTTGATTGTATTTTCAAATCACATGTAAGACTAAATCTTATCTGCAGTTTACATGTTAAGCTCACTGTGACAGTCTACAGCAGATAAAAAACAAGAAAAACAGCTTATGGTTTGACAATAATTTATACAATTATTAATTTAAGAAATAAAAAAAATGTGAAATTACATCATGTTGCATTGCATGTTGAATTGCAGTTGTCATATTTGAAGGATTTCACACTTATCTGCTTTGTTTGACTGGAAAACTGCAATAATTAACAGTATGTAGAGGTGTAAGAAAATATCCTTAAAGCCAGGGGTGTCAGAAAGGGGGGGAAAACTTTAATATTCAGAAGGCGGAAGACTAGGTGAGGCTCCCAAAAAACTCTGCACCCTTAGTTTTTTCACATATCAATTTATGAAGTTTGTGCCATAGGTCTTTTAAGATTTATTTTGTCTTCACACATAAAAATATGCAAGCTTTTCTTGAATTTAATTACAAAAAATGACATACAACACCTTTTTTTGCATTGGTTTAGCAGGATATTATTTGTATTTATGGATTTTGCTTTCCCATTTAGAATGTCAAAATAGAATGATTATAGATTAAGACACAATATTTTTGATTGTCACAGGGTTAAAAGACCAGAGACTCATGAGGACGGAGTATACAATACATAAAACATTATAAATGCTTAAAATGGTCCAAATCCACACAGATTAATTTAGAATAATCTTAAATGATATTTTCTCCATTGTATGAAGCTGATATGCTGCCACCGAGTCACCCGCTTGTTCCAGCATGACTAAAGATGATTATACTGAAAGTCTTCCCCTTCATCTCACGCCCCCCCAGGAGGGCACACCCTATATTTTAGAAGAACTGCCATGGTGTAAAAACATATTTAGACTTTCAGTGGCTGTAATTTCACTGGTAACTGGCTGGAACTCGACTGGCTTTTAGCAGGGTGGGGAATCGTGAAGCACCTGCATCAGTACATAGAAAAAAATATTGCCAAATCATGAAGTGCAGAAATGTATTTTCATTTTAGAAATAAATCACTGTTGTTGTTTGTTTTTCATTTGATAAAGTAATACAGCCCAGATCTGATCAACCTGCTGCTGAAACTGTTAGCATCTATGCTAATCTCTGCAGGGCAGTCACTTCCTGCTGTTGTCTGGCTTATAGCTCCCACCTCGACGGCTTTAAAGGACACTGATTGAGTCATCTCCCTTTGGGCCACTTACAATGGTTGTAGATTGGAGTCTGGCAAGATTGTTAATAAGCTATCAGGCTGATCCAGCTGCTGCTCAGGGCTGTCTATCTCCTGTAGTTTAAACCATTCAACAGGCTTCTTTATATTTTTGCTCTTTGTGGAAATTCAGTTCTCCTGATGGAGGTATTTTCAATTTTCATTTCTCAATCTCACTCTATTCTTTATTATCCTTGTAATATCAGATATTTTGTTAGTGTTTTTACTAATGAATCATGTCAGGCAACAAGAGTGCAGAAAGACAACCCTTCCAAGACAGAGCCTTTTACTCAATGTGACCCTGTGTAACACCATCCAAGTTTACTCCTCAGACTTCCAGTAATGAAAAACTCAAGTCAGTATGCAAAAATGAATTTTGCATCAACATTCAAAACAAGCTTCACATGCTTTTTTTGGGAGATGTTAACAGCACTGTGGCAGTGAAGCATTTAACTTTGCAGTGCACTAATGATTATCTGCCTCCTTTTAATATACCTTCAACTTTTAAAATAGAATTGACTGACCCATCTAAACAACAGATTTACAGTGTGTTTCTGGAGACTGTCCCAATAATCTAAAATAACACTGACCCGGGTCTGTTGGTTGTGCTTCAGACGCTACAAAAGGGATATGAACCAAAGGTAGACAGTATCAGAAAATATGGGCAAAGTATTAATATCTGCTCATACCACTTATATATTGTCAAGTTTTTACTCCTTTTCAAGAAGTTCACACGACTCCAAATTGTCAATTTTTTGAAGATTCCTGTCTACAAATTCAGACATCAGACTTTAGAAGGTCTTAAAACACTGCTGTTTTAGTCCTGCTCAGTACGAGCTGTTTTGGTGTAAATTCTCATGACTGTGACTGACCATGCCCCTCCCAAGAAGACTAGCTTCAGCTCTTCAGTGCCGTACTTTTATGTTTACAGTGGCTGCACGGACACTCTTACAAGAACGTGTTCTTTCTGAGGAGCTGTGAACTGAATGAACACCTGCCTCAGGGAATGTCTCTTATCTGTGGAAGGTGGCATATCCCCTAATGTCATCTCTGGGAGAAATTCTTTAAACAAACTGTTTGAGCACAGAAATTTTGAAAAGATGGCGCAAGCATCAGAGAGATCATGCTTGGTCATGGGATACATCATTTCAGACATGTTTTTTCTGTATAAACTCTTAGCTTTGTAAGCTGTCATCTGCTTAAGCTGATTCAATTTCAGATTAAGATAACTATGTCCACCTTAAAGGGCAATTCAGCTTTGCTGTCAACCTCACTGTGCACACATTTTAGCACACAACAGTCGGGAAAAAAAACATGATAAAACACAAAAAACTGTATATGGCTAGGGGGACTCATGGCAAATTAAAAGCCTCATATGGCCCCTTTAGTAATGAAGCACACTTGATCTTTGAAAAGTCTTTCTTGGCCTCAGTAACCATGTGTCCATCCATCATCTGTACCGATTATCCCTTTTGAGGTCATGAGGGGCTGGAGCCCATGCCAGCTGTGATTGGGTGAGAAGGGGTATACACCCTCCCCATCGAGAGACAGACAACTATTCACGCTTAGATTAATTTGGGGTTTCTAATTAATTAAGGACCATGTTTTTGGTCTGTGGGAGGAACTTTAAGTGTCTGGAGAAAAGCCACAAAGACTTTAAAGGAGACATATCATGCTGATGCATGATTTAATACTCACATATAATATAATACATTTGAAAACAAGACCTTACACCCCCTTAATTTTCAAAAAATGAGATATTGTATTTTTTCTGATATCCTAGAACGAGATTTGATGCCTCTGAAAATAGGTCATTGCGAGATGTCCGCAAGATTTAAATCGTCGTGACGACACGAGGTACCTTTCTTTTTATTGGAGTAATCTGATAAAACACTTCCTCCTCTGTGATGTCCGTTAGCCACAAAACCGTCACCGAGGAACACATCCACCAGCAGGGGTATATACTGTAGCTCCCTAGCTCACACTCACTCATTACCAGCTCTGGCCTGTAGGGGGACTCAATACGCAGTCGCTGCATTGAGCCTGCCGGAAAATACAGTAGAAGAAGAAGGACAGGCTGGCTCAACCATAGATATACATAGAACACTAGACACGCCCCTCTGAGCTGCGAGCCTCTGACAAAGCTAAGCTAGTGGGGGCGAAGTGTCAGGGCGTTCCATAGCTGTCAAAGGCGCAAAGATTAAAAACAATAAGGATGCCGGCACGTTACGCTACATACAGCTGTAAAATACGCCGAGTAATTGAAACAAGGAATAACATTTCATCAGTGAGAATAGTTTTTTGCTCTTTTTTCATTATTCAATCTTGTTAAGAGTTTTCAATCTATGAGAGCTTCAGGAACTACTTTGCTATAGCAAAACACTAATGTGAGCTAGGAGCTTGACAATAGGTGGTTTGATTAATGATGATGATTGATAGTAATAGATGATTAATAGTGCCTTTAGTACAGTTACACCAGCATCAGTAGGAGCACTAAAAATACAAACAACAGTAACAGTAATAGTAAAAATGGCCGTTGGAGTAGTAGAAGTAGTGTCAGCTTTTAGTATAGCCAATTGTTGCAGTGTCAGTATTAGCAGAAGTAGCTGGTGTGCTGCCACCACTAATTGCATTACTTTTACTACATTACTACCACAACTACTTCCAACAATAGTAAGAAAGCCTAATTCATATAAATACAGAATACTGATTTAATGACAAACTTCTCTAACCCTCAATGTGACTGATATCGTACATAATCTAGTAAACAATTATTAAATATTCTCAGGTAGTAGCATACAGCAAATAATAATACATGCAAATAATTTTATCATGAGTCACCCACTGTAAGGAGTAATACTAGTAATCCTTAAGGATTGCTCTCAAATCTTTGAAATGTTAGTATACAAGGTACTTATCAAATTAAATACATTTTGTCTCCAGTATATTGGTTAAGTAGCTTTAATTTATTAGCATGATTTCTGTTTGAAATATGCTTTACCATATATATATATATATATACACACACACACACATAAAGAGAGAGAGAGAAAGGAAGAAAGAAAGAAAAAAGAAAGAATGAACTTTAAATGTTAATAATATGATTACTTTATCTAAAACATAGTTTGAATATATATTACTGTGTAGTAGTGTAGATGTATTGCCTTGAAGGGAATGTTGACCTACCCAAGATGGCCGCCACGTAGGCACGTCGCTTAGCGGGCTGCTACAGCGCGCTGACGTATCTAGTGTTCTATGTATATCTATGGGCTCAACCCTCTCGGCAGCTCTGACAGAACTGACCAATCAGAGCACAAAGGGCTGTGACGTTGCGAGGTAACTGTAGGTCATCCTGAGATCCGAGCTTTTCAACGAGAGCTTGATAATGGCTTAGAATTAGGATTTTGAGAACGCAATTGTGGGGCAATGAAAGAACTAAATGACTTGTACTGAGGGCAGAAATGCTTTACAGGCATCCTAGTCTGGCATAGTGAAAAGGAGAAACAAGCATGATATGTCTCCTTTAACCTTCTGCACCAGCATGCTGCCCCTTTAGTTCATATATACTTGAGAGCAATAAACATTTCAAGAGCCCTGATCAATTCAAATTAGACAAATACATACTGATAATGCTGGTAATATTAAACTCCCCTAAAATAATTAGAATCAAAGTCAGATCTACAGAGAACAACTTTATGTAAACACCTCAGTTCACAAACTTTGATTCAATTTGGGAAGAGCGAGATTTTATCTCAAAGTAGATGAATGATTTAAGCTGATTGTTGTTCAGATCTGTAGCTACATTTGGGCATTTCTGAACATCCTCTCTTACAAATACCTTATTTATCTCCTGAAGAAGGGTTAGTTCTGTTGAGTTTGATAGATTTGCAGTATCTGATAATATGAAGAGCAGAGGAAAGCTATTTCTTTCAAACGCAGAAATGAACTTTTGCAAAGTGATTGTGCAAATAAAAGCTGAACAAAAACTGTGATGAATGGAATAATTTCTCTTAGGGACATTTCTGACTCTACTAGATCTCACATCAGGGTAGAGAACAATTAATGAACACATGCCAGTCAACTCAACCAACCACTTGACTTGTACTTTATCATTACAATCTAGTGCAGAGCGAGTGTTACTGCTGTTCATTTTGTTGGTGTGACAGATTTTTCACAAGTTTAACCAGACCTAATATTGTTCGTGGGAAGAAACAGATTTTTCTTCTGCTGGTTTGTAAGACAGAGCTAAAGGATACCTGCTTCGCTGGAAATGATGTGATGCTTTATCAGATCATGTTGTTTTTTGTCAATGTAAATCTGATCTCTAGACAGGAAACTTTTCAAATAAAACTAGAAAAGCACTCGGAGAGCGAAGACCTCCGCCAAGCAGCACAGTTCCCTATCTCCCAATGATAAAGAATCCTTTGAACAATTCCTGGATCCAGACGCTGATCCGGGTCAACACCGAAATTGAATCACTTCCTCCTATTCCCATGCTGAAAATTTCCTGAAAATTTCATCAAAATCCGTCCATAACTTTTTGAGTCATTTTGTTCACAGACAGACAGACAGACAGACAAACTCCCCCAAAAACACAACCTCCTTGGCCGAGGTAACTATAAACAATTAAAAAAAATTCAGGAATACATTTCATCCAATTTTTGGGATCATAAAATATAAACATATTACATTTTGGAAATTAACTGGCTCATTGCCTATGTAATATACACATTGCATATATTTTTTTGTGGAAAGCAGATATTTTTAAATATTTCCTTAGGTTTTCGAGGGCAGGGAAATTTCAGATTTTAACAATATCCATAAGGAGGGCAGTTATTTGTTTGTCATTGCCATAATAGTGCATATCTATTTACTGTTGATGCATCACCTTTTATCTCTGCTTGCTGTCCTGTAATCCAAAATTCCAGCAGTAAATCCAACCTCCAACCATCCAAATATAAGTTCACAAACTGAATGGAGATTCCCTGTCTCTTATGTCCTTTTGTGTTACCCTTATTTTAGAATTGAGGACTTAGTTTGACAAAAACTCCCTCTTGATGTCTTCACTATCACTAAAACAAAGTTTTGTAGAGACATTTCTCAAAATGAGAGAAAAAAACCCTGGAAAGTGACTTCCTGAGTTTAGTGGAAACCCTTGAATGTTTGGCAAACATTAAAAACGAACCAGGAAGTCCTTTTTAATATGTATTTTGCTCTTCAGTTTTTTCTTACCAAAATGAAACGTTTAGTTTACACACCTCATGGAGTGATGACTTTACCGATGAGTCCTCAATCTAAAGGACAGTAAGCAGTGAAGGTAGATGTGTGGTGAGTGGTTTGCTACGTTTTGACTCTTTGGCAGCATAATTTTACATAATTTCCCTGTAATGTTCATAACATTAAGATAAATACTCTTTGAGTCCAAATCCAAATAGAGACCCCTATACAGACACAAGGTTAAATGAGTAGACAATGAGAAACAGAAAGTCATAAACCTGAAAACCTAGAGAAAAGAGAATTATGCAAACTTTAATTTGGAACAAAAAGCAGCTGAGGACTATTTCTACTTATCTGCATCTTACAAAAGGCTTCCTGTGCCAGGTCACTGCAGGGGAGTCACTACAGGAGCTAATGAGTCTGTGTTGAGCTGAGGAGCCACAGTTTATACATGGAGCTGCACAATGTGTTTCTGGTTGGTACCTTATCAGACAAAATTAGTTCAATACGTATTATTATTTTAATTTAGGCGTAGTTTTGAGTATTGAAAATATTTTATTTGTTAAGTAACTGTTTTGAAGATTTTGCTTAGGAAACAATACCTCGCTTAAAGTGGGGCTTAAAGTGCCCCGTCAGAATTTATTGTAGGTCATAGTTTCGACATATCTACTTGGATAACAAAACAGTATGAAATGAAAACATTATCCAATGTTTTTATGTTTGATATTTTTCTTTTTCTTGTCTGAGTAGATCTGTTCCTCATAGTTCAAGACTTTACACTCATGTCCCTCATGTAACAATCTTAGTGCCTGTGTTCCCAACTTCAAAGATGCAATAAGTCTCAATAAAATATTGAAGTCATCCGGAGTCTAGTACATAGTTTTGCAGTGCTGTAGTTTGGTTGTGCATAGCTTCCTTAATTTATATTCTCCTCTGTTCTGACACTGTAGTGTTTGTACCTGTGAGACAACATTATGAGATTGGAAAACTCCTGCCTGGTGGCCTAAATATCCTCAGTAATATACTAAAGTCAAGTCAACACTCATTTCACAGCTTATCAATTAATTGTGGGATTTATAGGGGTGGACATGCGTGCACTTGCAGAACCTAAATGTCAACAACCAGTCTGCTTCTCAATACTGCCCTTTTGTCTCATTGTTTTTCAGACATAATTTCAGTCAGCATGAACTCCTGAAAACAAAAGGAAAGAAAATAATAAGAAAAAAAAGCTGTATTTTACTTGTTTTAATTGTCTTTCAATGAGTTTTTAGATGTTCTCAACAAATATTTTGTCATTTAAAGTTCTTTTAGATGAGCTTTCTTCAATTAAATGGTTTTATAAACTAACTGTTGTATTGAAATGTTTTGTGTTTTTATTTTTGTCTTGCAAGGCACATAATTTTAAAAAGTGCAATATTAATGAAGATTATTATAACTATTACTATTTTTCTGATCATCTATATTATTTTAAGGTACGACTGGTATAAATAACATTTTATGGCATCTTTCATACTTAAATTTTGCTTCTTTTGCCCTTCAAATTGTGAAAATTTGGCATCCTGGCAATGAATTTAATTTCAATATTTCCCTCTTGGTGACCAAACTTGCGTTCAAGACACGCAGTTAGCATCCCTATGTGTAATATTAATGTGTAACTTAAAGAGGCTATGAGGAGTTTCTAAGTAATAACAAAAAAGTCTCACTTTTAGATACATGCCTGATCGAAATACAGATTTTAAGATGAGTTTTATAGCATCAAAATAGGTTGTCTATAAATGCTTTTCCTTAGCTTCGCGGTCGGTTCGGACAGGGCTGGACTGGCCTGGATACTCAACTTCGGGAACAAGACAATTAAAACTAGTGTTCCAAAAATTGCTTGTTGTCACATATCAAAAACTACCGCTACGTACCTTGGGTCACGTCTTTTGGTGCGTTCCAGCTGTAATCAGAAGTAGGAATTTCCAAGTTCCGAGTAGGAAACTGCAACTGGAACGTCCCCTGAGGTCGGAATTTCCTACTGGGAACTCGGTGAAACCTCGCCACCCCCGAGTTGACAATCGAAGATGGATGCCCCCAGTGTGAACAGTTATTTAGCTCCTGTAATAATCAATTTATTTGCACTTCTGACTGGGGTGTGTCGCTCTAGATCAGCTGTATACACAGTATTGTTAGACTTAAATTTACAAAAATGCTGCCATAGTTATAATCACATTCTTCATACAACCACGCAGGGCGTGCTAACAACAGCTAACAATAGCCTGGTAGATCGGCTTGTTTTTTTTCCCTACTTAAAGCTGTGGTCTACGATTTGAAACCGCAGCCTGCCCCCCCTTCCCTCACCTCTCCCCTCCGTGTTCCAAGATCCCGCCCCCAGCTCGTGGTGCCTCATATAAGCCCCCTTGGACTGAGCTATGAGCGACCAGCATAATATATCAGCAACAAACTCAATGAAAAACAACTCAGTTCAACTGAAAGTATCAAACACGACAGACATCCCCCTTGTAACACACAGCGGTAGCCATTTCAATTGGACCGGGGGCAATGCGGGTCTGGCGCCGCCAGAGCGGAGCCGATTGTGGGGGAGGATTTATCTTTCTCGGCCTGTCTTCCACAGCTCAGCTTACAGTGCTAACGATTAGCGGCTAACAGGCTAACCCGCTCCGCTACAAGTCATTAGCCAGGCCAGGCACAGACTAACCAGAGTTATTCAGCAGACATCTCCCACTGTAGTAAACAAAGCCATTACCTGATCAACCAGGGGCGAAACGGCCGATGCTGAAGGTCTGACGGCCGGCTGAGGCCATTCGTTAGCCATTAGCCCGCTAACAGGCCTCGACCCGCGGAAGAGGGAAGTGGCTTCCCGGTTTCAGCGCTAGGCTTTTCCGGCTCCATGATAGTTCAGTAGCTAACGCTGCTAGCTGCTCACCGGAGGTAGAGGGGAGGAGGCGGGACCATGACGCACTACGCATGATGCTGCGTAGTGAGGGAGACAGGGGATTGGATGGACTCACGGACCAACTCACGGACCAATTGAACCTTACAGGCTTCTAGGCTTGATTGGTCAGCTAGTATGCAGCTTTTCAGCAGATATACTGAATGGATTTTTTTCGTTCTTTTTGGTCTTTATACTGTGTAGATAGGACCATAGGACCATAACAGCCTTATAAACGGTGTTATTAATATGTACAAAGCTTCCAAATGGTAGACCATAGCTTTAAACTGGAACGCCGATAAGTCGGAGATGATGTCACTCCCAGTTCCGAGGTTACTGGAACGCAGCATTACGACAGCTGTCGCACGTGCTCATGGGTAGCAGAGTCTTAATGTCACCAGTAATAGATTCTCCTCATAGCACCTTTAACTGTTCTGTCACCTGTCCCATGATGACTTCTTTTACCTATTTTTTGTTGTTCTTGCTGACTGTCTCTTGACTTCCTTGATTTGCAGGACATCCTGAACTCAGGGGAAGAAATTAAAGAGAGAACTGTAAATCCCTTCAGCTATTTGCATGTCTTATAGAGTGGTGCAGCAATTTCTGTACAACCTCAACGCGGATTTAGCTGTTTCCCTCGATTGCAAGTCTACTAAAAGTCTATGAAATTTTTCACAGTGTTTTGGATCACTGATGATAAGCTATGTGATGAACAAGACATTTTTAGACTAATAGGTTCTGTTCTTTGTGATAATCTTAACAAAATTAATTTTCACAGTTTTTTCAGCATAAACATAATAAGTGAGAATAGAAAGCTTTTATAGAGCTAAAGCCTGACTGTTTGACTTAGAAGTAACTATAATATTTCCAGCTTATAGTGTCTTGTTGTGATCACTTGTTTGAGAATCTCATCTTAATTGGAACCTTATCAGGTTAGTGCTCTTGGATATTGTAACAGTTTATGAATAGTTGGTTATCCATAAATGATCAAAATGCTTGCAGTCAGGTCCCCAACTATTTTTGTAGTCCTTAATCATCATTCTTTTAAACACACATCAGTTTAAGATTCAAAAGCAGACAATTTCAGATGTAAGTATTATTTCCTTTTGAATATTAAAAATCTCATACGCGTGTGTTCACCATAAACCATATTTCAGACATTCATCTAAGAACAGTATTCGACTTCTTATGTAATTTTGGGTGTGGGAACTTAGAAATGCTAACTGCCAAATTACATCTGCATTTTTGGACTCATTCCTGCACCACTCTATTAATAAAAAGTAGGCCTTGGTAGACAAGACTTGATGCTTGACGGTGGATCACTTTTGATTCAGAGCAGGAGTAAGGAAATACAATTTCACAAAAGGAACCAGATGCCTCAAAAATCGGAGACAAACAAATATATGTTTGGGTATTTTAGCTTGCAGATGGTTTTTCTCCCTTTATGTCACACTCAGAAAATGTAA
This sequence comes from Scarus forsteni, assembly GCA_036419115.1. Classification (NCBI taxonomy): domain Eukaryota; kingdom Metazoa; phylum Chordata; class Actinopteri; order Labriformes; family Labridae; genus Scarus; species Scarus forsteni. The sequence goes on along the minus strand of JAZDUH010000130.1, from coordinate 22,257,491 downwards.
TTGCAGTGGACACGCAACAGCTGGAGAAACCCCTGAAGACAGGAAAGAGCATATAACAAAACGTCCCTTAACATATGCCCAGATCTACAGAAAAAACTTCAGTTATTCTCCACAATATGGTAGAAAGGCTTGTCTAATAGCTCACAAGTTGTCCTTGGGTATAGCACACTTTTTGTAATCAATTTCTGTGCCATTTAGCTGGCTGCTTCTCTTCAGAAACAAGATTAAAGTGTGGTAATGGTCCAGTTTGGAGTAATGATACTCCTGGTTTGCTATTCACTGACTACAGCACTTGAAATCACTATTGTTTAATCCCAAATCCTAACTGGATCGAGAGAGTTAGAGTGGATGATAGACAGTTAATGAGTCATAGACACATCGTGGCTTTGACTGAGTCGAGTCTCTTTTTTTTTATTATTTTGAAAGGTGTGCAGTTGTGTGACAGAGGCAGAGGAGACAGAGGCAGTCAAAGTCAGGCTGAGATAGAGGAAGTGAAAAGAAAAGTCTGCAGACAGATAAGAGGTGGAGATAGGCAGGTGGAAGAGCAGTCAGGCTGTTCACATTGGCAAAACAGATCCCGGGATAGCGCCAGAGGTGAAGGATTTCAAACTCCATATATGGTTATGAGATGTCAATCTGCAAGAAAAGATTTGAAATGCAGGGAAAGTTGATACCTGTAGGGTAAAAAAAGACAAATAAGGCAACAGTGAAAAAAGTTATCTCTGCAAAGGCTGTGCCCCCAATAATCTGATATGTCTAATACAATACACAAACTTGGACTTGTACTCTGTGGGGGTGAGACAAAAGTTTGATTTCTGCTGTTTTAGTGGACTTGTTAGAGAAGTCCCACAGTGAAATCGCAGCCCATTATCATTCTCTTGGTATGGGAGCCGACATTAGTAAGTGGGTTAGTTGGAATCTTCAAAGTAATGAGGTGGAATACTTCACATTCAATAATAGTTCATTTATAATGCTGAGAGTGTAAGTAAAAGAGTTTTTGCAAATGTCAGAGAACTCAGTGGCATATGACATAATGAGAAGGAAAGATACTGTACCAAATACAAGCTTTGTATATAGATAAATGTTGATTTAGCTCAACACTCTTACCCTTAATGCAATGTTTGTTTACCTATGTAAACATTTAGTAGAGAAAAAATGATTTAACAAAACCGAAATATATCTTGGCCTTAAAAGTGTAGTCAGCGATGTGGGAGAAGATGAGAGGAGGGTTTGTTTATATTCCAATTTAGACCCGCCTCCCGAAAGCTGATGGACGTGCATCGTCATGGAAACGGCCGTAGAAACTGCGTAGCTGACGTAGCTAAGGAAACCCCGACTGGTCAGACAACTCGACTGCCAATATTGAAAACATCACAACAACAGTACATTTTGGCAGATTAGACAATAAGATGAATGCCTGACGGCTGCTACTGTTATGTGAAGCACCACGAAGCTAATGTTGCTTAGCTTACCTATCCAGCAGATGGACCGCGACATCCGCGTCCGTTTTCAGGTCTTTCAATTGGCGGAGTTCCCTCCACCATCAGAAAGCAACACCAATGTTGATCCGGCTCTTTGCTCTTTTGGTCATAGCCCTTCTTTTCCACTTTTCCCTCCTTTGACCTCTTTCTTTGGGCTGGTTTTAGCCATTGCTACCGCAACTATTGTATCTCTCTCTTACGCTAACTGCGCACGCTACGCAAACTGCGACTCCCCCTCCCCCTTCTGTCTGATCTGCGCATGAGTATGATCGCCCCCTGGACGTGGGGGGGTCTACTTTGTTTTGGTAACTCGGTCTGAGCCATAGTATTTACCGGCTGAAATTCTGAGTCAAGGCTGTATATTGAGACCGGATTTTTTTTTCAACATGCTGTCAGTGGTGACATCTTGTGGATGGAGAGGAGACATACGGTGAATTTCACAAATACTGCATTTGATTAGAAGATTAGAAGATCGATGACTACACCTTTAATGATTTTAGAGAAAGACAGACAATGTGTTGGCAGTATGCAACACATCACACAACACAACAATATAAAGTGTACAAGCAAACCAGTATGAGTCTTCTAATACTGCTTTACACTTAAAGCTTGTTTCCTTAGTTTCGATATAGATGGCAAAATTAAACATTTCTTTCAGGGATCCACAATTCTGTCCAAACAATATTTGTCCTGGCAGAACATTGCCTAAAAATGAATTCTCACTATCAGCAGATGTAAAATAAATGTCAATATTTGTAGTCGATACGTTTCTAAATAACTGTCATATTGCTGCCAGGAATACCATCCTATTTCCATTTTCCAAGATTCTTTTTTATTTTCCTATATCAGAACCATTGGTCACATTTCTACGGCACCCCGGAGGTGTCAGGGTGCAGAATATTTTATTAAGGCAAGGGAACACCTTAATTAGTGCGGGCACTCGTTATGAAAGCGTTACCTCACTATAATAAATTGAGGGAAAGGGATAAATACGGCGTTCCCTCCCTATATTATAGTGAGGCAGCGGGATGAATAAAGCGTTACCTCGCTATAATAAAGTGAGGGAACGGGATAAATAAAGTGTGATCCCACTATAATTAAGTGAGGGAACGGGATAAATAAAGCGTGATCCCGCTATAATTAAGTGAGGGAACGGGATAAATAAAGCTTTACCTCGCTATATCATAGTGAGGCAACGGGATAATTAAAGCTTTACCTCGCTATAGAATAGTGAGGGAACGGGATAAATAAAGTGTTACCTTGCTATAATAAAGTGAGGGAACGGGATAAATAAAGCTTTACCTCGCTATAATTAAGTGAAGCAACGGGATAAATAAAGCTTTACCTCGCTATAGAATAGTGAGGGAACGGGATAATTAAAGCGTTACCTCGCTATGATTAAGTGAGGGAACGGGATAAATAGCATGATCTCGCTATTAAGTGAGGGAATGGGATGAATAAAGCGTCACCTCGCTATAATTAAGTGAGGGAACGGGATAAATAGAGCGTTATCCCGCTACAAAGTGAGGGAACGGGATAAATAAAGCGTTACCTCGCTATGGAATGGTGAGGGAATGGGATGAATAAAGCGTCACCTCGCTATAATTAAGTGAGGGAACGGGATAAATAAAGCTTTACCTCGCTATAATTAAGTGAAGCAACGGGATAAATAAAGCGTTACCTCGCTATTTCATAGTGAGGAAACGGGATGAATAAAGCGTTACCTCGCTATAATTAAGTGAAGCAACGGGATAAATAAAGCGTTACCTCGATATATCATAGTGAGGAAACGGGATGAATAAAGCGTTACCTCGCTATAATTAAGTGAGGGAACGGGATAAATAAAGCGTTACATCGCTATAGTTAGGTGAGGGAACAGGATAATTAAAGCGTTACCTCGCTATAATTAAGTGAAGCAACTGGATAAATAAAGCTTTACCTCGCTATAGAATAGTGAGGGAACGGGATAAATAAAGTGTTACCTTGCTATAATAAAGTGAGGGAACGGGATAAATAAAGCTTTACCTCGCTATAGAATAGTGAGGGAACGGGATAATTAAAGCGTTACCTCGCCATAATTAAGTGAGGCAACAGGACAAATAAAGCGTCACCTCGCTATATTATAGTGAGGGAACTGGATGAATAAAGCGTTACCTTGCTATAGAATAGTGAGGGAACGGGATAATTAAAGCATTACCTTGCTTAATTAACTGAGGGAACGGGATAAATAAAGCATTACCTCGCTATAATTAAGTGAGGGAACGGGATAAATAAAGTGTTACCTCGCTATAATAAAGTGAGGGAACGGGATAAATAAAGCGTGCTCCTGCTATATCATAGTGAGGGAACTGGATGAATAAAGCGTTACCTTGCTATAATAAAGTGAGGGAACGGGATTAATAAGGCTTTACTTGCCATAATAAAGTGAGGGAAGGTGTTCTCTTTGCCTTCAGAATCCTTTTCAGATGGCTAAGACTTATATTGAATCCATTGTATGCAAGTGAAGCAAGTATTTCTTTGTATGTTTGCCCAATATGAAAATAAAACAAAATAGCATAAATCATTTCCATTGTTTCCTTTGCCAGTCACCATGTTATGGTTATGTGAACAGCATGCATCATCTCAGATCACGAGCGCTCATCAAGAACATAGACGTGTGCTGAATTTATTGTAGCGTTCCCTCACTTTATTATAGGGAAGTAACACTTTATCCTGTTCCCTCACTGTAATATAGCGAAGTAGTACCTTATTTATCACGTTACCTCACTATATTATAGTAAGGTAACGCTTTATTTATCCAGCTCCCTCACTGTAATATAGCAAGGTAACACCTTATTTGCCCTCACTATAGATGGTGTTCCCTCACCTTAATAATATATCCTGCACCTTGACACCTCCGGGGCTCCATGCGTTTCCCATTGGGGAGTGGGTTTTTAAAGATTTTAACCAACTTAAAGTCCCCCCTCAACTTAATAGTCACTCAGTAGGAGTGGTTTGGTTAATTACAGCAAACTAATAATCTTTGAGATTGGAGGCTTTGTGCTTTTGAAAAAAAAAAATGTTTTTTGGTGTCTGCACTGTCAATAGAGAGCCAAAATGTGAGCACAGTATTTTTTTGTCTGATAGTGGCCTTGAATAATTAAACTTGTGCGAAGTACCTAGTTAAACAGCCATGATCAAATTCTAGCTATGGGCAATATATTTAAAAGCAGATGTTAAAATTAAACTTGATTTGTTAGCCCTGGTGTCAATGTACATATCAGAGCATGGAAAATGTCATGTATTTTTTTTTTTAGCTTTTTCTGAAATTGGTGATTGTCTGAAAGCATTTTTTAAATTTAACTGAACAGTTGTATTTTGTTTATGATTTGGCCACCTTAACAGTGTTCCATGAGAGTGTCACACATTGTCCATAAATTTTCATACTTAAGGCACATGAAATCATGTAACCACAGTGAACACACACGTCTGGACACTTACTGCACCAGAGCAAAACCACTGACCAGTATGTGGTGGGCACACCACTGTGATTTTTTTAAAAGTCTGTTGAACTCAGAAGAAAGTCAAGAGAATGAGGCTTAGCCTTTCATAACAAGGCAGAGTAAAAATTGAGTTGTCAATTTCCAGCATGTGCTTAATGCTGGTTTCCTTTTTAAAGGTCAACTACAGCCTGGACAAGCTGCAGGCCTTTGAACAGAGCTGCAATTCCTCCTATCACTCCCAAACAACAACTCACTTCTAAAGTCTCCCTTAACCAACCCCTAAAACAATAATATTCAAGAGCATCATCTATATTCTTTCCATAAATCTAAGTTCTTCTACAGAAATAGCACCCTGTTTCCTTGTTTCTTTAGTAAGAAACTCCTAACTGACCAGAAAAAACTCTGAAAATCTTCAAAAAACTGCTCAGATTTTTGTGAGAGTTGGGGACATCCAAGGTAAACATATTAATGTGACTTTCTCTGTTTTTCTTGACAGTGTCAATCATCTTCTGCAGAGAGGAGAAAGTTGTGAGGAAAGCAGCACTCTGTGAATGACAGGTAATATCAAAAATGCCATCAAAAAGTGTGCAGCAGAGAGGAGAGAAGTTGAAGGGACACTTAGAAGTTTGGAGCATCAGAGTTCAGCTCATAATAACAAACAAAACAACAAAAAAACACCCTCAGAAAGTCTCCTTATATATATTGCTGTATTCCAGCAAACCTCACATTCTTCATTCAGTTGTTTATCAGGTCTGGATTGAATCTCATAACACCATTTCAGTATTTTTATTTTGTTTATTTAGTTTACTGTAAAATTCACAATCCAAGTCAAATGGTAATACAGGTAGAAAAATATATGCTGTTTTTGTGTTGCTCTGTGTTTCAAGCATTTGCAGATTTAAAGGTGTAGTCAGCGATGTGGGAGAAAACAAGTGGAGAGGTTGTTGATAAACACATTTCGACCCGCCTCTCCCTTCATACCTTACCCCTGGCTCCATCCCCGAAAGCTGATGGACGTGCATCGCCATGGAAACGGCCGTAGAAACTGCGTAGCTGACCAACGTAGCTAAGGTAACCCCGACTCGTCAGACAACTCGACTTCCATTTTTGATAACATCACAACAACAGTACATTTTGGCAGATTAGACAATAAAATGAATGCCCGACGGCTGTTACTGTTATTTGAAGCACCACAAAGCTAATGTTGCTTACTTATCCAGCAGAAAGACGGCGCATCCGCGTCTGTTTTCAGGTCTTTCAATCGGCGGAGTTCCCTCCACCGTCGGAAAGCAACACCAATGTTGACCCGGGTCTTCGCTCTTTCATGGTTATAGCCCTTCTTTTTCACTTTTCACTCCTCTGACCTTTTTGTTTTGGGCTGTTTTTCAGCCATTGCTGATGCACATATTGTATCTCTCTCTTACGCTAACTGCGCACGCTACGCAACCTACTACTCCCCCTCCCCCCTCTGTCTGATCTGCGCATGAGTAAGATCGCCCCCTGGATGTGGGGGGGTGTACGCTGTTTTGGAGACTCGGCCCGAGCCACAGTATTTACCTGCTAAAATTCAGAGCAAAGGCTGTGTATTGAAACCAGACTTTTTTTTTCAACATGCTGTCAGTGGTGACATCTTGTGGATGGAGAGGAGAAATGCGATGATTTTGACCAATACTGCATTAGATTAGAAGATTAGAAGATCGCTGACTACATCTTTAACCTGAGGTAGCTGTATCGGTAGCTAGTAGTTATCTAAAGACATAATATTGTGCTTGAATACCCAACCTTTACTAAAAGCATGCAAATCACTCAGTGTGACCTTGAACTACTTTTTTCCTATCCTCTTTAGCACAGTGCCATTAGATAGCCATACCTCTTATGAAGTATTTCATAAAATCCCCCTGACAGCCCATCACTGCATATGAAATACTGAATAACCTGCAGTAGTCATGCTGATTGACTAGAATCACACACAATCCTGATTAATGCAGTGCTCATAGACAAATGCCTCTGCATGCTACTGATATGTCCATACTTCCTTCCACAAAACAAATGGATGTCGTGCACTTGCCGTCCTTCTCTGAAAAACCGAACTGTAAATTTGCAGACACTTGTTCACTCTGTTCCATAACTACATCTTTAACTTCTTTATCATAATATCTACTTACAACCTCTGATAAGGGCTTAACGACTAGCAAAACTAATTCCTTGAGAAACAGCAAAGCACGCTTAGATTAATATGTGTTGTTGTTGAGGTGGTGAATTGAGTATGAAATACTGTGCTGTACATTAATAAACCAACCATCAAAGTGGGAGTAGTAATGGGAATTGAAAACCAATACTATTAGTTTTATTACTTATCAATTCTCTTATCAGTTCCTTCCACTTAGGTCTGCATGCCATATAAATCAAGGACATTTCACATGTTATCAATTCCTGTCTTTTGTGATACCTACATCTGTCATTGACAGCAGAGCAGAGAGCAGAGGTAAACTGAACAACTATGACAAAATACACTGGTCAACCAGTTAAAGCACACTGGTAACTCTTGGGGAAAGCACTCCTGAGGTGTCAGGAGCTTTGAGAGTTAAGTGAAATGCAGGCTTTTCAATATCAAGCCCTGCTCATGGGTCACGTTAAGCAGAAAAGGCCTGTAGTTTCCCTTTGAAATCACATTTTATAAGTAAATGATTAGTACAAAGTCACACAAGGTGAACGATTTTATACAAAGAAGAGTGACGGTGCTTTAAAATATTTATATTCACACGTCTCTTTAAATTCTAATCACACTGCACAGACTGATTGGCTTTGCTCTGTTCTGTTTTACAACAAAAGATCATCCTTGAGACTGTTTCATGCAATAACATGCTTTGTTGATAAGCTCCATGAGATTTAACCTGAAGAGAGAATTGCCATACTTCTTTTTTGTGGAAAAGTTGGAATGAGTTCTCAGCACAGACACTCATCTTGTAGAGAACCAGAGAGTAAACAGTTGTCAGAACATAAAGGATCGTCTTAACAATAAAACATCACACATCGCAAACAACAGAGCATCAATTCAAAGAGTTTGGAAATAAACTTTGAGCAGGCAGATCTGGTTTTCAGAAGTCACAGAACAAAAAAACACAACAGCTCAAGTGTGTGATTTCACGTTAAAAATACTGTAGCTCCATCAGAGCTCTCCCAGGCTGAGGCACATGTCCTGGCACTTGATATCACGTGCAGGAGGCATTTTTAGTCATAAGGTCAGAACATTAATCAAGAACATTTTATGAAACGGCAAAGAGCAAAGTCCAGATTTAGGCCAGGGCTGATTAAAAATGAGAGAGCCAGATGTTTGCTTTTACTTCCTAAACATCTCCCTTCGGCATTTTAAGGTTCCTGCCAAAGTGAGAGACTTGGACTTCCTTGACTTGAATTTTAGTCGGTAAGTTCATGACATTTTGGTGCATCGATTTGGGTGGGAGTTTTGGAATAAAAAGAGTGAAGGCGTGCATCTCATTGCTAACAGAGCCAGCACTCTCAGTAGTTAAGCTGGTGACAAAATTCACAGACAGACATGATGAAATGCTGTATGAGTTCTTACGAAGATATTCCAGGAATGTTGCCTGCTGATGTTTGGATTCAGCGTCTAATGTGAGGTAACTAAACACTTTGCTCTTTGTACGCATTTGGGATTAAAAATTCGCCAGAAGCATACATTCACATTTCAAGTCCAGCTGCTCCAAATTGTAAGTAAACACTTCAAACAGACTTGAAATGGTCTTTTTTTCTGCACCACACATTATTTTATGACATATTTTAGAAAGGCTAGACATGCGTGGCGTTAATTAGCATATGTATCTCGAAGGCACAGTCAATAAAACAAATATATCAGAGACTGTTAGATCTTCGTCCAATACTGAATCCAATAATCCAAACTGGCGGCAGCATGGCTTTGTATCGCAGCTCTCCTCCAGCATCCTTCCTTTGCAGCGTTCCCCTCACATGTGTTTCTGTCCTGTCAGCTGTTGCTGCCATGGAACCCGACGAGACATGACGGCTGAAATGAAATGGGACTGTGAGGAAGCCACCATGGCACTTTCCTCTGCCATCCCTTCAGTAATGTTCTGAGTGTTTTTTTTTTTCCTGTTCTACCTTTCCAGAGTTTTGATTATGCTCGGCCTCATCTGCATATCGCCTGGCTCGCTAAGAGGCACGGAGGCAGGCATCAGCTTATCTATGAGATCCAGATTGCTCAACGTTCTCAACACACCACATCCAGACTGGTAGCTCTTCATCCCCCACAGCATGCTCCAAATAAAGTAAGTTACAGGGTTTTTTAATTTTTTAATCCCATTTTCTTTTTTTTTCGCTGTTTGAGGATCACATATAAAGTTATAACATGGATTATGGGTATGTTAAAAGATGTCCCTCTCATGATATTATCATAAAACTGGGTTTATGGCACGATTAACCAAATGTATTTATTGGTTTTCTGTCTTTTTAAGACATGAAACTGGATTAATTTCTAAATCTTCCTGACAATATACAAATCTTTATTTTTTTCCCCTTTTTCTTATACAGTATATGTAACTGTTTAATTTTAAGATTGTTTTTAAAACATATGCCCTCTATATAATCTTTTTTAATCTATATTTCATTTATAGATAAAAGAAACCACTTTAACATAGAGACCCAAGCCAAATCATAAATGAATTGTATGTATTTGACAGAGAGTAATGATCAAACTTGCAATCTGATTCTTAAAAAAAATACACCATGATAAAAACAGTATTGAAGATAATGTGTAGTCTGCAGTAATGTCACAGCTTTAAATATATGAGATAGGGCTGGTGTGAATCATGAAACTCCCCAGCACTATATGCTTCTTTCTTTATATGGTATTGTTTTGTACTGTGCAGTATTGGTTTCATAGTATCCTATGGGTCTTAATAGGGACTTAATTCTGATTTGGAAGTAAACCAACTGTTCGCTTTAAGCTTTTGGTTTAAGCACAGTTTGATCTCTACTGTTTCACATTAAGGATACAACAGAGACACAGCAGCTGTGAAGAGTATGTAAGGTCTGAATCAGGTTAACCCTTTGTGTCCGTCACCCTCTGGCAAAAGCAGAACTGTTTCCTCTCCCTTTACTTATTGAGCGTGTCCTGTGCAGCTCACCTCTCCCACTCAGTGTGTGACGGTTCGCCACAGCCTTGTTTTCTGTTCACCTACGGGGAGCACAGGACATCACCTATCCAGGTTTTCAGACAACCCCCTCAGGCTATCTGATCCGCTGTGTGGGGTGTGTCATCTGTCAGCATTTAGGAGAGGAAAAACAAGCTTTTTTTTTACGTCTCTCTCAGCTGCCTGCTCCGCTTTAGTTTAAGTGTGGGGTCACCCCAGCTGGGACTGTTCTTCCCCACTCCTTATGTTCACTCCTTATGCTCTGTGTTTATAACACACCATTGGAAAGGAAGAAAAAAAGAAAAAATGTACAACCAACATAGTCGACCTAAGGGGTCAGGCAGAGTTTAAATCATACTGATTTTTTACATTTCTGTCACAGGGTAATATTGGTTAGATCTTTGTCAAGTAGTTAATGGATGAATGAATTCTCTGAGACTGATTTTTAAAAGAGGAATAAACATCGGGGTAGTTGTTTGAACAATCTAGATCAACGGTAAGCATTATTAAACTGATATGTCAATTGATCAAACTGAACCAAGATATTCTGATAACCTTTAAGGAAATAGAGTTCAGAGCTGAAAACTAGTAACATGAAAATCTTTCTATGGCTCTTGTTTCCATAAGTTTCTTTTGCAACTGATTTACCATCCACCAATTATACTACAACTCTAAACTGTCTTTAATTTGATTTTTGTTTCATATAGATTAAAACTAAAACAGTAATTACTTGTGAGACAGAGTCAACCCTAAACAATCTTTCCTTCAAACCAGCCTATTACAAGTGTTCACTTGCTGAGTTGAGTGCTCAGGGATTATTCACCAGAGGTCCGCTACAGCAGCTTGACCAAAATACATATGCATTAAGCAGATTTACATTCATATTTACATATGTGCTATTTATCATATGAATGCCATTTTCCTTTTAAAATGCAGTATGAAGTAGGCCCATATAGTCAATGCTTGTTCAGAAAGAACCAAGACTGCTTGGTGATTTAAACCCAGTTCTGTTTCATCCCTAATTCATGCACTGCGTATCTCCATCTTGCACATGCACAGTTCCAGTATGTATACCAACAAAGTCACATGCGACCCCAGCATGACCCCAGGGCAATGGCTCAACTGCAGCTGGATGATCTGCAGACTAGCCATGAGCTAGTCAGTGCATTTTACAGGTGTCAATCAGACTACTTTTGTTGTTCCTCCTTCAGAGGACTTTATTAGGGAGTTGCATGCATGCTGGAGGGACTCTCAGGGTGCGTTCACGCTCGATGCAACTTTGCGACCAAGATCGCGTTGCAAACCCAAGCTGTCACCTGTGCTTCGCTCATTTTGTCGCTGTTGCCATTGCTCAGTGATGTCACACCCACTCGAGTTTCACTCCCTAAACGTATAACACAGGGAGATGTTGCTCTTGGGGCACGACGTCGCCTGAAAAGTTCAATTTTTCAACTTTGTCGACCAATCGCCCTAACCTACCTGCATCCAAAGTGATACCAAAGTTCCCATCAGCAGCAACAGGGCAAGCAACATCAAAGATCAATCACTGTTTTGTGGCCTGCATTTAACCCTCAGAAGGCTTGTGTCCACTTATTAGACCTTTTAAAACTTTCTAAAGACATTTTTGTCATGTTTAGTACAAGGATATTCATTTTCATACAACTGTGTTTTTTAATATGTGTTTCTGGAACGCTAATTAGAATAATAGTTGTACAAAGGGTTGCACATTTGGTTAAGAAATAATTACTTCTCATTAATTTCCAAGTGTAGCACAGTAGTGCAGCAGGTAATGTGCTGATCTCACAGCAAGAAGGCTGCTGGTTTGATCCCAGTGCTCGCCATGGCCTTTCCTGAGTGGAGTTTGCATGTGTGCATATGTGGGTTCTATCCGGGCACTCCGTTATCCTCCCAAAGACCAAAAACACATTTGTTAGGTTGACCGTTGACTGTAAACTGCTCTTAGGTGTGGGTGTGAATAATTGTCTGTCTCTGCAATCTGCTGGTAGCAAGTCCAGTGTGTACCCCAACTCTCACCCAATGTCAGCTGGGACAGGCATCAGCACCCTGTGACCCTGAAAAGGATAAGCAAGATGGAAAATGAATGGATTGATATATTATCTAGAATATGGTGGGCTTTGTGTTTTCAAAGTGGTTCTGAAAGGGCTAAACAGAAAAAAAATGTCAGATTTGATTTTTGATGGACAGGAGTGGAATGGCTAATTGGATTTAGTCACCTTGATCGGGACATCTATAAGTCAATAAATGTTGGCCTTTTTTATACCATATCCACTTTTTGGAGACAAATACTTTGGGGCATCTCAGAATTAAATTAATAATATCGTACATTTTTAGTCAATTTAGCCATAAAAAAGTTACTTACAATATTTTTTTGTTTGCTGTATCCATGGCTCCAATACAAACATGGCATCTGCTTGGGTAACACCCTTATTTAATACTCTATCAAATATTCTTATAAAAATAACCATACCACTCAAAGCTATTTATGTCAGTTGATCATTGAATATCATTGTTATCACAATATTTTGTTAATGTTACATTACCAAATGGCCAGAGTTGATCCATGCCACATCCACACACACCCATCATCCTCATGAGAGATGGAGCCTTTACAACACTCAGTCTGCCTGCATTTTAAGGTGGAGGCAGAATTTCACATAATGAGCTTCATTTGAAAATGTAACTGAACAAACCGAGTGGTGCACCCGTTGGTTCCTCGCTCAAAGCTGTGAAGCAAATCCTTGCATGTGTTGATCTTAAAAGATCGACCTACTTCCAAAGCCTGCAGACAGGGCTGTTTTTCTGAAGTCTGGATGGATTCTGGCACAGTCCACTGACAAACAAAAAAATCTTTGCAAGTCTTCCAATGTTTGCTTGAAAATAACTTCAAGCATGTCCCATCAAGAACACATTACTGTGGGCCAGTACTATCTGCAGGCACAATGTCAGTGGAGGCAATTAACTTTTTAAGCAGGGCAATTCCCAAATTGTACATTATCACTTTTTTCACCTTACCTCAATTAACTATTGTGAGAGACTGGTTACAATACAGTTTGGCAAACCATCTGGTGCTTTATGAAAATAAAAAGTTTTCAGAGCCAAGCTTTTTTTCATAGAAGCATGAATAAAACCTGAAGGTAATAATACAAGATAACATCATTTGGCTCCAATTTTAACCCTACAAAACACTTAGTCACTCAGTGTTATAATAGAGGCTCTAAAATGACACAGGGATGCCATTTTTCCACCATCTAACTTTCCACCCAATTTTTAAAGATTTTGCCATGTAAAAAAAGCCCAAAGGAGCAGAGCATTAATGGTAACTGACGTAGATTGAGTCAGATAATAGAATAAGGAGGAGCTGGGTGGAGGAGGGTTGCAAAGCAGCTGGTAGAGGGAGACGTGAAGAATAGGCGAGCTAGAGCAGCTTAAGTAAGCCAGTCTGAGTGCGTTTAGCAAATGACAGCTTAGAGCCCGTCAGCTGGCTGCCAGGAGAGGTGGCCGCAATATACTATACAACCCGCTCCTGTGAGATGCAATTGGTTCACTGTGCTTGTTTACATCCAGGCAGAAGAGATTCATTTAAGTCTCATAACAAAGACACAATCAAGCCAAGTGAGATAACAACAAAATAGGTGCCAAAAATTTTTAATTTCATTTTAAAACTTTGTCTCTGCAAATCTGACGAGAATACACAAGAAGCCTTGAAATTTTATTGGGGAAACCTAGAAATTGTTCTTCAACAGAGTTTAGTTAAACAACTTCCCTTTGAACTATATATACATATATAATCACTCAGGTTTCTAGTTCAGTATTAAAATCCTAATCATGCTTGTGAAAGTGTTTTGCTTAGACATATATGACATGCACATGTACACCTTGAAGAAAAGTACTACCATCGCCTAATTTCAAGAGAGGATAATTCCTGTATTAAGTGATTTCTGTGAATCCTTAAATACCAGGGCCTATATTTATGAAACTGCACATTGTATCGAACCTTTACGTCAGGGGTGTCCAAACTTTTTACATCGAGGGCCGCATAAAGAGGAAAAAAGTGATGACTGAGCCAAGTACTGCACCTTTCTTCCAGTGAATTTATGTTAAAGTTTTAGGGTTTAGAGGTGGATTATCATCTGTCATGGGGCCCTTGTAACTCTGGCTATCACTGGATTCACACCTAGTCAGGGTGAGAATTACATTTTCAGCAGCAGAGATGGGAGACACTGTCAGCTTATCTTCACTGTCAGACACAAAACAAGGGTAAACTGCAAGAATGTTGTTGTTTTTAGATGAATATTGCAAAATACTTTGTAAATGAGATCTTTTTCCAAAGTAGTTCTGGCAGAAAATATGCATGATGGATGGCATTTGCTGTTGTAATCAAAATGTCTTTATTCATTAATTTGTTTCGGGGGCCAATTCAAAATGGGCAGTGGGCAGCATTTGTTCCCCGGGCCATAGTTTGGACACCTCTGCTTTACGTGAAGGAGGCTTTTATAAGGCTAGCCTTTTAATCAAATCTTGTTTAAAGCTAATATCATAACAATATAATGTCAGTATAACTACATGTCTGAACTGAATGGTGTTACAAGGATCCCATGTTCTTGTGTATCTCACTGTATATATCATGTCTTGGGTATTTAAGCAAGGTTTTCATTGAACTATAACAAAAAAATGAAGAATCAAATCTTTGTACAAAGCAAATTGAGGGGAATTAAAGTTTTGGCATTTCAGCTAGTGCAGAGTTAAATCCTCTGGATGGAGTCAAATCCCTGAATATTAACTCTCAGTCTAAAAGGAGTTGGTGTCAAAAACAATTGTAAAAATGATGTTTCAGGAAATCAAATACATGCACTGTGGGATTGTTAATTCTGTGAATGACACCAGTAGAGACAATAATCTCCTCCTTTCCCCTTTGTAGGTCAAGTATCAAATAAATGCCACAAGCCCAGGTCATGAAAACTGAAGTGTAAACACTTTTTAAAACACATTTTCTCTTACGAGACATTGTTTCTTTCTATTCAATCTAATTTTCCCTGTTAACATACAGAAAATAAATACCGCAATCAATATTTACACTTTCCAGTGTTAATATAGATGTAAAAGTGTGATAGAATATGCTCTGAGAGAGTGGACCCCTTACACTTTGTAGAAGTATTAGGTAATACTCACACTGTCCAGTGTTATATAGTTTTAAATCTAACTCCAAAAAGTTCACAATTTACACTGGATCAGGGTTAAAACACCAATTTCCCTAAGAGTGAAAACAGCACTTCATGGTGAGGACCCGTATGGACATTTGAGAAGTGATGGCATTAACTCAGACAGTGTTAATTTATCTATGCAGATTTCCCAAGTAGAGGATCACATGCAGATCTTTTTACCTCCTCTTTGGAAACACTTTGATCTCAGAGCACCAGGAGTCTTTGGTTATATGCTCTGTTCTGATTGACTTCCAAATTAATGTCTGCCTCTGATGAGCAGAAAACATACATGTAGGTGGAGGCTGCGTAGCTGTAACACAATAAATGCAAGGAAGTAAAAAACACAGCATTTCAAGGTGCATTTTCTTTGAAGAGGCATGTGGCATGTCTGTAAACTGAGAGTTAAGAAAAAGGCATCAGGTTCTTCTGCTTCCCAAGTTCCTTCTAAAAACATATAAAGCAACTAAATGATTTTGCAGGACAAAGGTCCTTTAACAAAGACAATAATATGCTAAATTAAATTGTTTTATCTAAAATATTTTATTAAAACTAAGCACCCATGGCTTGATGTTTATATTTAAATGTATAGATGATAATAAATCAATTAAATTGTAGGTATATTTTGACTTTTCTTTAGTTAACAAAATTAATGCGTTATTTCTTTACAAATAACAAATGCTTTCTGCGCCTCTATTTCCTCACTATTTCTCACATTCTTTCAGCTTGAGAGATGAACAGAAAACTTGTGGTTTCAATAATAGATGTTTTTGTCGACTTTAAAAAGGGAAAGAAATCTTTAGGAAACATTGGGTAGCAAGGTTGTTTGTTAAATCAATTATTGGACTTGGAATTCATTATGTTCTATTTCTTTAGCTCAGTATTCAAAAGCTAAAGATGTGTGTTTTGTCTTTTATTAATTTTTAACATCAAAACATTGAATGAATGTAAGTGCACTGAAATAGTGTATGTGAGATGCAATGGTGTGAAACCACTCTTGGCATGGGGTAAAATGTTCACATAGAGTCCTCAAGTTCTGTGTTACCATAGGCTATCTTATTTTTAAGTAATTTGTGAGGGTTAATAAAAATGTAATTGTTCTTTAAACCAAATGTGTACTTCACAAATAATTGCACATTTCAGACTTTATTGTCTCACTTAGTTTCCTTAAAGCCTCGTCTAACCTTAATGAACAGTTTGCGACTGTTTGCTATAATAAATCAGGGTAACAGTTGTACCTGCAGATGTTTCCTTTGCTTATGAGCCTCACTTGAACTCTGGTAATTAAACAGATTTCTCATTGTTCTGCCAGATACAGTGGAGGTTAGAGTTGCCTGCATGAGTAAAAAACTCTGCACATTCTCTCTGCTCGGGCTGAATCCAGTTAAGACTTCCCCACCTGTCTCTTCCCTGTTCCCTCATCCCTTTTTTCCGCTCTCCTGAACGAGGAACAAAAACATTTTAAATTGTTTCTCTGCCAGGCCTTGATTGGACCCACAAAGTGATGCTGCATGGTGCCAAATTTGTTGCACGTTTCTATTATGTCAGCCTCTCTTTGGCACTCGGTTTTGCCCTTTTTCCCATATTTCTGTTGAAGCTGACAGTGCCCAAAATATAGCAAATCTCCACACTCTACAGCCAAACATATTTTAATTAAAGGAGCAGTTAGTGTATGTAATAGTGCACTCTCATTCCTCCTCAGCACTTTCCTTTTTTATTGTCTGTTTCCTCCAGTGAGGAGCGCTGGCCAGTGATGCCAGGCCAGGGTTGTTTCTGTGGTAATGAGCTGTCAAGGATATAAAGAAGGCTGTTCTTTTTTCCTTTGCATATCTCTTCCTCCCAAATAGGGAGTGTGGACGGCAGAACTAGTCTGGCAGCGGCATCTGTGGAGAGCACACCCTGGGGATTCTAGTGTCGCAGATGCAGTTTAAGAAGCATGTGAATGGAGTGGCTCTCCCAGGCTGCAGGCTGTGGGACTGGCATGATTAGACCTTTAGATGTTGTCGAATGAGAGCCGGGCTTCTGAGGTGCTCGGAAGGACTTGGGCTGAAGGACTGATTTAATTTGCCAGCTTCTAATGACAAAAATAAATTCTCCAATCAGCCTCTGCTGTTGAAGGTCGGCTGATATGTTTCCCTCTGATTGTGTAAGCACTAATTGTCTCTTTCATCATGCATTTCGGTTTGCCTCAAAGCAGTAACACACACATATTTGCCAGTAATATGTGCAGCTATTAAGACAGTTGGAGATTAAATGTGACTATTTTTCACCCCTCTCACTCTGTCACACTGCACCAGTGTCACAAACATGCATGGTACTTTCTATGATTTCATTACGATTCTTAGCCACAAGGCTGAAAATCTTGGAACTGATGGGGAAACTCTGGTAGAGACACGATGCAACACCAACATCAAATACAGGCTCATGAGTTGCAGTAATTGGTGGCATGACGACCTACTATCTCTCCAGCATACACAAGGCTTTTGTAAACTGTGGCCTGATTGCTCACATAATGTTCCATAGCTCATCCTCCTGTGAGTTTATCCAGCATATGCATTTATACTTACTCCAGATAACCAGGTTAAGCAAAATTAATGAAGCAAAACCACTTAAAAAAACTGAGAAATGATGTATGCCAGTTCAGTAGCGTTACTTCCATTAATTATTCAAGTTGAATTTTGAGATTGTAGCGATAGAAGATGCAGGTCAAAACCACTTCTTTTTTTTATCAACATGTTTAAAACAAGAAGTGTTATTGGAGCACAACCTATGCCAAGACATTTCTAACATTGTGAGGAAAGTTATTGACACAAGTTTGGAAAACTGTCCAATCTCGCACTGCTAATGAATATTGGCAAAAAAAATCATCTTTTTTTGTACATCCTGACTCAGATCAACACACAGACATAAACAGAATCAGGGTCCCAAGTACAACGACCAAAGTTCCCTGCTAATGTGATACAGATCAGTTAAGTCATTAGAAAAACATGGATTATTGTAGCTCACAATGTAAACAAATCCTTCAAACAGCTCCTTTATCCACATATGGAATTGGTATGCCACCAGAATTTAATTTCTTCTGCCACGTCTCACAACAAACATTACCTGAAAATTTCATAAAAACATTAACTTACTGAGTTATAGCAAAGTGTGTGAATACTGCCCTAACTCCCAGTATTAACATACACTTAGAAAAGTTCATGCACATTCAGTTTTGGGTTTCTACTGGAGGCAGACTCTTATATCAAAATCTTTTTGGGTTGTGCCTTGGTTTTGGTTCAAAGCCAGTATCATAGATAACTTCAGCATAACTATATGTATGAACTGAATGATATCACAAAGGTTCCATGTCCTGGTCTGTTTATTAGTGTACTTCATGTCTTGTTTAACTAGCATTTGATTTGAATAAAGAGAATTTCTTTAAAAAATGAATCTGTTT
This sequence comes from Scarus forsteni, assembly GCA_036419115.1. NCBI lineage: Eukaryota > Metazoa > Chordata > Actinopteri > Labriformes > Labridae > Scarus > Scarus forsteni. The sequence goes on along the minus strand of JAZDUH010000130.1, from coordinate 22,238,705 downwards.
GGAGGATTTCAGGGAGTGGGGAGGCAATAGGACGCAATGACAAAGAACTCCACCCTGATTGGCTGCCCCAGAAAACACATGTAGGTGGAGACTGTATGTCTATGACATAATAAACCACAAAAAGTAAACATGGAGAGTTTTAAGGGGCATTTTCTGTTTTTTATTTTCTTTTTACAAAAGGCTCTACATTTTGTAAAAGGCATGGCATGTGTCCAACATCTACATGATTGGTATTAATGTTGTACAATAGGCTCTGTATATGAGGTCGTGAATACCCAGCCCTATTATGCTGCGTTCACACCGCAAGCGACCCAGCTACCAAAGTCGCGTCACCCACTGACATAGCGTTGCGCGTCCATAAATACCTCAGTTTGGTAACCGCTGCCATCGGCCGTTGCTCGGTGACGTCTCGTCTGCTCGAGTTTCACCGCGATCATTTCATATATCATATAATAGGATGTATAAGCGGACATTATTCCAGCTGTATCCTTTTCACTCACTTATCTACCACAAAACACTGCAGCTGATACCCTGCAGCAGCATCATCTGGGAGTTTACCGCGGTCTGCTAGGCAGAACTAATGTCCTCACTGACATTAGTTCCACTTAGACGGAACTCATCCGCCCTGTAGTCCGGAATAACTGTCTGCCTCGGGTACTGTCACACGTACACACACCTCTGATTGGCTGTTGCTGCACAGCCACACACGACATCACCTGAATAGATCAACTTTTTTTAACTTTGACATCGCGCGACGAGTGAAGTGATCGTTTTGTACGTGGCTGTCGCATCGCGGGAGGGTGAGCCCCGCCCCATCGCGGCTGTACATTGACTTTGAATGGAGAGTGATCACCAAGGTAGTACAAGTAGCGTCCAGTGTGAACGCACCTTTAGGCTGTGAGTTTCCACCTTAAACCGCAAGTTGCCTATGCCTTCACTGAGTTGAAATCTTTTAAAAGACTGACAGTCACCTGATGCTACACTTGTGCCTGTGACCTTGTGCACCCGTTCAGGGCTACATTAACCTAAGGGCCACAACATAGGTCCTACATATAAATAGCAATCAGACTTTAGCCAATAACAGAGCCTCCTGCAGGACCTTTAATTTCTTTTGACTGTTAAAATATTTTCAGTCGTTTGGAAACTTTAAACTTGAAGCTTGTTTTGTTCCTCTGAAGTCTCAAAAGCTTTTCCGCTTGATTGACAGATTCCTAATTACTCAGTTAATATGCAGGAAATTGAGCTGTGTTGACCTCCATGTAGTCTCAATAATGCAAGGACTTCTTTATTAAGGTCCATCCGCTTAGTGAGATTTTTCCCCATAAAAATAACAAGACAGAAATATGATATCTAAATTCAGTACACATTTCAGTGAGGCGTCAGTACAAAACAAACTGGGCTGGTAAACAACATTCAGCTCAGGATGTGGAGGCTCCACTGTTGGCATGATGTGGAGCTGGGCGACAGGTGCATTTTTCCAAATTAATTGAGGATTGGCAGTGATTCTGTTTGCTGCTTCCACATTATTTCTCTGGTATTGCTATAGCTTCAGGGATATTGTGTAATGTCTAAAAGCTTGTTGGCATCATAAGAATTAACAAGTCCGGCTTTTAATACAAAAATAACTTAATAATACCTTTATTTATTTGCTTTAATTGTGCTTGCTTTCCTTAGTCTTTTTGTTCAGAATGACTGTTATATTCTATGTCTTGTGTTTAATAGCCAGAATGAAGCACAAACAAATCATCTTCGCTGTTTGCTGAATTCCTCAGAAGCCTGCATGATTTCCTTTGTGCCAAATATGTCTTGCATTTTGGCACCAGAGAGAGGCTGGAAAATTACAGCATATATAACTCATAAACATTCGACCATCCTCCCAATAACCCAGAGTATGTTTGAGAGTGCAGACTGAAACTGATATGGCATCGTAACAAACAAAATAAACAGAGGAAACACTCGGAAAAATATGAAAATATAATGAAAATCTGTGGCTCTTGACACTGTGAAGATCAGTACTGGCAGAAAAATACAGAAAGTTCTAGCGCTGCTCATCTAAAAATGTCAGGCTGCAGTACAAATCAAATTAATTTTCCACCCGGAATGGCCATATCTCTACTCAGACAAGAATGATGTATTGCACTTGATATTCATTTTCCATCATCTCTAAAAATCTTTGCACTTTTTTGGCAGGCTAATAAGGCTCTTTTAAAAGCAGGGACACCATCCATTTCAAATGCAAGATTGTTATTATGTAACACGAGTGCTTATCTGTATCTGAGCAGCAATGTGTTTTCCCTTTCAGAAGAATCAAGCTTTCACTCTTCAAAAACTAGAGCATTATAGGTTATCTCCAGAAAATAATGACTCACAGTTGGTCAAAGGTGCTAAAATAATATTAATGGTGAAATGAATAGGCCAGGTGCTGTGTTTGACAAAGTGGCCTTCCCTTAAAAGTAATTAACAGGCTGTAATTAAAGCATACAAAATCAGCAGCGGTCCCAGTTTATCTCAATCTTTCTGACAAACCTGAACTTCTGATTTAGCCAAGTCTCTTCCTCGGCTGCACTTGACAAATCACTTGTGGACATAAATAGATCACAAAGCCAAGTCTTTTGTCGAAACATAATTAACTTGATGAAAGATGTGGTCAATATGTCAAATTTTGATTCTGTTATAATAACGCCGGGAATCTTTAAGCTTGAGTGTGCTGATGTGACAGCATTTGTGTGAGTGGGATGATGACGTAAATGTGCCCATCATGACATGTGGGCTGCAGAAAGAGAGAGAGAAGGAAGGAATCACAAAGACTTGTTTGTTTGAGCAGTCTCTATAGTCTTTATGACTATCAATCCATGTGGAAAAATAGATCTGTTACGCCCCTATGAAAGCCTCCTCCTGACTTGAGGAAGCATTGATGCTGCCTGTATTTGCCTCTCCTTATTTTTTAACACTTCCATCTGTTTTCATTCTGCTTATGTAAATCTGGCACAAGTCTGTTTGACTTGTGTCTTCCTAACCTGACACACCCATAGGAAGCATTTGGGAAGGGCAGGAGTTTTCAAACACACATCTGGAATGTTAGTGGATGATTGTGCTGTGAATTCCATTCTTGATTTTGTTGTTGCAAATGCCTTTAACGACTTTGATTATCTGTCCAATTCTTTAATGGTTCCTTTAAGAATTCCTGTTGATTCCTGTGGAAAACAAGTTGACCTATCAAGGTTGTCAGTGGCAACAATGTCAAACATGTGACTCTCCCGTTACTCATTGCTGCATACATAAATGTTTCTACAAGTTCCTGATGTCTCCACTTATTTAATAGTTGCTCAGTAAGCATCTTTTAAATAAAGGCATGGCTTAGAACATATCTGCCCCCTGTCTGTGTGACTTGTGACTTTTTTTGTTATCATATCTGTTACCTACCTTTCTGTAGGGTGTGATGTCCTTGATTTGCAAAGCCATGCAGAACAAAGTTGAAATAACTGATAACCCCAATTTCCACATAGTCCGTATGCAGAGTGTTACAAACTGCAGTTTTGCTCAGGCTGATGAAACACGTCCTTGCCCACTGGGATTAAAGGGGACATATCATGCTTGTTTCTCCTTTTCACTATGCCAGACTAGGATGCCTGTAAAGCATTTCTGCCCTCAGTACAAGTCATTTAGTTCCTTCATTGGCCCACAATAGCGTTCTCAAAATCCTCATTTTAAGCTACTATGAAGCTCTCTTTGAAACAGGATGATCTCAGGATGACCTACACTTACCTTGAAACGTCACAGCCCTTTGTGCTCTGATTGGTCAGTTCTATCGGGGGTAGAGCCAGCCTGTCCTTCTTCTTCTTCTACTGTACTTTCCGGCAGGCTCAAAGCAGCGACCGCGTATTGAGTCCCCCTACAGGCCAGAGCTGGTAATGAGTGAGTGTGAGCTAGGGATCTATAAACTGCTGCTGGACGAATGTGTTCCTCAGTGACGGTTTTGTGGCTAACAGACATCACAGAGGAGGAAGTGTTTTATCAGATTACTCCAATAAAAAGAAAGGTACCTCGTGTCGTCACGACGTTTGAAATCTCGCGGACATCTCGCAATGACCTATTTTCAGAGGCATCAAATCTTGTTCTAGGATATCAGAAAAAATACAATATCTCATTTTTTGAAAATTAAGGGGGGTGTAAGGTCTTGTTTTCAAATTTGTTATACTATATGTAAGTATTAAATCATGCATCAGCATGATATGTCTCCTTTAAGTTTAAATTGCAGCGCAGTGGAGTACGGGTCTGTAAGTTTGAAACATGAGACCATCAAGATAACAAAAGAACCACAACTTCAAGAGGTAATGGTGTGTTGACGAGATAACAAGACAAGGAACATGCAAACAACAAACTATATCTCCCACCTGACATTGATTTGCCCTGACCACTACTCCAGTGTATTTTGAAATGACCCGGAAACTCTGAGAGCTTGTTTTCCTGTGTTGGATTGATCTGCTTGGTGGAGACAAACACAGAGCTGAAGTAGCTCCTGCTGAAAATAGGCAGTGATTCCAGGTGGAGGTGCGCTGCTTGGGCACAGGTTGTGGAAACAAACTAATTGAGGAAACTGGGCAGGATTTGCAACTGAGTGCACAATGCATACAGACCACAGTTAGACTATGTGGAAAGGGGAGTAAGGGAATCTAACAGCAAAAGACTAATGATATGGATTAACAGAGTGAGTTGTTATTGATTCTTGACTGGAATTGTTTTTTAATTTCCATATCTTGACAGGGTATACCATGAATTGATCTTAAGCTGTTAAAAGGCATAAAGACAGACAATCAGTCATGCACACACTCACATAATAATATAATTGATAATGAAAAGATAAGTAACTAGAAAAATTGCATTTCCTTGCAGCAAATGTGTTGAAATACTGAGTCTGAATGCAAACAAAGTTGGAAATGTGAAATCCTTGGAAGCAGTGAAGCAAAGCTGAAAAGTGGAACACGTAAAAAAAAAAAAAGTGTTAAAAGTTGTGAAAGAAAGCCAAAAAATGAATAAACGTGAAATGAAACTACAGAAAGCTGCTGAAATATTAGCCCACCCTGAAGAAGCTCTGATCAGTGGTTAACAGACTTAGGCAGTGTTTACACGGGGCCGAATACGGTCAGATCTGATAAGTTTTCATTGCGTTTTGGCCTTGGGTTTAGACTTTGCGTTTGTCCGAAAAATGGTGACTTTTGAAAACGGCTTCAGAATGGAAAGTTTTGAATACGCTCCCCATGCAGCTCTGTGCAAACCTGAATCAGAGCATTTCAGGGTGAAGCGCTGACGTTACCGCATGCGCAGTACTCTTTCACATGAAGGCTGTGCGTGCATACCAGGAACAACGACAGCTTTGGCCGTCTACAGAGTACATGTGTGCTGCTTACTGTGCTGGGTTTGTTATCCAGACAGATTTGTTGTCCCAACAGATTTGTAGCCCAGAAAAGAAACTCCTGCGTCACTGTGCGTCCACTCACCATTGTTGTTTGTGAAAAGTTTTTCTTCACTGTATGTGTATTGTAGCAGTGCTGCCTCTCTGCAGACCTACACTGCCATCTACTGGCATGCATACTACAGCGGTTTCATTCGTCTCCAGCTTCTCCGTTTGAACACGGATCGACTTTGAAGGAAAAATCGTTGCTTTTTTAATTTAGGAGTGTCTGTAAACATTGCCTTAAATTTGTAAGGCCTAAAATGACAAAGACTGTAAATCAATCTTTGATCAAACCTCTGGCATTTAGGGTAGGAGAGCGACATCTGATCCTCAAATATTTCTGTTGATGTGTGTATGTATGTATAAAAATGCATTTCTTTATCCGTTCATGTATGTATGTATATATTCATGTATTTGTCTGTCCAAAAGCAAGACAAAACAGTGTCTCACCTCTTGAACCTCTGGCATTTGGGATAGGAGAGCAAGATCTGGTCCTTGAATCTCTGCACTCAGGGTCCAGAGTGTAATCATCTGAACTCCTACTGTCCTCAGGATGACGACTTGGTGGTCTGTGTCTTGTCCCACGTCTTGGCTGTCTTCCCCTGGCACACCCAGAAAATATGTCTCTGCTATTTCCCTCCTTTCTGTGATTGTTACCGTGGGTTTCTCTTCCATCAGCGCCTCTGCTCTCATCTCTGTGCGTCTCCTGTTCACCTCTCTGTCATCTCCATGTCGTCCTCACCTTTAATAAATATTTATTCAACAAAGATAATAAGAGGCTAAACAGATAAAGATTGATTGGTTGAATCTTGATTCAGCAGAGACAAATGTGGTGAGGATAGATTTATGATCTGGGCATCCATGGATTTGTTGCTATCATAAATTCATAATTTTAGTCCCTTTGTCTATCTGGATGGATACATGTCTGGACGTATGTACTGCATGTATAAAGAATATGACTCCAGCCTGCTATATTGTAAAGTGCCTTCAAATAAAAAACTGGCATCATACAATTACAGACTGATTGATTGACTGATTCATCATCTCCCTGCTTAGGTTTGCTCAGTGAAATATATGTTTTTTCCTCCTCAGCATTTAGCTAGTAAACTCAAATGAGCATCAGTCCAACAATCACTGTAGTAGCTTTTGTAAAATTCCCATCCCTAGGTTTTTTGTTATCATTTAAAAATTCTTTGTCTGTCTGAGTTCATATTTGGTCCATCCTTTTAGACTCAAAGTCTATTGTCTGTATTGTTATATTTTTATTACCTGACCAGGAGTCTAACGACGAAATAAAGTCCTCCTTTGTTCTCAAAGTTGCTCTGAGGGACCATATAGCTCTTTTACATATTTTAAAGAATATAGAGAATAACCTCGTTCAATTTTGTTGTGAAAACTTTTCACGGGAATAGGGTAAAAAGCAAAAACTACTCCCCATATTGAGGTGGAGGGAAGTAGGTAAACACTGTCTCCCAAATGCCATGTTATACCCTTTGAGTAGAAAAAGGCCTCAAAGGTAATGTAAGCAGAGGTGATGTCAGGACAGAATAAACAGATGGCCTCTTCCCGCTATAGCCTCCAGAGAGGTAGTGACAGACATTTCCCCACCAGTGATAGCACACAGATTTACGCTGTGCAAACACAGAGAATGCATGCCCTTATATGATACTCCCATAGGGAGGATGTGTAGTGCATGCACATACCAGTGTTAGGCTTGATTGACTAATACACCTCAATCATTACCCACTCATTCCCTCGCTTTGCTTCATAACGAGGCTCGGTTCAATATTTGAGGGGAGACATGTTGCTCGAGGAAAATAGAGGATGAGGATGAGAGTGGGGCTGATGATGAGGGTGTTGCTTGTCATTTCAACACAAAGATGAGTTATTTAGCTGCAATTCTGTTGTTTGTAGGTGTACACAGGTTATAAGTTTCACATTTTTCAAAAAGAAAAAGGCCCTGTGTAGGAAATTGAGCCTGTTTTTGAACAATTTGTTACAACTTGCAAGAGGTGGTCATATGACATCAGCTGTAGTCTAGTACCACATATGCAAATAAAATCAATTTGAAGTGACATATTTAAAGTAAACTTGTAGCAATCCAAGTGTCAATACCCAACATGGTGAGTATTAAAAATCCACAAGTCAGTCTGAGCCAAAGTCTGTCAAACTCTGACACATTTTATCCTAGTTCAAAGCCCTAATATTGCCAGACAGGATTTAGGTATTACAAAAATCTTGGGGAACATCCCAATTCCCTTTTTTTGATTGCTCCTTGCTTGAAGGAAGGTCCATTTCCCTTAAATCTGCAGCGAGGAGTAAGGAGGGATCCCTGAGGAGAAATGAGTGAGAATCCATGGGAGCAGCCCACGCAGAAGTCTGTCAGCAGACGGACACACTGCATCATTGGAAATCTGTTGGTTATTGGATGCCGAGTCTGATTAAACATCTCAGAAACCACATCACAACATCAGAGCAGAATTACAGGGAGAAAAATAACACTTTTAACTCTGAGGTTATACTTTCAAGGTTTCTAATTTATGTGTTTTGCAGAAAGAAATCGAGAACTTATGTTTACCTCGGAACTAATTACAAAAATATGTCAGGAATGATGATTACTAAAATCACAGTTATTCCCCAGACTTTTTGTAATCTTTGCCACTGACAACAGCAGAGGCGATAATACAAGAATAGTCTGTCATATTTTATGTATTAATAACCAGCCTCTCTCGTAAGTGGCCAAAAAATGTATTAGTTTGACTCTAAAGCTTGCAGTCTGTGGTACAAATATCAGGTCCATTTCCACTGTAGACCCTTGTCTCAATCTTCCTTTAACACAATGGCTTTAGCTGTGAGCAAAACTAGCAGGAAAACAGGAGTAGATAAAGGCCTTAAAGCTAATGTAAGCAGGAATGGCAAACAGGCCAAACTTTTTTGCCAGGGACTTTTTTTCAATTTATCTCAAAGTTAGAAAACAAGGTCAAAACAAAAATAGAATATATATATATAGGTACCCCATAAAATTGTTTATAAATATCCACCAAATAATTACAAAATAACATATATGTAGATTAATGTACATGTATGTCAGCAAAAGATTAGCACTTAGATGATAGTCTTCCTCTCTAGATTAGAACATCCTTTGTAAATTATCAATTTCTGGTGCCACTTGAACATATTAACAATGACTTACTCAAAATGATAACCAATGTCTTCTTTTCACGGGGAAGAGGAGAAATGGTTTTTTTTTTTTTTTTTTTTCATTTTTCCTCTTAAACTTATTGTTTCCTCTTCTGAACCCAGGGCTCCAGAAGCAAGAATAAACAACACTACTTTTTTCATTTAACAAACTATTTACACAGGTATGTATTAATGATACTGGTGGGATCAGTTTTAATGAATAGAGAGGAGCATTTTAAGCACTTCCTGTCCATTACAGAAGCAAATAATCATAAGTCATTTAAATTCAACTAGAGCTGCAACTATCGAGTATTTTTGGAATCGAGTACTCTATTGATTATTTCTTCGAGTACTCTAACAAAATTTACTTTTTTGTTTTTAAACAAATAAATCAATTGTATACAATGCAACATGTTAGGGCTTTCAAAATGAGCAACCAAATGCCGTTCATTCCACAGAAAAGGGTTTTTATTTTAATAACTTTCAAAGTTTAAACCAGTACTGGCTTAAAACAAAGCCAATACAATACTGATTTACAAAGCAGTAATGTAATTCTGCATTTATATTTGTGAAGTGTGTTCTGAAGGGCATTGTGTAGTTTGGATTGAAATCCTTGATCATGTTCTTAAATCCTGTGTCCTCCACTATGGAAAGAGGATGCATGTCAGTGATGAGCATATTTAAAATGCTGTAGTAGTAATAGTTGCAGCCCTAACAACGTGCTATCATGCTAAGCTACGTGCTAAGCTCACTCTGTTTGACATCAGACACACTGCACTGTGTTTTCTTTTCGTCCCTTCTTGGAGTGGACACACACTTGGGACACTCTCTGCCATTTCTTCTGCGGACTCTCTCCTTTCTGTCCCTCTCTTTTCTCTTCCTTCATGACTGTACAAGCCGCGCAGCAGCGGAGGTAGCAGGCGAGGTGTGCCACAGAAATTACCGTCCGTGTCGAACACCGTGCACTGTATAGCAGTCCAGATATATATTTATATGTATAATTGTATATTAAACGAGGCTTCGAGGCACAAAATTTGATTTGAGGATATTTTGTAATCGAGTACTCGCGAATATTCAAGGAATCGTTTCAGCTCTAAATTCAACACACACAAAGCTACAGGTTTAGCATATTGATTCTTGGGAAAATATCCCTTTAAATCACATATAAGCTCTGGTATCAAACTTCCTTGTACTGGTTATTTAGACATTAATATAATTCTTACATCTCTTGTATGGGGTTAAAATCATGCAAAAACCTCACAAACACGCAAACTATGCTTTACTCACACCCAAAGATTCTGAAACAAACAGTGTGGTTTGCAAATAGAAAACAAACTAATGCATTTTGTTCTGCAAACAAGAAATGCGTGTATGACCACAGATGAAAATTAGCTTTATAGCTAACTCTGGCTTGACAGCCCTTTGTCTTGCATGACCCCTGTCAAATAAACAATTGAATTAAAATAATCAAAAACATCATGCTTCAGAAACAAATACAGCATATTTTACACATACAAAGAACCATATTTCTTCAATTTAAAAAAAAAGTCCTTCAAGTTCAAACTTGTCTTTCAATACAAAAAGATATTCTTAAAGTACAAAAGTATTCTGCAAGTATATATATATATAAAAAAACATTCAACAAATACAAAAAACTGTAACATAGCATTTGCCACAATCTTGCCACAGCTACATGACTTTTGGTACTTATTACCCACCTAGCAAATCCACATTCATGGATTCACTCTGACCCACACCAAATGCCCGTAAAATTTCTGGGTAATGTCCTGGAATTCACACTCCACAGCAACAGGTGGTGCTGTTGTTTCAATGTTAGGCTGCAAATTAGGCTAACATAACATTTCACTTTGTTTCTAACTTCATTAATTAAACAATGGCCACACATAATGCTAATGACATGATATGTCTGGGTCTTAAGATGGAATTTTGAGGTGAAGACATGCTCAGTACACATGTGTCTTGCAATGTTGTAAAATTCGTTGCATCACAGCTTACACACAATGCACTTACAACAAGTGTTCTGCAATGGCCGCTCCACCAAACTGTAACTGTACTTGGCAGCAGCAACGTGAAAACATGTTGCATTGTGTAAGCGTAAAGTTGTATGCTTTTTTAGACATCATCATGCATCTTTAATTAGCGTGGTCTTCAAAAACATGAAAAGTAACATAAAACATTCAGCAGGTGGTGGGTGCTGCTTGTTCATGCTCTATACCTGTTCCAGCTCTCTCCGGGGGAAAACTTTGATGTTTAAAATATAATCTCCTGGCCTTTACCTCCTGCTGTTCAAAACCTCTGATGTTGTGTGTTAGGATGACTCTCTTTTCATTTTGTACTGTTCAACTCTATTATGGACCTTAGATAACATTCTTCCTTAAACCAACAGCATTGAGGGCAGTTGGACAGTATTGCTTCTGGAATTACTCTCCTTTCTAGATTAATCCTCTTTCATATGGTATACAGTAACATAATTTATACTCTTTATTTGCGTCATCAACAGTAAACAATTATATACTTAAGTCAACTTTGTACAAGGAAAAAAATAGACATTTAATCAAGCTTTATTTGCATTAGACTGTGTTATAACAGTCAAAAAAATACTTGGTTAATGCCGTTTATGACAGTCCAAACATGTTGACATAAGCACGGAAGATTCTCTCTCTCTCCGTTGTCAGCCATGTGTTCATAACGCTGTGCCAGTTTGCACCTGCCTTTCAAATGTGATAAATATGGACCCAAAAACAAAAAAACAAACAAACAAAAAAATGACCACAATCAGTATTGGGTTTGATAAATAACACTGAGGGTGCTAGATTATAATATTTGCATCCTCATCCCAGTATTGTGCAAGTTCTGATAATAGGCATGCATTCTGCATATTCATGAAAAAAATTATGTGGATTGCATGTGCTATTTTGCTCATTTGAAAGACACAATCCTCAATATACCCGGTTAGTAGATTATCTTTGCGCGTGGGATATCGTTTTTTTTATACACGCAAACCTTGAGTCGATCAGATCCAGATTCAGACAGACAGACAGACTGAGACTACAGCTGGATCAGGGGTCCTCTCGACATGAAATCTGGAGTTTTTTCTGAGCTTCAGTGATAATGCAAACACTCTAGCAGTCATGAAAATTGACAATATATGGCAAAATATGGGCTGTTTAAGAATACATGCCAAAACCACAATTGAACTGATACCAATTTGCAGATTGCAACATACACATTCATTTATAAATGACTGATGTAAAATGCGTGCAAAAAACTCAACAGATCCATAGTTTCAGGCAGTAAATCACAATGACAAAAAGATGGAAATGTAATGAAAGCTAGCTTGTGGTGATGCCACACTGTATGTGAATGGCTGACGCATATCTTATGCCAGTTCCGGCTCAAAACGCTATGGCTTTCATATGAAGAGTATGTGGTTGCTACGATTTTACTGCATTTCCCTGCTGTCTTAGCTTTTTCTCTATTATACCTTAATGAAAAGCTTCAATAGAAAGTTTAGAAGGAACCGCTCTAAATCTCCTAACAAGGAACCTGACCTGGGAACACTTGTGAACAATGCATTCTGGAAGAACCTATCTGAAGTTCTCCATAACTGGAAAACGAAGCTTTAACTTTGAAAGACGGGAAGTGTTGTTGAGCTGTTCTAACTAATGACATACTCCATTGTTGTAGACTTTTGTATCTGAAGTGACATGGTAAATATAGCTCTTTCTTTATTGCATTCCTGTTTGGCCAAGATACTTGCATGGCTTGAAGTAAAAATAGATTAGCCTCCTTTTTTAAAGATTTTTGTAAACATGCGGGAGATGTGCTGCTCACCCCAGCAGTCTGAAAACTCTGACTCGAACATGAGCACTGAAATAAGGATGCACACCACCGCAAATGCACTCAGTGTGAAAACAACAGTAGACCACACATGTTGTTTGTTACAGCAGGAAGGGTCATGCTCTACAGAAAACAAACAGGTGCCACAGTGCTGCTGCATTTACATGATCTTCCTGTAGAGCCTAAACATGTACCATCCATTTTTACTGGGGTTTCAGTGCAGTTTTTAGATGTCCACAGGACCCATGCTGATGTCTTCATATAATTTCACAGTGCCCAGGTCCTTCAGTTGAGAATTCAGTGGCTTACCATGGATTTTCACTCAAGTTTTTAAGTGCTACCTCACAGCAGTGGGGCTCCAAGTTCACTCACTGCAGATACATGAAAACAGACTGAAACTCAGAATGTTGACCAATTACACTTAGACACAGTGACAGAAGTCTGGGTCACAAATGAATACTTGAAATGAGTGACATTTATGTCATGTCATTGTGATAATAATAAATTCAACATGCAACAGCTTTTACATGTGACCTCAAGAAGTTAAAAATACTGCACTGTAGAATTTTATTTTTTATTATTTTACAACAAAAAAACAATCTGGCAGCTACAGTGACCATATGTTTTAAAAAGTAATTTATGAAAAACTCTCACTCTCGTTGTCTGCATGAAATTTCAGATGAAGATCAGCTTATGGCAGTTAGTGTTTGCATTATGAGTAGGGGTGCCAATTATTGTGTTAATTGCAATCAGTTAATTACAGTTGAGATTAACACGTTATACTTCTTAATCGCATTAATCTAATTTTTAATCTAATTTCTATGTTTTGTTATTTTCAGAGGGCGGAACCTTAAAAGACCAGAGCAGCTGGTGATTAGATGATCAGACTGCTGGTCACACTCTTCACAGACCAATCACATTAAGCCACAGTATGACGTGGCAGCTTGTCCCTGTTGTTAGTCGTTAGCTCAAACTTCGAATCTTCAGTCCTTAGACCACTGCCCTATCTTACATCTTGCGTTAAATTATTCCACACAGATGTGTCATCTGCCTTTTATATGTGACATCAATCTCGTCAAAGACAAACACCCCAAGTTCTCCCGGTAAACTTCTGAGGAGAGCAAAGTTCATATTGTAAGGTAACCATGACAACGGCATCGTTCATGCCGAATTTCTGCATCTCTCAATAGCTGTGCTCGAAATCGCTCACTATAGTGCACCATATCGTGTGTTCACCATTTTGTAGTGTTGTTCAAATTCTCAGCAGTTAATTTCAATCACTATATAGTGCACTACAAAATACCCACAATGCACAGCAAAAGTGAGTGTACATACAATGTACCCTATATTGTACTCCCGTATACCACAATGCAATGTGGCCGTGTTTTTCCATAGAAATAGAAGAGAAGGAAGGCTATTAGGTGCTGCTTTCATTCATAAATGTAAAAAAACTTTAAAGTATCTTTAACACATTCGTAGCTTAGCTCTTTAACGTCTTTCAGTGGCTGTAAGCAGCTTCGAAATTTGCTACTTATCCTCCCGAATGCCCGGTTTCTTTACGTGAATTTTGGCACATCCACCTCCATCACAGGAATATCCCGCTCAGCTGCTGACGCTACGACGTTTAGAAAATTTCAATGTAGTGTCCGAAATGTCGTTTGGTCATTCCCTATGTAGTCCACTATTTCATTTCCGCTATATAGGGAATAGTGAGTGAGTGAATGAGTGGACGATTTTGAACACAGCTTATGTGTCCCAGCAGTGAGGAAGAGGAAAATCAAAATTTCTCATAAGACAGCTTGAAGTGACTTTCTTTGCTCCTTTTTTAAAGGAAAAATCGAGTCAATTTCCAATAAAACTATAGAAATTGCTGCATCCATGGAGATCACTTTTACACACCGCTGTTGTTTTCAAACATGCAGCAACTTCCTGTTGTCGTCACATCTGCAGCTCCGCCTCTGTCCCCTGATTGGGGCATTAAAGGTGGAGAGTTTTTATGCATGGCCTTCTTGTGCTTTAGTTTTTGTGGGGTAGAGACCAATTTTTTGATCTGCCACAAGAATCTAATGAATGTCAATGAAAATACCACAAGTTGAGGCTTTTTTCAGCAATTTTTGTAAGTGAGATTAAAAAATAGATTAATTAGATTAATTAATTACAGGTCATAATTAATGAATTGTTGATTTTATTTAATCTACTGACAGCACTAATTATGAGTTACATTAATTTACAACAACAGGCTGTCAACAGCAGCTGCACACAGGAACCTATGCAACAAGGTAGTAAGGTAAAATAAATATACAGAGCTATTGATACTTTAATTTGTGTCAATTTCTTACAAATCTGACCTTTAACAGACACTTGTGATTCGCTGATTGTGAAGCAGTCTGTTTGTGACTTAGCTCCTCCAAGTCAGAGGTTAAAGGCCACTTTTAAAAATGGGATATTAATGTACTTGGTTTGGATTGAATTAAATGAACACATGAACAATATGATCAATGGATAGGACAAGGCTTAAGCTGGTCACACATCGGATGTTTTATGACAGATTTAGTCAAAATTTGCCCCTCTAAGGCAACAGTAATCTGATTTTAGGCTTTTTGTGGGTAGCAGTTTGGCTATAAATGAAACTGTTTAACTTTCCCATACCAGAGGATCAGAGCCAGTACCATTCCCAAAAGTCTTATTATTCAAATATTTGTTATCTATGATCCCAGGTCCAACAGTGAATGGCACACACTTGCAAAAAGCATTCATAGTTAAAAAAGACAGATCTTAATACCTCACTTTAAAATGTTTAAAACACAAAGATCTACACACCAGAAAGCACTGATAAAGGAACTGGTCTGAGGGAGAGCACTTTGGCTGGACACTTTACTTATTCCTGTAAAAATATTTAATGGTTTGCTTAATTGTGCTTTGTCATTTGTGTGCCTTTTGGATTAAGCTCTTATATAGGGATCTTTGTATCCTTTTAAAACTCACAAACTAGAAGACAGCATAAAGATAATTAGCCTTATTTTCAGCCAAGATATTCCCCATGCTCTATTCTGAAAAAAGGAAAATGTCACAGTGCTAGATTGGGTGATAAAGCATTGATTTATTTTTGGGCCAGAAACTTTTTTTAAAAGAGTGCAGTAAGAGCTGGCATGTTGTGTTTATCAATAATTAAATTATTTTTTCTCAAAGACTTTTTCTTCTGACTTTTCTCACTGTTTTTTTGGAACCTGTTTGTAATTGTGCTGATTCACTGTCAACCCCTCTGGATCCCACTCCTCCAAAATGATACCCTTAATGTTCAAGAAAACAACCAACATGGTCTTCAGCTTTTCTTGCTTTGTTGTGCTTTCTTCATCCTCTGTGACGCTGATCTTTTCCAATGCACTGACTGCTGTTTTGTCTCAGGATCATATTGGAAGATTCAAGTTTAGTTGAATTTAATCTCTACTTCCAAAAATGTGGCTTTCCTTCAGTCTGTTCTAAATGCCTCCACAAATTTGCTTGTTTTTTTTCCCCTTTAGACCAGGAGGCAAACGTTTTGGTCCAGCTTTGGCACACACTTCTGTCTTGTTCAGATTTTCATTCAATCTGTGTTCTCTCAGCTATGATGGTAACATCAATGTTTATCTTTTTGTAAATATGAATACCTATCCATATTTTTAACTATAAAGATTATTCATAAAAATACAAATAGATCCACTTTTGTTAACTTATTTTATTTAAATGTAGTCCAGCAGCAAAGTATACTTTTGCACTAAGACCATTGTTCCTTCTGCATGAGTGTCTGAGAACTTGTTTCTGTCGTCAGGTGTGTGGTCTCACAGTCTGAATCAGACTGAATCACCTCATCTGTATGTTATAACTATAAGATCAAAGATTTGCTGAAACTGTTTGTATGTCTGTGGTCCCATACAAATCATTGATGATCAGGGGCTTAGATTTAGGTAAAGACGCTAAAGACAGATCCCTACCAATATTATTCCACTACCCCATGATCCCTAACACAAAACACAAGCATTTTAGTGCAAAATCACTGTTCATGTTGTCAGCCATTAGCCATTACAGTCACCAGCAACACCACGTTTACCCCGACCGTCAGCCACATTATGTTACACAAAGTCCCACCTCTAACCTAATATCACTCATTGATTGGCTTTACTGTATCTTGCCAATGTAATATTATCCATCCATCGGGTACCAGGAGATACGAGAGGAGCATGCTAGCTTGTAAAACACATCTGCACTTGCACACTCTAGTGGTCGCTAGTTGGCCAGGAGCTCCCTTTGTCACTGGTGGCTGTCAACCTGTTGGGCATTTTCTGCTTGGGTCACGTAATGTCAACTTGACAGTGGTTTTATTTACATTAACATTTGTATCTGTGTCTATGTGCTTGCATGTGTGCATGTGTGTGTGTTTGGTAATTCGGCACAGCAAGCATGTCGGAGAATAGAAAACTGGACTTAAGAGACTTCTTTAGAAGTCAAATTGTAAGTTACTTAAAAAATATAGAGAGTTTTAATTTTAAAAAAGCTTATGTTTAGGGATGGGAATTGATAACAGCTCCATCAAAGTATAGATATCACGAGTCTTTTTGCTAAACAATTCCCTTATCAGTTCCTTCCACTGACAGGGTTCAGAAGTGGTCAGAATTGTGGTTATTTTTTTAAAAAAAGGCACCTCCTGCACAATCTTAAGTGAGTGGAAACATCAGCAACTTTCAGAAGTAGATATCTATGCTGTGACGTGTGTGTGACATTGTTGCCAGTGAAAATGTACAGGCCAGCAATTGCTCACATGGAAAATCTGCAGAAATCAATTACGGGATTGTGAAAGAACAGGACTGATTAAGCAGGACCGTTAAAAGCACTGGTATCATTAAAACCTAATCAATTCTCATCTCTACTTATATTTAATGTCACAGCGATACACATTTTGGTGATTCTATTTATCATCCATGTATTATTTGTGTGTTGAAAGGCTTATCTGTCATAATTGTGAAACTGTGTTTTCTTCTCAGACAATTACCTTACCATCAAAGTTTACGATTGTTGCATCCCAAATTGTTCCCCTGTTCAAATGTCATGAATCAATATATTTTTGTCAGTGGACAGATAGTAGAGATGGAGGAGAAGAGGCTGGAGGTATAGTATATAGAACAGTTTTTTTTGTCTGAATAGGATAGTAAACTTTGTTTGATCAGCTCTACATGACATGAAATGACAGTCATAAATATAAAACACATCAGCTTTCAGGGGTGCTGCCTTGGAGCACTTTTATGTCCCCACCAAAGCTTATGATCTTGTTCATGATCATCAAGTGTGCTGCCCGCTGTAGCAGTAAAGAAGTCCCTCTTGGGTGGTACAGATCCAGCCACTTTAATTTTCCCCTCCAAGCCAACTGCCTGCCAATTGTCATCCAGTTACCAGTCAAATACCTGCCAACTGAAGCCCTCCCATGTTTGTGTCTATTTTCAGTGGAAACACGCCTATTCGTGCATTTTTACGATGTCTCTATGAGATGTGCTAGAGTAGCAAGTTTTACACTACAAATTCACACAAAAGTGGCTTCAAGTTTACAATTTATAACTACTGGAGAGGGCCGGCCTCACCTTTGACCCACCAGGGACCAGACAAGATCCTATCAGGTAAAGTGGGGGAGCTTTGAGGCTGCAACTGTATGGATTTGGACAATCAAATTCTACCAGCTGATTAGCATTCCACCCTTAACTTATGTAAGACAGCTTTAGGTAGGAAGGGAAAATGTTATTGTGGATGCTAATAGCAGGAAGGACACCTTCTGGACGCCTCCCATCATTAAATTTCTGGGTTCAACTGGGGCTTCAGGGACTCTATTACACATCTGCTCCGGAAACATCTGGGGAATTGTAGGAAAATTTTGTTTGGGAGAGGACTGTCTGGACCATCTTGCTTAGTTTTCTGCCAAAGACAAGGCCATGAAAAAAAGAACATAGGTGACGGATGGATATTTGCAAAACATTATTCACAATTTTAGAAAAGCTCACACCAGTCTGAAAACTTTTCTTTGTGAATCTTCTACTGCATGCAGCCTGTACTGCCCATTTATGAGTAAGAGAGCAAATGATTGATTTTTGCCATACTGCAGGGGATTATAATGCGGAAATGAGCCAATGCTGAAAATACATGTAATAGGAAGTGGGCAAAGGCTTAATGGATCTTAGCAGACTGCTCTTAGTGGCTTTGAATGAAGTTTGCTCTGTGGCCGGAAAGCAGAGCAAGGACAAACAAATTCTGCCCATCTGATCTGATTGTTTGCTGTTGTGTGTGTATGGATTGTTCCACAGTGCTGCCACCAATTACTTACAGGCTTGTTAGCTGGCACCACAGCTGTTACGCTCACCTCCCCTCAAGACACAGCAGGGGTACTTACAGCTCCACCAGAAATGTAGGCTATTATCTGCAGTTATATCAGACATCCACTGGGAAGCTTGTAGGGCTAACACCCTAAAGCACATCAACGCTGTTAGCTTGATTGTGAGCTGAACTTGGAGTGATGAGGAAATTGTTTTACATATAGCCTTGTGTGTTTTCCTTTAGCATGCTTTGGGGAGCAAAATTTCACTATCAGCGAAACTACAGGGGGCTGACAGTCTGTGGGATTGGTTGTGGCAGCTGCTGCTGTTTTTCTTCCTTCACTCTAGATTATTTTTATTTATGCAGACTCAATTTCAGTTGACGTTTCAGTCACTGATTTGAGGGGGGGTGAGGTGAGGGGGATGGGGGGGACAAAAACCAACTGTCTTTGCGGTCTGCTTCAGAGATATGAATGATTAAATACACAGGTTGCATGACGGCCACATCACATGTCAGATCCAGCTCACAACACCAAAGCTGTCAGACCAAGTGTCTGTGGTAGATGTTTGCTGTGTCTGACTGCTTCCACAGGCCTTTCTCTCTGTAAAATTTACCTGAAAAAGGCCTAAAGGATAGGTTTTCTGTTTCCTTGGCTTTAAAAGTCAAAGATTATATACAGGAAAAGGCAAAACAGACAGGTCTTTAACAATAAATTAAGGAGAAGAATGTTTTAAACAGGCTACATTAAAATGAATTCATCTTGTGAGCTGATAACTCCCTTTAAAGTAACTCCATTCATAATTTTGACCATGGAAAAATGTCAGAATGAAATCAATTTTATAACTAGAAAAGCACTCAGAGAGCGTAGACCTCTGCCAGCACCACAGTTCGCAGTCATATTGTGATTTTTACCATAAATATTAGTCTTACCTTTATTTCATGTCAATATTTAGAAACTGAAAATTTCATCAAAATCCATCCATTACTTTTTGAGTTATTTTGTTCACAGACGGACGGATGGACAGACAAACAAACTCTCCTGAAAACATAACCTCCTTGGCGGAGGTAATGAAGAAATGCCAACTGGATTTTATTTGAAGAACACAAACAGGAAATGTAACCATATTGTGTAGCATGTCTACAAAGTGTTCTCCATAAGCAAAATTAACATTTCTGTTATAACAAAATTTCAACTTCATTAGCTCGAATCAGTCATTGATAAAATGCTCCACATCTTTAAAAAAGGTCCAGTTGGTTGTTAAAAACTGACTTAAGTAGCAGTCACATAGTATCGTTACAATTTGTTTATGCCAGTTGAGAAAAAAAATTCAGGTGAATAAATGAAATGCTCAAATGACTAGAACTGCCCAAAATTAAAAATGTGACATTGGTATCAGTAGAGAATTGCCCTAAAAGCAGACTTTTAGAATCACCAAAGACATTTCTGCAGATATTTTCTACAGGTGTTTTATCCTTATATATCAGCATCAACTTCATTGAGGTCTTGTATTTCTATTTAAATTCAATGTTTGAGTTCCAAAAACTAGGGATGGGTTCTTCCTGAAGAATGGTGAATCTGTGTCTATAGCTTTGACATGAGCAGATGAGGCCTCGTTTTATTGTTACGGTGAAAAGTAGGTGTTATCCATAAAAACAACTATTAGGCACCACCATATATTGGTACTGATAAGGGGATAGGCCTAATGCTGCGTTCACACCGGATGGGAATTGGCGTCAATCGACGCGCGTAACGCCTGTGACGCGCCGCGCTTAATGCCCGAGGCTGGACGCTGGACATTTTGACAAGCTGAGGGACGACGCGCGTCCTGGCGCAGGCGCAGTAGAGAGCCGGAGCTTGTCAGACTCAGTGATAACCCGTGCAGGCAAATCCAGCTGGAAACGAATATTTACAGAACTTACCTTCAAAACCTGTCTCCTCAGCGACTTTCACTCAAGCCTGCTCCTTTTTGTTCCAGTCTCTGTAGAGTACACACGCCGAATAGTATAGCTCCGGATGATAGCAAACAGCGCAGATAAACCTCTCCTCCATCTTACAGAGGGCTTTGAGCGGGAGCAGGGGGACGTAGTGTCATACGTCATCAAATCAATGACGTCGGGGGGGGGGATGTCATCGCTGATTGGCTGCCGCGCCACAGCGTCAAACGAACTGGCGTCGAAAGTTCAATATTTTCAACTCGAGCGTCGGGGCGTCGAAGGCGTCAAACGCCTCGAGGCTCGACGCCTCAAACGCGCCGGACGCTCCAAACGCGCCGCTCCAAACGCGTCCAACGCGCCGCCCGGGCGAATCTGCGTCAAGACGCGCCTTTGCATTGACTTTGTATGTAATCTCGACGTGCGTCGAGGCGAATTTGCGTCCGGTGTGAACACACTATTAGAAGGTTTTGAACTATTAGCATAGTATGCATCCCTGCTCATAAGTTGTTCAAATGTGATTCTTAGAAAAACAACTTAAGTTATGAACATTTTCTTTTCTTGTTTTTTTTAAACATATTTTTGGGGCATTTTGTGTCTTTATTGATAGGAGAGAGACAGTGGATAGCCTTGTGAAAGGTGGTGAGAGAGAGGGGGAAGACACTCTGCAAACTGGCAACATGCTGGATTTGAACCCAGGCCAGCAGATGTATGTATATGGGACGTGCCTGGTTGCTAACCACTCCTCCAAACCAGCGCCCCAAGTTCCGAACATTTTCAACATTTTTTTGTGTGAAATTTGATTTGTTTTTCTAGGAGTATAACATTAATAACACAACAGTGTTGAGTGACCAGGGTAAAGGAATGCTTTGCTTTTGGAAGTGACCTGCCTACCTGACATGATAGGTTACTAAAATGCTAGCATGCAATAAAAACACAACAACAGGACCCAACATTTTATGTTGGGCCCTGAAGTGTAAGAACCAAACCAAACTGAAAACTGTGATCACAAAGGATTAGGGTTAGCTTTACTGCTGCATTCCTTGAATGCCAGTATGACAACAAACACATTCGTGATGATGTGTTTTTGTCATAATGTGTTCAGATTTTTAAGATGCAAGACTGATATTAAATACAATGTCTTGTGCAGTGTTGTGTGTATCACATTACAAAGTATCGGCTCAACGTTACTTTTCCCTCAGACAGATTTAACACAGATGCTGCCTTCTCATCCCCCCCCCCAATTATTTACCTCCCAGCTCCCAACAATAAAGCAAACACGCTTAATATAGATTTCCTTTTTAAAAAAGGAATATATCACATTAGGAAAGGAAATAGCTGGAGACTGCATGTTTTGGGCTTGATTTTATTGACCTGGTTGCTTATTTCAGAAGAAAAACTTTGAAGCACGCTCATTCCCCACGGTATGTCACATAATTTAGTATAATAAAGAGCACAAAAGCAAAATCTGTTGTGTTCTCTATAGTGCAACTTTTTCCTATACATTTAGGAACAGATATGGGGCTATGCCCAAAGTCAAGCAATGTAAAAGTTAGTTTTATAGTACTGAGTAATATAAAAAAGCTTCTTTCCATGGAGGGTAGCTTAGTAAAGTAACAAGTCACTTTTTTAAGAAGTAACAAGTAACAAGCAAACACTACTCTTTAAAAACAACCCCCCCAACACTGGTCTTGCGTATGTTTGCTTACCCTGTAGGTCTTTATGCAGTGCTGTAATACAGAGTTATTTGCAAACACTGAAATTTTGAACTAATTATATTGAAGTATTGAAGTATGTAGTGGATTCATTTCTTTTCATTGAAGCATTTATCAGGCCCTGTTGAACTGAGTGAAATGCCATGTAAAAGACATATTTTACTTTCCAACCCTCTACAGAAAAACCCAGAATACATTCTTAACTGGCTCTTGGCTTCCTGTAGCCCATGTTGGACCTCCAGCCCACACACGAAATAAAACATGTCCTTCCAACATTTTCACCAACCAGCTGTAAGTTGGAGTCTTTTTCTGCAAAACATTCTTCTTCTTATTATGCTGCATCCAACTTCTTATTTGATAAAGTTGTTTTGCCTCAAATTGTGTACTGCTTTTACCTGCATCACCCTCCAGAAACAAACATTTCTTATATAAGGAGTTTTGCCAGAGGCTGCTTCCCGCCACGAATACACTTCAGCTACATGGGGGTGCTGTAAGGCTGAACTTCACAAATGTGAAAAATAAAAAATGAATCACAATTAAAAGGGTTCTTTTAAACACTTACCTGAATACATGTTTGTAACGTTTCAGTTTAATAAATGCAAAATGTGACTGACTGCTCGAGGATAGATACACCGCTATTTTTGCTCCAACTGTTGCCGTTATAGCCTGATATATCACTCTAATGGCAACAGTGCTGTCACTCATATGCTCTGAAAACGATGTGCTTTGTATGTACATGCCTATCATGGGGACATATTTGAAGGATCCAGTCTTTTGCCTGACTGATTGTGAAAGACTTTTTAAAGGGATATTTCAGTATTTTTCAGACTCACCCTACCAGTAAGGTACACTGCTGTTGACGGAGAACCGTTATTTTACGTAATTGTTTAAGTTTAATGTAATGAAAACTTAAGAGTGCATAACTTTTCCAACAGAGAGTACTTGTTTGCCTCTATCTTAAGGTTAAGGAAAATGGCTTTTGTTCTTACAAATGTACACATTGATTCTGCAGGAGTTTGCCACTTTTTTGACCCCCTGAATGTCGTTTTGAAGATTTTTTTCTCTTGTATTCTCTTAGTTCTTAAAGGTTACCCCATGCATCTACAGTAAACGGAAGTCCAGCACCACTTGAGTCAAAGTTACTCATATATGGTTCAGTATTTGTTTCCTATGCTGTTGTTGTGTCTTCTTAATCCTAAAACCAAAACAAAAGATTAACTGAATCAATGTAGGTAATTTTTGACTTCCCACTTTGGTCTAAGCCACCTACTAGGAAGTCTGACATCTTCAGCTGCCCCAACTTTAACAGCTTGTAACTGGAACACATTTCAGTGGAATGTGATGTTATTCCCACTTTTGGCATCCGACTATGAGGTAAATAGAATCTGCCATTAGCCTAGACTCATGACGTTTGTTTTGTTCAGTTGAGAGCCCCTTGCACAGCTAAATCTGTATTGACAAATGAACACTGTCAGAGTTAATATTTATACTTCTCAAATGTCTAGACGGGTTCACATCACAAAGTGTCGTTTTCACTCTTTTTGGAGAATTGGTACTTAGACTCACAGTGTGCAATAGTTGAACTGTGTAACTTTTAGCAGTGTGACTTGATCAACACTTCTATGTAGTGTTAGGAATGCACTCTCTTAGAGTATCTTTTTTTAACAACTTAGGTGTTAACTCCATGGACAATGCAAAGTGTAAACACTGTTGTATTTACTGTATTTAAAGGTGTAGTCAGGGATCTTCAAATCTTCTAATCTAATGCACTATTTGTCAAAATCACCGTATTTCTCCCAAGATGTCACCACTGACAGCATGTTGAAAAAAAAGTCTGTTTAAATACACAGCCTTGGCTCTGAATTTCAGCAGGTAAATACTGTGGCTCGGGCCGAGTTACCAAAACAGCGTACACCCCCACACATCCAGGGGGCAATCATACTCATGCGCAGATCAGACGGAGGGGGGAGGGAGAGTAGTAGGTTGCGTAGCGTGCGCAGTTAACGTAAGAGAGAGATACAATAGGTGCAGTAGCAATGGCTGAAAAACAGCCTAAGAGAAAAAGGTCAGAGGAGTTAAAAGTGAAAAGGAAGGGCTATGACAATGAAAGAGCGAAGACCCGGGTCAACATTGGTGTTGCTTTCCGACGGTGGAGGGAACTCTGCGTATTGAAAGACCTGAAAACGGACGTGGATGTTGCCGGCTTTCTGCTGGATAGGTAAGCAACATTAGCTTTGTGGTGCTTCACATAACAGTAACAGCCGTCATGCATTCATCTTATTGTCTAATCTGCCAGAATGGACTGTTGTTGTGATGTTATCAATAACGGTAGTCGAGTTGTCTGACGAGTCGGGGTTACCTTAGCTACGTTGGTCAGCTTCGCAGTTTCTACGTCCGTTTCCATGACGATGCACGTCCATCAGCTTTCGGTGGTGGAGCCAGGGGTGAGGTATGAAGGGAGAGTTGGGACTAAAATCGTTTATCAACAACCTCTCCACTCATTTTCTCCCACATCGCTGACTACACCTTTAATGGGGAACATTAGCTGCATTTGAGAACAATGTTTGGTTAGAGCAGATATATTTAACAAAAAAAACTTTGTACTGCAGTTTCCATGATGTGGACTAGTGGCATCTCTTGATACTTATCTAGTAATGGGTGGGATGATTGACTCTGCGAGTGTCACTTTCAGATTCAGAGAGAAAAGTTAAGCAAGTAAGATCCAACAGTGGCGCCTATGGTTTTTATTTACTTTAACACAATTTTTATACTTGACATCAACACATTTTCATTTTCGTAAATCTCTCAGAGATTTGACTCCATACAGAGTATAATTTATTCTGAAGTGGCTAAAATGTGTCATGATTGATATTTTAACACTCCTAAAATTGCATTATGAAATTCTGCATACCATGCCTTTCAGCTACCTTCATTATCAGTAGTCTTTCCATTGAAGCTATAAAATACAAAATCTTGAATTGAGTAAATCGTTTCTGCCTCTTACTGTCAAGGTTTTAAGATAAATTCAAATTCCTTTCATTATCTATCATCTCAAACTGAATACCTTAATGTCATGTACCTTCATAATATGAATTTTTAAAATGTTGAATACATGCTCCTGAAATTTTTGTCATGTATTGACATAGTTTAGTAACAATAAGGGAAAGCAACCTCTTCTGTCAAATTTTCAGCACTGGAGATATTGCTCATCGTTCAGTGGTGAGGCAACATTACCAAACATTTGTACATGGCATTGATAACATGAATAAATTGGGAACAAAACATAAACTTTGTGAATGTTCCAAGTCTTGAGACCTGTGTGGTTATGAAATGGCTCCTTTATAAGTTCCAGGAACATACACTGAGAAAGTGTTGTCAAATTACAAAAGTAAAGTTTGTTTTTCTCTTCCTCCAAAAGGAGTCAGGAGTTCAGATCTCTACAGGTTCCCTGCTGCAGAAAAAGTTACACGTGGCGCTGCAAAGTCAAGAATTGCTGGTAGAAATCAGCGGGGAAACATTTTGAAGCCAGGTTTGAAATGTGCTTCCATGAGACACGGGGCAGTTTTTATTCCAGCTCTGAAACTAGGTCCTTGCCAAGTCGCTTCAAATGATGGATCGTGTCACTCAAAAAAGAGGAGAAAATAGAGAAAAAAGGGAAACAAACCTTGCCTGCAATGCATGTTTTTTTCTGAAGAAATTCTTATACACAGTAGGGCAGAATAATTTAGCATGTATGTAATAAATGGTGTCTGATATCCTGAGAAATGGGATAAATTAAAGAGTGCAGAACAAGTTTTGATTGAAATGAGGACCACTTGGGCCTGTAATCTCACAGCTGCTTGGGAAATTTAAACTTGAGATTGAAGCAAGTTGAACCACTTTCTCTGCAAGTTATCTTCAAAGCTGCACACTGCGGACTGCAGTTTGGAAGTTTGTGTCTCCCACATAAAAACTCTTGCTGAGAAGCAGTAAAACCCCTTGAACTGACCTTGAAATGTCAGGCAATTACCTCCCATCTTTCAGAGTAAGCAATGGACAGACTTGAGTGTTTCTCTTTTTAATGTTGACGTACTGACAGCCAGGTGTGTATGTCCTGTTGAAATCTGTTAGACAGAAGTTTCTAAGCAACTTACTTAATTCCCAAATGCTCAAATGCTGCCAAAAAAAGTTTGTGTTGATTTTTTTTTTTTTGCTTTGTTTCTTCTTTCCAAGACAAACTTCACCTACAGCAGCTGTGCTTATAAACTCCCTGACACATGGTGAGTGATTGCTTAACAGCCAGTGCAACTGTTACAGGGTTATTGCTTACATCCATTGTGTTAATTCAAGGGTACAAGATTATAAAGTTGGAAATAAAGACGAGAAGTAAAGAGTTGAGAGGATGGGCATGAGGAAACGCTGGATTAGGAGCATAGTAATGAACACAAAGAGAGCTGGGGGACAGGAATAAATGAGAGTAACCAAGACGCACAAAGGGAGGGGAGAGGGGGGAATGGAAGAGAGAATTACAAGAGCAAGAAGAGGTAGAAAAAGAGGAGAGATACGCAGTGAAGAATGAAACGAGAGAAGACAAAAGAGAGAAGGGAGTATTAATTTGAAAATATGGAAAAGCAGCAGAATATAATACAATAAGAGAGGGGTGCCTGACAGAGGGAAGACAAACAACCGGCTTGTATGACAAAGTGTTAATAACAAAAGCTTGAAGAGAGAGGCAACAACAAATTCAGAAAAAGGCTGGTGACTGAAGTCAAAGAAGACAAATTAAACAGTGGGAGAGGCTAAACTATTAATTTAAAACCTGCGAGTGTAATTCAAAACGAGTCAACTTTTGTGAAAACCATTTTAAACATGCACAAAACCTCAGAAATGTTCTCAACAAACACAGTGTGTGTATTCTGTTGTGAGGGGATCCTAAAACAGAACAATAGCACAAAAAAACTTAAAGAATACTTGCTTGCTTTCCACCTAGCTCTGCTGCCTCCCATTCTAAAGGGATGTTATGCAAGTTTTATGTCATTTAGTGTGTCTAACATGAACATCAAACACTCCTATAAACAACACAAGAGGTCAGGACCATCCGCTTTCTACTTCTCCCTCTCTTAATAGCATAGCAGCTGCCCAGAATGTTTTGTTCCCAAGGTCCCTGCAAAATAGACCTACCAACGTCCTGGCATTGTTTCTTCATCAGTTGAAGCCTATAGACTCGTGACAGCAGCAGAGACGTCAGAATGACTGCAGAATTGTATTTATTTATTTAGTTGGATCCCCGTTAGTGGCCCATTTAATGGTCACAAGTCTTTCTGGGGTCTTTTAAAATATTTCATTCATTGACTGCAGAGCTGTTGGCATCATGGTGCTGAGCAACGCTGAGCTGACCAATTATCACAGAGCAGACCTGTCAACCAAACAGAGAGAACTGGGCACACATGAGCAAGAATGCCTTGAAATAAAAGTTAAAGGGACTGTGAGGAGAATCTATTACCGGCAACGTAAAGACTCTGCTACCCATGAGCACGCGCGGCGACTGTCGTAATGCTGCGTTCCAGTAACCTCAGAACTGGGAGTGACATCATCTCCGACTCATCAGCGTTCCAGTTGAAGTTGGAAAAAAACATGCCGATCTACCAGGCTATTGTTAGATGTTGTTAGCACGCCCTGCGTTGTTGTTCACAAATATCACATGAAGAATATGATTATCACTATGGCAGCATTTTTGTAAATATAAGTCTAACAATACTATGTATACAGCTGATCTAGAGCGACACACCCCAGTCTGAAGTGCAAATAAATTGATTATTACAGGAGCTAAATAACTGTTCATACTGGGGGCATCCATCTTCGATTGTCAACTCGGGGGTGGCGAGGTTTTACCGAGTTCCCAGTAGGAAATTCTGACTTCGGGGGACGTTCCAGTTGCAGTTTCCTACTCGGAACTCGGAAATTCCTACTTCTGACTACAACTGGAACACACCAAAAGATGTGATCCAAGCGAAAGCGTGTGCTTGTTGTTTTGGTGCTAATGAATGAAGCTCGGACCTTCCTCAGAACTTTGATTGCTTTACGGCTTCTTTTTCAACAACTTACAGGATGCCAAGCAACCAGGTAATGTATCTCTTTCTTGTTACGTAGCAGTAGTTTATGTGACAACAAGCAGTTTTTGGAAAACTTATTATCGTAGTTTTGTAGCCGGCTATATATTGCTACTTACAGCCTGGTGCTCTAGGATGTGTCCGAATAATATAAATTTGCTCTGGTTTTAATTGTCTTGTTCCCGAAGTTGAGTACCCAGGCCAGTCCAACCCTGTCCGACCAGACCGCGCTAAGCAATAGCATTTATAGATAACCTATTTTGATGCTGTAAAACTCATCTTTAAGTGTGCTTCGATCAGGCATGTATCTAAAATTGAGACTTTTTTGTAATTACTTGGAAACTCCTCACAGTCCCTTTAAGTACTTTTGGAGTTGGGTTGTACCAAGTGAAGTGGCTGAAAACGGCCCCTTGCAGCAATGCAACTTTCAGAACGATATGCGTGGACCGGTCAGGTTTACTGCTGTTGGAAGGTACAAAAATTTTCATTACTGTGTGAGTTTTATATAAAACAAAGTTGTCTCGAATGCATGGTTAGTTGCAACTTATCAGAATGCTTTATACTTTGCTGTGCAGGCATTTAGTCTCTGTTTTGTCACTTGTTTTGTTGCAGCAATTGGCTATGTGTTCCTCTGCCTGTGCACACTGATCACCCACTAAGTCTTTTTCTAAAGAATCTCTTCTTCCGTCCACTCAAAAAAAGAAAAAAAATCATTCACAGTTAAAGGAAATTTATCATCACTTGATTTAAAATCATGCAACTTGGTTTCAGTAATAGTTTTCTCTGCCCTTCTTGTGTGTTAATGAGTACAAAGCTTGAAACAGCAAATCAACAGAATCATAGGCGGAACAACAATCTGCCATTTACTGCATCGTAAAATAGGGACAAACACACAGATGTCCTTACCTACAAAGCAATGCACCTTACCAGTGGTCTCAGGTTGATTGTCTTTCAGGAGCAGCACTGCTGGGAGCCTGTAGTACCCTAAAATGTAATAATTTACCGATAATGTATTAACGCCTGATAGTGTAACCAGATTTGCACTCTACTCAATGAAAAATGTAATAAAACCTGATAATGTAATAATTAAACCAATAATGTTACAAAAATATCCTGACTGAAATTATATTAACATTTTAAGTGGTATTGTAATTAGACGATTAAAAAAATTAAGCTGATTAATTACTTGATTTATAATTAATTAATCTAATTAATCGCATTTTAATCTCATATCTGCTTGAAGTACCCAAATAAAGAATTTGAATTCTAGGATATTACAAAATTGTAGTGCATAACTAATCAAATGAATACACTAAGAAGTGAAGATTTGTAAATCCACATTTTTATTGGTGACTAGATAAAACCAAAGTCAGGGCAACTTGTCCAGAAAATTCTAAGCTCAATCAGGCAACTCAAATTACACTTTAAGTGTGTTTCATAAATCAAATTCAAAATAAGAAAAAGGTCGATGACATCCAGAAAAACAATTAGGCCTGATGCATTATTTAAGAATTCAGTAAATATAGATGAATAAATTCAAAAATACAATAAGACTAAGTCTTATAGGCCATTCCTGTTGTCACCTGGGCTTTGTTTGGTTTGACTAGAGACACATGTGTGAAGTGACGTGCCACTGCCATGTACGGGTCCTCCAGCTGGACAATATTAAAATGTTTGTGTGCTATGATTAATCTTGCGATTAATTTTTATAACTCTTTAATTTGCGGTGTAATTAATTAATCTAATTAAAGCACTAAAGTGACAGCCTTAATTGTAATACTTTATGACATTATTGGGAATTTATTGCTGAACTTCCTGTAAAGAGCTGACTCTCTTTCACAGGTTAATCTCATAATATACAAAAAAAAATCCCAATATTGCCATAAGGTATTACAGTACCAGTCAGGATATTGTATTACATTATTGGTTAAGTTATTACATTCACAACCTCGCCCCCCCCTACCTGTCTGATCTCCTCCACATCGCCACCCCCTCTCGCTCCCTCAGGTCGTCCTCCTCCCTCCATCTCTCTGTGCCCTCCACCCGGCTCAGCACCATGGGTAGCAGAGCTTTCAGCCGCTCTGTTCCCAAACTCTGGAACTCTCTCCCCCCGGACCTCAGAAACATCGACTCCCTTCCCCACTTCAAATCAAAACTCAAAACCATCTGTTCCAAACTGCATATTCTCTTTAATTTTCCACCCTCATTTAACTGTGTCACTCTTGGACGTTGTTTTATTTATTTTAATTGAGATTTTAATGCACTGTGTTTTTTATTATGTTCTGTAAATGTTTTGTAAAGTGTCCTTGGGTGCTTAGAAAGGCGCTTTTAAATAAAATGTATTATCATTATTATTATTATTATTATTATTATTATTATTATTATTATTATTATTATTACATTAACAAGTTTAATTACATTTTTGATTGAGTTTAGTGGAAATTTTGTTACACTATCAGGTGTTTTTACATTATCAGTAATTTATTACATTATAGGGTGCTATAGAGCCATTTCATTTAATTCACTATCTGGGGTATCAATATATTGGTCAATTCCTTGTTATGGTGCAAAATGAATGAAGGTGAAAGCATCTGCCAACCATGTTTTTAATAATATAGGAAGTAAGTCTGAAGTTTGCAGATAATTCCATACCGTTGTAGTTGTGAACATAAAGCAGGCAACAAGCAATCCAGCTGTGTTATTCTTATGACCAGTGTTTAGGAAACCAATGTCATTAGATTCAGGTTGCAGAACTGAAACCACCAGGAGCTGCAATGGCATACAAAAAAATGCATCTTTTCTATGAAGTCACAGCACTGAGGTATTATAAATATCAAGTCACATTTTTCACATTTGTCTATATAATGCATGCCATATGAGCACTTTGAATGCAAGGAGGGTGGCTCTCCATTGAATTTTATCGATTAATTTTATACTGTATAACTACATATAATAGAAATCTGTGGGCTGAAAAAATGCCTTTCTGACTCATGTTTTCTTGTTCTTTAAAGCACAATAGTGTGACTTTGAAGGTGCTGGGCTGTGCTGCTGCTGCGATTACTGTAAGCTTGTCCAATTGGCCACACATAAAGGATGATGCTAGATCAACAACGTCTGTGACTAAAAGGCCAAAATATGCCCTGTTAGCGTGAGGACGTGTGAATCATATACTCTGTCTGAGCAGATTTAGGCATTGTTAGAACCAGTGGAAAGAAAGAGCGGAGGCTGAAATATTTGTGCTGTCTTCAGTCCTTCATTTGAAACAAAAAAATGTCAAAATCGTTGTGAGCATTGGACAGGTTTTGTGAGTCCGGACCATTTCTTCCACTGCTGTGACAGTTGGTTTGGTTAGACGCACACAGCTGGAAATAACTGACACGCAAGGAGGCGGTTGAGCGTGATGCAGAGAGGATGGTGGAGCCCGCTTTATGTGCAGCTGAAGGATGCTCAGATCATCACAGTATAACAAGGCTGTCTGTTTTAGCATGGTGTGGAGGAAAGCCTTTTTCCCTGGCCCAAGAAAACATTCACAAACGCCCACCCAGGACTTTTATCCCATCCCTTGAAACTGACGCTGGCAATAAACTAGACAACTTTTAGATAAGCGATAGTTAAAATCACAGATATAAGGGCAGCTTCAGTCGTTTTTTTTTAATTGAAAATCCAGTAAAAGTGCACACTAGGTGATTCAAAAAGACCCCAAGATCATAGCTAGAGAGTCAAAACCAAATGCAGCGACAGACCTGCTATTTTGAAATTGACGCAAGATCTCACAGAAACTGGTGAAACTCAAATGTGACCTTTGAAAGAAAACAAATATGAGGGAAGCTCAATGGTCAGGAAACCAAATATGATTTACTGTTGCATGTTTCAACAAAAGATTAATGCAGAATCCAGTTGTATTCTTGTATTGTAAAAAGACAGAGAAAAAAAAAACTGTATTTTCTTTTGTAGTCACATGTGGTCGAACAGTGAATTATACTTTGGTACCCTGGCCACCATCATGCTGAAGCTGGCTTTTAAATATTTAAGTTTGGTTGTTGTTTTGTTTTGAAACAATAACAACAAAGGATTAAAGACAGTATGGGGAGATCATGTCCAAAAATGAAGTAGTTTTGCTGCCGTGCTTTTCCATTTTGTGGGATGACATTTCCCTGTCTGCAAAACTCTAACTTCCTGGCTCGAAAGTGCTTTAAAAGCCCATAGTAGGCCTTTTCAAGTTTGATATGCAAGGTGTATTTTCTCAGTGTTTTGTTGCCGCTGTTTCAGCTTTTTTGGAAAGATTAATAGTCATCAAATCCAAAATAAGTCAAAAGTTGCAAAATATACTAAAGTTTAGCAGAACATTTTTATCTTCTCTTTATGTATTCATGAGTGGAAAAGGATTTGAAATCATCATATGCTGCTTTTATTTTTGTCTTTGCACATGTTTCAACTGTAATGGAATTGTTTGTTTAATTTCAAGCTCTTGTCTCATATTGTACTTTATGTTTCAACTCTGTCTACATTTTATGAGCAATTCATTTGCTTATTTCAATCATTTTTGCACAAGTTAAAAAATCTAGAAACAAATCTAATACTTTAATATGATAAACAAGGTATTAGTGACTTAAACACAAATACTTTCTGTTTTTTAACCTTTAACTCCCAGCTCAACTGTATGGCAGAAGTCAGTGGGATTTAAAGGTTTAAAAGCTAAAAGCTGTTATTATTATCAACATTATTATTTCAAATACTTACCTATTTACTGATATGATTTTTCACAGAAATAAAAAATCTGTTATTCATCCAAAACATTTTTTTTTGTGTTTAGGAAACTCAATATAATCTATTCTAAGTTGTTTTAAATTTTATTTTATTTTATTTACAAACACTTCTGCCTTTGCTAATTGACTTTGCCCTGCAATTTTATGTCATCGTGTAATGAACTGTTAACTTTCTAAACCTTAAAACCCCAAAACATCATATTTTTGTTTGTTTGTGGTTTTCTTTGTTTCCTGAAATGTTAGTTAAATCAGACAACAATTTGATTTGATCGGTTTTTAACATTAAATATCCCTGTTTTTATTGATGGCCTCTGCCAAACAGTTGAGCTGCTAGTTAAAGGGTTAATATAACTATCTGCATGATGCCCGTTAATAACAGAATCTTCCTTTTATCTTCCCATTAATATCTTGTTTTCCAGCCTCAAAGAACCCTGTGTCGACTGTGTTAGCACGAATGTTTTGGGCCACTGTAAGTCAGAGTTAGTATGCCACTCCAGTGTATCTCTCCTGGTCGGAAGTTCTTAATTACGAGCTTCTGAGGTTGCTGAGAGGCAGTATAAAGTACCCACTATTCTGTCTTCTCTAAAGCTGTAGGCCATGTCTGCTGGTTGAATTAATGATCGGGCTCTTGCATGAAAACGGATCAGGCTCACCCAAAGGGTACTCTGACCTGTCAGCTGGAATAATGACTGGAGCGTAGCGAGATCACTAATGAGAACAGTAAACAGTCAATTGTTCCCTCGTATGGCTGGAAGATAAAATAAGTCGTGCTGCAGCCCTGTTAGAGTGTAATACTGACTTAAAGTGCCAGGGAACAACAGGTTAGGACGCTTACAGAATAACAGCACACTGTGGCAAGTCATGGAATCTAAGTGTCGCATGTGGAAAAGAGGAAAAAGAAAAAAATCTTGAAAGTTGCACCAAAACAATTAGTTATGGGTAATGACTTGTCGGTTGAAAAAAAACCCTTCACACTCTGATAAGCAAGTATCTGAGATGCAATGAAGGCATGGAAGCAAGCAACAGGGATTGACACAATAACAACGAGCACAAAGGAAAATATGGAGACACTTGACGGATTAATCGAATAACAAAGATTGCAGGCAGAAAATACATATAATTAGAGCTGAGAAACAAAGGAGAAATCAAACGCTTTTTACTCACTCCCATTCAGAGACGAGGAGTCTTTAAAAACGAAATAAACAAGGACTTACATCATCCAATCCGGCTATCTGAGAGATAAAAGGCTGCTCAAATGTTTACACTGTCTGTTTCATTCACCTCTTAAGAGTGGGGCAGAGAAGGACAAATAGGAGCACAAATTGAAAACCATATTTATCTGTTTTTCAGATCACCACATGCAACCCCATATAATGAATCATTTCTCAAACAGCTCTCACACTGCCATTTGCGTCATGCAGTTCTCCTTTATTAGCTTCTAAAGGGAATTTGACATTGAGGCCATTTGATCTTTGACTAAAAAATGTGCTTTTACTGCTGTAATTTCCGATGTAATTTTGGATGCTGCTTAAAATGTAACTGTAGGGGTTAATTCTAGATCAAATTAAAAAGAAGAGTGCAATCATGCATTATAAAGATATGTCTTTTTCTTTTTTTTTCTTTGGTTTTTGTCCGAGGAGGAACTGGCTTATTCACAGTGCCATGTATCCCCCACACACACACACACACACACACTCTCCCACTCTGCCTACGAAGGATAGGGACAGCCGTGTATGCTTTAAGTGACATCAGCCGCTTCTTTTAGCCTGACAGAGAGGAGCGCGGCCGTCCACATGGAGCTTCACGGCACACGATCTGCCCCTCAAGTTCCCACTCTGTTCAACCAGAAGGAGCTGTGAGTGCAGCAGAGTGGATGTGATTTCTCGCAGACTTACCCACCTGCGTACTCCGCTCACTGTGCTCTACTGGGGACTGAGCCGGGGCATCTGCAGTGTGAGGTTGGGAAAACTGTGCTTACCTGATTTTCAGTGTTTGGAGGGGAAGAGCAGTCATGTCAATAGTGAGGCCAAATTGGCAGCATTTTAGACAAACACAAAACTCTAAAATAACTGCCACTAAATGTTGTGCAAATTTCTCCTCATCCTCTGAAAAATGTCATACTGTTCTTCTATGGCTGCTATTACGCTATTTTCACTCCTTACTTGGGAAGTGTTGAACTTGTGGACTGCTTCATTAACTTTACCCCCTGCCCACCACATCCTCTAACAAGCCCATAATAAATGTGATAGACTGACTGATCATCCATCCAATCACCTTCTGATTGTTTTTTTAGAAGGTCCTGCCCTCCCCAAACACTTTCTATGGGCTGTTGCTAAGATGGACAAGTGAAATATCCTGCTCTAGATACTGAACAGTCTGGGCCCTAATTTCGTGGCGCAGTGCAGGAGGCGCCGAGGTGGCGCACCCTGCACAGTGTTAATTTCGTCCGGTGCACCGCCGTATGCTGCCAATTTGGTAGACTGCCTGCGCAGAGATGGGTGTGACGGCGCACCAGGGGGAGGTGTCGGCAGATTCATGTCGGCGCAGTGACAATTTCATGCCAAAAACAGTGCAGAAAGTGCGCTGAAAGCTCGCCAGCTCCAACCTGGTCTAATAGCGGTGCAAGCGAAGCGCACCCTCCGCAGCTGTAATTTGGTGACGGGCGCACATGTGCGCACACGTCAACAAAGCCTCAGAGGCAGGTTTCCAGAGTGTTAGGCCCATTTTAATGCAATAAAAAAATCACAGCAATCACTATTTAATATAACCGTCTGAACCAGCATATACAGTACATTTGTATCTATATTAACTGTCCCGTCACGTCTGATGTCAGATTAAAGCCATTTGTCATAATGGAAACTTTACCTGAAGGCAGCTGGAAGTTTGATGCACATCTTACAAGTCAACAATAAACAACCTTAACATCTGATACTGAGTATAAGTCTGGCTTCTCTTATTTCATTAAATTCAAAGAAAAGAGGGAGAAAAAAGACGAAGAAAAAAGAGATAAAATAAATGTATGCCACTAAGGATTTACCTGTGATTTCCCATATTCCTCTATTTTAGTTTTTTTCTTTTAACGTGATCTAAAAAGATGGAGCACATTATTGCAAGGAAGATGAGACAGAGACACCGGGAGAGTATGCAGTATATCACTAAAGGCTCTGAAATTTGGCAATGACAAACCAGGAGTGCAGGTGGATCACAAGCATTATGAATGGGTAAGCCAGCTGCTGTGTAACCGTCTCTTAATTTTTTACTCCTATTACATCCTATTACTTCGATTACATCCATCCTGGCCCGGGAACTGGCCCACACGGTGATGCGCTTCATGGCCTCCGATGTGCGCCCCAATGGCCAGTCTGTTCTCCCAGCTGCTGAAGTGAAAGCCGCTCTGGCCGTCTCCGCTGCCGGGTCTTTCCACCACACTGTGTCCGCGGCGGGGATCATTCAGACCAATCAGTCATTGTGCCTCGGCCGCAGCGCATTTAAAGGCAAGGAGAGGCGGTCATTTGATTGGTGAAGACAGCACTCTGCTGTGTTAAATCCACTCATGCCTTTTCTCCTCCCTCTCTGGCACTTGCGCAGAGGGGCAGTGACGGAGGCGTGGATGCGCCTCTCTGCGCTCCTCTGCCCCTTGAGTGCGCCTCTCTTGGCACTGCAGGAAACTTGCAAAGTGCGCTGGTCACACCCTGTGCGCGCGGCGAAGGCCGGAGCAGGACAGGTGCGCCTGCGACTGCACCTTGTGTACGAAATTAGAGCCCTCTATCTGGCATGTCAGGCTAGGTCAAGAGTCAGTGACGCTTAGCTCTGGAGCAACATATGTCTCTGTTTCCTAACTCTTATGCCTCTGGACAGAGGAAAAACTGTTTTTTTCTGCATGAAAGAAAAAAAGTCCTCTTTCATCTATAATTTCTGTATATTTAAGCATGATAACTACAGAATTCTTGAATTTGTTTTATTAAATAATCATTTTTATTATTTATGATGTTTCCAACTTTAATGTGCAATGTATCTTTCCTGGTTAGACCTTCAACTGTTTAGAGGAGGAGCAGGATGCTGCTGCTGCTGCTGCTGCTGCTGCATGTTTAGGGTTTCAAGCCTTCCCGAAAAGTGTAAAGTGCGAAACAGTGTAGGCTTTGTAAAAGACGAGAGAAAAAGACAGAGACAAATATGTGTGAAGATTGTGACCTTGGTTTAGTAGTGATGGGAGTTTAACTCTGTAAGGTGGTGTTTTTTTGATAATTACCATGTCTACTTTGTGATACCTGTCAACAGCTGTCTCTCCGCCCTCGCTCCCTTTTCTTTTTCTCACTCATCAAGCTATTCACTCAGGTATGTGAGAGTTAGGCCTGCCTGTCAAACTTGTATATGTCATTTTTTAAGTAAATATAAAAAATTATAAGAAACTGAATCAATTCTGAACTGTACATTAATGTGAAAGTATTAAAAAATATCAAATTCTATACATTTGTTACAGTTTAAAAATAATTTGGTGTATTACTAAAGTGGGATAAGCTTCAAAGACACACAAAAATTGATTTAAAACAGACATCTCAATGATCTCAGGACTACCTCATGATAAGCAGAAGAGATCTGGGCCCCCCTTAAACCAATGGTGCTTATGGAAGGGGAACATTTAGAGGAAAATGAGGACAACTTAAACTCCCCAAAAAGGTGCACATAATCCAGGTCCAGGCACTCAAAATGCTTGAAAATACATGTAAAAATGCTGGCATACAGTAATATGACATAGGAACTTAACAACATCCTCCTTCTATTTTTTCAATACAAGGGACATCACTTTAATGCCCTTACCCCCCATGGTCCATCAAACGTCTGTAAACCCCAGGATACAGACACCACGTCAGTATTAAAGGGGCCACACTGACCAGCTTCTCCCGTGGTTTTGTTACCTTCCAAGAGGAGTGCTTCACATGACTCCATATCAGAGACATTCGGCCATCTCTTCAAAGTGGATGTCTGAATGGCTACTGTGCATTGTATGATGTTAGATGAGGACTCTTATTGTTAGAAAACTATGCTTTCAATTTTGCCAAAAAAGTCTATACAACTCAACAACTTTCACGTTTTTTTCCGAGGCTTATGTCTTAAATCTGCAGACAAATGTTGATGTTTAAATTAATTACTACCTGGGAAAGTACTGTACGGGCACTATAGATATTTGAAGAGCATGTTTTTTGTTTTTTTTGTTATTCAGAAACAAATAGAAAAAGAAGAACTCACACACACTGTCTGGAATTATGCTGACACCACATAGCTTAGATCTGAGATATTTTCATTAGATACTGAACATGTAGAAACAAAAACTATACCTAATGAAGGTGAGACAGACTGAAATGACATAATGTGACTTAGTGGTGCAGGATAAGTCCAAAAACGTAGCAGTGAGTCAGCATTTAGGACTTCGGTTTCCAGTCCTCTAGGGTAAATTTGGTATATGGTTTTGGACAGCCTGATAAAAGGTACTTGGCGACCATAAGCACAGAAGATCTTTAATGTTTAATGGGATTTATTTAAGTGCATCTAATGTTTCCTGCTTCTGAGCTTTAAACTTATCATTGTGTGTTTAAAACGAGAGTTGCTAACAAACTGCTACAAGGACTACAAAAAGAGCCAGTGATACAACATAAGCATTTTAATTATCCATTATTCACACACTATTGCCATTAGGACCAACTTAATCAGTTCTTAAGAACTTAAGAGGAAACTCTCAAACAAGTGGTAGCAATAAGACATTATTCATTGGAAATACTGTAGTTGCTTCTAAGTCATGTTGTAGATTTATAGTACTTTATTTGTAGCTTTTCACTCTCGATGATTATGTTCCATTTAAAGAAAACATGAAAGGTTTATTCATTTGTTAAGATAATCAAAAAGAGCAGAATACACAAGTTTCATATTCTTTTTGTTTGCTACAGATTGTTATCAGCAATGATCCAAAATGGCGAAAATCCTTTAGGTACTAACCACTCTAAGTCCAGACAAGCTTCAAGACATATTGCCTTAACAGGTACATTTACGATTTTGTGGGAGTTTTTGTGAAATGTTACATAAGGATAAACATCCACAGTAAAAGCAACATTACTTGAATCAAAATCCCTCACATTTGGTTTATATTAGTTTCCTCTGACAGTGTTGTGACATCGTAAAGTCATATTGTCAAGTATCTTTTACACCCAACTTTAACAATACTTAACTTACCCCTATAATATAGAGGATTTTAAACATAAAGCAACACAAGGTGCGGGAGCTTTTTGTTTGTCTTGAAGTTTTACCCATGGCCATCCCACCTGTCATGCATTCAGGCACGTAGAGACTTTTTTCTGCTTTGTTGATGACAAATACAGACATTCACATAGTCGACTCTGGCTACAGCTGGAGGCTGCTCACAATCACTGATTTTCAGAAGAAAGAAAATTAAGCTGGTTTTCACATACTGAGTGCTTTACCTCTGTTCTCTCCTCCTTTAGAGCTCATTTCACTTTATGGCCACCTTTTCCAAGTGGGGAAGTGTGTTCTACTTGTCCACTCTGCGGTAACTGGTCACTTCAGTGTAGTTCAGCACCATGTTTTAATAACAATAATACATTTTATTTATAAAGCTTTAACAGCTCTGCATTCATTC
This sequence comes from Scarus forsteni, assembly GCA_036419115.1. Taxonomy (NCBI): domain Eukaryota; kingdom Metazoa; phylum Chordata; class Actinopteri; order Labriformes; family Labridae; genus Scarus; species Scarus forsteni. The sequence goes on along the minus strand of JAZDUH010000130.1, from coordinate 22,198,725 downwards.
TCAGGTCTTGGATATACACTGGGTTTGCAACATTAAAGGTGTAGTCAGGGATCTTCTAATCTTCTAATCTAATGCAGTATTTGTCAAATTCACCGTATTACTCCTCTCCATCCACAAGATGTCCCCACTGACAGCATGTTGAAAAAAAAGTCCAGTTTCAATACACAGCCTTGGCTCTGAATTTCAGCAGGTAAATACTGGGGCTCAGGCCGAGTTACCAAAACAGGGTACACCCCCCGACACCCATGGGGCGATCATACTCATGCGCAGATCAGACAGAGGGGGGAGGGGGAGTAGTACGTTGCGTAGGTTGCACAGTTAGCGTAAGAGAGAGACACAATAGGTGCAGTAGCAATGGCTGAAAAACAGCCCAAAAGAAAAAGGTCAGAGGAGCAGATAGTGAAAAAGAAGGGCTATGACCATGAAAGAACAAAGACCAGGGTCAAATTGGTGTTGCTTTCCGACGGTGGAGGGAACTCCACCAATTGAAAGATCTGAAAACGGACACGAATGTCGCCGTCTGTCTGCTGGATAGGTAAGCAACATTAGCTTTGTGGTGCTTCACATAACATGTACATGTACCGTTGTTGTGATGTTATCAATATTGTCAGTCGAGTTTTCTGACGAGTTGGGGTTACCTTAGCTACGTTGGTCAGCTACGCAGTTTCTACGGCCGTTTCCATGACGATGCACGTCCATCAGCTTTCGGGGGTGGAGCCAGGGATGAAGGCAGAGGCGGGTCTAAATTCGTTTATCAACAACCTCTCCACTCGTTTTCTCCCACATCGCTGACTACACCTTTAAGCTTCTAGGATTGAACTGCTGACGCATTGTTGTTATGACAAAGCTGCAGGTCTATCAGAGGTATGGAGATGCTGAAGTCACAAATTTTGTTGTCTACATTGCAAACTTGTAAAAACACAGGTTCTGTTTAAACATGGCTTCCTAGTGTTCATACTTATCATGGTGTTAATTGGTATTATCATATTATCAATTCAGTTACTTTCTTAGCTTGTCTTGGATTTCATGATTGTTTCTATTTATTTTTATAAGGATTTAAGTGCTACCTAATAAAAATCCTGACAGAGGCCCTACATATAATTGTCAAATTCAAGATCACTGCCTATTAAGTCTGTCACCCAAAACTCAATATTCAAATATCCATTTCAGCATATGGGTAAAAATCTGCACTCATTCTATAAATATAAATTTGTATTGAAAATTTACCATTCTTCAGCACATAAGGGCTCTTGAAGCAGTGATCCATCTGATCCAGTGGGGGGACTTCCCAACACAACCCAAAAGTCTGTTTCTGTCTTGGCCTCAATGATAATGAAGTACAACTGAGGAGAGATGAAGTAACTCCGAGTTAGGACTTAAAAAAAGGGGGTTCAGCTGCTACTTGGCTAATGTTAGCACGCTAAAACAGCAAACATAGATGACAACCGTGGTAAACAGTGTGACTGTTAACCACATGCACATTATCACTTTGAGTGTTTCAGTAAGTAGACATAGCCAGAGTTTGTGCCTTAATTACACTCTCACAGAGCTGTTAGCATGAGTGTACACCTCGAGGGATATTAACCAAGCCTGTTTCAAATAAAAGCCAGGGGCACAGCATTTCTCACAGACTGAACGAGCACAGACAGGGTGTATCTCATTTGCATTGATTGCTACAAAATAAGATCTTTTGACAAGCTGTTTTGACATGTGTAATGCATGTCTCCACTCTGACAGGAACATAGCGTAAGAGAAAATGTATTCTGTTGCTAAATTTTGAACATTTGTTGAGCAGGAACTTGTTGAAAGAGAGGAAAACTTAGTGTGAGGAGGTGTCTGGGAGGGCTGGGGAAACTTTAAACAGCTTATTTCTCTTAACAGATAAAAAGAAGTGTATAAGGCCCCCCTCATTAAGTTATAGTTGCTTTTACAATCCTATCTTACTGGACTGGAGCTGCTGTCAGATGTTAAAAAAGCTATAAGACCAGCAGCAGGGAACAAAAACAGATGCTTCTTGCATTTCTTCCTTTTGTTTGTTTGCTATCCGGGGATCAAGTTTTGGAAGAGCAGACTCACAGTATGCTATTTCTTTTAACATCACATTTTTCTTCATATACTGTCCTTAACTTTTAGTCCCTCTCTGCTTGTTTTTTGATTTAATACCTGCTCAGAGTAGTCACAGACAGATTGAATAGCTATTTGCATGATTTTCCATTCCACCTGCTTCAATTTAATGTCTATTAGAACACTTCTGTTCTCTCATGCTTTTGGCTGTTTTTGAGTAATATTTGTAGTACTTTCTCAGTGCCTGTTTTTATCTCCCATGAAGCAGGAATTGAATTGAAATATTTAATTTCTAAAAAGACTATTAAAAGCGACTTGTTTTGAGCTTTACAATGGTGGCATTCCTCTAATTTTGGTGGTGCTGGAACCGAGTGATCCCCAAACAAATCTGATACGGATGGGAGTATTTCAAAATTAAGTGCTTAAAAGTTGATCCTATATCTTCAGTACTGTATAAGTTGCTCCGGAGTATAAGTTGCAGCAGACTATAAGTTGCATGTATTTAGTGCTCTGATAAGGACGCAGTGGGCCTGGTATGAAGCAGTAACACCAAGGCCCACTGCGGGGGTCTCAGTAATCTGACTCTCACAGACCTCCACTTCTTCCTCACTATTGACCAACTGATATTTAATTACTCTCCAATCTCCTCCCAGCTGTTTTTTATTTACATTTGTTTGTCGGGTGAATTAACGTCATACAGATATTTGAAATTTCTAACTAACAGAGTTTCTCTTCAAAAAGTTCCACTATTAATATTTCTTCTTCGTGTCTCACTAGAGCTTCATGATGGGTAGTAACAGCAACACTGCCCCAACAGTTTCCAGTGGTACTGCTCTGTTTGGCCCGTATCTGTAAGCTTTAAGGAAACATGTGGAAATTTGAACATGACTGACCACAGACAGGAGGCTTCATATGTACCCAGATCCGTCTTTAATTTTGAGTATAAATGGGCCTGTAACAAGTCTCTCTTAGCAGCACAGTGTTCAACCGCCCATCTGTGGACCCGTTCTTCCAGTGCTGACCAATCTTGTTTTTGGCCCGCAATTACCTTTCCTCATTTTCTTCATTGGAGAAAGAGTGACCTTTGCTTTTCGCCAGTCCCTCACGAGTTTCTAACTCACTCCAAACTTCATTTCTGCTCGATTACCACTGCATTTTTTACTACCTGCAGTTTGTTAGAATAGGACCTTAATTTTGGGGGCATTTTGTTTGTGTCTAGCCCAGCCAAGAGCGCCCTCCTGCGGTAAATATTTAACCCTTCATTCATGTCTTTCAGTATGTTAAATAATGTATATTTTGATATATAAGTCGCACTTGACTGTATGTCACAGGACCAGCCAAGATGTGAAAATAAGAGCGTTTTCACACCAACCACATTTTGTGCACACCAAAGAAGTTTTGGCCCAGGATTTGGTACGTTAGTGTCAATGTGAATGCAACCACCGCACTTTGGTGCGCACCAAATCAGCCGGTCCGAGACCTCCATGAAGGGGTGGTCTTGATCTGCTCCATCTCCCTACATTTGGTGCGGATTCACTGGTGTGAAACAAAGTGGTCCGAACCAATCTATTTTTGATGGATTACTTCCTGTTTAATCCCGCTGTTGAATCTTTTGCTTACTCAATTTGTCGATTTGTTTATTCTGGTTGAGGATTACCATGATTTACAAGGGTCCAGAAGGTCGCTGATGCTGTCTCAAACACGATAAAAAAACACATTTGAAGGAAAATGTAGAAGAGAGCGAAACGTAAACATTGGTTGTTTGATGTAGGAAATGGTTACCATGGTAGTCTCTTCTTCGTTCTCCTCCGTAGCAGGTTTGGTAACAGTTACGTGCATATCGCCCCCTGCTGTTTCAAACTGAGTAAATACACAAGTGGGTCCGGGCACGGTTTAATGTTGCGAGTGTGAATGCAAGCCAGCGGCGGAGGGGGAGGGGGGCGAACCCATGGTGAACCCATGGCGAACCGCGCCACGGCATGGTTTGAAACAAGTGGACCTAATGTGAAAACGCCCTAAGTGTGACTTATAGCCAGGAAAATGAAGTAAATACCCATTTTACTCTTCGAACTTCAGGTGTATAAAATGTTTTAGTGTAAGGACAGTGAGAGCAGCAATGAATAAACCAGAAGATTTCAATTGAATCTGATTAAGTCAAATCCAACTCAACTGTCACAACAGTGATGGAGAGAAAACTCTAATTCATCCTTTTGCTGCCTCTACCACGGAAGTTATGTAATCGCATTTGTTAATTTGTTTTTTAGTTTTTTGACAGAATAACTCCTAACTTTTGTTGATGGTCCAAACCAGATTTAGGAATTATTGACTAATTTGTTAAGGCATAAAGAGAAGATAAGGCTGTTTTCAACATTCCATTCTTTATTCTGCATTGGACTAACTAAGCCAATGGGCTGCAACTACTGATAATACAATGGTAGGATGTCACAGTGGTAGATCTCCTCTGTAGGGAGAAGAGGGTTGAGGGAGAAAATCTCCATGCTGTGGACTGTTTGACTTGTGTATTGACATACTGCTATGAAATGTAAAACTAAAGGGAATGTTAAACTGGACAAGCATAAGGGGAGCGCTATAATAATAAAATCAAATAGCTTTCAACATATTTTGTATTTTACTAAAATCATTTCAAAGTTTTCAAAGTGGATACATTTTTCTTTGAAGTAAAGGTACATCTAAATATTGAATGTTACCATTCATTCAAACAATTTTCAGACATATTTTTCTCCATATTTCAAGACATAAATAGGATATCCATGTTTTTTCCCCCTTTTTGGATTGGGGGCTAATGTTATTGCAAACATGAAGTTAAAAAAATAAAAGACTTGAATATCTTTACAAGCTTGACATAAAGGCAAGGCAAGCATCTTTATCTATAAAGCAACCATACATATATTCATAAGACTGTAGAGCATCAAACATGTTAGAAGAATTAAAGAATCAACAGGAAACCTTCAGACTTTTACCAAAAGTCAAAACCCAAGCAAAGTAAAAAATATATATTTGATCTGCAGCCTAATAAGAGATTTTTAGACGATGTTGTAAATACTGTGGTTTTTATCCTCATACAAGTGAGTGTTTTAAAATGATTCATGCCTCAAATGTGCCGATCCGATTCAATTATCCTAAAAACCCTGTTGTGCTGGAGAGGGACGCCCTGGGTTGTGTTGAATAGGCATGTAGTGTATGCGAGCCTCTTTAAGAAAGGTTCTCATTTCATCAGTCCTTATGAGACTGGTCCTGTTAGGCAAACCTTGCTGCTCTTTCATGCCTTGCTCATATCACCATGGCAACACACCAGCCCCTGCAGGCGTCTGCCAAATTGACAGTGTAAAACAGAGCGCACACATCCACCCATTCATCCAGCCCCCTCTCTTTCTTTAGCACAGAGACACGCAGGGTTTGTACTTAATTAGTTTATGTACTCGACTCCCGCTGATCATTTATAATCCAACAGAATTCTTCATACATTTGTCAATAAATCAATGATTCCTTTACGTTTTTTTAGGGGTTAATTTGTAGGAATTCAAGAGGAGTAAATTGCAATAGGTGTTGCTGACCAAAAGCCTCGCAGGTTGAGATAGAATCAGGCGTAGGAGCAGGATCACAGTGTAGGAGGATTTAATAGACCCTTACCTGCAGGGTATACAGGCATTTTCAACAATTGAGCTGTGATGTTAGTAAGCTGTTAGAAAGCTGGAGATGGCACACACTGTGACAGTTCACCACAATCTCTCCACATAAAGACCATCCGTATACTTTCAGCAGGAGCACACAGGACGCTTTCTGGCTCTACAAATCTATTATTTTTGACATTTTGCATCAAGATTGAAAGAGCAAGAAACCAAATGTGGATAATTGACATGGCGAGCAGGCACATGGATGAGAGAAACGTGTCTAAAAATGCACTTTTTGTGGGGATTCAGTGGACATAAAAATGAACAGAGTAGGCTTGTTTGAAGCTTTTGTTTTTACCCAGATCTGTAAACTGTGAACGGGTAGCTTGCTGTCTGCGAGGTCTTTTTAATAGACACTCCCAAAGGATCGTCGAACGCCTAAATTCTCTCAGGCTATGTATGATGCTCCTGTCAGTCGTGACTTGTTTTCTGTGTGGCAAAGTCATAACAATTAAATATCTTAGATTGGCATGAAAACTGACACATAATGTACATTAGTTAAAACTATCATATTGGGCCTGCTTGATTTCTCTGCAAATTTGTGTTTTGCTGACTAATTTGCAAATGATAAAGTCACTTAACATATTTGATAACACACTTGTTAGTCTTCATGCATTTGCTAAAGGGACAATGTGTAACGTTTTAAGTAATTTATGAGCTAAAAAATGTCTACATTCAAATATATGTCCTCATTTGTATCAAATTGCCTCTGCCATCAATCTGACTTGTCCTCCTGAGCAAAAACATTCTTTTCTGTATTTACATAGAACAGGTAAATCCTACCAAAGCACTACTAAGGCTAAATGCTAAGGCTAAAAACGTATTTGCACAGGGCCAGCGTGACTGATATGGAGAAGGAGGACAGTGAGACGGGCTTGTTTCTACCCCAGCAAAAGTGAAAGCCTAACAGTAATGATTTAATGCAGTTTGCAGTTTGTTTGAAATATTGTTCCTCTTTTTTTTTTTTTTTTATGTATTTTTTGGGCATTTTGTGCCTTTATTGATGGGAGAGAGACAGTGGATAGGCTTGTGAAAGGGGGAGAGAGAGCAGGGGAAGACACTCTGCAAACTGGTCACAGGCAGGATTCGAACCTGGACCGGCAAGAGCATGTACATGGGGTGCTAACCACTACGCCAAACCAGCACCCCAAAATATTGTTCCTCTTTTCTGGAAAAAAAAGTCAAAGTGTTGGATGACATGTTGAAATATCTTGTCGGCACATACTGGCTACCGTAGCGTTCAGTGGTTGCAACACACAAGAGAGCCCAAGAGAGCAAAATACAGTTTAACAACAAGATGGGAGAACAAACTACACAGTGTGGCTTTAATACAACTAAATTGGTCCATGGCTTAGAATGAACCTCAGATTACTGGTGCCTCATAGACTTTTTAGAGCTGATAATCTGTTTTATATTGCTGGAGGGAAAGACAACTCTTACCTTCAACAGCTTTGATATTTTATGATTCTTACCAGTTTTTCTCTTAAAAATCAGAATAATTGACTCCTCATGAGCCAACCTGCAGCATCAGATCTTGGGCAGGGCCTCGTAGCTGGTCCAAGGTTGAGGCTTAAAGCTGAATTCACACCAAACTCAAATAGCTTATTTTGTCACCTTTGCGTCGCGAAGTTCTGTCATACCTGCTCGAGCTTTCACTGTTATCATATATCCTTTAATGCAATGTATTAGCTGGCATTATTCCAACTGTATCCTTTTCACTCACCTACCAACCACATAACACTGCAGCAGATGGCCCTGCAGCAGCATCATCTGTGGCTGCACCATAAGTAAGGAGTTCTCTGGCCTTGTCCAGGTAGAACTAATGTACTCACTAACTAATGTTCCCTTCACAGACATGGATAGTCTCTGTGAACTGGAAAAAAACAGTCTGTCAAGGGTGTCGTCATGCACGCACACAATGCTGACTGGCTGTTGTGGCACAGCCACACTCAATGACACCGAAAAAGTTCAAATTTTGAACTTTGGTGACACAATCTGACTCTGCGTCCAAAGCAACCCAGTAAAGCAACCAAGTAGCTCAGATCATCTCTGGCACATTGCAGGAGGGTTGGCCCCACCCCATTGCAACTGTGAATTTACTGAGCATGAAGAGTGGTGATCCAGGTCTTCTAAGTTGCATTCGGTGTGAATGTGGCTTCAGACTAAAAGGGGATTTTTTTCATCTTCCTGATGACATTCTATCTATCTATCTATCTATCTATCTATCTATCTATCTATCTATCTATCTATCTATCTATCTATCTATCTATCTATCTATCTATCTATCTATCTATCTATCTATCTATCTATCTATCTATCTATCTATCTATCTATCCATCAATCCATCCATCGTTATTGTTGTGACAATATGTTTTTTTAAATTCATCTTGTCCCTTTTTAAGCTAGCTTTGAACACATCACATTGTGACCATATGACAGTGCATGAAGTAAGTTAAACAATGTTCATCTTGATTTCAACACAGCTTCAAGAATCTTATTTTTAACCAACAGGACTTAGAGCAAAGACTAGGTGTGCTTTTCAAGGCTGCTCTGGGCAGATGAGGATTTTTGTCCTGCAGCAGAGGCCAGAGTTATGGACAGCAGCTATCAGGGCCACTCTAAAAAATCAGCAAAAAAATGAAGAGAATTTTTTCAGGAAGAAATAAAAATTTTAAGACTAAAATAGTAAACCTACAAAAATGAACTCCGAAGGGCAGCACGGTGGCACAGCAGATAGTGCATGTGCATGGTCGCCTGTTTGATCCCTGGGCCGGGCAGGGTCTTTCTGTGTGAAGTTTGGATGTTCTTCCCTTGCATACGTGGCTTCTGTTTGGGCACTCCAGCTTCCTCCCACAGACCAAAAACATGCTCTTTAGGTTAACTGGTCACTCTAGATTGCCCTTAGGTATGACTGTGAGTGTGAATGGTTGTCTGTCTCTGTTTCCCGTTAGCTGATTGTTAGCTGATTGTTTCCCTGCAGTCAGCTAACGACCAGTTCAGGGTGTACCCCGCCTCTTGCCAATTGACAGCTTGGATAGGCTTCAACCCCCCTGCTACCCCCAAAGGGCTAAGTGGTGTAGAAAAAGAATGAACGAACTCAGAATTTTGAGTAGGAAAGCCTTAAAATTACTACGGAAAAGTGACTTATTTTAATTTTTAAGTCAAACATTTACCAGGAACCCTAAACAGTTCGAGATCAAGACAAACAAAAAGCCTATTCTGTGAAAGAAACTCCCAAAACCAATCCCCCCCAATTAAGAGCCTGATTAAATAATGATTTACCTGAACTTATTAATGCTACAATAATTGATCTGAAGCCTAAAACCATAATATTATTTTTGGATCTGGACTTTGAAATTGTCATAAATTGGGGCTATTGAGGGAAAAACAACGGATCTATCAAGCAATCTATCATTATTATGCCATGATGTTGTTTGTCTGGAAGAACTGCAAGTGCACTGGTAAAATGCTCAATGAAATCTGGACCAATCAATCACATCTATTTTTCCCTTGAAAAATAGACGGGCTTGACATGCTTCACATCACGTGCTTCACTTCTGTTTATAGTGCAAATATATGGTTACCATAAAAGAGTTGGTCAAGTTTAGTAGACATGACACAAAATATAAATAGTATTGGCAATGATGGCTTTGAAAATAACAGCACGTCAGATATTGGCAAAAATCCCTCCTGCTATTCTGGCAGAAGTCTAACCATCTTCACATGTTGACTCTCAGGCACAAGCAAACAGAGCCAAAACATAAAGAAACCAAATGCATGGAGGCTGGTTTTATTTAAAAATAGTACTGCAGTCGTATGCGTTCTTCAAGTGAAACTTTTTTTAAATAAATAAACACAGTTCAACATAAAACAGATTGATTTTTTTCTACCATATGCTGCATACATACATATAAAAAGAAATTCCTACATGTATGGTTGGGAGCATTTGGCAGGGGTCCTGCTGTGCTGAAGATTGAGATGATCTTTGCTCATTAACAGTCCCTGGTGCAGTCTAATTAGCATGTAATAGGACACCAAATCCAGCACAGGAGGCTTGTTATTTAAGGATAAAGCTCATCTCTCATTTGAATGCATTTTTCATAAGCTGCTCTAATTAAGTTTCATTAGCATTATTAATTAAACATGAATAGCTCCTCATTTCCTCTGTATCTTGGCGTCTACTTCAAAACAGCTCAGACTGACAGTTCTCCTGGTAATGGCAATCTCCATCAAGCTATCTGATGGCATGAAATATGATTTATTAGTGATAGCAAAAGTCTGTCTGTGGTATGACTTGCTCCAGAATGACTAAATGTGTAAACCCTTGGCCCAGTGTGACCCTGTTGAACAGACTGGTGCTTTCAAAGATCCCAGTATAAAGCACCACAATGGCTGACTGAGGACTCTCGAAGTGGATTACAAAGCCTTCTGCTAATCTATGTCCCCAAGGTTCACCAAGGATAGCTTGGAAAGCCACAATTATTCTCTCTCATTCAAACACTGTAGTACTATCATCCGCACCTTTTCAGGGAAAAGCCTTGTGAAACCATCCTAATTCTGCCTCGCAGTCGTCTGCAAATCATGTCGAGTTACAGTTGTACAGCCCATCTGGCATACTGGCAAAATGAGGCCCTGGTTTCAACTGGCACATGGGCTGTTTTTACCACCACAAATGTTTCTTGTCTTTCAGGAAAAAACAATCCCGAGGGTTAGGAGAGAAATGCTCATTTGAATTTGTCAATCAATTTTTTTTTCATCTAACAGGAGAGTTATTAACTAACAAAAATTTCAGTGATGTAAAAAAAAAACTTTAAGTAAACGAAATACTGTCTCAAAATCATTCAAATTTAGATGTGCTACAAGAACACAAACGTCCACCAATACATTTTCAACATACCTGGGCAAGTTCTAATCTAAAATGTGGTAATCTACCCTGTCTTGCTCTGAAAACAAATCTTTCAAAAGGTTCCTGGATCCACATCTAGACTTGTATCCCCATCAAAATGTCATCATTTCTCCCTTGTGGCATGACCACAATTCTTAAGTGTGTCATCCAAGTCTGTTGAAAATTTATTGAATTTTTAGCTAGAGCTGTTGTTAAAAATGCACCATATCTCTCAGTGTTGACAAATCCTTTCAAAAATTCATGGATCCAAATCCAGATTTGGAGCACCATTGAAATAATTTGTCTTTCTCCTTGTGCCATGACCAACAATCCCTAAAAATTTCATCCAAATCTGCTCAAACCATTTCAAGTTATCTTACAAACAATTGGAACAACAGTTAGAAAAACTGATAAAAAGACAAATTTTGGCAAAACATAACCTCCTTGGTGGAGGTCATAAGGCAGCTATTCAGGGACATGAAACTGCATATCCAAACCTGCTAAAGTTGTGTAATATGCATGGTTTTCTAAATGATGGATGGCATTTAAAAAAGCCAAATAAACTATTTCAAGATAAAGGTCGTGTATGAAGATGAGCAATGGGAGCTTTGACTTAATTGTTTATAAACAATAATAGCATAGGCAAATATTTTCCTTAAAGGTGATTATCTGTATCAGGACAAAAACATATTTGCTGATATTTACATTGATGTTTTTTTTTAGCCATATAATTTGACCTTGAATCTTCCTTATATATGGCTGTGATACTGGCGGAATGAACAAACACTGATGTTTTACCTCATTACTGAATATCTACTGAAATGTGATTAATTTGAGAATAAAATGTTGTTATTCTTGCTTCAGGTATGTTTCTTTCACAAATAGAATGTCAACTATGAAAGAAATTGGTAAAGTTAAGTTCAGTGCCCTTGAAAAATATACAAGATATTAGCATATCAGATGTTGACAAAAGTTCAATAATCTACTGAACAAACGTGAAGATATCACCATCATGATTTTCTTATGTCTAATCAATAATATTGATTAACAGGAATTGTGATCATTAGTTTGTGTCAGATTAGACATCTCTGCAAAACATTATCAAGCTTCATTTGGATGCTCATAATATTGAATCAAAACTAAACAAATTGTTTGTTGATATCAGCAGATGTTAAATATTTAATCAAGTTTACAGCTGACAGCTGTAAATATTAGCAGACTTTGCAAATGAACCGTAATGCTTCAAATTATTAAGTGAAGCAGTACATCTGTGAAGCCGTAAACAAAAACAGCACCCCTCCCTCAGATGAACTCATATGAAATTCTTTCATATGTTTTTGTCATTCCTATTCTTTAAACTTTAAAGTGCGTTCTTTGTATTGAACCTCTGGTTGTGAACTACTGCCAGTTTAATTTTTACTCTTCAGACAAACGTGTTTTTGTGTTACTTCAAGCACTTACATTGTCTCAGAGAACACCGTCAAAACATATTGTTTAATTAGAGGAGCTGATCCAATTTGAAAATAAAAGCTCCAAAAAAAGACCTCATTTTTACTTTGTGCTGCACAGAGCTCAGTGCTGTCAGCAGGTTGTTACAGTGCTGTTTGTAGCTCTCAATAAGTAAGAAGAAGCTTTTATTTTTAACATTAGAAATACTCATAAAACAGATTCAATACAAAGAATTTTCTAATTACTGGTTTCTGGATTTATAAAAGAGCACATTGTGTGTCAGGTATTTTAGCATTAAATGTGTGTGTCTTGCTTGTTCTTCCTTTTTTTTAAACATTGACAATCACAATTAGAGTAACAGGTAAATCCCCATCCAGGAGAGAATGAAAGCCCCTCACAATATAAGGATAATCTACCCAGAAATATATCTGACCTTCTTCTTGTTCATAGAGGCTAAAAACCCCTAATCCAACAAACAACAAAAATAAAATTAACACCGATCAACAGAAGGAGACCAAATTTTAGCTTGAGCCTTTACTTTGACCCATTTATAGACTGTGATACTAATCTGACTGCAATCAACTTTGCATTACCAATAAGTCTTTGATGAAGATGTGGATAATTTACAGATGTTCAGCCCCCACTTCTTCAATGTCCTTTTATGCTATTTGCTGAAGTGAAATGAATTGGGAAGAAGTAGCCCACATGTGAAGGGTGTAGCAATACTATCGTTCAGCTTTTCTCCATTAACGTTTCACACACAAAATATGCTCTAAAGTGCAACACTGATAAATAGTTTGGCAAGAACTCTTTTAGAGCTACCTGAGTGACAAGTGAATAGGATGTTATGCCTCACACAAGCTGCCTTGAAAACCTAACAGTTTCATGGAAATAAAAAGGACCTGGCTTCTGCTTGAAAGAGAGTGTTTCCTTCTAAAAATTTTGTTTTAATTTAACTGACAAAACAACCCAGCATGAAGATGAGAAGCTACTGGAAATATGAAAGACTGACCCCTATTAATGTAACAATCCAAAGAATTCATGAGGCTTAAAAATGACAGTGTTGCTATCATCACTTGTCAGGCTGGATGGATGTTAAAAAAAGGGAGAAAGAAAGAAAAAAGAAAGAAAGAAAGCAGTTTTGCCAACTTTTCTTCAATGCTAATGGGATTATGTACTCTAACACAGGAAAGTTTGTTTCTGTGTTTGCAAGATTACGCAAAAAACATTGGATGGATTTTGCTGAAATGTTTCGGAGATTGTTGGTGATGGCCAAATTACAGAATGATTAGATTCTGTTGGTGATTGCTGTGGCTTCCTAGATAGCAGTAAATATTGAATGAGTTGGCTCGTAACTTCTGCGCGGAAATGGCAGCTAAGATAGCACTGGTGTGAATAAGGTATAGTTCAAATGTGTGCTCTTGTAGGTCAAGGAAGCATGAACGCAGGCAAATTCCAAGTTTGACAAACAACGTTTATTAAAGTTACACAAGGTGAATAGTAACAAACGGGAGTTGCTTTGCGTGGCGACGCCCCAAAACAACTGAAGCTCAAGTTGACGTATGTACAGTCCTGTTCATTATTATTGGCACCCCTTCATTATTTTCGTTACTTAAACAATCTCTTCAGAAATAAATTGAAATGTACCAAATTTATGTCATCAGGATCTTTTAATTGAAGGTCCAAAATACTTTCACAAAAAAAAAAAAAAAAAATTAGATGTTACATATTGTAATTTCAAAGACAGAACTGAAAAAAAGCATGTGCAGCAATAATGACACCCCTCTGCAGTATTTTGTTGCACACCCTTTGGCACTGATGACAGCCTCCAAATGTTTCTTGTAGCCATCTATAAGCTTCTTGCACTTCTCAGCTGGTATTTTCTCCCACTTCTTCCTCTGCAAATTGTTCGAGCTCTTGAACATTTGCAGGTTTCTTTTCCCCAATGGCAGATTTCAGAAAAGATTTTCAATTGGATCGAGATCAGGACTCATTGCTGGCCATTTTAAAACAGGCCATGTTTTTCCTTTTCAACTATTCCTATTGCTTTTGGATGTGTGCTTTGGCTATTTGTCTTGCTGGAGGGCCCACAATCTTTGACTCAAACAAAGTATTCTGACACTGGGTAGGACATTTCACTCTAAAATTTCTTGATAACTTTCTAATTTCATGATTCCTGTGATACGCTCAAGGCCTCCAGTACCCAATGCAACAAAGCAGCCTCAAAGCATTATGGAACCTCCCAATGCTTAATTGTTGGTAGGGTGTTCTTTTCCTTGTAGGCTTCAAGTGGTTGCAATTAAAACTGCCTAATCTAAATATGACTGCATGATCATAGTAGCTAATGAAGACTAATTTACAAAACTTAATATGTGAACATTACTTCTGTCCAGTTTGAGTCTGATAAAGTGATGCAGAGCAAAGTTAGAGAGGTTTGTAAAGAAACTGTACTGTCACACTGTGTACTTAAACTTCATGGGTGCCAATAATGATGAGTAGGACTGCATGTTATTTAGCCTGATGGGGGATTCCCTCGTCTTCCCGAAGGTTCCAGAAGGTTCCTCCCCATCTCCCTTCGATAGTCAAATACTTTTGGTTCTTCATTACAAAGGTGTAATTTCTCCTCTTATAGGCCTAAATACACTCCCATGGCGTCCAACCTTTATTTATTTTGGTCATTAAAGGAGACATATCATGCTTGTTTCTCCTTTCCACTATGCCAGACAAGGAAGCCTGTAAAGCATTTCTGCCCTCAGTACAAGTCATTTAGTTCCTTCATTGCCCCACAATAGCATTCTCAAAATCCTCATTTTAGGCCATTATCAAGCTCTCATTGAAACACTCGGATCTCAGGATGACCTACAGTTACCTCGCAACGTCACAGCCCTTTGTGCTCTGATTGGTCAGTTCTATCGGGGTTTGAGCCAGCCTGTCCTTCTTCTTCTACTGTATTTTCCGGCAGGCTCAAAGCAGCGACCGCGCATTGAGTCCCCCTACAGGCCAGAGCTGGTAATGAGTGAATGTGAGCTAGGGAGCTATATACTGCTGCTGGTGGATGTGTTCCTCGGTGATGGTTTTTATGGCTAACGGACATCACAGAGGAGGAAGTGTTTTATCAGGTTACTCCAATAAAAAGAAAGGTACCTCATGTCGTCACGACGATTTAAATCTCGCTGACATCTCGCAATGACCTATTTTCAGAGGCATCAAATCTAATTTTTTTGAAAATTAAGGGGGTGTAAGGTCTTGTTTTCAAATTTATTATATTATATGTAAGTATTAAATCATGCATCAGCATGATATGTCTCCTTTAAGTTAAAATGAGAGGTATTACAGTCATTATGTCATGGTCTGCTCAAAATGGCTGAATTGATTCAAAAGGGCTTCCCCTTCAGGCCCAAATATGGTTGTGCTTTCCTGTCCCTCTCTGGGTACAGAGTGAGCTGTTATGCATGGAGATTGGTTCGTACAGTATGTACTTTCTTAAAATACTTATCTCTTGTTTAATAATTGTAGCTTTAAACCATGGACCATTATATATGTATTTAGGCTCTATGGTGTGCGTGATAATCTGTTAATAGCATGTAAGACCGTTGTTTTTAAACACATATATAAAAGTACCAAACTTATAACAAAAAGTCAGTATATCATACAGTGCAATAATTCTAACTACATTGTGAGAATCAACCTGTCACAACACATTTTGTGTTACTTCTAACTACTTTAAGAGCCTGAAAAAGTCAAAACAATCTGTACTTAATTGTACCTTCAGTAAGAACCTCTCAGTAACATTAAATTGTCATGCTAAACATGTATATATGACTAAATATGCAAGAAAATATGAAAAGAAAATAACCAAAATAAAAGACTAAGGTTTAGCATATATGTAAAACTCTCCTTGATCAATAAAAAGCTCAAAATTATGCAAAATAAGTGATTAATATGGCAATTGTTACATCTGTTGTATTAGTGTCATACTTCATAACTCATTCCTCCCGCTGCTTCTAAACAGACAGATACTCAAAGTTGTTAAAATGACCAATTTACCATCATTCAACATTTCATCACTAGGAGTACATAAAGAAAGAAATAATAATAAAAGCATGCATAAAGAAAACCCCATTGGTAGTGATACTAGCAAGACATTTTATGACAGTTTTACACTACATGATCCAGGTAACTGCCATTAGAAACAATGTTTTTGCTCAATAACTGTCCACCTAATAATATCATCAACATGATTCTGAGTACTAGGTGTGAATTTATTTATAAGTGTAACTTTATCATGGAACTCTCTAAGTCGGGCTTTCCCTTCAGTTTATGCCATGATGTGACAGTAACATATGTCTGAAAAATATCTGTACCTATAAAGACAGAAAGACATTGTGTAAACTCTATAAACCTTAGCAGGCCCTGCTATTCTTCACAGTTTAAGACCAACATCAACTCCACCTCCTTACCTCTCACTTTTGGAACTGTTTCTGTGCTGTCACCAGCTGCAGTGAAATATAACTTTTAACAGCTAAATGCTTTTCTGCATTCCCAGGGTTGGTTGCAAACTTTGTCTTTTTGTTGTTCTGTGCCAAGTAAGTACAGTGCCGTTCCGTGGGTTTATCAAAGCTCTGTCACTGAAAACAACTGCCCGCTGAAACTGAAAATAGCAAAGATAAGACCTGTGGAACTGAAAGTAACAGTGAAAGTGTAGGTTGGGGAAGAAGAACACGAGCCTAAACAGGCAATAAATCTTCCTGAAATCCAGGAGAGATGCAGAGTTTTGATGTGAATCTCTTCTTCTATCCCTGAGGATGACTACCTCATGACTGAATATTACTAAACGCATAAACTGTACCAGATCTCCTTATTCTGAGTTCAGAGATATTTTGCAGGCTTTTATACTTTCTTGTTATCATGAAGCTGAAGCAGGCTTCATGCTTTAGAAGAAATAGAAGTGCTTTGTTTTTTACTTTGGCTCAACAATGCCGGACATACACATTTTGCAAAGGCATGTGCACGATAGAAAGTTGGCACGAAATAAAAGAAAGGTATAACAGTGATGGCGAAACAAAGACCAGTGATTGGAGCTGCAGTGGATTTGTGGGGGCGAATAATGAGCAGGAGCAAGGACAGAAAACCGTAAGGACATATGAGCAAGTGAAGAGCTGTTTTTGTTATTTTTTTGATCAGGCAGCAGCAGCGGCCCAAATCTTGTGTCAGACATCCACATTTTCTTTAAAGGACACTGCTCACTACCACAATGTGCACACATGCTTATGGATAATTGCTGGATACAGATACACAGACATTCCTTTGTGATAGGTTCAGTCCATGTCTATTATTATATCAAGTTAAGGCAGGACATGGAAAAAAAAAAGTCCCTAAAAATTTCACTTTTTCTGTGCTATAATGTTTCTTATATGAACTGTTGCTCCAATAATAATAATCATCAATACATTTTCATTGAACTTAATATGTCTGGTAACACACTTTGATTAGTAGTAATAATATGATTCATAGTAACAGTAGTTTATTAGAATCCAGACATTGGCAAATTATTACCACTAATAGCCCAATCTTTTTGGGTCTGCATTTCAAGGCCTCATCTGCATTCACAAACAACTAAAAATGCAGGAAAATGTATCATTATGCATTAGCTGATAGCTTAATTTAAGATATTTCAAAACAAAATATAACATATACACCACTGAAAAACCACAGACTATGAGAGAATTAAGTTAAACCCCAGCTGACACAAGCCAAGAGCTAATATTTATTTATTAGAGGTGTCAGGGCCAGAACTCCATGTACAGTAAGTGCTGCTTTACAAGCTACTTTTTGGATGAATTAATGTCTTACTATCCTGCATCGAAGATTAATTAAATGTAAACTAATCATCATACAGTATTTGTCCGCCTAAGCTGCTTCAGAGAGTGTGTTTGAACTTTGTCAAGTTTCTTAAAATGTCTAACCTTGTGCAGCAGATGAATCTGCCCGATTCAATTTCTGTTATGAGACAAATCGGTCTTGCTCAGCTCCAATCTACAAAGTTTTTCAGCGGCCCATAGTGGCATGGTCCTCTCTGCATCTTTTAGAGCAGGAGGAGGTGGGAGCTATGAGCGAGATGACAGCAGGAAGTGAATGTTGTGAAGAGATTAGCATAGGTGCTCATAGCTTCACAAGCAGTTTTGTAAAATCTGGACTGTATTTCTTTATTTAAGACAAAACATAACACTAGTGGCATTTCTGGAAAAAAAATAATGTCCAATCTACTTCAGACATGTTTTTGCAAGAGTTTCTTCTATGAAGTAGCTCCTTTTTTACTTTACATCGAGGCAGCTATGCCTGCCTTCTCCCTTATTTGATTGGCCCATCATGAATGTGAGTGGCAGAATGTTTGTCCAATCAGCTGCCAGATTTGCCTTTGAAAGGTTCTTCCCATTCCCATTCCCATTTCTATGGGCTGGTTCCCTGATGGATGAGTGCAATATATTTTCACTGTTGGGCACAAACCTCCCATCTCCATTTTTTTTATGTTTGATTTTGATTTTATTTTCATAAAACAGTGCTACCTGCCAAATCTCATGCTGGTGGGTGGGCTTTAAAAATGATTAGCCTGACTGAATTACAACAAAATTGATTTTTTTTAACGACTGACCATTCAAGGTTAATTAATTCAGTGTTTTTTACATTTCCTGAAAACAAGCAGTTTAGGAGTTAAGAGTAACTATATATTGAACAGTCCATCAGGTTATGAAATTTCAGTATGTAGCTTCATGTTAAAATATTGACAGCTGTTTTGTTTTGTTTTTTTTTTACCTTAAATTCTCCCTAGTTTTTATAAACCAGTCCCCAAGTTAGTTTCGTGCATCAAGGGTGGGTGCAACAATATGAAGATACAGCAGGACGAATTGAAGAAAATTAGCTTCACTGGAGTAGTGGCAGATTATGAAAATTATGACCAGTTCTTAAAATGTTTCATTATGTTTTCTGTTCACCACTATACTGTTTGCCCTTTTCATGATATGGCCCTTTATGAATCCAACGAAAATCTCTTGTCTTGAATATGAAGCAAATGGGGGAAGTCCAGAAATCTCAAGGCTTGATGTTGTGGTAACATTGCATACCCATTTCAAAAAATCTGATTCGTACAGTACAAGTTAGTTTTGAAACAGCTTGGTTTGAGGTGCAAATAAGATATAGGTCTCCTTTGAATATCACACACTGTCCAGAGTGTGTCAATTTATGTATCAAATTTTTTTACTTTAATGAGGACAAAATGTGTCACTGTGTATTCAAAGGGCACAAGGCACATTTTAGGCTGAGTGGTTTGTTACCTTGATGCCTTAGAATTAATTTGAGACAGCATTTCTGATATGCTGGACACCATCTGTGCACTTAAAAGTCTGCCTTAGAAACCAGTAGGTGCACTGCACTCCTCACTGGTCCAGCCAAGCCTGTTATGCCAGTGTGACACTTTTACTACCTTTGAAGTTACCAAAAAAGGGGTGATAACTTTGGTCCACCCCCCGTTATATTATCCATCCATTCACTATAATATCCTCTCTCATCCAAAGTAAGCTATCCTAGCTTACTTTAGATGAGAGGCAGGATACATCCTGAACCAGTCGCCAGCCGATCACCAGGCCCCATACAGTAGTTAGACAGAAAACCTTTACTCTCTTACTCAAACCTAAGGACAACTTTTGAGTCTCTAATCCATCTGATTTGCAAGTTTTTTTGTCTGTGGGAGGAAACGGGAGTGCCCGGAGAGAACCCACACATGCAAAGGGACTATATGCAAACTTCACACAGAAAGGCCCTGGCTGACCCAGCGTTTGAACTGGTGACCAACTCTCTGTGAGGCATGTGCACTACCTGCTGTGCTACATGCCACCCTGTTATACCATTATAATGTAAATTGTAATGATGTCACTTTCACAATGTAGAGACAGTCCAATAGTGTGTCCCATGACCTTGGAGGTCAGGATGTCCATGTTACAAATTAATGTAAGTCTCTGGGAACGATCTTTGGTCTACATTTTATATTGGGAGGTCGGAACATGATTAATTGGCATATGACGTAATTCCTGCCTTGTACATCTGAGCTTCATTGTAAATGGAATGAGCCATAAGTTGGGGTTTCATTCCCAGATTTTCTGAGAAGTTGTTCTGAAACAAGTGAGTGTTCACACCTCTTCCCAGTTTGTTCAGAAATATGTCAACAGTGCAACCAAACTTTGAATGGAAACAAAACAAGCAAGCGGGGGTCATCTTGAAGGGTGGTTTTGGCTTGCTCCCATCCAAACCCCTGGGTATATTCATTGCAGTGAGGACATAATCTGCCCAGAGACTAGCACAGACTTACAACAATGCAGTAGTAGTGTAACCAGGAGTAGTAATCGGAACAGTCATTTGCATTTTATGCATCCCAACAGGGATGTCACACCACTTACTCGGGTCATACTTAGCAAAACAATACTTCTGGGCTAATGTTACTCTCATCCTCGTCAGTAGAATATCCAGGGATATGTAATTCGTCTAGTTTGAACACTTGTTTAGTTCCTAGAATTTTTCCCATAATGCTGAAGCAGAGAAAATGACCACTGTCACTTCACTGTCATAAACCTGGGCCATCATGGCAACACAATTAGACATGTTAGAGTAAAAAGAGTTACTATGTTAACTGATAACCTCTGACAACACTTTGTGTCAAAAGCCCCTCTTGAGAGAGATGAAAGTTTAACATTTATAACCTCTTTGTGCCAAACAGTCGACAAATATTCTCATCTGTAAACAAGTTTATGAGTCACTTGACCTCCTGAATGCTTTAGGTCAAACCACAGCTCACATTGCTGTTGCTTTCTGAGAAGCATACTGTAAAAGTATGTTGACACCAAACACAACTTTGGTGATAACTCTCCATGTACCGCTGCAATCAGGCATGACCAGGTATCATGCAATGTGACAGATGTGACCTGGGCGACTTGATTGCAGCACTAAGTCGCCAAAGTTGAAAATTTTAACTGTGTGGGTGTTTGAAGACACTCACAAAAACTGTTTTTGTTCTGGGTTACTGAGTTACAATACATGCCCATGTGGGGACATTAGTTAGCCAGTACATTAGTTCCACCTTACACTATAGTGGCGGTTCTTTGCGGTACTATACTTCTTCATCTGTTTCAGCTGCATTGTTTTATTGTTGTTAGATTAATGAAAATGATACAGTTGGAATAATGCCAGCTATATGATAAACATATGATATGATATGATCATGGTGAAACTTGAGTGGGTGTCAAAATTAGGTTTTGTATGGAAAGGCGATGCAACTTGCTGGAGCGATGCAATCTTGGTTAACCAAGTCAGATACCGTGTGAATGTACCGAACAAATAGGGTAACAACAGGGAGAGGCTAATTTTTGAATTTTGAAGGGTGACACATAACAACCCAAAAAAACGAATTCTGTTATTACCTGAAATGAAACAAAGCAAACAGTTATCTGGTGTAAAAACGCCCTGAAGCATCCAGTTGATAATAGGAAACATCATCATTATGGCATCAAACTCTGTTGCTTCCTCTACCATGATGGAGTCATTCTTTGTGTGTTATGTCCTGTCTCTTGGCTCCTTCCTTTTACCTTATGGGAATTTAATCCCACTTACAAAGTTACGTTTTTATTGTTCTTTGTGTGATTCACTATAGTTACTACTCTTAGACTGCTCTTAACACGTATGTGTGTCCGAGTAAAGCTGTCTCTTCCCTTTTTTTTTTTTTTTTCCTGACTGAGTTTGTAACCTGACAACCTAGGGGCCCCTCTGGCCATTCTGTGGTTTAGACTGAAGACCAAAGGCGGTTGAGCCACTGCTTTCCAGGCCCTCAGGCTTTGAGACAATCCATCTGAGCTGCTAAACTGAAGAAGCCAGCAAAGCTCAGGCTCTCTTCATTTGAAGTCCACACTCAGAGAAAAAGCCTCCATAACTCAAATTATCATTTAATTATTCACTAATCATTTATTCTGTTTTAGCATTTCATGGTCAGATAGTTTTTTTTATTTATCAAAGAAAAGGATGTAAAGCTCTTTTAAAAATGTTATAATTATGGCTTACACTGTTATTTTCTGAAAAACCTCAAAGAACAAAGCATTCTTTAATAATGTAGAACAGAAGAAAACATTATACTTACCGTTGTTTAGAAAAGCTTTGATAATATTTCATTTTTCAAAAGAGGAATAGAAAATAGAACTCAAACTTAACTCTGCTGTGTCTATGCAGGTTTCTATTGTTCACACAACCTTATTTAAACTTGTGCATCTGACTAAGATCTGCATGTGAGGGGCTGCGTTGCTAAGAAACACACTGTCAACTGGTCAGCTACCAGCGGCACCTTATCACAGCCCTGTGCAGCTTGACCAAACAGTCAAATGAGACTTTATAAATGCTGTTTTCAACAAATGAATTATCATTTTATAATGTCCTATAAAAACTGTCAGAAATGCAATCTTTTGGAGAATGCTACGATGCTGATTTCTCTCAGAGATTGGACATAATCAGGCTAATAACCAGATGGTAATCATAAAAATGGCTTTACAGTTACCAGGAAACCAAGCTGCTGACAAAGAACTACTTTTATAATGTTTTGGATTCCATAGAGTCACTTTCTGTTCACTGCACATCACAATGCAACAACAGAGACAGGTTAACATTACTCACATTCTTTTCAGGATATCACAAAGCTGGACAACAATGAAGGATGCAAAAAGTTGTTTAGCATTCAGGACTTTTAGCATCTGCTCTCTTCTTTTCTGCAAGACTGACAGTTTCTCTACACACACTTCTGCAGATGTGGTGGGCGAGGCATGTTTTAAAAGTTTGTCTCTTGTGAACTGAGTTTGTTTACAGTTATGTCATAGGCAGTGTTGGGCAAGTTACTTAAAAAATGTAATGCATTATTTATTACTTGGTTCTGTCATTCAGAGTAATTAGTTACATTATAATATTACTGTATTTGAAATGTAAGGCATTAAACTGTTAGCACATTACTTTTATGATACTCTCATCAAAACAACAGGAAATATGGATTTGGTATCCTAAATGTAGCTTATTACACATCCAGTGGAAGGTGATGTGGTAGGCTATCTGACTGAGTTGCTGAAGGCTAAAAACAGTACAATATTATAGCCACATTGATGGTTCATGGCACAATACAAGAAACGATCATTGCAGAAATAGACAAAAGGTAAAATTTGAGTAGATTGTGTTCGAGATACTGTAACTTTAGGCCTAGCTGAGGACTTTTCTCCTCTGCTGATCTCACGGAGTATTTGGAGATTTGTACAAAGTATTTAAACAAACAAACAAAAAAGAAAACCTCTTCCTTTCTGGTTAAATTAAAAATGCATAGTAACTTGCATAACTGACATTTGTATCAAGTAAAATATTACTGTTTTTTTTTTTTTTTTGTAGTGCCTTACATTACTACGTTAAAGTACAAAGGAATGCATTACAGTAATCACGTTACTTTTGTAATGCATTACTCCCAACACTGGAGTGCCAAAAACTGATAAATGTCTATCTGTTGACTTAATAATGACACACTTGACCTCTGACCTCTTGACGCATTTCCCATGTGTCTGAAAGTTACATTAGTTTTGACCTTAGTGTAGATGTAGTGATGAAGGGCAGCCCTGCCTCTTCGTGAGCTAGCTTGCTCGGAAATGCTGCAACATGAACAGTTAATAATCTAGCCATTTTTTTAACTGATTTGTAATTAATCAACCTGTAGGTGAGAAAAACCACCTTTCTGCCACAGTCACGTCTTTGATGTCTTTGTAATTGTTTCTGCCGAATGCCTGATGGGGGAATGATATCCTTAAGTTGAAAGATTTGCAGGACAAACATGAGGGAATTATTTAGCAAAATATAATATCAGTTCTTTGAGTGAGTTATTATTTCTCAATTGGAATTGGTTCTCGGCTCCCATCCCTACTCTAGATCAATAACATGTGGAAAACAAGCAGGAGATAAGGACAAGGATGTTTGATTTGAACAGTGTCAGCTTCAAAGCTCTGCTGGATCACAGTTATGACCAGACCAAAGTTTTTACATTTAGTGCCAATGGGAGTTCAGCATCCACAGGAGTATGTTGTGTCTAACTGGCTGCTGACTAGTCAAGCTCAGATGATGCAGAAACCCCCCCTTACCTAGGGCACATCATGCTGCTGTTTGCAAATGATAGCAGCCAACAACTGTATTTTTTACCTTAATATCCTACTACTCTTAGTATCCTACCCAGAGTTATGTAAAATAAGACAACCTTGAATGTCTCGTTTCCTCCTTAAATCTTGCACACAGCTAAGTCTACAATCCAGACACAAACAATTGAGTTTTTCTTGCTGTTCCTTTTAAAAATGTTCGTTTTACTTTCCACCCACACGCAAGCAATGGCTATTAAAAAATAAGACTGATGGTGTTATCTAATCTTATTGAACATGAACATTTTCCACGGTCTTTCTCATTGAATGTGCTCTCATTCTGCATCAACGCAGAGCTTTTTCTCAAACTTGTTTGTTATAGTGTTGCTTCACCATGGACCCTTCTTGAACCCTCACATATTTCAAAATGTTACCTGTGATGTAAAAAAAATACGAAGAAAAAGAAAGATCAGTATGTCTTTGAATTTGGACTGTCCTTTTCAATTTGTTGAATGTTTTCTGAATATTTTTGATGTGTGTAGGAACCAAGGATGTTTCTCATCTTCGACATCCTCCCTCACTTTAAAATCTGTTGCACTATTTCAATACACGTGTACATGAAATGCAGTGCTCCCCATACACACTAGTTCATGTGTCGAAAGATTTGACTGCTGTTTTATTCAATTTCACCCAGAAATTCAAGTTAATGTGCTACTCACCTTTTAAGCTAATCACTCTCTGACACCCTAGCAAAAGCATGTGCACTTAAATCTGTATCAAGCATTGAACTGAAGACACCACTTGCTGAAAAATGAAAGCAGTTGTGCCTGAATATACAAGCTTTTTATAACACTCTGGGCTCTAATTTCATAGTCTAGGCACAGGCGTGGCACACCTGCCCTGTGCTGCACCTGTACCTTGCCAGCGGGTTGTGTCCAGGGCATTTTGCACGTTCCATGCATGGCCCAGTCTGGTGCTGCAAGGCGCACACATGTTTCCGTCCTTCCCACCTACACAAGTGCCAAAGAGGGAGTAAAGAAGGCATGAGTGGGTGTATCACAGCCAAATGTAATCTTTGAATGCCTTTCCTTGCTGTTGAATGTGCTGCAGACAAGGCTCAGTGACTGACCAGTCTGACTGATCCCTCCCCCGTAGCCACGGTGTGCTGGAAAGATCCGGTGGCGAAGACGGTCAGAGCTGCTGTCACTTTTACAGCAACTTGGAGATTGCAGGGGCCATCGGAGTGTGCTTAGGAGGCCACGATACGTGTCACTGTGTTGACCACCTCACCAGATAGATGTAATCTGTACCTGTGTCATGAATAGGAGTACAAAATTAAGTAGCAGTTAGATTTAAACATAGCAGCTGGCTAATCCATTCATCATACTTGCAATCCACCTGCATTCTTGGTTGGTCATCCCCAAATAGCAGAACCTTTGGTGGTATATTCTCTCCCGGTATCTCCTCCTCTTCCCCCTTGCTGTAATGTACTCCATTTTTTTTTAAACTTTTGTAGACCATGTTAAGAATAAAGATTAAAACAGAGAAATATGTGCAATCACAGGTAAATCCTTAAGACACCAAATGACTTACATTTATTTAGCGGCTGTCTCTGTCTATTTCCTCTATTTTTTTGTCTCTCTTTTCTTTTGAATTTCAGATTAGATGAGAAAAGCTGGATATATATTCTGTATCGGATGATGAGGCTCTTTGTGGTTGGCTTGAGAGATGTACGCTCGTTAGTTTGCGTCACACTTCCAGCTGCTGTCAGATTGAGTTTCCATTATGACAAACGTCTTTGATCCAACATCAGATGTGATGGAACAGTTAATATAGATACAAATGTACATGCTGGCTCAGATGGTTACAATAAATGGTGGTTGCTTTGATAGTTTATTGCATTGAAATGTGCCTGACACTCTGGATACCTGCCTCTGAGGTTTTGGTGACATGTACACTGTTTCCCTGTCAGGCAAGTTACCACTGCACCAGGTGTAGGTGCTTTGCCTGTGCCGAGAATAGACCAGGTTGAAGCTGGCGTGCAGTTTTTAGGCACAAAATTATCACTGAATCAAGCTAAATCTGCCGATACCTCCACCCTGGTGTGCCGCCACACCCATCTCAGCGCAGCCAGTCTTCCAAATTGCTAAATTGGCTGCGCACGGTGGTGCGCCGGACAAAATTACTACTGTGCAGGGTGTGCAAGGCTCCACCAGTAGCAATTTAGACTTGAAACATGTTTTAAAACTTAAACAACTGAATTTGTTAACATTTTCTTAAAATTTGCAAATACACTATCAGAGATTATTTGATTCTGCTTCTTTTTATTGCAGACAAACTATTACAAACTATTACAGTAAGTGCCAAACAGAAAAGCTTATGTGTCATATATTCCACCTTTAAAAACAGAACAAGCCTGTGGTGTACCTTAAATAGTCTGACAAAATCAGGCTTACATAACTTTTCAGAACTGTTTACAGTCCGTAGCTCTCATCTGTCATCACTATGTTGTGCTTAGTTACCAGATATGACATTTTTCAGTGAAACATTTTTCTTGACAAAAGTATGATCAACTCTAATTTGCTATCCAATAAAATAAAAAAAAAAAACAATCATCATTAAAGGGCAACTCCGTTTTTTTGACAGCTGGACCTTATTTATAGGTGTGTGCATGCTCATATACTCACTCAGACAAACATCGTGCAGCTTGGAGTCCTTCAGAAGTTATTTAGATCCAACCGATTTAGCCGCACTTCGCGGGGGCCACGGCAAGGGAGCTTCAGCGCGGGACATAATTTCTGCAAAATCGCTCATTTCGGCTATATTTTTTCATCCATCGCCAGTGTTATCATAAAGTCAGCTCGTCTACCGTCTTCAGGTGGGTCAGCTGACCTGGTAAGCAAACTTTTGATGACGTCATAGCCGCGCGACACAAAGGTACAGCTGATTTACTTTTTGCCGGCATTGCTGAGCAACATGGCAGAATATTTATCTGATGCCGAAGAGTCAGACGGTTGTCCTTACCGGTTTGAGCCTGAGTACATGGACGAGGAGCTCCATGAAAGAAGAATGCGGAGGGAGAAAGACGAACTGCTGGCTCGAGAACAACAAACAGGAGTACGTCCACGACTCAATGCGAACTGGTGGTGCGCTTGTGGACAGTGTTCGCCTATAGCAACAGAAGAGGAGTGTGTTTGCTGCTCAGAGTGGGACTTGAGACCTGCTGACACACGTATGGATCTATCCAGGAATATATGTCTGACTACTCTGGAGGATTTCTCTGCAATGACAAACCGGGCTGTGGTAGAGACGAGCGATTTTGCAGAGATTATGTCCCACGCTGAAGCTCCCTTGCCGTGGCTCCCGCTAAGTGCGGATAAATCGGTTGGATCTAAATAACTTCTGAAGGACTCCGAGCTGCACAATGTTTGTCTGAGTGAGTATATGAGCATGCACACACCTGTAAATAAGGGCCAGGTGTCAAAAAAACGGAGTTGCCCTTGAAAAGACAGCTTGTGTTATTCTATCATTCTACCCAGGACCAATCAACCTGCAAATTCCAACCAAAAATGCTTCAATTAAAGAAGACCTAAAAAGAAAACAAAGTAACATTTAAGTAAGAACACAACTGAATTCACGCTGAAGAGGTTATTTTTCTTAAGCTGAGTTCTTTTTTTGGATGGCTGGCACAGTGGTGCAGCAGGTAGTGCACGAGCCTCACAGCAAGAAGGTCTCCGGTTCGGAAAGGGGCCTTTCTGGGGGAAATCTGCATGTTCTTCCTGTGCATGCGATGGTTCTCTCCAGGCAATCCGGCTTCCTCCCACAGACCAAAAACATGCTCATTAGACTCATGTGACTCTAAGTAAGTGACTCTAATTGCCCTGAGGTACAGTATGAGTGTGAGCGTGAATGGTTGTCTCTCCATGTGGCCATGTGATCGACTGGTGACCGGATTAGGGTGTACCCCGCCTCTTGCCCAAAGACGGCTGGTATAGGCTCCAGCCCCCCTCCCCAAAAGGGATAAAGGGTATAGAAAATTAATAAATGAGTTCTTTTTTCAGGGTTAAGCTGTCCAAAGCATTGAAAGGATGTAAGTCTATTCAATACACATTTATAATGAAAGCTGATAAAAAAATAATAATGAAATACAAGATTGCTCTCTATTCTGAATATTTTGATTGCTTAACCTTACCATCACCCAAGCTTTCCTGAGGCAACTCACTTGTAGCATACAAATGCTTGCTCCTACGCATGCAGAGCTGTGCAATGCCAAAGTTCAGCTGTTTGGGTCAAGAAAAAAACAATACAAACTTCACTCTGCTTTTGATTTAAAACAATGTGGTTACTTGTGTTTTTTTGTCTGACCATTAAAGTTCAGACCAAGTTTGTTTGGTCAGTAAACACGTTATAAGTTCTGTTAAGTGAATTCTCCGTTAATAGCTGTAGAGGGTAAAAGAGAGCATCTGCACCTCACACTAAACACTTAAACAAATCCAGATGCTGACTTATGAGCAGTTGGAACACAACAGAGGTCTCAAACTAATAGTCCAAATATATATATAATGTTTATGAAACCCACTAAGCATGCAAAAAATGTGTTTATTCATTTACTCTTCTGTTATCAGCTTTACAAAACTGTCTGCGCACAGGGGTTTCCAAACTCTACCCTCTTTTTAAAATGTATGTCTTTAAAATGGTTTAAGCAGTGATAGGATCACAATGTAAATTATTTTGTCTGCCTTTCAACTGGTCATGGCATTTAAAGTGTCTCATGTCTCTCCCCCTCCCCCTCTTGATCCCACTTCCACCCCTCGGTGACCCTGGGTCTCAAAAACACTGTGCTGTGTGTCCAATGTTATCAGTGCCATTATAATAACCTCTCACAAAAGTGACTCTTTCCAACATCTGACAATTAACCAGCAAATAGACAGAAAATTATATGAGAGCTTGTGGGTTGTACTTCTAATTACATTGCAATTAGCCCAATGTTGGCTCCCCGATTGGATCTTTGACTCACCAATTTAGAGAACCACTTCTCATAGCAATCGTGCCAGGATTATTACATTAATGCAAACTTTCACCCAGGCTAAGACTTTCAATCTTGACCTAATTATGGCTGCTTCAGTATGATCTGTGTTTACTTGAACACAAGTATTGGAAAAAAAAAAAAAAAACTCTTATTTGGAATAAGAACAAGTTGTCTAAGCATGTCAATCAGAAGATTCCGATCTGAAAAGGCTCTGCTGAGAATACATTTTTTATCACAAATGAAATTGGTGATTTATGCTAATTCATATTCCGGATGACATACATGTAAACATGAACTCCAAACTAGTCTTCCAGGTCCTCTCTCTCTTCTCCTCAGCTCTTTGCTCAACTGCTAATGTCCAAAGCTGCTCAGACTTTAGTTGTGGAGAGGGGACTATCCCTCTGAACAGGCTACCACCAACTCAGATTTATTTAGGAGCTTTGAGGTTATTACCTTTGCCAAGGAGGTTGTGTTTGTGATACAATTAATCTGTCTAATAGCTTGAGAGGTTTCTTGACATTTTCTGGAAGTGGTTGTCGCACAAGGAATAAGTGATATGATTTTGGTGGTGATTTGAATCACCACCAAAATCAGGTGTGGATTCAGGAGTTTTTTGAAAGAAATGTAAAAAACACGTTTTTACATATTTTCACTAATTTCTTGGCTAAGAATGTCAAAAATTACTTGACCAAGGGTTGAGCTCTATGAGCACTTCTAATTTAGTGAGAGTAGCATAAAAATGCTTGCAGTGCATGATTTTGGTTCATTTCAGAATGATATATAAACAGAGACATCCAAAGTCACAGACAGGTGCGTGGGAGAGAGAAGGGGGATAAGACTTCCTGAGGGAGGAGTGACGCACATCAGTGTTTCTTTCTAACAGGAGTCGGCGACTGGTGCTCTCATTTAAGGCCAAACTGAAGCAATTACAAAGACTTTAAATCACAGTGGAACTTTGGTTCTGATTCAGCTAAATCTAGTCTGGTAAAAATTTAATTGACATATACTCATAAACAGAGTCTTGTAAATGAGTCGGTGTACTTTCTGTAAGTTCTGACACTGCTTTCTGTCTCAATAAATCAGTACTCACAAGAAATGTTTTGTTTTTCAAGTTAGATAACGGACTTTGTCCATATATGTTTGATCTGGTTAGTTTGGTGATGCATGTGCACAAGACCATGGTTGGACTGTGTCCATGTAATTAGGGAATTTGGTCATTTCAATCAGGCTGAAGAAAAGCTGCATACAGAAAAACATCTGTAGTGAAACGAGGAGCCTGGGGTGTCTATAGGAGTGACCCAAGATATGAACTATATGGTTTGGGAGTATGTTTCCCTCTTTTTGCTTTCCAAAAAACCTGCTCTGAAAAAAATATGTTTCTTTGACTGTGGGGTCATCAACACTGGCCATTTAACACATCTACAATGTTTACTTGAGCTAACTGTTTCACACACTATACAGACAAAGAATTGTAACCATGAAAATACAATATTTACCCATGTAGTTGTAGGGTTATTTTTTTTCTTTCCTAAGAAGTAAGGTTTTTGTGCCCAACACTGACCATGAGCTGAAAGGTGGGAAAATACTAATACTGATACTTGTAGTGCTACTAACACGTGATATAATGTTCTTAGTAATGCTATATCATTATGTTTTGTTAATAAGTTATCTAGCAGACGTGCAAAAAACCTTAGATAGTTTCTTGAACTTTTGCAGGTGAAATATGTGTGAATGTTAACAACAATTTAGATGCTGTTTGAGTAAGGTGTTTTTAATGCTGTGCTATATGGCAGTTTCCCACATTTTTTTATTATAACTTGACTCTATCAGAAATGCTTTGGTGAAGATTTGTACTCTTGTTTCTTTAAGTGTTATAAAAATGATGTATATTTTTACATCCACTCATTTTAACCAGCTCTAATGAAACTGTTGACCACATTTTGTCTTACATAGTAACAATGACCAAGAAGGGTGGGGCTTGATGGAGGGTCAGTTAAAGTTAAAAACAAAGTTGAAAACCTTGTCTACACTGGGGCATATTTAATGCTAGTAGTCTGTCCTGCACCGACATGCACACAAACTGACTCCAGCAGAGTACCTCATGCAACCCCTCTCTAGAAATTCTTAAGAGCCCCTTCAAAGTACATGCTTAAGCTAAGCAATGGTACAGAGAACAGAGATAATGATTTCTTTTCTTCATGTCCAAGCTTAAGTCAGCAGAAAGGAAGTCTCACCCTTTACTCCATAGAACTGCATATTACAGGCTGAATATAGGGCTCACCGAGTGCCCCCCCTTAATAATAATAAAGGTACGTCCTACATCAGCTTATGCAAGGGCAGGACTGGCCCAACTTGAAATACAGCGTACAACGGTGAGTGAGACACTGCCCACAGAACGCCTGGAGAAAGATTAATGCTTCAAACAAACCCATTTAGAGGGGTGAAGCAGCAGTTTTCCTCCCTGTGTGATATAAGCCCACTCTGGGGTATTTTCTATAGATAAGAGTGCATCCTCTGCCTCAGTACCACATGCACTTTACTTGAACTAGTCTAATTTGAGCGCATAAAATCTTAAATCAAAAGAACTGACAAAATGGCTTTGCTTATTTACAATGTAGCTCCAGACACTCGGGTAATGATGAGGTCCATTTGTGCGAGGTATTGAACTTGTTCAAAATATGTGGACTGTTAGGAAATGCTCACCCGCAATCAAGGGTGTCCAATATATGACCCATGAACCAAATATGGCCAGTCAAGGAATTTTATCAGACCATATTTGGGACTATTAAAAATAGATTTGATATCTCTATATGTGAAGAATAATTTGACATTTGTACAGATTTTATATAATCTTTTTCATGTATTTGGATATCTCTTTGTTACCCTGTCCTAATCGTGTTTAATAATCACTGTTTAGCTACTGCATTCTTCTGCCACACACACACACACACACACACTAGATGGCATTGTGCAGGATCCTTATCAAAACACCATGACTGTACTGGGGGCATCTCCCCAGACCAGCTCAACCTGACACGGAGATGAGGAGCCTGTGTGGAGGTCACTCCACCCCACATGTTACATACGCACATATTCTTATCATTCTTATAAAAGAGAAAAGACATTGTGTTTGCTTCAGTTCGACATTTCAGACTGTTTGACACTCTGTATTGTTGTTCTCCTTGTGCAAGTAAAATTCCACTTAATTGCATCCAGCTGTTTCTCGTCATCATTATTCTGAATTATGTCAGGTGTTGATACCAACTGGTTACTGAGTAATCTTAGAACTTTAAGTGGAAAAACCCTGACACTATATATTAAAGTATGTGATTAGATAATTTACTGGGTTTAAGGCAGCTATTTGTGTTTTTGTTGTAGGGTCTCTCTAGTATGTTCATACATCTTACAAAAAGATGACCTTTGGTACATGAACCAAGCCTCAGATCACATTGAGTTGCTGTGGTATCACCTCAACTCAGACAACTGTACCAGGCACGGATGCCTGTCAAAAACATTCCGGTGCAGGTAAAGAGATGGCTCTTTAAAATTTGCAGGGACAGGTGAGGGGGAATACACATAATGCAGGGGGTAGCAGCCAGGAGAGAGAGAATAAGAGAGAGAAAAGAGATCAATCAAACTAATCAATCAAACCTTATTTATGCATCATTCCCATGCATTAAATGAAGCACTAAGTCCTGAACGTTCAAGTACACAAGCAGATCAGAGTCAAGGGATACAAAATAATAAAAATATACCCACATTTAACAGACTCCATTCATGTGCACACACATTTTACCAAGCACAAACACACAGGCACACTTGGTGAGCACTATTAAACAGCTACAGAGAGCCGAGATCACTTTCAGTATTTTAAGAATCTAAATATGCAGTAACCCTTTAAAGTTATAATGCTCCTCATGCTGGGGTCCAATCACTGCACGCATTCGCCCCCAGTTTCTCACCCTCATTAAATCATGCTCAACCTTTAGGAGGAATCTAAAACAAACATTGTGAACGCTGCTGAAATCTTTGTTTGGAAACTTTAGATTTAGGGGCCATTTACATGGCGCCGAAAACAGTCAAATCCGATAAGTTTTCATTGCGTTTTGGCCTTGCGTCCACATGGAAACTCGTTGAAAACGGAAACTTTGAAAACAGGATCCAGGGTGGAAAGTTTCCAAAACGCTCTCCATTCAGCTCCGTGTAAACCCGCATCGGAGTGTTTCAGGGTGAAACACCAGCGTCACCGCATGCACAGTACTTTTGAGATGAAGGCTGCGCACGCATACCAGGGACAACAACAGCTTCAGCTGTCCGCCGAGTAACGTGTGAGCGTCTTACTGT
The DNA here is from genome assembly GCA_036419115.1 of Scarus forsteni. Taxonomy (NCBI): domain Eukaryota; kingdom Metazoa; phylum Chordata; class Actinopteri; order Labriformes; family Labridae; genus Scarus; species Scarus forsteni. Next base: position 22,165,077 of record JAZDUH010000130.1, on the reverse strand, counting down.
GCTCGGTTTGTTATCCAGTCAAAACTATCCAGACAGATTTGTTGTCCGAACTGATTTGTTGTCCAGAAAAGAAACTCCTTCACCTCTGTGCGTCTATTCACCATTGTTGTTTGTGAAAAGTTTTTCTACTTCGTTCCTGTATTGTAGCAGCGCTGCCTCTCTGCAGACCTACACCGCCATCTACTGAACTGGCATGCACACTACAGCGGATTGACTGGTCTCCGAGTGTCGTCGTCTGAACGCAGAAGAATTCTAAAACGCAAAGGAAAAATCTTTGGGTCTTTAAGTCAGGAGTATCCATGTAAACGTAGCCTAAGGGTGAATTCCAATTCCTCCCTTAACCCTCAATCTCAAAAATGCGCTGCTAGTGCTGTCCCGATTCTCAGAATGTTAAGCTGAGGGTCAACTTTGAGGGCTGTATAGCCCCTCAAATTGAGATTTTCTGCCACCACCTTTGGGAGTAAGGGCTACCCAGAATGTATTGCGTATTTTCACCAGCTTCACCGCAAACAAGATGGCGTCCAAAGCGGCGAAAAAACGAGCTACAAATGTAAGTATTTCCATCAATATGAAATACAAATATATTACAAAACCATTGTATCATCTTATTTAAGCCCTCTTCATGGATTTTTGACCTCATTGTTGCATAACATTCATTTTATTTGACGATGTTTGCCAGCCGGACTGGCTGTCCCGGTTTCAGTGCACAGCTTCATTCATGACCTAAAGTTACGGTAGCGGAGATGGATGGAACATTCATCATTGTTGCTGGAGTCGGCGGAAAAGGACTATGGATGACAGAAATGGCTTCTTCTTCATTATTTTTTTAAATTGGCAGACTGAATGCAGCTTGGGCAGAGTGCTGCCCCCACAGTCTGAAGACGTAACTGCATTTAAGGGGTGTCCCATTTGTAAGTCACGAAATAGCCCTTAACACTTGGTTTTGAGTGTCACTTAGATTGAGGGTTGAGATTGAGGGTTAAGGGAGGAATTGGAATTCACCCAAAGTCTTTAGAAAGAGTAAATGTAAGTATTTAAAAAAAGACTAAATTTCAAGTTTTTAATGTTTGGACTTATGTGGAACTTTTTGGCTTGATAAATACCACCCGCTCTTCAACAACTCTGCAGGTGAGAAGAACTGATGTTGCTTTTTGACTTTTAAAAACTCATTTTTTAAAAAAAATTCTTGTCAGCTTATACCTTTGCTGTGGTAAAAAGGACTTCACAAAGCATTTTTGTGTTTGTATATACATGTGCCTTTAAAAATGATAAATTCTGCTTTTGTTTAATGATAATGAGATTCATAAATTACTAGTTTTAGAAATAGCATGCTTTTGTTAGCATGCAGTCATTTTCAAGGTCTGTGTTTTTTAAATAAAGTCCTAATTTCACTAAAAACTCGACGATGCCTGTCCTGTCCCATCTGGAGTGAAACTTCTGACCCTTTCACTCCAGATGGTTTCAGGACAGGCATCATCGAGTTTTGACTGAAATTTTGACTTTTTTCAACTGTGTCAATGACAATGTGTCTGTGTCCATATTGTAAATGGCAATAGAGGATGTCAGTGAATGATCAGTATTGACCTCGGTAAAGTATGCTAGTTTAATGTAGGTGGGTACAGATGGGTGCAGATTTGAGGACAGGAAATATGCAGGTCTGATTACGTTTTAAAAAATTTGACCCGTGCAGGACTCTGCCCCAACTCAGTAAACGCAATGCCTAAAAAGAGAGAGCCACACTGCAGGTTATTTTGAAAGAAATTAAGAAGAGAGGTATTATTTTTGTCTTGTTTAAGGAAATGAGTTGCAAAATGTCATCTCGGCTGCCTGCTGGATTTGACCTTTGGCACAGATCTGCACTTATCCTTACCTATTAACATAATTGGCCAAACATTTGCAAATTAATGTGTTTTAAGAAATGTTAGACATATTTCCACACTCAATATATAGATTATCATTTGCCTAACCCCTCACTGTTTTGCAAGTTAAACATGACAGTAAAATAAAATGCAACAAGTGTATTAAAATGTGACCAAATATACAAACAGATTAACAATGCATAAAAGTGAGAAGAGTTGCATGAACGCGCCAGAAAAAAGTGCACCGTCAGTGTTATGATGTGATTTTAATGCTGCGTTCTAGGAGACCTGTAACTCGGAAATTTCCCAGTTGAAATCTCAGAGTTTCGACCTGAAAGCGTTCCAGGCAAATTACGACTTCGATTTGAGCGCAAGGAATTCTGGTATGTAAATTAACCAACATGGCAGGCATTTTAAGATTTATGCTTTATCAACTAACTCATCTGAGTGAAACAGAAACAGACTCATAAGGTAACAGAAGCTTCTACTTTACAGTGTTTGTCATGGTTTAGATGCTGCCATATTGTTAAAGCTATGGTCTACGATTTGGAAGCTTTGTACATATTAATAACACCGTTTATAAGGCTGTTATGGTCCTATGGTCCTATCTACACAGTATAAAGACCAAAAAGAACAAAAAAAATCCATTCAGTATATCCGCTGAAAAGCTGCATACTAGCTGACCAATCAAACCTAAGAACCTGCGACTATCAATTGGTCCGTGAGTTGGTCTGTGAGTCCATCCAATCCTCGTCTCCCTCGCTACGCAGCGTCATGCCCATGGTCCCGCCTCCTCCCCTCTACCTCAGCAGCTAGCAGCGTTAGCTACTGAACTATCATGGAGCCGGAAAAGCCTAGCGCCGAGACCGAAGCCGCCTCCCTCTCCCGCGGGGCCCAACGGAGTTCTGCCCGCGGGTTGAGGCCTGTTAGCGGGCTAACGGCTAACGAATAGCCTCAGCCGGCTGTCAGACCTTCAGCATCGACCGTTTCGCCCCTGGTTGATCAGGTAATGGCTTTGTTTACTACAGTGTGAGATGTCTGCTGAATGACTCTGGTTAGTTTGTGCCTGCACGGGCTAATAAGTTGTAGGGGAGCGGGTTAGCCTGTTAGCCGCTAATCGTTTGCACTGTAAGCTGAGCTGGGTAGGACAGGCCGAGAAAGATAAATCCTCCCCCACAGTCGGCTCCGCTCTGGCGGCGCCAGACCCGCATTGCCGCCGGTCCAATTGAAATGGCTACTGCTGTGTGTTACAAGGGGGATGTCTGTCGTGTTTGATACTTTCAGTTGAGCTGAGCTGTTTTTGATTGAGTTTGCTGCTGATATATTGTGCTAGTCGCTCGTAGCTCTGTCCGAGGGGGCTTTATGAGGCGACACGAGCTGGGGGCGGGATCTTGGAACACGGAGGGGAGAGGTGAGGGAAGGGGGGGGCAGGCTGCGGTTTCAAATCGTAGACCCTAGCTTTAAGGCAGTGATGTGACATCACAAGTCGTAACTCGGAGTACATCTATCTGGTACAAGCTCACGGGTGGGAAGTTACGAGTTCGACTGCCATTCCAGCACACTTTCACGAGTTACAGGTGGGAAAAACATGAGTTATGGGTTGCCTGAAACGCAGCATAAGAGTCACATAACTGTTTTCATTTAACTACAAAGGGACCTTGACCCCCCTCAGGAGCTGATCAAAACATTATGTAGCACACAATCTTGGGTCCAGGTCGCAAGAGGCCTCATTTGGGCCAATCCAGCCCCTGACCCAAATGATGTTGGCACCCCAGCTTTAAACTGTCCATAGTCCAAGTTAGTAGAGTTATAATTCAACATACATTCTTAAAGACATGGCCTTCCTCTTTAAACGAACAGTTAATATTTTATTTCTTTCCTCTGTGTCATGTCGGCAAGTATTCCTCCAGGAAAAGAAAACCCTCGGTACGTAAAATGAAAGAAATCCCGACGGAAAGTCTAATTAAAATTTGGAGGCCAGATGTTTTGCCTCCTCTCTTTTCCCAAAAGTATTCATTGGCTGCCTCCAGCCTCTGTGTTTTTCAAGAAGCTATTTGGATGCACAATAAAGCAAGAAAAATTTCTTTCATTTGCAGCCAGTGGACAGTCTTATATAGATGTCATGTTCTGAACATTTTTCATCCAAAATGCCCTGTAAGACCACATGGGTACACACTGTTAAAGGCCTCTTCTCATATTGTTTCTTCTTGCTTTATTACCTGCATCCTCAGTATGAGGGAAAACACTGGATTTGTGCCTCTTCTTTTGAATATCAGCCGTGTTGTCTCCCATCGAGGACAGGAAAACAATAACTTCTTTAAATGCTTCAGCCATTAGTGACACATGATAGCGCATGGAGGCTTTTTGTTCATCCAGCTTTGGGATTCAGGGATAGTCTGAGCTATTAAATTTCACCTTTTTGTAATCATAAAGGTGTAATCATCCTTAACGCATTAAAGTTGAGCACTTATTGAGCTTTTTTCTTTTTTTTTTTTACCATTTTTATAAACCAAGGTAGACTACACAGATGGTGGATTTAATATCACCTGAGGTACACTTATAAGCTTCCTATTAGTCTCCAAAGTCCTCAGATGTGTTCATAAAATAGGCTGTGCTTTATACTCTGAACATTGACTCAAAGGATGATACCGGAGTGAAAAAAAAAAACACATTTATTTGCATATAACTGCACAAAACGGACAAATTGGCCAGATTTTTTACACACAACTTGGAAAAGAGAGAACACTGAAGGAAAAAAAGACAGTGAGACAATGATTTAATATACTAGCTGCAGCAGTTAAATGAATAATGCAAGACGACACAAAGAATATAAATGTTTTTTTAATAAAGGATAGAAGAGAGATGAATAAATTACTGAATACAAATGAATAATTGTATTTGGCTATATTTGGTTGACCGCGCTCCAGCATCATTTGCTGAAAGGGGAAGTTATGTCTTATTTTACCTGTGCTGTGTGATCCAGATATGAAGAACAAAACAAAGGAGTAAAAAACAAACAAATTAAGCATGTTTCTTATTTGTACTTTGAAAAAGAAGCTGTTAATACAGTTGTAGTATGATGAGAAAAAGTATACACAGGATTTGATTTAACCCAGACTATACATTAAAGGAATATTTCAGTATTTGTGAAGTTGATTCCTATCAAGTACTCAGAATGGTCAGTGAAGTGGCTAAAAGGGCTCTGAGCATTGCTAAACAATGAAGGAGAGCGAGCATGGACTATTTGCAAGGTACACTGCTGTGAAAGGGCTCAGCCATTTTGTCTAATTGTGTGAAAAAGCAGATTAGCCTTATCAGGGTATATCCATGCAGTTGGGTATTTTAAGAATTAAGGATTTTCTGTGCATTTTGTCCTTCTGTCCACACTACATATTTCTCAAACTTAAGTATAAACAAAGTCATATTTACTCAACAAGCCTTCTATCACAGGCTAGCATAGCAAGAAGTTAAACTGTAACTACAGGCAGACATGATGGTAGGATAAGTTCTGTAAATAAAACAGCTCTTTCGTAGAAGTTGAAAATAAAGGTGCGTATCTTGGGCATAGTTTCAAGGTAAATGGTAAATGGACTTGAGCTTATACGCACTTCTTTAGTCTTTTGACCACTCTAAGCAGCTCATTCACTCTCACATTCACTCCCAGATGGTTTTGAGTTTCTAGGTCAGTTATCCATCAGTTTCAACTAACACATTCACACCCTGTCATGGCCATTTACATGCCACTGATGCTTACTGCTGTTACTGACCATGCGCACTATCCAGAGTTTAAAAACACACCCATGTGGACGTTATTAATAATAGCATGAAGGGCATGGTTAATACAGGGCCCATGTTCGGACATGGTCTCAATGTGCACAGGCAGAGGAATATGTAGCCATTAGCTGCATCATAAAATAGTGCAAACACAGAGACTTCCTGGAGAAAAACTAAAGGGGCTCTGTAATGTTTTACCGAACATCAACATGATTTCATGGCTCATTTTTATGTATAACTCACACAATTACAGAAAATAACTGTACCCACCAACAGCAGTGTACATTAAGAGTAGCCTGAGCTCATGCTCCTTAAAACAACAGGTTGTCATATACAGCCTGAACTTGCTGGTGTGCAAGTAGTACCTAGTACATTGCACACAGGCCAGGGGCATTTTAAGGTACATGACAAGATGCAAATGCAAGGAGAAACAGCAAGTATATTTAAAGGTGTAGTCAGCGATGTGGGAGGGAACAAGTGGAGAGTCTGGACCCGCCTTCCGAAAGCTGATGGATGTGCATCGTCATGGAAACGGCCATAGAAACTGCGTAGCTGACCAACGTAGCGAAGGTAGCCCCGACTCGTCAGACAACTCGACTGTCGTTATTGATAACATCACGGCAACAGTACATTTTGGCAGAATAGACAATAAGATGAATGCCCGACGGCTGTTACTGTTATGTGAAGCACCACAAAGCTAATGTTGCTTAACTAACCAGCAGAAAGACGGCGACATCCGCGTCTATTTTCAGGTCTTTCAATTAGCGGAATTCCCTCCACCGTCGGAGAGCAACACCAATGTTGACCGGGGTCTTCGCTCTTTCATGGTCATAGCCCTTCTTTTTCACTTTCTGCTCCTCTGACCTTTTTCTTTTGGGCTGTTTTTCAGCCATTGCTACTGCACCTATTGTATCTCTCTCTTACGCTAACTGCACACGCTACGTAACCTACTACTCCCCTCCCCCCTCTGTCTGATCTGCGCATGAGTATGATCGCTCCCTGGATGTGGGGGGGTGTACCCTGTTTTGGTAACTCGGCCCAAGCCACAGTATTTACCTGCTGAAATTCAGAGCCAAGGCTGTGTATTGAAACCGGACTTTTTTTGTCAACATGCTGTCAGTGGTGACATCTTGTGGATGAGGAGGAGAAATACGGGGATTTTGACAAATACCGCATTAGATTAGAAGATTAGAAGATCGCTGACTCCACCTTTAAGGCCTTAAAAACAGCCAGCATGACAAAGTTGGGGTTCAAGGAAAAGAAAAAGTTCTCGTTTAATTTGTTAACATGAAGGCAGTGCTTAACCCAAACTGAAGGCAACCAGCAGGTGAAGCTCTATATCTTTTGGCTTCATTCCCAAGTGGGCTTTAGCTCTGTCCATCTAAAAAGAGTATTTATAAAGTTAGGTTATATGAGGCACTTGAGGCCCCTTCAGTCACTTAAGAGAAGTCGCTTTAACTTTAAACACTGAAAGACACGTTCAACTAAACTCACTAGTGCACAAGATAGCGTTTGATGGGTTACACCAACTTAAATCCATTTGTTTTACAGGTTTAAGCATCAACTTTTGTTACTGAATCTATCTGTTGGTAGCTCATTTGATGTACATGCGTGCCTGTAGGTGTGTGTTTTTATTTGACATTCATGCATCCCTGTCCTTGCTACATTCACATCACGATGTCAGCTTTTCTCTTCTTGATTAGTCACATATTACTATGATGTGGCAAAATTCCATTATTGTTCCCAAGATGAAACCTAAATAGTCAAAAACAACACATGACTGACTAAACCAAATCAATGTAAAAAATATATAATTACAAAGATCCTTTCATCTACACAAAAAGTAATGCAAGATCTCCGCTCTGACTACATTTCTGACATCTCTGTTCCATGTTTCACCTCCATCCACAAAGATCACCTAAGGTCAGCCAGCTATCTACCCCTAACTTGAATTAAAAATCAAAGATTATTGTGTTTCTGTCTTTCTTCAGCACCCTCTGGAGTAGACTCCCACCACCCATCAGATCTGCAGAATATCTGAGATGTTTTAAAACGCTTCAAAAGCATACCTGTACAGACAAGCCTTCATATAAATCTCCTTCCTCTTTTGTGTTTAGTTTGTCTCCATTTGTAGCTTTGCCCTGTAAGATGTTGTGATATATTTATCTTGGTAATACTTCTATGATTTGTTTGTTTCCCTTTTGTTTGTTAAGCACTTTTTATCTTATTCTTTTTCATGTGCTATATTAAGTTTTACCAGCTAGCTCAACATAGGATGTTTGAACTCATTTCAATTGTGTTTGAACAAAGATTTTCATTGAGTTTAGCCTTTCTCTACTCACTTACCTTTGCAGTTTATTCAAAGTGAAGAAACAGTTGTTTTTTTCTTAACATATCATCACAGCATAAGCAGGCAAATGATGCAGTCAGCTTCCTCCTTTCAGCATAGGCATCCACACACTTGCTCCAAATGTGATTATTTGAAGATATAGTCTAATAACTTTTTGAGCAGGATGTATATGATAAATCTTGATAGTCAATACATTGACCACAGTGATGGGGGTCAACTCTGGGTCATTAAGGAGAGGAAACCCAACAAGGCTTGACTGGGCATCATTGCTGTCAGTGTTTAGAGCTTAGAGAAAAACACAGTTCTTTTTCCGAGTAAACAATAAAAAAACATTCAAAACAAAACATGGTGACTATTGTAGTTGACATACTCACAATGCTTATGTTTTTATTTGAGAGCCTCATTGTTTTGGTACCACCTCTGCACATTGCAAAATCAACATACCCTTCCATCCAGTGCTTGTGTTTCACAGGTAGTACCACAGTAAAGGGTTTGGTAGAAAAAAAAAAACATTGTGGATAGTTCCAGTACAGTGTGAAGTTACTCTAATGCTATGGCCACACTGGATGCGAATTGGCGTATTTAAATGCGGGTAGTGCCTGTGATGCACCGCGCGTAATGCCTAAGGCTGGACGCTGGACCATTTTGACAAGCTGAGGGGCGACACGCGTCACTGCGCAGGCGGAGTAGCGAGCCGGAGCCAGTCGGACTCAGTGATGACCCGTGCAGGCAAATCCAGCTGGCAAATCCAGCAGAACCTACCTTCAAAACCTGTCCCTCAGCGACTTTCACCCAAACCTGCTCCTTTTTGTTCCGGTCTCTGTAGAGTACACAATTGTATAGCTCCGGATGATGGCAAACAGCGCAAACTTCTCCTCCATTTTTCAGCGGGGTTTGAGCAGGAGCAGGTGGCCGGAGCGTCACAGGTCATCAAATCAATGACGTCGGGGGGGAATGTCATTGCTGATTGGCTGCCACGGCACAGCGTCACACAAATTTGCGTTGAAAGTTCAACATTTTCAACTCGAGCGAAGAGGCATTTGACGCCCCAAACGCGCCGGACGCTCCATACGCTCCATATGCGCCTCGCCAAATGCGTCCAACGCGCCGCCCGGGGTGAATCTGCGTCCAAACGCATCTTTGCATTGACTTTGTATGTAATCTCAACGCACGTCTTTGCAAATTCACGTGCGATGTGGCCGTAGCATAATGTTCTTTCTGAGCTTTTGAATGTCTGAGCTCTTGGCCTCTACTGCGGCAAATACAGCCTAGCTGTCTTGCCAGTTCTCCCCTTTCAGGAGCAGAGCTGATCAGCACCATGTCCATTGCTAATATTGCAAATGATGTAACTTACAGTATGTGATCTCTCATCCAAAAAACTGAAGTATACTTTTGATGCGTCCGTGAAAACAGCCAGTTTAACTTGGCACAACAAGTCTAACTCTACTCCTCAAATAAGTTTGTAGATGCTATTTTGGTCTATTATTTGTATCCTTTAATAATACCAATTGGTATTGTTTTTACATTGTTTGAAAACCTGATTAGTAACCATTACAACAAGGTACAACTTGTAAAGATCTTGTATGGAATAAGACGCATAGCTAAATGTGTCAATAATGTCCCCATTAAATTTACCAAAGTTCCACACAACTTGAAGCTGGTGTTCTGGCATGCAGAGTTGCACCATTATTTGGTATTAGCCCTGTTACCTTTTTCAAAGTTAGAACCAAGTTACATGAAACTGGTAAGTCAAAGACAGACTATGAAGTTTGCATTCCAGGAAGACAACACTAAAAGAAGACTGGTTACGTGCCTGTGCTTCACTGAGGTGCCTTCGCTTTTCTCCAGGAAAAAAAGCTAAGTGAAATAATGTTTCCAAACATCTTCTTGAGGAGCCTTAAATATATTTTTATTTGAAAGTACTGCTGATGATGCTTTTGGCACTGTCAGCCCCACTGTTTTACTGTGCCTGCACATATTGAGGTAGAAGGGTACTCTGGCAGAGTTGCAGTAGCCACTGACCGTTTCTACAACGCTAGATGTTGACTACATCATAATTTAGATATTGTATGACCAGGCTTTCAGGCACAGCCTATAATAAGATATTAACCAGTTACCCAACTAGTATAGACAAGATTGTATCACCTTTGAGTAAGTCCACATGTGATGAAAGTACCCATCTTGGAATAATTTTTATTTTAGTTATTTAACCTTTATTTAACCCGATAAATCCCATTGACAGCAGCATCTCATTTACAAGGAAAATCTGGCCAAAAGGGCCGGCAGCACACGCCAAATATCAATGCAAAACAAAAAAAGGGGGGAAACAGGAAACAAAAGGAAAAAAGAGAAAAGGAAAAAAAGGAAAAAAAAACAGCAGCAGTGTGACAACACGCAGGATCAATAAGAGGACAACAGTGCGCTACAGGTAGAAACATATTTAGCCCATTCATTGCATTGGAAAACTGGAATGCTTAAGAAACTTATTCTCGTATATAGTCAAGCCATTGTTGTTGTTGTTGTTTTTACCTGAAAGTGAGGTGATTACAAGCGCTGCTATATATCAGCTGGCATCCACACCCAGCAATCCCACCTTGGGGACAATGCTCCTGAGTTGCTTTATTGGCGGCCATATTTACTTGTGCCATTGGCCTTGAGCAACCCAACTTCAAAAATGAGAAAACAAAATACAGATTTATATTGAATATTGCCATTCAACTTAAATATATCAAGATATTAATTTTGAACCATATCACCCAACCCTGGATATGAATTTATTGACTTTAGGTATGACAGCATCTTATCCCCCCACTTGCTGCTTATTAGCAAGTTAATTAAATTTCTACTCGCTGCTTATTAGACAATATTGATGGCTTTCTAGCCTCTTGTTCTACATAACCACAACATACAGCCAGTAGGCTGCAATTAAGATTTTTTTTTCCTGAACAACCTCTTTATTACATCATACTGGTAATTGGTTAAGAAGTTGTTGAAAATGAAATATGATTTTCATTTTTGTACATTTAAAAACTAGTTTGCCAATCATATGTCAGTATGTAGACAGAAAGGAGGAATGTTTGTAAGGACATAAGGAATGAGTTAGTTAATTAGAATAAGTTTTATACCTAATAGGTATGACTGTCGGTTAGCTTTAAGAAGTTATTAATTAGGTAGGATAGCAAGTAGATCGAGAGTATATCGGTAATCATGTAAGGCAGTATGTGCATAAGGAAGTAAGGCGAAAAGAGTTGGGAGTAGAACTCCATTTACACTTGGTAATAAAAACTTGAACTTGTCCTGATTTCACCCGCGTGAGCTGCATGAGTGAAGACAAGAAAGAGGAGGCAAACACTAAAGGACATGCAAAGCTCAAAAATCAAGAAGGTTTCTGAGAAATTAAGCACATATATCAAAAAACAAAAGTACTTAAGGATGTAAATCAAGAAAAGGATATATTAACCTACAGAAGAGAAAAGGGAAATGAAGATGATAACGAATATTCAAGTGAGTAGGAGAGAAAGATGCAAGAAAGTAGAGAAGAAAGTATATAATTTTATGCAGCCCTTTCACAGAGAGAAGTCATACAAGGCCTCCGAGATACTATATATGAATAAAAAATATAAGTAACTCACAAAAGGAAAGCAATTCAACATGAGCAGTCTTACACAATTATACATGCAAACAGCAGATGATTGACTGATCCTGAAAATGCCTGTAAAGAAATCCTGTGTGACAATTTGCTTCATTAAAAAGAATCAGAAACTAATTCAGCTGTACAGAAGAGAAAAGCTTTTTTTTTTTATTTTATTTTTTTTAACTAATTTCCATCTTGTGAAGGGTTGAAAAAGTATGATTCAACTATATCGTATATTAAATCACACAAAGAGAAACATTTTGAGACCTCTAAAGCCATTGTCGGTATGTTAGAGATATTTGAAAATCTAAGGAGCACGTTCCTTACAGTGTTATTCTTATGACTGTGCATCACCATGGGTTTCTACACTCTGACCCTTGTCATAACAATCTGCTCTGCACTGAAAAAACACGTCCTTGCTAAAGCATATTCAATTGTATTTGCAATTTCATTCTCAATTCAATACATGTGCTTCTTCAGTGTGTCTAGACAGAGCACAGTGCAAGGGATTTCAGTAAGTAATCATTATTTGCTCTTTATTCTGAATTTATGGACTAGAGTTCAAGAGGTGTACGCCTACACTTTTTTCATCTGTTAGACCTGGTTTGAGTATAAAACAGAAACTTTGTGAGGCCGTCAGAGTCAAATCCACAGTAATTGTCAGTGCTGTTCAAGCCTCTCTGTCTTCTATTAAGGCCTGCTGTGTTATTTTTTTTCCTCCTGTGTAATTTAAAATACGTTTTAAGAGGAAGACTAAAGTCTAATGGTGTATAAATAACTTAATATAGGTTGAACTTAATGTGTTTATTTTGCTTGATACATCTCAATGGCAACGCTTATGTGGAATGATTTTTTCTAATATGCTGTTTCAGAACATAATGATCATCAAATTATTATTATTAGTATCAATTAATGTTTCTAAATTGTGTTGTTTATAACATGAATGTTAAAGACGGAATATTTCTTTATGTATGTATTTATTTATTTATTTCAGGCTGTTGTTTATTGTTATTCTCTATTGGCTTTTTTTGGTAATGCATTTCTGCTATTGTGTCTACTATGTGTACATAGAGAGTCATTTTTGGGGATTATAGATTTTTTTCAACAATGGGGATACATCTCAGGGTGGCAGACGCTTATGTGGAATGATTTTTTCTAATATGCTGTTTCAGAACATAATGATCATCAAATTATTATTATTAGTATCAATTAATGTTTCTAAATTGTGTTGTTTATAACATGAATGTTAAAGAGGGAATATTTATATATTTATTTATTTTATTTATTTATTCTCTCTTTTGAAATAATAAATGTTACAAAACTTTCTGCCTCACTTCCTCACATAATTTTACCATAATTTCTCCTCTTCCCCATTTCTTGAAATAAACCATTTTTTAAAAAAATTTCTTAGAAACACTTTATTTTAAGGTCCCCGTGTTCTCCCCTGACTTGTTGCTTATTAATATGCCGATTGGCAGTTATCTAGCTGTTTATTGAATAAGATTGATGGGTTGTTAGTGCCTTATTCTGCATAACCATAAGAAATAGCTCATTAGCTAACACTCAAGCCCTAAAGTTTCCAATAAGTGCCTGACGTAATATTTTTAATGTTAAATGAGAATTAATAAATGCATCTAATGCTACCTGTTTTCAAACCATAAGCATTGTTGTATGTTTCAAACGACACTTGTTAGAAAACTGCTAACAAGGTTGATGGTGATGAATGAACACTTGTTATTGTAGTTGTCTAGAAATATTTGATTATGATATTGATTATTGGTGTTTCTTCTTATACTTGTACTCTCAGAACTACCACTATATTGCAGTGCTTGTTGAATAGATAGAACAGATAGTCACAAACAGGCAAGAATATCATAAAAAATGCTCATGATGCCAACAAATGCAAACACAGGAACAAACCAGAGGTTTATCTTTGGCTTTGAGCACTTGAAGAAAACAGAGTGAGTCCTCATGAGCTTCACTTTATTAGGGTTCAGAAACAAGTCCACGGCTCCCTCAGATCCTGTGCTATGGCGAGCTATACTGTGCACAACCTGATTGTTTGTCCCTAGCACATTATGGTCATAGACTATAATGTGTTACATAGAAATTGACAAGGGTAAAGAAATGGCTTAAACTTGCTTTGAACAACCAAATACTGAGAAACCCCGTCAGCGGGCTTTGGCTTACCAACTTATTTACTTACCTTATCATTTCCTTCCAAGTTACCTTCAAAACTTACAAATGCACTTGTTTATTTACACTCAGTTATTCAGTTATCTACTTATTGACTTGCTCTCTGATATTTACTTGTATGCTTTCCTACCCTCTTAGCAATAAATTCATTAAAAATAGCACTTCATTAAATTTGATTATTCTTGCTGTATACTTGATTTTAATGTTATACCACGGTGGTATATAACTTTAAGTGTTTACAAAGAACATTTCTCTCACTTATTGAGAACATTGCAGTTCTTGAAACTATTGAAAACACCGAGGTTTAGTATTAATGAAAAGACTTCATTCAAATTCAGCGTGAAGAGCGGTGGGATATATAGGTCACTTTATAGGTCAAGATCAAGTTTTCAGAACTTGAACATGTTCTTTTGCGTGGGTGCACTAAAGCACTCATTAGAAAATGTATTCTCACTTCAGCCAGCATGTACAGCTAGCTAAGGCAATTAGCATTTGTTAAACCAATGAAGCAGTGAATGGGTCAGCTTCATTCATCGGTGTCTGGGGTTTAAGGCTGCTGTTCCCAAGGAAACACTTGATTTATTACTGTTTATCTCCCTGCACAGTGTCAGTGTGACAGGCTGACTGACAGAGCCTGCACACAAATAGACACACAGACACTGCTGTTTTGTTGTTTTGCATCCAAATGGGAAAACATATTTTTAGATATCGACTCGTATGTTTCACAAATATGGTATTCATTAAGTCATCTGCAGTCATTTGAAAACGATGGAGAAAAAGTGATATCCTGTTGGAGCTTTTGCCCATATTTGAAAGGAGCAGAATCAGATTTTGATCATTATTAAACTTTAATATGAAAACTTACTTTAACAACTAATAATGGAAACAACAATGTGCTTTATTTCGAGCCAAGTCATCCGTTCTCTGCTGCCTTTCCTCCTCATCAGCATTTGTGTATCCACAGACATGACTGGTTTTCTGTGGAATTATAACTAGCATCACATGGACCTTTGAAGCACCATCAAAGTTCAAGCACCTTATTGGATTTCATGTCAGGATTTTTTATTGCATCCTTTAATACTGAGGCATTTGATATTTTAAACACACATACAGCTCATACTGCCTGAGTAGAAGCATTCATCCTCATACTGTATGCTTCCTCACATACTTATATGCCTACCTGAAAACCAACTCATATCTTCACTTACGAAAAGAAATAAACTCAAGGAATATAATTCCTTGATTGCCCACGTGCTAAGTACCTTCCTTCCTAGATAGACTACAATCATATATTTAAGAACTTACCAACACAATAACTCAGTCCTAACAACTCATCTCGTCTCGTCTCGTGTCCTGGTGTTTGACCATCCACATTAAGTACTTGTGTACTAATGCTGCGTTCACACTGCAAGCGACTCAGCTACCAAAATCGCGTCGCCCACTGACGTATCGTCACACGTCCATAAATACCTCAGTTTGGTCACCGTTGCCGTTGGCCCTCGCTCGGTGACGTCACATCCGCCCAAGTTTCGACGCGATCAGATCATATCATAAATCATATGATAGGATGTATAAGCGGACATCATTCCAGCAGTATTCTTTTCATTCACTCATCAACCACAAAACACTGCAGCTGATGCCCTGCAGCAGCATTATCTGTGAGTTTCCCGCGGTCCGTCGAGGCAGAACTAATGTCCTTACTGACTAATGTTTCCCACACAGCCATAAATTGTTCCTCTGTAGTCCGGATGAAAAAACTGTCTGTCTAGGGTACCGTCACACAGGCACACAACACTGATTGGCTGTTGCTGCACAGCCACACACGACATCGCCTGACAAGATTGACTTTTTTTTTACATCGTGCAACAAGCTATGTGGTAGTGTGAAAAGCGGCTGTCGCATCGCGGAAGGGTTAGCCCGCCCCATCGCTGCTGTACATTGACTTTGAATGAAGAGTGATCGCAGAGGTAGTACAACTAGCGTGCGGTGTGAATGCAGCATAAGCAAGGATTAAACCTCAATTAAGTAGCTAAAATTATGGTCTCTGTCTAGGCTCATGCACAGCTCTCTTTCCCTCCCCTGTGGAGGACACCCCTTTGGACACTTGTAGTATCAATAATCCCTACCCCTCTATCTAATTGGATATCAACAAGCAGTACTAGCCATTGTCTGGAGAATTACAATCTGTGCATTGACTTATCTCCAAGTTAGTTAAACAGTCTGTAGTGTTGAAGCATATAGACCTATTAGCATTGTCTTTGGTAGTGTTCATTTGATGGTGCAGATTTTGCTATCTATAAACAAACTTTCATACATTCTTACTGTGCTGATGGTGACATCTGACCATTTGCCATTGTTGCCATCAAATATTTGTTACTGATATTGGTTATTGATGTGTAGTTTTTGTACTTTTACCTTCAGATTTACCTCCGTGTTTGCAGTTTACTTCTATCACAACTGGTAGTTTTATATGGCCTGAGGCCCTTGTGTGCCAGCTAGTGGTACTTTCAAGTCCTACACATCACATATAGGGAAGTATAAACAAATTTTAATGAAGCCAGCTGACATAAACAAGAATGCAAGGACAACCTGCAATTGCATCTACTGCCCCAGTGTCTCTTTCTGTGATGTCTGTTCCACACCAGCCTCAGGCCTCTAAATCACAAGTGTGGATAATTAAAGTTAATGAATCAAACACCACACCCTCAATATGTAACATCAGCACTGACCCTGATCCTCTTAGCCTACTGACCCCAAGTTAATCTGCTTAAACATTATTATAATAATTAAGTTGGAAAGAGTCTTGTACGCCAAAATCAAACTCAAAAAGTTCTCTTCAGTTCTTGTTAAACCCAAGTTAAAGTAATGCATCTCAAACAAACTAAATAGAGCACTTACTGATTACCTGACATCACTGATAAACACAAAATAAACATCAAACCCAGAAGATAGGTTGAAATCCAGACTGCTGTTTTATGACACTACTGTGTATTTTCCACCTGGCTCTTGGTTTTGGCAAAAATAAACCTGATGCAATAAATGAAATAATCTACCTCTCAAAACACACATTTTACATTATTTGGTCATTTCAGGGTCCTGCAGTTTTCCTCTGAAAAGGCACCAAAGTACTGTTCTCATATTAAGTCTTGGAGCTTAGAGAGAGATTTTCATGGAAAAATAACATCAAATTAAATCAAAACCTTTCTACAGCAATTACATTTAGTCTGTAATCAGTGAAATGGTTTGGCACAATATACAGTAAATTAAAAAAAAAGAAAAAGTTAGGAAAATGAGACAAAATAACTTGATCTGCAATTCAATTAGTTTGTCCCAGATTCAGGCTGCAAACTAGATGAATGCTACCATTTGCTAATCCCTTCAAATCTATAGAATTTATTTATGACTTTGTACATAATTTAATCTTTTTAAAAAGCAAGACCAAAATGCTAAGTAGCTTAATTTCTCCCCTCCCTTCCTCTCTCCTTCTACTTCTCTCTTGCTTTTCCCTTTTTCTTTATATGGTGCAGGGTTTCCAGCTGTACTGTGCAGAAAATGACTGCGGGAGTGTTAAAAGCCCAGTGTTTCACTATAAGAACTGTTATTGTTCCTGCTATGGCGTGCCTAGCTGTCAGGATCATGTGAATATAATCCCAACCCAGTGGCAAACATAAACAAAGAGAGAAAAAAAATGCAAATGCAAACTACTGGAGCTTCTGGCATGTTTTAACACACAGCAACGCCCCAACTGTTAAAGAGGGGAACAGACGTGAAGCAGTGATGCACTGAAGAAGAAGTCAATGCGCTGAATATGATAAAGAAGCAAAGATATAAGAAAAGCAGACATGTTTACATGAAAGTAACAGGATTACTTCCCCCCACAGTGCTGCATTCTTGTAAATAAGCAGTTGCAAATGTGTTGACATATTTCAATTAAAAATGCATTTTTTTCACATGGAGCCCTGTCATTTCTTTAAGCCAGTAATCTCAATAACCTTGGAAACACAATTTTTACTCTGACTTATGCTTACAACACACCACAGTTTTCATATCTGTCTTTAGTCAACCCTTCAGGACCCCTCGACCATTTTTGTACATATTTATAATTTTCTTGTATAAAATGTGTTGGTCATTATGATTTTATTACATCTTACAACTTTTATTCTGCAAGAATGATTATATATATATTTATTTATTATTATTTATTTATTTAATGTTTATTTAACAGGGACGATACATACAACATTGCCACAGAAAATGGGAAAATGTGAATGTATATAAGACGTATATAGCTTCAGCTAATTTGCAGTCTTTGTCCCTGGTCAGGATTTAAAGTACGATAAAATATACAGAATACAGTGATAAATACAGTGAATGTAGTCAATAAGTACCATGAATAAGTATACACAGTTGTAGTAAATTAGAGGTTAAAGCACAAGTTACATTTAACATTAAAAATTATTTATTATTATTATTATTATTATTATTACATGTTTTAATGTAATGTCAGTTACTCTTGCAGGTCTATTATACACTAATGAACCCTTTTGGACCTCTTGGTACCGTCATGCCTACAATATACTGGTAAAAAAAAAAAAGTTCTAATATCATCATTAATCAATTTGAGTTTTGCTCAAAACTACCAAATTTTATATTATTTTTAGGAATGTGAACTTAAATATATCAGTTTAAGATTAAAAACACACACTAACTCTTGCTCAGATCTCCAGATGTTATCAAAAACATGTTTTAGTTCAGCAGGGTCAGAGGGTCATGACCTTACTTAGCTTATTTTATCCATCTATTTTAAAAACACATTGAACAGATCCTTCAAAATTCACATACCATGTTTTTTGTGGAGGACATATTTTGTGTTTTCTTTAAATTACACAAGAAGCATTACATCTTCAAGCGAGCATTTAAATTGTTTGAGCAGAGCTTTAGCGGTTTAAGAGATTTATGCAGAAAAAAGCTGAAAAATATGCATGATGCTGTTTCTTTGTGTGCACATGATTGGCACAATGGTCCCACAGGGTGCAAGATTTCAAATTTAACACCACATAAGAATTATCAATGTAATATAAGCAATGCTGTTGCTACTTTTTGGCATATTTGAGAAGTTTATCACCAGCAAAGCCCCAACCCTCGTCATCACGTTTAAAGGGTAAAAATCATGTTGTTATTTTTTGTTATTTATTAATTTTTTGAGAGCAGAGCTGAAGTGTTTTGTCAAATTTATTTAGAATAAAAGCAGAAAAGTATTGATGTATAATTATTAATAGCAGTGTTTTGTGTAAGTAAATTTTTGGAGTAAGGATTCCCAAGGTTAGTAAATTAGAGGAATGCCGAAGGGTTGAAAAAACAAAAGAAAAGAACATGGGGGACCTAAAACAAAAACTGTTAATCCTCAAAATGGTGATGCAAAATAATTGAATACACCAAATCAGGGCTATTTTTGCTGACTCTGCATTATTTCTGCAGCCTATGGTCTCCACTGTGCTTATTTGTCTACAGTTACTTTAAGCCACTGACACTGAGGGGTACAATTCTACACAGGCAGATCTATTTTTGGGGGTAATTGACTGTTTCAGGAAGCTACTGGCACTGTTCGCAGATGGGGAGGAAGAAGTCATGCTGATGATTTTGTTGTCTCGTGCCTAGAAGTCTTCGATGCGGAAGAGACATGTAAGACATACTGATGGGAACATAAAACCAAAAAGAGAAGTATGATCTCTCTGAAGGAAGAGCAAATCAGGTCAAAAGTCACGGCATAAAATCATCTAGTTTGTAGCCAGCCTAACTAATTTTGTCCCAAAGGGTATGATTGATTCATTCAGTTAGCCCTGATTATCAAATGGTAACTTGATTTATGCAGTATTGTATGACAGTACAAACATATTTATGCTAGTACTAAAAGCCAAAATCTAGGGCCAGAGAGCCTGTCAACAAATGACTCTACATGTTATAGGAAAAGTGATACCTTGGCTACCCTGAAGACCACAGAGCTATCCTGTTGATGTAGATGTTAAATGGACTTGAGATTATAGAGCAGTTTGCTAGTCTTTTTTGACTAATAAAAGCAGCTTTACTCACCCATTAACATCCAAACTAACTCACTGATGGTTTAGAGTTTTTATGTAAGTTATCAAACAGCATTAGCTAACACATTTAAACCCGTTCATAGCCAAGTATATGACGTTGATGCAGCGGTGGAAGCAACTTTGGGTCTTGCTCTGGGACACATTACCATTTGATAGCTGGGGCTGGGCTGAAAACTGCTCGCATCAGATAACTGAGAGCACACTGTCTGTATGTTTTTGTTTGCAGCCAAACCTGTGCAGAGAGATCTATCAAGAAGCCAAACTCTTAAATTCTGTCTCTCTCTGATTTACTTAGAGATTCCAACATCTAAAGGCATCTCCTCATTTGTGGCTCTGCTTTGAACACCACTAATGTGGTCCACCTGAATGATGACATATAGATTTAACAGGGGATAAATTAGCCAAACACCAAACACCCCACCAGAATGTAAAGCTAAAGTCACCAACTTACACATATCTTCAGAAGCATAATCATATATTTACACACACATACACATTTATATAACAGCATAAATGTGCATGTGTGTGGAAACCTTTCAAGCCTGACATGATTTTTTTTTCTTACATCAGTGCAAATTGTCACCTACTACATTTGTGGGATTTTTACATTTAAAACCAATCAAAAGAATCAGCACAAGCATGTTAAAAAAACCATGGTTATGTGGGTTCACACTGCTGCTGACAATATCTCTTAGCTGCTTCACCTGTAGAACACACCAGTAAAATAAGAAGTTTTCTGGACATGATCTCTTGATAAATTAACATTAAAGTAATTCTTCTCAGTTACAACTTTTTCTTTTGTTTTGTTTTTGCAGAAATGCCCTTAGACCACAAATTTGAAGTTTAACTACTAATTATACTTGGGAGAGGACAGGATACTGGGAACTTGCCAAGCAATGTTCTGGCCAAAACAACACTGTTTTAGATCCCCTGGAAATACTGCTAAATCGTTCTTAAGAAACATCTTAGATAAAGGAAAAAATAACGGGGAAACCAAAGAGCATATGCAATAACAAAAGAGTGCATGTCTGGTAAGATGATAATTATAGAATGATTTTAAGTCTAGCATTGCTCTGTTCATCCATCATCTATGCTTTTCCCTTTGGGGGTTGCGGGGACCTGTAAGCTATTCCAGCTGACTAGGGTAAGAGGCAGGGTTAACCCTGGATCAGTTGCCAGCCAATCATAGGGCCACACAGAGAGACAGGCAACCAGTCACACTCACACTCATACTCAGGGGCGATTCAGCATCACCAGTTAACCTAATGAGTAAGTTTTTCAGTCTGTTGTGGGAAACTGGACTGGCTGAAGAGAACCCACGTGGGTATGAGCTGGCCAAAGTAAATGCAGAAGATCCTGGTCGACATGCCACTGTGACGTGTGGCCTCCCCTGTTAGTGATGCCACCATATGGGTAGCCTCCAGAGTTTCTAGTAAAGATAACAAGATGAGGCCATAATGCTGCACACACAGGCATCAAATCAGGCAGAACAAATGCATTCAGGTAATGATATGATTATGATAATGTCTGATTTTGTTTTATTTTTTACAATAAGTCCTCAGATTGAAAACAAATTGATTAAATAATTAAACAGACACAATTTCCATTCAATTGTTCTGTTTTTCATGAAAAGAAAGTATCAGACCATATCTGGTTGCATATCACATAAAAATAAATGGGAAGAAACAATGGCTAATCAATGCTAAAACAGTGCACATAGAGAAAGCCCTTTAACATCAATGTCACTTGAAAAACACAATTTATAATTGCCTCTACAGAGCTTCATCATGTAACTTATGCTTATGAATGCAGCATTTTAAACAAAACTCTTTGGTTCCAGAAGTTTAATTTAGTCGTCTTTAAACATTAATCCAACAAAAATCTACATGTTTCGTAATAAACATCATCAAAAAATTAAGCATACAGAAAATAGTAAATAAACACTTTTCAGGTGAACTGACGCACTCAGTGTTGTGTGTAACGCAACTACTTTTTCGGGTAAAAAGTAAAGTAACGCGCTACTATTGAAAATTTTAGTTCCCTTTTTAATGCAGCGCGACGTTACTTTTCCCCGGACAGATCTGACACTGAAGCTGGCTTCTCAGCTGCTCACACAGACACAAGCAGCGTTGCCAAGTCCGCTCGTTATAAGCGTCTAAGGGCCAAAAATCTTGTGAGTCACAGCCGCGGGTCGCAGTCTTTTGGGCTTGTTTCTAGATGTGAGGTTGCTTCTTGGGGCTCTTAAGTCTGTGTGTATCCCCCTGATTATCTTCCAGCTCCTAACATAAAGGAATACACGACTGCGGTAGGCAGTTTGTCCACTTCCTCGTTTCGTGGTAATATGCACGCCCCCAAACACAGTCACGCACATGGCGCATGCTCCAGAGCCAAAGTTGCCAGGTCTGCTTGTTATAAGTGACGGTCTTTTCTTGAATAGATACTTAGCGCTGTGATATTGAAATGTAATGTAGACGAAAATTAACACACTTCATAGACTTCTTTTTTTAAAAAGCACTATATCACATTAGGAAAGGAAACAGCTGGAGGTTGCTTATTTTGGGCTTGTTTTTGTCGACCTGGTTGCTTATTTCAGGAGCAAAATGTGGAAACACTGGGCAGGAGCTCTCATTCCACAGTATATGTGACATTTTGTAAAATAAAGATCACAAATAACAGTTATGTTCTCTGTAGTAGAACTTTTTGTAGGCCTTCACATTTAGGAACAGATATGGGGTTCTGTCCATGAACAAGCAATGGAAAAGTAATGGAAAAGTAACAAGTAACTTGAAAAATTACTTTTTATAGAGGGTAACTAAATAAACTTCCCCAACACTGGACGCACTTTATTATTTCTTACCACCAATATCGATTACTTCACATTGTTCTCTACCACTTAGCAAGGAACTGCCAGTCTTACCCATTTTCCACCAAGCTGGTTCCAGGGCTGGTGCTCGTGCTGGTGCTAGAGTCGGTTCGCAGTTGGTTCAACTTCGAACCGGTTAAGAACCGTTTGCTTTTCCACAAATGGATGCCGGCCAGAGGGCTACGTCATCACATCGATGTATACGTCTGTATACGTCACGCTAGTTTCCCATAACAACTAGCGCCGAATTCAATTGCCACTACAAAGATGGAGGACTACGTTGCGGTTCAAGTGTCGCTGTTGGCTTTTCGAGCCTTCCTTTGTCGAGCAAAAGTTGGCGATCCAGCAAGTTAATGTTGCCCGACGACTATGCAACGAACACCGATCACGCTTGAGAAGACGGGTAAGAGTGCTTCCGTGTTTTTACTCTGCTTTGGCGCTTCCGTGTTTTTACCTGCCCCCACCCCCTGACGTAAGCCCGTAGCCCCCGACGTAAATTGGTTCTTTCTGCTGGCCTAGCTGAAAGAACCTGGCTGGCTCTAGCTCCGAACCAGCCCTGGAACCAGCTTGGTGGAAAAGGGGTATCTGTTGTACAAATTGTGATGTCATTGCATATGCTCTGTCAAGAGTTCTACAAATCATCTGTTCATGTGATGGAGGAAAGTACAGTGCATGTCGGGCATGTGGCCTCAATACTTCTGCAGAAACCAGTGTACATGCAATTGAGGAATGGCATAGGTATTCTCAAGTATACTTGCCTGAAATGTAGATGTTAAAGTCAAGAATATGCAGAAGGATATTTTTCCCGATTCTATTTAAAATCTTTTTTAAGTGCCAACCTTCAGTTTTGTAAATTCCAGGTTTATTACCATTTAATTCTGTGTATTCATGTGAATTCTCATCAAAGGTTTCCAACTGATAAAATTCCTGGAAATTTGCAACCCTATAGATAAGAGCTGTAGAAACGTTGACGCAGACTCTGAAAAAATCCCTTTGGTGCATGTTTCACATTTTCTGGTATATAGGGAAAACATGAATAATTATTAAAGTAATTAACAGATATATCTCTCAATCTGAAATGCAAGTCATATTTGTTTATTTCCATTCCTTTCAGTTAAGAGGCACCTATTACTTCCAAACCCCTTTTCCCCTAAAATAACCATATATTATTTCCTGCAAGAAAGAGGAGTGATGCACATCCTCCCACCTCTTAATGCTGCCTGCTTTCTGTAGAGCCTATTCTGTTAATTAACCAAACCACACGGGGCCAAACATAAGTCCAAAGCTTTCTCTTGTTTTGATTCAAGTTCACCATAGACTCTCCCGGTGAGTAAGAGCTGGAGATGCTGGCTGAACACCGAGTAAATGTGTACACATACCTGTAAGTAGGAAACCATATGGGGAATTAAGGGTCAGAGCTGATAGAGGAAGAGTAAATGTGCCTGGTATATGAGTATAGCTCTAACCTCTGACCATGAGAGCCATATCTTCCTACTCATGTTGGCTTTGTCACCTACCTCCCCATCTTATTCTTCATCTTTTCTTTTTTTTTCATGCATCAGTGCATGTCTCACAGCTAAGCCCACCACCTGCCTCACGAGTGATACCGTCGGGGAAAAGATAAACAAGTGTGCATGAGGTGAAGTGATAACCGAATTGGCAGCTGCTGGTGGAAATATTAGCGAGTAAATTGTTCAGCCTTTGTAGCTGCCAATCAGAGATGCACACACGCACACACGCACTCGCACCTCAAACACACACACACTGGGAGCTTAAATCATGACAGGAATGATGGTGAGTTGCTCATGTGGTGCTGACAGCTTTATAAACACAGCGCTTTTAAATCTCCTCAGACGCCGGTGCCATTAGGAAATCAGTTGTCCATTAACACATTTCAGCCATTACATCACGTCAGTCTGCAGAGGACGATGTATTATTGTAATTTTCTCTTCTTATTGACAAATGTTATTAAAAGACATTTTATAATAAATCAATATAAAGTCTAATTTAAGATGCTACTTTGAATTTGGTCTATGATTTTGATGAAAATTATAGTTTATCAAACACATTTGGTCCAGCATTGTACAAAAAAATATTCCATTTATATAAGGAATAACAGACTTTATTCTCAATTTCTCACTGCAGTATCTCAATTTGGAAATTAAAAGAAATTTCTATGCACTTTCAGAACTCAAATTACTTCAAAACTAAGAAATCAAATTACTGATATATATATATATATATATATATATATAGATATATATATATATATAGATATAGTGCAGTTCTTGATATATACATACATATATATATATATATACAATACTTCTTTAAAGATTTTGTTTTGAATTTTATTTTTCTAGCTACAAAACCTTTTTATGTAAAATGTCACTCAAATGCTTGATGGCCTCACCCATGTGGACAGTCTTCTAAAAAATGGAGGTTTTTCTGCTCCATTTAGAGAAAACCCACTTCCAAATAAATGAAGTTTTCAAAAATGTCTTTGTCTTGCTGAAAATGCATTAACACTTCAACATACTATGGTGGGCTTTTAGAGCAGTGATGCTTTTCAAGCTCAATGCTCCTATATATGTTTTACAAGTATCCTTAGCATAACAGAGAACTTATGTGTGCAAGAAAACCAAGTAATTGGCATGAAGACGTCTTTCTCTCCTCTGGTGAGGAGCACTAGCATCCTGAAACAGCTGATTCACCCCCACAGCTGTAATGTTCTGCCACTGTTACTTCAGTAGTTCAAGCCCACTGGCTCAGGGTGGCTAATGCAGTAATTATATCTGTACCAGACTTGGTCCATGTGGGTAAGGGGACCTTAATGAGCCCACATTTTGCCTAAACTTGGGTCCATATAGCCAGTTTTTAAGACAAGAGACGATAATCACTAATGTTAAAAAAACAACTGTGAGGTTAAATTTATTAAATACCCTTGGTCCACCTATATTCTCAGTCTGTCAGTGATGCTCAATTAGGTTACACTTTAGGGTCCAATTTTCCATTCGGCCCAGTTCACTGATTGGTTGACTGATCTTCCCCTATAGTATTTTGCCTGCTCTGCACTGCTCAGTACCATGTTGTTAACATCCCTGCCTTTATTATACAATCTTTGCACTTTGCTCTGGGCTCGCTAGCTCAAGCCAATGGACTTAAACTGCTGACAGACAAAGGAGGGTCCATCCATTCTAGAGGAGGGGGAAGAGCCATTTCAGGCAGCCTCAGGAGCTGTAAACAGGGGAAGAGGGAAAAGTCCTGACACCATAGACTTTCTGTTTTGTGCACGGAAGTACTATACCATGGAGGAGACATGGAAAACACATTAGAGGGCATTCATGGGCTCTTAAGTGATAAGACCTCCAACAGAGCATCTTAGACAGAGTAAGAAAAGAGGTGGATCGGGGGCACTGAACATACTCTTCTGAATATCTAAATAATACATAAACAGACCAACTACTGTGCAGAAAGAATGCTATACAGATGGAGTTTGTGAATTTTTGGGGTAGTGTGCTAAACAGCAATGCTACCCTAATTATTAACTGGACTGTTTACAACCATTGCACATTTTTCATCTAAACAGGTGAAATGTAAGTGACATCCCACGGACGAGAAATCAGCATAAAGGGCATTGTTTGACCCCTAAAAAGCTGCTTCACCCATGTATGTGTGAACACTGTAAAAAGTTTCTAAACATCTGAAACCCAGAAGAAGCGTTACAACCTCTGACTTTTTAATAACCTAAATGTCATCATACTGTACATATTGGTCAAAATGCTCGGAATAAACAATGTTTACTAAAATATTTTCCTACATGTGAACAAAGTCAGTTGTTTTTTGAAGCAAAAAAAAATCACATGAATATGGAAGTTGATACCTGAAAGTAGTGTAGAATGTGCCCCACTTAAGAAGGAATATAATTAGTGCAGTTTGTTTGTAATGGTACTGAGACTTCTACAGTGATAGATGAACATGCTCATTAAAAAGATCAACAAAGCTGAGGCAATTTTGCACCCATTATACAGTAAATAATCCTCTTTTCCAACTCCTCTCCCCAAGTGGGATCTCATGTTGAGTGATAAATTAGTGATACCGGAACTAAATCTGTTTGCATAGCTTTGGAAAGATATAAAAGACTAAGACTGAGAGACTTTAACGATACACAGTTGCACTGTAAGGAAGTTTTGCATACATTATGAAGAATATGGAAGTAAAGCAGAAATTAGCCATGTAGGGAAAGCTGCTGAAATTGTACAGAGCAGCAAAAGACAGCTGCTTTTATGATCAAACTGTTACCGCTGATAAAATCTGGAGAATTGCTAATAAATCCTCATGGCAATTAAGTCCAGCAATTAAACTGAGGATGATGAATGGAAATTTGTCTCTTTGAATTCAACAATAGCTCTGCAGCAGTGGTTCTTAACCTTTAATTTGTCTGACATACCCTTCTGGCCTGTAAGATCAACTAATTTCTGTCTCTGTGGAACATATGACTGTTTTTTCTCTTAGCTGAATCAGTCTGATTAATTGAATTCTATCCATCAGTTGTCCATTATCTATACAGCTTATCCAAATGTAATTTACCAATTTAAACTGGGTTGCTTTATGAAATGATCATGGTTCCATGTAACAGAAAAGGACCAGTTTGATCACATGTGCATTTGTAGTTGCTGCTGCACTTAGATTTGCAGAGGCACAACATATTAAAGTGATGAGAACTTGTCCTGTTACAATTATTTATGCACTGTCTACAAATGTTTTGCTTGGATTTCTAGAATGTGCTTAGGTTAACTTTGGCCTATTTACGGAAATACCCTCACAAGACTTTTTTTTCATCATTCACATATACAGGATTCTTAAAACTAGGATTTGTAATCTGATTTAGGTACACTTTTTGTAACACTGGTTAAAATAATATCCGTTGACAATCAATTCATAATGTGTTCATGAAATAGAGCAAAAAGTATCCGCTAGCAGGAATTAACCTGGGAAAACACCAACCAATCACATCTTTGTAGCACACATTTCAAACCAATCAAATCCCGTCGCCATTCTGCCCGCCTCCTGCACGTACATTTTGCCGGCGTGCACAGACTCTGATTCAGTGTGTGTAGCTGAACTGAGAGGGATCCAAGTCCGCTGGAGAATGCTTACCTGTCAAGTTTGAGCATTGAAAATAAGGGAAGTCTGCTACGAGCCGTCCCACAACCCCAACCAAGCTCCAGTATCCCCTACATTTTAAAACAGGTGTACAAGAAATCTAAAATAAACACTTTCTTTTTTTGATTTGTTCCGCTGTTTGCTCTAACCTCATGACTGCAGGTGGCAGTTCTCGCGAGGCTTTTTCTTTTCTTCGGTTTTACGGTGGTTGGCATCCATCATTTTGGAGCATTACCGCCCCATTCAGGCTAGTGACAGAGTTCAGTTTGGAGAGGCAGAAGAATGTTTTGTATTATTATATCGTCACACGGGAGATTTAAGGAAGAATAATAATATGGGAGGATGTCGGGAAAGAGGATAAAACACGATAGTTTCATGGTCAAAACAGGAGTTTTGACAGCTATGTGGCGAAAGGCAGAGAAACTACCTATACCCTTATAAACATCGGGTTGTTAGTACTAAATAACTTTCCATGTTTGTTTTTTTAACTTTACTATGATAATGTTTGGAGGTTATTTTTACCGCTGACTATTGGTGTAGTGTAAAACATAAATGTTGTGCTGGGGGCTGGTTTGGAGTTGAATCAGTCCTCAGTGGCATGTAATTGGGCATAAATGGGCATGAAAAGTGTTTTTTAATACTGATGGATAACTAACAACCATCAGTGAGTGAATGTGAGAATAAAAGGTAGATGCAACCTGACATGTAAAGCTGCTTGAGTGGCCAAAGACTAAAGCTCAAATCCATTTACTCTTACCCATCATGACTAAAAACATCCCCAAGTGATCACCACATCACTATGCAGCTCTACAGTTGATTTGGATTCATGATTTGCACATTTATATAGGAATAATTCAGAAATATTGAACACTGGACACAAAGCAAATCACTCCTGATCTGGACCTAACCACAAACCACAGGTGAAACCAAACACTAATATTCTTTACATGAACACTGGCAATTTTGTCACTTGTGCTCTGGACATTGACAACCATAAATCAGTTTTGGACACTTCTTGTCTGGACAATGATTATCTTCACTTGAATGTGGGTAACCTGGACCTAATGATATAGATCTGACCACAAAAGAGCATGACCCTGAAACTATTGATTTGTTACTAATCACTTATAATATGTACAAAGAAATGATGATCTATACAAGAAACCTGGACCAGTACACTCGTGACCTAGACATAAATGATCCAGACATTGTAATTCATGATCTGGACCTGTGCTGGTTCAATCCGGACCTGGGTATGGATCATTCTTACCTGAAGCCTGGCCATCTAAAACACACAAAATAAATGGTTTGTGATAAGGTCTGCGGATTAAATCTGTGTGGAAAATATATTTCCTCCCTCAGAACATCTATTCAATTATTATTTTTTATCTTCCTGTGTGAATCCGAGAGAGACCCAGCTGTTTTAAATACATGTGAAAAAGGCTCCAGGGGAAAGGTTAAGCAACCACTTTATTATTTATCAAATAAACAGCCAAGTAAATAAATCATGTTCATTAAAGCAGTAGTGAAAGTAAAGATGGTGCAATTATGCCTCAGAATGTAAACTGTAAATTTAAAATTGCTGTTCTCCATATCTCAACCTAGTTACCCAGTTTCATTTTCTGAGGTCTGGTTGTAATGAGCCTATTCAACATTTTATACTGCTTTTGTACAATATGTTTCAAGAAATGTAGCATTTTAAACACAGCATATATAAACAACATTAAGCAGATAAGGGCTAAGGTTAGCATTGCTTACACAGCCAACCTCCATTCCTATATATCAGTTTAATATTCAGAAGTCTGTACAGAATATGCTTACATTCACTCTTATTCATATGCAAGTGTCCGTGGATGCATATTAAATACAGCTATATCTTTATTTCATGATTCCAAATACTGCTGAAGTGCACTGAGCCTACAGTGTCTGGTTGTATTTCAGGGTCATAGTGCAGATCGAGTGGTGCAGGAAAGAGTCCAGAAAAGCCAAAGTGAGTCAGAATTGTAGCACTTAGTTTCAAAGATCTGAGGTCAATGGGCTTTAATTAAAGATTTTCAGTTGAAGGCCAGAGATAAGGTCCAAGATGAATTGAAGAATAAAAAAAAAAGAAAAGATCTGATATTGCCCTGTTATTGCGTTTTTAAGAGGATGGTAACTAATGAACTTTTGACAAAAACTACAAAAATGGCAGTGGACCCTAATGCCATCTTTGCCAGTTACATTACAATAAAACAATACTCAGTGACCACAGGCATGGGAACAAACCTGATAAGGTAATTCAATTAAAAAGGAAATTCTCAAACTAGATGCTCATTAGTTAAACCACCATACTGAAGCTAATTTATCATATTAGCTTGGTAATCGCTTCACTGATTTCATTTCAGCATTGAAAAATGACGAAAACAAGGTTTGATGGGGAGGTCATCTCGAGCAAAATGTTAAGTTTGATGAGGTTTATGTTCACCACAAACTTTTTTATTAGCAACGTTTCTAGACCACAATAAATAGTCTTGTACAGGTTTTTTGTCGACGGAACCAGTGTGATGCTACATTGTGGGCTGGCATACATCCATCATTCCTGCACAACTGTAAATGTCAGGAACAATGGCTGCAGCTACAGCCTAGGGGTGGCTGGTTACAATACACAACATTTGCAAATACTTTGGATTTTTCATTCATGACTTGCTGTCTTTTGAGCTTCACATTGAGCAACTCTCTAATAGGTTCAAGCTTTAAAATGTAAGCTTTTGCTTCATTAGTCTTGCTTTTTTTGCTGCAAACAAACATCTTGTTGCAACTGTAATTCCTCTCTTTGATTATAGTGATGATTTATATGTGAATATATCCTCACAGCCCCTTCAATTTTTAGATTGTGTTAATTATGAAGCTTTCAGGTTCATAAAAGTCTTAAGGCTCTGACGCATGATTATGATCTGTATAGATGAGTTAATTTGCTCCCTTAGACCAATTGTAGAGTGAATCATTGGAGCATCCTGATTTATAAGGCCATACTTGACCTGCTTTCCTCATACTTGAGTAATTTTATTCTTGTGGAAAGTTCTTGAACCACAGTCTTTGTTCTGTGTCTCCGTATATCTCCAAAATTTTTGGAATGGGGAAAAGCAGTTTTAGGTAAGCTGCTCCTGCAGACTAGAATCTGCTGTAGGGAAAATTGGGTCTGGGTGCTGGTCGCCTCAAACTTTTTTAAAAGATTCAAGCACTAGAGTAAGATCAGGGAGGTTGTAGATTATTGACAGGTGATTTGTTGCTCTGAGACGCTCATTTGACTTTTTATTCTGCTGTTTTGTGTTTGTAATTGTTTCATGTCTGTTCAGCTGCTTGTCTCAGCCAGGACACTCTTGTAAATGATATTCTAAATCACAAAGAGGTTCTGCTGGTTGAATAAAGTTTAAATTATAATAACTTTTTTTTTAAATTACTGTCCGGTTTGGTCTTCCTGACAATGTTGAAACTTCAGGCCCAAACTGAACCGAGTCAGCCAAACTTTATACATGACAGTCACTTAATTTGCACCAAAAGTAAAACATCAAGTGTTTATGAAATGTGCAGAGCCTCAGCTTTGTCAATTTATTTTAAATAAAACCAACAACCTCCTTGCAAAATTCCTCAGTACTATTAAAGGAAAAAAGGTGACAACTAGATGATTAGTTAGATTTTTCCAACTTCAATAGTGAAAGCTGACATGTCTCTATTTATGAAAACAAATTTCCTCTTGTAAATGTATACTGGGACATTGACGGTGCTTCAGTTAAATTATATTATCAAGTTTTAATCTTAGCTTGACTTAGCTGTGCATGTAAACTCATTGACTCATTAATCTCTTGGATTGTTTCCCAAGAACGCATAAATTCTTTAACAAAAACGTGTATGTTTTCTTTGTATAGCTAGTTGTAAAAGGAGCTTCCTTCTATGAACTTTTGACATATTAAATTACCAAAAAACTTTTTTTACTATTGAAGCATATGTCTAGGTATAATGATCTCGCACTTCAGCACCGATGAAGTCTGTTTCATTAACAGCTGACTCTCTGTTCTTGTACTTTGTCTCAGGGCTGACAAGTTCAAGAATCACAAAGTTTCCTTTTTTCGCATCGCTGCTCCTCCTCTCCCCCGCATGACCCGCCTGTAACTGCTCCCGCTCCACAAGTGCTTGTGCTACAAATTCAAACGGCAACATATTCTTCAGGTCTGCCAAAGAAAGAGCAAAGACGGGGTGCGGCCTGAAATATTCAGGACTCTATTTTTATTATAGTGACATTTACAAAGTAAATCCAAAGCAAAATCGCACAAGGATGAGAAAGCTGCAGCTCTGATGCAAGGCATACATGTTGTCTCATATCTGGCCACACCTTGATGTCAAAGTGGAAGTCTGCAGCGTAGTCACTGATGGAAATGTGTCCAATGGGAGAGCAATAGTTCAGCTATAGGGAGTCATGCAGCTGCAGGGTTCTGCCCACTTGACATTCAGATTGAAGTCGCTCTTCAAAGCATTCAAACTTTTCCTGCAGTTACCTTCACCTGTTTTCCTCTGCCTCATTTTTCATGCTTTTGATGTTTCCCCCATTTGTGTAAAGTATGCCTGTGTATGTGCCACAGCGCCTGTCTGATGTAGCGTCTGCATCTCTTTTTTTTCCATATATACCTTGTCTGGAAGCACGAGTTCTCGTACAATGGGAGCAAAGGTGCTCCAGGTGTGGTATGTGATAAGAGAATAGATGTAAATGTATACAGATCACATTCACTCACTCTGCTCTTGTGTTGCGGCGACAGCAGGCACACCATGAGCCGAGAATTATAGCGTTGTGTCTGCCTACAGAGTATTCAGACGAGCCAAGCTTCAAAGTTTCCTACATCAACTGACATAAATGGAGCTCTCCAAAAAAGAAAAGCCTATTTCAGGTAAAACTTGCCAAACGCTTAACTGATGCATGTTGAATTTGTTTCTGGAAATCTGTTCCTCATCAAAGTGGGAGGCTGCAATGTTCAATGCTCTGGCCACAGACAGCGCTCCAGCCAGGTTTTGAATATTGGGTCCTTTGGGGATTTGGGACAGTTTGAGGGCATCTCTCCCTTTTGTTCTGATACACCCATTACCCCTGCCTTCTCCTGCTTTTACCTTCCTTGTATTCAAATACAGCCACCAGGAAAGGAGAGGGATTCGTTCAAAGCTATGCTCTTAATGAAGACATTAAATAGAGCAGCATTTCAGCCCACACTCATTTATTACAGAAGCAGACAATACTTCACTTAAATGCTGCTATCAGTCCGACTACTGTTTACTGTTTACTACTGTTTATCTAGTTTAAAGGAAGCCTTTGGAGTCTAAGGGAGTCTACCGCTTGTTTTCTTTGTTCTAATTCTAATGGTGAAATGAACAATGTTGTATCCTTTGGTATGTTTGTACTGTCACTGCAGTTTTATAAAAGCACACGCTAACAAAAGGGCTGTCTTTGTGTTATTGTGTCAGAGCCTGCCTTTCTCAGTGTGTACACTAAATAATGTCATGCCCCCTGGTTGCCCTTTGCATTGTGAAATGGTGTAAAGCAAGCCAACTGAACAACATAATGGGTTTTGGTCTAAAGGGTCAGAAAGGAGTTGACAAAATGAGAATGTGTGCCAAATATTTGACACCACTCATGATAATAAATGAGGCCTGTAACATGCTCACACACAAAAAGAGAATTGTCAAAGAAGCTCCACAGGCCAAAGAAATTTTATTTATTATTATAACCCTTGCCAAAGTGCTTGTTTCTGCCTTTGTTCCATTTGGTTGATTATTTTTCCTTAATATATTTGGATCATATTTTAATGTTATATTGAGAATGTTGCAACAAATAAGTGGATAGATTTTGGTGGGCATTTGAATATGGATGCATATCCAGTCGGGGTGTGGCAAAATGGTCAACTCACAAAACAATACGAAATACGAAACAGGGCTCATGATACGAAATACTCATGATATAAAATAAAGATTATAGAAAATCCCCAACAGTAGGAAGTTGTGCAATTTTTTTTTTTATTTACATATAAAAGCTGGCCGACATACAAAAAATATTGCTCCATCAGTGCAAAATAAATGCTCGTTGAAAAAAAACAAATTTTTCGTTTTTTCCCCTTATTTAGACTACAGTGCAAATATAATTGTAAAATCTCAATAATATATGCTTTGTTGTTATAACAATCAGGATAACTACATTCTTGAATGAAAAGAAAAACAAATAGCAGTCCTCAGAGCTGCAGTTTAGACCTATAAATGTGAACTGTGAACTATAATATTTAGCCTCTAACAGTGCATATACTTCTGATCTTCAAGTATGATCAAATTCTGTCAACTCAACAGTAAATGCAAAAATTGAATATTGTTTTTTTTAATGCAGACTTACGCAAACATACAGTTGCTGCCTGTCTCCAGTTCAAAGTACCTGGTAGTTGTACTCACCGCAGTATACGGCGAACTGTAGCGGCATATTTTGCACACAGTTGTTGTTTTGTCCGCAATCTTCTCGCCGTTCTCTCGTCTTTGACATGAGGTGCCAAAATAGGTCCACACAACTGATTTATTTGACGAAGGAACGTCAGCTAATTCCTCGACCTCGTCTTCCTCCATTCTGAAGTGAGTGTTTTGCTACTGTAGGTGAGGAGGGTAAAAAATCACATGAACCCCTTCGTGTTTTTTTTATTTTGTGCATCTTTTAATTTTATTTCGTCATTTTTAATTTTGCGAAATTTCATGACACGACATTTCGTTACACCCCTTATATCCGGGCATAGTTTGAAGTGCTTGTCAAATTGCAAGAAATGGGCTGACGCAATGTGTAAAACTGTGGTGTGGTCTGACGAGTCCATTATGGGCGCCCTATCCCCTGGGCTAAAAAGGAGGAGGACCATCCAGTTTACTATCAACATTAAGTTCAAAAGTCAGCATCTGGATTTACAGTAATTGTAGTAAGACTGTTCAATCTCCCTTTTGTTGAGGTCGGTAGAAATGTGGAATAAAATAATCTAGTGTTAGGAAAGCTTTGACAAACTTCATTGAAAACAGGGCCTTTTGTGGTTCCGACTTGCCTGATGAGCTACTTCTTACACTTTAGTGAAAATAAGAGGCATTCATAAGTTCTCTTGCCAGGTTTGACATCTGTTACAACAACAATAATCACTCTCACAGGCGGCTGCAGGTCTTACCATGGTAACTCTAAAACTGTAACACCTGCTAGTAGTGTTGGTAGAGAAAGTCTGACAGTAGTGTTGAAAAGAAGATATCTTTGTGAGAAAGAGGCTCAAGTGATCAAAATGACATTCCCCTCAACAAGCTGGACAAAGTTCTGGAAACAAAGCAAGTCCTTGAAGAAGTACATGCTGCTGAGCCTATGATACTCTGCTGACAGAACGATGGGCGATTCTAGCCTTTTGCTCTTTTGCTATTGTTATGATAGCGCCGGAGAAACCCCTTTGGATAGAAAATCGTGATTTTTCTCAATACTTCTATTGTCAAGGCTACTGTTGGAGTTGAAAAAAATCAACCTGTTAGTCTGAGATCTGGTTATTGAGTTGATCATGTTCTCACTGTACACCAAGGTTAGATTGTCAAAGCTATAGTTGGAGTTTGAAAAATCAACTGGTTAGCCTGAGATCTGGTTATTGGGTTGATCGTGTTCTGACTGTACACCAAGGTTAGACTGGAAGTGAGCTCAGACCACCACCTTTTAACAGAACAGTTTTATTACTGTGTTCACATTTGTTCATATGCCAAGGTAGGAATGGATTTCTTTTTATTTTTAACACCGACCTCTTCAAACCGTCTCAATTTGAAAGCACCCTAAGACAAGAGATATAAGCAACAAGCCAAGGTAAATAATCTGCCTTAAGTACTTCAGACCATGGCAGTAGACTTCACTGATGGCTGTCTTTGTTGTGGGCAATATGTTGGAAATGTTTGAACACCCCTGCTCAACTTGATCAATAAAACAGCTAAGCTACAGAAAAGATAAGATAATCCTTTAAAGATTCCTGAAGGTGAAAAGCTATTTGATTCAGAAAACAGCCATCAATCTGCTGAAAAATGTAATTAAACCTTTAAAGGAGACATATCATGCTGATGCATGATTTAATACTTACATATAATATAATAAATTTGAAAACAAGACCCCCTAAATTTTCAAAAAATGAGATATTGTATTTTTTCTGATATCCTAGAACGAGATTTGATGCCTCTGAAAATAGGTCATTGTGAGATGTTCGCGAGATTTCAAACGTTGTGATGACACGAGGTACCTTTCTTTTTATTGGAGTAATCTGATGAAACACTTCCTCCTCTATGATGTCACATAGAGGAGGAACCACAAAACTGTCACCGAGGAACACATCCGTCCAGCAGGAGTATATAGAACCCTAGCTCACATTCACTCATTACCAGCTCTGGCCTGTAGGAGGACTCAATATGCGGTCGCTGCTTTGAGCCTGCTGGAAAATACAGTAGAAGAAGAAGGACAGGCTGGCTCTACCCCCGATAGAACTGACCAATCAGAGCACAAAGGGCTGTGACGTAGCGAGGTGACTGGAGGTCATCCTCAGATCCGAGCGTTTCAACGAAACCTTGTTAATGGCCTAAAATGAGGATTTTGAGAACGCTATTGTGGGGCAATGAAGGAACTAAATGACTTGTACTGAGGGCAGAAGTGCTTTACAGGCATCCTAGTCTGGCATAGTGAAAAGGAGAAACAAGCATGATATGTCTCCTTTAATGTCTCTTGTTACAGCCCAGCACTTACTACAGTTACATTGTTTGGGTCAGTAGAATTTGACTATGTGTCGTTATCCTTGTTATGTGTTACTAGCAGCTAGAGAAACTTAGGTTTCTTTATTAACATATTTCAACCTCCCCCAAGAATCAAATGTTTTTCCCACCATTTCTTCATCTATTTTATTGTTGTAGTTGTTTGTGTTTCTAGCCCTTTGGTTGAGCCCTGTGAGTTTTTCGGGACATCTTGGTGACTGGGTCTGGATAATTGTGTGGATCTTAGGTTTTCCAAAAGTTACAGTAGTTTTTCAACATATGTATTTTCAGTGACCTGAGACACCAGAAGCACCAAAATTAGTTGTGCTTTAAAAAATACCATCCTTCATGTGCATTGAGCCTTATTTGGGACATTTTACTTGAGGATGTCGTTGGTGACACCTAGTTCCCTGGCTGATTGATCCTTGGCTTAGAAAGGTTTAGGGAACCCATAACTATCTGTGTAAAGCTGCGTTCACACCGCAAGCGACCCAGCTACCAAAATCGTGTCGCCCACTGACGGTATCGTCAAGCGTCCATAAATACCTCATTTTGGCCACCGTTGCCGTCGGCAGTCGCTAGGTTACGTCACGTCCGCTCGAGTTTCACCGTGATCAGACCATATCATATATCAAATAATAGAATGTATAAGCAGACATTATTCCAGCTGTATCCTTTTCATTCACTTATCAACCACAAAACACTGCAGCTGATGCCCTGCAGCAGCATCATCTGTGAGTTTACCGCGGTCCATCTAGGCGGAACTAATGTCCTCACTGACTAATGTTTCCCACATGGACATGGATTGTTACTCTGTAGTCCGGATGAACAACTATCTGTCTAGGGTACCATCGCATGTGCACACACCGCTGATTGATCAACTTTTTTTTTTACTTTCACATTGCGCGACAAGCTATGTGGTAGTGTGAAATGGGGCTGTCGCATCGCGGGAGGGTTAGCCCCGCCTATCGCGGCTGTACGTTGACTTTGCATGGAGAGTGATCGCCAAGGTAGTACAAGTAGTGTCCGGTGTGTACGCACCTTGAGACAAAGTGTTCAATTACAATGTTAATACCCTTTATTATTATAATTGACAACAAGCCCACATAAAATATTGTGCAGTCCCCTGAAGCGACTTCCAAATTAGGTCAATAAAGTGAGTATGATCATAGTTGTTCCTCACTTCCTTGGATTTCAGCTCAGCCGTTTACCCATCTCATCAGATTTAGCAATTCATTGAAATCCATAAAAAGGTAAACTTCTCCTCCTCTCTGATGGTTCTCAACCTATGAGCCACCTGTGAAAATCCTTAAACGTTATTAGTATGGCTACTGAAGAGCAGCACAGCGCTGCGTGGGCGGGAGCTCTAATATGATTGGCTCAGGGACACTGTAAGCCTGAGTGGCAGCCCTTAATGGGAGCCCTGGAGAGGTAACCCAACAGCTGTGTGTTTGCAGCTAATGAGAGATGGGGGAGGAGTAAAGGATCACAGACTGGAAACACTCTGATAAACTCTCGCCGCAGAATGGCTGGGGAAGATAGCAAATCAAGTTTTCTCCGGAGGACATTGCTTTAGGCTTTTTTTGTCTTTCCTTTGTGACAAACCCTGTGTTTGACTCATTGCTCCTTGTGCTTAAGCAGTTATGATCAGTGGCGCCAGTGTTTGGGAAGAAAGAGAGAGAAGGAGTGTGGTGTGGGATGGATTTCACTCCCTGCTGAGCTGTGCTGATTTATAGCCCTCAGCAAAAGAAAGGTTTTTTTTTTTCTTTTTAATTACACTGCTGCACTTTTAACGGATGATGTCAGACATAACCATTTTATTCTGATGCACACCAACAGCTAAATGTTTTTTCCCATGTGGAAGTGATATCCATTGTCTTCACTTGCAGGCAAGGCCGCTCATTTAAGCGGAAATTGGAGGGAAGCTTTTTCGGAATCTGGCTGTGTGTGGGGCCTATGGAGTCAGGCTCTGTTGCATGTCAAACAATTTAAGAACACCTGTTACCTCCCACATGTGGACTAAATTTGTTGTGAAAACACCTGTTACATATGACAATTTTAGTCCACATGCGGGGACTAAACTGTTAAGCTGGCGACACAATAATGACTTCATGTCAGATTTTTGCTCCAACATCCCCGTCTTAGAGACTGACGTGGCCGGACTAAATTCCTGGTTAAGCAGCTGACAAATTGTCTCAATAATCCTCTAGGGAGTGTAGTCAATACAATCATTATTCCACTTCCTATTGGGTCAATAACTCTCTAATCTCAAGTTGCAAAATCAAACATGTTTTGATTCTTTATCGTCCTGCCTACTGTGTCATACTCACGAGAACCCTTGAAAACAATAATATCCAGCTTCAACTGCAGACCTGGAGGAACAGGATGTTCTTTTTTCAAAATTAAAACATGGCAGCAAAGGTAAGCATTATTTAACCCTCTTCTCAGCCAAAATCTCAAACAAAACTCATGCAAAGACAGCCAGCTTCAGATGTTAATAGTCCGTGTAATTTCATATTTGATATAATAATAAATGCAGGAATATATTACCCTATTTTTCTCCAAGATTAGACATAAAAGAGTGAATAAATAGAATGCCATCATTTTTTTCTTTTTTATACATCTAATAAAATGTGCTCCAATAAATTGTACTTTGGTACCCTGACCATTAATCCTCCTTTGCTCTGTGCGATCTCGTGTGTCTATCGTCTGGTGTGTCTCATTTAGTTTCTCACAGCTGTCTCCCACATTTTAAAAAAAAATCGGTTAAAATCTAATAAACTTCTACTATCCAGCTTTCAGACTTACCAAAAATCTATCGGTGTCTGAAAGCTTATCAGCCAACAGTCCTTTCACAGGGTCTCCATGGATTTTTAGAACATCTCAAAAGTTAAGTTTTTTTTTTATTCATAAGATCTTACAAGAGTTAATAAGAAAGAACTGCATTTATTGAAAGGGAGGCTCTGATTTAATTATGGGCAAAATTATTGGTTTATCAAACTTGTAATTTGTATCTTCAAGTCAAGCACAATGCATTAATACTTTTTGTGTGGCAGTGCATTTTAACACCATGTTTCTCCAGCTTCTGACTTAAATTGCTATTTGTCAGTCCTGTGATTGACTGGTGACCAGTCCTCTTACTTTATGACAGTTTTGCTACAGCCAATCTACACGGAAGCCATAGATGGAAACTGGAGAGGCAATATTTAAATGAATTAAATTAGTCATCTAAGGATGAAAAGACAATAGCAATATTCAGATCTGACTCCTGGATTCTTGGGTGGCCATCAAGGTGGCCAGTTT
Organism: Scarus forsteni; assembly: GCA_036419115.1. Taxonomy (NCBI): domain Eukaryota; kingdom Metazoa; phylum Chordata; class Actinopteri; order Labriformes; family Labridae; genus Scarus; species Scarus forsteni. Next base: position 22,125,041 of record JAZDUH010000130.1, on the reverse strand, counting down.
GTCTTTGAGGCCGGCCCTTGACTCCACTCTTTCTTTACCCCTGACTCAGAAATGTACATTAGTTACTTTTTTCATCACAAAACCAGATGAAAAATATCCAGTAAGTCTTTATTAATAAATATTCAGCCAATCTGAGCCAAACTGTTTGCATATATGGCTTTAACTGTTTGCTTAAAGATGTAAAACTAAAACTGAAGAGCCATAAATAAAAATACCCACCAAATGAAAAAACACAAAGAAAACACAGAAAAATGTGAAAAAAAACACAAACACATCATGAAAAAATACATATATGCAAAAAAGACACTAACATGACACAATAGACAGCATATAAGCAAGTAAACAACATGTGAAAAAATCATAAAGAAGCACAATCAATAGGACAGACAACAACAAATGAAAAGCAAGGACAAATTAAAAAGGATATAAAATGAATACAACAGAAACTTTAAGTGTCCAAAAAACTTGAAAATGTTAAGAAAATGACAAATCATTTGACAACACTGCAACAAGTAAAAAAGAAACCAAAATAAAATTTCAAAACAACTGATAACAATAAAGATGAAGATTACTTAAAATGACAAAGTATTACAGCTGCTGGTGTTGTCTTTTTCTGATTTGTTGTTGTGTTTTCTTGTTTGTTATTGAGCCACTTTACATGCTGTTATATTTTTTGCACTTAAGGGCCTCCATAGTGTTGCCGGAGTTAAAAACTGAACGCAAATGTGGGTCTTCATTAACGGGATTTCTGTTTTCGAGGGTTTAACAATAAATCTGACTTGAACTATATTTATCTCTTTAAGACAAAAACAATAGACATGAAGACATCACTGAGTCTATAAAGGTCTTAAAAAGTATTTTAATTGATGTGAATGTGTTCTGCCTCTCTGCCTCATCAAGCTTTGTGAACAGTCAATACCTCTCATTTCCTCAGCTCATGTTGAGGACTGTATCACTTCCCTGCCCTTATTATTATATCCGCCTGAGGGTGGCGCCAAATGAATAAATTGTAGCCAGCCTGCTTCCATTTTAGGCCATTCATTTTGCTACATGGCATGCATATCAACAAGTAAACTGTCAGTGAGGGCTACCTGTTACTCCTGTGTGTTCACAATTACTGCTTCTTAAAACAATCAACAGCGCTGATTGATTTGAAGGAGAAATCAAAGGCATTGCAGCCATGAGAGGGGCTTTTATTTTGAAGGGAAGATTCCTCGCCCCCCATTTTAGCTGACCCACTTTGATGAGATCTCCATAAACTGAGGGAATCACTCAATTTCCCCTGGTTTGCAGCCCTGGTTTGATGCGATGCTGAGTGTGAAGTTGGGAGCTGTGTGCTGTATGCGGTGGATGGGAGCCCCACCTCCTCCCACGCTCTGATGAGTAGAGAAAGAGAGAGGGAGAGAGGAGGAGGAGGAGAGGAAAGGAGAGGAGAGGGGAGAGAAACTAACCTACCCACAGTGTCTCACCACTTGCTCTCTGGAAATGCTTCAGATGGGCTCCTTGTTTTAGGACCGCTTAGCTTTCTTCTACCACCTCACAAAAATGACAGCAGTGTTCTCCGCACACCCCGAGAGTCTTTAGTCTTCGCTCCCGGCTTCTACTTCCACCAAAGGGAAAGCGCTCGACAAAACTTGGACCGAAGGAATGCGCCAGCGAGTGCACATCTTGGCAGGGATCAGTTATTGAGGATTGGAAATGGCTCAGAAGAGGCTCTCCCCGTGGATTGAGACAGTTCTGTCTTAAAATAATCTCTCCGAAAGCGCGCAGAACTTCGCATTTTTACGCACAAGACATCTCCTTATAGGTGGACGAATTCCTTGTGAATTTTCTCACTGCTGTGAAAGGATTCTTGCTTCTGTTTATTTTTTCTTTATATTCACGTGATCACTGTGGCGGAGGTTTGAGGGTTTTTAGACACCTGCCTCTGGGATCACCCGTGGACACATTTACAGCTGCGGACGGGATTTGGCGACGCGTCAAAGCGCGCTCGGAGAAGTCTCTGGATCAGGTAAGAGAATAATCCAGAAATGCTTAGGAAAAGTTGCGGAATTTGCTTTATGTACTTGGAGTGGGGGAAGTTTCTTTCGCAAACATTCCGTACTTGTCTGAAGTGGCGCGTAATAACGCAGGCCACGGCGCAAATAGGCTGTTTATACAACAAGTTGTCTGCGGTGCACTTTTCTAATCTTCCAAGCCGATAAAGCGGCAGCAGCAGCCCGGGTGTTACAGGTTGATCGGACGCGAGGTGGAACATTGCAGCATAATGATCCTGTGCGTGATTGATAACAGCATGCACTGCAATTAAGCCAGACTTTGGATCCATCTTCCGCAGCCACACTGACTGACTGATGGCATTCACTCATAAAACCAACACATCATAACACTTCACATGCAAACAGCAGCGCTTCAGTCTGATGTGTACTGTCGATCGGCTAATTGGGCTTTATTACACCATTATGATTCTGTGAAGCAGAAAATGTGATCCATTTGTAGGCTATCATCACTCTCTCGCCATTTCTTTCCGACGAGCAGCAAACATCGTAATTGCCTCTATTAGTGGATCTTTATTTGAAGCTGTTTACTCACCAGTAACGATTTTTTTTTCCTGTGCGCAAATAATTCTGACGTACAGCCTGCCATGATCAGAACCAATCGGCAGTTTTCCCCCTATATAGGAATTGGTGCATATAAATGCAGGAGAGGAACGAAGCAGGAGAAGAGACAGAGAGGGAGAGTGAGAGGAAAATCTTTGAAAAGCGCATCAGCACGGGCTAATCTCCTCCAGTCGCCACAGTGAGTCTGGGGTGTTGTTTCTCGCCACTCCAGCGACCACCAGGCACATTTTAATAGTCTGCTCCACATAGTGATGTGCGTCCAAGTTCCCACACAGACTGGAGGTGACGAGGCCGACAGAGCAGGGGACGAGAAAACAGGCCTGGACCCCTTACTGACCAAGTGACTGTGAGACATAAAAGTGATTAATACGGGGATCTAATGTAAGAAAGAAGTTCGGTAGGACATTTAATTGGCTCTGATATGCATCCTTGTGTAGATAAGTGTTACCCATCGCACTGTCTGTCGAACCGCATCTGTTTATCCACATGCCAGTACAAAGTGAGAAGAAGGCAATAGTATTAACATTTGGCCCACTTTTCGAGAAACGTTTCCCTCTCCTCTTAATCTTAAAAGACAAACTCTGTTGTATTTAGTGCAGTTACTAAAGGAAGTTTACTATAAGCATCCAAAAGGACAATCAAACCAAAGTCCAGAGCCAAACAATAAACTTTAAAAAGGACTAGGGTTGGACAATATTGCCCAAAAATCAGATTTTAATCTTTTTTTTTTTTTTTTTATTCCTGCAAATAACTTATCCCCATATACTGTTTTTTTCTGGCAAAAAGTGGCTGTCATGTCACCAGAGGTTAAAATGAATTTGATTCAAGTGCAAGTAAAATTGTATTGTAACAATCTTAAACTGTTCCTCTTGACAGACAAGCATATTCAAAATTTTTGTGGAGGCAGATATGAACTTTGCCATTGATACCTGCTTGTTCCCATAGCAACAAGAGGGCAGTCCTTGGTAATTAAAATTCTATACAATACCTTACATACTATCTAAACCGAAAAAAAACAACAACATATCAACAACATTTAAGTTTTCAGAACATCTACTCCCTAAAAAGTGGTTTTCAACGAGACTACTTTCAGGACCCACTATGTCAACAAAGTGTGAGCGAAGTTCTTGAAAACTTTTGACTCTTCCTCCTTCTTTAAGTAAAAATGTACAGTTTAGTCTTTAATGGAGAAAAAAAATCATAAATGAAAGGGATGTCAAAGATACATTTTTCAAAACTCCCATCCCTACAGATATTTGGGAGACATGCTTGGATCCTTTATTTCTATTTCTTATTTTCCCACCAAATGCCAATATACAACAAAAATAATCAAATGTAGGTTTTTTGTTAGCAGAGTTTAAAGGTGATATGATACAAGTAGAAATTACTTTTTATTGCTACCTTTTTGGTTTATTTCTTTGTGTTTTCCAAGTGTTTTGTTCAGTAAAAATAATTGTTTACCATCGAGGCTGATTTAGATATGAAGTGTGTAGATGCAGACATGAACATTTTCACACCGTTATTGATACCTGGCAACAAAAATGCATGTCCAACACACCTTATCGCTTTGACAATCGCCATTTATGATCAAACATGCAGTCATACATGCAGTCTTAATTTTACAAAACATTTCTGTACATGTCGAACATTTATGCACCTAAAACTGTTAGAGTGTTAGGACAAATAACTACCATGCTAATAAGAGATTGTAACCTAAATTCTGGAAAATGTTGGCCTCCATTCAAGTTTTCCAGTCAAAAATGTTGCATATGACACTACACGTCACCACAGAAGAACTCATAAGACATGGAGACGTTCTTTACTGCTACGTGACAATGTTTACTTATGACAAAATAATTTCCTTGTTATCTTTTTGGAGGGAACAAGGTATATAAGTTAAGATCTTAAGAATGCAAAAATGTAGTCATTATTCTACCAAATGGAAAACATCCATAGATTGGGCCTCCATACATTATAGAGTTTTTGACAGAGTTATGTCTTTCCAGGGCTAATGGAAATAGCTTTGTGATCCTCTGTTGTGTCCTTCACCAACAATGTGTTCAAAACAAAATTGTCAATTACTTTCACAGTTGGTGTTAAAATTAACATAATTTGAGGCCCTCCAGTCATAATTTTTAACCAAAAGAGAGAGAGCATTGTCAAAATTACACAAATATGTTAGAAATATTTAAGAAACTTGTAGGGAACTGGAGTGAGAAAGAGCATTTCTTTTTTTCCAGTTTTATTATTTTCCAAATATTGTGTGCAGGAGTTTGCCTGTAATTTTTTGATTATTCACAAAAGAATGTACCCAGTATTAAGTGAACAGGCTTTTATTTTTGGTGCTTTGGTATCAGACGGGTGTCTATTTTATTTTGAATAATAATCCAAATGATTGTTGAATAAAATTAGAAAATAAAGATATTTTTTTCCATTTCTATTTGTTAATCTCACTAGCAGTGCTTTTTTGGTCTTTACATCCTTTAACTGTGCTTACATCTTTCATGTGTTTTCTTAAGCATACCTGATTATGCAAAAAACTCTTTTAACAGTTTTAATTTAATAAAATTTAGGACATTAACCTGTTTATAAACCTCCTTAACATAGGGAAAAACCATCTATTGTTTGCCTCTCCGGTCAGAAAATGTGCAATATAAAAGGCCATTAAATTCTGACCTGACATTATCAAGGAATATGCCACCTTTACCAGACGGGAAATACTTCCTGAGTCATGTGCTTGTTCAGCCCACAGCAGACACTAGTGGAAGAAACATATCTAGACATGTCCCTTTAACTGTAGTAAACCTTAAAGCTCAGCACCAGTTGGTTGAACCACATCAGCTTCTTAAGAAGGACTCGGTTAGATACAGTTCATTAGGATTTACATTTAAGGTTGTTCTAAGGTGGGGGTTGAATAAAGAGGTTTATGAGCATACCAAAATCCAATATCTTAAATGATTTTTTGGCCCTGAAGTTCAACAATGTTTTCTGGGGACATCTAGTCCAATGTAAACTTGTTGGAAAGGGGCAAAATGTTTGGCCTTGAATCAATAAATTAATTGGTGCACTCACCTCCAATTGCTCGAGGAGGCCAGATGAAGTGTTTATGTTGCTATTTTAACAAAAAATGTACTATACCTGGAAAAATCAACATTGTCTTACCTCTTATCTTATTAAAAAAAGAACAACCTAATAAGCCATAAAATCCTGACCGATTTCCCAGCCCAAGGGTGGCCCCTCACACCACAAGGAAAAAAGCATCTGTAACTAAACTCCTGTTAAGTATTGCACGGTCCAGCAGGGAATATTAAGTATATATCCTCTCGCTATGTTCATATCTCCCTTTAAATCCCCTGCCAACACATGAATGCAGCCCCTTTGATCTTATTGCCTTTAATGGGATTTTCCGTGTTAGAAGTGACCCCACAATCAGTGTTCTTTGTGTGTGCAGCAGCCTCCATGAATAGCCAAATGAAAACCCCAAGTGTTTCCAACCAAAGGCCAATGCTTCCTCATTACCAGCGGCCGACACTTTACGGCCGCCGGAGAAACATTTTGAAGTAAACTCCATCGGTGGATCAGCTGTAAGGAGACCTAAGCTGCGATAGTCGCCGTCGTAAATCATGCTGGTGGGAGGGTAATGGATTTTACCTGTTATACTAGCCAAAGGCGCACAGTCAGACAATATATCAAATCACATCGGTTGAGAAAATCATTAAATCACCCGTTATCTCTCCTCACTCCGGCAACGCAGCACAGAGGACGTCTTCGGGCAGAAATTCATGAGCTTGATTTGCAGCGAGTAACAGGTGGGAAGCAGGTTCTGCTTTCTGGGTGATAATCTCCTCAGCTCCTGCAAAGACATCAATCAGCGCTTTCTGATAAACAGGACATCATGTTGGAATCAATTAGTTTAAAATCAAATATTTGAACCAGATAGTCTAATGATCTGCTTTCCCAGACTCAGCCCTGACCCTCCGACACACCAGTAATTCACAATTATGCCTCGGTTGATTCCACGCTTGAGTCATCTCAGCCGGACCTGGTGAGCGGCCAACTTAAAGAGCAAGTGTCACCCAGTCAGTCACTATGTTGACTCAGTGGGTCTGTCTCTATGGTAACCAGGACAGGCTCACATGCTCGGCAAAGCAATTATACTGCTTCTAATTTTTTACATACCTTCTATTAATGTAGGATGACAAGACGGGCGTGCAGGCGGCCAGAGAGTCTTCCTTTTTTTTTTGTCTTTCACTGATGTGGAATGAATATAAGATTCTTTTTTCATTTGAGCAACAAAAAGTGGTATTTAGATTGCTCTATTAACAATGGTGAAATGTCATTCAGAGAAAAATAAAGACACCAGTTCTGATAAAATGTTTATGGCGTCATGCAATGTGTCTAAAATCAGGGAGTTTTCACCCTGAAAGCTTAAAAAATAAAAATACCTAGAACAGAGTGGTGCAGTAGATAAGTGCTTGTGCCTCGAAGCAAGGAGGTTGGTGGTTCAACCCCTGACTCTACCAGGGCCTTTTTGTGGGAAGTTTGCGTATCTCTCTGAGTAAGTGTGGGTTTTAAGTATTCCGGTTCTCCCCTGTAGACCAAAAACATGCTCTTTTGAGGTCATTTGGTAGCCTTAAATTGAGATGTGAGTGTTGGTCTTTATCGTATTAATACAAGTTAAAGATAGTACATCCCAAAGTCCAATGATAAAACATAAAAATCACAAGTAAACAAAGATTACACTAAAGATAAACAGACTTCAATAAGACAACCCTTAAACTATCCCAAACCCTCAAATCAACAAAACAATAAAATCCACAACGAAACAATCTTGAAATCAACAGACAAAGCTTAACACTGTAACTTCATATTAAGTCAGCATCACACAAATATCCACATAAACTCATTAATTCATTTATTGGAGTAGTGTATATGCCTTTTTTGTTAATCTACTAAGAATTACTTCTGATCGTTTTAACCCACAAATACTTTCTTGATGTTTTATTATCAACCATTCACCAAAAAAGACAAAAAAACACAAAAAAAAGGGAACCAAATGACCAAAACTGACTGAGTCCTATCATTTATAACTTAAAAATTCCAACAGTCCTCCTTGTATGTCAACAAGTAATCAAATTGAGCCATTTTGTTCCTTTGAATAGCTACACCCTTTTCCGTTGTTGGGTGAAAGTAAATAGGGATGTGTTTTTACTTTCTCTCTTTTTTTTTTTTTCACTGCTTTTCATCAGCTCTGGTCTCAGATGTCCCCAGAGCATAATTTTAAAGTTTCTTGCCAAAAAATCCACTCGAATATCAGATTCTGACATGCCTCTAAACCTCTGTGTTTCATCCCTACACAGAACAGACTGTTTGAGAGTAAGACCTCATGAGCTCTAACTAAACCTCAGCCCCTTACAAGGTGTAGTTAAAAAGGAGATAATGTCTCTCCAGAAGGTTCGTGATAGAGTGGCAAGGTATGGTGGGTGTGTCCCTGTTAAAGAACACGGATACTGATGACCCTTTAAGATGATTTATTCTGCTGTGGTTCTGCAACAATCATAAAACAAAAAGAAATCAGCATGTGCTATATTCAATAGATAAGTAAACAAAGTTACAAATAATCATGCATTAATAAATAAATCAATAACATAAATAAGTAGCCTCATATGGCTATAACATAGCTTCTCAGCCGGACGGCACGTTAGCGCATATTAGCATCAGTCTGCACATGTAAGCTAACTTATTCAACACAAAACAACATCTTACCTTCTGTCATACACGCACAGCAAATAATCCTAGGAGCGTACAGGTGGATGTAGACAGGAAAAATATGAGCATGCATGCAGCTCTCACTCAGCTACAATGCACCGGCAAGTGTGGTGCATTCAGTGACCGTCAGAAATTTTGAACATATTCGAAACTAAATGAACATAGTGGAATCAATAACACAACATACATCATACATAACAATGTGGGCTTTCTAACAGTAGTTGTGACTTCATCTCTCTACAGTTGTGCACAAATGTTTACTGTGACTGCACAGACATGCTTGTGTATGTTGCTTTAACTGGTGTAGGCTGTTGGCACAACCAGTGCATTACTTGGAAAGTGTCCTCCATCGGGGGGAGGAAGCATATGGGGAATTATTCTAGCAAATGGTTTGAGCACACAGCTCAAAGATTAAGCAAACAAATGATGGAACGAAGAGAAAATAGAAATACGAAATATCTAATTTGCCTAATATCTTTCAGTTGCAGCTATTTTGTTGGTTTTATTTTTAGTATTTTTCATAGTTGTGCCTTTAAATATGTAATTTAAAAAAATCTGTAACCTAAACCAGCGTAACACTGTAGAGTGTAAAGGGACATGAAATGGATACTCTGTAAAATAACAATACACACATTATACAGTATACTAAATTACTTTGCTACCTATCCAGTTTTTCTGGACTATGCAATATTTTTAATTTAATTTATGTATGGATTTAAAATATATATATATTTTCCACTATTTATATTCTCTAATACACAACATCTGAAAATCAATATCACATCAAAATATCTTTCAGCAGTGCCAACAACAAATTTAAATGTCATCTCTTAAACTGTCACCCTGCCGTTATGATTTATAAGGGGGATTTCTGACTATCCAATGAAAACAGAGATTAGTTTACCTAGATCTGACCTGTAAATCTCTTGTTTTTAAATGTAGCCTCTTAAAAAAAAAGATTGGCATTCCTTCATTAAATTTGGACAATTGCCTGAGTTAACATGGTTTTCAGGCTAAAAATCTAAAGCAGATTTAAGATGATGGTTTTTGGAGTCAGAGCTGATGACCTGGATCCTCCAGCACTGGCACGGTAAAACAGATATTTCTGCATTATCTACTGACCAACATGCAAGCAAATGTCAGCCGGTGAATTAAAGGATTTGCAGCATAGACTGCATTAAGACTGTATTAACCGTAGAGGATGTTGCCACCATGACGTCATCCTCTTCTGAACCTCTTAAAGCTTTGCTTCAATTCAACCATGTGGACGCAGGGTTTTTTTTTTTCTCCCAGACATGACCTGGTTGAGTGAAGCATGAATGTGCTTTCTCTTAACATATCCTGGGTGGCATATTGTCATAATGACCACTTCATAATTGCAAAGCAGGGATCTTAAACTGATGTCTTCCATGACAGTCATAAACCAGTTCTTACTGAGATGTCAACCACTCAAATTTATTTGATGGATATCTTCTATGAGACCAAGCAAACATCACAAAGCACAAAACTATGATTTAAAACCAGAATGGCAGAGCATGGAAAGAAAAATATTTCCTTGTTGATACATTTAGTCAGCAGCTTTTCCTCAGCTAAACTACTGAATCCCTTTGAATAAGGTACCTTGTTTGTGAAATTATCCTATTAGTGGTAACATCAACAACCCACTCATGACCCATAATTATGCCCTGACGCACTTGTTGAAAACCACCGGCTTAAAACGTACATTTTGCTTAATGCCACAATGAATTACAAAATAGAATTTGTGCTCTCACAGAGGCTACAGGTGAAAGGTTAACTGAGGTAAAAAAAGAAAAAAATGCTTGAGAATCTGGCCTGTGGTATTTTATGCAGTCTCTTTGCAAATAGTTAGGTATGAAGGGTTCCTGCAGATCCTCACACAGGTCTTAAAAAGTCTTTAAAAGGTTTTGAATTATAAGAACAGAGAAAGTCTTAAAGAGGTTTTCATTTTACCTGGTATTGGTCTTAAATATTAGACGACATTTTGACTTTTAAGGTCCTATACGTCAGAGTCTGTGACTAGATTTGATCTGAGAGCACAAACCTGCACAAGGGCAGAAGATTGTCTGGCTAGTTAAAACTGCCCTATCTCGAACTGTTAAGTTGTTAAGAGCCAAAAGCTGCAAGTCCTTGAGTGTCCACTTGAGGACAAGTGCGAAAACCCCGGAGAATACATGATTGTGTGCAGGGAACATGTCTTTTATGACCTAAATGAACATATTTACAGCACGGTTCAAAAAAACAGCAGACAAATATAATAATAAACTGAGAATGTCTTGTCTTGGGTTTTAAGGACATTATTGATATGGATACAAGTCTGTATGGATATGCCTTTTGTCAGACGCCCCCACAATACTGCCACTTTGTGAGCTAAAATGCGTTTGAGTGGCCGCTACAATATATTGTCAGTATTCTTAAGCCTCCTCTGATAATCAAATGGCCATCATCACATGGCTTCTTTCAGTTCTTTGTACAGCTCATGGATGATTATCATTTGTTCTGCTGTGTCTAAAAATATCTGTGAAGAGGAACTCTCAGTGTGGACTTTTAGGAAGAGTCAAGATATAGGACACCTCTGCAGTGGCTTTACTTTCAGAACCAAGAAGCCAGGTCTTAGTCACAAATGCAGTCCAATATTCCTCCAGTTTCAGACTAGTTCTGTTTTTTTTACTTTTTAAGAAGTCAAAATCATGAGTGGGGTTCATTCTAGTCGGCCTCATTAAAACAGAACACCGTAGTCCTCAAGGGGAGCGCAACCATCTGTGAACACCTAGCGACAGAGGGGTCAGCCATTAAAGAAGTGCCGAAGTCGAAATATCCCTCTTGAAGGTGGGAGCAAGCTGGGTGGTGCGTGGTGTGCAGGCTCCAGGTGAGACTCAATCAGAGCTTGCAGTCTGACTGATGTTGAGCTGCCAGTGAAGTCTTTCACCTTCTCCGTGGTGTGGAGCTGAGCTGCAACACTGGCACTGAGCCTTCAGGGAGAGGTGCAGGGACAGAGTTTTGCAGGTGGTTGCTAGGAGGAATTCAGGATTTTAATGTCATTCACGATGGCATTGGAGGAGGGAGGGTGGATCTGTGAGGCACGGGGGGGATTGTAGGGAAGTGGGGGGGATGTATCATTGGAAAAAGGTTTCTGTCTTTTTTTGTCTTTTGAAGTTGTTGCAGCTATTCAAATATTCTGATTGTGAATATGCAATATTTTTTTTTGCCTCATTCTCTTTTGCATTTTCTACATCCAAAACAACACATCCCCTCAAATCTCCTTTAATTATTTAAAGTCTACATGGTTTAAACAAACACATATTTATCTCCTTTCCTTTCTGAGTCAGAATTTTGTTTCACTGAAGGAGAAAACTGTGACAGCATTGGAGAATTCTCAGCTCTGAATGTCAATCACAACATGTCTGCATTTCAGTAAAACCTCAGCATAAGTGACAGCAGACTCTCAGGTGACACAGTGGGTGGGAAGGAGAATCACTTTGTTTCCGCTCTCAGAGCAGCTTTTATCTATAGAGGTCACTGTCGGGTGAAGGGGGATGCTTGGGTGAGCTTCCTCTGCAGGTTGGACTCTGCGAAGTGATGGCCTGACTGAGCATGAGTCATGAAACACTGACCCCTGGGTCTGCTCTTGTACTTAGAGTTGGGGTTTGTCCAGGCAGTTCTTTGGAAGACTTTATCTTTTGGCATTCCTCTGGGTCTAAAAATCTGTCTTGTAGCTATTTTTCACTTTGGCTGCTTTATTTTTTTTTTTTGCAAAGTAAAACCTCTTCATGGGAGATGGAACAAATAACAAGCCCATCAGGCAGTTATACAGTCTTTGAAAGTCCACCTCCATACTGTGGTACAGGCTGCCTTCAGTATTTTCCGATGCTGGAACCATCTGGACCATGAGATGATAACAGCGTGAGGCGATGCACCGGACGCTGTTTCACCGGTAGAGTTTAAGTTTTCTCCTCAGTCTGTCAGCGGAGGCCTCGATTGTATTTGGGGGGATATTTCTTAAGAACATTTGTTGCTTCGGAGTGCCTCCGTAAGTATCTGGCTCAGTGTGTTTGTGTGTTTGTGGGTTTGGGCAGGCGTTTTTTTGCAGAATACAGTGCTTAAGGGAATTACAGTGTAAACCCGTCAGGCTGTGTAGAGCCTTAATGGCCTGGTGCAAAGCAATAGTTCTCAAAGTGGGGGGTTGAGACCTCTCAGGGGTTTGCAAGAAACTGAAAGGTGGGTTGATAGATGCCTGTCAAAAGCAGCAATAAATACAAAAGGTTTATCACAGACATGTTTTGCCTGTTATTGTTAAGTCATCTTTGCATTAAATTAGGAAAATTAAAGTAAAACAACTAACAAATGAATCATTCAAAACCTTATATGTAACCATAAAGAAATAGTGGCAGCATTATGAATACTCATGAAAACATTGCTTCCTAAAGTGTGGGCAGTGGCCTCCTGGTGGGACACAGAGCTTTTGCAGGGGGATGCTTTTGACAAGCTGTTTGCAAGCTACAAGCATAAATCATAAAATTTATGCATGCTTAATGATCAGTTCATATGAGTATTTTTAAAGTCTGGTGTACAGTGTCCAGCATAAATGAGTACATCCCGTATTAATAGTAATGTGTTGTGTGTAGTTTTGACAAAGCTGATTAAAATAACATTTTTTTTGTCATAAGATGAAAATAAGGGTAACATGACAACTAAAATTCAGCTTTTGATTGGGGTGTACTCATTTTAACATCCTGATCTTAAATTGAGAAAATACTTTTTTGTGTGCAACTTAAAAAATCTTGTTTGTAATCAATGTCCCACATTTTGGGGAGTATTTTGTGATTTGAAAATGTTGATTTTGAAAGGAAAGGTTTTCTGACAAATCTGAAGGGGTGTACTCATTCATGCTTTAGCACTGTATTTTATCATGCTAACACATGGTCAAATAATCCCTTTTATAAGTGAACAGACCCTCTTACATTTCAAGTTTTGAACTCCTGTATTGCTGGTACTTATTATAACTCACTTCAATGTCTACAGTACTGTTTACTTGCAATGCATGGGTAAAACTATTGATTCATATTTAAATGTTCTGGAGATGAAGAACATAATATAAATGGCTCAGACTGGCTCAAGAAGAATTTTAGCCTCCAAATTCCAGCTTAGGTTGTTTCATTTGTACCTTTGAAAAAAAAAAAAAGAAACATACCCAGAGAGAGAGAAAGGCTTCGTTCACACTGCAGGCAGAAGTGACTCAAATAAGACATTTTTTGCCCATGTGTGACCCATATCTGATTTTTTTTTTTGTTTATGATGGTCTGAATGGCACAAATCTGATTTTATTCCAGTCCACTTCCATATTTGCTCCTAAATCAGATACCTATCTGATGTTTCTCAAGGCGACCTCACTCTGAATGTCATGTTGTATTTCATCTGACTTGAATTACTTAAGTGAGACAGACATCACAAATCTGCACTGAAAGAGACGGGGCATGGCAAGATCCAATTTGTCGCATTAACGTTGGCTGAGATTGTGCAACAACTGATACACGCACTGACATGTGTAGCATCCATATTTACTTCTTTAAACACAGCGTGAGTTGGGTAACGTCATGTCTTCTTCTGCATATGTGGGTCACTTCAGGACTTTGCAAAAAGGACAACCAAAAAAATCAACAAAAAATCGGACTTCACCTGTAGTGTAAATGTAGCCATAGAGGCATCCACCACAACACACAAATCACCAAGAGATTCAACACACAGAAAAAAACACTAGGAGGAGATTTAAATTGAACAAGCCCATGAATTAAATTTGACCACTGATAAAAACCATATAAAAAATAAAATTGTAAAGGATAAAAGCTTCTTAAATTGGGCTGTGCATTATGTAAATTTTAGCGAGGCTACATTTTTTATAATATTGCCCTAAAATATTGTAAAAAGTTTTAAAAAAAGAGTAAACTGCTGCTTCTGAACCAAAAGAAGAGGGACAGTAGTAAAGTCAGTAGTCAAGTCTATATGGATTCAATCCCATACATTGATCTTACTGTGAGCAAGGTATGTTCGATATTGATGAGCTCAACACTCAAATGTCCAATAACTAAGGACAGACGTCAAAACATAACCTGGCAAACTAGATTGACAGTTCAGTATATTTCTTGAGTTCATCCGGGCTGAACCTTTCAATAGCATTTCCTGCACGTAACTGGAGGACCATTCTGTCAATCACATTCATTAAGAGTCAGTCAGATAATGTAGTGGGAAGGTACTACTGCCACATAGTCAAGTACAAAACCTTAGCCACTACCTAGAACATACTTGACAAAACATGTCAGAAGTGGAGCAAAACTACCCTTTCTATTGAAAAATGCTTGACGTTAGTTATTTGTTTTTCATTTATTAAAGGGGACATATCATGCTTGTTTCTCCTTCTCACTGTGCCAGACTAGGATGCCTGTAAAGCATTTCTGCCCTCACTACAAGTCATTTAGTTCCTTCATTGCCCCACAATAGCGTTCTCAATATCCTCATTTTAGGCCATTATGAAGCGCTTGTTGAAACGCTTGGTCTCAAGGATGACGTAAAGTTACCTCGCAATGTCACAGCCCTTTGTGCTCTGATTGGTCAGGACTATCGGGGGCTGAGCCAGCCTGTCCTTCTAATTCTACTGTATTTTCCGGCAGGCTCAAAGCAGCAATCGCGTATTGAGTCCCCCTACAGGCCAGAGCTGGTAATGAGTGAGTGTGAGCGAGGGAGCTTTATACCCCTGCTGCTGGATGTGTTCCTCGGTGAGGGTTTGGGGCTGATGGACATCACAGAGGAGGAAGTGTTTTATCAGATTACTCCAATAAAAAGAAAGGTACCTCGTGATGTCATGACGTTTGAAATCTCGCGGACATCTCACAATGACCTATTTTCAGAGGCATCAAATCTCGTTCTAGGGCATCAGAAAAAATACAATATCTCATTTTTTGAAAATTAAGGGGGTGTAAGGTCTTGTTTTCAAATGTATTATATTATATGTAACTATTAAATCATGCATCAGCATGATATGTCTCCTTTAAGGAAATACAGTCTGGATCTGATAAAACTGCTCCCTCCTCATCCTGCTATAAAGGATGCCGATTGGGCCATGCCACTTTGGGCTGAGCACAATTGATGCAATTGGTGCTTGGAAAGCCACAAAACAAATCAGCTACCATTTATTCAAGGTGCATCATTTAACCAGGGAACTACAGGTATTCTTAAGGCGAATATTTCCCTTGCAAAAAGCTTATGTTAGCATATTTGCCACAGTTAGCCTCATTGCTACATCATCGTTAGTTGTTTTGATATTTCAGAGTCAGAACACATTAAGAATTATAATACTGTGAGTTTAATGTGTACCAAGAAATGTAGTAATACGGAATCATCACAGAAGCTTACTGTCCCAGCTGTATTGAGTAGTATTTTTACTTAAATGTATATACAAAATGCCATCTAAAAATGGTCACACACTCTAATATATTGTTGGACCACCTTTAGCTTTGATTATAGGAAACATTTGCTGTGACATTGTTTCGATAAGCTTCTGCAATGTCACAAGATATGTCCCAGATCACAGCACTGCCCCCATAGGCTTGTACAGTAGGAACTAGACATGATGGGTGCATCACTTCACTTGCCTGTCTTCTTATCTGATGAGACCATCACTCTGGAACAGGGTAAATCTGGACTCATCAGACCACATGACCTTCTTCCAGTCCTCCATGGTCCAATTTTTATGCTAGCTAGCAAACTGAAGCATTTTTCCTAGTTAGCCTTTCTGATTAGTGGTTTTCTTTAGGCTACACAACTGTTCAGTCCCAAACCTTGAGTTGCCCTCACGCGTTGCCAAATGTTGAAGTGATTCGCCAATTAAGATCATTCAGCATTTCTTTCTAACTGCCTTTCTTCCTCGAAACGTCCATCCTCTCTCGATATGTATATATGTATATATATATATATATATATATATATATATATATATATACATATATAACCCCCTTTAGTCTCTTGTAATGCTACTCTGGAAGCTGTAGGCTAAAAAGTTTGGAAAACACTGGAGTAAAGTACAGAGTATACAGCGTTCACAACTGATGTCATGGCAGGGTAGTCTTTAAATCACCTGATTCCTCATCTCTGAATGCTGCAGATTCCCCATGTAGCCCAGCTATTTTTTAGTAATGAAAGGTAATCGTTGGACAAATGGAAATAAAGAGCCTGCAGTGATTCTCTTTGTAAAACACGACTGTGCTCCCACATCTCCTCTGTCTTGACTCGTTTAGTTTTGATAGCCAAAAGCAAGGTTTCGACTTCCCAGTCTCCTGGTTCCTGAAGACTTCAGTGCTTTCGATGTCCAAGCCAGTACATAAATCTGCCCCACACATTGGCAGTGTTTCAGAGTTAAGTCCAAACAGAAATCAAGACCTTGAAAATGCAGGATGTAGAACTTAAGCTCTGAAATGTCTGACAAATGGACCAATCCTATGAAAGGCCTCTGATATGCTGGGTGCCATTTGTGGTAAAGAAAAATGTCTTTGAAGTCTTGAAATGATGTGAGACTTTTTGTAATGTTAACATTGTGCGGGGAGTTAACTAGTGGGCCTTAGATTATAGACTGTGTTAAGCCTTTTAATATTTCTACGGAAGTTAGCATATTATACAATAAAGAAAATGAGGAAAGGAAAAAGATGGAGCAAGTTAAAGTATTTGTTCTCAAAGATAATCTTCTAACTCCAAGTGCTGATCAAAGCTGGGCCAAGGAGAATGAAATTATTATTACATTAGCCAGAGGCAGGAACTAGCACAACTGAACTAGCTACATGGGTTTAATTGTAAAAAGGAGGGCTTCTACTTGGTTTTTCAGGGGCCTAGCTATTTATATGGGTGGGTCGGCCTTATGCTATGATTATAATTTATTTAAGGATGCACAGAACATTAGTTTTTTCTATTTTGAAACACTTAATTGTTGTAGGTGGGCTCTGTCAGGGTACCTACCATGGCAGGCTTTTCACGACTTTCATTATCTGAATTCTAAAGTAGAGATTTTTAGGTTTAAAAAGTGCTTGGATTTTGGCTAAGGTGCTGGAAAATGCTTACAATCGTTAAAATATTTAGAGTCTGTTTGGGCAAGTGTGACTTGTATGGACTCGACCAGGTTAGATGGAGTTTGAATTTTTGGTTGCTTGTATTGAAATAGGAATTTAAATGATACATTTTGAATATATATTTACAGGCATAAATTCACATTATGTAAGAGCTGTTAGCTAACAGAAAAGCTCGAAAAGTATCCTGTAAAGTGCTTGAATTTGACTATTGAAAAGCTTTATGAGATTTTATCTCAAAGACTGCAACATAAAGAAGTGGGTGCTGTTTACAAAAGCCCCTGCTATGTGTCAGTTATGTTTTGTGCTCCCTGCATGTGATGTACCATGACTATGCTCTGGCAATGGCCTGTCATGCAATGTCCCATGTAATGCATAACTTTGTTTGCAACCCATCGAATGCTGTGGCACAAGACATTTCCAAGATGTAAGGAGACCAAGTGGCCAAAAAGAGGCCAGCGCAGGCATGCAATACAAAAATTCTGATTTTAACAGTAACAATATTGGCATTACAACATGGTTAAAATTACAGCTTTTGTTGGACTTGTTTGTGGTTTATGTTCTAATTCTAAAAGGGAATCTTTTTTTCTTTAACTTGCCCATTCTGATATTATTAGTGATCAGGATTATTTATAGTTCAGGGTATGGTTGGCATGACTATATGCCTGCCCAGTGTTAGATGTCAGGGGGCCTTCAGTTCAGCCTAAACTTGCCCTCTATGACAGTAAATAGGCAGATCTGAAATTAGTTTGTGCATGGCAGGCATTCCAGTTTGGACACAAAGACTTCTTCAGTTTCCAAATTGCTTATGTCACTGTAGGTTTCTGTAATATTACTGCATTATATAGGGAGGACACTGCATAGCTCCTCCTGCCTCCACTGCTCACTTGGTAGTTTTTTCCACAATTTAGGCCTTCTTCACTCCAAAAGTTGTATTCAAACAATGGTAAAAAAAAAATGTTGAATACATTTTACATACCAAGGTATAAAAAAAAGGCAGTTTAAAGTGGTTGTCCTGGTTTGTGCTGCAAGTAATCCCACAATACTTTTTAACTGTTGCATGTGGAGGCCGATTTTTCACTGCTTCCCTCCCTCATTTTGTGAAATTCATCAGTGCAAGGGAAACAATGGGTTGTTGTTTCATGAAAAACAACAACAACCCAAAAAAAAAAAATTAAATAAAGAACCTACTGATGCGAAGATTTGAATACAGTCCTCCAAAAAGTAAAGCAAGCATGGAACACACTGAAGTTGGCAGCTGACAGTGCATGTCTTCACTTGATCCAACAGAAGAGAAGACACAGAAAGGGTTGGAACATTTTGCTCTTATTTGCACATGGTAAATAGACTTGAGCTTAGATGGCACTGAAGTCTTTTTAACTACACAAAACACTTTTACAACACTGGACGCAACTACACATTTACACTCATTCACTCACTGATGCTTCTGAGTTCCTATTCTATGCAAGTTATCCATCAGTTTTGTCAAACACATCCACAGCCTTTTGTACTCATTTATATGCTCCAGTGCATCAGTGGGTGCAACTTGAGGTTCAGTGTTGTGCCCAAGGAAACACTGACATGTGACAGCCAGAGCTGGGCTTGAATCCTTGTCCTTCTGACTGATGAAAGAGTACTGCTCGACTCGGTTGCCCATACCTCTTTTGTCAAAATAGGTGCCTATTTGAGAACAGATCCATCTTTAAAATAGTGTTTCCATTTCTTGCAGCAAGTTACCCTATACATGCTTTGTGAGTACCTTTCAGTGTGGCCACTCTTTTATAGTTTTACAGTTTGCAAATAAACTGGATGAACTTCAATTTTTGATTTAAGAAGCCCATCTTCAGAACAAGTGGGCAGGGGAAGTGGGCAAAGCTGACCGTATGTTGCCATGTATCGTACTTTCTTATTTTGTGGTAGAATTTACAACAGGAAGGTTCACACACTGACATTTGGCGATTTTTTTATAGGGAAGGGTCAAGGAGTGTCAAATTAAGCCCCACCAAGGAGAACTAATGTTAGTCTGTACTTCTCTCACTTACTGCAATGCTCATCTCTGTTGGTGAGTGTTTGTCTGCCTGTAGTTCTACATACATCAACTCTGTTGAGTCTGGCTACCTCCTCTTCAGAACTGGACTCTTGTTGCATGACTTGAGGTGCCCTTTTGGTTAGGCATAGTGTCAGAATATTGTACCAACTGTACACAGTAACAAGGGGAATTTGTCATGTTTGTATTTTCTTGTCTGCAGTGATAGACATGTTGATCTGCACCTGCTTCCCAATTGATTAATAAAATACTTAAAAAAAAAAAAAAAAAAAAAAAAAAAAAAGAATATTGAGACCATCTGCAAGCTGAGAGGCTTTATGTGGCATTGACTGAGTGGTGTTACCATAGATTTTACAATGTTCATCAGTGCAAAGCTATGTAAGGCCAAAGTTTCCTTAAGTTTAGTGCATATGTGTTATATTTTGTTGGCAAACATTTAAAATTCATCAGGAACCATCAGAAAACCACATACTCCACTAACACAACATCTCTGTCTGCCCTAGATATGTTGACCTGCAATGAACACAGTAAAATTGACTCTAAAAATGTAATGATTACTTAGCATAAGTCAGTGTCAGTTGTAATTCATGTCTGAATGCAGCATTAACAAAGAGCCAACTGTCTGATTAAACAACAGTTTGCCCACATTGTTACATGACGGACACATTTCATCACACTTGATGGGCCAACTTTTCACTCGTGTCTTTGATTTAGTGCTGAGTTATATATCCTCTCCGCCTGAATCAGCTTGTAGTCTTGTGGGTCTATCACACCATCTGGGATGGCAGATGATAACCAACTTTTTTCCACTATAAAGTGCTGAGACGCAGTAAATGTCACTCCTATTTCTGATCAGCACTTCTAATTTGTCTCTTTTGCAGCTCAGGTGATGAATTTTGGAAAGATGTGGAGTGGTCTCATGGTGAAAAATCCCAGTACGCGTCTCCTTTTTTTCATGGGCGAGAGCTTCAAGATGTGGAAAAATAGCTTTCTGTGGAGGTTTTGATGACATATTTGTGGGTTAGGTGAGAAACGTGAGATGAAAAACACAACACCATGGTGTCAATAGTATGCAGGCGTTAAGAGATTCCAACTGACTGATGGCAAAACGCATATTTCACAAACAACATGAATTTTGATGTAAGAGTAAACAAAGGAGGGGAAAAAAGAGCACCAATTCGCTGTGGCTGTCAGGCATGGTGCCATCTGGAAGACAGGCACGAGGCCAACTGGAAGACATTAAGTCATGAGTGTCATCAACCATAACAATCATGTCACTATCAAAGCACGGCCATTCATCCTAGAAGTGGCTGTAATAGCAGGGGGCAGTTTTGCCAAAGAAAACACTATAGAATTGATTACCGTTATCATTTTTAACAGGATGCTTTGTAACATTACATTTGCAAACTCAAATTTAAGAGGAAAAATAGAGGAATAGTAGTGGAGATCGGGCTTTTTGTTTCCCTTTTTCACTTTGAAAACCAATGCATTATTAAAACAGCGGTGCCATATCTTTGCAGAAATTTTAGTGATGATTTGTAAGTATTTCCATTCAACAATGTTTGTACAATCATGTTTTTTAATGCATTCGGGGGCAGCAGAATGATTTAGAGTGACCTTTACCTTATAATTACATCACAAATCACTGTTCAGTTGCAAATGTAATAAATGCACCACAGAGTGCAGCCGCCGATAATGTTTTTAATCCTGCCTGCCTCTTTTGCTTTACCCCTGCACACTCTCTGTTAACACTACTTCGACCAAAGGCTCCCCCTGCAAATGTTAAAAAAAAAAAAAAAAAAATGCAGGACACATCGATAATAGGGCAATTAGTGCGTCAATAACCTGCACTTCCAATTTTAATGTATTCAGAAGGAATTGGATTTCTCATCGGATTTCTGTATATTTGTGTTTTGCTGTCTGGCTTAATACACAGTGCCTTTGCTCGTCCCTGGAACAGTGTTTTATGGGAGGAAGTGTGGAATTGACTGGTCCAGTGTAGAGTAACACTGTTGTACAAGTTTATATTTGTGTCACATTCACAGTCAAATAAACACAATGGCCCCATTTCTCCCCCTGATCCTAGCCATGTACTGTATCTAGAGACGCACTTTAATACTGACTCCGTATTGGTATTGACAAATTATAGCTTTGATTGTGTATCATTTATGGCCAGTTTGCAAGCTCTACCAAGCTTGTAAACTGGCCAAGCTTTGATCTTGTACGCGGTAACCTAACGAAACAAAATGCATTTCCAAAATTTCTGTACTTAAGTTCAGTTTTGACAAAAGGTGGGTATGATATTTAGGTCGTTTGTCCTGCATTTAAAATCTGATTTAGTTATCTGAAAGCCCAAGTTACTAGTTGCATACTGATGTTTATATGTCCCCCTGCCCAGTGAATAATATTGTAACCAAAAAACAAACTTGAATATTTATGTTTATCATTAAAGAGCCCATAGAGGGACATTGGCTAAAAATATAAATATGTTGCGCATGTGAAACTGTCCCATGCATGAACTGTTTTTTAGATTTTCAGGATGCAAAAATGTTGTAAAAATGAAGACACAAAGACAGAACCAACGTACAATTTCCGGCAGGTTTATTTATAATGCAGCAAAGAATACAACTTTAAGCAAGTCTCGTTAGACAAAACTTACGGATCTACTTTTAAAGTCCTTCAGTGACCCTATTGCTTTGACTGCAATTATATATATATATATATATATATCTACGGGCACCATCACTCGTGCACACACCACTGATTGGCTACTGCCGCACAGCCACACACAACATCGTCTGAAAAGATCAACTTTTTTTTAATTTAACATCGCGCGACAAGCTATGTGGTAGTGGAGAGTGATCACCGAGGTGGCACAAGTAGTGTCCGAGGTTTAAACGCACCTTCAGAGTGCCTCTCATCAGTAGTCCATGTCACTACATTAGCAACAGGTAACATTATCTGAAAGGTTGCTTTAAATAGCTCAGTGTGTTTTACATTTGCCATGTGTCCTTAATATTTCATTGAAATGTCCCTAAAACATTATATCCTACCACTTGAAGTCGCTGAAGTCCTGGAAATTGTTACCTAAATAGATGAGTCTTAACACCACCCTCATTGCAGACAAAGTGGACTTGCACGTTTTGGTTTTGAGTCATCAGTATTTGGTCTGACTGAATGTATGATTAATGAAAATATGGGAGCACTGTATTTTTTCCCCCTGATATCTCCGTATGTGCCACTATGTTGCGATGCAGCAAATGGCTATGTATTAATCCACAAGTGTACATCCACAGAAGCCTGTACCCCCTCTCTATTGGCCTGCAGGGTGTCATTCGGAAGAGTTTATTCTTCTGTATACACAACTTCAGAGTGATAACACCATGCATCCTCAGGAAAGGGAACACCACTGTCATTTAAGGTCAAAATCACTCATATTTGGTTCAGTACACGTTTTCTTTGCCATTGTTGTGTCTTGAGTCTGCAGAACAAACCAGCACATTTTCAAAATTAATGTGCGCTAGCTAACTAGTGTCAAACACAGACTTTCTTGAGGAAAAATTAAGCGCTTCAAGATTTTGCTTAATCATACATTGACCCAACATGATTTCATGGCTCATTTTTATGTAAAAATCACAAAGTTATGCATAATAACCTTACCTACCAACAGTAGTACACCTCACTGGTAGTCTGAGCTCGTTCTCCTTAAAGTCACAGTACTGCTGGCAGCCCTTTATGCCAGTTCACTGGCTATGGTACTTCAATCAACATTACTTCAAAAGTACCTAAATATCCCTTTAATAGACTCTTTACATTTGTTTATGATCCAGAGCGTTTTAGGTTTGCCATAAGCCTCTGACATCTCGTTTTACCATTAATGATAAAATATGGGCTGCTGATTTAGCACTGATTTAAATTAAGAGTTCATCTTTTAGTCATGGCAATGCCAGTTTTCTCATTTTTTGTCTCTTTCTAGGGCAAATAGAAGATCACAATTAAACTAACAGATAAAAACCAGTGCAGGAGTTACTTTGTGTTATCTACAAAATAGAACAAAAGGTCTGTAAATATATTTTGTGCCCAAAATAGTCTTGGAAAAAGAGCTTATACAATACAGGCAACAAAATAAGTCTGTTCTTGAACTCTATTTTTGTGTCCTGTTTTCAGCTCTTTTTTTCTTAGAAGTCCAGACATTTTCAAGGACCTGCAGTGCAATGTGACTCATAAATGTTAAAAAAAAAAAAAAAAAAAAGTTTCTGTACTTTATTTCCTAAGACATGATTCATCTGGTTCAGCTGAAATATTTCCTGGTTTATTCAAACAGAAGTTATTTTCAAGGCCAAAAGCTATCAGTATATTGGACAGGCACATCACTACTTCATCACCTACTTGGTATAATAGGCTCAGTACACAACAGTCATTGAAAACACTCACTGAAATTAGCAGTGGATGATTAGTTTTTGTCGACACGCACACACAATATGAGTAAAAATGCTGCAATCACAAAGTTTTCCAGAGTGCTGGACCTTAATACTTAACCTCAGTGTCTGCTGCAATTTCAATTACCAACATAATTCAGCATAGACCCACTCAGAGGAAATGATAATAGCGTAAAATCATTGTGGCATGAAGAAAACTCAGAATTCTCTTTGCTGGGGGGAGTGCAGATCAAAGAAGCTGCTAAAATAATGGGTCATAATTACAGAGTTGAAAGGTTCAAAATCAAAAATAATGATTACTCTGTTGAGCCAGCCAGTAGCAACAGGGCTTGGATAAAAAAAAAAAAAATGTCTGCATTGTTGCGCACAGCATGAGGTTATAAAGGGCATGTTGCATAATCTGCACAAGAGGATATGACCCAGTGACCTCATTGACATACCCCCCCCCCCCCCCCACACACACACACACACACATGCCACCCCTTGCTAAATGGGGCCTCTTTGTATTGACTGTTTAACTGTTAGCTGCATTGTGTAGACATCTTTCTAAAAGTGTGTTTGATAACTCTCTTTTACTTTGAAGATGTTCAATGTCACTTATTGTAATGCCAAAATAATGAGTCTCTTAGACTTTATTGTATTTATCTTACATTTTTCATTTTATAAAAAAAAATATGCACCGGAATGCAAGTCTGTTTTATATGAAAGCTTAAAAGACTTTTTTAGATCCACTTTGAATTTGTGAAGCTGAAACATTTATTAAAACTATCACAGCTTTATGAGAAAGAAACAGGGTTTTGATGCAGTCATGGTTTTAAAAACTGTATTAGTCTTTCCTTTAGTTACTTTCTGCTGTTGTCTCACTTATACTTTCCACCTCTTCCTGCCTTAAAGAACATTAAATGTGGCTGTGTCACTTTCTGCTGGGCACTATTATTGTAGATTGGAGCTTGGCAAGATGGATCTGTCTGATTTCAGACATTAAATCAGGCTGATCCATCTGCACTGCAAGGTTAACGTGGTGTGTATTTTTGTTTTTAGGTTTTTCTTCACCGTTTTAATAATATTCCCTTCCTCAAAAAACTCAGCAATGGGCTGCTGCACCCTGATCACAGGGCCACTTACAAACAACTATTCATGCTCACACTCATACCTAAGGCCAATTTGGAGTCACCAATCAGCCTAGAAGGCATGTTTTTGGTCTGTGGGAGAAATCCAAGCATGCATGGGGAGAGTTAGCAAACTTAATATGGAAAGGACTTGGCCAACAAGGATTTGAACCACCATTCTTTTTGCCATAAGGCTCATGAACTACCTACTACGTCACCATGCAGCCAAGATGATTTCAAATGCCATATTGTGCATTTATTTGTTTGTCTGTTAGCAAGATAATGCAAAAACTACTTGATGAATTGACATGAAAGTTTTACCAGATGTGTGGTTTGTTCCAGGGAAAAAGCCATTTCATTTTGGTCGTGATCCACAGACTGTATTTGTCTGGGTGAAAAAAAACTCCCTTGGAAGTTACCAGATAGCCTTTTTTTTTTTAAAACAGTTTAATATAATCAATAGGGCAGCAAACAAGTCTCCTGTTCACACAAAAACAGCATCAACCTTTTGGATATCTCTGCAGATTTTCTTAAAGGTGTTGGCCCCTAGACATACAGTATTTATGTATCTATGGCCCCATCTACACGAAGACAAAACGCTTAACAGTTTCCAAAACGATCGTCATAAAGACGAAGGCGTCTCAGAAAATGTGTGCGTCTATATGAATGCCCTAGATATGCCTCAAAACGCTGTAAAACACATGCCAGACCTCTAGGGGCGCTGTAACAATATGACGGAAACAAGGGGAAACAGATGAAAAAAACCGTGGGCATGCGCACTTGCGGGCAAAAGTTGTAAACAGAGATTGTGATAAAGTGATCATAAAGTGCCGTAATGTGTCCACGATAACTGTTTGTTCAACTCGGTGGTGATTGAGAAGAAGGAGATTTTGCTGCAACAGGGATAGTAGGGTCACGAGCTTCATCAGCACATATGCTTCATGTATGCCGCCATTGTCGTTGGCTCATGTGGCGCATGCGTGTCAGTGAAGATATGAAACTATGACGTAAGCGTATCTGAAAACTTGCGGAGAGCCAGTAATCACAGAGCTGCGTATACGGCATTTCAAAATCTTTCCACTCTGGAACCTGGTTTCAAAAATGATCGTTTACAGACCCCCAAAACTCCGTCTTCATATGGATGATACGCAGATTCGGCAAAAAACTTGTGCGTTTAGACCTCGGTTTGGCTTCATGTGGATGGGGCCTAAAAAAACTCCTCTCTCACTCTCCCCCCTCCCCTGATGGGGTGGGTGGCTGTTCCTCTACCAGAGGCCTGGGAGCTTGAGGGTCCTGCTCAGTATCTTAGCTGTTCCGAGGGCTGCACTCTTCTGGAGTGAGATGTCTGATGTTTCTTCAGGGATCTGTTGGAGCCACTTCTCCAGTGTGGGGGTCACTGCCCCAAGTGCTTCGATGACCACAGGCACCACTGTTGCCTTCACCTTCCAGGGTTTCTCCAGCTCAAAAAATCACATACATTTATAACAGCAAGTCCCATTAATTTTCTCCTCTGCATACTCGTACATGAATTGAACATGAGCAGAGACTCGGCTGTCATATTGGAGCGCATTGTGGTCCAGACTTGGCAGAGTGCTTAACTAGTTGTATGAATGAATGCAGACTTTTTCTTTTTCAAATTTAAAGCAGAAATATATACTGATAGGTGAGACTGATGATGAAATTATTATTTTTTAATAAATCTAATAAATTAAAAAAAAACTTGTGGTGGTTGAGTTAAGGGTCTGGTCAAAGCACAGCATGGGTCCCCAGTCTCTGGTGCTGCTATTTTAGGGGTTAGTTTGGGAACTTCTGCTCTAATGAGCCTTATCTCATTTGATTTTTTTTTTTTTGGATTCTAATGACCTTGGAGATTAGTTGATTATTGATGTATTGTCTTGTGTATTTTTGAATGTGGGCAAATAAGGTCAATTTTAGATGCATACAATTGTTTGGGGTTTCTTTGTGCTGTGTTTATGTATTGTGTGTTTTATTTCTCTGCCAAGTGCTGCTGCAGTTGTTTGTCTGAAACTCTGCACACTGTGCTGCCTGTCTTGGCAAGGACACTGCAGGAGAAGATTTTAAATCTCAACAATGTCTTTCCAAATCAAATAAAGCTAAAATAAATGTTAAACGATTTGGTTCTAGAGCTTCAGTTTATTTGAAACAACTTATTGGCAAAACGATTGATTTCTCCATTCAATGGCTTATTATTCAACCATTTCCTTCCTCCTAACAAAGTGAGTCACCATGGTTTCGATTATTAGTTGATGTTGCTTTCACTTTGTTGCAGCTTTTGCATAACATGTGGCTATTTTTGGCTAGCTACCAGGCATTTTATAACAAAATCATTAATCATGAGCTCCAAAAGAAAACATCCTTTTAAAATTATTATTCTTTGTCATTCACAGGCAGACCTTCTGATGACCCAATGGAACTGAATTTCCGAGTTGTGCTGTTTTGGATCCTGGTGCTGCACTGTGCTCCCGCCAAAGGTGGCATCCTGTACAGGGTCCAGGAGGAGCAGCCCCCTAACACCCTCATTGGTAGCCTGGCAGCAGACCAGGGCCTCCCCGATTCAGGTCACCTCTACAAGCTGGAGGTGGGCACCCCTTACCTCCGTGTGGATGGAAAGACTGGAGATATTTTCACCACGGAAATCCCCATAGACAGGGAGACTCTGAGGGACTGTCGGACCTTGGCGAAGGGGAAGCCATGCTACCTGGAATTTGAAGTGTCAGTCACAGATCTGATACAGAACCAGAGTCCACGCCTCATTGAAGGACGCATCGAGGTGCAGGACATCAATGACAACACACCACAGTTCCCATCCTCTGTTCTCACCATCTCTGTCCCTGAAAACACCATCATGGGGGCGCTGTTCTCCATACCTCTGGCCACAGACAGGGACTCGGATAGGAACGGCGTGGCAGATTATGCTCTGACAGCGGGACCAGATGCTGCAACCCTTTTTGGCTTACAGGTGGCTGAGGACAGGGGGGGGAAACTCCCGCAGCTCATCGTCCTCGGCAATCTGGATCGGGAGTTAAAGGATTCCTATGATCTCACCATCAAGGCGGTGGATGGAGGGAACCCTCAGCGCTACAGCAGTGCTTTACTGAGGGTGGTCGTCACTGATGCCAATGACAACGCTCCCAAGTTTGAAAAGTCCACGTATGAGGCTGAGGTCTCTGAAAACAGTCCAGTGGGGCATTCTGTGTTGCAGGTAATATTTTACAGCAGTGCATTTCCTTTAAAATGATGTTTTTATATCAAATTGCATCTTGTATGAAAATATGCTGCAATTAGTAATGTTTGACCTGCTGGATGTACTGTTTTGAAGATTTCATTCAGGAATGAGTAAGCACTGTAGTGCTCAGATGATAACCCAGGTCTCAGCAAAACTGTCTGGTGTGTCATGTTTGTCTAATTTTTATTCCTCACAAAAAACTAAGTACAGTCCTCGGTTGGTTTATTAAGATGTTTTTGTTAAATAACCCTGTGCGTCATGTTTGTGCTGCTTTTATCCTTCAAATATAACACGGCCCTCAGTAAGATTATCAGGATGCTTTCGCACAAAACCACTCAGTGCGTAATGTTTGTGCTGTTTTTATTACTTGCTGTTAGAGTAAGAGTGATGATAAATATTTTCATTCTAGCACTGAGCTTTGAAAAGTTATGTACTCTTAAAGTTAATTATGTTCAAGATGCTACCTCTAAAAGCATAGCTCTCCAGAGTGTAAGGTCAAACTAAGGCAGTGTCGTCTTATAAATCGTCACAATACTGAGCTTCTTCCATACCTGTAATAAGATATTTGGTGTCTTTAAACACTCTGGGTAATTTGAAATAATGTAACAAGACAAGTAACAAGACTCATAATTGTTACTGCCTGCATTATGGAATGAAACTATTCTATCCTAAACTATCCTTACGCAGAAGACATACTGTACTTGCTGATTGTCCATGTGGTCAAGATGAGGATAGAGGACAAAGCAGAAGGCTCAGGCTGCATATAACTACCTGTTGTGTGAGGAGTAGACCACAAACCTGGCCCTAGCCATTTTAATTGTATGAATATCACAAACATAGCAGAACAATTAATTAATATAATCAGATAAGCATAGCCAGATGATGACAGCTAGACAGGATACACCATCATCACTATCTGTACTCAACTTCTACAGGATGGCCCTTTGCACAAAAACCTGTCTCTGTGTTATGATTTTATGAGTGACCATGTTATATAGTGACTTAAAAGCAACTGAAAGTCAACATTTTTCTGATTGAACTTTTATCAATTTATTTACAACGTGCTATTTATCTTGGCGTCATGCAACATAACCAGGCATTTTTTTAAATGTATTTTTTGGGCATTCTGTGCCTTTATCGATAGGAGAGAGGCAGTGGATAGCCTTGTGAAAGGGGGTAAGAGAGTAGGGGAAGACACTCTGCAAACTGGTCACAGGCGGGTTTGGAACCCAGACCAGCAGAAGTAAGTATATGGGATGTGCATGGTTGCTAACCACTCCACCAAACCAGCACCCCTATAGTCAGACATTTTTAGAGCTCATTTGCAAAATAACTCAGTTTAGGAATAAATCAGTAAACTGTTTTTAAATGTGTGTACTGTTGGTAACTTTATTGAGACAACTGTGGTTTGTCAGTGTTCTGTCTAGTGAAATCCACTCAAAACATCTGTGATTAGTATTGTCTGCAGTGTGCAAGTTTCAAAACACGATTTTTGACATTTTTGACATTTTTATCTGCTGACTGCCTCTGATGAAAGTGTGACGTCCTTGATTTGCAAGAACAAAGTGGAAGGAAGTAATAAACAAAAAGATAAATGTATTTGTTTCCTTGAGAGATTTGTTATTAATTTCCAACTGGAATTCATTTTGGATTTCCATCCCTAATCAACCATATAGCATTTTTCATATACATTTTGTCCTGTTGTGACTAACATATTCTTCTGTCATATAGCCAACCAAGAATTAAACTCGAAATACTGAGTTCATGCATGTCTCTTTTTCAGCTTCCCTTACTGTAATGTGTTATTCCTAACTATTAATACTGATATGAATGTAACCCTTATACCCTGCAGGTAATTAAGCTGCTTATTGCTTTTGTTGTGCTTTTATTCTGGCACAAATAGAGACAGAAACACACAGTGAATGAGCGTAGGAGTGAGATACTTTGTGAATGATTTTATACACATACTGCTGGGTACTGCCCTGACTATCACAAGAGACATTTTTACCATATGTTTTCATGTGAACCTTTTTTGTCGCCCATTTTCTGGAATGAAAGGCAGGGAAAAAGAGAAGAATAATAAGGCCAGTGATAAAAACCATCAAAAGGATAGAGGAAGGGCAGTAATGAAAAAAAGCTGATCCCTTGCTGTGCTTTGAAGTGATCATACGCCCGATGATTCATTTTTTCATTCACTGACCGATGGTGATGAGAGGAGTTCTGACACAAAATTGTTGCACAGTAATGACAACTTTAACCAAAGATTTCTTTTTATCGTAGGTCAAGGCAAATGACTCTGACATGGGCCCAAATGGAGAGATTGAGTATACCCTTCACCAGGCAGTGGACCCAGTACCGAGGCTGCTACGAATCGACCGCTCTACTGGTGTAATATATGTCAAGGGCCCGCTGGACAGAGAGGAAATCAACAGCTTGTCCTTCTATGTCGTGGCGAGGGATAAGGGCCCCCAACCTAAAAGCTCCAAGACTTTTGTTACCATTGAGGTGACCGACCAAAACGACAACGCTCCAGCTGTGGAGATCCGTGGCATTGGCCTTGTGACCCACAGTGAGGGAGTGGCAAACATCTCTGAGGACATGCCAGTTGGGACGGCGGTTGCTTTGGTGCAAGTGTCTGACAAGGACGAAGGGGAAAACGCTGTGGTCACTTGTGTGGTTGCCGGGGATGTGCCTTTCCAGCTTCGCCCTGCTAGCGACTCATCCAGCGACAACAAAAGGAAGTATTTCCTACAGACCACCACTCCTCTCGACTACGAAAGGGTGAGAGACTACCGAGTTGAAATTGTGGCGGTGGATTCTGGAAATCCAGCACTCTCAAGCACAAACTCTTTGAAGGTGCAGGTGACCGATGTGAACGACAACTCTCCAGTGTTCTCCCCGACATTGTTTGAGGTGGATTTTGCTGAAGAAAACCAACCAGGGGAGAAGGTCTTGGATGTGATAGCTTCGGATGCAGACAGTGGCACCAATGCAGAACTCCTGTATAACATTGTGGCCGATTCATCCATCAAAGGTCTGTTTGAGATCGACCCAAATACTGGGGAAGTTAGAGCCAGAAGCCCACTTGATCGTGAGCATAAAGAACGCTATGAGTTCCGTGTCACGGCAGCGGATAAAGGGTCACCAGTTCACAAGGGGACAGCAACAGTTGTGATTAAAGTCCTTGACCGCAATGACAATGACCCTAAGTTCATGCTGAGTGGCTACAGCTTCTCCGTGTTGGAGAACATGCCTCCCTTGAGTCCTGTTGGCATGGTGACAGTTCTAGATGTGGATAAAGGTGAGAATGCGCATGTCCATCTCTCTGTAGAGCCAGATGGAGGGAAGTTTGTGGTTCAAAACGGCACTGGCACCATTCTGTCAAGCATCTCCTTTGACAGGGAGAAAGAAAGCAGCTACACATTCAGACTGAAAGCAGTAGATGGAGGGGAGCCACCCAGGTCATCATATGTTGGTGTTACCATCAATGTATTGGACGAAAATGACAATGACCCAGTTGTGACAAAGCCTTCAAACTCCTCCTACAGACGTTTGTCACCTTTAGCTTCCCCCGATAGCCATGTTGAGATAGTGGAAGCAGAAGACCTGGATAGTGGTCCTAATGCTGAGCTGGTTTTCAGTATTGCTGGTGGGAATCCTTACCAATTATTCCGCATCTCCCCATCCAGTGGGGAGATCACTCTAGCAAAAGAGATGACCCGGAAACATGGTGGACTACATCGCCTAGTTGTGCGAGTTAGTGACAGGGGGAAGCCTGCACGTCATGCCACAGCCCTGGTCCACATCTATGTCAATGAAACCATTTCAAATGTCAGCTTAGTGGAAGCTCTAGTAGGACATAGTCTTTACACTCCACTGGACAGGGACATCGCTGGAGATCCTGACAACGGATTTGCAGCACAGCGCAGTAACATTTTGTTTGGGAGCCTTGCTGGAGTGGCTGGTGTTGTCATGCTGATCTTGGTGGTGGTATTTATCCGACACCGCATACAAAGAGAGACAAAGAGTGGGTATCAAGCTGGCAAGAAGGAGACAAAGGACTTGTATGCCCCCAAACAAGCACCAAAGAATGCTAAAGGCAAACGAGGGAGGAAGGGAAAACCACAGAAGTCACCAAAACCGCTGGGGGAAGAGGAGGAGGTCAGTCTTCAAAAAAGCCTCAAGTTCAATCTGGATGGAGTCAACGATAGCCCCAGGATACATCTGCCCTTAACATACTCACCAGGAAGTCCTGATATAGGCAGGCACTACCGCTCCAACTCCCCCTTACCCTCAATCCAGCTACAGGCCCAATCCCCCTCAGCCTCTCAGAAGCACCAGGCTGTTCAGGACCTTCCTGCCGCCAACACCTTTGTGGGAACAGGGGGGGATGACAACTCGACTGGCTCAGACCAGTACTCAGATTACAGCTACAAGACCAGCCAGCCCAAGTATAACAACAAACAGGTAATGACACGGCTCTTAAATCAGTGTGTGCTTAATGTTCAGAGTGTCTGTGTGAGGAGTGGGTGAGTAGGAGTGCGATTTTTTGATATGGTGTGAATATGTGTTTGGAAAAGGAAATATGAAGGAAAAGTCTGGGAGACATACATCCATGTTTTTTATCTTGCATAGTTTTGACTTAAAAATATTACATTGTTCATTATCATTTTTTTTCAAAAAGCCTTTTGTCTCAAGATAATGTGTTTAAACCTTGAGATTTTGCAATTAAAAAACACAATTTACATATTTGAGGATAAATAATTAGGTGAAGTACTGCACTAGGTCAAAGCACATAAAAATAATTGAAGAAATCTGATACTCTTATCGACTAAGGAACAAAGGTCAAATTGATCATTAAAACACAGCTGTCCAAGTTATTTCCAAACAATGTGTATAGTGAAAATATGACCCATCCCCTCTGATATGGTCCAAAAGTATTTCATTTGATTGATGTATAACTTTTGCAAATAAGGGTGGCCTTGGATTTTCAGTGTAATCTAGTTATTTTTACTATGAACAGCCATGTTCAGTCTGGAAAGCCAGATTTTGAGACAAAAAAGGAAATAAATAAATAAATAAATTATATAATCGTGCACGTCTCAGGGTTTTTTGCAATGAGGCTTTTTTTCAAGGTCCAAACCTTTTTATTTTCATTATTTTAAGCAGGGGAATTTTCAACTACTTTAACATGCATGTCTTGTTTTTTTTTTTTATTGAACCTTTTGCACTATTTGAATCAGACAGTTGGATGGAGGAGAGATGTTTCTATAGACATAATGTCTTTATAGACTATGCTGCACCTTGAGGGAAGTCAAAATGTTGAGATTAAAGCTTAGAATGAGAGACTTGTGGGAGGAAATTGCTGGATACGAGGAGAAGAATAAACCTGAAACAAAATACTCAAAACAATCCTCTGGCACAATTTCAGGAACAGAAAATATTGACCCTGACATTTGAACATTTGTTCTTCAATTTGTTTTTTTTTTTCTCTTAACATTTTGATTCTTTTTGTTTCAACTTCTTTTTCTAGTAGCACACAATTTAAAAAAAAGCATTCTCCTTTCATCATTTTCCCTCCTGCCCTCGCCATCTTCTTTACAAATTGATGATGGACTCTATTTAGGTTTAAAAGCACGACAGAAATAAAATCCCATAATGGAAACATTTATGAGCAAACTCATGATTAACTTTGTAAGAACATGATCCTATCTAACAGAAAAGTTGCCAGTGTGGTAAAATGTTTTTAGCAAAATAAACTATAAAGTGATTTACTCCAGCCAGTGGTAGAAAATGATGATGCCACTGTGGCATTAATGTAAAACAAATGTATTAAGTAGAGCTTCAAGAGCACAGCTGTCACCAGGTCATTGCCAACAAATTACTGACAAAATTCCTCGATCCACATCTGGATTCAGATCCCCACCATCAGTTCTTTTCTTGTGTCATGACCAGCAAACTTTTCATATTAAGTAAAATTGTTTCATGATATTTTGAGTTATCTTCCTAACACACTGACAGACATATAACCTTGGGGAAATATGTTTTGAACAAATATATCAAGTATACGCAATGATTTAATAATGTACATTAAATAAGGATTAGTGCAGTCTCTGGATATGAAATACAGTGTTTTAAAAATGTATCTAGAATGGAAATAATTAAGGAAAAACAGAACACAAAATGTGAAATGTAATATGAGATAATGTCAAATTGTGGATATTGGATGGTTCTGTTTTTTTTTGTTTTTTTTTTGGTTTATCGTCTTTATTATAGACACATTTGTAAGCATTGCTAACATTTATTAAAACTTTCATTCTTTTATTTTTCTTAGGTGCTTGCCAAAATAAGTCACCAAATTGCCATCAATATTACTTTATTCTTGGATCAGAGTACAAATTATATTATATTTTTTATGTAATGATTATGCAATGAAAAGAACAAATAATTTATTGATAATGTAACACTGAAAGATCACAAATGTTCTTCACTTTGACAGCAGGAGGATCTTTGGTATCCAACAAAGCACTGGTGCTCATGGAGCCAAACACTTAATACCAAAAGCCACTGGAATTAATCCTATGAACCCAATTGTATCATATTCGATACATACTTTTATAATACCTCTATCTACTCAATACGATCAACAAATTACAAAAAAAAACATCTGAATACAATCAGATAAATGATTAAAATGTCCCCAAATGGATTACCAGTTGCCAAAAACACCTAATGTATCAAATGAGATTCAAAAAATCTATATGTTGAATTTTATGGACTTTTTGATTTTTATGGATTTTAGCAAAAAGTAAAACAAACATTTCAGCTCCAAAAAATTAGAATTTTTCTGACAATAATCTATGGTCTTGGGCCTTAAAGGGTTAAATATCCAGGTCCAGGCACTCATGTTGTATGTTTTTTTCCACAAGATTTTAGCTTTAGTCTTTAAGTATTTTTCATACATCTAAAGTTTCCTGACCTGGGTTGTTTTAAACCTATGTGTTTTGGTTTTAAGTTTGTTGTTCTCAACATTATTCAGTTATAAGATAAAGACAAAACATGTTTGGGGGTTTTATGTATCATGTAGTGCTTCCAGAACCAAAATGATGTCTTGAATCAAACTGACTTCAGTATCATATAGAGGACGTAAATATGTTTTGAAATCCAAGTTAGATACGCAGAGTTATCTTATATCATGCATATCTTTCAGCATTAACAGCTGTCTGAGTGTTTGTGCTGTGGCTGTGTCCCGTCTCTGGTGGGTGAAATTGGATATACAAAAGCATTCTGCTCAAAAGAAAAAAATAACTTCAAGCATGTCTTCAAGTGTGCTCTTCTAGAAAACTTAGACTGTGTTTCATATTTGTTTTTTTTTTATCATCACGGTGGCAGCAGAGTTGAGCCGGGAAGGTCCATTTCTCGGTGACTCACTTTCTGCTCCTCCGCCTGACCTCTGGTGCACTGATCTCCACAGGTCACTTACTCTTATCTCTCTGCTCCTTATGCTCTTATCTCCTCTTATCTCTACAACATTTGGCAAGGCTTGAATCGCCATGGAAACAGAAATATTAATAGACCCAGAGGGGGATTACTGACAGAAAAACTGTAGAGTCTGGGGAGAGGAAGCACAATGTCTTTAGGTTTCTGTGTCATCTGCAAGTGCGTCCTGTACTCGACAAATGGAGATGTGTTTGTAGGAGGATCAGGAAGACTGCTATTATTCTTGGATATCAAATCATTCCACAGTTTCATATATTTGAATAGTGGCTTGGAAATATTTAATGTTTTCAAAATTAAACTATATTTTCTAACAGGATATAGGGTTATGACAATATCGTTTATAGGTACTGATTTAGAGGATAAATGTAAGGCCAAATGCTTAGTTAAATAATTAATTGCAACAGTGATATTAGTGAATTAGGCGCTTGGCTATAATCCCATGCATGTACGTGTAAATGTCCATTAATGCATATTGTACCATTTAAAAAAAAATATCCTAAATCCCAAATGTGCTATCTGACCACATACACCTTGCAGTGTTTTTATGTAGATGCTCTTAACCAAAAATATATTTTTAAGGCTAAACTATAGTTGTTTTTATATCTTTTACTATTCTACAAAAAAAGGTGAAAAAAAAAGTAAAACACATTACTTCTTCTTGAGTAAATTACAGTTATTTCCTTGCATTCCTAAACAGAAAAAAAGTGTTAGTGGTTGAATGTTATGCTTTAGTAATTTGTTGAGACGACTTGAATTTGTGTCTTAAAGGGATAGTTCAGTTTTTTTGAAGTGGGGTTGTATGAGCTCCATATGGCCAGTAAGTACATTAGATACAGTAGAAAGTTCTCTCCCCAGACAGGAAGCAACAGACTGTAAGAGTCGGTGACGAAGAAATAGACGCTGACAGGAAAGTACCGTACCAAATACAAAGGTTATTTTCTCTGCCTACAAGAACTTAAATCAAAATGTAATATGACAGTTCAAGAGTATGCTACATATGAGTGTTTTTAAGTGCATTAACATTTTTTGGGGGGGAGTGATTCAGCAGCTCACAGCAGCGCTGCGCGGGATACATGACACGAGTTATCTTTGGTACAGATAAACTTTATATTTCCGAAAGGTTAATGCACTTAAAAACACTCATATGTAGCGTACTCTTAAACTGTGGGATTACTTTTTGATTTAAGTCTTGTAGGCAGAGACAATAACCATTGTATTTGGTACGGTACTTTCCTGTTAGCGTCTATTTCTTCGTCACAGACTCTTACAGTCTGTGGCTTACTGAGGGAGAGAAGAGAGCTTTCTACTGTATCTACTGTTCTTAGTGGCCATATGGAGCTCATACAACCCCACTTCAAAAACACTGAACTATCCCTTTAAAAGTGAATATCGTTTTGAAATTCCTCATTTCTGTTCAAATATGTGTTCCATAACAAATATATGTCCAGTTTGAAACATGTTTTTAAAAGATTACTAAAATGTATGTGTTTTCGTATTGTTATGGGTGGTCTAATACATTAGTAAAGAACAGAATATATTATTTTACTTTCATGACACATGGTATTTCAAAGCTTGGAAACAATTTGCAGCCTCAGGATATACAAGTGCTGCCAATATTTTTGAGCAACTAAGACAGTGTTTGTGAATTTGTCTTTGATTTTTTTATGTCTGCATAATCAAGTTGCTAAATATACTGTATGGTGTCTAGTTTTTTAGAGTAATTACAGTGGTATAAAACAGGAATCAGTACCCTCTGGTTTTAACAAGTATCTCATGAAAGAATTTCTGGAAAAAAAGAATAATCAAGATCTTTAACCTTCCATGCCCTTTCCCCAGTCACATCAGTTTGATATGCAGACTACTGAAATGCTTATCAGTTATACTGTCACAACTGTACAAAGCTTTCACTTCTTATGCCAAAAGCTGTAAACAAGTTCATATCTTGGGGATAAAAACAGCAACAAGTAACTTCAGAGAGATACCACATCCAAAGACAGCCTTCTGCAGGGGCATTCCTTCATCACAGTTCAGGGCATCCATGACTGGCAGCTTAACACGTCCGCTGGCTCTCCCTCCCTCTGATTTTACTGACTGAAATCTGATGCGTGTTTGAATCAAACACAAAATGACAAGCTTTAACAATGCCGTATAGATGTTCCCACTGAGGTATATAAAAACCGCCATCGTTTTTTTATTGGAAATATTTGACAGTGATGTATGCAATTTATTATATCGGAGAAGAGCTGACGTCGGCTTTAAAGCCGCTGTCATATATCAGATCCCGGTGTCATACATACAAAACAGTTTGACATTCTCCAAGGCTTTGCAGATAAAGTTTGCCACACAAGAATTAACAAAAATAGAAGCAGAAAATATGCCACTGACTTCTGAACATGTGTAGGTGACACATTTTCTGTTGAGATCTCATCAGAGCCGGCATCACAGTTGGCTGCTTGGTCGTTTCAGCAGATGCTAGCTGACAGCTCAGGTGATCACAAGCCCTTTTTTTTGGGAGGGGTGGAGTCGTGTAGAACAGTCGCCACCGTCTCCTTGATGGACAACATAAGGGACCAAAATGACTGTGAGCCACGGGGTGTGTCTGGATATTTGTGTGTGTAGTGCCAATCTCTGGGTGTGTGTTGGTGCCGCAAAGTAAAAGAGTGTTAATTGTAATGTCGGCGCAGATGTAAGCTTTCAGCACTTCACAGCGTTTGCAGTTATGATAACATAAATGCGCACGAGACGTGACTCAAGTGATTGACAGAGTGTGTAAAAACACAGACAGATGCTGGAACTCATGTGACATACCTCAGCAGATGTCGTCTCATGTATGGCAGCCTTCCTCACATCAGGAAGAACAGATTGACCAAAATAAATAATTAAACTATCTGCCAAGTGATGTGACAGATGTAGAGCGTTGCCCTCACTTTAATTAACTCAGCCACACCCTGGCTTTTTATTGAGAATTTGGTCGGATGTCAAGGTTTGTATTTAACTTCTTGATATTATGTCTAGGCTCTTGTGCGAGCAGAAATTGAGCACAGAGTGTCATGATGTTTTCAGTGCAGCTTGTTTGTTGGAGGAATGTATCATAAACAGCTTAGCTCTGTGTCTACTTGCAGTTGTACCATTCCTTCTCTCTGAGTCCCTTAGGGTTCAATTAAAAGTGTTTTATTAATGAACAACCTTCTATTGTTGGGTGAGTAAACGTTCGACAAAATAAAACAGTCTGAGCTGGCAGATGAAACATCTATGTCTCCTGAATTACATGTGCATCACTGTCAGCTCAAGATTTGCTTTTAGAAATTGGTACAAACCACTGTTATAAACAGGGATGGAGCGTGATTCTAAATGTCCAGTGAGTTGTTATTTAAAAAAATAATAATAATAAATAAATAACACAACATTGATCCTACTTTAAAAACAATATGTGAATGAATAATTCACATATTTGACCAAAAATGCTCCATTTTTTTACATCTTTTTTTTTTCTACGTCTTTTTATGTGCAACAGTTTGAATCCATCTTTTTTTTTAATGGACTTAATCTCCCATTGCACTTAGTGATAAACACATATCAATACAAAGTGGGAAAATATCCCAACATACTTCTTCAATAACTTCATAAACAAGCTTGTGGTTTCAAGTACCATCTCTTACATTATTCAAGTCTGATTATGCAATCCGACCCCAACAAGTGAATTCTCCATGAATCCAGCTCACTGGTTGGCTGCTTTGTGACCTCATGTAAATACCATCTTGAGTCTTAACAACAGAAGAGATGCTAAGAACCTCTTGGTCTCTCATAACTTAAAACAACAACCTGCCAGCTGATCCCACCAAAAATACAAACGATGGCCCCTGTGGCCTGGTCCAATCTACCGGGTCCAGGGTACCCAGTATGCAGTGAGCTACATTGGGTTCAGGAAAGCTCTCCCGTTGGCTATAGAACGGCAGATGCTTCACATCCAGTGGCTTACCCTTACCAGTGCTACACTTCTTAGCTTGTCAAAAGAGGAGACATGGTTCTACTAACAATACCTAAAGATGCAGTCACAAAAGAGTTGAGTCTTGTAGTGCCCAGGCCTCAGAACAGTATAGCAAGACCACAAGGACCAGGGACCTAAAGTCTCTGATTTTTGTCTTCATGCGCAGAAACCATGTGCCATACCACTTTGTCCAGTGAAATCATTGCTCCAGCGAGCTCCTCCTCACAGTTAATGGATTAATGAATTTAAGGGGTTTGGATTTCTGTTTATTCTGCTTTGCAGTAAGGCTGAATTGGTTTTCACTGTTTGACCTAAAAGGATCTTTAATGGTCTTGAATTTGACTTTTAAAATGTATAGTAACCTTGGGGGTTATTAAAACTTCATGAAGATTGCTACAAGCTTTTGAATAATGCATTTTGTGGAATTACCATCCCCTAGTTACAAATGTGATCATTTCTCTGAAGTCCAAACTCCTCTAACAGCTGTTTTGGGTTAATCTAGACTAGATCAGGCTCAGGGTGAGTGATGAGGTTAGACAAGTCGTTTAAGGTTCAAGAGGGACTACAAGGTCAACACAGCCCTTATTGACCAATGCATCAGCTAATGTATTCATGTGCATAAAGGGTCGATTCGGTTGTGGCAGTGCTGGATTTCTCAATTGTGAACAGATTTTTACAGCAGTTGTAAACTGACTGTAATAGTAGGGAAAATATAGCACAAAGTGTACAGTGTAACAAAGATGATTTCATCCCAAGCAGCAGTATGGTTAAATGTGTACCATTTCAACTGAACTCTTGCTGCCTCACTTAATCGATCTTACATGTATTTATGGATTGGCCCATTTAATTCACTTTAATTTATTCATCATAGCATAAATCTAAACTTACAAATGCTCGCCATGAGAAAACCCTGAAGCTGAATAGTAGAATATGCAGATAGAGTCGACTTTAAATAACTGGCTAGTTGAGGGTGCCAAAACCCGAACAGATGTTTCAGATGTCCTAATTTGATCACAGCATTATCTGAGCATGTGCCAGCTATATGCACAAAGCAATATTTGTTTTGTTTTCTGCTCTAGAATCGAGCACTGCTACCATCTCAGAAACATTTTGATCTTCTCCCAAGACTCTGAAGAGAATTTTTCAGCACTCTAATTGATTTAGATTAACCCACTTTGGCTCAGAATTCCTGAAATGCTGTTTTTTCAGCATTGCAACAGCCTCGCTGCCTCCAAACACAGTTAAAGGCAGTTGGGTAAAGAAAAATGCATATTCTCTAAGAACAAATTAAAATAAATATTTTGTTCCTAAAATCTTGATGTAGAAGCCACAACAAGATGAACCACAAAATGACAGAAATAAATGTAAACATCCAAAACAGTGGACTACAGTTGCAACCAGCAGTTGTCAAGTCTTGTCTGGTCTAGAAGGGATGAGATTCAGAACCATGGCCAGAGCTTTTTACTCATTAGCTGCTCCACAGCCGCTGAGCTGATGGGAGCATTGCAATACAAGCACAGGGAACGAGATATCCCTTTACATCATCCTTTTGTACATAATGTTTCCCAAGAACTATTCAAGTAAAATAAAATGCTGTTGTGAGTGTTGTAAATAATTTCAGATTTGAAGCAATTTAAACTAGTTAAACTAGGATTTGACAGTCATAGCTAGGTTCACACTGGATTAATTCTGAGATACCTGAAATAACACTGGTCTGGTAGAGTTAGAACTGGATTTATGCAAGAATTAAGAGCATCAACTAGATTTACACCCATTTGGCATAATAACAACTGGGTTTTCACTAATTCAAATAAGTAACAAACAGCTATGATTTCAAGCAGAAAAAAATGAATATTCAATCTTTTCATACATCAACAACTGTATTTTCACCGGCTTAAATTAGTTATAACTGGGTTTGCACTGGTTTAAAACAGTTACAACTGGGCTTTCACAGGTCTAAACCAGTAATGATTGTGATTGCTTTTATTTCAATATCAATAAAAGATTTTTTCACTGGTTTGAAACAGTTACAACCAAGTTTTCACAGGTTGATAACATTTCTAACTGCGATTTTAATTGATTCAATTTAATTTGTTTTCACAGATTTTAAAAAGTCACAATTGGTTTTCACTGTTTTAAACCAGTAATAATCGAGTTTCCAGTGGTTTAAAACAACATTCACTGGGTCTTCACTGAGAGTTCCAACTGACTTTTCACAGGTTTCAAACATTAATAATTGAGTTTCTAATATTTTGAAACAGTCACGACTGGGTAATCCAGTAATTCGTGGATATTCACCCAGGAATTTTCCACTTTAATGTTTTACAATAAAACAGAAAATATACTTAAACATTTAAATGTTTCTTGATTAAGATGTCTATTTAATTGCATTCCTGAACAATAAAATAGTATACGTGGTTGAAAGTTTTGCTTGATTAATTTATGTCTTCTCTGAGAAACCCTAACCTGACACGCCAGATGGACAGTTTCATATGTCCGCCACGGAAATATTTCACAAGTCCATCTGGGTAGCTGCTCTTCTGATTAGCTTTCAGAGGCAGGACCTTCAAAACAATCAGTCGCTGGCGATTGGACGACCGTTTGAACCAAAGAAGAAGAAGATTGGACGACCGTTCTGATTGACACACTCACCGCAGGCCAATCCAC
The DNA here is from genome assembly GCA_036419115.1 of Scarus forsteni. Classification (NCBI taxonomy): domain Eukaryota; kingdom Metazoa; phylum Chordata; class Actinopteri; order Labriformes; family Labridae; genus Scarus; species Scarus forsteni. Next base: position 22,082,532 of record JAZDUH010000130.1, on the reverse strand, counting down.
ATCAAGCCCCGATATGACGTAGCTTATGTGCGTAGCGGCTTAAGTTAGCCGTTAGCCGCTAACTTAGCTGCTAACAGCTAACGGCCTTATACTATCCTCTTACACTAAAAATAAACTTCTGAGGAGGGCAGATTTCGCCAAGTTTTACTAAGTATCTATGACAGGAGTCACTACCCGATCCGTACATATTTCTATGTCTGAATCCATTGCGTATATATCTATGTCTTTTTTTTTTATACACATCACGGTTCGAGGGGAAGTTTTCGCGCATGCGCAGTACAAATCGGGTAGCCGTCTGCTGACGTCACGCCTTCTCGTCACTTCCGCTCTTCCCGCAGCTCCCGCCTCTTTTCCCTGATTGGGCCGTTAAAATTTTAGCCGAGTGAATCCATTGGACTACGGTGCGCTACAAGATGGGATCTGCAGGATTTCAGGAACTGAATCAGGCAGGCCCATCTGCTATGCAAGGTTAGAGAAACCCAGTAAGTGGCTCAAAGTTGAAATTCCTGAAATTCCTTTGTCCTGTTCAAAATGTTTGTCCACTAATAATTATAAAATTTTAAGTCAAAAACAAACTTTTAAAGATTTCTCAGATATTCAAGTTTTCTCATTTTTATGACATGTTACCAGAATTAAACGGATAAACCCAGGTGTGTGGGTAAAGGCAGTATTTTAGATGGTAATTCAAAACATGCTATCTTAATCATTACTATGAATACAGTAGTTGATCCACACGTAAAAGAAATGTAGTTTCTCTCTTTTTTATTTGAAGAACAAAGAGAATCAAGAAAATGTACAAATTGCACATCTACAACCAAACAAGCCCATCATGTTGCTATACAGCTTTAGACAAACGGGAAACTGTGTGTATGACGAGGTGTTGTGCCTTCCCTGTGCTGAACAGAGGTCTTCACAATTGCTCTGATACAGCTCGCACCTGTTTGGGTGATATTTTAATTAAAGGTGGGACTTTGGGATTTTTCCTCAGGGTCTTGGCATGTTACACCTCTCTCAGGTGTATGTCACGGTTTGTTACAGAGCCTTGGCAGGCATCTACCTGCAGGGTAGAGTGGATATTTCTCCAAGAATAACTACTTTATTGTCAATTATGATATTCTTTTAATGCATCATTTATGGCGTCACATGCAATTTGGATAATAAGACAGGGCGTATCAGATTATGGTTGCTCTTGAGTCATGATTTGATTCCAACACCATCCTAATGGCATTATAATTTATTCAAATGAATTATACATTAACACACACACTCATGCAACCATCCTCTCATTTAGATTACGTGTTACTGAAGTTGAGAATTGTTCCGGAAAGGCATGTCTGAACCTGTCACTAATTGGTTTGAATGAGAGTCCCACATTATCACATTGATTCAAGTTTTTCTCATGATGGATTAGCATCTCACAAGCTGCCGTACAGTTATTTACAGCCAAAAGTTCAGACAAAATGCTGGTCTCGTTATTTCAATGCAAAAAGACCTTAAAGAGGACATATCATGCTTGTTTCTCCTTTTCACTATGCCAGACTAGGATGCCTGTAAAGCATTTCTGCCCTAAGTACAAGTCATTTAGTTCCTTCATTGCCCCACAATAGCGTTCTCAAAATCCTCATTTTAGGCCATTATCAAGCTCTCGTTGAAACACGAGGATCTGAGGATGACCTACAGTTACCTTGCAACGTCACAGCCCTTTGTGCTCTGATTGGTCAGTTCTATCGGGGGCTGAGCCAGCTTGTCCTTCTTCTTCTACTGTATTTTCCGGCAGGCTCAAAGCAGCGACCGCGTATTGAGTCCCCCTACAGGCCAGAGCTGGTAATGAGTGAATGTGAGCTAGGGATCTATAAACTGCTGCTGGACGAATGTGTTCCTCGGTGACGGTTTTGTGGCTAACGGACATCACAGAGGAGGAAGTGTTTTATCAGATTACTCCAATAAAAAGAAAGGTACCTCGTGTCGTCACAACGATTTAAATCTCGCGGACATCTCGCAATGACCTATTTTCAGAGGCATCAAATCTCGTTCTAGGATATCAGAAAAAATACAATATCTCATTTTTTGAAAATTAAGGGGGTGTAAGGTCTTGTTTTCAAATTTATTATATTATATGTAAGTATTAAATCATGCATCAGCATGATATGTCTCCTTTAAGCTTTACCTCTTCACCAGCTCCCTTTGTGATCTAGAGTCATCCCTTTGTCACCTTTTGAATGTGTGATATTACATGATGGTTGCAGGAGGAGCAGTGACTCACATTAGCCATTAAAGTTGATAATTAGCCCTTTTGGGTCTAAGAGCCCTCACCCATTTTCACACCTCACATAATGAGAACCTGATGTTTCAACAGAACGGCAAGTGGGTGACAAGGCATACAGAGAATCCGCGTCTGCTTGAAAGGCTGTAAACTCTTCCCCATATATGTTCACATTATTAACAAGCTTTATTTACCATGTATAAGTGCTTCTCCCTGTGGACTGCGTGTTCATCTCCATTTCTCTCTGCAGTTACCTACAGCCACTCCAGTGCCTCGCTAAAGCAGTTAAAGGAGCCGAGTGAGTCACTGCGAGTCTTAATTAACCTGCTGTTTTGTTAAGCAGGGCCCACACTTTGTGAACTTTAGGCATCCCTTTGAGCCTGGATTAGCCCAATTTAGCCCAATGCTGCTGTTTGAACTCAGCAGAGGTGTATTACAGACGAGGCCGGAGGCAAAATTTCCGATTGTTCTACAAAACCGTGACGCATCCCTCCCTCTTACAGCTTCTCAAGACCAGCAAAAGTAGGAAATCACTGAAAATATGCCATCTGCATGTCAGTGAATAGAAAAGAAAGGAACGCAGCTGACTCCTTTTCTTGTGTTTTTTTTACTATCTCAGTTTCCAATCTGCCTTCCAGTATTATTTAAACCAGCACAGTATACAGACATGCATACACACAGACACCCACACAGACTTGACTCTTTGTGCATCACATATTTGCTCAGGCTGATTACCCAGAAAAGGAAGGCTGGAAGGAAAATGAGGTAAAAAGCATTGTAGAGGCTGAATAAATTCACCCTAGCTGTACTCCGTGTATTACTTATGGTTTTATAACAAAGAAAGATGATTCCACACATCACTCTGTACTCTGCAGTGTATTGAAAAATCCAGCATAATGTTAGGTCCCCAGTGCTGCTGTTGTTGTACATCACACAAGATTTTATTGAAGCTTGACATCTTTCAAATAGTTGGATTTTTTATGTAGTGTAGTATTTTCAAGATTTGAACAGTACAGCCTTTAAAAGTGCTTGAGATTGTAAATATGCCAATCATAACAACAGTATTCCAGTACAGTCAGAGGTTTATCAGGTAAGGAAAGAACACAGTGATTATGAAAAAAATACACTTAATGAAATTTAGTAGTTAGTAACCAGTTTGGTATCAGTCAACATTTTAATTGATCACTGCATCACATTTTCATACTAATTGTGTCATTTAGAGATTATCATATTGATGGTCGGGAATGCCTGAGTTGCGAGGCACTGAATGCCTGGGTGTTTGTTAGATAACTTCCCAAAAAAAACAATGCAAGTTTTCCAATTATTCCAATATATATTAAACTATTATTGTAAAAATCCATTCATAAAAGCAATGTAATTAAAATTAATCCATGTCATTAGTTAATATATGTGCTTCAATTCCCCTTCCAGTCATATGCCAGCCAAGTTCCATCCAGTTTCCAGCCAATTTCCAGCCACTAGTAGTCTAAAGAAGGTTATTTTTGTTTGTTTTTGTTCTCAATTTCTGTAGTTGCATTTCCCATGCTATGCAAAATGTTTAATTATATATCATAATCCTATACCCTGAATATAAGTGGTAAGGATTACATGTTTATTACATAATCGTGATAAAACCATTAGGGTGGGCAGAGCAAAGCACTTCCTGTCACAGACCAGCAAAGATTCTGCCAAGGAAACTTGATAGCTTAAAGTTGCTCTATCAGTATATGGCCACTCCACCCAAGGGCAAAAGGACCACAAAAGGTTCAACAACAAGAGAGACTGAAGGCTTCTTGCGCTAGCAGTGTTATTATAAGTAGTAGCTACAGTCCACTTTGCAAACCAACTTCAAATTAGAATCCTATTAATGCTGTGATCCTGTAATGAATGAAGATGGTTTCATTTTGATGCACAACTGTTCAAATTAACCCCATTTTCACTTGTGTTTACCATGATTAAAAAAAGTACACTTTTGAACATCCCTTGTCTCCAGTCTCCAACACTGTTATCCTTGGATTTGCAGACCATCAAAAACCTCTTTAGATGTCAGATTGCTATTTCAAAACACTTAATTGTTGCTAATAATTTGATATCTGCTTTTGTAAGGGAAGAAACTTAACTTGATGGTACTGTGTATGTATTAATGTGCAACTTGAAATAGGCATAAGGTAATTGACAAGCTTGGAAACGCACTTAGAATTGGATTTAAAAGTTCATAAATTTTACCTTAGTATAGGTGTATGAACCTTGATCATAAAATCTGTTTCTAATCTCTGTTCTTTTAACTCCCAAATCTATGAGGCAAGAAATGACCTTATTTCATGAGAATGCCTGTTAATTTTTTTCAAGTATTGTATATAAAATGGATCAATACCTGCAAGCTAGAACAAACAGACAATTTCAAACTAGACAAAGCTTCTAATCCGTGTTTTATTCATGATGAAAGATTTACATTTTTTAGTTTTCTGCTCTGCCAACAATGCCAGAATCATCCCTGCATACTTGCTTTCAGCTCTCTACCACCCCTGCACCCCACTGTGGGTTCTGACGGGGGTTTGAAATACTATCATCTCAATCTGCAAACCTAAAAACAAATGAGCCTGAGAGGAATAATGAGATTTAAAGCCATACCGCCAAACTCAAACTGTTTTCTGCTGCTGCACTAAATTTTTTAAACAGTCCAAACATAGGTTGTCAGACTGAGCTATAGTACCTTGGAGATACAGTATGTACCTGCTATCAATCTTAAATCAGCCAGTCACTCCATTGTATTATATTGTTGCTTTTAAAAGCACTGTTTTATCTATTTCCAAAGATTTCTAGCTTAATTTAAATAAATGCAAATTATCCTAAAAATTAGCATTTTGTATAACTGTATGCTGCAGTGAGTTTGTTCACAAGGTGCTACACAGCACTATCACTGCCTTTAAAACACTGAGCATGAAGGTTGTGCGGAAAAACTGTTATTTTTGGCTTCGATCAGGCAACGCTACTGACTTAGGAACAAACACAGAGGGGTGGTTTTAAAAGCAGAAGCCAGTAATGAATGTATAGTACTTTGATCCAGGCTTGATGGAGCCAAGGCATGGCTGGATCAAACATAGTCATGAAGATGACAGGAGCAGATTCTCAGGAGGCTGCACCGTAGTGGGTTTTATTGCATTTAATTGGGAATGCTGAACTATTGGTGGAAACATATAACACTAAGGTGAGAAATAATCACTCAGTGGATTTGCTCATTAGGGTTCTCCATGTATCTCCTTTTACTCCTGCCTGTGGGTAGTTCTGAAAGTGCCAAAAGAAGAGTTAGGCTGAATTGCCGATCCATCAATCAGTAACAATTTCAACAGACCCAACGAAGACATTATGGACTACCTTAAAGGGACTGTGAGGAGAATCTATTACTGGCAACGTATAGACACTGCTACCCATGAGCATGCGCGGCGACTGTCGTAATGCTGCATTCCAGTAACCTCGGAACTGGGAGTGACATCATCTCCGACTTATCGGCGTTCCAGTTGAAATGAGAAAAAAACAAGCCGATCTTCCAGGCTATTGTTAGCTGTTGTTAGCACGCCTGCGTTGTTGTTCACAAATATCACATGAAGAATGTGATTATCACTATGGCAGCAGTTTTGTAAATATAAGTCTAACAATACTATGTATACAGCTGATCTAGAGCGACACACCCCAGTCAGAAGTGCTAATAAATGTATTATTACAGTAGCTAAATAACTGTTTACACTGGGGGCATCCATCTTCGATTGTCAACTCCGACTTCCAACTTCGAGGGGCGATCCAGTTGCAGTTTCCTACTCGGAACTCAAAATTCCTACTTCTGACTACAACTGGAACGCACCAAAAGACGTGTGCAATTCAAAGCGTGTGTTTGTTGTTATGCAGACCGGACCTTCCTCAAAACTCTGCATTGCTTTACAACTTCTTTTTTCAACAACTTACAGGATACTAAGCGACAATGTAATGTATCTCTTTCTAGTCACGTAGCGGTAGTTTTTGATGTGTGACAACGAGCAATTTTTGGAAAACTTAGTATCGTACCTTTGTAGCCAGCTATATATCTCTACTTACAGCCCGGTGCTCTAAGACGTGTCCGAATAATATAAATTTGCTCCAGTTTTAATTGTCTTGTTCTCGAAGTTGAGTAACCAGGCCAGTCCATCCCTGTCCGACCCAACTGGAAGGCTAAGAAATAGCATTTATAGATAACCTATTTTGATGCTATAAAACTCATCTTAAAGTGTGTATTTCGATCAGGCATATATCTAAAAGTGAGACTTTTTTGTAATTACTTAGAAACTCCTCACAGTCCCTTTAAACAAGCTTAGATTAACGACAAGAAAAACCTACATGCATGGTCAAATGAACACTTTAAGAGCTCATATCGACACCACCAAAGTGTCCCTGTAGTTTTTTAGTTCACAGCAACCACATGATATTAAGAGAAAACATGTGCTGCACTGAGTCAAGGATATTATCACAAAATGCAGAATCGGGAGCTCTCCAAGGATGTGAGACGGAGGTACAGCTCCAACAACAGACAATGTCCTTTAAAAAAAGGCAGTCTTACATGACAGATCTGCAGCATGGCAGTGTAGTTATAAAATCTTTGTCTGAACATGGATAATCATGTAATCACATTTTTACTCATCCAAGTCTTCATCAGGTCTTAGTGTTAAGTCGGAGGACTCATACCAGCTCTCAGAGCACTTCAAGGTCTTATTGTTATGCAGAAAAAAATATAGTAAATTTACAGTGTTGCAAACCCAAATGCTGACAAAATGGAGTACCTTTTGGGGTGTTTTATACTTTTCCTTCTATTTTTTCTAGGTTTTCTGGGTCTCCTGAAGTCATATCTTGTCTTGCAAAATGTCAAAAATGAATTCACTGCCAGAGTTCAATGAACCCAAATTTAGACGCATACTTTGGGTACTTTGTAAAGCTGATCCTCTCCCCATATTTCTACTGAGACTTCTAGGTCTGCAAGGGCAAGCTAGCAAGATTACATTGTCAGAAGTAGGTTACTGACGCTCAGAAAAACAGGACCCAAGTTCAGACACCATGGAGTATGTTGTTATTGTGTGTCTTATTTCTCCCTTGCCCTTTGCTTTTGTAGATTTGGTCTCCTCGTTGTAAAGTTTGGCAAGATTATTTTGTCACTATTAGGTAACTGGTCATAAACGCAGACATCACAAAATAGCTCTCAAGGTTACATCACCCTCTTGGCCCTCAACCCCCATATGCTGGGCCTGTTAGTTGGACAGTTTGGACAGCTCATATGGTGAAAATTGTGAAGCAGACACTGAGCTGGACCTCAATGCAGGCACCAATTTACCAGCCCCTTGCAGGAAGTAATCAACAGCCACTTGCCCTGCATAAGACACTGTAACAGACAAATAAGCAGAAGGGGAAAGTGGCTGAACTGAGAGGTAACATTACCTGGAAGTCAGCAGCCCCTCTACAAATAGTCCGACTAATTGCTGATGAGGAACAGCTCTGCAGACAGGTGATAGGGTCGGCCAATCAGCACCACCGGAGAGAAACTGTGTGCAGGTGAGGAGCTGACAGGAATGGGTTGAAATGCCAGAATACATGGAGGAATGAGAGAGACAGTCAGAGGCTGTGTCTGAATGTGAACCTGGAGGAGAGGAAGGAGCAGGAGATGAGGCAGGGAGCACAATGCAGAATGTAAGGCCATGTGTGAGTGTGCAGCTGAGCTCCGATGGCAGACAGAATTCGGAATAGGATACAAAGTGTGTTTTCAGTCTCTGCTAAAGAATTCTGTTACAGGTGATTTTACAATGTATGCCTGACTGAGTGTGATTTTGACAAAGCGGAACTGTAATACCTCCGAGAAATTGGTGGTAAATGGTTTGTATCATTTGTTAGAGCAATGAAGTTAGTGTTTGGTGCCACTTGCAGGTTTTCTGTTACAAAATGAAAGAAAACTAGGAAATACTGTGCAAAACAATTATGCTACGATATCTTCTGGATTTTAAGTGTTAAATTCTCTCATCCTGACTTGCGTTCATCCTAATCACAACATAATGCCGAAGACTCCAGAATATTTCCATTATTTTCTGTTGAGGCATTGCCTTTAAATATTGTGCGCTTCTAATTTCATTTTGTTTAGGTTGGCTGAACTCGAAGCCTTCACTGGCAGCTTCCCTTGGGACAGTTATTAAGTCAAAGCATAATCAAATATTCCTCACTCACACTGGAGTGATTTGTGCTATGTTACAAGGAGACATCTCCGCAGAAAGTTTTATACTACAAACACATAATCAATTAGAAAAGTTGCATGCAGAAACATTTGATATTGATGCAATTCATCATGCAGAATAGTTCTGCCACTATATGTAGAAATGCTCGGCAGAGTCGAAGTGCTTTTTTATAACAATATCAGACTGCAGGAGAATATTCTGCAGGATGAAAAAAGCCCACATGCAAGCAAAGCTTTCAGAATGATGAATGCCTTTAAGTCAGATATCTCAGCTCTTCTTAGACTACCCTCAGCCTCAAACACTAACTTCACAGGCTTAGAGAAACACTTCTGTCACTCTGCGGCGGGTTTTGTTTGCACTATAGATTGGACTGTATTTTTCGATGGATGCGGTTGTAAATTGTGTTGGTTTCTGAATAACAAGGAATAAGAAATGTGGTTGACGTGCAGCTATGTAGAAAGATATCTGCGGAGGCAGAGCACATTAAAGCACTAATTCAAGCCTGTTGAAAAACAGTGCGTAATACAAACATGCTTTGTATCACAGCTCAATATTTATTGAAGACAATTACACACTGGATCGTGTATTTATCTGTCTGCTGCATCCTGTCAACTATCTTGCACAAACTTTTTCATAATCAATCAATCAATCTTTATATTTAAAGGACCTTTCATAAAAAATGTAGCATAAAGTGCAGAACATTCCAGTAAAAAACAGATATGAGTCAGGGATAAAAATATTTAAAATATTATGATAAAATAATGTAAAAAAAAAATGAAATCCCACCCACCCTTCCAGCCCACATTTGACACAGACAGCCACTCACAGGAGCTTAGACTAGGTAGGTAAAACCATGACAGGATATGTTAAAGTGCTAAAAGTTGATAAATAAATAAAACTGTTTAAAACCCAACATTAAAAGGACTTAAGTAAAAAGTGGTAAAACATAAAATAGTAACTCTTAACCTAAAATTGAGTAAAACGCATAAAATGCAAATGAAGAGAGTAAAAGAAATTCAGCCAAAAGCCAGACTAAAGAGGTAGGTCTTGAGTTTGCCTTTAAAAATATGAACATTCGATGCTGCCCTCAGGTCTTCAGGTAGACTATTCCACAGACGGGGGCCATAATGTTGAAAGGAAGCTTCACCGTATGTTTTGGTTTTATCTTTGGGAACAGTTTAAGACCACCACCTGAAGATCTGAGGGCTCTACTGGACTCATATGGTAAAAGCAAATCAGATAAAGATGAAGGACCAAGACCATCAAGAGATTAAAAACCAATAAAAGAACCTTAAAATCTATTCTAAAAGATACAGGAAGCTAATGCAGATGCTTTATACAGAGGCGTTACACTTAAACAAGGCACTTAACTGTGATATTTATTTATTTATTCATTCATTTACTAAACCCTGATTTTGGGAGAGAAACAGCAGTAGTAATTATAATTGCATTACAGCTACTGTTGACAAATTATTACTTAAAAATGATCATTTGGATCTCACAGAGCCACTCTCTGTACACATGCACAACATACCATAAAAATATCAACAGGTAAACATTACTCACCAGCTTTACAGCAGATCATCACAAGACTCGACAACATCCACTGATTTGAGAACTCTTATTCATTCCCAGAATTTACTCCAGTTCATTCAAACAGGATAGTGAATCATTTTTAAAGCTGCTCACTACTTTTCTTCATCACCAACAGTTTCTCTGTGGACACTGCTAGAGTGGACTATTATAATAAGTTACCATGCTATCTGTTGTTCTCTATGCAGTGTTAAATGCCCCATTTTGTGCTCAGTTTGTTTATAAAGCATGACCCCTATTGATCAATATGCTCATCTGTACACATAAGACATCTCCGCTGTTGTTATTATGATATTATAGTTTTGTTAGTAGCCTGCTGGATTTCTTCCCATGCTGCACAGTGGGACTTGAAGTCAAAGCAATGCTAGCTTTAAGATAATGGGATAAGGTCCACCGCCATGTGAACATAAAATGACATAAGGAATATAACAAACCTCGTATTTCTGTTTTTTTGAACATTGTCATTTTCACAAAATAGTGCAATCAATCTTCCATGTGGGTGGGGGTGTTTAATAAACTATTATCGCCAAAAAAAACTTTTTAATTATCTTTTTCTTTTTTTATTTTTATCAGGGCTATACAATATTCGTCCAATCAGCAGAAGAGAGACAGTGTTTTCAATCCATTTCCTTTATAAGTATAAATTTTGTGGATAAAAGGTTTAGGTTCAACAAAGACAAAATACAAATTTGTAATGTTTTCCTTTCAATTGGATTGGACCAAAGCAGCCAAACTGTAGGTGTGAAAACCACCTTTCTCAACTTTGGATGTTTCCATTTCCTCCTTTGTTTCCACATCTGTTTGAGATCCTCTTAATGTTTTTTTAACCAGTCAGGTCTGCATACATTTGACATCATGCAATTTAATGAGACAAATTTTGCTTTCCAAAACAAAGCACTTCATGACAATGAGTGTAAAACAGAGAGAGATTTGGATTCAAGGATTATTTTAGATGTTTTCTGAACAGCCATAACCTGGTAATGGGTGATACTGATTTAAAAACAAAACAAAACATTGCAGCAACGAAAGACCAAAACAGTGACGGAGCAGAAGCTGTGACTAAAATGTGGCTCAAAACATGTTTGCAACAGAAGTGCTGCTTGATGACTTCAATTTGTTTTACACGCTAAATTTTTGCCATGAGTAGGATGTAAATGTATGAGACTAATTGTTCTAAGACAGTTACATCAGAACAAGAGAGGCCATTTTTGAAACTCCTTCTTTTATCCAAAAACTGACTGCTGCTTACATACCAGTGTAACAAGTAGCAACCCTTGCAGTGTCTTTTGAAGCCATTATATTTACACCTCTCTGACATTTTTTTTGTGACTGTGGACATCACAGAGACAAACGGGGAACAGAATGTACTGTACCTTTCAAACATCATCAAATAACCTTTTTATCTACACTCCGCAAGTAAGTAAACCTCTAGCTCTACCTTTACGCCAACAATACTTTAAGTCCATATTGTGCTGTGTTTAACTTATTGACCTAATCAGGCTTTTGACTCCATGGCTGTAGTATAAAAGGTTGAGACAAACCTCTAGTTTTCACTGTTCATAGAAATGTGAATCTTTTTAAATCTTAGTCCATGAGAGAATCTGAAATGTAAAAATCAGTCCCTCAGAACTTTTAAGGTGATGATTCAACGTATTGTGGTACAATGGACTTGAGCTTGTACTGCACTAAGTACATCTGACCTCACAAAGCGCTTTGACACAGCAGGTCACACTGACCCACTCACACCAATTCACCCTCACAGTCATTCACTTGTTACTCAAGTTTCTACGCAAGTCGTCCATTTGCACCTTGCCACATCCCTTGGATTCCCATTAAAACACCAGTGATGCAGCAGTGAAGTTAAAGGGGATTAGCAGCTTGCACATGGACACTAAAAATACTGACAGTGAGAGCTAGACTCAAGCCCTCGACCCTCTGACTGATATTCAAGTGACTACTGCTAGAGAGCTCACTCAGCAAAATGATATGACTCAAGCAATGAAAATTAATTTAATGACCACATGACTATTGAGGCCAAGTTTCTGAGCCCAGAGTACAAAACTACTGAGGCAGTGGACGAAGTTGAAATTGATTATGCAATAAAATAATTAAAGGTTGATAGAGTGCTACTGACAAATTGGTATGTTGAATAGGGATGTGTTTAAAAAATCAATTTAATCGATTTTAATCAATTTCCTTTTAAATGTTTCATAATCGATCCGTAAAATCCAAAGATCAATCTTTAAACTTGGGTAGCTTTTTCTTCATTGGACGTCCAGAGAAGCAGCCTGTGGCATCAACCCTGCTAGTGTTGCGTGATCTGCGTTTAGCGCTGCTTTCCACTGAACAAAATCTTGTGAGAAGTTACTGCAAGTAATCAAACAAACATGGCAGAAGCAAATAGCACTATATGGGCACCACCGGCAAGTTTAACCCTACAAAGCTAATTGTATCATATTTGTTACATACTTTTATAATACCTCAATATGATCAACAAATTACAAAAAAAAACATTTGAATATGATCAGATAAATGATTAAAATGTCCTCAAATGTTGAATTTTATGGACATTTTGATTTTTATGGATTTTAGCAGAAAGTCAAATAAACATTTCCGCTCCAAAAAAAAAAAAAATTTTCAGGCTATAATCTATGGTCTTGGGCCTTAAAGGTTTAAAGGCTGACGTATGGACGTATTTCGGACTCTACAAGCACAAAGGAAAAGAGGAGTTGGACAGAAAACAAGTAATATGCAGGATACGCATTAATGTATATAATTAATATAAGATTAATGTAATTGCTTTGGGTTCATTTCTTAATGTAAAAACAATTTAAATAATGCAACAGGTCAAAAGTCACTTTTTAAGTTCACAGTATTATTTTAACTGAGATATCCCACAGAATAAATATCTTATTGTATCGTGAATCGAATCGATTTGAGACCTGGTAATATCGAATCGAATCGATCCAGAAAATCTGAATCGATACCCAGCCCTAATTTTGAGATGTAATGTTTGTTCAGTGTATTTGTTTACATTGATATCAGCCTATGACAAAACAAGTTGTTTATATTTATGCTGGATATGACACATTTCCTTAAAATCACCCCACAATTTCAAGTTGATTACGATAAATTTCCACAATTCTAACAAATTCCTATAATTCCCATGAAAAAGTTTCAATATGGAATATTTCCAACATCCCTCAGCTTAACTTCCGATGCAAAGTTTACAGAAATTTACTGGAATATTTTCCCTCCTTTTCAACCCTGCCTCTGATCTGAACCATGTCTACCAAACTTCACACATAAAAGAAACATTAAAATGGCCTTTTTAGTTAGATTCATGTGCAAAATGTCAAAACATGATGTTTACTTCCTCAAACAATTTGGTATTTCACTTAAAATGTTGCACTATGTTGATTATTATTACAAATTTACCATTTTCTCCAAAGTCCTTGTTCAACTGTTTGGTTAAGGTATATAATTTTATACTGAACCAGCCTTGATGCTTTCAGTGCCTGTAGCTGGTTTGATGGTGTGCAAGTTAAAGGATGTACACCTTCATGTATTACAGATGACATTTCTTCCTGTAACTCATTTTCTGATTTAGCTATTTCAGTCCTGCCTTTAATTTAAAAAGGTTTCCCTGACCTGCCTGTTTGAACAGCTGCTGCAGCTCCAGCAGCCAAACTGCTGCAGCTTCATTACAGACAGGCAGGCGTCTTATTAGACATTCAGCTCATTGACAGAAATAGCTAGCCAACATCATAACACCTGGTGCAGCACTGAGAACTAATATCATCCAAAACTTGGATGTTTTATTTATTGACTTTGAGTGGAGCATCACTGGCTTTGGAGAAAAAGCTGTCTTCTGAAAATAATGAGTAAAAAAGTGAAGGTGCGACAGACTGTCAAAGTCTGAATGAGTGTGTTTGTATAAAAGATCAAATTATCTTCTCACTCTAACGAATATCCAAGAGAGGACAAAATTTGATGCCAGTCGCCAAACCCGAGCTAATAAAATTTGTACCTCAAACCAAGCAGATATGGCTTTCACATATCTTCATTTTAAGTAATCTAACCATGTCGCTTCATGTCTCTAGTCAATCTGGTGCTTCAAATCCTCAAACCCCACCCTTCCATACCATCTTTGGTTCGTGTGTCTGCTCCTTGCTATTAAAAACGGAGCTCTGCTGGTGGAGATTGGGGCCAAAAATATTCACATAACATCCCCAGACATCCTTTGAAGTATCTTGCCAGGGTAGAGAGGGTGTGTGTGTTACCTTGAGTTACAGTAGACGGAGACGGATGTCAGCTGTGCGATCTGGCTCGGCTTCGTATAAAAGATTGCATAGCTCAATAATCAAGGCTTATGCGGGAACGCTGGGTGCACAGGCTGCCTGCTATACTCAGCACATTTACAATTTCTTGGCACCCGGCGTGTAGCCCTCTGATGTTGTCTTGTTTCATGTTGACTTAAAGACTAGAGCACCTAAATATCAGGAAACAGCCTGATTATTCGGAGGCCAATCAACTGTCGAAACCACAGGGTTCAGAGTGTTTTCAGAATTCTTGTGCTATAAAGCCAAATCCAGTTTGAAGTATGCCATGCTCATTAGAATGCAAATGTATGGTTTAACACCAGCAGACCAATTTAAATACAAGACTTATTGGTGGGCTTCTGGTAGTTAAAAAGAAGAAGATTAAAATTTGACTTGTGCAGTGGTTCCACGGATTATGTGCTGTAGGATTTCTAGACACCAATTAAACTGGTAACAGACTAACACAAGACCAGCTCTTTCAGTATTTATAATGGAGTATTTTCTTCTCAAAAAGAATAGAAAATCATCTCTTTCATTTTGGCCCCTTTAGAATTGTTTTATTACCTTTGCCAGGGGTAAGACTTGGAGGCATCATGTGAGAGGGTCTGTCTGTGAATTAGTTGAGTCTTAGGTCTTTAAGTGGCTTGATTAGGACTGACACAATCATCTTTCTTTTCCATTCAAAGATTGTCTGAACTGTGTACTCTTTGATTATCATATGTATGAGGGTGAGGGATGAACAAAAAGGGGCTCTCAAGGGTTTTTCTGCCTGATGCATTTGGCATTTATATGCCATGTGCTCACTGTTAAAATGGTAAATGACCATGTGCTACTGTTTGCAGTCATGGCTGTGTTTGCCTGAAAATGAGAAGTGGTTAAGCATACAGCTGGTGTGTTCCTAAATTAAGGATGCAGGAATTGACTGTAATACATCCTTACCTGGTCTAAAGTTTGCAGTGCAGAGTATTTCTGCCATTTTGAGGACACATTAGAGAGATTGGCACACATCCACAAAATCATAGTAGACACTGAGCTTGTTTTACTCACATAAGTTGCACAGCTGCCCCTTTCTTCAATCAAATGTCAGAGCATTTGTTGAAAAATTAAATTTAATATTCATAATGAGATGGAGCACTGCAAAACAAAGTGGCTTATTTTTCCAGTGCCTCCTTGACCAGCATCATAACTCAATAAACATACACACATGAAAAAAAAACACACACACAGGATTTAAGATTTCCCCAAAGCACAAAGCTACATTTATTATATTTGTTTGCATACAAATGAATCTCACTGATAATGATGTTAAGTGTTGGGCACGTTACTTAAAAAAAGTAATTAGTTATAGTTACTAGTTACTTTCCCAAAAAAGTTACTGAGTTATTAACGAAATTACTCCTTCATAAATGTCATTAGTTACCAGGTAAAGTAACTGATGCGTTACTTTTTTGAAAAAGCTTTTTCTGCTTGAACTGTGTGTCTCCATCTCTGTGTCCTTCCTTGTTACCTGCTGCAGCAGCTCTGACGTCATCAGTTCTCCAACACGGCGCCGACGCGCCACAGCACTTGTAGTGGAATTTGCCTGATAGACTAGAATGGGAGCGAAGTGCCCCGTAGTACATTTCAAGGGCACCGCACCGCGCAGTGCTGGGTTGGTGATTTTCTGCATCGCCGCTTTCAAACCTCGTAAATCCACTGTCATTAAGAAAGCACCAGACAGGAAGACAGCATGTGGAGTATCCGGAAGTTTCAAAATAAAACACAATGGGCGGACTCTCAAACGTAATTTTCCTCAATTCTTTGTCACTATGTCAAAACCGGAGGCACGAGCATCAGGTCAGCAGTCTGTCAGAGGGTCCAACAGACAACACAACACCATGGACGAAGAAAAGTGAATCGTAGAGGTCCAGAAATATATAACATTGTATACATGACACCAAACAAGGATATAGGATAAAGGCGGATAGAAGTTGAATAAATCACGAAGCTATGTGGTTGAGAGCAGCACAAAGACCTTAGAGAAGCAAAGTGAGGTGTTGGTTATTTCTTTTCTCAGTCCATAACATGCTTTACGAGCACGTGACATCGCTATTCTCATGAGAGCCTGTGGCTCTCTGGGGATCAGCCGTCCCCCTACAGGGCTGCATGCCACGGCGCCCCTTGGTGCGCCGCTTTCAGTGGGGTTTGTCTGTCAGAGCAAGACCGTGGCGTGGCGCTTCCGTGTGCCATGGAATTTGGGGGTTAGGTGGTCAACAGCTGCTTGACATCGGTGCACAGTAACGCCCCTCATTTCACTGTCAGTAACGGTAACAGCGTTGTAACGCATGAAAAAGTATTTCATTAGATTACTCGTTACTGGGAAAACATAACGGCGTTAGTAACGCCATTATTTCGAATGCCGTTACTCCCAACACTGATGATGTTCATTGATAGCAAAACAGGCTGTCTGGTGTGTTTGCTCACAATAGAGGACCGAGCCAAGGAATTATGCAAGAAAATCAGTAATATATTTCTTAAAGGCCACAGGTATTGATGCACAGTAAACAGGTCTATCATAAACATATGAGTTAGACTCTGACAGTTTTAAAGGAAGATTTATTAATGATGAATCTTTATGTTGAAGTTTCTGACCTGCTTCACATGCTCTGGATGCTTCAGTGAAAAGCACTTTAATATGAGCATGAACATTAATCTAACAGTGGCGCTGTTTTGTCCTGAAAGCATTGGTGGTGTTTAGAGACTTCAGGGTCAAAGAGTGTGATTATGATTAAGTCATCTGACACGGGAGAGGCCATTGCAATTATAAGTTCTCCTTGTCTTCACCAAATTTAGAGAGACAATGCCATTTCTGTCTACCTTTTCAGAAAACTCTCTCCATTTCAGGTGAAAATTGAAATTTTTACACATATGGAAAAAGGAGAAATGTGATTGTTCTCACCTTGTATGGCCACAAGCAGTCACCCTCAGATTATGGAGTACAGGGTGGACTCCTGCAGTGGCAGAAAGGGATGGGACCTGATGAGATTTCCTTATTGATTCTTGCCAAGTTTCTGATTAAAAATGTTGGTCCTCCCTGTCAGCCATGCACAACACATGGTACTACTGATATTTAAATCAATGCCGGACTGACAAATCTTTAACCATGTTTATTGTTTTTACACCCTTGCTAGAAATCACAGCAGCAGACAATGCACACTGTACTGATGGCATCATGTTGAGTAAAATTAAGCCACACTTTAGACCGCTCCTGTGTTCTGCTTGTCATGATAACTCCATTGTTGGTCATGCTGACTGCCAACAACCGTTCTGTCAGTCAGAAACTAAACCAGCCTCTGCCTCACCAGATTGATGAGACATGCAGTGAAATGACTGCCAGCCTCTACTTTTCTTCATTTTTTAAAGATTAGGAGTGAAATAAAGTGGACTCGTGAACAACTGGAGGAAGTAAAGTGAAATATTGCTTTTCTAACCTTTTCAGGAGCCGGTCTTGGTGTTAAAAACAATAAACGCTGTCAAGCAAGGTTGCAAAAAGGTGGAAAAATTCAGGTACATTCCCAGGAACTCTTCATGTGGAAAGTAAGCTGGGGAGGTTTGGAAATATTCCAAATTTGAAAATTTCCCATGGTAATTAGAGGAATTGATGGGAATTTACTAGAATGTGGAGGCTATTGAAATGAACTGTATCATATCTAAACACAAATATAAGCATTATTTATTAAACGAACAATTTCAACCTCACTTTTTGTCGACCACGGCTCAAATGTGTGGCGTAAACAGTCCAGGATTCTAGAATCATCTGATCATGTCATGTAAAAATGTACAGTGCATGTCGGGGGCGTGGCCTTAGTACCCCTGCAGTAACCAGTGTACTATCTGTGTGTGATTGAGAAATGGCACTGACGTTTTAGGGTTGGCTATACCTGCATGAAATCTGGTTGATTTTGCTGGAATATATATATTTTTATTTAAAAATCCTGTTAAGGGCCAACCTTTCATTCTGTAAATTCCATGATTATTTCTGTTAATTCCTGTGAATTTACATAATTGCCTGAAAAAGTGTTCATGAATATTCATGGAATTTTGTAGCCCTAGTCAAGATTGTTTCATAATTGCTTGTATTGCATCACAGTTTAGAACTTTGTATCATGACTTCCCTTGAACATCCATGCTAAGGTGCTCAATGATATGCATAGTTTTACTTACTCATCAATTCTTCTACCATTTATATGTGATGACTACAACTACAATTTTATATCTGCGTGTTAGGAAATGGGTCAAAAGAAAAAAAAATACTTGGATGATCTACACATTAAGTACCCTCCTCATCAACTGCAGGAAAAACAAGTGTTGAATTATTCACAAAGTGTCAATCTAAACCATATCAAGGTAGAGGACAATTAGTAGAATCCTGAGTGCATCATACTTCTGTTTTCCCAAGAGGTGGATCCTTGAAGTCATCTTTACCTATGCATGTACTTTTCTTGTTTAATTGTACTGTGTTTACAGCATCAGTGTTACAGTTACCTATAACATGACATCATTCTCGTCATGTAAGTTGGCACATCTCTGATCATGGCAGCAGAAAGACCACTTCCTCTCTGCACAGGTTTAGGAGGAATATTTTACAGCTTTTCCTTTCGGAGGGAAAAATATCTGAAGGAAAGTGTGACGCAAGCTTCTTAAAGGTGTTTGGCTGATAGTTTTGAATTGAATTAATCCCATAATGCCTACACATGAGAAGATAATACAGCGTAAGATAATACTAACCATTACACATCGGTTGGCATTCATCCATCAGACGCTGGACTGCAAAAAATGAATGAGAGGTTTTGGACTGCAGTGCTTCAGTATGCTTTATTTTTCCTTTATTTCTTTAACATTCATGTTTGTAGTATTTTGTCAATCCTTCTTCAGTTCTTCTTCAAGCTGTGATGTACATAATGTGCAATGCATCATTCAGTGCTTTATGGTTAAAAAAAAAAAAAACAGGCACTTACATTAACAGCAATTAAAGGCAAGAAATCTGAACTATCAAAACTATGAAGGATTTTAAAATCAAAAGGAATGTAGAAATATCAAATAAGGCACACATATATTAGATAATCCTAAAATTGTGCTGTCAATTTGATTTAGTTTTTTTCTTAAGTTTGTAGCCTTTTTGTAAATTCAGTCTTTGAAACTAAATCAAAATGTTTAACCAAAAGTTTGCCTGATGAAGGCCTCAGATGATGACATTGCAAATAAATGAATATCTTGTAAGTTAGATAGTGTGTGGGATAAGGCTGTCACTTTTCCTAGAAATCAAACACCAACGGTTTTCAAACATGCACCCAAATAATCAAAGATATGTGGTTATTCCCCCGCCCCGTAGTAATGCCTAAGTCACACATTCCCGTTTCTCATGGTGACTGTGCACGACTGTACATGATTGAGGAGGCTGGTGTGATCACTATGATACAGGATGAAATGACTGTTTCACCCCTGGATACACCCCGTAAATACACCGTCAGTAGCACTTCTACAGCGCTTCGGGGGGCGTTCGTGCAGCTCAAGTTCGGTTAATACAGGGATATGATGAGGATTCCATGAATTTTTTACCCACTGACACGACGTCAGACCCACTCGAGCTCAGTTCGCGTCACGTAAGCCCCGACTGAGCCTCGTCGCTTGCCCGGTCTTGAACAGGACACAGTCGGGGCACAAATGGATACATCCTTGTCAGTCGTCCTCATAAAGCTTTCAGGATTGAGCCACAATCAGCCCAACTGAGCTCCGTACATGTCACGCTAATACCGTTCGCATTAGAACTGCATTAGGCTTCCATCCCGCTATACTGAGAGCGGCGATTCTCCACGACAGTTTTGAACTGTTCAAAACTGTCGTGACCCTTTCACGTTCCCCGCCGTCCATCCATGACTATACAAGGTTTATCCAGACCAAGTAGCGCATGCACCACGACCAAAGCACGTTTTATCAGGATTATGACAATAATGCACAATCGCCATGAGAAACGGGAATGTGTGACTGGGGCTTCAGGAGCAGAGACTCTCTTGTCCACCCCTTCGGTAAACACTATGCCAAAAAAAACGCAGCAACACAAGGTTAAACTCTTGACGAAGTGCCCCTGCACTCAGCTGTATAACTTGGATGAAAAGCTGATGGTTGAGCCCGCAAATTTGATGTGGTGGATGAGTGAGTAACTTGCTTTGCACATAACCGACACAAAGCCTGTTCTTTGATTTTTGGTTTGCCATCAACAGTGTAGAACCAAAAATACTTCCACACAGCTCTCCTCAGATGATTCAGTGATGTTAAAGTCCACTCGTAGCGCAAACTCTTTGTTTGCAGAGGTCAATAGAGCACCGGATGTGTCTGATGGTCAAGCTGCACCCAGAGCACCCTTTGTTGTACAAAAGGGTGCTCTGCTTCAGGCGCCCTGATATGCCGCTACCCTCAATATTTTACATTCAAATATTTATTTACCATTCGGTTACGGATATTTATCCCCATAATTGAACGGTGATTCGAATACTGTATATAAGGTGACAGCCCTAGTGTGGGAGTCTATCTTCACATTTAAATTGACTTTATTCTCCTACGCACCTGTCTCTTGAATTAGAGGTGCAAAGTAACTCTAATTTGAAAGTGTCCTGAGATTATATTTGTTAAGATCTGGTTCTACACAAATAACGATTGAGTGATTGCTTTATTCGTTATTGATGAAACAAACTGTTTTAAAGCCTTTATTGCTAATCATTCAAATTGATTGAGAAATTCTTCAGTATATTTTTACAGCCAGTGAAATTTGTGATTTAATTACGTTGTTGTTGTTTTTTTAATATTACTACAGACAAAGTTCTTTATTTTGTTAAGTTTTACCTACTTAATAGTTCCTACCCACATGGCTGATCCTGACATCTTGTAACCTATTGTACCACACTGTTATGGTGGAAATCATTGGTTGAAAGGCCCCTTTAGCCCCAACAGACTCTGGATTCTTCAGTGAATGAAGGAAATAAAGAGCCAGACACTCACAGAAGTCTCACAGGAGTCGACCTTGAGGAGCCTCATTTCAAACCTGTAAAAGGAACTTTGTTGCTCTTTGGAAATGACTCCATAAATGCAACAATTCTTAACCTATATGGGCATTTTTTTGTCTATATGCTTATGTCAGTTTATGATTTCCGTCTTTAAATTACAACCACAGAATAATTAAGCCGTTTTTCTCTCAATGAGATTCAGTGAGTTTCACTTATGTTTGTTTACTAAGACGAGATGCAGAGGTATCCTGGGTGTTCATCCCCACCCAGAGCCCTTCTTGGCTCTACCCTACTGAGCCCACTTTTCTAGTTTTATTAATAAAATTGAATCAGTTTTGACTGGAGTTACCAAAGTGGTACATATTAGAAAACAAATTCCTATAAACAGAAACTAAAAGCAGGAGATGAGGGATGATACGCTTTGGTTAGCAGATAATATTTAGAGATTTCCCACTTCTCCAGGAAACAGAGAGGGTATCGATTGAGAAGGAAAATGCCTCTAACTAGAGGGATGATCAACATGGAGAGGGCAACAGAGACAGCAGGGAGGCAAATGACTTCAATTAGCCATCCCACTCTAATGAGAGGAGCATTCTTTGAACCAGGACATGGGGATTGATTTCATTTGCTCCTCACGCTCACACTGAATGATTAGAGTTGGCCCTTTGAGATCGGTCTCCCCATCTTTAATGCTAACGGACTGACAGGTGTGGATAATGGGCTAAAACCAAACAGAAAAGGGGGTAGGAAGCAATTCTGTATGTGAAGTATGATTCACATATTTGTCCGTTGCAACCTAGAGAGCTTTTTTCACAGGCTTAAAAAAAAAAAGCTTAAATCTGTAACTTCCCTCGTATATCTCTGTGCTGTAGCAAGAGCATCAAATCCACTTATCCCATCCAAATCCTTTTGAATTCCAAATCGAATCTCATTAAGTGCAGCTTTCATCTTCTTTTGCAGGTAAGTAAAATTATAAATAACTTCAGCCCCAGAAAAATTCACATTAGACCTTTGATCACCTGTTATTTGTTGAGAAGCCAGTTTAAAGGGGTAGCTACTAAATTAATCAACATTAGCATTAATTAAGCCAGCCTGATTAACTCCTGCAACCTGTAGCTACAACCACTAAATGAGACGGGCTGCAAATGATCAGTGATGTTGATTAGTATTGATTGTAATGACTCAGGAAAAAACTGCTTTAAGATATTGACTTTTACAGCAGATTTTTCATAAATTACTCCATCAGGATTCAAGCAGAACTGGATGGTTAATGAGCTGAAAATATTTATTTCATGCGAGAAGTCTGCTTATGCTACCTGCATTTTTATAATATGGGTCAACACTTATAAATTCTGAGGAGACATAAAATATTTAACAGGAGATTTAGCAGGGCAGAGCCTCAATATGAGGTGTTTTTAGGTTTGAATTTGATCTGAAATGCAACCTTAAGGTGAAGTGAATAACTGTCACACATGCAAAATAAAATCTAATACACATTTATTCTACAGAACAAATATAATGTTGTATCGTACTTGTGTTTCAATGTGTTTATTTGCCATATCAAATTTACCAAATGGTGACCTGCTAATAAAGCTTTTCTTATGTTTCCATGCTGGCTATAGCTGAGGGCTGCATTATGCTTCAGGTTGTTTTCATAGCTGTCATAAACATATGTCCCTTTGTGTGATTCAGAGTGCAACTATATTCATACAGCCACATAGAATACAGGAGAATGACAATCCGAGAGTTGGTAATAGCTTGTGTTGTGTGCTTCAGGAGATTAATCCAGCTTCTACGTGAGAAGGAACACAGGACAGCGGATATAATACGACACTCCCTTCACAGTGACACAACATACATTATGTTAAAATGGTCGCTTCAGTAACTCCTTCATTAGCATTATGTAGCTCCAGCAGTTCTCATTTTGATGTGTTTCATGACAGAATGGGTGAAATTAATGTCAAACTGATGACAAAACAATGGTAGGATGTCACACTGGTAGGGCCATAGAAACAGGCAGTTACTGACGCTGTAAAGGGTGAGGGTCTTAGAACAATTTGTATTGTTAATAGAAGTGCTCTTTCACAGAATGGAGACATGTGAAACACCCTGAAGGGCCTATCAAACTTAAAGAGACTCCTGTATGAGTGTATTTTGGATGGCATTAAAGCTACAATTAGGCACTTCAGTCTGGAATACAAATTATTTTTACCTCCACCAAGGAGGTTATGTTTTCAGGAGAGTTTGTTTGTCTGTCTGTCTGTCTGTCCATCCGTGAACAAAATAACTCAAAAAGTAATGAATGGATTTTGGTGTTGATCCGGATCAGCGTCTGGCCGCCATGGCGAAAAATGTGATTTCTGTGAATAACTACTGAACTAAAATAGATCTCATTATGAATCCAGTTGCTAATGGAAAGGTTTCATGGTCAAGAAATCTAAATATTTAGATGAAATAAAGGTAGGACTAATATTTAGGGTCAAAATGACAATATGGCTGAGGACTGTGGCGCTGGCGGAGGTCTGCGGTTTCTGAGAGCCTTTCTAGTTCCAATAATGTTTCATTTACTGTTTTAGACTGAATTTAAATCTCTTGCTGTTGGATCTTAAAATTCTCAAAAAACCTAATTTCTTCACTACCTTATTCAAAAGCCCTCAACTATGTATTTTTAAGAACTATTTTTTAAAAATTCTATTTATATGTAAATATATGTATATATTGTAAGATTTTACCTCCTCTTGAAAATGCTTAGTACATGAATTACTGAAAATGATTTAAAACTGTTTGTTTTTTGTTTGTTTTTACATATGGGGGGGGGGGGTAAAACATACCCAAAACATGCTGTTTTAGCTATTAATTTATGTAATAATAGCCACAAAACTCATATCTTTTAAACAAGATGCTTCATCAATTAATTTGTATTTTTAGAACATAAACATTATTTGAAATCAACAAGATTTTTGTTTTTGGAAATCCTCTGTTCTTATTTCAATTTAACAAAACTCAGCCAAAATATTATTTCCGCTTTAGTCCCCTGCATTTGGCAAAATGATTAAAAATTAGTGAGCCAGAACTTTAAAAATGAGCTGTTTTGAGAGAGATTATAATTCCAAATTCGATCTTAAACTGTATGAAATCAGAAGTCTCACAGGTTTCTGAATGTTACAGTGTTAATATGAGCTCACAGATGTCTTCTGGTAATGATGTGAGGTTCTTGTGGTAGATTAAATTTGCCCCAACACCTCCAAACCAATATTTTCAACAGTTAATGGCACTGTTGATTAATGCCATATCATGCGTCATGTCAGCTTTAATGTACTCAATATGCATAAAACATTTTTTATAACGTAATAATGTATTGATTTAAGTGGAGAACGGCCTGTGACGAAAGAGTTTCCCTGATAAATGGCAACTGGAGTTGAACTTTCTGTGCAGCTAGCCGCGCCTGCCAACCATGAGCCCTCTTGATGTCATCAAAATGCCCAGCAGTGCTGACTCGCTCTTTGATGTAGAGGGAAAATAATTAAAGTGATGCTGGTGATCTATATACGTATTAAAAAGTGATGGTCTCTCCCTATCGATCAAGTCTGATGAAACGCCTGATGAAAAGCCAGTGGTTCACAATGATGTGCTCTCATTTTTCCCTCGTCTCGTTTGCCATCTGCGACCGGCACATGGTCAAATTCAGTCTTTTTATGCTAAAAAATAAAAAAGAAATAAAATGAGTAACTCCTTTAGGTAAAGCTGTGTGGAGGCTCAGCTCCCTGATGGCATTGCCTTTAGCTGAGATATTATATCACCACATATCCCAGCCTCCTTACCTTCTGCCAGGCAGATTAGTGCTTTTATCAATAAGCAGCTTAGCACCAAAGTGTCCCTCAATAATATGCCATGGTATTTTTTTTTCTCCCTCCCGCTGCTTTTAACTCAGAGGCTTGCTTCCTGTATCTTTCCCACTAACACATTCGCATAACCTCATATTTTCCCGTTTTCAAACCTCTAAAATGTTTTCCCTCACTTTCTTTAACTGTGGGTATTAACCTTTGACTTAGAGAAACAGGGAGACATCATGTTTTATTCTCATCAGGTCACATTAGGAACCAAGACAGGGCCCAGGAGGACCTGAAAGCAGCATCCCCATCAGACATACTACCCCATTAGAGAGCCTGCAGTGCACCATAAAATCCATTAAGGTCCATTAGGGAAGTGCTCTGGCCCAGAGACACCTTTAAGGCCAGTCAGCCACAAAGGTGCACGGTTACAGACGGTGTGAAACTTATTTGATTTGTCTCCAAACATCATGTTTTCCTAAAGATATGTATCCAGTACTCTGGCACATCAGGGCGCTTTATCATCAATAGTTGGATTTGCTCTTGAAAACCTACATTGTATTCATGACACTTACCAAACTGATAACTTGTTCTCATCTTTGTTCTTAAAATGCCACAGAGGAGATAGTGTGGGCATATTTGGGTGAACAGTTCTGTCTGAAATTCCATTCGTGCCAGCATTAACATTGTTATGCTACTGAAATATGTTGCACTTGAGGGAAGAAGGTGCCGGGAGGTACAAGAGCTCATTACAAAATACAAAGATGATGTTTGAACAGTAAATTATCACATTACAAAGTGATAACAATCCTTTTTTAAAGCTTTAAGCAGTATGCCTCCATTAGGTAGCTTGATTTTGATATAGTCTATTTTTTAAGAAAGATTTTTACAAGCAATAATAGCAATGATTAGCACTGTTTTGCAAAAAACAAAACAAAAAAACTAAATAAATGTAACTTAAATTTAATTTAAATAGCACTAAACTGCAAACACTTTGAGATTGCAAAGTGAAAAGCATATTGCATTAAATAAAAATTATATCAGATGAGGTTGGCCTTGCATTTACCCTGCAGTTAAGATTCCATTGCCTTTCATTTGGACTAAAACTAAGTAATGAGGAAATACAAGAATCATCACATTATTATTTGAATCAGGAATTTGATGGGAGATAAGAAGGTCAAGATTCTAAAACTTTATAATCTCCAAATAACTTGTATCACTGACTTGTGAATTTGTGTTTTTTCAAATAATAAATCTGAATTTCACTCGCATAACATTGCTGTTGGGCACAAACCTCCTATCTCTATATACAGTAGCTCTATATCTATCTCTATACTTATCTATCTATCTATCTATCTATCTATCTATCTATCTATCTATCTATCTATCTATCTATCTATCTATCTATCTATCTATCATCCATCCATCCATTCATCCATCCATCCATCCATCCATCCATCCATCCATCCATCCATCCATCCATCCATCCATCCATCCATCCATCCATCCATCCATCCATCCATCCAATATAAATATATGTTTAACAGATTATTGCTATTGGTCAACTGTCAAGTTGGAAGTTGGAAAATGGGTCAGGACAACACAATATTCATTCATTCAACAGCAGAATGTCACAGGTGAATGTCAGAATCACATGAAGTTCTTAAAGGACATATCTCTCCATGTAAAGGGTTTTGTAGCCAGGCCAACATTTGTAAAGCACAATGGTAGCCATTCTTTGGCCCTGTCCACACAGAGAGGAAAACATTTTCCTTCATTTTTGTGAAGTTTTTCTGTAAATGAGGAAATGTGTCCACATCCACCTTTAAACAAAACCAGGGAAGTAGACATGGAGTATGCATGTACTGTACAATTTGTGAGACGTAATCCAACACTGGCAGATGTCCACTTGTTGCTCATGGTGGCTGTAGAGAAGGAGATTTTGCTGTACGGTTTTAACTACCTCAGTTGTTTGTGCTGCATGAATATGACACCATATTTTGCCATTGTTTCTATTGTTGGGGTCAACGGATGCAGTTTAGGCGAGAGCTGGGGCTATGAGATCATCGTTTATGAAAATGCTCTTATCCCTTGCAAACATGGAAACACAGAGGTCGCATTTTGAGATCTATTCCCTCTGGGACCCAGAGGTAATAATCCCACGATTAGGGAAAGATTAGGTTCTTTTGTTGTCCCTTTCATGTCACAGATGGGGGAAAAGACAGAAGCAGAAGTGAGCCTAAACTTCAGCCCTGAGGTACACCAGTAACATGAGATAGGGCCTAATGTCCGTCTATATTCAACTTCCTCTGTGTTTCTTTATTAATTGATTTAAAAAATGTCAGATTAACCTTTAAAAAAGTGGTTTTACTGGACAAAGCCCTCCTCAATAACAGTCAGTGGACCCATTGTCTTACAATTGTCCACTTTTTTCAGCATCCCTTACATAATCTTTATATAAACTTCACTGCAATAGTCCAATGTCAGAAAGTCTTAATGATCCTAATTTTTTTTATAATGTTGCCCCCAGCTGCTTCAGCTCAACACTTCCGTCATTATTCTTCTCCTCAGCAAAACAGGCACATAATGCAAACGATCGCACTGAAAATGAATTAGCATAAGCATTATTGAGCAAAAACAGATCCCAGCTGAGATTTCACCAGGCTTTTGTGAGTGCCTGAACACGCTCCTCGGCAAAATGGCAGCTCTTTCAACCTCCTTCGATTTGAACAATTGGATACAACTGAGAGGTTCCAGCACCCCACTCCTTGTGTGATCAGAGCTCGCATTATTATGTTTGATGAGTCTGACCCAAATCTAGCGGTGGAACACACAGTTCTGGAGTGTGAGGTTGCAGCTCTGAATCCTAGTGAAGTCAAAGGTGAATCCATGGTTTGGCGATAAAGTGGT
The DNA here is from genome assembly GCA_036419115.1 of Scarus forsteni. Taxonomy (NCBI): domain Eukaryota; kingdom Metazoa; phylum Chordata; class Actinopteri; order Labriformes; family Labridae; genus Scarus; species Scarus forsteni. The sequence goes on along the minus strand of JAZDUH010000130.1, from coordinate 22,054,332 downwards.
ATTCCTGAAGCATGAAAAAACTGTAATTGTGACTCTTGTATTGCATCTACAGTTAGTCTTTTTGGGGGATAGTTTGGAGAAATCATTGTCAGTTTTATTTTCCGACATGTAAAGGAATATAAAGGCTCTCTGCAAGACTGTTTCATGAAATCAACACATCATAACACAAACTGCTTTGTGCTGCTTCATGAATGGTTTTGTAATTAGCTTTGGGACACTTCATGTTTGACTAAACTGTTGTGAGGTTATGATGAATTTCACTTCTTCCATGCTTATTTTTTATTTTTTATCTTCACAGCAGGTGGTGGGAAACTCATTAATTCATTTTTCCCTGTAGCCTTTCGCACAACTACATTTTATTGTTTTTCTTGTTCTGTTTCTGATGTGTTGTATTGCTGTCAGTGCTGATGGCACTGATGACTGTTTTTACAGCAAATACTTAAATATGTTCTTACTACATAACTGGCACTTGTCAACCATTTCTTTTTTCCCCTGCATGACACCAGTTTAGGGCTGGGTGATACGGATCAAAAAACACATTTTAACATTTTTTGTTGCATAACAATGCATAATTTATCTTGACGTATATTTTTAATCTTAAAGCCTCTGGGAACATGAATAGACATTTTCAGAATTTTGATATATTTTATGAAAGTTCAATGTGTCATCAAGCAACCTTAAAAATTTTAGCAAATAAGCCATCTGTACTCATTGGAAAATCTTGTTCTAAAAAGCTTTTTTTTAACAGTTGAGATGATTTCCCAGGACTGTTGGGCATGATCGTTATTACTTAAACATGAGGAGGTCAATTGAGGAACACTGAAGTAGTTTAGCTGCCATTAATTCATTAGAAATTATTTCTATGGCCCACTAAATGTAGATATAAATCCTGCATTTAGACATCACAAATATATTACTTGAATGGTCAGAGGTCATACTTCTTTTAGTCTCCCCTGTTCTTGACCAACTTCATACTTATAATGATCATGGTATCTATCTATCTATCTATCTATCTATCTATCTATCTATCTATCTATCTATCTATCTATCTATCTATCTATCTATCTATATATATATATATATATATATATATATGTATACATATACATACATACATACATACATACATACATACATAATATATGTATGTATATGTGTATTTATATATATATAAGAACTCCATTGGTGTTGGCAATGTTGTCTTTATATAAATGTAGTTTATTTGGATATATTTATGTATATTCAAAAACTTAATGTGTTGTCCAGTTATAATGTACTACTGTTGTACAACAGCATTAACATTGTTCATGTTCGCATATTTTAAAATTGATGTCAAATCAGTCCAAAGTAAAATAACCACTTCACCCCCCTAACATTTAATAATAAATCTTGTTTTGTAAATTTGCATTTTGTTCTGACAAAATCCTTTTGATTAAATTGCCCTGAGAGGGAATCTACTTGAAACACATTGCCTTTAGTTTCACACGGTGAAAATGTTTCCTTTCACTTTACAAGTGGAAGTGTTCTTTTCAACGCCCTGCTATTTTTCATCCTTTTATCACTTTTTTTTCTCGCACCAATAATGTGTTTCACAGTGTCATTCACAGAATAGCACTGGAAGTCATGAACATTTAATTGCAAGCATATTCTATCAGAAAGAAATTATGTTAATTTGAATATTATGAGCCTGCAACATTTCAATCATTCACACAGGCCTTGTGTGTGTTCTTGTTATACTTCCAGTAGATAATTGACCATGTGCTTGCTTATGCAAGAGAAAAAATAACCGTTGTGCAGCCAAAGCTTGAGTTTGTTTTCTGAAGTAGGATGTTAGAACAATGGGAAACTGTCATTGATGGAAGCTGATTTCATTTAATTACATTTTACTGTGTAGCTTTTTTTGTATGTGTACTTCTTTCATGTAAAGGTGAATACTGAACATGTTACTCCTTTAAAACAAGGATTTTGGTGGAATGGTTGAAATATTTTGAAATAAATTGAACAACTTGTAAAAACAGATATTTGAATCACTTTAACTCTCTCTTTCAGAAAGATGATTTGTTGGCCATTATTTTAAATTCATCCCATACTTCATGTAGCCAATGCATTCACTATACCAGTTCCAGTTAAGTGCTGTCTTTAAAATGACAGTTAAATAGAAAGTAATGGGAATGCAAACCCATCTCATAGCTGTATAGCACAATATCTTTCTATCATTAATTAAAAAAAAAAAAACGTAATACATATTGATCTGATTGGTCACGAGGATATAAGGAAGTGTTTTGCATACATAGATATATGTTCCACCTTTCATTTCTTGACCTCTATTAGCTGATTATTGATGTCAATGGCTCAAAGGCAACGATAAGAAGTGTAGGTGAAAATGAGCAACACTACCCTCAATACCCTTATGCAAAACTATGAGTCACAAAATATATTACACTGATCATTTTTATAATTTTTTTGTACGTATTAGTGCAAATTGCTACATATTGATTATATTGTACAATTTGCCAAGTGCTGTTATACACATCATACACAGATTTGTATTTTTTGCACAAGACAGATAAGTGTTTATAATATCAGAATGCTGTGTTCATTTTCATGAAGTCTGTATTACTTTCCTTGAACAGATTCATAAAGTGCTGCTTTTTCTTGTATTTGAAGTGAAAATATGTAACATTTTCCACCGTAGAATAGTTTCAGAGTCAGTAACAGCTGAATGAATTTTAACAGGGAAGAATCTCATCCATTTTCAATTTCACACCTGTTTTCAGCATTATGTATCTGAGTAAGATTTAATGGTCAGCACCTTGAAGTTTGGGAGTTATGGGTCTCTGCCGGCAAAACAGTGGATTGCTTCGTTTACTGAAGGGTGCAAAGGCAAAAAAGAGCCCTCCCTGTGCCTCAACCCACTCAGCAGCTGTGAATTCTAATGCTGCTGATGCCGATTAAAGTTATTCGATTGTAATCAGCTCTCCGATCATTAGTTATTAGCTTTGTTCTCTGCCATTATATGCTCTGTTTCAGTCACCATTATGTGTTGTCTATGGACAATAAAAGAACATAGTATCTTGGCCCGAATATAAGTCTCACTGCCAACTAGCATTTTGGCAGAGAAGAGTGACACAGATCCATCAATTCATAGGTACAAAGTTTCATGGAGGCACTGGGCACCATAGCATAGGCACTGAGGCAGAGGTAGAAACCAGGCTTTGGAAATAGGGTGAGGAGCTCATACATCCAGAAAGAGCTCAGAGTTATTAAGTTAATACATATGCTAACAACAAAGAGGCAGCTATTGCATATGAATCGTGGCTCTTCTGGAATTGCCCAGGTAGGACTGGTAAACAAGAGACACATGGGCCAAGTTGCTTAGCCCACTGCCTCTGCAAACTAGCCCTGTTTTAGTGGAAGAAAACAGGTGGATAACTGGGCAAAAGTATTCTAAGTTTGTATACGTTTACTTGGTCACAGTACTTTAAGTCCATCCACCCTCGTTTGAGGGTACTGAGCGATGCTACACCTCCATTTAATCCCTAAATATGTGCAATTAAGGTATTAGACTTGAAAGAGTCATAATCAAGTGAAAATGAAAGAGGCTATGACTATGTTGATATGGCCAAGCCTTTCATATTCATGATCAGAGACCCTTGCTTTAATGCTTTTCAAACCAAACTGACAAAAGAAAGAAGAAGAAAAGGAAACCATCATGGAGAAACAGTCTCATTAAATTTGACGTGCTCAACATTTGCAACATGAATCAAGAGGTTACATCAAAAATTTCTCACAAAATGGTTTCACTTTATTAGTGAAGCAGCCGAGAGTTTCATTACCATTCATGACATTGTAAGACGATCATGATTAGGTGAATATTTTATTTCACTGGAGGAGGTTTTGACACATCCAACACTTGTGACAGCTATTAGGCAATTAGACTCAATTCATTTTACATTTGGATACAACTGTAATCTCCTTAAGTAAATGGTTATCATTTTTAACTTGTAGGGCCTGTCAGAGCAGCTTCTGTGAGCGTACTAACAGGCTGCAGCTTGTCACCTGTAAGAACCTTAAAGGAGTAAGAGGTAATTTAGTATGTTTTTATTTGCTGTTTTCACAAGAATTAGAAGAAAAGATTAGTGTCACATCAGTGCGTCCACTGCAGACGGAGCTCTGTGATGTGTTATGCTAGCTTAGTGCTCTGATTGGAAGCAATGGGGACAGCCTTTATTAAGCTTTATGCAGTTTCCTTCTTGTTATCATTGAGTGTGTGTGTGTGTGTTCGTGGAGAAGCCACAAACAGGAAGTTGTGGTTTTAGCAGCATCAGCAACAGAAAGTTTGGAACTAAGGCATTGTCTGAAATGGCATACTAACATACTACATACTCATGTGTATATACTGTATACTACACACTATAAGTATGATTAGGATGCCAACCGTTCACACTGTAGTATACTACGAAGTTTCCCATGATGCATTCCAAACCACCGCCGACAAAAAATCAGAAGCACACCAGGCTATCAAATATCTCTGTTGATTCACCACGTTTGAAAGTTCAGAGAGCATTTTAGGTGACAAAGTCACCACGTAGAATACCAAAATGTGGTCATTTGAGCCATAAAACGCACGGATACAAATTTCATTTCGGCATTTTGGACATTCCGCTATGCGCGCCATTATGCTATCGAAGAAACTTCCAGTGGGCTCCAAAACAAGAGCCCATTTACAAAATCTTTAAAGAATTAAAAGGAGATAATAAAAGATGCGTTTATTTTGAAAACGGGAAGTTTGCTCGTGGTCGATTTTTACCTGAATGCCGGTCAGTCTTGCATGGCGCAATGCATTATGGGGCGTTTGAGTGTGACTAGTATGCCCACCTCGCATACTTAAAATTTTTTCCGATATAGTATACATCCGGGTATTTCTCGCACACTCAATCTACTATCTAATGTGAACACACTACATACTCATATTGACGTCACACTTAGTATGAGTAGGACGTTAGTATGCCATTTCGAACACAGCCTTCGTCTTGCCCCAAGAACAGCAGGATTGATTTATTAATATGGCAATGATAATCAAATGCTAACACATAACATTGTTTGCCATATAGATAACAAAATTATGTGCAAAAAAAGATTTTATCATACTTGCACTTCAAACGAAATCACATAAACAGAGAGTAGCATAAAGAACATACAGAGAAAAAAAGAGTTAATGAAGCAGGGGTAGCCACTTTGAGTTCCTCAGCTTTCAAAACCCATAAAATAATAATTTAGGCCACTCCCAAACACTTCCCATGGACTCCTTGATGGTCAAGTGAATATATTGAATGGTCCATCTGGTGTGTCAGGTTGTGTTCTAAGCAAAAGTTTTATCAGCTACAGTATTGGATGGTCTTTCTCAATGATGATTGGTACTGTCCGCATCAAACCGTATCTAGTCCTATTAGGAATGTTTTGTGTTGGTCTGGTGGTGGTTAGAGCCAGTACAGTGGGGTGTTGCTCTGGGACTCTGGAGTTCACCGTCCAGCCTCCCGGAGGTGTTGTGGAACTAATTGGACAAAACACCGGTGAAGGGAACTTCCCACTTGACAACCTTAATGAGGTACTTGTTTTGTTGCTGCTCATTGTCTGTACAGTTGAGTTGCTCGGGCTGGTATAAAGGCCATAATTGGATTTTCGGGGCTCTTCAAGAGACAAAAGTATCCTGTGTTTATTTTAGATACAGCTCTAACCACGTTCTAATCAAACTTTCAATAGCCAAACATTCAAAATGAGGCAACTCCTTTGTTCACCATGCTCTCAGAGATACCAACGTTGTACTTGCAGCTGCAGTAATTTTAACAGACAGTTGGACACTTTTTTATATTTACAGAAAATTTTGGGGCAGGAAATTAATTAAAAAAGAAAATGAGTCATCCATCATGCTGTAGATATCAATGTTGCATTATGGATGATTGATGAAAACAAATCAGCAAGATAAATACAGCAAAGAGGAAGATAATACTAGACAGGGAAGTAAGGAGCTAATTGCTCAGCTGTTGCATATAGTAGACTGCCGGAAGGAATAGTCTCAATAAGTGGACAGAAACTACAAAGCAGGAAAAGAAATAGGTCCCTTTGTGGAAAAAAAAAACTGAACATCCTTATCATCTGGAATCTGAATTGCTTGTCAGATAACTGCACAAGCAGCAGAAATGTCTGGCTGTTATGTGCCATAATTGCAGACTTACGTACAAACCACAGACAATTCAGGTTAATTACACCTGGTGAAGGGTGCACAGACACATTACCCACTGGGGACTGAACATGCATTATGATTGCCAACTACATCCTGCTTCCTGAGCCAAAGAAAGTCTTGTTTAACCTCCAACTGAGCAGGTTTTCACTGAGAAAAGCAGCAGCACAGTACTCATTATAGGGCTCGGGTTGGGGTAGACTCTCAGCCTATAAAGTTGTGGAAATTTTGCCTGTGATGCATCCAGGAGTGCTTTATCAGCATGTTGTCCGCGCTTCATTGCAGGAGGTGCATGCAGAAGAAAGAGAGGGGCCATGGTCAAACTGAGCGTAAAGCAGCTGTTCTGTATTTGTTGAATATTCTGTTTAAATCAAACATAATCTTCTTTTAAGACTGTGAGCTTTGTTAAAGACTACAATAGCATGCAAGCCTCATTACATATTAATTTAGCCTGTGAAAGAGAAATGCTAATATTCAGACAATGCTGTTGGAAAGATGATTTTACTCCAGGCTATAAGTTGCTACGGTTACCGCAACATACATTGGATTAAGCTCAGTGAGCATGACAATGCAGGCAGACATAATCATGTGCGTGTGTGAGTATGTGTGCATGCGGTGTGCTGCGTAGCGTGGGGTTGCGTCCTCATCTCTGCCGATTGGAGCGGGGTGCAGGTGCTGGCAGGGGTTGGAGGATGGATGGTGATAGGTGGTTGGCTTAAGAACGGGGTGGATCGGAGGGGCTGGGTTGTGGGCCAGATCTCGTCCTTGCAGTTATGAAGGAGAAACAAACTGATCTGACAGTGACAAATGAACCATCTCCTCTTTCCCCAACTGCCAGTTTTATTTCTCACAAACTCCTGCTTCTCCTCCACCTCCGTTTCCCCACCCTTGTTCCCAGAGCATTTTTCTTTTCAAGCTCTATCGCCTTTATTTTCCACCCACCAAAGCTTTTCAGCTTCCCCTTTTTCTACCTTTGTTTCTCTGTTTTTTACCCTATGCAAGGCTCTCGCTCTTCTCTATGAAAGGTTATTAAGTCATGTGTAAGGTACAATTGCTAATAGGAGAAACAACTTTCAAAAAGTCTTGTTTTTTATATTGTTCAATGGTAAATTCAAATTCCTCACAGATGACAAAAATAGAGTCCCAAACCACCAGTATTAGGCTTTTGATAAATTAATACCAGGGCTTCAGCTGTCAAGATAATTATTTTATGGCACCTTTTTGATTAAGCAAGTCTTCAGAGTGTTTTATGACAGAATTGATGCACCCGTTTGTGTGGCTTGACTATGAAGCTTCGCTGTTTGGCACTAACCTCTTGCCTTCAAAACTGATGGCTCTATCACTGCATAAATGAATAGATCCTGATTTGGTAAAAATTTAATAAAAACCCATTCACTAACATGGGAGGTGTCAAATAGAAAAAAAGGAAACATCATAAAAATGAAGAGAGAAGAGTTTTTCCTGACATCAACGATAGAACCCAGAAGCCAGAAGGTGGGAGACAAAGTTGCTGTTTTATTTGGTCAGTTTGTTTAATAAATGTTATAAGAAAGGTTTTTTTCACTGCATGATTTTTGCTAATGGAGAACACCCAAGGCACAAACAAGCACTATAGTGAGACAGTTTAGAGGTCAGTCGAGGTAATCAACAGAAACATCAGATCAGCTCTGACTAATGAATGCTGGATGCGACTCATTTCATCAGCACCATATGCATAAAATGTTCAGAACATATTTTTTTGTACTTGGGCATAACAATCAAGTGTTACGGCTTATTTAGAAGATGTGTTATATGATGACTTTCCGTTAACTATGTTCAGAAATGTCATAGAAGCTGTGCATACATTTCTAATCTGCTTGTATTGTGGTAACTATGATATTTAAGAGTGCATGAATGTGTGTACAATTGGCAAAAGCAAAATATCTGTAACAGAGATTGTATAGGCTCATCTTGAAGCTATAGGTTGTAGTTTAGTGTGCAGAAATTCAAGGGTTTTATTATCTTTTCTTTGTAATAATGTAATTTAATGGTAACAGTTTGGATACATTCAAAAATCCCTTATTTCTGATGTGTTTGAAAGGAAAATTGTTTTTTTCTGGGTTTGATTAATAACAGAATGAGGAAAGTAGCCACTCTTATCAATTGTAAAAAAAAATCACAAGCTTTTCTTGACATCTGAAAGGTCTGAAAAATGACACCTGCACTCTACTTTGTCTCCTCTTCCTCAGTTCCCCACCCTTGCTACCCTAGCATTTTTCTTTTCAACCCCTATCTTCTTTATTCTCCACCAACCAGCCCTTTTTCAGCCTTGGTTTTCCCTCTCTTACACCTCTGTTTCTCTTCTTTTGTTCTCTTTGCGAGGCGCGCTCTCTTCTCCGCCTCCCACTGTTGCCTTCTTCTACTCTCTTTTTTTGCTCTGTTGCCTTACAAGTAATGGAGCTCTTTCACCTCTGGAGTGGTCCTGTTGCATTCTATTATGTTTCAATTTCACTGGATTATTTAGCTTATCTAATGGAGAGACTGATTCAAGCACGCAGTAATTACTTCCTTGCCTCTGTTTTATGTCGGCGATGCACCTAACATGGCATTTATCATCATGAATTGCCTCGCATGTTTTAAAATTTTATTGCTTTTGAGTCGGGTTGTCATAGCCGGATGCCGTTAAAGCACAAGACAGTGAAGTAGCACCAAGTACAGAGGCATAGCTCAGCAGTGATTATTGTCGAGGTTTAATGACTGCCTTGCTCCTGTAATAGACCTTCTGGGGTGTTGAAATGAGATGCCAAGCAGAGAAGACAATTAATTGCTTGGCTTCCCTTTGTCCCGCCCCCATCCCCCCGTGCATTGGACCAAAACTTGATAAGATAAAGGCTGCGGGGCCACCCTAATTCCTTAAGAGACTTGTCTGACTCTCTGGCAGTCATTGTTTGAGTTAACTTGTGTTTGTGTTTGACGCACAGAACGAATCTTGTTACGCTCTCCAGGTGTACTTTTAATCAATAACAAGCAGAGAAATGCAAAAATGAAGCGCATTGGGTATTGATGGTGTTCCTCATGTGGAGTTGCGGATTGATTCACACATCGCTGGCTTTATGGATATATTTATATTGAGCCATAGCACAGCTTGTTGTCTTTGCATAGATAGACTGACAGACAGGCGGAGCAGAAGTATTGATTGGAGATATCAGATTTTGTGTGTTTGCTCTGATATAATACAGCAGCTTGCTTTGTGAGTTTTTTCTGCTGCTTTCCTCCTCTGCGTCAGACATAAATTCTCTTCTGATTATTAATGCAGGAGGAAGCACACAGAGTGATGGCAGGAGTGAATGCATCATGAATGCTCTGTCTTTCCCTGAAAAATCTTGAAAAATACACTTCAGTGACAGGTCATCTATATGGATAACCCAAGTGCATGCAGGGATGTGCATTCTCAGGGGCATTACCATTAAGTTGTCACCTCAAAGTGCAATCATTCAACCAAAATTAGATTTTATTTTACAAATGGAACAAGATGTCCATCTGAGTTTGTTCATGTGATGCAACATATAATGGAAATAACTATGAGAAAATATGTGTGGTGATAACAGGAAATTTCACTCCAAGAGCACAATCCTCTGACATTTTTAGTTATTGATAAAAACGATGGGAAACTGCCCAGTTTTACAATATTAACAGTACATCAAAAAATATACTTGATCTGTATTAGAATAACAAAAAATATAATTCCTTCTCCTTGTGCCATGACCAATTTTCCCTAAAAATAAAATAAAATATAATCCATTGTGAACTTTTTTGAGTTATCTAACCCACAGACAGACGAACAAATAGACAAAAAAAAAATCATATATAGTTCACAGAATAGCAAGCAGACAGCAATAACCATTCCCCACACCTTAAAATATTAAAAATATTGAAATGTTTGTAATATGAATAATTGACCACACAAATAGTTGAAAGTCAATACCCAGTAGCCCCTTTGGACTGATGTTCGAAATAAAATGTGCTCAAATCTGGAATTGTGATGCCTCATTCCTCTAACTTGGGCAGAAATTCAGTCTGTAGTATTTTAGTCGTTTTGCATAGTGCTTGGAGGGATGAATAAATACTGTAGTGCCCCTCCCGAGATAATCAGCTTGGTTGAAAAAAAAAAAAGCCAAAACTGTGCCGTGGCATGCATAATTCCCCAAGTTTAGTAAAAATGTGATCAGTTTAAAAAAGCAAAATCTCACAAACCTTGAAAACAGACCCTATTAATTATAAGTTTGTCTTACAGGTAACTTACATGCACGTTATTTTTACTTCACAGCTCTGAGAAAACTATTTTTAGTGTTGCAGTTCTCCTCAAATCTCAGTTAAATGTCTTTCTTTGTGCTTTAGCTAAAACATTTTATTCTTAACCAGGAGCAATTTTCTACCAGGGAGCTGCTGCAAGATGCTATGACCGTACACACAGTTAAATGTTGGGGTAAACATATTCTGTTGAAGAAGAAGATGATGAAGAAAAAAAAAAAAAAACAGCCACAGTGCACACTCTTGTTTATGAGCATTAAAAATGCATTGGCGTTCTAAATCATTATAATGCAAATTCTGAGTCTGTTAAGCAGCAGTACACTGCAAGCATTAGAGGAGCGCAAATCCATCAGGCAGGGCTAAAAAATACTGTGCACTGAATGTAATTGGAATAACAAATAGTAGGCTGTATTATTCAACATATGGTCAATACCATACAGATTGGAGTGGAGCAGAAAAAAGGCTACATGTGCATGTTTGCCACACCATTTCCTTTGGGCAAGCACAATATGTTGTACCGTTAAAGGATCCGCCCGCCACGGCTAATGGAAAGTGTGGAAATTAATACAAGCTGAAATGCACGCTGTCAATCAGTTAGAGGTACAGATTAATAGCAAATCGAGCAGCTTCTCTTACATTTTTTATATTTCCTGCACATATTTACATCTAATTAGCATATTATGTTGAAGAAAACACTACAAACAGCATTGATTTAACAATCTGATCTGCCTCTGTGCTAAGTGTCAGTACAAACACAGCACTCAGAGTGAGGACTAAAGCATCGCAGTGTGGAATTTCAGCTCTCCACATAATGACTCTCAGAGGCTGCCGCAGCTCATACAGGGACGGATTGTTTCTGGTTTGCAGTCATATGAAATGTCATCTGGAATTTGACAAGATATGAAGAAGCAATCCCCCTCTGAGAGCTCCAGTGAACTGCACATTTCCTTATATTGTTCTCTTGTTCTAATCAAGCCCTCGCGGCTGACCCGTGTCATTGTGTGATAAAACTAATTATTTGCCACAAGAATTATTGTGGGCTCTGCTGTCTGGAGGTCAGAATAACTGGCAGCCTTCTTATACTATTAAACTGATTATACTGCGTCTCCGGCCAACAGTCTGCACACTGTTGTAGCAGAGTTGGTATCACAGAGCCAAGCAGATGTCCAGCTTGGTTTTTTGACTCATTGTAAAAATAAACAAGAAGGCAAACATTGTTTTAGCCTATCTGTGTCTTCCTCCTCTGGTGAGTTTATTATTGTCTCAGAAACACAAAGAATTAACAGGAATGCGCTCACAGAAGACAATAGTGTTAACTCTCTTAACCCCACAAAAAACACAATAGCTTTAGTCTGTATTGTTATTGCAGCTAAAAGCTTTGGGCTATTGTGGTAGTTTCATTGATTATGCTACCATACGCTTGCCAAACTGGTTCAGAAAAAGGCCGAGGTAGCCAATCCTTCATTGTTCCTACAGCAGAAAACCAAGGGTTCTGTTTTGTACATTACTAAAGAGGAGATTTGTCATGTGTTATAGTTCCATGATGTTAAAAAAGAGGTGAAAATCTTTTGAAAGTGAGGTCACCTTCGTGATTTGTCTGTGCTGGGTCTCTGTTTGGATTGCCATGTGTAAAGTATCTTAAAGGATATTTCTGAAGAGGGTCTTTCCACAATTTGACCAAGGCTGTCATAGCTTGTTGCAGCAGCTATAGGGTAGTTCTACCCTAGGCTTTCGTATACAGACTTCACTAACCTTACAGGAAAATGATACCAATAAAAAATAAAATAAAATGTAAAACATTGTTTTGCTTAATAGACTTGGGTTTATGTAACACTTTTCTAATCTTAGACTACTCCAAGCTGCTTTACACCACAGTTTACACCATAGTTATCAGTTCTCAAGAATACTCAAGACCACTTCACTGACCTTTGCAACAAGGTCATGTGGGTAGCACCCCAAATAAATTTCCTAAAATCCCCTCTTTCCTTGGGAGACAGCCTATAGTTCCTCACTGGCCCCATTTACATGGGTCAAAAAATCCTATTTACAATCAGATTGAAAGGTCAATCAGATTAGAAATGTCTCATGTAAACACCTTAGCCAATCAGATTTATCCGGATCTGATTGTATTTCGGATCGGATTGTAAGAGGTAATCTACGCCGATTGATAATCCGCTCCATGCTTCATGTAAACGAGTGAGTAAAGCGTATTGGGTTAATCGAGAGGATTGCTCGGTCTGTGCCGGGGCTTCGTAGTATGTAAGAGGCACGTAGTGACGTACGCAGAGCGTACCCTGGCATACAAACAGAAGAAGTGGACAGTGGAGGAAACAAATTTTTGAATAGAAACCCTGCGAGATTTAAAAATGACTTCAGAGTCTCAAATGAATGTAAACATAATACAATATGCTTCCCTAACAAACACGATGTGGATCCATCTTTCCACAGGTGAACAGGAAGCAGGAAGTGCACCTCTTCTTCTCATACACATTTGCAGGTAGTGGCAGAGTGACCTTCTGTGCATGTCAAAAAAAACAGTACAATCCGATTCATCTGGGGCCATGCAAACGCGGATTGAACGTGGATCTCTGTACTCAAAGTTCATGTATACAGATCGAATCATATTCACTTAATCCAATCATTTCAATCAGATTGAGAAAAACTACCCACGTAAACGGGGTCACTGTAGCAGAGGTCTTCCTGGTTTTCTTCCTGGTTCCTTGTCTTCCTTGATGGTGTCCTCCCTCAGACACCCTCTTTGATCTGCCTCCAATGTTGCCAGTCTGACAGAATTTGGTCCTAAGTTTGGAAGAGTTACCAGGGCTGACAACAAATACTGTTGCCGATCTGTGTCTAGAAGCTGGTATTCTGAAACACCAGACTTTAGTTGCAAGACATTTTGGTGCATTTTTTGGGGTGCTACGCACATGTTTAGCTGTCCTGCTTATTTTAGAAATGCACGACCCTTACAAGTTGTACCTTGCTGTAATGATAAATAATAAGGCTTTCCAATATTTAAGATATAATATATTGTTATCATTACATAAAGGGGAAAATACTTAAACATTTCCAAACAATTTCATGGAGTGTAGCCAAGTTGAAGTTGTGTTTGGTTGCACCACAGGAATGTAAATTAGTCTTAACTAGTCAAGTGTAATGTCCAAATTAGTCTGTAAAAAAGAGTTCGATTTTTATAGTTCTGCCTCCAAAATGCAAATGGAATACAACATGCCTCAGTACAGGCTGAAGTAGTAACATATTTATTACCTGGCAATAGAATTAGTAAGGATACATTTGATTTCTGTATAAGAAATCAATGATTAATGTAAGATATCTATGCTTAGGATTTTTTGTAGCATATCTCTGAAGGAAGCACATTTTTGAAATAAAGATGCTTTAAAAAAGGAATCACCCTTAGTAGGATAAATCTATTGCAAATGAACAATGATAAGGAGCATCTATGTTTTGGTTAAGTTAGTATTTCAATGTTAAGAGCCATTTTTATAACTCTAAATACAGATTTTTGGGGTTTACATAGTTTTTGACACATCTTCAAATGTTCATGCACTCTGACTCTTTTTCTCTTTTCAGTTTAGGTTGTATTAATATAATAGTACAGCATGTAAGACAGACATCGGGTACCATCACAAGCACCAACGTATGCACTGTCTGACTCATTTCTACTGCAGACTTCAAAAGGCTTGTGTAACCTTTTGAAGATGTGGACATGATATATTCTTTGCCTGACATCTCATCTGGTAGACATTTATCGAAACACTTCAGCAGATTCATTTCTTAAACAGTGCTTTCATTTAGCTCGCCTCTTAAAGTTGGTCCTTTTGGAGTGCTCCCTAAGGCACCAAAATGGCACCAAAACAACAACAGAGTGCTAAATAAAAGCCTCTCCAGTTTGCAGGTACATTAGTTTCAGATTCATGCTGTTGATTGAATAATCTGCCAATCCTTCCCCAAAAAAGGGTCAGACATTTCCACTCAAGCTGTCCTTTCTCTCACTTGATTGTCTTGGAGCCAAACATAGCAGGGGACAGCAAACAGGTGAAATTTGCTCAAATAGGATCAAGGAAATAGACTGTTGATCAAATTAGCGGTCATTTCCTAGATAGATATATACTCAGAGGCTCTGATTACAGCTGTGTAGATTCCTGCCACAGCTGCTGTACATTTGCATCTTAGCCTTCTTTTGCCCTCGCATTGATATTTCCATGGCTGCACAGATTAAGCTCCAGGGCATCCTACAGTAGGACGATTGTCCAGCTTCCACTTCACGTCTAACAACAAGCGTCCTCTGCAGCTGTGGTCACTGTTGCGTACTTAAAGATATGTTTGTGAATACTTCCGTTATAATCACAGAAACTCGCCTCTTATGTTGCAGAGTCGACAGTCTCTTCACACTTAAAGCTTGTTTTTGTAGTCTCTGCGCCAGTGCGTGTGGCAAAAAATTGTGTGTCTGTCAAGTGGTTGGAGCGGTAAGCAGAGTGTTTCTGTTTTTAACTTTAGTACTCCAGCAATGTATTCAAATCAGAAGTTAAACGGAGACTCACCGGGAGAAAGAGCTTCCGACACAAAACAGCCTGCTGCTGCAGCACTTTTCTGCTTCTTTTATAATGTGTTGCAAAAAAGTTGCTCTGTGCTCGCTGCATTCATGAGGTGAAAGGAACTGAATTACTAACCAACGACTTTGTAGGTATTTAAACCTGGAGAGAGAGGGGGTAAAGGGCTGGTCAAGAAAAAAAATAATGTTTGATTTTTGCATTTATCCTTCATTGTTAATTGTGCTTTAATGATGATGAATTTACACTTGATGCCTTCAGTATATGTTCATGTCCATCAATTAATACAAACCATGAGAGTTTTGATTTTCACATCTTTAACTCATTTTGATTTCAAATCGTCAATACCTCCATCTTACTGAATCACAGACCCACATATAGAAGAATAAAGATGACATGCAGGAGATAATTTTTTTTAAATTTTGTAATTACTAAGAAAGTCTTCACAGTCCCTTTAAGGATCAAACTTTTTTATGACTGAAAGAAATCAGAATCTAAGTAAAGTAATTATTTCCTTTTCTCCACTTTTTCTTCTTATAATTCTAAATTCAATCTCAGAATTTGGACTTTTTTCTCAGACTTTAAAACAAGTTCAGCTTTTAATTTATTTTCTTCGCCGTCTTTCTTTCTTTTTGGCCCTTATGATCTTCCGTGTCACCAAATAAGAACATGTGTGGGTTAAAAATGTGTTGTTTTAATGATAGATTTTGTCTCTTAATACCCCCAAACTATTTGAGACCCCATATTTGTGCTTCAGGACTGGTGAAAGAGGCTGATAAATAATATTGTTAGTGGACCAAAATATTTCATTTGTAAGTATCATCACTGTTTTCAGGCCCTCATAGCATATGCAAAGAAAAAAATGGCTCGTGTACAAATGTGGTTGATGATCCCTGCCTTACTGTGTGATTACTTGACCCCAAAAACCCACCTGAAGCACTTGGAATCATATTGATATCCACTAATGGTGGTTATCATGATCACCACCAAAGTAACTTGTCCTTGGTGCCATGACCAACATTCCCAGAGGATGTCATTCAAATCCATTGAGAAGTTACTGAGTTGTTAGCAAAACTGTGGAAAACTATCCTCTCTACTATTAACCGATCTTTTAGAGATCTGAATCACTGCCAAACTCAAATCATTTTTAATGTTGACCAGAAAATATGCTTTCCTTTAACTGATATAAACTAGAGGTACTTTCAGGGCACAAACATTAGCCACAGCAGTTCCAACATTGTCATGCCAGTTATTGTCAAAAATATGAAAAACTGCCCTACCTCGCACTGTTAAAAGAATTGAAAAAAAAAACTGGACCAACATCCAAAATGTAGATCAGTACCAAAATCTAATCCGACAACATTCCCTGAAAATACATCAAAATAGGTTGATTACTCACCATTGTGAACCAGACTCTGGTTCACTTGGAAGCCAAATGAGACCTTAACAAGCAGATTAGTGCATGTGAGCTTTCATACCAGCACATATCAATTGAACTTTCCAACACAAGCAAAGTAGAGTTTTGGTCAGAAGGTCAAGGTCAGTTCCACACTTGTGCAAACACTGTCCTGTCTAAAGTCGTTTTCACACCAACCACATTTAGTCCGCACCAAAGAAGTCTTGGCCCAGGATTTGGTATGTTAGTGTCAATGTGAATGCAACCACCGCACTTTGGTGCGCACCAAATCAGCCGGTCCAAGACCTCCATGAAGGGGTGGTCTCGATCCACTCCATCTCCCTACATTTGGTTTGGTTTCACTGGTGTGAAACAAAGTGGTCCGAACCGATCTACTTTTGATGCATTACTTCCTGTTAATCCCGCGGTTGAATCTTTTGCTTACTCAATTTGTCGATTTGGTTATTCTGGTTGAGGATTACAAAGATTTACGAGGGTCCAGAAGGTTGCTGATGCCGTCTCAAGGAGAATGTAGAAGAGAGCGAAACGTAAACATTGCTTGTTTGGTATAGGAAATGGTTACCATGGTAGCCTCTTCTTCGTTCTCTCTGTAGCAGGTTTGGTAACCAGTTACGTGCATATCGCCCCCTGCTGTTTCAAACTGAGTAAATACACAAGTGGGCCCGAGCACGGTTCGATGTTGGAAGTGTGAATGCAAGCCAGCGGGGGAGAGGGAGGGGGGCGAACCGCACCGCAGTACGGTTCGAAACAAGTGGGCCTAATGTGAAAACACCAACTATCTTGGGTTTTGTTAGTCATCCCATAGAGGAATGGTGAAGGGTACTTAATATTGTAATGATGAAAGGATGCATTGTTCATACAGGGTGTCCATAAAGCCTGTTTAAAAGGCAATTCATGTGATATTACGATCTCTTAATCAGATTTGGTTTTTGTACTCAGTAGGTTGTCAAGTTTGACATGCATGATGTGTATGCATGATTCCCCCTTTACATTTTTGCCTGCCCCCTCATATATACATGCCTCGAAACGGGCCTGGTTCAGCTTGTCACATTAAAAACATATTTACCATTATCAAACACTGCACTGTTTTTAGTACTACTACACTTACGGCACATTAGCTTCAGTTAACTATTTTCAGCAGACTCTGCTGAAGAGTTTCACTTGAGTCATATTTTTTTGATGCCTCTCAAAAGTTTGATATTTTTCCCCAGCTACTTATATTTATAGGATTATCTCACCCTGAACTCAGCCTGAAGCAGCATCCACTGTCTGTTCTGCATACTATAGAATTACACTGGTGCCTCTGAGCCCTTTAAGAGAGAAAAGACAGCTGCAGTGATGAAGACAGGAGCATAATTGATGCTCTTTTACTTAAATATGCATAATCTTTACACCTTGACAGACCAACAATTACAGTATATATTCTTAATGGACTAATGTCCAATAATGATTCTTCATTGTGGAAGTGCTTTGTCATTCTCAGAGACATTTCAGGGGCATTACACCGGGGTAAGTTCAAGTTACAATTTAATTAACTAACCCATTAATCAAAAGGAAATGATAATGGTATGAGCCCCAACAGGCTATTTCCCCTTTCTGTAGGTATCTGGATAAAGGAGCTAAAGGGGTGTAATAAGACATCTCAGCAGGTGCTTTTTCATGTACAAGCAGGCATGTGCTACAGTGTACAATTAAGAGAGATGTGTTAGGCATCAGGTTAAGAAGAGGATAAGTTTTGTGTGATTTATTTGGCTGAGAATTGTGTTTTCTACACAATGATATTGCAATTTTTTTTAAATAGTTCTTACTTCATGCCTTAGGTTCATATGTATTTATATTCATAGCTAGCCAGAGATGATGTGGAGAAGAATAAAAAGTGAGTGGGGACAAATTATTTGTGTTTTGTGGTTTCTATGCCCCTTTCTGCTCATATAAGTGAGGTCAGAAGTAGCAAATCGCTTTTAATTAAAAAAGGTAGGCTTGTAAGTGTCGCTAAAAGGCTTTAACATTTTCGGTCAGTCAATTTTGTGTATTTATCCCCTTTGAAAATGTCCTCCCACCATGATGTACTTTTCATTTTGTAAAGGAGTCAGAGTCTGAACCACCTTCATCCATTGTCGACTTATGAAACATGCAGTACCAAGGGTGTGTGGAGTATACAGCAGTTAGAATGGGCTGCCAAGGGCAGGTGATGCATCTTTTTATGTTGAATTTCATATTTGCAGACATACTGAAAGCTGGCAGTCACCATTCCTTTCATGTAGCGACACACTTGTATGTGGGATGACGGGTTCTAAGGAGGTAGAGAAGGTCAGCAGGTTGGTTGAAAGCTCTGCCAGCATTGCCTTTGTGAATGTGGGTGAAAGTGATGTGAAGCAGAGCATTGTGGGTTACTCTCTGGTTAGAGGAGCTGCATGCATGAATACAGGCCATTTACTTGACTCACACTTTAAGGCAAAAGCACCAGTCTGTACCAAACAACTCTATTCATAATGCAAACATACAACTTTTTATAAAGTATACTGAAAAAAACGAAAAACGAAATAACTGTATGATTTTTGGAAAGAGGTAAATAGCTCCTTTGGTTGTCTATATTTAACGGAAGTCATAATTCTCAATCTCAACAATGATAAATATGTAACCCCCCCTACATACATACAAGGAAACTGTTAAGATTTTTTTTATAGAAAAAACATTTTCGAACAGAATGTTATAACAAAGGGCAGTCAACAGGAATTATTATTACTTAATTAATACTGAGTCTTTTAAACAAAGTGCTCAATGGACATTGTTATTACATGACTATTGTCTAATATTGTGCATGATACTTATCTGACTTCAAGCTCAAAATAAAACCTTTTTCAACTTTTTGATATCTGTGGTTAATGATATGGCATGATTAAACTTAGAAAGGAGAAAGTCATTATAACTTAAAGGAACAGAGATCTTTAAAAAGCTGAGATTAAGAATCATAGTAATGGACAGTTACATCATCATGTAAGACATACTTTTTAGATTTAAAAATAAAAAAATGAATATCTTTGGTTATCAATGTGTATACTTGAAAACATATCGAGTTTGATTTTTGGGAATAGTGACAGCCCTAATGTCACTGTCAATGCCTCTAAGTGTAGTGGATGGATACAGATTGACACAACAGACAAGACATTGACTAAATGATCTGTCTGATTAGCATATTTAAGGTAACACAAAACATCCAAATTTGTACCAGAATGCAGGATTACCATGAGGTTTATGCCGTTGTTATATCTTGAATGATGTATTAGGAATTTCTCCATTACAATCCACCGAAACAAAGAAAGAAATGAAGAACACTATCTTTAGTTAGCACCAGACTCTGAGGAACATTCATCTGAACTAGCTTGTTCAGCCAATACTTCGTTTTGCAGTCTAAAAGGAAACAGAAAGTTTCCCAAATGTGCAGTGTTTAAAAAACTGACATAAATACTCCAACCATGAGTTAGTGAATGGATATGGATCTGTGGTGCAAAGCTGCTTTGGGTAGTAAAGAGATGAGGAAGGTGCTGTGTAGGTGCAAGTCCTTTTACCATTCACCACTCCCTGAGGAGTGCTACCTAAACTGGAATGCATTTTTTTTATTTGTGAGTGAATTTCAGAAATAGGAGAATAAATCCAAAAGTTGACTTTTCTGAGTTTGCAAAATAGTCCACTTTTGGCAGTTTTTCCCTTATTATGTGAACTTTATAAAAGGAAAACAAGGGCATTGGTTTGCAGTGTAGCAACCACTGCCTTTATTAAAGGAGACATACCATGCTGATGCATGATTTAATACTTACATATAATATAATAAATTTTAAAACAAGACCTTACACCCCCTTAATTTTCAAAAAGTGAGATATTGTATTTTTTCTGATATCCTAGAACGAGATTTGATGCCTCTGAAAATAGGTCATTGCGAGATGTCCGCGAGATTTAAATCGTCGTGACGACACGAGGTACCTTTCTTTTTATTGGAGTAATCTGATAAAACACTTCCTCCTCTGTGATGTCCGTTAGCCACAAAACCGTCACCGAGGAACACATTCGTCCAGCAGCAGTATATAGATCCCTAGCTCACACTCACTCATTAACCCCGATAGCTCTACCCTCGATAGAACTGACCAGTCAGAGCACAAAGGGCTGTGACGTTGCGAGGTAACTTTAGGTCAGCCTGGAAACTGAGTGTTTCAACTAGAGCTTGATAATGGCGTAAAATGAGGATTTTGAGAACGATATTGTGGGGCAATGAAGGAGCTAACTGACTTGTACTGAGGGCAGAAATGCTTTACAGGCATCCTAGTCTAGCATAGTGAAAAGGAGAAACAAGCATGATATGTCTCCTCTAAGTTGAGTTCTCAATTTCTGTTCTGGAAATAAACTGATGATAGTCAAACCTGACAGCAGGTCTCTACTTATAAATGTAAATGTGAAATGTAACTTATACAGGATAAAATGATCAAAAATCCTACAATAAAAAATACAAATCCTTTTTGACTTGTATTCAAATACATGCACTACAAAGAAAATGTATTTAATGTTAAAACCAAAAAGAAAATCAAAAATCATCTTGAATTTTATGCCTGCAACACACTCCAAAAAGGTGGGACAGGGGTAGCAAAAGACTAGGGAAAGTTGGAAATTTGTTCAAATATGTTAATGAGTTTTTAAACCATCCTGACTATGAAATAACTAACAAACACATGGAAGGTAATTATGGAGGTAATTATGCTCAGTTTTGACTGTTAAATGTGTTATTTTGTTGCCTGACACACCAGATCGACAGTTCCATATATCCGCCATCTATGCAACACTGGAATTTATGACTTAGCATACGTAGCAGCTATACAGATTGGGTAACTTACTATCTACAGCTAAAGGCTAACAACTGCTAACGACCATTAACCATGGCAGCTAACAACAGTTAGCCATTAGCCGTAGCAGCTAACAACAGTAAGCCGTTAGCTTAAGCTGCCTTAGACTATCTTACATTAAATTATATCACACAGATGTATCCTTTAACACTTAAAATGAACCTCGACAACGACAATCTCTAAAAGAGCAAAAATAACGATCATTTCTCGTAAGACAAGCTTTAAATGATGTTCTTTGCTCCTCTTTTAAATAAAAAAAAGACAATTTCTGGTAAAAATCTGCAGATATTGAGACCACTTCAGAAGCCGCCATTGTTATCAAACATGCAGTCACTCCTGTTGTCGTCACGTCTGCACAATGGAGGTTGGCAAGACAGATATGGAGGAATCAGGCAGGTCTGTCTGCTCTGCAAAGCTAGTTTTTTCGTAGCCTTCAGACTTCAGTCTACACAAAATAACATCAGCACTCTCGTAGAATTTTTAATATACCCTCCTCTCTCACTCAATGTTTCAATTTCTGTCTCCTTATGCCCGTCAAATAAAAGCTCCTGTCAGAAAACAAACAATCTAAAAATAAATGTTATGCTTGAGCCACTAGATCAATTGAAACTCAATTGGGGAGTAGCATATCACCTCAGGATGGGCTGTGACACTCTTCACTGAGGTCCTCTTGTTCAAACACGTAGAAAAAATCACTCCCATATTGAGCCAGCAAAAAGGTAAAGTCCTTAAAGCCTTCAACATTACATTTTAAAAAAGGAAGAAAGACCCATTTACACATGAAAAGTCTTCCATGAAGTACAGTGGTGTGACCCCTTAAATGAACGCTTTACTGAAATTTGAAGATATCACCTCTCAACAGGTGTAAGGATACACCACCTCACTGGGGGTTGTTTCTCCACCTGATGATTACAAAAAGCTGAGCAGAGTTTCCATCACCTCTGGGTAAACACAGCATTCTCACCCTTTTCAAACAGATTCAATAATTTGCCACCAGGCCTGTGGGAAATAAAAAAACCTGACTCTTTGATAACCTCTCTTATAAAGGTGATATACTCCATGTTAAGAATACTCGCACCTCAGTATATTTGTTATCAGGCTGAAGCCCCTCATATCCCCCTCTCGGTTGCCGGGTGCTTCCTTTGACTATTTCCACCTTGTTAAGTGTGGAGCAGACAGCCTGCACAGATGGATAAGCTTAAATTCAATATATCACAAACCTGAGCATTTCAGGGTCTGTTTGAGAAAAAGCCCCCTCCTACGTATATGTTAGAGGGAGGGTATGCACTCAATGGCGTTCCTGTATGTGCTTGATAAGCATATGTCTTAAATCAATGGGCTGTATGTGTGTGATAAGCCGTACATTTGACTACAGCAGCCTATAAATCCCAGGCGTTTGATCCTGTGTTCTCTGCACATTTAACACCATGTTTTTGATCCTTACTCCATGTTAATTTATTTAAGCCCTTGGATTATTGTTTGGAGCAGAGTCATGTTTCTCATTTCATGACTTTGCATGGCAATCGGGAGGGATTTAATTTCAGATGAGTGCAAGTGCTTGACCATAGGCAGTCTGTTTGAACCCTTTTTTTATTTTTCATTCTCTTTATCATTATCTGTGTCCTTTACATAGTTCAAGGGTGGGATATTAAGAATGTTCAGTCTTTTGGTGGAGATTTTCTCATTTAAAGTCCTGTTTTTTATCCCTTATTGTACAAACCCCAATTTCAATGAAGTTGGAATGTTAGGAGAAGAAAATGCTTTTGTACAGATTCAATTCCACGCACTACAAAGACAAGATATTTTATGTTCAAACTATGATTTTTTTTTTTTTTTTGCAAGTGTTCATTCATTGAACTTGATGCCTGCAACATGTTCCGAAACAGCTGGTGCAGGGGCAACAAAAGACTGAAGAAGTTGATGAATGCCCCAAAAAAAACAGTTTGAAACATTTCACAGATGAAGAGTTAACAGGTAAACAGGTGAGTTTGTTTGATTGGGTATAAAAGATGCAACCCTGAATGGCTCAGTCATTCAAAAGTTAGGAAGAAGTGGGGTCCACCACTTTGTGACCAAGTGCATGAGTTTATGTTGAGTGTTTCTCAACATACGATTGAAGGAATTTAGGGATTTTATCATTTACAGTCTGTAATATCATCTGAAGATTAAATAAATTCAGCTAAATCTCAGCAACTTAGCGGCGAGGCCAAAAACTAACACTCCATCAGGCTGCACTGGATTAAAAAAGAACTGACATCATCTGGATGTCAAAAGGATGTTACCACATGGGCATATGAAATGAAATGAAATGAAATGAAAAATACTTTATTTATATAAACACTTTACACCACTGGCTTTTCTGATCTTAAGTTCATCTGAGATGGACCAAGTGGGAAAGTGTGCTATGGTCGGAAGAGCCCACATTTAAATTTGTTTTTGGAAGTCATGGACAGTGTTTGTCCAAAGGGGAAAAAGCCAGCGTCTGTGATGGTATGGGGGTGTGCTGGTGCCCATGTCATGGGTCAAGCACGTCTATGAAGGAGCCATCACAGGTTTTGGAGCAACATATTCTATCATTCAAGTGATGTCTTTGTCAGGGGTGTTCCTGTTTCTTTCATCAAGACAAGTCTCATTCTGCATGTACAAACCTTGGCTTTTTAGTTAAGAGCACAGGTACTAAACGGGCCTGCCTACAGTCCAGACCTGCCTCCCACTGAAAATATGTGGTGCGTTATGAAGTGCAAGATATTCCAAGGTAGACCCAGAGCTGTTCATCAGGCAAGAAGGGGAAAAAAGAAGGGCCTTCAAAGCTTCAACAAATATTGTCCTTAAGTTTCCAAGTGCTTATTGTTTACAAGGAAAGGAGCTGTAACACAGTAGCACCTGTCCCACCTTGTTTGAAACACGTTGCAGGTGTCAAACTAAAAAATGAGTGATATCTTCAAAAAGAATTACGCTTATTAGTTTATACATTAAATATCTTAGTGCAGTGTATTCAATTGAATATATGTTGACAGGGATTTACAGATCATTGTATTGTCTTTATGTTCAACACAATGTCCCAATTTCAATGAAATTAGAATTTTTAAATTGTGCATTTTGTTCCCTCATAAAATAGGAACGGTTTCATTTTGGTAACCAGTTATTTAGGCAGAGATTAACATCAAGTAATTTATTGTAGTGTCTTGTTAAAAAGAAAAAGATCAAATATGCACACTTATTGTGGCTTGTTAGTGGGAGGCCTGTATATAGGACAGTTATAATCTCCACTTAAGTAGCTGATGAAATAATGTGAAAACATTACATGACAACCCCTGCACATGAGTAAAGCCAACCTTTGACTGTTCTCTAAAGTAATCAGTATGCATAAAAGTTGAAAGTCTTCCTGTCATACTGTCCACTTTAGTGATGTTCTCAGTGTTCGCTTCATGTGCTAACTTTAGCTTTGTTGGTCTCGTAATTTGTCCACCATGTTGCATCCTTAGATCTTTCATGTTTTCCCCCCTCCACTATTGCCCCTGCTCCATTTCTCTCTCACTATACAGAATTATTATGCTAAAAAAACAGTCAGCAACAATACCTATGTAGGCTGGGGTGTTTAAATGATGTGTGCCAAGAAAAAAAAAAACTGTACGCAGGTCCAACAGCTTGAACCACTGTTTAAAGCCAGGATGGATTCATGCTTTCACATTGATGATGCCAAATTCTGACTCTTCCACTTAATAGTTGCAGCAAGACTTATTAGTCTTTTCATGTTCAACTTTAGTGAGTCTGTTTCAATTGTAGCTTTAGCTTTCTATTCTCATGATGAGAGTGGCACACAGTTTGATCTTCTGCCACTGTAGCTCATCTGCTTTCAAAATTGTATATTTCCTCTGCATATCCTGATTATAATGAGTGGTTTTGACATGCTGTTACCTATTATCATCGTTAACCACCCTGATCATTCCCTCTGACCTCTGTCATTGAGAAGAAATGTTGCCAGGAGAACTACCACTCACTGGATAGCTCCTCTTTTTCCTCATTCTCTTTAAGCCCCAGATCAGGGGTCATCATCAACATCTGTTCAGGGGCCACTTCTTTGCTGGACACATATGTTACAGGGCCCACATTTTAAAAACAGAGTAACAATTTTAATGTTTAGGTCTAACTAACATACAGGTGTGGCTGCTTCAGTGTTCCCCTTCTAGCCAACTACCAGACAACTTCCAGCCACCTCTTTGGCTTGTGCCTAAGTTCCACAAAAAACACACGATTATTAGTTTGTAATTGTCAGTTTTTTCCAACATTATGTAATTATTTGCCATCTAAAGATTGTTTCATATTAACCACATGGGGCAAGAAAGATAATTTGCATTCTGCTCTCTGGGCTGGCATGTTTATTATCACTGGTTTGACTCTCAGTTTAGCTGTTACCCTAATGAAAAATGAGTTCAGGAAGGCATTCAGGTGTCAGATCAAACATACAGGTATTCCTGATGAAACAGTTTCGTATGGTTGGTTTTGGTGTTGCATTAATGGATATATAGGTCTTAGTGAGACAGATTGATTGAGTTAGAGGAATGTAACAACAAAAAGATACCCAAAATCGACAACACATTTTTCTACCTTAGACTATTATTATTATTATAATTATTATTATTATTATTATTATTTTTATTATTATTATTAATAGTAGTAGTAGTAGTAGTAGTAGTAGTAGTACTTGAATGTGAAAATTGCAGCAGATCAGTCAATCTGTTGCATCCAAAGTCACTGCAATCACCCTCATTCCTTATTTTAATGCGCAGTTTAAACTTCAGCAGGTCAACCTAACCATGTCTACATGTCTTAATGCATTGAGTTGCTGTCATGTGATTTTCTGATTGTCTGATTTGCTATTTGCATTGAAGTGCAGTTGATCAGGTGTACCTAATAAGGTAGCCAGTGAGTGTAATTGGAGTGTACTCAGCACTTTAATGAGCAGTGGTCCTTTTTTTATAGCAGCAGTCTGCCATAGAAAAAGAGCAAATCTCCTAATGCAGCAATTAACCAATCAGAGTGGAGTAATGACATAATCGTGTGTTTATATCTCATTACTCCTAAATGTCAACCTGGCGCAGGTGTAGAAGATGTCTGGTTGTGATAAGGGGGTCTCGGTAATGTAATCTGGTTTATACTTGAGATAAAAATGTTACTGATAAAGGCGTCGTGATTGTATGAGCTCAGCATGCCTCAAAATGCCGTCAGGGTATGTGTTTGATTATCGCCATTTGCAATTAGCTTGATTCTGTGAATTTGTGCATACATCTCTCCAGCTGTGAGCCTGTTTGTGCCTTTTAGCTTGTCTGCCTCACTGTCGGAAACAGTCATTGACTCAGAAACAATTACCCTTATGACTTGAATATAATTCAATTAATTTCCTTCATTTCACAAGCAATAACGCAGAACAGAGCCCTTTCTCCACATTCCCATGAAAAGACATAGGGTTTCCACAAGAGGATAACCATCGCCATTGGCTCCAATTTTTCTGCTTTCTTGACAACGCAGTTCCATGAAAGTCCTTAATCTTCTCCACTCATTTGAGATGATTTATGAGTTTGTGGGGGGGACGATGGTTTGTTTATCGGAACGTCCGGAGAAGAGGAGGATGAAAAAATAAGCCCACTCGGAGTCTTTGTGTGCGTCTGTCTTTACCCCTTTAAAGTGTTTCTCTGCTGCCACTCACAATAGGGATGATTGAATATGTTGGGAAACAGGATGTGACTCACACATTCAGTTTACATCTGACGCACATTTAATAATATGTCACAACCCCATCGCAGACAGCTTGACACCTCTAATCCACATCTTGATGACATTTCACCGTTATGTGAAGTATTCCATACCACCGGAATATTTCTGAAGAGTCCATGAAAACGATTTAAGTCAGAGGGGCTGTGACAGGTTTTGATGTAATACACAAATTTCATCTGCTTGTTTTTTTTCCCTCCTTCCTGAAATCCGCCTTTTCTTCCTATCAAAATGGTCCTTTGGTATGTCATTTCCTCCAGGATAAGATAAGAGGTCTGGCTGTGTCGATTTGATAGCCTACAGTCTTTTTGTAATAAATTCTGCAAGAGATTTTGGTCTTAATTGTCCCCTTGCCTGGAGTATTTCAGGACTTTTGCTTTAATAATTAAGGCTCTCTGTAATGTTTTAAGCAGTTGGGTCGAAGCCACAGGCGATACTACAGACACTGCAGACAGTGAGGCTGCACACAGGGGCCCCTGATGTATTGGGTGATGTGAGTGGGTCCTGCTGTAGGTTTAATGGACCCCTGACGTGCAATGTTGATTCTAAGCGCACTGAATTAACAGTCGATCTTGTGGCAAATGGCTCATGATGGAACTCATGAAAGAAATGTGATCGTAGTTCACTCTGATTAAGACCCCATCCACACGAAGCCAAACCGAGGTCTAAACGCGTACATTTTTTGCCGAATCTGCGTATCATCCATATGAAGATGGCGTTTGGGGGGTCTGTAAACGATCATTTCTGAAACCAGGTTCCAGAGTGGAAAGATTTTGAAATGCCGTATACGCAGCTCCATGATTACTGGCTCTCCGCAAGTTTTCAGATACACTTAGGTCATAGTTTCATTTCTTCACTGACAAGCATGCGCCACACGCGGCAACAAAAACGACGACAGTGGCGATGTACTGTGTAGCATATGTGCTGATGAAGCTAGTGACCCTACAGTCCATGTTGCAGCAAATCTCCTTTTCAATCACCACCGAGTTGAACAAACATTTATTAAGGACACACTATTGCACTTTATGATCACTTGATCACAATCTCTGTTTACAACTTTTGCCACAAGTGCGCATGCCCACTGTTTTTTCGGCTGTTTCCGCTTGTTTCCGTCATATTGTTACAGCACCCCTAGAGGTCTGGCATGTGTTTTACAGCGTCTTCATGCGTATCGAGAGCATTCATGGAGACACACACATTTTCTGAGACACCTTCGTCTTTATGACGATTGTTTTTGAAACTGTTAAGCGTTTTGTCTTCCTGTGGATGGGGCCTTAGATTCATACAAAGACTGTGACCAATCCTTCATCATGGTGCACTTTCACAACATTACAGGCCTGGAATGTGAGTACAGTGCTCATTACAAAGTTTTTTTTATTTGTTATTCCATAATGACATTTGCTTAGCTGCTCATATTGCTGCTGTGCTTGCATTACTGTATCCCCACCTTAAGCTCTTGCTGCTGCTGTCCTATTTGCAATACTGTATATTACATTCAGATGTCTATTTTATTTTATTTTTTCATGTTTATCTTAGTTTCTTACATTTTTTTTCTACTTTTTCTCTTACGCACTTAAAGTTTATTTGTACTATGTTTCATCAATCTCATGTCACACAGTTTGTAAGAGCTTAGTCTGAGTCTGAGATATATTTTAACATTGTGCTTTTATTGTGAAAATATTTCAAGGACAGTTTTTGGTGATGAAAACAACTTACAAATCTTTTAGCCTGACCTGGATATTCATGTTTGACTTTAAAAAAAGACACAAAGGTTAATCATACAAAATACTGTATGTGCTTAATCAGTTATTGTTAGATTACAGGCAATATTAACTAATGCAGGTTTGAAATGCCTAACTTAGACACAAGGTTATTGATTCCCAGTGTATGAGTTTTTGAAAATCTTACCTTTAAGGAAAAACTGTCAAACTGGGACATATGCCAGATATTTTGACCTGTATCGAAATAGTAAAGCACACAGCTCTTCACTTGTCATCTTGTAAAGGTCCTTGTATTTTACACATCAGTGGTTAGAGAAACTGAATTTTATTCTTGATTTGATGGCCACACTTAATTAAAACTAAAAAATGAGTGGCACAAGCAGCAAAATGTGGAAACACGCATATTTTATGACAACATAGTAAATAATTTTTGATCATGAACAAGAAGTGCTCCGAGAGCACAATCCTCCACTAAGGCGTTTTTAACATTATCATTGTAGTTGTGAAGAACATGTAAACTACTCTATACCTCACCACTAACAAGTTCTGGAAAATAAAATAAAAGAATTCTGATTCAGATCACTGCTTAAGATGAATCACTTCTTCCTTGTGCCATGACCCACATTCCCCGAAAATGTCTTAAATGTCAAAAACAAGTTGATAATTTCCTAAGTTGTTAGAAAAAAATGTTCAGAACGGTTCTATTTTGAAATGTCAAATTAAAAAAAAGTGTCATCAAATCTGCTTTGAGAAGTATGAACCATTTTACAACACAAATACATGCATGAAATTCAGCATCATTTATCTATTTATTTTGTTTTATCATATGTTGCATGAACAAACTTTGATAAACACTTTTTGCTCCATTTGTTTTTTCTTTTACAGATAGGATTTATATGGAAGTAAAAACCAGACTTGTCTCCCCATTTCTTTTCATAAAGAAAATGTTTATTAAATAAGTTCAAATATCCAGGTTTACATCAAGACTGCCAACTCTCTCACATCATTAAGCAGGAGGGTGTGTCTTCTGCCCTTCAAAAGGGCATTCCATAAGTATAATGTGTGAAAACTAGCAATAAGCTTTTGATAAACTTCTTAGTTAATGGACATGTCCTTTTTCTCTTTGGCACTTTTACCCTGTGTAGCTGCAATGTTGGTTGCTGGTTGCATGTACCAACACTGGGAAACTCTGGCCAGGTACAAGTCTGTTTATTCTGATGAGCTGAGCACATCTGTAAGACAAATCAAGTAAGAAGCAAAGTTGTTCAAACATAAAAGCAGCTGAAAGAAAAGTGAAGCAAGAGAGAAGAGCACTAAAGAACTCACAGGCTGTTCATTGCAATTACAAAGGCCTAAGTGACTCTTTTCCCTGACTGTGTAGAGCTTGTCCTTGCTGTAAGGATCCTGCACTGGATTCTGTAGTTGCCACCTCCTGCCACCGGTCAAAGCTAATGTTGTACCTGTAGCTTCAGGTGATGCACTGCTCCAGAAATGGAGCAATAGAGAATTACCCCTTAAAGTGATCACCTTCTTCTCCACATAGCTAGAGGATAGTGAGAAATATTAAACATGTTTGACATTTTAAAACATGCATGAGCCGTCCAAAGCTCAAACGTGACATTCATTTCAGAATGGCAGGATGCTGCTCCAGTGAGGGTGTACCTTCTAGACTTTGCTTCTGCAGTTATTATTGCACAACAGTTAGTCCTGACAGAGTAATTTAATTGGACAAGTTGTGTTCCAGGAGCGCTGATATGGAGTACAATAGCACTGTGACTTTCAACTATATGCTTCACTGTGCTGCAGGTGCTCTGGATACAGTTAATTACCGTCACATAATTAAAATTACAGCAAACTGTCTTTGTCTAAATTGATCAAGCTGGCGCCTGAAATCACGCAGGCCAACAGAGTTCACTGGCTGCTCAATAAATGGAAAAACACAGATATGTGTACGTGATACAAAACAGCTCGTCTGATGAAACGTGTAGCAATACACAATGCTGCAAGAGAGCAGGGAAATGTTTGGGATGCTCTGCAACAGTCCTGTTCCGGTCAAGATCAACAAGCAGGTGAGGAAGTCAGATGAATGATTAAATAGGATTTTATTCATAAAGTCAGTTAACTTTGGGATTTATTTAGTTCCATTGAATTTTCTAATCCATATTTTTGCTGTTACATACTTGTTGTTTGAAAGTTTAACGTGTCATATTATACAAAAGATTAGATTCATTTCGACTTTATTTACACCCATGCTGATAATTATAACACAAGGACAACTGTGAGTGTGTTGTCACTTAAGCATACGTATGCTGCAGTTTTACTTAATTTACTTATTTTTAAGCCTGCGGGCACATTAAGCTTTTAATATTTTGATTAATATTGAAGTTGTAGGAGAACAGATATGACAAACAACGGCACATTTACCAGTTTTGTCAAGTTATGTTTTGCCAGTGTTTATTTTCTTATTTTTTGTGAACAACAACTTGCAAAGTGAAAGGGAGCTGAGTACATTTTTGCAGTGATCCAAATCCAGGTAAAGATCCTACATTTTTTGAGGGATTTGTTAAATTGCGGAATAGGCCAATTTTCAACACTTTTACTAGTAGCTCAATAACTTCACACAGGGGGGAACTGATCAGATTTTGGTGGTTAATTGTTCACAGCATGTGATAGGGCAGTTTACCCATCAATGTTGGTAATGCTTGGGCTGCGCTTTATGCTTTCGAAGGACCTCTAGTTCTCAAAGTGCTTGGTCTGCAGCAGGACGATCAACACAAACACACATCACCTCACTCATTCAGTAACACTCATAGAGCTTGATCTACTAAGATCAAAAATAACCAGTGCTAAGCTGCGTGTGATAACTAAAAAATTTGCCCTGGCAATTAGTGGGCATGTTGTGGTGATCTACTTTGACTGCGTGTGCAATTGATAACAGGCGCAAAAGTGGCGTAGACTGCTTTTTTTTTTTTTGCATTTGCATTTGCTTCAGGCTGTCACTATGGAGAGTTTGAGAGTGCATCATGGCTGTAAATGAAAAATGAAGTTTGGAGCTATGGAGTTAGAGGCAAATAAACACAATTGCACTAACCTTTTTTTGCTCTGTCATTTTGAAGGACAAAGTGATCACTTCTCCCTCATACCATATTTTTTTTCCATCATTTTTAATTTTCCTTCTCTGATTCCAGTTAAACATAATCTAAATGAAAGCATCCACATGGTTACATAGCTTCATCATCAATTACCTCTCAATTGAAGAGCAGTCTTACAGTTTAACAACCAAACACCGGTTACTCTTGCTTTTTGCACATTAACTGCGTCACACTCTCCACTCTCCTAAACTCACTGTCAGTGCATGGAGAGTGTGATGCAGTCAGGTCTGAGTGACAAATGAAATGACTCTCCTTTATAGCCAGCTATGGAGACCTGTTAACATTGGTTAAATGACATTCTGATGCAGAGAGCAAAACAGGGAGGATTTACTTGTGTACTTTACGCGTGCGTCTACATGAGTATGATGGGACATTGGATCATCCCTTTTTTCCAGTCCATAATAATGACAGACAGTCTTCAAATCTTTCCATCATTCATCAAAAAATTAATTCAAAGATGGAAAATATTTGGGTAATGCTATCCTTGTTTTTGCCACAATGATCGCAGCCCTCTCTGTGTAACGCTGTAACCTGTTTTTCACATGCCTTTTTAAATGTGCTAAATTTAGATGCAATCAGTTTTGGGTTTGATAAATTACATTCAGGCTGCTAAAAAATTACATGTGCATCTCCTTGTCCCAGTATTTTGTGTGTTTTGATAATCTGCATGTTTTCTGCATAATCATGAAGGCAAACCCACTAAATGGATTGGGCATGCTTTTTTGATCATATGACAGATGCAATCCTCAGTGCACCCGGTTAGTAGATCAGCTTTGCATGCATTTGCATGTGTTTTTGTACATGCAAACCTTAAGTGGATCAGGTCCAAGTATCTTTTCACAAGCTCATATGTGATTTTAATGGAGCAAAAACATGTTGGACAACAAGCATAAGAAAAATCCCAGCTTCATGGGGTTTGCTGTAGCAACCTAAGATGAAAATCCATTCCACTTTGGTCCCATCATTCTTTTTGTGAGTAAAAGTGTATTATACAAGATCTGTTGTATAACATCTTGTGTTGTTGCCAGAATTCAACAAGTTGCCCATCCATTTCTGATGTCCATACTCTGGCGTCATTGTCATGGTTGTGTAAGTTTCGCTTCCACGTGACAAACACACAAGACATGCTTAGACATCTTCAGTGTGCCTCACACACAAAAAGGTCACTGACTGTCAATGTTGAAATGTTGAGAGCAGTGTTAGGCAGTCCTCTCCTTAGCTACACTTGGATGGTATAACACACATAACAAAATTTGACAGAACAGCAACAGCTCATCAAGCCTTTGCCACTTTGTTTGAAAGTAGAGAGTTGGTCCAAAAATCTGTCTCATTGCACTGACAAGTGTGCCCTGCTTACCTAATTACACCAAAAGACCGAAACAAAATCTCTTTTTGATTTTGATGTTTACCCAATGAAGCTGTGGAGCTTGTGTTAAAAATGTCGTCACACCTAAAGTTGTGTTATTACAGTGTATATTAGCATGGCTCGGATTTCCACCGCAGCTGTGTTGATAAATGGAGCAATAGCACTTCCTTAAGGGTGCTATTACTCAATGATGCATATGCAAACATTCTGCTTGAGTTCAAGAACCAGATGGAAGGGCTAATATAGGTTACAAAACATATTTTTGATTGATTTAACGTTATTGCATTTATCTTTTAAGTGTGTTAGACATAAAAGGATAATAATCATGACAATGATGGTCCAGAAAGATATATAACTAAAAGTCGAACTGTAGTACTTTCACCATGGTTTGACTTTTTTATTACTGTGTTAGGCAAATAAACAGAACAAGAGCAAACTGTGTTTTAAGTGTTTAGACTTAATAATTACAGAGGAAGAATCAGAGGAGCTCAGTATTAATCTGGGTAATTTTATTGACTCTATCAATGGAACAGTTGTAAAGCTGTTATTTTGAGAAGAATCCTTCAGCCTAAAGCCATGCTGTTACTGAATGCCAGCACAGTGCTAATTTTCTCTTCACATTGCCTCATAATAACTAGAAAAGCAAAATCCTTCATGTATTTTGGCTCAGACAACAATAGATAGAAGAGTAAAGGCGCTCAAGGAAAATAAATGATTTCGGGGTGAGGATAAACAAGGCAATAAATAAATAAATAAATATATAAATCTGACAGAAAATTTAGCGCTGCACTGTTGTATTGGATAAATGCATGGTTTTTATTATTTAAATAAAAATTGATGTGCAGAACATCAGACTTCAGGTGTAAAATTTTACTTAAACTCTATGTTACCATCTATGCCACACTTCTTACTCTTCCTAATACAAGAGTGACATCTCATAATTTAATTCTTCTCATTTCTTCTTAACATTAATTGCTGAGACAAGTCAAAGCTGAAGATTGATGTAGTACAAGAAAAATAAATCCCAAAGCCAATTTCAAAGGCTGTTAAATAATGAAAGATCAACTCTTTGTGCTATGTATAATTTAATATGTGGAGCTCAGACATGGGTATTGAAACTAAAGGTTTGTTAGCTTCACATGGCTTCAAGGATAAATCACATCTCAGATAGATTACACTATACATGCAATAACAAGACATCAGATACAGTGTCCAGTAATTCTACCTAGAAATACATTTGTTTTGATCTGTTTTATGTGCAAACAATTATTGTTCTTGTCCTTTTATGTTGTTTCTTTATATAAGCTTCATGTTCCAGTATCAGAACAGAAGAATGAAGAGATAAAGATGTTCCAAAGTAGTTCTGTTATTTGACTCTTTGTTATCAAAAAGAAATATCAATTTACACAAAGAAAGATTTGTCTCTCCAATGAAATTAGCTTTCTTTGTCTATATTTTTCACACTAGCATTTCAGCTGTAAACAAACAGGTCAAACTAAGTTTAGACGTGTTGAAAGCCGTCAGACATCATCAGCTGATGACACAGGGTGTTTTTTGAGTCATTAGGACTAACAAGCTAATGTCACAACACATCAGGTTTCGGTCCGTCTCCCTCTGACTCAGTTTGAGAGTCTTGTGGGTAGCATCTCTTCCCTGAAATTGAGGTTTCCATTTGCTGAGTCCTGAGTGGCTGCTACATCAACACTCTGTGTGGGGACAAAGAGATACAATCTAATAGGATCCAACAAAGCCTTTCTCTGAGTACCAATTAATTGTATTTGCATGAGAGATTAAATCTAAGAGCTTCTTGGATTATAATTGTCTCAGTTAAATCTTCCATTAGTATTCATGTAATTCAGCATTTTGTAGGTTTAATACTTTACACTTTGTTAGGGACACAGAGGGTAAAGCTACATTACTATTGCTTTAATATGTATGCTTCCATTCGTCATGCTATGTAACATTTTCACTGAGTTTACAGTTTATTCCAGATGTTGACGGTAAAGATATATGTCAGTACTTTCAAATGTTTTTAACCTTAAAGTGTTTTAAACCCCATAGTTGTCTAATTGTCTCCAAAAGCTCGACTGCAAAAAAAACCAAAACAACAACAACAAAATGTTTTACTTCCCCTTTCATTTCTGCAATGGAAGAAAAGAGGAGGTAAATCCCCAAAGTTTTACAAATCTGACCAAAATGATCTTCACATTCCCTGCCTGGAATAATCTTCAGACTGATTTTAAACTGCAAACATTAGTTTTCCTAAATGTCTTTAAATCCTTGGTGAAAAATCTTGAATCCAGACTTTGAGTATGCAACTGCTTTAAAGCAACACTACGTAAGATTACGGCTTTCAGCTCTCTAGGGAACTCTATGGACGTTGAGTGTTACTGTTCTGTTGTACACCAACATGAGTTTGTTGACACAGAGGAAGGAGAAGCGAGCTGACAGGACTTCCCAAGAGACAAATAAACCATGTGACTGATAATGTACAGTCTGATCATGTTTCTATTGGAATAAATCATCATGTACTTCCAAATCCAACAATAATCAGCACCGGTCAGACATCCCTCCTTGTCTTTCAGCTCACGCACCAAACCAGAGTTTATCCCTTTCTGGGTATATAGCCTGTTATTCTCCTGCTTTTCTTTTGTCATCTCCTCTTATAAAACTTTTCTTTTTCTTTAGGTTTTTTGCTGCTTCTGCCATAACAACTCTACAATTAACTTCCTCGTACTAATTCTTGTTAAAGGCGAGTGACATATAACATCAGTGGAGTATTACTGCCACCTACTATGTAAGAGTGTGAGCCAGAGGTCCCCATTTTTTCATTTAAATAAGCAGCATATTCACTTTAAACTAAATTCTGTTCATGATATCTGTTTTAAAAAGTCAAAAACTGCTTTATATTCTCTTTTTCCCAATGTTTCACTTTCGCCTCGAGGGGGAAGTGATGTATGCTGTAAAGCAGTCAAAGCAGTAAAAAATTGTAGTTTATTTATTATGGAAATGTTTCCACCATATACATCGAAGTTACAATGTGTGAGTGAAGGCAAAACAGACCCTCTTAGACCATGACAGAGGTGTCATTCAGCCTGTTGTAAGGTGATGTACCATCATAGTGACTGTAGAAATATCATATTAGGGTGGAAAAGAAACTACTTAGTGTTGGTTTATCTGATGACTTGCTATTGATCTTATTCGTTATAATGCACTGTATGAGTTTGTTTGCTTTTGAAACTGTGTGTTCCTGCCTTCGTGTTCAGGTCTCTCTAAAGGTCACACCAAATAAAAAAGCACAAGCATGTGGATGTTAACTTGCAAGAAGGAGCGGAGGGCAACTCTGCCTAAGATAGCCACACTTGGCAAAGCAAACTTCTAACCTGACAATTGAAGCACAGAGAGAGAACTGAAAGGTGAACTGCCCTATCTGGGCCAGTTGTCGAGGCCTCAAATAATCTTTGGTCTGCATCTAGAGTGGAACTGCTACCAAAATCAAACCAGTTTTCTTGTGACATGACCAACATTCCCTGAAAATTTAATCAAAATCTGTCCAGAATTTTTGAACTGTTTCGCTCACACGACAGACACAAAATCTTAACCCTATTTGGCAAGCCTAATCGTTCTGCGCAATTAAGTATGTTGACTAATGTAGCTGTTTTAGTTTTGAAATTTTGTGTGATTGACTTTAGAACCAAATCTTAGAGCAACTTTGACAAGTTTTTAGATGGATTTGAAAAGAACTGAGATGAAGACTAATCCCTCAGAATGATTCATTAATGCAAACACAACAACCAGCATATTATTATTCTGACACTGAAACGGCTTCCAATAGGGGCAGGTGCCAAACAAGGCAGCTTGTAGAAGCAAATTTTCAAGTCAGATCAGGTATGGGAGCATATGCAGGTCAATCACTTCACCTTTTCTATCCGGCCCTTGCGCCGTCACAGCCTCCTGATGACCATCATACAGGCCTTCCGGGTTCAGGCATCCTTATGCGGGAGTCATCATGAAGAAAAGTGACATTCCAGGCCATGACTCAGATCCTCCATTTCAGGTCAAGCCAAAACAGTTCAGAACTGTTTGTCGCAGACACCTCAGCACCACTGCAACATTAACCCTACCTGACTGACGCTCGCTACGCGAGTGCTTCTCTTTGTCAGGCAATGAGGGTCCCGAGGACTTTGCCCTGCCACCTTACATGATGTACCACATGTCTAATGACTGCAGCATCAGGAGTATTCCCTCGGTGTGGGCCTTTTGTACGTGTCACCTGTGATGTTATTAAAGGCTGCAGGAGTGCAAACTCTATGCCCTGTGGCTCCCAAAGCAAGGAAATAAGCAACCCCTTCAGCTGCATTATCAACTGTCTCAATGATTTATACGTGTACTTATATGTTAGCACTAGCAATATGTTAGCAAAGTTTGACAGATCTGACCCAAATGATAAAAACCATGATTTTTATTCAACTGGTTTTATATTTGGACATATCAGAAGAGTAAAAGTCTTGATCTGCACTGCAAGCACTAACTTTTAAAATGGATTTATAGCTTTAAAGTACTTCTGTGGGAATTTTAGTGCAACAGTAAGTGGAAACCTCTTCACTTGTGTTAGAGCAGTAAGTGGTAGGTGAACAACATTCACCATGATGTAGTGTACGTGTCAAAGAGTAACCGACACATTAATGCAGAGCTGTGGAGTTTGTGTTAGACAAAAGTTAGAAAAGACAGAACAGCCAAGAAGCCTTGAGGTTTGTGTTATAATGACTGTGTGAGTGTGTGCGTGCGTCTCTGAAGGAAACAAAGAGGCGTAAATATGAGTGGGTTGAGGTGAAGGTGAAGAAAAAGTCTAGTAGGAGATTGGAGGTGGAGGTAGTGCTCACCTGGGGATTGGGTCAGGTGCAGGGGGCAGAGACAGAGGGCATGGAGAGAGAGAGGTACGTGGGCTTGCAGAGTAGGAGGATTCACGCCGGATGTGTGTGTGTGTGTGTAGGGGGGGCGTTGCTGGGATACGAGGGGAGAGATAGATGCTTGCAGAGCATGCATGCACAATTTGTGGAGCGGATTTGTGCATCGGAAAAATTAGAGACGTGATTAAAACTTGTTTAGGGGAAAACTGCTTGCCGCTGGCAGATGTTCTGATCACAAGACCCTCAGTGAGATCAGCAGTTTTCGAGGAAAAAAAACTCTTTTTATGGAGGACTCCTACAGATTTGATCGTCGTCATTCTTTTTACGCAGATGATAAATCCTTTTAGGTACTGCCTTCAACTTAAGGTCGCAACTTTTTGAGGACACAAGCTCCAGGTTTGATTTAAAAAATAAATCCAAGGCTAAGAGGCTGGGTTATATAAACAAATATGTTGCTTCCTGCTGTTTTTTTTATTTATTTATTTAAGAAGTCTGACACAGCAGAACACACAGCAATGTGTCAAAAGGAGAAATCACTACACACAACCTTATCAGCTTGGTGTATGCATAATTTAAAGGGGAGATGTTCAGTAATTGGCAAGGTTTAAATATCTTGAGCTATGGTAATTGAATAGTCTCCCCACTAATGGAAATGTGTCAGACATGCTCTTACACCCAGCCGACCGCAGACAGTGAGTGACGGAGCACCAGGGCAAGAGAGTGAGACGTAAATGGAGGAGGAAAGGAAATTCTGTCTTATTATTTGCCTGGCTGTAGAAAGGAAGATGTCATGATGAGAAAGAGTGGCTGGGTCATGTTGTTCTGCTGCCATTGCTGCTGCTGCTGCCTGGAATTATTCCATCTCTTTCTTCTAATATTTATCTTATGATAAACCCACAGTTAGCTCCAGGGCTATCTGAGGCCTGACGCTTATGTTCTCATTGTAACCCTCCTGGCTATTTAGCTAGGTCTGACTGCAGACGGAGGAAAGCTGCTCTTATTCTTCAGACTTCTCCTCCACAGGGAGTTATCTGAAATGAAGAATCGTTTTTAAAGACACTTGGCTAATCTTACATTCATTTTTGCTACACCGCAGTAGTTACATTTCAATCCATATCTGAGGATGTGAACTGGGGAATACACTGTTCAATGCAGTCTGTAACCTAGGGCTGGGTGGGATGGTGAAAAAATCTTTTAATATGTTACACCATAATATTTAGTTTGACAAACTACCAGTTTGAGACCTTAAAAATCTTTGGACTATGTAATTTTAGGTATCCACATTCTCAAAAGATTTACATCAACCAATTTTGAAGCTATATATATCTTTTTTCAATAAAATATATGATACTTGTATCATTTTTTTTCTGTCTTTTTCCCCTTGTCTGCATTATCTTTACAGCTGAGCACTGTGTCTGGTGGCAGCGTTGGAAAGAGCAATGCTTTTTTTTTCTAGCAGTGAGAGATATGTGAATATGATTAATTGCTACAGTGACCATCACCAGCCCTCCCTGTAGGCTACTCCATCAAATCAAACTTTATTTAACCCCTGATGAGAGCTGAAGGGAGGGCCGTGCCACACCACAGTGTGAAAGGAGGGGAAACAGTGACAGACAGGACAAGACAAGACAACAGGGAGAAGGACAAACAGGTACTGTAGTTAGTTTAAGATAGTAGTCCAAGTGCTATGCTGATCTAAGTCCATACAGGAAGTATAGGCTGTAAGAAACCAGGGACATTAGAGATGTGGGGTCTTGATAAAAGGGGGTGGACCCATAGGGGTGAGATATTTTCATTGCTTTATCATTTTAAAGCAATGAAAATGCATTTTCAAAGAAGAAGTGTCTATGTAACCCTTTGCAGAATTATACCATTTACATTTGAAGAGGCTGCCAGCTGATTTGAGGCCAACTTTTGCATGGCATATTTCGTGGTGTAACATTTTAAACTTGATGTCAGCTGCTGCACATTTCATAATGTTCAATGGAGCATTCAGGTCATCTTACTGTGAACACCTTTGAACCAGTATGTGATGTACAAAAACATTATGTGCTTCCAAATTTTGGAAGACCTGATTCAATAATTAATGGAGACAGAGACATAATTGAGACAGGGCTTTAAGAAGTATAGACTTCAAGTTGAGGAACAGAGGCTCATCTCAGACCAGCCTTTATTCACAACGTCAAACTAAGTCTTCGCCACCCCATGATTTTATCACTAGTTCACCGCTGTTCCTTCCTTGGTCCACTTTTAATAGATTCTGACCACTTCAGACCGAGAACCCCACAAGATAAGCAGTTTTGGAGATCCTTTGAA
The DNA here is from genome assembly GCA_036419115.1 of Scarus forsteni. Taxonomy (NCBI): domain Eukaryota; kingdom Metazoa; phylum Chordata; class Actinopteri; order Labriformes; family Labridae; genus Scarus; species Scarus forsteni. The sequence goes on along the minus strand of JAZDUH010000130.1, from coordinate 22,013,684 downwards.
CCAGTCATCTAGCCATCACACTTTGGCCTTTGTCAAACTCAATCAAAGCCTCAAACTTGTCCATTTTTTGTTCCTCTAACTTATCGACCTTAAAGTCAAAATGTCCCCTTGCTGCCTAATACATCCCACCCACCAACAGGTGCCAAAATGAAGTGATAATCAGTGACACCCACTTCCCATGTCAGTAGTCATTGTCTTATGCCACTTCTGTGTATATAATAAAATAATAATAATAATATGTAACTTCTCACACATTGAATTGGCAGATACCTGATAAATCTTAATCCTATGCAGCACAGGGTATAGTATCTTAAAAAATTGGGAAATCAGCCTGTGCTTTATTATTCTCAACTCTCGCTGATTGAAGAGTCCCCTCCTATGGGGTAGCTGTGCTTGTGTGTGGTGGGAGAGACAGCCCCAACCACTTCGGTACACATTATTGAGTGAAAGGAGGTCATAGTTTTGTTAAACCACAATTCAAAGGGAAAAAATGAATGTTAAAGATGCATTAAAGATCTTTTGTGTAAAAAAATATGAATACATGAGTCCTACAATGGTTGCATTGTAGTGAAAGTGCAACATCTGCTTTGAAATGTTTTAAACTCAAAAGTTTCGAACCCAAGTGATGACTGCAACCAAACCAGCACAAAGGCCACCTGCGGCCTGTGAACTCCTTTGTTTCGTTAATATTACAGGGTTTCAAGCTTCTGCTGGCTTAGCTGCCTCTAACAATTATGACATCAATGTCTTTTCACCAGTGTTTTTGTTAATTATCACGACATCACTGGGTGACTGCTGAGTAAACTTTCACCACTGCTTTGTGCTATGTTTCTTTTTTCTGCTTTGCAGACAACATACACGTGTCAAATATGAATATGTCTTAACCAAAAGAGCAAACAACGATGACGAGCTGGGCATTTCTGCTAATGGCTCTGCGAAAATAGGCTGTTAATTGAAGCTCACGGCAGGAACAATGTTAGAGGTTGTCTTTGTTATCGCCATGAATGCAGTGCTCTTATTTTATGACTCATTTCTGGGCCCTGATGCATTTGTTTGAGCAGGGCTGCAGAAAGAATTGGAAACCAAGGAGCCATTTTAACACGATATTTGGGTTGGAAAAAAAAAATCTTTTATACTATATATGCCGATCACATAAGGCATATGTTTTGAGCTAAAATGCTAAATTGTACGGGATGTTGAAGAAAATATACCTATAGACTGTTAATAGTTATTGCTCTGTTTTTCTTTAAATGCCAAGTAAGCTGCTGCAATGTAGAAATCAATCACTATCTTGAATGTCCAAATCCAAATATCTTGTGGATCTCTTATTTCAATACACTTTAATGAATATATCCTGGTCTCAGACATCTCCAGAACACATTTTTTTGAAGTTGCAGCCTCACAAATCTACTCAAAAGTATGATTTTGGCATGCCTATAAGCCCTTTCAGTTTAGTCTTGCTCAGAACAGGCTGTTTTTCGTGTAAATCCCATTGAGCTTTGCTTGACCATCAAACTTTACAAGTAGATACAGCTTCAGCTTTCAGTGCTGTGCTATATCAATCAATCTTTGCCAATCATGGCAAGTGTTATCCCAAGACATTTTACAATAGAGCATGTTTAAGCATAACTCTTCATACTCTAATGTCATTTTTGCTGTTTAGACATGTCTTGCCAAGTTCCTTCAACTAGAGCAACCTGTCTCAGGCAATATCTCCATCTGAGGGGCCGTTTACATGACGCCGAAAACGGTCAATTCCGCAAACATTTCGTTGCGTTTTGGCCTTCCGTTTAGATGAGACCATGTTGCGTTTCCACCGAAAACGCAAACTTTTGAAACCACTCCCCAGAGCGGAAAGATTTGAATCCGCTCCTCCATCCGCCTCGTAAACACAGAGCAGAGCGCTTCAGGGGAACGCTGACGCCACCGCATGCGCAGTACTCTTTCACAGGGAGGCTGCGCGCGCATACCAGGAACAACAGCAGCTTCCTCCGTCCACCGAGTAACGTGTGAGCGTCTTACCGTGCTCGGTTTGTTATCCAGAAAAAACTATCCAGACAGATTTGTTGTCCGAACTGATTTGTTGTCCAAAAAAGAAACTCCTGCTTCTCTGTGCGTCTATTCGCCATTGTTGTTTGTGAAAGGTTTTCTTCTTCGTTCGTGTGTTGTAGCAGCGCTGCCTCTCGCAGACCTACACCGCCATCTACTGAACCGGCATGCACACTACAGCGGATTTACAGGGGATTAACTCGTCTCTGAGCGTTGTCATCTAAACGCAGAAGAATTCGAAAACGGAAAGGAAGAATCTTTGCATCTTCAAGTCAGGAGTTTCCATGTAAACGGCCCCTGAGTGAGGTGGTATATACCTCTCATGACATCAGTGGGGGAATTTTTCTAATAGGAGTTTGAGCCCATCATTGAGAGAAAGGATTTTCCTCATGTTGGAGAGATATTTTGCTGAGCCTTAAGGCACGTTTTGTGTTTAAAGTGTAATTTGCATAATCTTTGACCTTTTAGAAAGCACAACATGCTCATCTGGTAATATTATTATAAGTGGCAGACGGAGACAAAAACAGTTTAAATAGATCACTTCATAACTGAGTGTCAAATTCTGCAGATGAAAAATGTCACTTTTTCCCCAGGAACTCATTTCAAAAATGTCAGAAATGACAATGAGAAGCAGAGGGGAAGAAGTTCGATCTGCTGAAATCTGAGACAGGACGATCTTGCTCTTGAGTCAAAATAGCAATATCTGACAATGACTATTGAACTACAGCAGAACAGATCAGAGCACTAAATGGGATTAGGATGGAAAAATTCTGCACAGATCTGCATCTGTTTTCTGCAGATCAAAGCTTCACTCTGACTCGAAATGGCTTTTTGTGGGTGTGCGTAGAGCCTCTCTGCAGTCATTTGGTACAAGCCTTAGTAATTGCTGAGTTCAATACATCTTGTTCTTTATAAATCAAATTAACACATTGATCAGCCAGGAAGCTTTTCTAATAACAACAGCGAATGGGGCTGTAGAGAAAGGTTTCATCAGTCTTTTAAGGTCTGCAGCACTTTCCTCCTGTATTCTTAATGCAAATACGGTTTTGGCCCCTTTAGGAGCAGTTTGTTCTTCTGGATCTCATTTACAAATCTGCATATGTAACTAAAGCAAAATGCAGGCCAAGTTTCCAAAAGAACTCATTACACATTATTGTGTTATATAGTTTTATTCATGAGCAAATTTTCAATTAGGCTAAAGTTCCATTTATTTTCAGCAGATCTCCTCACAGAACGTTTGCAGTTCTTCTTTCTGAATTTTATCCAAGTTATCCAAGTACGAGCCAGGGATCATCCAAGGATCAGAAGTTAAGGGGTTGCCAGTTCCTGAACTTGAGGCATATAGACCTTATTTGAACTGCTTCATCACACTGCTAAATATATTAGAACACAGAATTTGTCAGTACATAATGTATTTGAGACAATAAGGATAGTATTATTAAAAGTAACTGGAATTTTTCACCAAATGTTGCAAGGAAAGCTCATATTTGAACACAGTTAAGACATAAAATATTTCAAAATTAACCTCATTTATTGACAGCAGTCATAATCAGACATAAAAGTACTAAAACAGAACAATAACTTTAAGAATAAAAGTGATAAACTATGTTGAAACATTTGCAAGTGCATGTCTGCTCTGTGACCTTGCACAGTGTTTATATGAGCTCAAAAGTTACCAACTACAAATTCTTACATTATCCAGTGGATAAATAATAAACCCGGGTCTTGCATTGTCAAAATGCATTTGGTCTACAGTTCTAAATCTAAGGGTTTAGGCCCACAGTTTGCTCCTTCTGTGCCTGACATAGCCTGTAGATGCCAGGGATCCCCGTTGTGGAGGTGTTGTGGTGCATAAATCAACTCATGGATGAGATTTTTCAATCTGCTGTTTCGCTCCATGGATTTGGAAAGACATAACAACAGCAGAGGAAACTGAAACCGAACCACATATGAGTGATTTTGGCTTAAGGGATGATTTACTTAATGCACAGGGTTAACTGGATGAACTGGACTCTACTGACAAAGAAATTCTTCAACACAGGATTTAATGGGCTGAATCAATGCACATAGCCATTTGCTCCATTATTAAGAGTTCCACACACTGAGACTTTCTGAAAAGTAAAGAGCTGTGATTTTTTTCTCCCAGTTATACATTCAGTCAACGTAGATTCATGACTCATTTTGACATAAAACACACAATTTTGCAAAATGTAGCTATGCGCCATCAGCATTGTGCCGTGGCCTTGAGCTCGTCCTCCTTGAAGGTGCAGTGCTGCTGGTAGCCCTTACAGCCACTTCACTGACTATTGTCAAGCATTTCACTTGACCTTACTTCAAAAATACAGAAATATGCCTTTAAGCTGAGGTTGTGAGTGCTGCCAGTGTTTCATCACCGTCTTTGAATGAACCAATTAATGTGTCTAGTAAGAGGACTTGCAGACTTACAAAGTATATTTTTAGTTGGGCAGTTGGGCCATAACATGTATGTATATTTATTTGTACTGAATGTGCACACTTTCCATCATGATGATGGAAAAATACAATTAAGACCTTTTCTAAGTTTCCGTCTGCTGGAATATGTGACTCTGATATTTATATTTAAGGGGTGCAGGGGTGTAAGTTTGGGGGGGGGGCTTCAGCACACAGTAAAAAGGCCTGAAATTGTCTATATCCCAACCGTAGATAAATGAATTCCAGCTCGTGGCTTTTGTTTAACCATTTGTCTCAGCTGAGGTGAAATGCAAAATGGCAGCTCACTCTCCCATCAGACAGCAGGAGCCGCTTCAGAATCAATGTCGTGAGGACGCTTCAAACTATTTTGGTTGTGATTGACTGGCGTGTCAGCAGCTGAGCAACCATCAACAGCTGCAGAAAATAACCCCACATGGGGGTTACGGCTGTTTGTTTTATGGTTTTGATTTTTGTGGGTCAGGATGCAGAAGGAACGATACATATAAAGGAATATTTAACAATCTGCCAAAAGTGAATATCTGGGGGAAACATAGTGTTGAAACGGGGACATATTCATCTATTTCAAAGATTCCTCTGGACACCTACTGTGTCACTGAAACTGGAGATGTGCGCTACATTTCAAGTTGGCTGTCTAACACTTCCAACTGTGATAAGATGTGGCATAATTTTTTTGTCTTTCAGAGCACTGAAACGAGTGGGCATTAAAGTTTTGTGATCTGCAGTTAGTCAGAGTGGAGGAAAAAGGGACAGATCTTGTTTTAACCATCAGAAAACTCAGCTCGGATTCTCTTTTTCTTTCACTTTTTGAACTTTTGATTGCTGCAGCAGAACAGGCCCACTCTTCTCTCGGTCTCGGTTCGCTGTACAAGCAATGACACTCTATGTGCCTTAAAACACAAGCTAGAATATGGCTTGTGGTGTCTAAGTCATCACTGCAGCCTCACTATAATATACACCACAGTATATCAAAGGGTAGCTCCGTCGTTACATCCAGCCCATTTGTCAAGGAGTGGACAAATAATTGTGCTTCACACTATTAAAGTAAGAAATGGGAAAGTCATTGTGGATAGAGAGCATAAGAGAGAGATGGATTTGATGGGGGCTGGGAATAACACTCTGACACGAATGAAATTAATCCTCAATATCCACTGCTCCCAATGCACCTCCACAATTGCAGGCTCAGGCTGTCTGGTCCATTCATGAATCATTGGGTCTAGGAGAGACGCGCAGGAGAAAACCACCAGCTCTCATAAATAAAGCAGGAAACCTACTACAGTAGTGCCAATGAGTCATACAGTTCTTCTCTTATTCTGTTTTAAAACAGGGGAAGCATGACAAACTGCTTAAACATGCCTAAAACACCTGACAGGATGTGTTTGGTTTAAAGCTGGGCAATGGGGACGGAAATCACATGTAGGTGTTATTCAAATCTAAAGGGCAGTGCACAATGTAAATGGTAAATACAAAATGGACTTGAGCTTCTATAATGTTTTTCTAGCTGCTCTGACTACTCGTTCGCACCTAGGTATTCACGACCATACAATCACCGGTGGTTCAAGTCTTTGTCATGTTAATCCATGAGTATCAGCAAACACAGTCATGCGCTTAAACACAATTTGATACACCAATGATGCAGCAGTGGTAGCAAAAAAAGGGTTATTTGTCTTGCCCAAGAACTCAAATACATGTGATAGCAACAAGTGGGCATGAGCCCATGACTTTAAACTGATAGTTTTAGTTATCAGTGATAATAGCTGATAATTTAGCAGTTTACCAGACTTAGCCACCAACGTCACACACCTGTCTGTACTTCTTTTTTATTTTTCTGTTTAGTAAAAAAATTTCTCATATGTCCAAAATTATATACCGTATTTTCTGCACTATAAGGCACATTAGATTATAAGGCGCACCTCCAATGATGGGCCCATTTTAAAACTGTTTTCATATATAGGGCGCACCGCATTATAAGGCGCATAGAATAGAAGCTACTGTAGTGGCTGGGTTTGCATTATGCATCCACTAGATGGAGCTGCGCTTAAGTAATTGTCAACAAAACAGTCAGATAAGTCAATCAGTCAAACTTTATTAATAGAATACAAACCAGCATTCTGACAACTCCGTTCACTCCCAAAACAAGTGAGTGCATTCACAATACGGTACCGGTAGCTCTTATTTGCGCCGCCCACGTTGAAAACGGTGTATTTCCAACTCCATTTGTCACAGTTCAAAGCTACATGAACAGCGTTCGAGCCGCACCTCCTTGTTCTTTTGCGGCAGGATCCATAAACACACCTCTGGCACACATAAACAGCTGTTTTATTTTTTTTTCCCAAGGTAACGTCAGTGACGACCATATATAAGGCGCATCTGATTTTAAGGTGCACTGTCGGTTTTTGAGAAAATTAAAGGCTTTTAGGTGCGCCTTATAGTGCGGAAAATACGGTACTTTGTTATGATTCTAATATATATCATAAAGATAATCCCACTCCTTTGGTACCACAACAGTTACAATATCATCCAATAATGGGCTTTTTTTTTCTATTTTTTAGTCTTTGCATATTGCCAACTTAACTTAACCAGTGCAGCTGAATCTACCAGAAATTTAGAGCTTATTTAAAAGCCAGAAAGTGTGCGTTATAATCTAGAAATTAGGGTATGTACTCAACAGTTGATTGCTCACAAAAATGGTAGTCTGGCTACTTATCAAAAAATTGGAAGAATAATGTGTGATACTGGAAAAAATAGTCATTTTTTTAATGTCAAATTTATAGAGACTTTAGTAAATTGCTCATCTACATTGTCAATATTTGAAGTGGTAACACAAATGGAAGACCTTGATCATCAACCACATATTGGGCCAAATAGAAAGGGTACTGCCTGAATTGCATGAAGATGTCCCATCATTTTGTGGTGGTCAGATTCTGTTGTTCAATTTTTTCACCACAGTTTTGTAATCAAAGTATGTATTAGAAGGTCTTATCATTATGCATTTATTACCTGGCTACAAACATATTACTGTTAGTGGTTCTTACAGACGTTAGGCCTTGCATGTTTATTTCTTGATCAGCATCAGTGTACATCACATTACAGTATTTCCATATTGTGTGTATCTTTAAAAAAAATCTAAATCGATTTCCCAGCCCTAGTGTTTTAAAACTTAACCTTCCTATCTCTGCCTCCATCACCCCAGGAGTGGCGTTAGCATGAAGACACACTTTAGTTATCAGAGACTGGCAGTAAAGATTAGGTAAAGAACACACATTTAATTTCCTCTCATTGATTCAGGGTGGTCATCAGGATTTTTGGCTGCAGGGATCGATCAGAGATAGATGATACGAGGTGGTTATCAGTCGCAGAAGACCTTTTTTTATTTGAACAGCATATACGAGATTTCTCTCCAACCCACCAGAGACGCTTCACATCAAAATGTCACTAAAATGCCACCAGGGAAATAGAGCTATTTTTTTCTCATATGCCTCTAATGTCTGAAGGAAGAAAACACAGCTGAATTCCTGGAGTGGCTGTTCATTATCTCCATCAAATAACACTGTTATCAAGGCAGGCCTATCTCATGATCCACGGTGTTTGAATTCCAGCAGCAGTAAATCGGTTTGGATTTAAAATGAGGGAAATGCAGCCTTATTGTCTGTGTAGCCGAAGCTTATATAAGTTGCAGGTATCATACCGTTGGGGCGGTTTTTCCAGCCAGTAGCAGCATGATTTGAAAACTCGTATGGAGCACTTTAGTAGAAGAATGAGATCGGCTTTTTGCCAAGGGGTTATCCTTTGCCTTGGGTTAGTAAATAAATAAATCAAGTGTAAAGGGTGTTTTTTAAATCTATTAGAATGCAAAAGTGTTAAAAAGGTGCAAATTTTAGTTAAACACATTGCAAAGTGTTTTTTCTTTCACTTATGTTTGTCTTTGGGGATCATTATTTGAAGCATCTTACATAACATTCTAGACTCTAATCTGATCAATCATCCTTTGACAACAATATTCCTCCGGGAGCAGATGCCAATTTCCCTGTTACTCAAATGAAGCTGGATGTTAGCAGTAAATGACTTCCAGCCATGTCATTCTTCTTCATTCCCATTACCAGTTGAAGTCTTTTTCATAAATTTTTTGTTGTTTTTGCAAAAACAGAAAAGAATTTGCAGGCATGTTATGGCACTGTTAGACAGGGGCAAAAAGAGGAGGGCAGGAACTCAGCTGTTATTCAGGTGAAAGTCTATATTTTACTTTCCATAAATAAGTTAATCAACAGTGACTTGTGCTGCAAAGAGAAACATGATGGAATAGCGATCAGGAGAATTCTTACTGAAACTGTCGCATCCTATAAACAGAAAGGATGAAGTCTTAACAGTACTTACTTGCCCTGATATAGCTTTTCTGTTTGTTTATTTTTCTTTTGTGAAGAGCTCATTAAAAGGTCTCGGTTCAAAAGTCATGCAATATCGCCTAATGAGGATTTCTCTATTTTCTTGTAAATACATCTTTCAGGCGTTTTATATCTTCATTTACAGAACAGAGAGACAGTGGATAGACTTGTGGAAGGGGGTGAAAAAGAGAGTAGGGGAGGGTATTCTGCAAAGGGCCAGGAATCAAGTCCTGGTTGGTCGAGGCATATTTAGGATCTGCATGGTTGTTTACCACTCAGTCAAATCAGCACCCTAGTTTGGTCTGTTACTAATATAATGTAATGATTATAAGATTAAATAAGAATCTTTTTTGACACTTACATGAAAAGAAATGCTAAAAAGGTCAACACCATCTGCGCTATTTTGCGCTATACCAGCATACTTGAGGTATGTGTGCTAGAGCTGCCACTTTTCCCAAAAATGATGGGTTTATCATTCATAGTCAGTGACATTAGCTTCAGTAGCACCCAATCGTGGGTCCAGTTCAATAGCAGAATGCAAGTCACACAGCAGCTTCACTTTTGCGTACATTAGTGATACGTGCCCTTTAAGGCAATAAGGAAATGCTGGTCATTTGATTTGTGTGCCATTTAATGAAGCCTTGAATTCAAATGTGAATTTTAAAAGGTGCGGCTACATCTAAGGGAGCATGTTTACTGGGACTAATGACCTGGGACCCTTTGAGCTCTGAGTGGTAGCCCTGTGCACATTCAATACCTCAATTGTATACAGTTATTTGGGTTGTTAAGGCTGTTAAGATCTTGCTGTCCATTCCTATGTGTAACATTTTCTCTCAGTAGAACTTCAAAATGTGAAATTTGTCATGTGTTTTCATTTTTAATCTTCAAGGAAATTAACCAGCCTGTTGTGCTCTGCATTTAAATAAAGAATCAGGGTTATAATTTAAATTATAACTAATAAGAAGAAAATAAGTTGGTATAAAAGATAAAATACTTTTAATTTCTGTGTTCACACACTTTCATTAATGGAAAGCAATCATCATTGTATCACTGATTGTACCTCGTAAAATCTTAACTTGGCCTCTAATGAGGCCATGAAGGTGGATAAGAGGGTGAGGGTTCCAATGACAGAAAAAAACTGTGAACCATTAATTTAATCTGTGATTTTTCATTGCCAGTTGGTATAAGTGTGATCAATTGTGACTGACTGACAAATAGTCAAGGGTATACTGTGCCTCTTGCCCACTGACAGCTGAGGCTTCAGCTCTATCAGGATTCCAAATGGGACAATCAGTATAGTAAGTGGATGGTTTAAATTTCCTGTAACAACATAATCATGCAGATTCCTATAAAAATGAGTATAAGATTTGTCCAGCCTTCAAGTCCTCCCTCAAGAGGAGACTAATGCAGTGCTTATACTGCTGAATGTTCATCTATAATGAATCATGATCTTTACTTTCATGCAAATAACTGTTTGTAGAAACAAAAATCACGTCACCTAAGGGAGCCAGTACATTATTAACTCAGATAATGCATTGCCTCTTTTTCTCTCCACATGGACTGTTTCTCCAGCACGATCCAAGTCTGATGAGAGGTCACTTCATCTTATTCTTAGGATGAAAACCAGAACACTTTATGTGATGAAAATCCAGACCCTTGTGCTCCAGTGCTGCTATCGTATAAGAATTTCCTTTAAAAACAGTCAGCAGATCTAATACTATTAAGATTTCCCTTGGCAGGTCAATCAGATCTCATTATTCCAGTGTTTTCAGGACATTAAACACGGCCGCTGCATTGACTTGCAATGCTACACTTATTGTTTTATAAATGCTGATGTGCTCAGTGACATGGTTAAACCTGGCAAGGATTCTAGCTCAGCTGATTTGCAATTTTCTATATTCTCTAAAGCTGCTATGGGGGGCATTTTGAAACTCATTTTCAAACAGCCTGAAGCCTGTTTTTTTTCACTTTCTCTGCAATTATTCAAGTTTTATTTGTAATTTTAATTTTACCACATCTCTTTGTTTTTTCTTTGCTCCGTATTTGCTTGTATTCCTACAAAGCGAAGCCTCACAATTTGCACTAACTATAAAAGGCATCAACGTGACACCATTCTTTTCAGCAAATTTCCCCCCGCTGTTTGTCTGTCACATACAAAAAATACAAAAAACATGAGATGTCAGCTCATGTATGATGTTTTCCCCCTATCCAACTTAATTATTTAATTCCCCCCTGACCGGCTCATGTGGATCTCTGTGCTAAGAAGTCACAGTGATGCAGCTGTGTGGAGCCCTGCCCTTCATACATATGCTATGTTCCGTATATATGCAACAATTTAGGGTGCGAGCTCTTCCTGTTTCTGGGTCAGTCATGTCTTATTGATAATTTCTCACATTAAGGCATAAAACGTTCCTGCTTTTTTGCCTAAATCAATTACAGTTAATTGGTTGTAGACCATTAAGGGCCAATCAGAGTCTCTCTTCCTGTTAGGTTGTAAACTGTAATATGTTTCCTGTCAGTGAAACCTGAGGCATGAGAAAACACCCCTGCTCCTTAAAAAAAAAAATCCCTTCCATATCCATTAATTGCATTCATTACAGCTTAGAGAGTGTTTTCTCTCCAAGGAAACAGAACTATGAATTCATAAACAGCAATACACTTTGAGCCCTCTGCAGGGATAAATATCAATACGAACAAAGTCTTATCCTGAGCTTGGTTTTATTAAAATGCATGTTTTTTATTCCAGTGCAAAGACATGGCTCACTCCACTCTCGGTTTCTTATTTGTGATATTAACTAAAATGCCCATAATGTCACACCAGCCCAATAAAGGCCACAGATTTCAAATTACCTCCGGATTTTCTCAAGAGCATCCTGACGTCTGGAGGTTTCAGCAGCACAACTTGCACATGGCTGGGAGGAGCACGACTTAAGCTCCGGCTGCGATCGGTTTCCTATAATGTTGTGATGTTAATTCCTCTCAGGTAGAGCTGAAAATGTCTCGTAGATGGTGATCAGTATTGACATTTAAGGTTGGTGTTGAATGTTATGAGGGAACAAATATGTTATTCTGGCTTTTAGGAAGCAAATATTGATCCATGTTGACATACAACATGTTTCTGAGCATTTATCCGACAAGTCTTAAGAGTTGAATTCAGGGTTTTCCTATGTAATTGATCATATAAAAGGTCAAAAAACAGAGCACCATTCAGAGTTATTTCAAATATAAAGTTGACTTGACCCTTGTTTCAGTCTTGTTTTGAAAACCAATGCTTTAAGTCGAGTTTTCTAAGAGTTTTTTTGTGCTTGTTAGCAGCAACCACAGGGATTATGACTCCATCGTGTAGACTTTAGGCTTTTTATAAAGAAGAAGTAGAAATAGATAAACAAACAACACAAAGCCACATAAACTTTGACCAACAAAGATCAGGGGTTAAAGCTAAAAGCATATTTTTGTCAGGGTTTTTAATGCAGCTCTGGTGGCCTGGGTTAGTCAGTAAAGTGATTCTTTTTTTATTTCATTTTAATTTCTGTCTTTTGTTTCCATTCAGACAATGAAGGGGAACAGCAGCCACATTCTGTTACAAAACTATTTCTTTATTTTAGTTCAATAAAGAAAGAAAAAAAAGAGAGAAGAATGGCAGCAACAATTACGCAAATAATAGTCATCTAAAATATCCCTTCACAGCAACTATGATTGTTCAAGCTTCAAGACAAAAACTTAAATTTCTGTGTATTGAAAACACACTTAGACAAATCAAACAGATTTGTTTTAATGTTTTACCTGAAGGTCACCTTTTCCAAGATTTCATTGAACACATTATGATGTCACCATACACCTACTTATTTAATAAGCGTAATAATACTCATGCCACTAATTTCAACACATATCAAAATTTGATCTGTTTTTTTTTTTTTTTACCAATGCTGCCATGACCAGCTAAGTGATAAATGCATGAAATGAATAATGATTTGTTTTCTATATAATAAACATTACCCTGACAATTCAGATGGACAGTTCAATATGTTTCATTAATCCATCTGGAAAAGAGTACAAAGAAAGTGTAACGGACAGAAACTCTTAAAAGCAATATGGCAGGCGATTAGACAACCATTCCATCAATTACATTCAATCAAATTAAAGTAAAATGCAAAATGCTAGCCTCTTCATAGAACAAACTAGAAAAAAATTATCTCCATTCAGAAATCTTTTAAGAGTCTTTTTTTATTAATGGAAAAATGCAGTCCAGATACAACTGCTAGTCCAAGTAAGTTCAGTCTATATCAATAATATGCTTAACCTTTCTTTTTTAACAGGCAAGATGGTGTTTTAGTGCATCCCTTTCCATGTTTTTGATGGAGATCTTCTGTCTTTGTCAGAAGTGTCACCTGATGTTAGTGTGACGTGTCCAGGTGACACCTGACAATGAAGGAAGATCTCCATCTAAACACACATTTGTGTCTGTTAAAAAAGAAAGTAAGCACAGCTACAACTGCTAATGAAGCTATTAGCATCTGTGCTCATCTCTGTAGCTTGCTGCTGTTGTCACACTCGTTGCTCCCACGTCTCTTTGCTTTAAATGATGCTGACTAGACCATCCCACTTTTGGTCACTCACCATTGTAGACTGGAGCTCGGCATGATGGATCTGCCTGGTTACAGACATTGAATCAGCCAAAACCCGCTGCTACAAAAGGTTAAAAAAATATGTAACATATGATATACTTTTCCAAACTCTGGCATTTTGTTGGATTGTCATATTGCAGGAATTTCTCCAACCCTGCATGTTACCTCACAGGTACATATAAGTAAGCAGTACAGAGAGGAAAACACAGCATACAGACTAGTTGTACTTACAGCCAAAGATACTGCAATTAACATGTGAGCACAGAACTGTTGCCAGTCCAAAGAAACCTGGTGCATTACTAATATACACACAAACATCATACACATCAAACCTGACCATTCCAACCACCATTTTAATGAGAGACAGTGTGTGCAAGGTGCAGGGAGATGCTGTTCAAGAAAGACGGTATAGCAATAAGAGAAGGAAATAAAAGGCAAAGACCTCTTTTGATCAATTTGATATTGAGAATGAGACTATGAGGCCAATATATGCTGAGTCAGGAAGCCACACCTTTTAGAAATCATATACAAGGGCTAAAACTTTCATGTAATACACTCATTAGGTATAGATTACATTATTAGGTTTTTGCCAGGACAGAATATTGATAAAAAATGTAACATATGTTCCCTCGCTGCAAAGGTTGGTGAACTAAATCACTTGTTGAGGGGTTTAGCTTTTTAAAATCATCTTGAGAAGCATTAGTTTTAAGTAAGTCATGATGATTTTCAGTGAGATGATGGGCAAGATTTTTCACACATTTTTGTGTTAAAATGAAGCACTAACCCATAATTAAGGACACATTTAAAGTTTTTATTATGCTGATCGTACCAAAGGCCAAATAACTGGACAAGATTTCAGGTGCTCCCACACACACAGCTGACATGACCCTTGTTTCAGCCCTGCTCTGCCTCTCTATCTATTTATAAGAGTTGTTTTGTATCTCTTGCCACATACACGGGGTTGTGACTCCACAGTGCAGCAACCATGAGGCTTTTCAATGCACTGATGGACAGGGTCAAATACCATGATCTGTATTTATCAGCGGGATACTGCTCCTGTGCTGTAAATGTGATTTTAAAGCCTCTTTATCCTCTTTTTGAGGATTTGCAGTATAGTACACCACATGTGAATCTCTCTGCACTTAAGCTACACCATCAGCAGCCCAGTAGGCTATCCATAGCACACACAAGCACATCTGCACTCTCTGAGCCTTCTCTCATCTTGTTTTTGTATTTATCGAGGAGCTGTGCTCATTGGATAGTATTCAGAATCATGGAGCAATACAGTAAGTGCCTTAATATCCCTACTATAAGCCTATGAAAGTATTGTCGAGAAAAATATCAGTGCGGCATCTGTCTTTGCTTCCTGGAGCTCCCTCATAAATCACCTGTTCACTCTACAAAAAGATTACACCAGATAGCGCACGCGTTTACAGATAACAGCATGGTGTAGTTTGTATTGGAGTAGGGTAAATATTGAGCTTTAAATTGCCCGGCCTTCTCCTCAAACTTTTACACCTCCTGCCGTGTTTCTGATAGCACAAAGTGAAATAAAGACAGACAGAAAGAGAAGAGGGGCATGATCATTCATTCGATGCCACAAATCTCACGTCGAGTGCATTAGGGTTGATTTCCCATTAATAAATGCTTCCTTTGTGGTTTTGCTTCATTACATGCTAAAAAAATCAAACATCCTGGTTTGGTAATTCATTGAAAGACAACAGCTTAGAGGTCTCTAATCAAAATGTAATCAATATTGTGGTGAAAGCAGCGTAAAATCAAATGGAGATCATATGCAGGAGTGCATTGTGGCTATCAGGCCTCTTATGGTAATCACAAAGCACTCTAATGTTGAAGATATACTAATGAATGTCCATTTTACAAGAGAGATCCAATAGACCACCTGCTCTTTTTATTTGCAGGGCACTCACAGAGCAGGACAGAGGGAACATATTTGAATTGAAAAGGTTAGATTTGAATGCATTTGTTGGCTCATTTTATGCTCATCCAGCAGCGCGTTGTGTTCCCTCAAACGCACACATGGTTAAAAATACCTGCCGATGTCAGGGAAATATGGAAATCTTGCGCGGTAAAGAGTTTGTTGATGAGGGCTCGCCTTTTTGTTTTCTTTGTGTTTCTCTGTTTTTTCTTTTTTTTTTGTTGTTGTTTTTTTTTCATGTCGCTACGCCTCCCTCGCCTCCAAAGCTCTTCAGTGGTGTCATCTCATTGTGGAGATGACTTTCCGACATGACATTATACAAGCACACACAAAAAGCAAAGAAATAAATAAAAAAGGTAATATGTAAGTGAATCTATTTTGGCAGCATGTTCTGTAACCACCCAAGCAGACTTCACAGGGAATAAAGAAAGTGGGGAAGCTGAGGAAGGGGGGTGTGGGTGGGGGGTGCGGCGAGGAATCATGGGGGCTGTCAGAACCGTGTCTGTCTAAGCTTCAGGAATCCAGGAAGCTAATGCTGTTTGATGTATTAAGCATGATGGAGGGGGCAGTCTGTGTGTTCATGCACAGTCTTGCTTGGATTTGGGGACGCTGCGCATGCATGAGTGTGGGGTGTGTGGGTTGGTTGGGTAGTGAAGGGGGGTGGGTTGTCCTTATACCCTGTGTGTTTGTGTGTGTGCGCTCATTGACAAGTGGAAGCTGAAGGAGGATTGATGTTGTTTGATGTATTAATCATGCATATGTGGGATTGAGAGGCTGTGTGATGAGTTGCCGGGGCGCTGATTCTATCTTCAATCAGCGGCTCATTTAGGTCCCTTTGTGTAAATGCTTAACATTGTTTAGCAGAAAATAAGCAGTCTGCTTATAAAACATGTGCTTTCATTCGCAAGTGTGTGTGGCGCCTCAGACAGACAGATGGGGGGGTTGGTAATAGGGATGGGACGATTTTCAGGGTCACATTTAGCAGAGGCTCAGAAAGTCATGATGAAGTTTCTTTCCACAGAAACTAACTCAGTAATAGACAGCACATCCTCATTTTCACATGTACAAGGAACGGGCCGTGTATGACTGTTTCCACCAAACATTCTTGTTCACTTGATGTAGGACAGTCCATAATTACAGGTGTTTCGTGTTTCCTCTATTGAATGAGAAGAAACTGTCTCAAATAACCAAGGGGTGCTGTGCATACCAAGCTGACCAAACCGGTGGAGCTAAAAATGCAAGACTCTTTGTTCAGTGGTCACAGAAATTTCAATCCCCATGCAACAACAGCTAAAATAAAAACACATACTGCTCCATGCTTGCGTAGGTCATGGATTTGGAGTGATTGGGTTATTGCTGTTGCTGTAAAGAATGTCTGCACAAAAATCGTACTTTTGGAAATCCTCCATCATTGTTCTTTGTTTTGTGTTGAGCTTCACTTTAGCCCTCTCCACTATGTCGCACTGCTATGATGCCACGCATTTACATAACTGTCGCGACCCCCTCTTACCAATTCACATAAAGTTATAACCAAGTAATTACTGTACCAACAATTGATTGATTAATTAATTGATAGCCATGCACTTGCTATGTATTGAGGCTCTTGCTTTTGCAAATCAGACCTGTGGCCCATTTGCAGTGTCTTCCCTTACTCCCTACAGTTTTTTTTTTCTTTTTAAGTCTATCCTCTGTCTCTTACCTGACATGACAGATGGACAGTTTCATGCTATATATCCGCCACAAAAATATTTAACTCGTTCACATCTGGGAAAGATCTGTTTGAAAATGTTTTCAGTGGTGAACATTCTAAAACAACAGCAACTTGTGATTGGACAATCATTCTGCTCATCACACTCATCACAGACCAATCCATATCAAGCCACAGTTTGACATAGCAGCTCAACCCTGTTTTAGCTGTTAGGTTAAACTACGTTTCAGTCCTTAGACTAACATCTTAAATTCAATTAAACAACACAGATGTATTATTTACTTTTTAGATGTGACATGAACCTCATCAAATGGCCCTTTACCACTACCACGCCTTGGCCATGCTCTACTCGGCCCTACTCGATTTGCAATGTGTTTCCACGAGCCTGGTACCTCCTAAAACAAGCTAGTTTAAGTACCTACTCCGCTCTGGTTCCAAGCGAGCTGAGTCAATACTAAAAGATGATATCACCGACTGCCACCTACTTGTTGGTCACACAATGTTGACATCGATGAGTCATGAGCACGACGACCTAGCATGCTAGCAGTAGCTACCATTAGCTTACCCTCATACGTCTTTTCTTTGCAGCTCAATTGCTCTCGTCCTCAGCTTCGTTCTGTTGTATAGCTTCCAAAACTCTCCTGTGCTTCTCAAGGGGTATTTCTTCTTGCCACCTGCAGCCTTCTTCTGCTATCGTTTTTTACTCGGTTTGTGACAAAAAAGCCACAGATTGTTGTGTCGCGCTCAAAATGACGTCACCGCAGTGCTGCTCAGCTGTTTACAGCAACACTGCACCCCATTGGGCAGGGGATTGGGGCTAATGGAAAAGCAGCACAAGGCGAGTAGTGTAGAGCCGCGTAGAGTCGAGTCGAGAAGAGTAGGGCTAATGGAAAAGGGCCAAAGACAATCCCCACCAAATTCTCAGTAAACTTCTGAGGATAGAGCATATCGCCACTGAGTAACCATGAAGACCATAGACTAACGAACAATTTCCATTGCAGACTTTTGTGTTCTCTCCCACTTTCCTAGCAGTGATCCCTGGGCAGAAGAAGAGCAAAACATGATTTTCTGTCAGAAAAGCTTTAAGTGAAGTTCTTTGCTCCTCTTTAAAAGGAAAAATTCTGTCGATTTCTCGTCAAAACTCCAGATATTGGCACATCCACCGCTTCAGACAACTTCAGAGGCCGTCATTGCTTTCAACCATGCAGTCACTTCCAGTTGTCGTCATGTCTGCAGCTCCTGCCTCTCTTCCCTGATTGGGCCATCTAGCATTTAGCCAGTGAAGTTGTTGGACAATGAAAGTTGGCCAGACAGACATGCAGGACTTCAGACAATGAATCAGGCCAGTCCGTCTGTTCTGCAAGGCTACACTGTCTCTCCGTTACCCATTAAGGGAAAAGTCCAGGAAAACATCAATAGAGTGGTGCAGAAATTAGTTGAAGAAATGTGGACTTGATTTAGCATTATCACTCCCCAGTTCCCAAAAGACAAAAATATGTAAGGGATTTAAAAATACTCTTTTGGGGTAAAAACTTGAAATATGATTCATGAACAAATGCAAATAGGATTATGAGGTTTAACTTTACATGATAAAATGTATTTGACAATGTACTGCCTCAGGTTTTATCAGAAATTTTAGAACATTATTTGTTTTTTAAGAACTGTTGCTACTGAAATGCTAACAAAGACTAGAACATTAGCTCAGCTTTTGTTGTCAGCGATTACCTTTAAACTAAAAATATCCCAAGAGTTGTGTTTGTTGGTCAAGATTAGCACAAATAACAGAACATCTAGACTTGATTTTTTTTATTGTTTGTCAGAGACCCTATTATCAGAATGATCAAAATATACAATAAAAAATTACAACCTCCAAGTTAACCTACAAAATACATCATCCCTGCAGCACTCTGAGACTAAAGTCATACATAATTATTTTGATTATCTTTAACCAAAGTTATCATGTGACTTCAAATGTGGCATTTACTGTTACCCTATCCCTAGTCGGTGGGAAACAAGTTATCTTTTATCATATTTATACATATTAGCAGCATTGTATCTGATGAAAACCTCCCCTCTTTTTGGTTTGATATTCATCAAGCGGCTGTATATGGCCAAACATGCAGAGGAAATATATTTCCAAACCGCAGCCCTGCGTATGAGCTGATCAATAATTCAGAGGAAAAAAGGTATGACACTGATCTATATGCTATCATGATTTATCAGCATCATGTCCACCCTCATGATATTTCATAGATTCCAGCTGAAGGCGAATGAATAACTGCATCCATTATGACGGCCCATTTCTAAACTACACAGTTAATTAGTTGTGCTTATTTTGTGCTCAGTCAGCCATCCATATTCAGCTAGCAGACACTGCTCTTTGTGCTATTAAGCTGCTGCATATTATTCTCCTTTTTTTCCAATTCACTTAGCCCACCTTAGCTATTGAAATCTTGTCCAAGAGGCCCTCCTTCTGTCTAAAATGTAATCCATGTTGCTCTTGGATTACAAATGTATTTCATTTGACACTTAAATTCACTGCAGAGCTCGAGTTTGGTTGCCAGGCAACTCTGTTAAGGTGCACACAAAGGATCATTATAGATTTCTAGGGTGCAACTGTTAACTTGTACTTCTTTTAAAAGAGATATTGTGTTGGTCTGCATCCAGATAAGGCTCCAGTTTAGTCTGCTTTCCATTGCATCCTGTATCTCCATCCCTCATGCGTGCCCCTCAGTATAAAGCTGTCAATTTTTTAGTCAGCTAAACATGCCGTCTTTGACAAGATGATTCCTGCAAGTAAATTTACCAACTCAGAGCTTCAGCCTCGCCGCAGAAGTATGAGAGAATGGAGTCGAGTGCCTCTTCTTATGTATCTATCAGACATATGTTACTAAGTGGAGATGACAGCATGGCCCACAGTATTTAAATGGTTCATGGTGCTCGTACTGTGATGGCTCAGATATGACATGATGAGCCATAAATATGTCAGATATGACTCAAATGAGCTCTGAAAGGATATGGCAATGGAGTATTCAGACTAGATATTTTGCTTTGGGGCCCTGTCGAGAGCTCATTGTGGAGCACTCCACCAAAACCCCATCAGTAGATTAATCAAATCTGTCATCAATATCATACCAGATCTGTATCAAAAGTGTTTAGTGCACTCCGTGTAAGTATTACAAAGGCTGGAGACTTACAAACAAAATCTGTGCACAACAACTATGATAATTGTATGAATGCAGTTAGAGGAGAAACAAACTTGGAATCAAAGTAGGAGCAGAGCACTATGAAAGCTGCTGTGAAGAGGTTTTGTCTACTTATGAAACAGAGTGAAATTAATACTGATGCCTCACCATGACCCACAAAAAATCCCACAACACTGTGAGCAAGCAGGCTGATGATTTTTTTTTTTATTATAATAGACCCATATTTTGCTTCTTTCTATCAAGTTCACACTGCTCCCAGATGGCTGCAGAGCATTTTTTTTAAATTATTGTCTGATAATTAACTCAGAGATTGTATTTTTCTGTTTCCATAAACTCTCTGTTTCAGACCTGCTCATAGCAGACTGTTTCTGTGTAAGTCTTCATTTGCTTTGTCATATTTACATTTTTCGAGAAGCTTACAGTGATCGCAGATGTCCCCAGAATATGTCTGTTTCAAAGCTTCTTGCCTGAAAATAGTTAATAAATAAGCATGCCCATAAGTCCCTCTGTTTCAGCCTTAGACAGAACAAATAAATAGTGTAAGTCTTCATTAGATTTGTCAATTTTCACTTCTTTGGATAAAGTTTACGATAGTTCCAGATCCCCCCAAAGCATGTCCTTTTTAAAGTTTTTGCCAACAATAACTATTAATTGGCATGCACACAAACTCATTGGTTTCACCCCTGCTCAAAACAGAGAGTTTTAAGTTTAAATCCTGAACAGTTGTGTCATAGTCTGCTTCTTTTCAACAAATTTACACTGGTTCCAGATGTCCAAAAAATGTCTGATTTTACGCTTCTTGTCTTATTTTTCATATTGCAGGTGTCCCCAATTTTTCTTAAAATCCATATAGAAATGCTTATAAACACATCTCATTCAGCCCTACACAGAAAGGGCTGTTAAAGTGTAAAAACTCACCAGCTGTTATATGTAATTTACTTTTTATTCAGCAACTTTACACTGGTCTCAGGTCTATTTTATTCTTGTCTGATCTTATTTTATTTACTCTGACATAAGATCTAGATATACCATTGGGATTATCTGCAGCCCCGCACAGAGCAGGCTGTTCTAAGTGTAAATCCTCCATAGCTTTGTCATATATCACTTCTTTCTAATCCATTTTCACTGGTCTCAGATGTCCACAGAACACATTGTTTAGTGACTTTCCTGAAAATCCAATAAAAAGGGTGTTTTTCATCTTGCAGACACTGTGCTCTCATGTTTACTATAGCTGAAAAGACCTACCAAGGCATGTTTCTTCCTTTGTCGAAGCAAATAGCCAGACAAAAACTAGTTGGGGAGTGTCTCCTATCTGGCAAATATGGTTTCCCCTCTAATGACAATGCTGAGGAACATTTATTCAGTTTATTTACACATTTTCGGAAAGGTGAAGCAAGTGTTGCGACACTTGAAACCTGGGTATAGATGTGAGTACACTTTACATTGAAGGTCAGCCAGGTCTATACATTTGATTAGAAACAGTTTGAGAGTACTTGAGTAGGGGATGTGAATGTTATCATGCTCATGTAAAAGGCACTGATCCGCATGCAGAGATGCAAAAGGCAAAACATCCCCTTTATTTCACACACTTTAGTAACTGCACAGTATGGCCTCACTTCTTCATTTGATCTGGACAGTCAATGCTGAAGTGGCAGAAGGCTTACTGTGGGCCTGTCAACAATAGCAAAAAAAATCCACAGTAGAAGAACAGTATGTGACTGCATATGGTTGCTCTTCTTTCTCATTTCTGAGGACTTGTGCATCTACTACGTGCATACAGCCATCCAGTGCATCTACATGTGTACAAATGCAGTATTGTCAGGGAAGGGAACTATGAAGCTTGGCATTTTAACACCCTAAATTCAGTAATTAAAATGCATATCCAACAAGTGACATTAGGAGAGTGGATCAACATGGAGGCAGAGAACTTGTATTCAGTGGGTCCTGAGTCACAGTCAAACAGAACCTGATACCAGAGTTGCACACATCGGTCCTGGATCTATCAGTTAAGCGTGCCCATGCCTCATATTTAGAGTATGGTAACACTTCCAGTCCTTTTCAAAGTTAAAATCTGCTGCCGTTTTCCTTTATGAGACAACTTCCATTTTCACATTGTGCTTTTTTATGGGTTTTTTTTTCAGCTGTGAAGTACTAAGCAACTCGCAAAGTCTCTGCTCTTTCCAGCTAAATGTACTGTTATCTGCCCTTTTTCCTCTCTCTCCCCTCCGTGTCTGTCTGTACTCTGTATGCTGTTGTTATTTCAAATATAAAATTGTGAGCAATGAATGTCGGCTTGTTCACTTTAAAAGATGTGAACTCTGAGCTCATTTAATGTGTAAGCTTGCAAAGCACAGCACATAAAAACACAATCACATCTGCACTTTCCTTCTCATAGAGTCTGGCCTGAGTTTTTTTGTGTTTTTTGCTGTTATGACTTTTCCCCCTTACTAGTATATTGAATACATGATGCTACTGCTTTTTAAAATATACCACTTGAATTCTGTCATCACATCGTGTGATCAGTGTGTGTGGAGCTTTTGGTGATGGGGTGTATAAAGCAGCAATCAGAAACAAACACACCATCGGTACTGAAACCATACACAACATCTGAGTGATATAACATTGAGTAAAACTACTTTTTATACTGAATGAAACAAAAAATCAATTCAACAGTGTAAAGCAAGGTTTGAAAATGCCTGCACTGTGAGTGTCCACAGCAGACTACAGTTGAAATATATATAGCCTTATATTTTCTTCTTTTTTAATAAAGTGAGCCAGTCAAAAAATCTATTGTTAATGTTACACAAACCCAGTAAAGAGCAGCTAACAACTAAAATGATCACTCCATTGCTGAAGTGAGTTGAAGTTTGTGAAATCAACATAGGACGCATCAATATAGGATGCATTACAGTAATCAGGCTGCCCTTAAATAAATTATCTTTTCAGTGTATTTGTCTATTTTAAAGTAGTTGATCTTAAGCTTTGTTTCTGGAGTGGAAGAATATTTATTATTTTATCATGTTGTGTTGCTTAGATCTAAATTAAAAATTAAACAAAGCCTTGTCATGTAAGATTTAACCTTGGTTCACATTTCCTTGGACTATTAAAGAGCACTTCATTTCCCTCCTTTAGCTTCAAGGAAAGTATTGTTCAACTTAGAAATTGGCAGTAAATTATATAAATTAGAGCTTTGGCATCACGGAGTTTACTGTGATGTACAACTAGTTGTCAGGACATATTGTTCTCTGTTATTATGATGATGTAAAACATAGAATGAGGCATGTACTCTGCCTTTAATTCTTTTATTTTTGGTTTAGTATGATTGAGAAAATGGTAACATATGGCTGAATGTCATCTGCATAAGAGAGGCATCGCATTGTGCTCTGTAGTGCTGCTGTTAAAGTGCAGCATGTAGCATAGATAAATAGACTTAGGTCAAATTGACTTTTGTTGGACATTCCCTCTGTCTTTGTTTCCCTCCATACTAAAGGTGCAGTTCAGTGCTAACTGCATAGCAAGAAGTATACACAGAGCTCTGTAATACCATTGTCAAATGGAGCATAAAGGATAAGTAAATGGAACAAGGTATATATTTGCCTGAAATCTTTGAGCTCAAGTGTCATGGGACAAACTGTAAGTACAGATTGATGTCCCTTGTCAAAGATAACTAAACATTTGATTTGTTATTATGTTGTCAAGTTTCAACATACAATACATAATAGATAGAGGGGCTTAAGCATGTACGTCTTTTTTAGCTCTTACCATGGATTAAACTGCGACGCACATCTTATTACGATCTGTGAAAGAGAAAATTCATACCGTGCTCTTTTACAATGTGAAAGGGGCAGCAAGTCTATTTTTTGGATTGTAGTTGCAGTGCTTGTGTTTCTCCTTAAGCTCATTAGATAACTGTTTTGAATGTCATATTCATAATAATGAAATGCACATTGTGCTCTAATTCATGTGAAGATATAGGATAGATAAAAAAAACAGGCATATATTTCCACCCATTCCTTTTTTGAAGTGTGTTTTATAAAGTAAATTGTAATGTTTATCTGAATGTCATCTGCACAACAGTAAACAAACATAATGCCTTTAATAATATTAAGTTGCATGTTTGGAAAAATGCACCAAGGCATGTTTTGCATTGATTACTTTCTTAGCTGAAGCATTATAGGATAAATGACAATTTGCATTTCAATGTCCAAGGCACATCAGGAAATATACAGAATGCTGAGATTTCAATGGCTGTCAAAAGGAGCTTGTAAGATGTACGGAAGTGACTAAGGCATGTTTTTACAGTATGTTTCCTGTTTTGGCCTTTTTCAGAGTAAACTGCAAAGGATGTCAGAATGTCATTCGCAAAACTTAGAATTTACTTTGTGGTCTATACAAAATGTTAGATGGTGTATAGCAGGGTGCTGATTTGACAGAGTAATAAGCAACCAGGCACAACCCTTCTGCCAGACAGCATTCAAATCCAGCCTGTGGCTAGCTTCAAGAATGTCCACCCCTAATCTGTCACCTCCTTTCACAAGCCTATCCAATGCCTTGCACTACTATCGGTAAAGTCACAAATTGCCCAAAAAATATTTCCAAAAGAAAAAAAAAGATGGGGTGATGCAAAAAGGCATGCATTTTGCATTTTTTAAGCGTCAGAATCAAGAGTTGAACCATAATGTAAGGAAAAATAGGAGCTTGATGCTAGGTAGTAAACCTTGTACATATGCTAAGGCATGTATACATTTTCTTTTTCTTTTACCTCTAGGTTCATAGGTAATTGTGACATACAACAGAACAACTGAAAATACAATAATCTTAACAATGTCCTGTGGCATGTTATGAAGAAGCAGCATATTAAATTTTCAGAAGCTTGATTTTTGCATTATATGGTTACTCTTAGCCTAAATATCGGGGGAAACTGTGGTCTACAACTGAATTTAATCTACAAAATGCTCATTGTGCTTAATAGTGTTGTTCAGTGGCTGCATATATAGTTCGAGGGGTAAGGAATGTATTTTGCTAATATTTACGAAAAAAATTGTCAGTATGAGAATTCTCAGATTTTGGTCGAGTCTGTCTGCTTGAGTGTCCTAAAAGCTCACTTTTTGCTGGCAAACATTGTTTTTAAAAGCGCAAAAACTGCATTTAGCAATGATGAAAACAGTCCTTAAAATAGTAAATTGCTATGTTCTGTCCTTGTTAATGGTGCATGTTTTTTCTGCCTGTAAGTCCATGTTTTTAACCCTGCAGGAACACCACTGCTCAGTTGTAGTCCACTTTTGCAGGAAGGTTAAAAGCAGGACACTGGGAGGCTAAAGTGTTAGGGTGATTTGAGGTGGGATCTAGGAACAAGAACCGCTGTAGGATTGCACGTGGATGTCTTGAAAATGTGCGCTGAGGCGGGGAGCTGGACCCAATACTTGTGTGCAGGTTTGTTTGTGCGGCTATTGAGATGCAGTAGGTGGATTACAGAGCTCCTCTCACAAAAACACGCTAACTCTGAAAGGCCTCAACACACAGAGCGGCTCACTCAAACCGAGTAATCTCTTCATCTGATGATTTTTGATATGTTGTTTTTCTGCCTCGTTTCACTGCGCCAGGGCTCTCCTCAATCCTTTGGGTCTGCAGAAAGATCAATGCTGAGAACACATCCTGCTTCGGGAGTGACTGGGTGCTTGTAACCACGAGATGAAAAAGGTCACTATGAATCTAATTAGGCGTGATTTTTCACTTTCATGATGAGATGGCGGAACATGGGGGCCCCCCTGTCCGGATGCATCGAAAGGATTACTTTGAGGGCAAGAATGAGATGCAGACACACTTCCAAAAAATCGTCTGGCTCTCCAAATGTATTGCCAATCGGGACATCTCGGATACAGGGTAACAAATCAAGACAAGCGCAACCATGAGAGGCGCTATTTATAGAAACGCATACATGTGCATGCACACGCGCACATACTGAATAGCACTCCTCTGTGCACATACTGAAGGATGGCAAGGAGGAGGAAAAAAACTTTTAAGTCTGGTTGAAGGCTTTTTTATCCCCCTCCCCAATCCAATTATGTTCCAGTTCAAACAAATGGAGGTATATGCATGCTTCTCAGCCAGATGCTGCAGCAATAGAGATATTAACTCTGAAGATGGAAGTTTGAGAGGCAATAAGGTACCCAGCAGGGAGTGGATATTGAGGATTAATTTCTCTCATGTCTTGATTCTTTGCTTCCTTTACTCATCAGCCCATCTTGGTCTCTGAATATCTTTGCCTTGTGACTTATTAACCCTTCAATTTCACACTGACAGTATCAGAAATGCTGAAGCTTTTTTAAGTTGTCAATCAGCTCAGTTTTGATCTATGCAGGGTACAAATACAGATAAGGACAAAGCATCCTCTTTTACACGCTGTGTTCATTTTGTAGGAATTGCAAATGCGGTCTTCTGGCTGTTGCTTTGGGGCAAGTGTTGAAAGGGCTTGCTAACACTTAAAAATAGTCCAGAAACACAAAAACAAGGAATTGTTTGAGGCAGAAGGTGAGAGCGGTTGGAAATTAGTGAAATACGTGTAGCTTTACTTCACCTCGACACAAGGACATGCAGCCATATCAGACAAAGATCGGACAAAAACATCAAGTTAGACAGCAATGAGGAAAAGTGTCGAGGTCTGTTCACATGAAAACGTGGGCATTGATTCTTATTACTGTTAAATGCTCATATATTTTCATGCGTAGAAGGTGCAAACATAGGGTTCACCACCTTCTTCACAGTTACATATTTCAAAGGTGCCTGCAGAGCCATATGTGTATAGACGATACCACCGAATGTCCAATGTGAGAGTGTGCATATACTCAGGGTTGGATTTGAAGCGACCTGTCGCAATGAGAGGAAGCTTATTTTGGCACTCAGTAGTTATGACCAGGCATCACCAAATGCTGGACTTCGGTCCAGAATCGGACAGATTGTTCCATTCAGCCTGTGACCAATCACTAAAAACTCTGCGAGAATTGATTTTAATGAAAAAAAAAATCTGATGGTCATGGCTATAGACAAAGGGCGCTGCTATTCCAGTTAACACTAGAACCACTATGGCGATATGACAGTCTGATCACAACCCTGTTATGCTATGAGTTTTCCTAAAAACATATTCTGGATGTTTTCTGAAGCCTACAAGATTGGCTAAAGAAGCACCAAAAATTTCTGAGCATTTATTCCTCTAGCCGCTGCTGCCGTCACACAGATGGCTGAGGAATGAGACATAATGATACATAGCAGAAATGATTTTCCAGCTGCTATTGAACTTGCAGCATAAGCTGCAGCTAACAGGAGGCAGTGCCAAATAAACAGCCAGTGCAAAAAAAATGAGACTCTTATCACCTGCAAGGATTGCCACAGACCTGTGTGTGGGGAATCCTTAATTCCATTATCAGGTTCATTTGCTGTTTATTTACAAATTGAGTTGATAACACCTATTCTTCTGTTACGTTTTAATGCAATAGTATTGTGGAAAATCAGTAACAGATGACAGATTATTGTACTTTTAAGTGTACTGTGTTCTGAAGATGTTGACTTTTTTCCTTGAAGTGTAGGCCTTTGGGTTTATTTAGACTGGGACCTCTTTAATTTAACAAGAAAAAAGAGAAACATGTTAAGTCAATGCTCTGTATGCACTTTTTTTCCTAAAAAGAGAACTTTTATTTTGTTGTATTCTGAAAATGTTGATTTTTTAATGTAAAGTGTAGGCCTTCAATCTTCAGCCTGGGACCTCTTTAACTTTAGGGAAAATAAGGTTGTTCAACTGTGTTTGCACTTTTTCATTTATTGCATTCTGAGGTTTTCATTTTCTCTCATCTGAAATATTTTTGGTGCATTCCATAGCATTAGTCTGATAGTGGAGGGAGATACGGTGGACAGGCTAATGCAAGTGGTTGAGAGAGTGGAGGCACATTTGACAAATGGGCCTCAGTCTGGAGTCAGACCAGACCCAGCTTTAGGGTTTATGTGTCATGACTGGTTGCCAAACCAGCAGCCCAGACAGGCTGTACACAAAATGTGTGCACAGAGCTCAGTCTGCTGATGCCCGACCTCAAACTTTTTTTTTTTTTAAGTTTTGTCAACTTAAGCTAAGAAAAGTTCATCTTTACATCAAACACCAACTTAATGAAGACAGTTAAGATAAATGCTTTATTGGAGAAAAAAAGAAAAAAGAAAATGTGATTTCAACTGAAAAATTTATTTATTGCCAGCAATTTCAGGTTTTTATTATTACAGTGTGGGACGAAACATGGGTCAGTGTAGCAAAGCCACCAATCACGAAAAGACAGCATGATTTCTAAAGTACTTCATTAAGACATACAATGGCAGGACTGCATGTCTGCATTCTAGCACTTAAAGTAAGCAGACATATTTAAGCTGTTAATGCTGTTTTACGTTGAAATTTAAAATATAAATACATATCACCTAGCAAGTAGACTAACCATGCTTTATTTCCTCCAGTGTGATGTTAATGTAATTCATATAAAATGATAAATAAGATCTATCTTTGCCTAAATTTTGAATATACTTTGGCAGTGTAAGTCAGGCTTCATGCAACAATATGGTAGATGTTTTACCCAGCATACCCCTTTCGTCAATTGCAATATTTGTGGCATATCATGATCAACTACCATTCCTACCATCCTCAAGTGTGTCGTCAATACAACTATTTCCTGAAAACTGCTCAGTTTTTCAAGTGTAGCATGACACTATTCATATCTTGTTAAAAAAAATTACAATTTATTTCTTAAAGTCCCTTTGACATCATTATTGGCAAAAAAATGAATAAAACATCCAGCTTGCTATTTAAGCACACAGCATTGCTGAAATCTCCCATCATTGTTCATATATATTTGTGTCTCAGGTGTGACGAAATATCACTGTGGGGTTGAAACTCACAGCCTTGGATACCTTGGATATCACAAAGATTTGCTTAAATGATTGGACTTTCAGTTGACTTGCTTTTGTAAATGAACAGAAGTGGCAGTAGGATGTACAGTTAAGAAAGCTAGAGCCTTTTTAGATGTTGTGAAACATGTTGCCTAAAGTCTGGGGTGCATGGCCAATTGGGTGTTGGTGTGTAATTTCTATTCTAAGGAAGCGTGTTCTGAGTGCAAACCCAGACATAGGGCACATACCGGAAGAATTATGTGCCTTATTACACTTGGGTGCATTTTGGGTGTAACATACATTAAACCAATCAGAGGTTTGGTTGTTTAGTCAGAACATTGGATGGACTATTTATTTCCTCTCCATTTATTGTGCCTCTACACTCAAAGAACACACACAAAACACTGTATGGTACTGTCTAATTAATCACCGTGGGCACACAGCGTATAAATGACATCTGCGTCAGGACTAGATAAGAGATTAAACCTGCACTGCATGCCAAAACACTTGGCACTGGTCATAAAATAGAACCCTTAAAATACTTGACATATCACCACTCACAGTGTTCTATCTGTGTGAACTTGATGAAACCTTGTTCCATCAAGTTCCTGGTCCTTGCTGACATGACCACATGGGTAAAGTGTAAATAGACCCATGGACAACTATTATGGTGTGGTGACTGTGTACCTTAGGCTCAGCGCTTAGAAACAGTCAATACTGAGTGGCTACACAGATTTAAAGCAAGAACTCTCAAGCTTACAAACAAAGAACACAATGTACAGTGCAAATAACGGTAATATGTGTCAGACAGGGCCATGAACTGATGCTGAAAGAACTGTGCTCTCTCAGGTAAAAAGTTAGATTTTTTTTTTTTCAGCAGCAGACATGCAAACTGTCTGAATGAAACTGATCTTTTGACCTCTTTTCTTTGTACAGTTTTCACAGTATGAAGTCGATCCATTGAGCTCACTCTCTCTTATGCCTCTCGATGAAGGAAAGCCTCTAAACTTCTCTTGCCTTTAATTCAGTTTTGTTTAGGAGCACAGCTGCAGGAGATTGAATTGGAAACTTGCCCTTGGGACATTATGTAGATAAAAAATATAGTTGCAATTGGCCATTACAGGGCTCTGAACTCATAGGCCAAACACACACAGATATAGCAATTTGCAAATCTGCCAAAGCGTCTGCTCTAAAACATTATGGAGCATGACCAGATGTGATCTGACAAACTGTGGGTCCATTTCCAGACATTTATGTAGAAACTGATTTTTCTTGTTTCTGGCATTGAAAATTAAAAAACTCCACTTCAAAACTCAAAGGCCAGATGCTAGTGGCGTTAGATCATCTTAGTTTGGCCAACATTTTTTTTCCTTTCCTTTACATGCACAGTAATGGAGGCCAGATTAGGATAGATCACATATCATAGTCCTGGTTGGAGCTGGCTTCTATCAGAGCCAATGATATCTGCTCTGCACTCTCCCTCATTTAAAGCAGTGAACTCTGCACCAGCGCAGCGCTGACTGTTCCTCAGCAGAGGAGCTGCACAAAGGAGGGAAGCTGTGTTCGAGTTTCTGAGGTGCACAGTCACTCGGTGCAGATTCATGCCACCCAAAATATCCTGCTGAGGTCATAGGAAGTCAGGTTTTAAGTTGAAACTAAATATCTGGAGGAATTAAAATCATTGTCACTATGCTTTCCATGTGGTATGATGTGGATCCATAGTAATGTAAGCAGACAATAATTCTCACAGCTACATAATACAGAAATAACTTGTGCTGTCTTTGTAGTGTTTTTGTTCTGCAGGCAGTTTGCAGGTTGCTCCGTGACAATGAAGCTTGGTAGGAGTGCATTTCAGTGTATGTATAAAACAAGACACCATTAAAGCAGGTGAAGCTATAAACAGACACTAAGACCTTTATGCATTAAAATTGTACTGCAGCTTATGAGTTTATACAGGTAAAGCATTACATCCTTAACTTTAATCATAACCCTTAATCACTACACTTTGCCAGTTTATATTCTGCTGTACATTTTGGAATTGTCAAGTTTATACCCTTTAGGGGGTTGTCAAGTTTATACCACTAGGTATAGTAGAGGCTTACCTACCTACAACTCAGGGTTTAAGTCAGAAAGCTATAGGCTACCTGGTATACTGGGTAGTTTGGGTGGGTTGAGACTTTAACCCTTGCTACATTTTGGGCTTGTCCAGCTTTTATGGGTTTGGTAATAAATTATACTCTTACGCATAGTTTGGGCTAGTTGAATTGTACCTCAGGTTATTGTTTGGGCTCCCCAGTTCATACCTTGAGATGCTCTTTAGGCTAACAAAGTCCTGATGTTATATTTTGGGCAAGTCCTGTTTCTATTCTTGTATTTATTTTAGGCTGTCCATTTTACACTCTAGGACTGGGTACTTCCAGAAAAAATAAAGCATGTCAGTGTCAACTGTCCATCACTATCAGAGCAGGTGAATAGCACTCATCTGCTGCCCTACTAAGGTCGCTTGGCTATGGTGCACCTGAAGTGTCAAACCAAAGGAATTAAAAGGTAACTGTAAAAGTTTAGATTTGGCATAATTTAACAGAAAGAAGAAACCTGGAAATCATAAAAAATAGGCTTTGAAAAAGTTTGCTTAATTAGTGTAATTGGAACAAACTTTAGAAAAGACGACATGGTCAGGTGAAGATAGGCTTTAGTAGTTTTAAGGGTTGGTTGTTTTATGAGGTTGCAAAATCACTGTGAGAATTAAAATAAAAATGAAATTCATACTTTTTAACTACATGAAAATATCCTATTCAGCCTACTGAGTTCAGAATGAAACTCTCACAGGGCTGGTTTTCGAGGGGAAGAGACTCTAATCTGGCCTTGGGGGTATGTGAATTAGCTCAGACTGTTTTCGACCCCAGGGTATGACTAGATATGCACATAATGTTAAAAAAGTAAGCCCACTTTATCCCTCCACATATTCATAGGAGTCTGTATGATTTGGAGGTTACACTAGTTTATGGAAGTATGATCTTATGCCACTTTACGACACTGTGCATTGTTGAAACTGGGCATCATCTTTCTTTTGTTTTGCTGTTGACATTTTTGTAAACAGGAGACACCTTTATGATTCTTTTCACTTATTGATACTTGTCACTTCCTGAGTCCTACATGGTGCTAGGAAATATCCAACAGTCATGTGTTATGCCATTCTTCATCTGGAATAAAACATTGTAGTCATTTAAATGTAATACAAAGCAAAGGATGCTCTTAACAGAGGATTAAGTGCCTTTTACCAATGTTGGTCCTATGACAATGACTGAAATTCAATGTTCACGTGTTCAGGTTGGGACTCTTATAAAACATTAACTTCGGCATGGGCAGATGGAACACAATATATTGTTATAAAAACATCCATTTGGGGAAAAAAATCATTGTCATCCTGCCATGACAACATTTATTCATTTTAAATTGTCATGGTTTTTATAGCCAGAGGAACAAAATCCAAGAGGATTAAAGGAAACACTCAGGAAGTGTTTATTTAAGAAGGACTCATTTGACAGAAAATGCATCAAATATTAAGGGAAAACATTTCTGTTTGTGCTTGCATGGGCGAGAAGGCAGCCTATAGCTGCAACAGCTATGGCAATTTTTTTGGGGAACACTGAACCTTTCAAAACCATACCTGGAACTTGACTGGCCATCCATTCTGTCAATCACATACATTTCAAGCCAACCAGATGTTGAAGTAGGCACGCTCTGCTAAGGAAGAGTGAAGTACAAGACAGTTAATGGATCTCTCTAAAGCTATTCTCTATACGAGAACCAATGGTTTCTAAGCTTGCAGTTGCCTCAAAATTGTTCAGTGCCACTTATTCAATTGTTCTTGCTTGAAGTTTTGAAATATGAACCTCCCTGGTTAAAAACATTAATCAGGTAGATCCAGCAGGCTTTAGAGGTGCTTGACATTTGATTGAGCTAGATGCAAATCAATTACGATAATCTTGTAAAAAAAAGTCTTATCCTTATAACACTGGTCCATAATCACACATATTCAGAAAGACCACATGGGATTATCTTTAAACTTTGTAATGTAAGGAAATATTCCCAAAAGTATATATTTGTTCCTCGTTCAACAAGACATTTCTCAATTCTATTTGTTCCCTTAGATGGATATACAGGCTTTTATTACATAAATGTAGCAGTATATTTCAGTTGGTAACTCATTTAATATACTAAAGTTCAGAAAAACAGCCACTGAATGTATCTGTCAACACATTAAATTAACCACTAGACTTCATAAGGTAATAATGTCAAAGCTTTTAAAGCAGTCTGTTTTTATTTATAATTTACTTTTTTTGGCTGGACTGAGGTGGAATTGATGGGGGAAATCGAGCATAACTTTTCTGATTCTCAGTTCTAGGTGGTAATCGCACTGCAGTTCTCACCTACTCTTTCCAGGCAGTAAATTTAAACCCTTAAATTGTGGCATTATATAATCATTTTTTAAACAAATGATTTTTGTCACAAGTCGCTCTACAAGAACATCATATTACCCTGCAGTAAAGATAGGTTGCTAAAGCTGCATTCAAACACTTACATTTTGGCCAACTATTGCCACATATAAGGAAATGTCAATCTGCACAGAGTTAAGACATGGTGATGCAAAACGAAATTATCATCCATTGGGCAATGCTGATGGTTATTGGCTACTTTAAAAAAATTGTATACGTGTCTAAAAATTTCCTATGTTTGATCCTAAATGCTTCCAGCTCAAGTTGATATCAGCTTAACTTTGCAACCCTCAACTCCAGCTGAATCCATCTCTGTTGGCTCCAGCTGCTTCTTTCTCAGGACTGGATTCCTGTTGGACGACTTGAGGCTGCCTTTTGTCCTCAGGGTATGGTATCAGAAAACTGAGACAAGGTGCAGCTGCATGTGGTGAAAAAGCATGTACATCTGCTTTATATGGCCTTCGCGAATTTACACCGTTCAGTAGCACTGAGCTCAGTTTGGCCAAAGTTCCCTAAGTTGACCGGGCTACCCCTTTGTTACATCTACAGTACATGGGCTAACATTTGAAATCGATCTACTATTAATTAGAAATTGGGAAACACCATACTCTAGCAGCACTTTTCCCTCCACTTAATATATGTTGATGTTTATTGAACACAGCAAAATTGACCCCAGGAAGATGCTGTGATAGTGATTGTCATTGTCAGCTATACATTCATGTGTGACAAGGTCATTAAATACAGCTAACAGCAAAAGTGATTTCATGTATCAAAACTATTTTAAGTTGCAATATGAAGGATATAAATGTAAATAGCAATATGAATAATCTTTATAGTTAAAAATACTGTGGTTGTATCACAGCCAGTGGCTGTTTAAATTAAAAATAATTACACTTTACATTTGAGTAAGAATGCTAACACTTTTAGAAACAGCAAGGTACCAGCAGAATTGAAACTTTAACTTCATTAAATTAAGTGTATCTATCTAGTCTTAATGTAGCCTGGAGTATCACTTTTCAGATACAGAAAGGGAGTCCTACAGCATCAAATATTCACACAAATAACCAATAACAAGGAATTACATTGGGCAATATAATGTGTATACACTAATCAAATTATCCTTAATTCTGACTCTGTAGGTTGGACCAAAATGATTGATAAAACAATGACAACTACAGAGCTGACACCAAGATTTAACAAGCTTTAAAACTCTTAGTGAAAAATTTATGAGACCAAAGTTCAAACTACTGAAAGTTTTGGTGCCATCACAGAACAAAGGAAAGCCTATGCTGGACAATTTGTCAAAATGACCTTCATAGCCTTTATATTGTTGAAGGCTCCTTGTACATTATTGCTCTCAGGCACCTCTACAGTGTACAGTATAAAGGAGCCTGCTGCCTGTAACCATCTACACAGAATCAAATAACCAGCACTCACCCCTACACAGACAGAGATAAGTCTCTCTACGGTCAACAGAACAGAATTCCAATAATCCGTCCACTTCCTCTCCTGCGTCTCACTTACACTGCAACCTGCTGGCGGGGCTCCAAGGCGCAATGTAGTCACTCTAATTCTCAGCATCTCTCTTCTAAATGTTGTTGTTGTGCTTGCTTGGAGATTATTTAGGCCGACAGTATACTTTGGCCTCAGAGGGAGCATTAATGTTGCCGTAAGGAGCGACTAAAAGGAACAAAACGACTTTCACAGAGCCGGATCATTCATAAAGAAAGTGATGAAATCTGAATGAGTCAACCTGAACTTGAACCCTATACATGAGGGAAATAAAACAACCCACTTAACTAATATGGTACATTATACAATAAATCAAACCTTAGAAATGCAGGCAATGGAGAGCAGATGTGAAAAAGTAGAGTTTAGGTCACAATTCAGTGATTCAGTAGTCACATAGATAATTAAGACCAAGAGCTACTGAATCATCATCTGAAACCCCTCAAAGAATTATTGACATATCAAAATCACAAGGGAGGGATAATCATGAGGAGCAAGGACATTTGACCTAAACTCTCTAAATTCTCATCGGGTTGTTTAATGAGTCAAAGAAGACAAAATTGAAATGACTGGAGGTGTAACAAAATGGTCAGCTGACGAAACGATAAGAAATACGAAACAGGGCTCACAATACGAAATACTCACAATACATAATAAAGATTAGAAGATCCCCAAAAGAAGGAAGTTGTGCAAAAATCTAATTTTCCTTATTTTCTTCTAATGCAGATATATAAAAAATATTGCTGCATCAGTACAAGTTTTTTCCCCTTATTTAGACTACAGTGCAAATACAAACATAAAATCTAAATAAAAAGTGCTTTGTTGCTGTAACAATCAGGATAACTACATTCCTGAATGAAAAGGAAAAAAAAATAGTCCTCAGAGCTGCGGTTTAGACCTATAATATTTAGGCTGTAACAGTGCATATACTTCTGATCTTCAAGTATGATCAAATTCTGCCAACTCAACAGTAGATTCAAAAATCAAATATTGTTGTTTTTTATGCAGACCTACACAAACATACAGTTGCTGCCTGTCTCCAGTTCAAAGTAGGCCTAGTTGGTAGTTGTACTCGCCGCAGCATACAACGAACTGTAGCGGCATATTTTGCACACAGTTGTTGTTTTGTCCACAATCTTCTCACCGTTCTCTTGCCTTTTACATGGGAAGCCAAACAGGTCCAAACAACCGATTTATTTGATGAAGGAACGTCAGCTAATTCCTCTATCTCGTCTTCCGCCATACTGAAGGGAGTGTTTTGCTACGGGAGGCAAGGAGGGTAAAAAATCACCAGTCGTGCGGGCGCCCCTTCGCGTTTTTTATTTCCTGCTTTTATTTTGTGAATTTGATTTTTATTTCATCATTTTTGTATTTCGCAAAATTTCATTACACCCCTATAAATGACATCCTAGAAAATTTAATTTACTTTTTGATCCCTCTTGGTGAAATTCAATTATTTACACTCTGTTGCTGAGACATTCAACACACAAACAGGTCCTATGGTCATGCAATAATGGAGAGATGTCGGAGTAGTAAGCAGTTTTGGGGTTCAGTGTCTTGCTCAAGGGCACTTCAGCAGTGCAAGGAAGCGAGCTGGCACTTATCCAGCTACCAAACCAACTTCCAACATGGTTCGGTCAGGACTTGACCTGACCCCCCTCTGGTCCCCAATCTTAGTCCTCCTGGAATGAACTACTGCTTCCCAATGTGCAGATGAATTAAGTCCAGTGAAGCTGTTGGTAAACATGGTGCCAGATAACCTCTGACCTATGATCTGCAAAATCTCATTGAGTCATCCCTAGTGGCAAGGAGACACAAGTGCGAAGTTTGGCAGGAATCCCTAAAAACTTTATTGGAATGTTGCATTCACAAGAAAAACTCTATGACCCGCAGCTGTGACCTGCAATATCCAGTCAAGTCATCATATTGTCTTGTTGGATGTTTGGGCAAATTTTGACTTTTGCAGATTATGCATTTGTCTTGCTATATAACTTGCTTTATTCTAAAAACTCAAATATATTTGCATGCTGTATGGCATAGCAAAATGCATAAAGGAACTATATTCTGTAAAAATATCCAACAGAGCCTTTTTGGAGTATTATTTTTGGGGGAATTTACCATGCAAACCAAGCTTTAATGTTACCCTTTTGCAAATGATAAGAAAAAGCATCAATTTAAGGAGGAAAGAGATATTTAAAGACATTTGGTAAAAAGTTTATGACTAGATACATTAAAAAATATTGATATTCTAGTCAGTCAACAGTCCTTAGACTCTTTATCCACATCACAGCCCCTAGCTCAAAAAAATGCACAAAGTTTGATGGGTATCTCTTCGAAATCCAATAATTTAATCTCTCAGTTTAGTACTGCATGGCCTTTGACCTACAATCTCCAATATCGACTCATTTCATCCCTCCCTCTATTTGAACATGAGGTTAAAGTGTAAGGAAAGCCTCATCACGGCTTTCTGAAATATTGGATTTGTAAGATTTGACTCATACAGATGGATGTTAGCACACATGGATGGATGTGCAACCAAATGGAGTAGCCTATGGCCCTGTCCTCTAATGTTGGTGTGTTGTTATAAACATGTAATTGAACTATAAAGACTGATTGTAGATGGATGAACATAAGAATATTTTGCAGCCATTTTCTATTTTAAACCCCAAGTCAATAAGGCAAAGTGTGTGTGCATTATTAAAGCTCTGTTTCATGCAAGGGTCAGAGGGTCC
The DNA here is from genome assembly GCA_036419115.1 of Scarus forsteni. Taxonomy (NCBI): domain Eukaryota; kingdom Metazoa; phylum Chordata; class Actinopteri; order Labriformes; family Labridae; genus Scarus; species Scarus forsteni. The sequence goes on along the minus strand of JAZDUH010000130.1, from coordinate 21,975,647 downwards.
TACTTTTCGGCTTTAGCCGCCTTGCTTTAAGAGTTACAATTTATAAATCCCCCTCTGTCATATAATCTGTTTTTTGTGGATTTTCACTCTCCAGATGTTTTCATTTTTTTCAACCCCGGCATCTCTAAAACATCATCTTTCGAAAATCACCTCTAACTTCAGCTGGAGAGATTTTCCACGAGGCCCCTTCTCTCTTTCATTTTCCTCTACTTCTCTTTCCATTGTGGCAGAAAATAGCTTCTGTACTTTCTTCCCCATTGAAACTGTACTTTCCCATCATTCTCATTCCCTACCCTTATGTTCTTTTATTCTCTGTACACACCATTAATTCCTTTCCTTGGTATCTGGCATCACATCACAAAACCCTCACTATAAGAGTCGCATTCACTTCATAGTATTTCTTAGAGTCCTTCTAGCTTAAATTAGCATATTTAGTCTCCACAGTTTAAGACAATGAGCGTGTCAGAAGAAAGAATCACCATCTAAACCCTAAACCAATCAAAATTTTAATCCTGCGCCCTTCCCAATTAAGTCTCACCACTGATCCCTCCCCTGGCTTATCCTCTCCTCTCCAAATCCATCTTGACACCAAAGACAATTACATTTGTTTCCCAATTTCATCATCTTATTTAATTAAGTTAGAAAAAATACCAATTAAGTTTAATATAATATGTATTATTAATCAGCTCTGACTCACTCTGTGTATTGACTTTTACATTACACCCACATAAGCTTAGAGAAATGCTTGTTACTAGAGAATCAATATTAATTTGACTGAAGCAACACAAAAGGATCTTTAGATAATGAGGAGATGCTGAATTAAAAGAGCTGCATGCCAAACAGTCACTATGCTTAAATTGGCAGGTGTTTTATGAGCAGCCTGAGCTGTGTCTGCTCTGAAGAGACTGGGTATTACTTAGCTGCAAAGACTTCACTCTGCTTTTCAAACCTTAACAACCTTTCTATCTCAGAATAAACACTCGGTAAGGTTAAATGCAGTTAGTTAGCAAAGGCTGGATTAATTAGCTTGTCTGTGTAAAATATGATTGTCTGACTACATTTTGTATGTGCTTTTTCTAGCTAGAGCATTGAATGACTGTTTTGCCAGTGCTTTTGACAGTTTATTAAGCCTTGCAAACTACCACAAATACACAGAGCTGTAATAGAAAAACAAACAAAACGGAAATCCTGAAACAGCAGACACAACCCGCGTACTCTAATAGAAATAAAGTAACTGAATAAAGGTATTTTTATTGCGAATGTTGCATAGCTTTAAAGCTAAAATGTTTGATCCCATGTGACTGAAGAAACAAAACAGCTGATTGATCAAATAAGTATGAATATTAGCTTTTAAGAAAAATCTTAACATAAATACAATCAACGACATTACACAGTATGAGACTTTAATTTCCACCAATGCAAAACTTAAAGGTCCCAATAACAAAGGGCCTGGTTTTATAAAAAGGTGTTTGGGTAGAATTCGAAATTGGCAATATTAAGCTTTTCTTTACCAGAACTCAAATTTGGAGTACATGTTAACAGTTTTGATCAACTTGTGCGTTAGTAGACTTTACTAATAAAGCAAAATATGTCATTAGTAGTGAAACAAAAACTGTCACTAGTTCTACTATTAGATCAAAAATGTTCACTAGTGCAACTAAAAGACTGTTTTGAGTCCACTGGTTCTGCAAGTAAACTTGAAAATGTTCACTAGTACTACTAGAGAGCCTTATATGCTAATGAGGGGCAGGAAAAGCTAGTTTAGGCTTTCCATTGGCTATTTTGAAAATATTACAACCAAACATGGAGCTTGATTTGGTTATAATCCCTCCTACTTCATTGCGTTGGGGAATCTTTAGCTTTACTACGACGACTAAAACAGTCTACTATTTTTTTTAGTTTACTTGTAGTACTAGAAAAAAAAAATGTTTTACTGGTAAAGCTTTTTGGTGCACAGGTAGACCAATAAACACAAAATTGTCTACCAGTAGACAAATTTGCGTTGACAGTAGTACGAGTAGACTAAAAAATGTTTGTAAAAAAACTCAAAGCTTCATCGGAGTTTACAAAGTCATAAATAAATGACTTTATACATGTAAAATTTCAAGTTTATTAAGCCACCTTGTGAAGTGTTTAATGGCTGTGATTTTCATTTAATATTTTACCAGTATGCAAATGTCTATTTGAAGTATGGATGCATGGGATACTTTTATGATTTTGAGTTAAAATACCAAGTATTTTTCATATTACTGACTCTTTATTGTATTGCCTCACTGCTCAGTTTCCAGGTAGTCAAATAAAGTCATAGGCAGCAGGCATGATCCATGATACTAAGCCAAACTGCTTGGCTTAGTATCATGGAACAATGAGGAAAACCTTGATTTTGGCTATTTTTAATTTCATGTGATGGGGAAATTTGAATTTATTTCTTTTGAATGATTTTTTTTTTTTTCATTTGAAGGCTCTATGTTTGATTCTATTCTGTAAAACTGCAAAGGCTCTTATCATGCATCAACTGGTTGGTCAATTGAAGCTATAGGTCCAGTATGCATTTGTCTGGGAAAAGGCATAATGCCATCTATGTAACATACCAGAGTCAGACATTCTCCAGTCAGTACAAAGTGTAATAAGAAAATACAATATGATCTCCAGTATATAAAACATGGGGGTGGCAGTTGCTCATTTAGCACTTAAGAGTCTGAAGCTACCATTTCAAGCTGCAGACTACCAAACCACATCTGGAGGCTAGTCTGCTCACTGCAGAGATGCTGATCCACTTCCTGAGTACTGCTAAGGTGCCCCTGGAGCCACTGAACCCCCAACCCCTCAGGGAGTGCTGTCTTTGAAAGCAGCAGACCATCATGCTGACGTCTCTCCAATAGAGCATGTGTATGCCTATGTGTGTCCAACATGTCTAAAGAAGCTGTAGGATGTAGAAAACAGAGTTTCCCAGGAGGGGGAAAAGGGGGTTTATTTTATATATTGATTATTCCCTATTGCCTGAATACTGGGAAAAGGACAGCCTTCCAGTTGAATATCTTTATCCGGCTATAACAGTTGCTTAACTAAACTTTGCATGGAAAAGTGCTGATGTCTTAAGGCTGGATGATAAAAACCTTTCCAGAAAGGATCAAAATGAAATTATAGTCATAAAGATTGTAACTTAAACTATGTGAATACATCAAAAAGTCTGCCAGTCTTAAGAAATTTGCCAGCGGCACTGTATTTTTTAATTCATTTTTGTTGAGTACAAGCCCATTTTCCCTGCCAAAAAACAGTCTGAACTGTGGCTAAGAGATGGAGTGTCCTCTATAAGAGAAGACAAAAAAGTGATTCAGTCAACTGCCAAATATGGGGAATTGTTTACAAAAAAAAGATGTGGCACTATGTCAATAGAATAGAATTAAATGGCAGCCCACTTTGAGAGGGAGATTTTACATGTTCTGTATTTCATAGATTCAGTCTTTCTCCAAAAAGTTGTATGTTTTTTTTTTACTTAGGTAAGACAGAAATGAAAAATGGTAAAGAAAGGGCCATGTTGACATGTTTTACTTTGTCGAGCGTCTGAATCCGATCCAGGGCTGATGCTGTGAGGACTTTACTCTGCATAAAGGGCTCCTACTGACTGTGCTAAACTGGTACCCTGTTTTTACTGGTTTTAATTACCAGATCCATTCGTCCAGAGAAGGAAGAGACCTCTGAGAGTAATTTGGCTTCTGTTAAAAACCTAACCCAAAATCAAGCCAAGCTCCCAGAAAACCAGCTGAGCTAATGTAAGCAGCGGCTCAGTTTGCAGGTCTCCTGATGTCCTAATTCACCATGAGGAAGTGCCTGGGAGCAGTAATGGGGAAAAGTTGCAGAAAGTTTAAGCAGAACTAAACTCACTGATGAGGTGCCATCTGCCTGATCGGATGAGCCATGAAAGTGGAATATAAGACTGAGGCAGAAAGACAGATATGGATAGAAACAAACAGATATGAAACAGATATTGTTACACTATTTACCGTGATGTTTGGTAATTGGTGATGTTTGTGGTAGTTTCTACAATACAGTAGTTGTGCTTTTTCTCATATCTAATAAAGCACCCCATTTGTTTATTTATTGCTTTTTGCACCGGTGTTTATCGAGGTATTAGATTCACACAGTTAATATAAATCAATAAGAGACTTTGGTGCCTAGGCTACCTCAAACAAAAAAACCTTGATTCACTCCTGCTTGTCCAACGTTTTGTGGGCTCTCTTATTGGACAGGGGCTCTGTTTTATTTACAGAAAGTGCTAGAAGTGGATGACAGGGACTCAGTGTTTCTAATGTTAATGTCTGGTAGCTTTATTTTTCTTTTCTTCAGTGGTCTGATGCAAACTATGCTGAGAAATTCTATCCAGAATTTGATAGGATCCCATCCTGCATTAAATCGGGATTATGTTCTTTGTTGTCATCAGATTAATTGTCAAACTGGGCCCCTTGAACCAAAACTATATATTTTACCTGATTTTTAAACATCTTGCTGTCTCTATTGTAGGAACAAAGGGTTTTGTTTGTCAATGGAAAGGGCAAAACTCGAGGACAGAGACTAAGTGTTACCTAGGTATAAGTCTGACAGCCTTATTTCTCCTTCATTGATCTAACAATGGTTCTGCCAAGATAATCTCTTATCTTGAAGTAATCCACCCACCACTGGGGTGGAGATTTTTTTTTCTCAACTCAATCGAATGGAAAATTGGCTAGCCTCAAAAAGAGCTTGATAAACATTTTGCGTTCTCTATTGTTGGAAGAGAGGGACAAAGGGAAACAAGATTATGGACAGGGCTCAATTATAACAGGAGGAAGTCTGAAAACTTTCTTTCCCTCATCCATCAATGGCTGCCTTTAACGGGGAGAGATTAAAGATGACATCATAGCCAGTGTAGGTAATACTTAGCCGAGTGGATTTAAGCTTGGGCTGTCTAGTTTAGGACAACCCAAGCTTAAATCCAGCTGGCCATGAAAACTTGGCCACTTTGTTACATTGACTCCAATTTATACTATTTTGGGGTTGTCAACGTTAGATTAAGTAGTTATTTCTCATTTAAACCTGCATTTAACCATCTTTGAAATCAGTCCCAAAGGAATATGCCCACCCCTAACACAGCCCAGCAACCTTTGAAATGTTTTTCCCTTTAACAGTAATTGGGGAACCCTGATATTGTACAGGAAACTGCTTTATTTTTAACATTTTAACTGTTTTATGATCTCATTCATTGTGTAGCCTGGATATTCTGTATGCTTTCTTTGCTTTCAGGGTAAAGAAATAACCAGCTTCACTTAATTTCTCAGTGCAAAATGGTTTAATTCTTGCATTTATTTATTTCATGACATCTGGTATATAGGTAAAAACATCACAGGTTTACGAGTATTATATTTCTTCCATGTTTCCTAAGAAGACGGAGGAAGTATGCAGTGGGGTTTTGAGTGAGGTAAATTTGATCGATTGAAGAAAAAAAGATGCAATGATGATGTCATCTACATGTATATATATATATAGGTCTTCCATTTAAAAAAAAACACTTTCACCCACATTGTGATAAGAATAAAATGAAATAAAAGATGCAAAAAAGTAGAATTAAAAATTACAAATTGGCTGATCATTTTTGACCCAAAAACTTGGCATGCCTTGTACAATTTCATATTCGGGCCTGATTCTGTCATTTGGCTGGATATTAAGTTCAGATTTTAGCTCAACAAAATGTTTGTTCGAAACAACAGTATGTACACAATAGTTACACCCAACTCACTTGATCAGGATTTCCAACTCAGAGGAAATTCTCAAAAAGAGGTTACAAAATGGTGTTGTATGTTGGAAGCGGTTTCTAAGTCAAACAGCCATGTTGTAGTTTCATAATAGCTTGATGATTGCTGTTAACTCTGGCCTTGTGAAGATTATCACATTATTATGAACAAAATTTTAAAGTTTCACGATTTCTTCTTGCTACAAAACTTGACATCAGCAATTATCCAAGAACATGGTGAAACATCCTAGAGGCTGTTAGCCAACTAACTTTTGAATTGGCCTGTAAAAATACATCATTCCTGCACCACTCTATGGGGAGCGTGTACCGTCCTGCAACTCATTGAACAGTGAACTTGTCAGAATATTTTACTAAGTGCACTGAGAATATGGCTTGTTTGACGTGATTTGCACCCTAACATCTGTGTATAGTTCGCAGTGGGTTGGTTGCCTGTACACAGTTCAGGTACATAGTGTTTGCTAATATTCCACCAGCTTGAAATTGCATAGTGTGTGTACAGGAAACTGGTTAAACCAAGAGTAATCAACACTGCATTAAGATTGAGTTTAAAATAATTATGGGTTTTCTTTTGCTTTCTCAAATCATTTTACTCCTCACTTTGGCAGAACTATCTGAATTTGGCTGCAAATAGATAATGTTGAACATAAAGATACAATTGCTCCTATTTTCTGCCATTTGCTCAGTCTTTTGTTTGAGTTTTCATCCCAAGAAATACTCAGTGGGTGCATTCAGAGGGAAACACTTTCCTCCGCACAAGAACCAAAGACTTCAAGCAGAGTCGTGCAGAGAGTGGCAGATTACTTTTTGGACTTTGATCTGTTTTTGACAATGTCTGTTCGTAGCATTTTATGCTCTCATCACACGGCAAATGAGTCTAATTTAGTTCAAACCGGGTCAGTGGAAGTGGGAGTATTACGAGCAAGTAGCAGCAGCAGTGGGACAGGATGGGTGCTGGATGATGCCCCGCAGCTGACGGCAGCTGAAGCGACCAGAATCAGTTTCATACACTGACTTGAAATGTGTTCTGTAGTGAGAGGTGCTCTTGTAATGGAGAAAAAAAAGAGAGACATCCATAGCTCATTGTAGGACAGAGGGGCTGACGGAGAGCTTTTTGTAGATGGGTGATGCATTCACACCAGCACTCCCACATCCTGTCGTATGGATGGCGTGAACAGCCAGATTTGTCATTAGATGTGGCAGCTATATTCACACATGGTGGGTCCTGCTGCTGTAATACTTGGTTTTACTGTGACAACATTATGGTATTTCAAGGCCAATGCTCCCATTGAAATGAAATTTTCTGTGTAGGAAGGAGGAAAAAATAGTCAAGAATAGGCGGCGGCACAGACAGTGAAGAATGTGAGTTCAGTCTTGCCTATCAAGACCATTAAGGTCTATGTGATTGTTTTTTAATGCATTCACTCCAGCCCCTTTTTTTCCTCTCCATTTACAGTACGTGAACAAAGGGACTTCTGCTCTCTATCCAGTCCTCACCCCCACCCCACCCCCTGTCTGATCACTTCATCCTCCACCCAAACCCATGCTGACTCCTCTGCACTCCCCCCCTCTCTCCGCCCCTCGCTTATGTTCCTCCATCCCCCCCTACCCCCTCACTCTCTCTCTCTCTCCAGCGTGTCCCCTAGTTTTCTGGTAGCTGTGTCTCTTTGATAATCCAAGACTCTTTGAAGACTCCAATTCCACGCTGCTTGCCTTGGAGCTATTGCACCTACAAAAACAACTGTGTGTGTGGGTGTGTGTGTGTGTGTGTGTGCGTGTGTGCCAGTGGAGAAACAGAGAGCAGAAGAGAGAGCAGTAAGAGGGGATGAGAATGGAGGACATAATGGTGGAATGGAAAATAAAAACAGTTCCATATGCATTTCCCTTTTGGATCGGCTTCAGTCTTTATGGTTTTTATGCTTGCTGCGCGCACTGAGAGGTGCACTTCTTCATTGTCATATTTGTCGGTGCAGCTCATTTTTTCTGTGCCTTCAGAGGGAGCAGCTCACTGATTCCTGCATAGACGCCCAAAAAGCTAGAGCCAGGGTGTGCTAACAAACAATGTGACTAAATGGAAACTATAGGTGGGACAGTCAGGGAGCCTGCAAAGGTGATCAAAGAGTTTACATGCACATTGTGAGCGTTGCTGCTTGGGGGCATCGGTTATCCCATGGAGTTTAGAGGGTTACTGAATGTACTGAGAGTAGATAGTACTGAGTATTTTGAGTGTACTCTTTTGTGTAATGCTAAAAGACCAAAGCTGGAAAGTCAAGAATCATATTGGTGTACTTCTAAAATATCCATAACATTTGTTTGACGATTCCTTTATCAATTCCTTCCACTTCATTCTTCATGCCCTGCTTCTTTATAAGCAATCAACAGAAACAGTCAATCTGTTATCAAGCAGACAGGAAATGAAGTGTCAAATTGGGACTTAGTTTTACTCATAGACACTCAAGACCTATTGCCTATCTGTGTGATTTCAAGCAAGGGTGGAAACAAAAGTGATTTGTGGAAGCATTCATCCATGCAGAATGCCATCCAATTTCAGGGTTGCTGTGTGTTTGACATTGTTGCCACTTAAAACCAGTGTAGGTTCACTTTCCTCTACACAGAAAATTCACTGAAATGGATAAGGGAACCAATAAAGAATTTAATAAATAAGCAGAATAAATAATGGAAATGCATCAATGTAATCCTGTCAATTCCCATCCTTTACTTTTGTCCACTTGGGAGTCATCTTGTGGTTCAGGAAGGGTTAAAGAAATTAAACAGTAAGGGTTCTTCATTAACTTTGGAGCTTGGAAGTGGGAATTACATCATATCCCAGTCGAAAAGTCATATCAAAGTGGACATTCCCAGTTACCAATCAAATTCGGGCCGACCGCCCTCTGAGATCAAATGGAACACACACTGAGAAGATGGACCGTGGACATTAAACACCACAAAACATTTCCCTTTATATTTTGTGATCATTTTTATTGGCCTTTTTCTGTTTTCTTCTGTTTTTTCTTTCACTGTTTTAACTGTTTTAGATATATACTATACATTTAATTATGGCACTGAAACATCCAAATGCATTTTTAAATGACACATTTTTTGCTGTATTTATTAATCTCGTGTCCGTACATTACTTTAAACATCTCCAAAAATGTTCAATGCCAGTGGAATCCAGGAATTTTGAAGTTACACATTCATTGCAAAACAATAACGTCATGCTCTCATGTGAGGCAGTCAGCATGAACCACAACAGCTGGGGGGCTGTATGAAGAGTGGCCTATTTTTGCACAAAACAATGTTAACATTACAACATGCAATGTCTTGCAAGATATTAAACACCTGCAACTATGCAAATATCTAAGTTCAGCAAAAATGAAATATTAGTATTGCCATGTGATGTAGCTGACATGGAAAACCTGGAAGAGTGGAATTTCCTATTACATTCTACACAGAAATGTTGAATCAATATTTGTTCTGCTTTTGATTATTTTCTTAATACCCAGATACTATGTGAAATTAAGATACTCAAATAAAAAAACACGAGTACTGATAAAAAAACCTCCAAAAAAAGTACATAAAAAGCTACATCAGTTATGTTGAAGTGACTAATTGTGATTAGTTACTCTCCAGCCTTGCATGCAAGATCTTAACAATGGTTCTTTTTTTTTTAGCTCCCGCAGATGGACAGTTAGAGAAAATTACTGTGCTTTACTTAAAATGCCAGAGTTAATCATCACTAAAGCACTTTTTCTTCATCCACTTTGTACGGCTGTCTCCTCCTCTTACCTTCCAGTAAGCCTGGCTGCTCTCCGTGACTCTGTCTTTATTCCTCCATTGTTTCAGTCTCAATCTTTAGTCTCTCCCCTTCCATCTTAGTCCCTCGCCCTCCCTTTTTGTCTTTGTCACTCTGCCTCCTCTCTGGCAGAGGAGCTTGCCATTGGGATTTAGAAGAAATTGAATTGAATTATGAAGGAATTTCTCTGCAGCACGATTGGCATCATTTCCTCCACACAACAGAACATCATTCTCATATCTCTCAGTGTGGGGAAATGAAAATAGGCCGTGCACCATTCTTTCTCTCATCCTTTTAAATTGAATTTTTCATATCACAGGGGCACTGAGACATCAGCCGTTTCCTTTAACATGAGCAGAAAACCCATTTCATAATATCGGTGAGACACATAACCGTGATTCAATAGGAAAAGCCCAACTGCTGGCTCCGGAACACATGCGACATTCCCGGGCTCGAGGCTTGATAAACAGGGCCACATAGGTGTCCTGCAGCTTGAGAAAGTGAAGGGTGTTCCAGTGGAGTATACTAAAGCAGTTCGGCTTCACAACCAGTAAAGACGCTCCATTGTGAGCGGAATGAAATGCAGCACATGCTCCCAGTCTATAGCCTCCTCACTCCCTGCCTCTGCGTGAAACATAAAGACTGCACCCTTTTTTACCAGGTTCACTTCCAAGAAGGAAAGATTCTGCACCCAGACTCTCTGTGCAGAAGCTGTATCCTCTGCAAGCAAATTGCACCCAAGATACAGCAAAACACAGCTCTGATTATGTTCAGCTGGTTCTCCTTCCGATTCATGTGTCTTCTTAAAAGTTATGAAACTCTGGGCTTCGTTCTCCCGTCTGACACTGTGAATATTCAGCTTGTTTCAGCGGCCACAGTCACTCAGCTTTACAATGCCTCTGTGTAGTACAAATTTGAATAAAAACCATTTGGCAACCAACTAACTGTGACAAATATATTGTTACCCATTGGGCATGGAAAGTAACACAATATTCTCTTTAAATGCAGTGTTTGGGGGAACTGGCTCTGATGTTATTTCAGCTTCTGGAAAAACAATATTTTGTCTTCATAGAAATGAAATATAGAGGAACAAATCCACATTAGTTATACTGTGAACAGTGCATCATCTGTTTTCCTTTTTTGTACTAATCTACGCAGATCTAGAACACACTGCTTTTGCCTCTCTGGTAGAAAATAAATAACTGGTTTGATTAAAAAGGATTATTTCTTTGATTAATTTATGGGAAATGATGCAATTTTTCACTTTGATCCTGATATATCTTAGCAGGCAGTCAGAGTATGATAAATGGAGATGATATCAAATTGGAATAAATGGGGAATCAAACACTTACTGAAAAACTCAGAGGTTTGTGCCTCACAGATTGGGTGGTGTGTAATGCTTTAAATCTTAGGTTAGATATTAAATTATAGGTTTTATTAAAATTCAAAAGAAATTACAGTATTTTTGTTGATGACCCACATTTTTTGATGCAGGGTTTTAATTTCTGCACATGCAAAATGCACAATAAGTAATCATTTATAAAAGAGAAAAGTGTCCATGGTGATGAACACCCTCTTCTTCCGTTGTCTTTTGCCTTCTTTTTCATAAAATATGTGCTTGAACAGTCAGTTAAAATGTTTCCCTGATGTACATAAGGGGATTTTTCATCTCCTCTAGTTGGCCCAAGTTATAGTTTCACATGTCTGTGCAGCCACTGTTAACAGTAGAGCACAGCCTTGGAAAGCTAAAGCCCATCCATCTTTAGTGGGTGGGTGGCCCCAAAAAGCTCATGAGGATTTATGTACAGACAGCCTGTGCTATGCAGGGCTGAAACGGGAGAGTTTATGGGCATGATAAAGCACAATCATGGAGGATTTTGTGTATAAATCTTTGAAAAAATGTTGTCTGTTGACGTCCAGGAATAAACTTGTTAAGGAGGGGTAGCATACTGGGCACAAAAAAACGAAGCTTCTTGATGCTGGCATTATTTAGAAGTCAAGCAATCAAAGTATTGTTGTAAAATTAGCCCTATCATTCCATGTCACCTGCTGTGATAGTAAAATATCTTGTGAAGTATCAAAAAAGCTCATAATTCAATTTGTACAACAGACATAGTAGTTTTCTTTTTCAAATTAGTCTCTGCTTTCATGTCCTTTTCTTTCAATTTTGTTTAATTTGGTCAGTTAGAGTTCCATGAGGTCTAAATTACATTTATGTGAGGTCAATAGAGGCCTATTTGTCCACCATGGATTTGGTGTCTATGGGGTGAGATGCCCTTGCATTTCTTATTCTAAAAAGACAGACTCACTGTCTCCTTCTTAGCTGAGGGCTGATGTGTGAACAAGTGCCATACATCTGCACACACTTCAGGCAAGAGAAACAGAGCCCTCTGCAAAAGTAACATTGCAGTGGAAGTAGGTGAGCAAGGCCCTCTGTTGGATTTGGAAGAGCACATTTTCTCTGCTGATAGTTACTGCACTAAATAGCATTAAATATGTTTTCAAGATATTTTGTGGGAAAAGTAAATACATGCTTTCAATTATTCATGCATCCAACTTCCATGCCTCTCCTAAGTCTATTAGTCAGTGCCCCGGGTGTCCCCTCGCCTCCTTCAATAACTACCCCTGCTTGTCAAACAAGTATAATTGCACTCAAACTTACATCATGTTACATCACTCTATAACTTTATAACACAGCTAAAGGATATATGTGGGATTCTGTTGATGGGACAGAGGGCTTAGGGCTAGTTATCAGGATGTAATACAGCTTTTATGGGAGACTCAGGGCATGTTCACGTACACTAACATGCACAGCAAACACACACATGGCATTATGCTCCGCAGTGGCTCAATGTGCTTTTCTCTCACATATTTCATTTTTGGAACTACCTCTGGAGGTGGGACAAAGAGGTCAACTTGCCCCCTTCCACCTCTGCAATGATGAAAATGATGGGAAGACATGACAGTAGAAGGAAACCACACAAAGGTTCAAAGGATGACTCTTTTTGTTTCTTTTTCAATATTTTTTTGGTTTGTTTTCTAAACACTGTGATAGTTTCAGTCTTTTTAAGAAAAAATTTGTATTTAAGTCTGAGTCTATAGTTTTATATAAAAATTGATGACCTCCATTTAATGATTTTTTTGGTGAATACTGTCAAAGAGCAGAAACACTGAAGAAATAAACCTGTTTTCCCCCAGCACATCCCTCCTTAACTGGCACCCAACTGCCTATGCACATTATATTGCTTTTAGAAAGCCTGCATACATTAAATTAACAATAACTTTATTCATATGTTGATGTGCTGTTATACCGCCCTCCCACTGCATTACATATTCTTGCTCGACTCACCATATGCACCATCTAATGGCGACTGCATGCTGAGAAAAACAGCACACCAGGGACTTTTCTCTACAAGGTAGTTAAGTACAGACAATGCAGCCGCCAGCTTGTTCACCAAATGTTCCCATATACATCACTCAAAACACAAACGCAGGCCTGGGAGTGATGGACGCAGATTTCCAAACACTAAATCTAACTCACCTGCTACTTTGCTGGAGCGCTGCTCAGAAAAGTGGCAGAGAAGATGGAAAACCTTTCCCATCTGCATAAGTAGCAGCAGCAGCCCCCATGCTCTGGCAAGTCACTGAGGCTTGGCTGGATGACAGGGCACCTGACGGCAGAGTGGTGTCGGGTAGCTCCAGGGCATTCAAAATGGACCAGGGGAAACTCTGTGCAGTGGGAGAGCACAACAGCCGTGGAGGTCTGCTGTCCCATCAGGGATCACTGGTGCAAATCAGCAATGGCAATTGAGATGCTCCACAGCCAACAAAAAGCTGTCCCTGCTGCTTATTCGCCACTGGAATCTCTTTGTGCTCTGTCATTCAAGCTGCAGGCAAATACATTACATTTTATTCCAAATCCACACTGTCCAGAGCGTTATTTGTGGGTGATTACATATAACCATTAACAATAACCCATCTGCGTCCGTTGCTTTGGAAACAACACAGGCGTTCGAGCAAACCGGCAGCCCTTTTTTATCCAATACAGGCACTAAACAGCACGCTGCAGGCTTGGTGAATAATGGAGATGTATCCTCTCACTCTTCACACCATAGCAATATCTTGTCTGGGTGCAGAAGTCCTCCATCACAGCAGACAACGTTAGTGACAGAGGTGGCTGATGTATGTTTTTTTGCTGCAGCAGCAGCCAGATCACAGGGCAAACAGCACCCAGAATGTGACGTCACTCCAATGTGTCAAATTAAAGGTGATATAAAGGGCGACTTGAAAGGCAGTTTGAACATCATATAGCATATCACACATGAATGTGATTTAAATCTGATTTGAGGAATGAAATTCGTGTACTCTGATGTCACAGTGTGTCCAAAAAGAATCTGATATGAGCTGGCATTCTTAAAATAACCTGAAATCTGCTGTGAAGTTCAAACCTGCCTCCAGCTTGTGATTTAACTGAGAACATCACAACCTTTATCCACTGCAGTCTTCCTTACTCATCTCTATGCATAAAAGCCATGTTTTCACCGGTGCAATCACAATGCAGGGGTGTATCAGAGAAGCATGCTTATGTTTATTACCTTTGTCCCTAACTATCATATCTACTTCAACAGAGGTAACATGTAGATGTTGTTCACGGGTATAGTTTAAATATCGTCTTTGCAATATTACAGCAAAGTGGTCCTGATCTGGACTTGATTTTGTCAGTTTTGTGTGGGACATTTTTAACACTATTATAGCAGTGCTCCCCAAATGTTCCACCCTGCCCTCACATTGGTGGTGATTGCCCTGCTCACTCGAGAACCGTTCATTTAGAGGCATACATACGAAAAGTATTTGGTCAAAAGTCCTACTACGAGACTAAGAGAAAGCTTATGTGGAGGAGCATGTTTTGGCCTGTGACACTAGCCTTTTTGTGCAGAACAAGCAGACATTTAAAAATTAAGTGTAAATACCAGCAGAGCCTTCTGTGTCCACTTAAGGCTGTATTCAGAAATACTGTTGTCTATTGAAAGTGAACGGGGAAAAGCTCATCTTTACAGCCATTATAATCATATTTGTAGGATATCCATGTCCTCTTACTGTACAAGGGATATTTTATTGTTAAGTCTAGCCTGTTTTGACTTTGGAAAAAATTGGGGAATATTTTTGATTCATGTACAGCTTGGGACATACCTGATACAGCTTGTGGTGTTTGTATTGGCTGGATGGTCTTAAGTCAAACGGTTCTAAAACTGGATTAAGTAGATGTTCTTGGGGTGCTGGTTTGGCGGAGTGGTTAGCAACCAGGCACCCCATGTACTTGCTTCTGCCGATCCAGGTTCGAATCCCGCCTGTGACCAGTTTGCAGAATGTCTTCCCCTACTCTCTCACCCCCTTTCACAAGCCTATCCACTGTCTCTCTCCTATCAATAAAGGCAAGAAATGCCCAAAGAATACATTAATAAAAAAAAAGGAGGTGTTCTTTTTATTATGGTAGAATTCATAGATTTCTACAGTCGGTGGTGAGAAATTTGCAAGACAGCGATAAAATTTAACTTTTACATAACAAGACATATAATAGGAGATGTTATATACTGTACCTTTACAGCCAAAAATATGCATCATAAAAATATGTCTGCACTTAACCCTTTAACTACCAGCTCAACTGTTTGGCAGAGGTCAATAAATTCAGAGATATCTAATGTGTTTTAAAAAATTAGTTATTGTTCTTTTTTAGAATACAGAAAAAAAACTACAAACAAACCCAAAAATAAATTAGATTCTCTTTCTGTGGGATTTTAGATTCAAAAAGCTTAAAGTTTTTATTAGAATTATCATAATTATTACTTTTAATACATAACCACTTACTGATATGATTTATTTATCTAAAATCTGTCAAACGCAGTATCATCTATTTTAAGTTTTTTTTTATTGCTACTTTATTTACAAACATTTTTCTCCATTTGTGATGGATTTTGTTCCAAATATTTGTGTTTTTTTTTTAAATCACATTGTCAAATATTAACTATTTAAGTCTTTAACCCTGTAAGGCCCAAGACCATAGATTATAGCTAGAAAATTCTAATATTTTGGAAATAAAATGTTTGTTTCACTTTCTGCTCAAACCCTAAAAATATCAAAATGTCCATAAAATTCAAAATATAGATTTTTAGTATCTCATTTGATACATTGGGTGTTTTTGGCAACTGATAATCCATTTGAGGACATTTTTATCATTTATCTGATTGTATTTAGATGTTGGTTTTTTTTGTAATTTGTTGATCATATTGAGAAGATAGAGGTATCATAAAAGTATGTCTCAAATATGATACAGTTGGTTTTATAGGGTTAAATCAAACACCAAGAAAATATTTGGTGTTTGTTTGTAGTTTTCTGTTCCCTGAAATGTTGACGGAATCACATCAATGATTTGATTTGTTTTATTTTTTTAAATATTAAATATCACGGAATTTATCAATGACCTCTGCCAAACAGTTGAGCTGGTAGTTAAAGGGTTAAGTATGTGCAGTGGTTTTATTAATTACCAGTACATCCTTAGCAATGACCAGTGGTAAATTTACAACTGCCCATCCTGCATTTGTTGAATATCAACTTATATCAACTTAACAGGATAGCAGCACTCTCTGACAGCTTTATTCCATGTTTTGCTAACAAAACATGATATATGATGAAAAAGGGATGGAAAAATGGGAATAGTGACATGTTTTGTCAAGGAGGAGCTACTTTTAAGGGCTGCCTCTTTAATAGTATTAACTGGGGGTTGGATTTGGGTATCTGTTTATCTCTTGTCCTCTTTTTTTGTTTATTAAAAGACTTTAAAGGGAAATCAAAAAGGCACCAAATGATAACTATTGAAGGCCATAAAACTTGTTTCCATTACTGAACTGGACCAAATTATCCAAATCTTTAAAATAGATGAATTCTTATCATCACAAGTAAGCTTGAACAGACATGAGTTAACCCCTTTTTTTTTTTTTTTTTTTTTTTTTACAGAATTTTGCTTCATAGTGTACTGCGGCAGGTCATATCAATTTACTGAATGATGCTTGACATTTCTTGGTGTCAATATATACGGACACCCTAAGACTCCTGTGCTGCCTACTAGCCTGTTGTGCCGGTTCATGTTTTGCTCCTAGCTAATGCCGTGATGTGGGTTGGAGAGGAGTCTGTAGGTGGCATCTTGGGTGTTCCAAGCTACCAACCGGAGGCACCTCTTTTCAAGTAATGTTTTACCGTGTAGTATCCAGTATTTATTATGTAATCATAATCGAACATACATATTCAACGATAAATGTGTGGTCCCTCCATATTCTGAAGGATGAGAGAGAGAGGACTGATGTATTGCTCAAGACATCAAATGTCTTTCCGTTGGACATTTTTATTTTACATCAATAATTCTATTAATTAACAATGAGTACCTTCAACTTACATAACCTCAAATACAAGCACATCAAAAGGCTTTTATCGTACCTTTTCTCCTGTGCGGTGCCTAGTAGTCCCTAAAGAATGTTTATTTCCCGTGACATGTCCTTCTTAATGTGAGGTTTTGTCATTCAAAAAAAAAAAGAGAAATTCAGAGAAGGCTCCCACACTGGTTGGACGGCAATATTTGGGCTACTTTATGCCTCTTTCCTCTACAAGAATGAGGAAATAGAAACCCCAAGAGCTCCATTGCACACTTTTGTTGAGAAAACTTTGCCAAGGTTTCTAAAGATTTCTCAGGAACAAAGACATTTCATGGTCATGAGATTCAGACATTTTTCCTTCATCTGTAGAGATTTTTGTCTTTTGTCTATCAGCGGTAGACTCGAGTTCTGAGAAGAGAGTGAACTTTTGTGAGGGCGGTCATGTGCAAACAGCTGGTATAAAAGTGATTCATGACAGGCGTCTGGTTTGCTCATTCAGAGTTGAATAGCTCAGATACTTAGCTATGTTTTTGATGTAGGCTATATCTCTACTGTATAATGCTTGTGAGGCTGCAGACGGGATATAAAGGAGAAGGCTGTCAGTGTAGGTGTGCTGCAAACTGCTTTAAAAAATGCATAATGTACAAGGCGGTGAGGTTTCACAATCTCTGTTCCTAGGTGAGGGGCTGGAGCCAACGTAGATAAAATATAAGATCTCTGGTACTGAATAGCTTGAAGATAGGCATAATAAGGAGCTGTTTTTCTGGTTTTACTAAGCCAATGCAGCGAGGGGCGGCTGTTGCTCTGCTGTATGAGGGGAATATGATGCATCTAGCTGTAAATCGTGAACATTTTTGTCAATGTTGCATAGTCCTTTCAGGTTCTTTGGCATATACATGCACTAATAAACATATTTAGCTCTTTCAAAGTGGGATTTTAAGTCATTTTAACACAGTGCTCTTGATGCAATATTCCAAGCAGTCCAAGGAAAAGTCAGGTACTCTGGAAGTCCAGGTTTGCATTGTTACTGTTTATTTGACCTGTGACGTGTCTCTCTGTCTCCTTATGAGGGCCAGATTTTCTGCTGTATCATTTCCATCCTTGGATTGTAATATTATGCATATAAATTAGGTCATTTTAACCCAATTTAAATGGGGGGTATGAATTCGGATGTCATCATAAATGTCCCCTCTTTTCATTCCCTGCCCCATAGCTTCTTACTCCTACCACAATACCCAAACAATCCCGCTCTCCCGCCTCCAGTCTCCTAGAATCTAATCCTTCTGCTTGTCCCCTCCAGCCAAAGCGCCGTCCGTGTCTGCCTGACCAACTCCCCGCTCCTGCTCAGCTCCACCCCCCAACCCCCCTTTTTTTTCTTCCATCCTTCCGTCTTGCTGCATCCCCTGCAGCCCCCCAAGGCCTGGCAAAGGATTTGTGCTCTGACTAAAAAGGAGAATCTATTTCCCATCTTCGCCGCCCGAGCTAGTTATCATACCCAGGAAACATGCTGACTCTCTGGAGTGATGCCTTTAGGAGGAGTTTAAGCAAGAATCCATATTTAAACTCCTAAATGCTTCACTCACATTTGAATAGATGTGAACCTTGTTAGCTGCCAATCATCATGTGAGTATGTTACATTTAGAGGTACATTATTGCAGAATCTTTTTACTGAGATGTCCATGTTATTGGAACAATGACTAATACTGTGTTATCTACATGTTTTCAGTTAAGTATCAATATTTCCTTCATTATCCCCTTGCCCTCCAAGCCAGACAATCCTCAATGTCTGGAGTGGTAAAGGATTTGTTGTTGCAGCCACCATGACTGAGCTGCCATGACAAGACATGGCATGTTAATTGTTGTCATTGGAACACTGCAAGTACTGCAAAAGAAAACAGTAACTCCTTTTCAGAGCTACCTTATATATTTTTTTCTGTATAGTTCTTATTTTGTGCTGATTATTACCATTTTGTTGCCCTTTCCCTCCACTTAAATGCATCTCCCACTTCCTGTTTAACTGTTTCCAGATCAAGCAGAGATAAACTGTAAGTCCCACCCACCCTGTGTTTGCTTGTGGCATTGAATAGAGTTGATTTAAAACTAAGATGACCTAATGTTTGTAGGGAAATCCAGTGCACTGGCCAATAGTGCACTGAAAAGGAATAGTTAAGAGTGTCTGAAGTGGGTTTGCTTGAGGTCCATGGCACTAGTAAATATGAGTGCTGCCAAAGCAACTTGCAAACTTTATCCATCAGGAAAGCTATCTGGGACCAGATGCTAGCTGTATATAGATATACATGGTGCCACAGGAAACCTGGTATTTACCCCAGTTTTTGTATAAATGTACTAAAAACAAATGCCATTTTAACAAGACGCTACAGTAAGACTCTTTTAACTTTTACATTTTTCCTGCAAAGCCCCTGTCTGCAGAACTTTAGTATGGTGCGATGCTGGGCTTATGTTTCCTTTCTCCATCAGCTGGTTAGGTTGTCAGAAGGGATAACGGACACAGACTTTACTAAAACTGAACTAAAAATGGTAATTTTGGCATGCTGTCAGCTGTCGCTAAGAGGTTAAGAGGAAAAACTTTTGCAGATGCAGTCATAGGTGGAAAGAGGGATTGAGAAACTGTTGTGTGAACTGAGGACAGATCACAAGTTACCTGGTAGTTCAGATGCATGAATTGTGAGCCCATGTACACGAACACAGGGACATGGGAATATTGACCATGTCTTTGTCTGTTTATACATAAGGGATAAATACAGGAGCAACTCATCCTCGTAGTATCCAGTCTCAAATTTCAGCGAGAGCTCCACTAACCACTACTCGACCCTGCCGCAGCACTCTTACCTGAACAGCTGAAGAGGGGAAGTACTTGTGGAAGGATACTCAACTAATGAAATGCATCACAAAATAGTTGTAAACACAGAGATTTGTCAAGGAAAGGTCAAATCCTGTAAAGAATCTTACTGCGGTGTCGAGTTGATCCAGTTTTTTAAGTGTATTTAACCTTGATTGATTACAAGGGCTTTAGTGGCACCATTTACTGCTGTACCTCTGGATATCTTTCCTCAGGAACAAATTTTGCAGACTGATTTAGTTACAATCATACTTACTTGTGCCATAGTTCATGAGCAACCTTGTCTCAAAAAATCCTGCATTATCCATTAAAATACACATTTAAAGGCTTATTTTTTTAATTAAACAAGTCTTATTTTGTTTTTGCATTGATTAAGATGTCCCTGGCAGCAGCCTTTACATAATGTGTGTTTGATTCTTTGATTGACTTGTCCAATACGGTGACCCTAAAGAAAACAGTTACATAGAAACTGACTGTGCTTGGTGTTTGATGGACTTCTTCCGTGAGTGCCTCTCTAAATGTATCACTGTGTTTGAATTTTATAATCTCATTTAGGGATATCAATGTTATATCCAGGCTCTGTGTGTAATGATAAACAGCATTCTCCTACTGTGTGTTTTCAGCTCAATACGCAGCTCATGAGCACATTTGTACAGTCAGAGTCAGAGATGCTCCAATCAAAGAGCATGTGTAATAGAAGGAAAACAAACAGTGTTTCTTTTATACCCTTAAACCTCTCACTGCACTCTCATTTATGCAGTATTCAAATCATTACCACAAATAAGGAGCCATTGTTCTCTTCTGCTTCTGCCATTTCCAGTTTAAGTCTCATTAAATGCTACAGATTAGCCTGACAGCATTCTTTCTGCATGCTACCTATGATTTATTGATGCTGTTATGTTATGGCACAGCTGGGAGTGAGGAACATGATGCACCACAGAAGTCTAAGAATCATTATTTAGATGAAAGAGCGCTAGATGTGCCTGTTCAGAGAGGAAAAAGTGCGGATGGGGGAAAGAATCGGGTGGGGGTGGGGGGTAAACAGGTTTCTGGAAACATTTTGAAGCCCGCTGATGGTATTGAGAACACAGTGTTGATAGGGCTTTTTTACCTGGACTCTAAAAGCATGCCGTATCTGGTTGTGTGTATGTACCGTGAGGGCTGATGGCCAGAATGATTTCTAGCATGGATTTGTTTGCCAGAAAGTGGTTGAATGGTGGAAAGCACAGGACCGTGGTATTGATCTGAGCTGACTCGTGCAGCAGAGGCAGCCCCCTGTTCTGCTGTATCAGTGCTTTCCTGACTTTTACGAGAGGCGCTCATGTGTTGGGGGGTTGGGGGAGGGCAGGGGATGTAGAGAGGACGATTGCATGTGCACTGTAAGGAGTCAGCTTTCTGTTGTGGATTGGTGGTAAGTAGCCATTAGTAAACTGATCTTTGGGAAAGGAAATTTAATGGTCTTCTAACTGTATTTACAAGCCATTCAATTTGATAAGGGGTGTGAGCTTGAATGATTTATTACATGCAGCTCGGCAGCACTTCAGGCGATCAGATTCAGGATTTCATCAGCGTTTTCACTCATTCATTAACTCTTTCTGTCATCAGATCTCATCACAGCTGAAGAAGAGCTAATAAGATATCTGCACGGTGACTGTCAGAAACTCTAATTCCAAAGCTCAGCCTTATTTAGATCTTCTTGGGATTCCTCTGGAGTTAAATGGCAGAAATATTGTCGAGCTTTCCACTCAGTTAGACATCAAAAGCAGTGGAAAAGTGAAATATTAAAATATGGAGATAGAAAGTTGCTCAGTGGGGCTACTGATTAGTGTACCAATCATTGTCATCAGAAGTCATTTAGCAGCTTCGGATTTAGAAAATGAAACTTTTGTCTGACTAATAGGAAAAAAAAAAACTTTTCACTTTACTCAGTCTGTGTGAGGCCTCATGGCACATATTCATTTCTGTGAAACTTCACATAAGGCCCCACTGGAATTCAAGGCCCTGCCCCTTTTAATCTGGTGTTGCCTTGTGTTTTGCCAATAAAGGAAGATGTAGCAGAATAGCACAACTCAATAACTTGAAGTGATAGTTTAGTATTTCATAATTTAGGTTGCATGAGCCTCTTTTCAACAGCACATGCATTAGACATAGTGATTTAGTTCAGCTCTGCTTTTGTGAGGCCATACAGCATATTGCTGCAGATGGGACCTAGAGCTCTGGTTCATCTACTTAACCTTTGTCAGGGCAAATTTTATTTTGTAAGTGTTTTGGTGATTAAACATTCTGAACACATATAGCACTTTTTGCTTTAGGCTAGCAAGCACCTTTGTTTTGGTACTGCTTCATCCTAGCTGGAATAACACCTGGTCCAAGCAGTGCACTGAAGTATTATCTGTTTAAAGGGGCATACTCTGTTAAAGCTAAGGCTATGTAAATGTTTTAACAACTCAAATGCTGTTTTTTAGTTTGTTTTATCCTAAAATGTAATCACTTGCTCTGAAATCTTGGCCCCTATCTGCAACAACGTTTACGAGACTCTGTGCTGGATCCCTCTTTCGAGGGATTCAGCACAGAATTTCATATCTCATGCAGAGCTGATCAATTCCAATATATTTTCTACTGGAAGAAAGCTAAACAAACATTTTAGAAATGCTGAATATTCCCAAGATGAACTTTGGCAAAGTCTTGTGAGTGAAAACTAAAAGTTGTGAGGAGGAGCCCGCACAGTGAGTACTTTTCTGCTTGTGCTGACTCAGATGAAAAATAACTGCTGAAATTACGAAAACAACTTTTTTGTCCCTGATGCAAATTTGTAATGGCATCGCACGTCATTTAAGCACAGACTGATTCTTTTACACAGCTCCACAGGCCAGCCCAGTGAGTAATTAGTGATGATATAAACATGGGTCTCTCCCAGTGTCCCCCACAGTGCAGCAGGTTGGCATGGAAAGTCTTACAAAGCAAGAACAAAATAGTGATTCATTACTTCATCAGTATATCAGTTTCTAAATTTGTTGATAATCTCCTCATTTTGTCTTGCTAGGCAAGAGAAACATGAACAAAAATTAAAACTTTAATAACTGATAGATGAATGGTGATTTATATGTATGTATTAAAGGGGCTGTGAGGAGTTTCTAAGTAATTTCAAAAAAGTCTCACTTTTAGATATATGCCTGATCAAAATACACACTTTAAGATGAGTTTTATAACATCAAAATAGGTTATCTATAAATGCTATTCCTTAGCCTTCCGGTCAGGTTGGACAGGGATGGACTGGCCTGGATACTCAACTTCGGGAACAAGACAATTAAAACTAGAGCAAATTTGTATTATTCGGACATGTCTTAGAGCACCGGGCTGTAAGTAGCGATATATAGCCGGCTACAAAGCTACGATACCAAGTTTTCTAAAAATTACTTGTTGTCACACATCAAAAACTACTGCTATGTAACTAGAAAGAGATACATTACCTTGTTGCTTTGCATCCTGTAAGTTGTTGAAAAAAGAAGTTGTAAAGCCATGCAGAGTTCTGAGGAAGGTCCAAGCTGCATTTATTAGCATCACAACAAACACACGCTTTAATTGCACACGTCTTTTGATGCGTTCCAGTTGTAGTCAGAAGTAGGAATTTTGAGTTCCGAGTAGGAAACTGCAACTGGAACGTCCCCCGAATTCGGAATTTCCTACTGGGAACTCGGTGAAACCTCGCCACCCCTGAGTTGGCAATCGAAGATGGATGCCCCCAGTGTGAACAGTTATTTAGCTCCTGTAATAATCAATTTATTTGCACTTCTGACTGGGGTGTGTCGCTCTAGATCAGCTGTATACATAGTATTGTTAGACTTATATTTTCAAAAATGCTGCCATAGTGATAATCACATTCTTCATGTGATATTTGTGAACAACAACGCAGGCGTGCTAACAACAGCTAACAATAGCCTGGTAGATCGGCATGTTTTTTTCCGACTTCAACTGGAACGCCAATAAGTCGGAGATGATGTCACTCCCAGTTCCGAGGTTACTGGAACGCAGTCGCCGCGCGTGCTCATGGGTAGCAGAGTCTTTACATTGCCGGTAATAGATTCTCCTCACAGTCCCTTTAAGCTTTTGCATGATTTCACAAAGAAACACATGATACTGATACTCCATCCATATCACCATGGTGATAGAACGAAATCATGATAAAAAGCTGCAAAATGGACTTTTTTGTTAAATCATAAAACAAGCTTCAATTCTGCACATTCTCTAAGTTGTACAAACAAAATGCAGCAATTCCAGATCTTGAGGTAATCAAGCACTCCTACATTCTTATATAATAAGAAAATAAGAGCAACTATCTCCAAATAAATGTTCAACATGGATCCCAAAAATTATCTGTTCAATCATCAGTGGGTTCAAAACGTAAACTAACTTCTCCTACCAATGCTAAGGCCTGTCCCAAAGAAATGCAGTTATTTAACAGAAGAGGAAAAAATCCTGTGTGCTTAAGTTAGGTAAAGTTTTTAAGCACAATTGGGGTAAAGTTTTTAAGCCACACTTCAGCTGCATATAGGTGTGCCCACAGAAGTGACTGGGTCCCTAAGAGGTTCAGTCGACTGTGTCATATTTGCCAGGTTGTTTTGCGGTTTTGCTGCTGAGGGCCACGTGTGGATGCCTGTTTCGGTCAGATCCTTTCTGTGTTTAGTTTGCATGTTCTCTCCATGTCTGCAGGGTTCTCTTGGAGCACTTAGGCTTCCTCACACAGACCAAAAACATGCATGTTATATTGACTGGAGACTTCAAATCGCCCTTGGGTATGAGTGTGAGGGTGAATAGTTGCTGTGCCACTGTGCTGCCCAATAAAGTCAAGATGGCTGATAAAGATGTCAAGAAAATTAACACAAGAAATGGCAAAGCAATAAAACCAAGAATCAAGGAACAGGAATTTATAAAAGCTAAAAATAAACAAAAAGATTTTTAAAAAGATTTAAAGAAAATCAAAAATTGCAAAGTGTAAAAAGATAAGAAGACTGAGTAAGGTAAAAGTGATACTCATAGATAGAAAAATCATTAACAAGTCATTAGTATTATTAAGTTCTATAGTAAATCCAAGCTGAATTAATGAATTTAGTATAACAAAGATAGGAGATCACTCCATTTTAAAAGATTATTAAGCACATAACATGTCTTTACTAATCCTCTGTGGGCTTCACCCTTTTCTCCCCTTCAGAGTAGCCTTGGCGCTAACAATACCCACAAATAACTCTTTGTACTGTGTCTCTTTATATATCCACCTCTTTATGGATACATGTGTAGGGAATAACTGAAAGTAATTCAGAATAATGATCATGCCAGTTACATTGTTATTCACTGTGCACTGCATCTGGACGCAGTGATAAGATTGACAACCATTAACATGAATTCTTTTCTTCCTTTGTCCTGGACGAGCACTCACTATTTCATTATGCTTTATAAGCTAAACAGAGCTGAACAAAAAATGAGGTACATACATCTAAATGTCATATATTTACTCACAGGGAATATTGTTGTTTTATGATGCTCTACAAAAACACATTTTAATATTCCTTTACAAGTAGGAGACATTTTCTTACAGCATATTTAAACACATCCTCTTTATTTAGTTTTGTTTTTTTTCTAGTTAAGTATGGTTAAATGTTCTAGTGTGTGTATTTTTGTCAATTTATTGTATTCCCTCTCGTAATTTGCACACACTCCTTATTAAAGCCTATAACCTCCCTCTGTCCATATATTCCCTACCTTATATAATGCTCAGAATAATAATAGTGCTGAAGCCTATTTAATATTTAAGAGACTTTAATATTTAATACTATTTTCTTGACTTTTAAAGAGTGAACTTTACAGGGCTGAGGAAACTCACATAGCGCTCTTTAATGGTAGAATCTGCCCAGCAACCATCGCCCCCTGTCATGTGTTGTTTGTCCCCCTGGCAGCATCAATCAAACGGAAAAGTAAGGGTGAAGGATGTTCTCTGTTTTTTTTTATTTTATTTTATTTGTTTAAGACGTATCTCTCTGTTTTTCAGCTTCCCCACCGACGAGTGACCTTTTCCACCAACAACCCAGTGCAGGACCTGCAGGACTCCTCTCAGCACAGCTACTATGACAGCGGCTTGGAGGAATCGGAGACTCCCAGCAGTAAGTCATCGTCTGGCCCTCGCATCGGACCCCTGACCCTGCCTGAGGACCACTATGAGAGGACCACTCCAGATGGCAGTATCGGAGAAACCGAGCACCCTGAAAACGGTACGCTGACAATCCCTCTCTGCTCTCTTGTGTTCTCGATGAATATTTATTTGGATGTAAATTTCTCTAATAGGGCTTTTTTTTGTGTGTGTGTGGCTGTGCTGTGGTCATTTTCCTGCAGAGTTGTTGTGACACCCGTGACGTCGACTTGCAGTGTTTGCCGATGACTGTGTGAGATGTTATTGGTTTTTAAGCAGATTGGTGCTTGTGTTTGTATGTGTGTGTATGCATGTGTGTGGAGTTAGCAGTGTCTCCATCCTGCTCATCAGCAGGTCCTCTGTCAGACATCCTTAATGACCCTCTCTCACAAGTGTGCTAATTAAAAAGCCCAACTAATGGAGCATTTGCCCTCTAAATAAATCTGCACCATGACATGTGTGCAGAAAACACTGTGTTTACTCCTCGCCATGAGCCGGACCACGGGTTACACTGCAGCTTAGCTTTGCAGGGGCTGTAATTTCCAGGCACAGCAATCAATCCAGCGGCTGAACACTGATGGCCTCAGCATAGGTCCTTATTAAAAAACCTGTAGCTTGAGCTGTTGCTGCTAACTGTATAATAATAACAATTTTGCTGCCTTAAGCTGCGGAACATAATCCATTACCTGTCTTGCAAAACACTGTGATAAGTGAATCTCATGGTGCATTTCCAGTCATTATGGTATTTTGCATTGCGGCGTTCCCTGGATTAGATACTCCTGCACGGTGACGGTTCCCTGCTCACCTGCAGCGTCTCGCCTCTCTCTTCATATTTGTGCAGAATTAGTTTGGTGCATTAATGTATGGATTAATCTCAATAGTGTGCGGATTTTACAGCTGAGTAATAAAGCTTTTTACTGCCCTCATGCAGAAATGTATCAGCCAGAGCTTGATAGAATTGTTGATCAGTGCTGACAGTTACTTTGTCACTGTGTCAGTGAAAGAGACATTGATGGAACTTTTGTCAATAAATCTGTACTGCACTGTGTGGATTTGTAGCTTTTTTATAGAGGGGGAGAAGCACTTTTCAGTACAAGTCTGCAGAATCAAAGGCTACAGTGTGTCACTGAAACATGAAAACAACAAGACTTAGTTCTATATTTAGTGAAGTAGCCTCTTTATTAGAGAACAGTGGACCTTACCCACAAATACCCGAATAGGACATTGTATCGCAAACCCCCAATTATAATGAGGACCTACTGTAAAACATCATTTAAAAAAGAATAAAATGATTCACAAATTCATTTTGACATGCTTTCAAATGAATACGCTACTATGCTATACTTAATGTTTATTCCTCATTGTTTTTTGTGAATATCACTGATCTTGAATTCAATGCCTGCAACACGTTCCAAATAAAAAAAGGGACAGGGGCATGTTTACCTCTGCGTTACATGAGCTTTTCTCTTCTAACATTCCTAAGCATTTGGGACACTAACTGTTGAAGCTTTGTCGGCTGAATTCTTTCCCATTTCTGCTTTCTGCATCCGTTTGATATAAGTTGCTAAACAGTCTGGATCTCCGTTGCTGTATTTTGTGTGTCACAAGGTTCCACAAAATTTCAGAGGTAGAGGGTTTGTACTGCAGCAGGCCAGTCTAGTGCCCATGCTCTTTTGCTACTGAGCCATGCTGTTGTGACACGTGCAGAATTTGGCTTGGCATTGTCGTGCTAAAATAAGCAGGGGTATCTATGGCATTGCTTTCCAAACCTGGCTGTACCTTTCAGCAGTAAATGCGCCTTCAGTGTTGTGCAAGTTACCCGTGCCATGTGCACAAACACACCCCCATGCAACCAAAGACACTAGATTCAAACTTTGCACTAATAACAATCTGAATGGTCCTTTTACTCTTTAACCCAGAGGACACAACGTCCATGATTTCCAAAAACAATTTGCAATGTGGATTCGTCAGATCACACCACACTTTTCCACTTTGCATCTGTCCATCTCAGATGAGCTCAGGCCCTGAAAAGCCAGCTGCATTTCTCTGTATTGTTGATAAATTGCTATGGTAGAGTTTTAACTTGCACTTGTAGATGTAGTAATAAACTGTGTTAACTGACAATGGTTTTCTGAGGTGATCCTTAACCCACATCATAATATCCTTTAAAGATATGATGTTAGTTTTAATGTAGAGCCACCTGCAAGGTCACAGGCATTCACTGTTGGTTTATAGTTTTGCACTTATGTATGTGCAGACATTTTTCATTGATTCTCTGAACCTTTTCACTTTATATATTATGAACTATAAATGACGCAATCCCCCCAAAAAGTTGCAGCAGGCATCAAATTATAAACAAGTGAATATAAAAAACCACAATAGTCAGTCAGTTTGAACATGAAAGATCTGGCATTGATGTATATTCAACTGAATATTAATTAGAAATTATTTCAAACCACTGCATTCTGTTTGTATAAACATTTTACATAATATCCCATTTTTGTTGGAATTGGGTTTGTAAACTTGCTTTTAAAAATTGCAAGAAAAACCTCAGTTAGATCCATGCTGTCTTTTTAAGCTGCAATTATTTTCACCTGTCAGCTCACAGGAAGCTTTCTAAAACATATTTGCCCACATTACAATGATTAAGCACAGTTTTATTTGCTGTCATTTGTATACACAAAAGCCCCAGACATGCAATTGTTTTTTGGTCATTCCTCTGCAAAAAGCAAGTCACATGGTGTCGGTGCAAACAAACATAGTTTTTTCCTTGAAATTTTATCCAAAGCACTTGGTTGTGTTGGAATAATAAAAGAAGCATTTTCAGTACTCTTTCCTGTTCAACATCAGTTGTAACAAAGTCACTCTGTGAACATTAACCCCTAGTCGAGTCCAAAGCGTTGACTGTGGATCCAGAGGTGTTGTATTTAGCAGGAAACATGGTGGAAGAGCAACTTTGAATTTGTTAAAAGTTCACTTTTCTAATCTTTCTAGCAACACAAAGCACTTTTATAATGCATGTTACATCCACCCATTCACACCCATTCCCACACACATCCACTCATGTGTAGTTTAAGTTTCTGTGTAAATTTTCCATTAGCATTTGCTAACGCATTCACACCTTTTTACACCCATTTACATGCTATGCACAACAGCTTGAGTAACATTTGCACATGTGCCAAAGTGGGTCCTTACACACATCCACTTGCTAATTAGCAAAAGGTCAAGTTAAGGAAATGAAAACACAGTATTTATAACCAAAACGAACTTGCAAGCAATTCTCTGAGTTCCAAAGTTGGACTATCTGCATATTTTTCAGTAAAGGAAAAAATAGAGATACCTATACTTCACCCTTGAAATTATTTCATGCTTGAGTTATGCACAAATCTGTAACAAACAAATAAACGTGTAAACAAGAAAAGTCCTCAGAGAGTGCAGACCTCCACCAAGCAGCTAAGTTCTACCTATTAATTGTGATTTTCACCCAGCTTTATAGTCCTACATTTATTTCATATGCACATTGTGGAATGCAAAATATCAATCTGCAAGAAGTCTGATTACTGTCGATATAAATGTCATCCACTAGAGTGACCTAGTTAGTATTGGGTTTTGTAACTTGTTGACTGAACCAATTTGCTACTAACTGTACAGATTTTGGTGTTCTGCACGCCGCGGTTCTTCCAGTGGCCAGTGTCACCAGCCTGTTGATCCGGGCAAAACCACGGCACTTCGGAGCAGAGCTTGGGGGGTTAGGCTTTTACACTCACACAGCCTTCTGCTTTGACACACTATTTCTGTTATGACATTATCAGCATCCTTGTTTTGAGTGCCTGAGCAGAGCTGCCGCACATGTTTCTGTTAATGGCCTTACAGTAATGTCACTAGTAGCTGTGAGTTGTAGAGGACTAGGGTGTTTGTTACAATTTTTAGAGAGACCAGCGCCTTCATTTATCTTTGAAACCAAGGTTCATCGCCGGGCTTTCTCCATCAGCAGTTTCTCGTTCCTCTCTGCTACAGTATGTCTGTGAGCAGAACTGCATGCACAGCTTTCACTGCTGATTGGATATTCGGCGTTCTGTGAGACAGCAGATGGAGCAGCGTGAGAAGTCCTCCCTTGGCATTGCAAGAGAAGCTAGGAAATGTAGTGACATGGGCTTGAAAAACTAGACAGTTTGTAAGTAAACCACAATTCTCATAATGCAGTAAATGAAAGGGATTTTTTGTTATACAATTAAATGTTATTCTGTGATGTCAATCTGGATCAGATCAGCACCAAAATGTTTTGGCTTCTTCCTTGGACCAAACCACACATTTGGTATAATTTTCATGTAAATCCATCCAACAGTTTTTGTGTGATCTTGCTAACAGATAAAAAAACAGACCCTGGTGAAAACATAACCTCCTTGGCGGAGACAACAAATGAATAAAACAGAGAGAAAGCAAACAAAGAGAAAGAAGTTCAGAAGATTGCAGTAGTTCCACGGTTAAAAAGAGGTCTGCTGTATTAGCATTAAACTAAGAAGCACGAGTATTGATTCTTACCTTAAACTTGAAGATAAACCTGTCATAGGAAGCTGAGCTACTTGAAAATGTTAAAAAACTGCCCTATTGACAGTGTTAACGAATCTTTAAAAAAATGTCTGGATCTGAATCCTGATTTGGATCATTACCAATATCTACTCTCTTCTTCCTTGTGCCATGACCAGCATTCCCTTGAAACTGTCATTAAAATCTGTTTCGAACTTAATGAGCTATCTCGCAAACAGATGAACAAACAGACAGACAAACAAACATATTCCAGCAAAACATAGCCTCATTGACAGAAGGAACTTTATCAAGATACAACTGCATACCAGATGAAGTAAAAGCAAGAAACCAAGCAGAAGTATCCACAGACTAAATAAGGACCCATGGCCATATCTTGTATGTAGGAGAATATCAGCATGGTCATTTGAGGATATCATCAATTCAACATTTCCCTGCATAACTATCAATAATGACAATCGAGACATACAGACTTATTTATTTAAAAGCTGTTTCACAAGTTACTAGAGTCACATCCTCTTGTTTAAGTGTCTATACATGTTTCTGTGAGTATCAGTGTATGAAGGGTTAGGTATGGAGATGACTTTGTGTGTGCAGGAGCAAGAGTAAAATGTGAGTAAATGTGAGTTCTACAATTTAGGCATGCTTTTCTTCTTTGTAGGGTTTTGGGACATGTTCAGCTCAGCTGATTAGCTTTTATCCTGCTGCTCTCAGTGCGACTTTAAACACAGACTTCAACACTGGATTAGTAATTCTGACTTAAAGAGCCAAAATCAAAGTTTTGGGGGATTTTACAAAAGTCTTTAAGAGGATGACAGAGCAGCAGGAGCAGCAGATGAGTGGACAAGTGGGTGGGTGCATTATTGATATCCTGAGGGTGAGCATGACGTCAAACCACAGGTGATCAGATGAGTGATTACAGGCATTAATTTTGATCAGCCAGAATGCTGCCATATGTTTTAACAATTTTTGGCAGATGTTGGTTGAACAGGACACTTTTACCACAGAGCTAAGTTTCTTTTCATAATGTCCCTTTCTGCTGTTATGGTCAAACATTGTTTAGCTTAAAAGGAAGCTGACCACATTTAAATTATGTATTTGTATAGTGCTGTCAAAATGAACATGTTAACTTCCTAGTACTTTCAATGCCATTCACTTTTCTGTCTTTTTTTACGTGTGATTGACGTGTACACATACTTCTAGGAGTCAGGGAAAGACACAACAGTCATGCCAACAATGACATTGTTGACAACATTTACCAGAGGACTCTCTCTGCAGACCAAAGTTCATGTATTAACTATCCATGTGGCACTAGCCACACAGGGACTTCGTTTGAGTCTTATTTACCGCTTAGCGACTGAGTCAAGTGTGCACCCCTCCCCTCATCTGGATGAGGATCCATTTGCATGAAGCAGCATTTTTTATTTTGGCTCCTATGTAAAGTTAAAACACTCCTTATTTTGTGTTTGTGGGGGATTGTGAGGTGTCTTGGACTGCTGACTAACAATCCCCCAGGATTTATTAAAAAGCTTGAAGATTGTCTGGGAAGAGTCTAAAGTAATATGCATCCTGTTAAATCAACCATTTCATCCTTTTTCCTTCCCCACAGTTAGGCTAATGTAGCTAACAAAACATTCTTATAAATAATAGAACTAATACATAACAAAGATGTAATCCACAGGAAAATCTGTCATCTAAATCATTAACCTTTACTGGTTTCGGACAAACTGGTTTATTGGTTATCACTGAGTCATTAGATTTTTATAATTTAGCAAACTTCTGAATGAACAGCAGTCACAAATAGTTTATTTAACAGATTAAGGACTCTGAAGTTGCTTCTTACCTCTTAGTCAATGTTTTAGGTCATAGTTATGCTTTATGGGAGCATCGATTTGAGTAAAATCTAAAAATAACATATAAAACACTCATTTTCATTCATCTCATTTATGTATCAGTAAGAACTGTTGTACTTTATTATTATGTATTTGATCACTAAACAAAACAAAAACAAATTACATATATTGATAGTCTTGAGTTAGCAATCAAAAGTTAGAGATAAAAGTGAATTAAAGTGAGCTAACTGGGACTTTGTTAAACTCTCTAACACATTATTATTATTTTCCACTTGGGTTGTTCATATCAAAAATAATACGGATGGATTTTTTCACCCAGAAAGTTAAAGGCTTTACTTTCTCAAACTTGCAGTCTTATTCAGAGTACACATTTATTCTCAGCCCTGCTAGATAAACTTTAACTTTACTTATGTAACAATATGAATTACTTAACTCTATCAAACTAAAACAAACTTTTTTTTCTATAAAAGTACAAACATTCTAAATGAATAATTAGACGCAATTACTTTTGAGTTAACTATTTAAAATTTGATAATAAGCATGATTAAAAGATTTGATTTGAACACATTTTAAAATGTAAACGTCCACTGATAGAAATGCACTGATATATCTGGTTTTACAGTAATTTTTTATGACACCTTTCTTGATCTAACACATCTTTGGGTGCTGACAAGTGCAAAAATGTATATTTTACCTTTGAGTGTCTTTGAGTACTCTTAACTATTCAATAATTATTTATTTTATCAGAGAGTAAGTCGCAGATTAGGTTAGTAAACCTTGTGTGTTTGAAAACAGCATACACGACATAGAATTTCTTTCAAAGAATGCCTGATAAATGATGCCTAAAGTCAACCAATGACTGTCCATACTTTTCAAAACCTCCTGCTATTTCGATCTTAACTTGGAGATTTGCCTGTACAGCAGCATCTCCATCCACATAGGAGTAAAGGGTATTAAACACCCTGTAAATAGAATAATGCAGTCATCTCATATGTAGACAAGCTGTTTATAGCCCACCTATTTGCTCTCTAGCAGGTTGTTATTATGTATGCATCTTCCCTTTTCTTTTTTTTCTATTCCTGTGATTCTTGATTGTGTTTTTCCCATCTGCTGCAAACAGGTTTTGTCAAGCAGGGCGCTTTTTGTTGTCAGCAGCAGGAGAGCAAGATTGTGAGTGGAGATGGAGCGGTTAAAGAATGAAAAAGATGGCACAAGATGGGGGAGATGTGAGATTGTGACAGGGAGCGGGGACTGAGAGCAGAAGTAAAAGCCCATAGGAGGCACACATAGGACAGGGAGATGCAGGAGATGAACCGCTAACCAAGGATAGACCTAATTAAAATGTGATTCCCCTCTTCGGGGAGATAACAAAGGACCCAGAGAAAATGAAGGATCAGACAGAAAAATCAAACAGAGACAGAGGAATTCCTCCCCAGCTCCACCTGAACAGTGACGTGAGGTCTTTTTCTGCAGCGTTTGACTGACAGGCTGACAGGTTGTACTGGTGCGAAGCTTTATTCGTTGCAGGAGAGATGACTGACAGGCCAAAAATTGGGAGGTGAGCATGATGTGTCATTCCATTTAAGTTGGATAAAAGGCAATATATGAACCGCAGACTGTCAGCCTTTGCATCAGCGGGCGCCCGAAATATCGACATGGATGTGTTTTCGTGTACAAGTTGAACTTTGACAGGGGAGAAAAATCTACATTTTGAGTGAGTGTCAGCTGACGACTGCAGAGAGGGTGTAGTTCATCCATTATGGATTGAATTTAGGGTTTAGGTTGGTTAAATGGTGGTTCAGTGGGAGTTTTTGACTAACCTGTGTATGGCAAACATACAGACACTATGCAGCTTGTCTGGTCCATCCACTTTCCTCATTAAGTCTTATTAACTTTTTGAATTTGTTTGTAAACAGTGCTTATCATAGTATGTTTAATGTTGTACCAAACTGAAAGTCCTCATCCATAAACTTCAGTATGTCCAGAACTCTGCCGCCCGCCTGCTCACCAGAACCAGCACCCGCGACCACATCACCCCCGTCCTCCAACACCTCCACTGGCTCCCTGTCCCTCAGCGAATCCAATTCAAAATTCTCCTCCTCATCCATAAAGCCCTCCATAACCAGGCCCCCCCCTACCTCACAAGTCTACTTCACCCCCACCCTCCGTTCTATCGACACCAACCTCCTGTCCCCACCCCCTGCACCAAGTACCGGACCTGGGGAGACCGCGCTTTTCCACTGCCGCCCCCACCCTTTGGAACTCCCTCCCCACGCACATCCGGATCTGCACTGACCCCGCTAAATTCAAAACCCTCCTCAAAACGCACTTGTACAGACTTTTTTTAACTTGTAAATGATTGTACTGGCCTGTAAAGAAACAAAAAATACGAATTCAATTTCTCATTGTTGAATATGGCATGGCGGAAAAGCAGGTAGTGTGTATCAGTCAGGAAGTTGATAGTTTGATCCGTTTCAGTCAGGGCTTTTCTGGTTAGAAGTTTGCATGTTGCAATCCTGTTTCCTCCCCAAGACCAAAAACATGCTAATTAGGTTGACACTGATCTTTGGTTAGGGTAAGTCATACTCTGCACAGACTGCCTTTGTCATTGTCCTTGCCCCGATCTCTTGCTTGAAGTTCAATCTGCGGCCACATTGTAGGACATAGAACCAGGCTGTGGTATGTGGAAGGTTGGGGACCACTAATCAAATAGACAAAGTCTGCTGGCAAACTTTAAAAAAATAAGTTTTATAACCTTGAATCCGTTGATAAATTTGTCTTAAAAGGCTTTTCATTATTTACAGGATTTATTTTTGTTTAGGCAGTATTTGTGAATAATTGCATCTTTATTTTCCTTCATTAGTTCATTAGCTGAAAGCGCTGTACAAGCAAAAAAATAAGAATGGAAAAATAAAGAGTAGAAATAAAGACAGAAGAAAATGGAGGCTGCACAAATATAAACAAGCCAACAAACAAAGTAAACTAAATAAATGAACAACCAGTGGAGTAAATATGTGAGTCATCAGCAGGAGCTTCCTGAGTATTAAAAACAAACAAGTAAACAAAGAAACAAAGGAAAAGTCATGATAACAACTCTCATATTGTTTTTAGCGAGGAAACAGAGTTGTGTTCTTTTCCAAAGACAAACATAAAATAGCCCTCATGCTACATGATGCAGTAGATTTAAAGTATATGTAATTGATGAGTGTTTATATTATGATAAGATTATATTGAAGTACAATAGAATTCAAAATTATCTAGATATTTGGCCCGGCCTGCTGTCCAGACATGTGCATGTGTGCAGGTGCAGACACACACGCATGCATGCTCTCATGCCCATGCATCTGATGGAAGAAAATCACTGATAACATTAACCAACAATTGAGCAATGTGCACACACAAACATGAGTGGAAAAATACACTATCTATCTATCTATCTATCTATCTATCTATCTATCTATCTATCTATCTATCTATCTATCTATCTATCTATCTATCTATCTATCATTACATGAATAAGTACATGGATAGATAAATTCATGAATACAATACTGACAGTTGAGTTAAGATTTTATTTTTAAAATGCACCTAGTTCTGACTTTTGCTTTTCACCAAGTAACATTCTTACATGAAATTGGTTGCACTTATGAGCCTGGGCCACCAAAAACAGAAACTTTGAGCTCACCCTGCTAAAGAAACACACTTATCATTGTACTTTGGCCTTCAGCAGGGCAGAAGAGGCTCTGTTGATGTTACAAAGAAATGCTGATGGGCAGAAAGGGCAACTTTTAACCACTTAAAACCAGGCAAAGTTTCTTCTGTCTTTGCCATCTTCCCTTTTCCTGGTCCAAAATTACAGGCACCTCAAGTTAGAGTGACTGTCTGGTTCCAAGGCTTTAAAAGCATTTCAGGTTCAGACTAACAAATCCAAGAAACAAACAAAATAAAGACACCCGGTGGTTTAGAGTGTGTTTGCTTCCAGACTAACTCCTCAATTTTTACAGCCAAGGACTGCAACAGACTGCAACATCAGAGAACTTTAGTTTATGATAGCTGTCTTAGGCATCTACTGGCTGATATGCAGGTAGACAGCAAAAAAGGACCAAAGCAGTGTTTAATAAGGCACAACCAATCACATCACACGACATAGTAAAACTACACATAGATACTTACAGCTTGAGTGGCAGTTTTATCAGATCTGAACCACAACTCCTCAGAAAATGAAAAACAAACACTACAGACTTCTTAGTCAGATGGATATTTTTGCTCCACTTCTGACATATTTTTCCTTGAGTTTTTATGTTTCAAGTGGCATTTGTTCTTTCCTATACACCACGGAAGTAGTGCCTGCTGAGTATATCTGATTAGCCTGTGATATATGTGATTGATCAAACAATCATTCAGTTGCCTGCCATATAAGCTTTTGAAAGGTTCCCAAAATATTAACAAACTTGCTATGGGCTCCTTCTCAGCTGGACCAGTGGAATATATTGACAGTCTGGCTGATGTGTCATCCACACTAATATTGGTATAACCAGTGTAGTTGAACCACTGAGAGTGAGCACTTAGCATGAATTGAGGTCCTCAACTCATGGGGCCGAATGCTTTTTCTTTTGGCATCTTTATGGACACAAACTAAAATGAAAGATACTGCACAGAGTTGAAAGTCCAGCTCACTCCTTTTTCTTTCATCCTCTTTGGTTTTAAACTTTTATGCTACGGCCACACCGGACGCGAATTTGCAAAGACGCGCGTCGAGGTTACATACAAAGTCAATGCAAAGACGCGTCTGGATGCAGATTCGCCCCAGGCGGCACGTTGGACGAGTTTTGCGCGGCACATATGGAGCGTCCGGCACGTTTGGGGCATCAAATGCCTCTACGCTTGAGTTGCAAATATTGAACTTTCGACTCAAATCCGCGTGAGGCTGTGCCGCGACAGCCAATCAGCGGTGACATCCCCCCCCAACGTCATTGATTTGATGACGTGTGACGCTCCGGCCACCTGCCCCAGCTCCAACCCCGCTGAAAGATGGAGAGGTTGATCTGCGCTGTTTGCCATCATCCGGAGCTATACGATTCGACGTGTGTACTCTACAGAGACCGTTCTGTAACCGTTAAGTTCTGTAAATATTTGTTTCCAGCTGGATTTGCCTGCACGGGTCACCACATTTCAGTGGAGTTTTGTCGTAAAAGTTGGAAGAGCCTCAGGGACATCTACCTGAATGAAAGGAGGAAAGAGCAGAAAAAAAGGAGCGGGGCAGCGTGACACTGTGCTGCAGACGTCTCCAGATTTGGTGAACCCGAAAGCGTCGACCTTTGGCACGACGACGCATCCGGGATCTCCAGATCAGGTAAAGAGCAGCGATCATGGTTATCTCGGCCATGATTGCGCAGTGACTGAATAGGCAAGCCAGATTTTGTCAATCTATTTATAATAGGCGGGCTTTCTACTCCGCCAGCACAGTGACGCGCGTCAGCTTGTCAAAATGGTCCACAGCCAGCCTCGGGCGTTACATGCGGCGCGTCACAGGCATTACGCGCGTTTAAATTCGCCAATTCGCGTCTGGTGTGGTCGTAGCATTTGAATGTTCCTGTGAATACACATTAGTCCACCATGGCTAAAGTAATTTTGATATGAAACTGTGATGTTTTTACTGTTTAAGAATTTGTAATACCAGACTTCTCAAAAAAGTAAAAATTACAGTAACTTTCAATACACTATGATTAGTTTTAAGTCAAAGAATAGATAAAGTGATTTGTTTTAGCATGGGTGTCTCTTAAGGGAGGCCGTAAGCCCCTAAAAAGTTAGAGAGAAAAGTTAGTATGAAAGTTGTAAAAACCTGCTCTTTTGCACAGTTTTGACAAACTTCTATAATAAGCTAGAAGTAAGAAGACGTAATTACGGAAAATGTTGAAAACTGCTCTTTTGCACAGTGTTAATTCATAGCAAGTTTTGGATCCACGTTCAGATTCAGATAACTACCAAAATATAATCAGGTATTTCTCGTGCCATGACCAGCATCTCCTTAAAATGTCATCAAAATGTGTCTATGATTTTTTGAAACATCAAATTAACATAGTTGAAAGTACAGGAAAAAAAAGCATAACATGACAAATCCTAGATCTTCACCAAAATCGAATCACATCCCCCTTGTGTCATGACCACATTCCCTCCACACAACAAAATAAAAAATAGATTAAATAAATAAATAAAACCTGTTTAGAAATTTACAAGTTACCTTTCTCACAAATAAAGAAATTGACGTATGCCAGCAAACACATAACCTTCTTGTTATTGGCAATGATTATGTTTTAAGCACGCTATAGTATCTGAATTATATCACTGCACACTTTTTTGTTTATTAAAAAAAATGCACATCTTTTTTATGTATTTCTTGATCACTGGATCAACAATCAGCCAAAGATCCAATGAGACTTTTTTGAAAAACCTCCACAGACTTTTTGCTTTTGGATTTAAATTTCAACATCATCAGGAGACCCCTGCCAACCCGATTCTGGGTGGCAGAGAAAGTGAAGAGTGTGTGGTCTGTAACTGCATCTCTGGTTCACTTGTGTCGACATCTCCATATTCCCTGATGATTTCTGCCCTCTGAATTAAGTGTAGACTCAAACTTCATTAATAAAACTCCTGATATATGTCATGGATTCTGCTGGATCTGCAGCAATTAATTTCAGAAGTTCCTTTTTTTTTCATATGTCTGCGCAGCTGCTCCCCCCTCCCATTTTTTCTAATTCTTGTCTCCAGGCTACGTTAGAGCGCACTCCATTTCAATTTTCCCATGTGTATTTTTTCACTCTCATGTCCGCGCGTGCAAATTGCTCAACTTTTGGTTCATCTCATCAGTAATTTTTCTCCATCAGATGCATGTGCGCAAAGGCATGAGCGTTAATGTGAGTGTCTGTGCCATGCACCACACATGTATGCATATGTTTGGACTGCAGGGCGCTGAATCACAGCCCAAGTCCCTAAATCATTTTGATTACTCTGCTTTTTCTTTTTTTTTTACTTTAATAGACTCTCATCATGATCACTGAGCTCTTTAATTCTCTTTAAATTGATTGTCTTAGACAGCATGAAAAGTGCTTATCTTGTACGTCTGGTGGTTGTCAGGATGCATGATTTGTCCTGAACAGTGAAATCAGAGGCAGACCGACGACCCGTCCCCATCCGTCCCATCTGTCCATCCACTGTTATTCACACTCTGCTAATCTGAGTTTGATTAGTGGGCAAATCAAAGTGACTCACAGCCTTTATTACTCATTGGGCTCAAGCAGAGCGCATTATT
Source organism: Scarus forsteni (assembly GCA_036419115.1). Classification (NCBI taxonomy): domain Eukaryota; kingdom Metazoa; phylum Chordata; class Actinopteri; order Labriformes; family Labridae; genus Scarus; species Scarus forsteni. The sequence continues at coordinate 21,935,897 of JAZDUH010000130.1, read as the reverse complement.
TTTGGGGTTGCTGTTATGAAAGCATACAATTCATGTCCCCACAATAAGATGCAAATGGGGACGCAGCTGACTATTATTTTTGTTTTTCATCTTTTATGAATCATTATGGGATTCATCTTTAAATTAATCATCAACTTATTTTATTCTTATCTTGAAATTTCCACCATTTAAAAAACACGCAGCTGTTGACACAATTATTGCTGAGTTTATAAATATTGTTAAAACATGATTTATGCATGTTATCATCAGGAAGCTCAGGTTTTGCTGAATTACTCAGTTGTAGGGATCTGTTACCACATAATACATTTAAAAATCCCTACAAATACAACTAGAAAAGCAATCGGAGAGAGCAGACCTCCGCCAGCGCCACAGTCCTTGGCCATATTGTGATTTTTGCCATAAATATTAGTCCTACCTTTATTTAATCGAAATATTTAGATTCCTTGACCATGAAAACATGCCATTAGCAACTGGATTCATAATGATATCTATTTTAGTTCAGTAGTTATTCACAGAAATCACATTTTTCACCATGGCGGCCTGACGCTGATCCAGATCAACACCAAAATCGAGTCAGTTCTTCCTTTTCCCATGCTGAACATTTCCTGAAAATTTCATCAAAATCCATCCATTACTTTTTGAGTCATGGACAGACAGACAGACAAACAAACTCTCCCGAAAACATAACCTCCTCGGCGGAGGTAATCATGCATCCATTAGGGATGGGATGTAATATCGTTTGGCGAAATGTCGCGATACAGAACTTGACAAAACGTATTGAGTTTGAATAAAATGGAGCTCAAAATACAGAAGTCACGACTGGCAACAGCGCATGTGACTAGAAGTGACGACAACAAACATTAGCACCAACTACCTTGCCTCCAAAAAGCCAAACGATGGAGTCGAATGAGGTCGAAATTGAGGACGCTCCGCCTGGATACAAGTCATCTGTCTGGCAGTATTTTGGCTTTCTCATTAAAAAAGACGAAGACAACAATAGAGTAACTCACAAGACTAAGACGGTGTGTAAACTTTGCTATGCTGTCATTCCGTACACCGTCTCCAACACAACAAACATGAACCACCACCTTCAGTGTCACAAAAAATGTGAAGACGACCCCGGCGAAAACAAGCCTACCGCGTGTTAGCATACACTCTCTATAATCTCTCTAGGGTTAGAGAGAGTGTTATTGGTTGTGTTCGGCCTGTTTGGATTTGGGTTTTACCTGTGTGCAACTCAAACAAAAATAAATACGTTTTAATTGCACAGTAATATTTCTTATTTTTTACTTTTTTTGATATTGTATTGTGACGTATTGTATCGTGATCGGGGCATATCGAGGTGCAGCGTATCGTGAATTTAAGTGTATCGTCCCATCCATCCTTTACTCCTCCTCACTTGTTCCTTTTGGGGTCCTGAGGTGCTGAAGCTTATCCAAGCTGACAGTGTGTAAGAGGCATGGTACAACCTGGACTTCCTGGACAATCACAGGGCCAACATGTAACAACAAAATGCATCAACTCACACACCTAAAGCATTTTAGGGTCACCAGTCAACATAATGAACAGGTTTTTGGTCTGGAGGAAGCTGGAGTACTCAGAGAAGAACCCATGCATGCATGATTGGACATATAAACTCCATAAAAATAAGCCAAGACCAACAAGGGCAGTCAAAACAGCAATCTTTTGTTTGTTTGCAGCCAACACAATATGATACATTGATATCAATGAAACAATAATGGACACTGCATCAGTTTTTTTTATTGCAGCAGAGTACTGTTTCAGGCTGTTTTTTTATATTGATGAAGGACTTAAGCCAGTAAAAACCTTGTCAGTTGAGCAATTTTATGCCAGACTTCTGCCCCCTACTTGCTCTTCACAAAGATCAAGTTGCAGAATGCAAGGCCAGGCCTATGGCAACTGAAACTTTGTCCCAATCATCCTCAAGAAAGTGGTCTCAATATGACTATATAACTTTTCTAGCTCATTCAGAGCCTCTCTGATCTCAAGTTGTGAATATCAAACATGTTTTTGAGCAGACCAGGAAGCATCATAGCTTCGGTCGCTTTCACACTCTACAACTTTCAATCGAGACCAAATATAATCTGGTTGGCTTTTTGGGAAAGTTTGCTTGGTTTGTGATTGTGTAAACAGTCAAACGGACTCTGAAGTCTGGTCTGCTTTAAAACAGCGGTCTTAGTTTGCTTCCAAGCAAAACAGAGTTTGGCTCGCCATGGGCCATCTGGACCAAAAGGGAAAAGCAAACCAAAAGGCATTGTCCTGAGTCTCTCTGATCTCACAATGAGGTTAGATTTCCAACATGTCGTCAGTTTTCATGTTCTTTGACATAAACAGACCCCAAGAAAAGAAAAGTGCAAGCTTATTTCACCTGTCATAGGTTGGTAGATATTCAGGACATTCAGATATAAAAGCAAAATACAAGCATGTTTTTATGATCTTTTACATACTAGCATTAATGTGGTCAAAAATCACAACCCTAAATAGCCATAGTTACTCAATCTTTTCCATTTATTCTAATCCAAACAAAGGATAACACTAACCACTGAGTGTATTATAGCTCAATCACCCACCTTGAGTCATTTAATACATACCATAAATGCTTTAACTCTCTATTGATTGAGAACTCTGAGGCATGAGTCATCCCTGACCTGCTGCAGTCCTCTTCCTTCTTCTTTGGACACAAGTTTTCCATCACTCCCATCACGTCCAGTCCAACCCAGACAATAATCACTCTTCTGCGGATCACTGGTTGGGCAACTTGGCTGTAACACGAGGGCTACCACTGATAGGACACAGGTGGATTACAGACAGGTACAAGCGTGCACACACACATAAACACGCACACACAAACTCAACTGACCACAGATGGAGGAATTTTTGCCGTGGCCGGTTGCCCAGCGTGAGGTCTCCCTGTGTCTTCCTCTATGCGGACTTGCTGCCATATGGGCTATTGAGACGGGTGAGATAAAATGGAATAAAATGGCATTTGCATGATAATGAGGTTCTTTAGTGATGCCGTCTGATTTCCCTGCCTTAGATCTCACCTATGATGCATGTAGCGTCGCATATTTGTTCGTTTTGAACTCCTGTCAGGGATTTTCCTCTGCTTTTACAGCTTGCCATATCAGTATCATACAGGGTGGTGCTGCTTTAGCCCTCTCTGTGAATGCTTCCCTGGTTTGTGAGTACAAAGCATGAGTAACATATCAAACAAAAGAAGATGTGAAAGCAGACGCTGTGCAGACGAAAAGTCAGAGCACCGCTAAATGTGGCTTGTTTGTCCTTTGAGTGTCAGCTTGGGTTCCTGCCTGGGTGCCAATATAGTTAGATGAGGGGGTGGGTTTCCTTTGACAGATGTTATTGTGCCTCTGAGGGAGCATCTTTCCCCACCATGTCAGTCAAAAAATCCTAAAAAACAAATGCAGTGTTTTGTGTGGATTATTGGGTTTAGTGATTAGAGGTGTGCTTAACAATTGTCATTTGCACCAGCCAATGACGTATATGGCTTCGACATCCAATGCCTCTGCCTCCTATAGGACACATTTTACTGACCAGTTTAGCAGCAAAGATTCCTCAGATTGGTTCAGATTTTAATGTTGTTGTGAAGTTAAAGGAGTAATATTTGCCTTATGCCAATCTCCCTCTATTTTCTAGCCTCGTTTACCAAGTGCCACATTGGTCAACTGAGATGAATTGTATATTATCCTGATTTATTGCATTGAATAACTTGTTCAAACCTAACATATTTGTAAAATAAATTGATGTATATAAAGGAATGATCTACAAAGTACAATCATGCACAGAAATCCTTAACAAAGGCTTAAAAACAGCAACATTATTTTTAAGGATGCATCTAATATTCAGTGCCTGAATATATTTGGCCGAATAATGCAAAAAAAGCCATATTCGGCCTTCGGTGGAGTGAGGTAATAGCAAGGCTGAATAGTACCGTGACGCAATGACGAAATCAACTACGTCATTGCGTGTGACTGTGGCTAAGCAGACTAAGGCTGTCACTTTTCCTAAAAATCAAACTTGAACGGTTTTCAAACATGCACCCAAATAATCGAAGATATTCAATTATTGTGCTTTTTTTGACAAATAAAGGCTACTGGAATATTACAAAATGTCATAATATTCAGCAAACAATTACTTTTTTTAAAAAAACACGTCTAAAAATGTATTCTAAGCTATTTTTGCACTTTTAAAAAATGTAGTGAACTGCTTAGCCTCCACATTGGATATTCGGTATTCTGTATTCAGTATTCAGTATTCAGCCAAGCGTTTATATTTTATTCAGCTTCGGCCACAAATTTTCTTTTCAGTGCATCCCTGATTATTTAAATTTTTTAGATGATGCATGTACAATCTTTGGAGAAAGCGGAGCATAAATAGTTAGAGCTATAGTTATATTTTGGCTTAACTCTTGCATAGCAGTCATATCTATACCTACATAGAACACAGCATAACTGACCCAGGGAAAGTACTTCCGCTTAAATTGTTTATGTTTGTTCTTGGTCAATGACCGCTATAATCAATGTGTGTACATGTCCTACAGCCTGGAAGAAAGAAAAACAAAGAGATGTGCTAACAGAATAGCACATCATTTTAAATCTAATAAATACATTATACAACAACATCAACATGTTTTTATTGGCTTTTTTTGACCTAAAATAAAGATTAGGCTACTCAAAGCTCTGGGCCACTACAGCAGCAATGTACACCCTAGTGTCTGTTTCAGTTCTCACTTAAAGTAGCAGAGCTGATCAATATTGCTCTTGCCCATGTACAAAATATTGACATCTCTGTTTTACAATACCACAAAAAAAAATGAAATGACTCCTTTCACTCAATTTAGATCAAGTGAAAAGGACCCATGAACAATGATAAACATGAATATTTCCTTTTAAACATACTGCACCTACAACAGCTTGAAGCTATTTTACATCTACAGGTCACAAATTAAGACATTACATAATTCAGGTTTTTTTGTGCTCTCACAGTTCCCTGTTGGAGGTCTCTCCTGTTAGCTATATTAAGCTGAGTGAGCCCATGCCAACTTGTACCAGCTCTGAGTCCATGCCACCACCCGAGAAGGGACAGGTCATGGGGCTGGCACTTTTGTAGAAGCCTCTGCAGGAGAAAAAAAAATGTCCTTACATGTGGTCCCCTGGGGGGCAATGTGTCATGAGTAATACGCTTATAATCCCAAGCTCATTCTTGCACACGCATTATGCTCTGCACACATCAGCTGCTGCTGCTTGTTACCCCCTCGATTGTTTGAAATTTTGCTCCAGTGCAAATAGGTCACTGGAAGAGAGAGTGTGATAGAGAGAGTGTAACTAACTGGAGCAGAATTAAACTCTCTAACCTGAATTATGCTTTGACACCGATGACAATGGTTAACTGGAGCCCTTTAATGGATGACTTTCTGGGACAATGCGGCTGAATCCAAAATGGGACTGATGATGTGTCAAGACGTCACCCTTCTTTGAATTCCCCCTCTCGCCCAATTTGAACCCAAAAATGTGCTCTCGCTTACGTGATCTCTAACAATAAGATCTACACTCGCATTACGGTGTTTGTCAGATGACTGCAGACAGGCCCAAACCTTTTGAACAGGGCAAGAGAGGGGGCATGGTGTCACAACTCAAGCCATTAGCCGCTGTAAAGAATGAAATTGGCTTATTTTCTTTTCCAGTGAGCTGACATATTATTGTGCGGCAGAGATTGCAGCCTCATGTGAAATCTACACAGTACAAGAAGAAAAGTCCCATTATCCCAATAAATCTTAGCCCTTGCATTCACTTTCATTCCACCTTCTGCTGCACATGAAAGTGATTTCTCTGTAGTTTCATCATTGTGTCCGGCTGACTGGCAGACTACACCGAACATCAATGATAATAGCATGTTTCTGTCAGACCTTGAACTTGTTTGTGCTGTAGTTCCTGCAGCTTGAATAAGTGTTTTTCCCCCATGTTTCAGAGCGTGTCTTTTATGTCAATTCTCTTCTTCTACTATTTTTCATGTCTCTCTTCATGCACTGCAACTGTTTATTATGTTCTAAGAATGGAAAACAATAAAATATAAAGCAGTTTGGATGGGAAAAGAAAGAGGAAAGAGGGCACACAAGTGGTTTTGTAGAAGATTCCTGCAGCATTTTCCAGGGACAGATCCCCTGCGCCCTCTCCATTTTAATTGCAATCTACACGAGCTACTCAGCTGTTACCCACTGGTACATAACACGCATGGAAAAACGAGATGAGTGTTTTGAATTATGCGCAAAAAGAGGAGTGCATGCACATAAGCGCACATTAAGAACCGTAAATAGTGCTTTTAACGCCACACTGCTGCTGAAAAATGTCCAGTTTTAGCACTAAGCTTGTAAAATGAGTGAGCGAGCCTGTGTGCCTAAGCCAGATCTCTGAGCTTTAGATGTGCTCGTGTATTACTCTAACAAAAGTAGATGCCTCTCACTACTTAGACACAAAAAAAAAAAAAGACTGGATAGCCTGTTCGTACCCACGCCAGCGAGTCTGGGCAACAGCATGCTGAAGCAGCAGGTTCGGAGGTGGGGATGTGTGTGTGTGTGTGTGTGTGTGTGGTCGGTCCTGAAAGAACAAGATTATAAAGACACATGGAGGAAGATTGCTTAATTAGCCTGGTGTAGCTTGTGGCTGTAAGAGACGCTCCTGAGTGTCCACTGGCAGCTCCATGGGACTCTTTAGGAGAAACTTTAAGGATAATTATGGAGGCAGAAATAGAATATGGTGGCTGCTCTCAGCAGGGATGCTGTGTTGGAGGAAAAGTTTGAGGATGGTCAGGGCCCGTGACAGGAAGTACAGGAGAGTTTTGCATTCACACAAGTACTTAAATCTGTGCTCTGTTGTTCTTAATTAACAAGATATCTTGGAATTATGAGAAAGTACTTTTTTCATGTTTTGTGAATCAGCCACCTCAAAATCTTTGCAGAAGTCCTTATGCAGGCTGTTGAACTCACCTGGATGTATGAATATATATGGTTTCCCCCTAATAAACCCTTTTTACCTCCGCCAAGGAGGTTATGTTTTCGGGAGAGGTTGTTTGTCCGTCCGTCATCCGTCTGTCCGTCTGCGAACAAAATAACTCAAAAAGTTATTGATGGATTTTGATGAAATGTTCAGCATGGGAAAAGGAAGAACTGATTTGATTTTGGTGTAGCTCCAGATCACCGTCTGGATCCGCCATGATGAAACATGTGATTTTCATGAATAACTACTGAACTAAAATAGATATCATTATGAATCCAATTGCTAATGGTATGTTTTCATGGTCAAGGAATCTAAAGACTTCGATGAAATAAAGGTAGGACTAATATTTATGGTGAAAATCACAGAGGTCTGCGCTCTCCGAGTGCTTTTCCAGTTTCTAATTGTTCCACTGACCAACCAGTCAGAGTCAGAGAGCCCCCTTCAAAGTAGCCATTCCTGGGTTACTTTAGTCAGAAAACTCTTGTGTTTGCAGGGTCTATTTTAATGCATTGTTGTGACATTTTTACTGTATTGTGTTTCTGAAGCATTAGAAATCACAAAGATAACTTACCAACACTCAAAGCAAAGAGAGAGCATTTTGACACTGACAATATTTGGAGGTTTTGGGTCGTTTTGTTGAAATAAGGAAAGCAGTTTGTAAGTTTAAACAGGTGATGTTAGATGACATCCCAATAGTCATTTGTTATCATTTTAACAGATTCATAATACATATGCATTTCCTTTTTAAATAGTAGTGCAGAGCTGCTTTTATTCTTTCACTAAGGCAAGGCAACATTTTTGAAAGAATCCAACAAAATTAATATCAATTGAAACATTTAAAAATTGAGCGATTTCCAATTATTCAAAATTGGGAAGAGGTCAGCAAAATCCCATTTTTCTGACATATTAACTCTGACAAAGGAGGGTGGGGCTTGACAAAGGATCACTTCCTGTAAGGCTAAAAGCTGGTCAGGTATGATAAAGAAGTGGATCTTGTAGTTGCAGAGATATTCTGCATTTTATAAATGATGAGCAAGTGATATTTGAGGCAGTAATTCAAAGATGATGGTATTGAGACATCATAAGCACAGTACACATCTCTTACACTATTGGAAGACGTGTGCCTTGGTACACAACTGCTCTTCAGAGCATTAATTCTGAACTTGGGCTAAGGCAGACAAGTATCATTTATGATTTTTATCTGTTCTGAGTTGCTGTGGTTTTTAAACATTTTTGTTTTAACTGTTGTATCACTATGTAGTGCTGTAAGTGTGCTCAGAACCAGTAGCAGCTGGGGCAGTGTGAGTGCTGATCAGCAGGTAACCAGGGCATGTGGCTATTCATGCTTCAGCACAGTCCAGGCAATGATGGGAAGTTACCCAAAAATCATCCCCAGTTAAAAAGTAATATAAATACTAATCGCAGTGCTTACTTACTTAGTTACTTGTTACTTTTCCGCTGTCAAAAACGGACCTAAAGCAGTGAGGACATGTCTCACAGAGTTGACTACAAATAAAGATTTAAATAGCTACTTTATAAGGCAAAAGTACAATGAAAAGGTGCTCACTTACAACAGCATGAGTAAATATAGTTGGTTACTTTCCACTCCTGCTCAGCGCCTCCAGCTCCTAGTCCCCTCACCTTAGACAGGCTTTGGAGAGCAGGTATAGTGCTGCTGCACGTCAGAGCAAGGTGGGATTCTCAGTGGCTAGAGGCCAGATCCACTTCAACCTCAGTTGGTCCGACAGCTCAAGTCGGCATCAGAGAGAGACCCCCGGGGGTCATCTCTCCATCATAGTGTGATGGAGGGACGGAGAGCCGCTGCACCTCCTTCTAACTAGTGTTCTGCCCTTCAATGATGGATGGTACTTGAGGGAGTGGAATTGTACAGTATAGGTCTGACATGCATTTCCTTATTTTCTTCCAGTTACACAGGGATGAAGCCGTACTTGCTTTAAGGCTTTTCCCACAGTCAGTTGAGGATATCTCACAATTCTCTGCAGTTCAAGGACCTTACAGGCTCAATGAGGACTACATCCAGTGAAACAGAAAATATTCTCCCTGCTCTGACACGGAGAGCTGCAGCACAGCTCCCTCTGACAAATGGAAATATCCTCTCAGTGACGGGATCAATTCTTAATTTGCAGTTTTGTGTTAACATGGTATATTATGCAGTCAATATTCAGCACGCCTGAAGCTAAAAAGAAATGACTTGTATTAGTCTTGCTTAACCTCATGGCCAACTTTGTTTCAGTCGTATGCATTTAAGGGGACATAGTAACATTTTACTGGCCTTGTACAACAAAAATCATTAGTATTATTTCTGCAGCTTTTGACAGAGCTTTTAATCAATGCCAAATCTCTGTGACAACTTCAGCTTTCAAGACTAGCTTAAAAAAGTTACTTTTTTGGCTGCCGTTTTATCCCAAAGGAGTCCTTGTTCTCAAGCCAAGAGAAGAGTAATTCAGACAGAATTTTGCATGATGAGATAGCTGATTTTCAATGTAGGCTTCTGCTGGATCTCTGCTGTAATATGATCTCAATGTCATAGAGGGTTACTTTTTCAAAACCACTTCTTTAAAAACTGTATATTTTTTTATTATAACATAAAAAATGACCAAGAATTGGAAATACTCTAACTTTTTCATGCATTGCAAAGTTGCAAAGGTGCTGGATAAATTAAAATTTTAACTTTTAGTTCAAATTTTATCTTAGATTAACTTCAACCATTTTGCCTACAACTCAAAAAGTTCTCATCAGGTTTGACTGAAATGTTGGTCATGGGAAATGTAATATGATTTTGGTGGTGAACCAAATCTGGTTTCAAACCATGATTTAGAAGATTTGTTAACATAAAGGGCAGTTTACACATTTTCGAGAATAACTTCCCTAGTGCTGCGTTCACACCGCAAGCGACCCAGCTACCATAATCGCATTGCCCACTGACATATCATTGCGCGTCCATAAATACCTCATTTTGGTCATGGCCAATGGCTCTGAAACTGTCAGGCTTCTACTAAATACAAACTTTGTTTGTCTTTAGCCAAATATTTCTGTTACTGAGTAATCATATATCATATAATAGGATGTATAAGCAGACATTATTCCGGCTGTATCTTTTTCATTCACTTATCAAACACAAAAACTGCAGCTGATGCCCTGCAGCAGCATCATCTGTGAGTTTCCCGCGGTCCGGTCTAGGCGGAACTAATGTCCTCACTAACTAATGTTTCCCACACGGACATGGATTGTTACTCTGTAGTCTGGATGAATAACTGTCTAGGGTACTGTCACACGAGCACACACCGCTGATTGGCTGTTGCCGCAAAGCCACGCACGACATCATCTGAAAAGATCAACTTTTTTTACGTTGATATCGCGCGACAAGCTATGTGGTAGTGTGAGAAGCGGCTGTCGCATTGCAGGAGGGTTAGCCCCGCCCCATCGCAGCTGTACATTGACTTTGCATGGAGAGTGATCACCGAGGTAGTACAAGTAGCGTCCGGTGTGTACCCACCTTAAGAATGTTAGGGATGTACTTAATTAATTTCTGCCAATGTACAAAATGCCAATATTTCTGTACTCATATCATTCTGATAACATCATGCATCCAAAAATGCCAGCAATAATGGTGCAGACTTCTGTTGTCTCATCAATTCTAGTTTATTATATCATCCATATTTTCTTTTAAAAGTGTCCTCAATTTAAAAATAAAAAAATCTGTGTTAGCATTAAATTATGATATAATTAATAGTTTTTCTCAACACATTTCAAATAAATAAATACATTAAGTTTTTTTGTGTATCCATTTTGGTCCAAATCTACATATTTCAATTCAAATGACTAAAATGATGATGTATTAAGAATATGCTAAATAAAAGTACTCCAAGAGCACATTCTTTAGCCAAAATATTTCTGTTACTGTAAGATGAGTTATCATAAAAATATGTGGAAAACTGCTCCAGATCCTCAAAAAATAAAAATTAAAATCCTTGAATCAGAGCACCACCAAAATGTAATCAGTTCTCCCTTTTGTTATGGCCAATGGCTCCTGAAACTGTCATCAACATCTTTTGAAAATCTTTGTTTAGTCAGTCACCCTGAGTATTGAAGCGATTAATAAATCCCACAGAAGCAGCTCACTGCAAAAGTATATGGATAACTGATGGTTCTACCCTTTAAAAATGTTACTGTGTTTGTTTGCCCCATGTCACAATAACCAATTTAATTCATGAAAAGAGGCTACTAAATACAAACTTGTGTCTTTTACTGGAGCAAATATCATCATTTTTACACCCTGGCAGCTCGTTGTATGTCTGCACGTTGCAAAAACTCATTCCTTAGCAACAGCTCTTCTAATTTCAAGTCAAAATATATGCTATCTAAAATAGTTATTTTAATCCACATTCATTTGACAAGTTCTGCTAAATATCTTATCCCAAGAGACAGGCAGCTAAAATGAGGCATGGATTTGCTGGTATTCATCAGACATTTCTGCCAGGAAACAAGAATAACCCAACTTGTGGTTCTTAAATTCAGATATAAAAACGTGTTTAAATGGTGCACCTCATTTTTAAGATGCCTTATTATTAGTCTCGTCTTGTCTTGTCTTGTTGGCAGATTTGTTTTGCTTGTGACAAGGATTTAAAACCTTATTTAATTTTATTTATTTTTAAATATATATTAGATGTGCCAGGGATTTGCTACTCACACAAAGTCTAGTGAGATTTTTTGACATGAAATTCAACAAAAAGGTCATGCTTGTTTTGTTTTTTTATGGTTATAGCTATGTGATTTATCATCAAATACAGAAAGCAGCAACGGCTGTGAAATACTTTGGCTGATGGAGAAGGCTTAAAGGGAGAGTGGGCATGTCTTGTCCACCCCCTCCCAATATCTTTTAAAATTCTGTAGATGCACCACAGCAAGGCCTTGAGACTAGTTTCACTTTTATTTAACTGCCTTCAGACGATGTTATAACTACAAGGCTTCTTTAGAATATGTCATATGGTTCATACAACAAAGCAGACATTAGATTGTTTTAAAGAACACTCCCTTTAAATTCAGTTGTCAGCGTAACCTCCCCCATAGGCCTTCATATAATTCTTTGGTCACCACTGGAGGACCATTTCACTTTGAGCAATTATCTGCTTTTTTCATTTCTCCTTTGGGTAACTGTCGCTCAGATGGTCATGTTATAAACCTTCAACACTTGTCACTCATTTTGATGACCTGCCTGCTTTGAAACAGTATCTAGCCTGGAGAATAGTGCACCCATCAAACACAAAGCTCTCACAGGCACTGAAAAACAGATGGTGGGTGCAGCCACTTTAATATAAGAGGAAAATATAAAAGAAGCAAAGGCAATGTTTACTCTTGTTGTGCACTGGGTGTATGTTTTTTCTCCCCTCTCTTAAACCTTTCTGCTTTATTGTTGTAATTGCTATGGCTCACTGGCACTTGATAATGCTAAGCAATATTCACATGATACACAAGCAAAGGGAATGCGCGCTAAAAGTGTTTTTGGATATCACCAAAATGTTTTCAAGCTCGAGTCAAATATACAGCCAAGCACACAGGGTCACAGGAAGAGCTAGACTGCTGCATCCTGTACGTGACCTAATTTTCCCATCCCCTTATTAAACTTTCATTTTATTATCTCGAAATGCACTGAATGTCCTGCCCATTTATCTTATTTCAATGCAATAAAACATTTATATACCTGCTTTAATGCCCCTTTAATACACAAGACCGCTCTAAAGTGCAGGTTCAGCCTTCATTCAATTAACCAAAACACTCCCAGATATCCCCAGTGTTTCTTCCTCCCCCATAATTTTCCTCCTTTATCTGAACAAATACAAGTGCAACTGTGTTTCTCTTTTCGAGGGGTTTCAACAACATCAAAAGGTGCGGATCTTCCAAGTAAAGGCTTATAAAAGTCAATCAAACACGAGAAGCTGAGAGTGAGGGATCAGTCAAGAACAACAGGGGTGGGTGGACTCACGCTGGCCTCAAAAAGCAGACATGATGACCCCCTGCCACGTCCCGTTTTTTGCATTTCCTTAAAGTCCATATTTAATGACATAAACTATGCAGCTTCCTTTAATGATCACATGTTCGATGATGCTCTTGGTTCTATGTGATATATATACCCTCTTGCCTTAATCAAAGCCTCATTAGAAAAACTCTCTTCTCAGGGTAGAGATGGATTGGGCAGCATGGAGAGACTGCTTCTACTGCTGTTTCTCCTCAGGAATAACAAAAAAGAAATTCACATATTTCATCATATCACAAATTTGAATAGTCAAATATGTTCATTTCAATATCAATGTATTACTTATCATTGATGACTCAGCCGCAGACTAGTGGCCATTCTGTTTCTCCAGTGCAATGCAGTTTGTAGCACAGTGCGGGGATCTTTCCTATTTTCTTCCTGACACAGATGGACTAATAAAGACAAATGGGTTTTGGCAGCAAATAGCATGTATCCTTCTCATTTTAGTGCCATCTAAGTATAGCAGTGTCATTCAGCTAGCTCTTTTTTTAATTCAAAATTGGAGATGAGCCCTCAGGCGGGCAGGGACTCGCTGCCATCAGCTGTCCACCATCTTCTCTTTGAATCTTCAAAGGAGTAAATGGTAGAATTATGAATGAACTTCAGTTTAAATAGTAGTATTTGTGTCTTTATTGCCATTTAAAGCCATTTTTTCAACATAGGTCAAAATCCATCAATGACTTTCATTAGTTAACTTGCTAACCTGTGGACAAACGCCAGCAAAAACATGATCACCGTGGCGGAATCAATAAGATTATGCACAATTTGTTCCATTTTTTTGATTACTTCTGATGTTGGTGGAGAGCTACAGTGAAATTTAACTTTGACCTGGCCAGCACTATGGTAAAGCAGGTATTAAGATGCCTCTCCGGTAGAAGGTTTGCTGGTTTCAACCATGTGTCGATCAGGTCCTTTTTGTTTGCATGTTTTTTTCCCAAACAAACTTTAGTAGCTTTAAAGCAAATACTCCATCCTCTTTGACTCTTACCCTAACATTTAGGTCAAGATTATGCTCCATCTATAATGCAAAAATTGAAGGAGTACACACCTCCAACTGTTCTGTCCGACACACTTCAGACAACACATTATCATGGTCAGAATTTTTAAAATAACTTCCAAAAATAGCTCTGCCCCCAAGATAAACTGTGTAGTTTCTTTAGAAAAAGTCCATAGTTTACACAGAAATTTGCAGCTTCCTTCAGTAATCATCAGTTTAATTATGTTTTTGATTCCATGTGATTCATTCCTCCTTAATCAAAGCCTCATTAGCATTACTCTCTCCTGACCCTGGGTATAGACTGGAGGAGCAGAGATGGCTGCTGATGTTCCTTCGCTGTTTCCTCTCTGCCACACAAAAAGGCAATTTTCATTTTTCATCTTGTCACAAATTTGAATCGTCCTGCTCCTAGCTGTATTGTTCAGAGAATAGTGGGGAGCAGAGCTTTCCATCTGACTGCGTTAGTATGTTGACTTTTCTAGAGTATTGTCAGTCATGCAGCAGCTTCTCTGTCTGTAATAAATGGCCAAATAAAGCCTCGCCTCTCCAGGGCAGCTGTTTAGCCGCTGCATGGGCCGCTTACATGAATCTAAAGATCCAAATCTGGTAGATTATGTTGCTGTTTGTCCATACTTGGCATTAATATGATGTTCCTCTTGTGACTGTATTATTTAAATCTGCGCGTATTAGCGTTGATCACATTTATCTCTCAGCAAGCATTTTGCCTGGAATGCAACCAGAGTACACAGAGCTCTGATAGAAACCTGAACCTGAGCATTTTGTTGTGGCAAAGTCCGGGCCTGAAAGATGAGGCCAACTTGGAAAAGTCATAAGCTTCACTTTAAGTGGCCACCTGGGGTTAACTCCAAAAGCAAGTCACATCCTTTGAGGCTTTTTATGAAAACACAAAACTTAACAACAGAATTAAACATGTTTTTATTTTGACAGCAGGATTCTTGCTGAAAAGGAATCATAATATTCGCCCTGAGGATTAAGACCAATGTCTTTTAAAGTTTCTGTTTTTCAGCAATGACAGCATGAATTGCAATCAGACAAATCACCTGCTGACTACACAAGTCTGACGTAGTGAACAACATATAATAAGTCTGAAAATTTTCAAGATAAGTTGTGTTGCTTTTCAAGTGAAAAAAAAAATATAAAGAGAGATGTAAGGTGGTTACAGAGAACTGTAACCATCTTGCAAGATTATGGTCAAATTTAATAGTTGAAATATTGGCTTTAAAAATCTACAAAATATTCTTATCTGCTGATACTGGTAGTGAGCATACAGGCAGATATCTTCTGATATGACCAATATTAGTCGGACAATATTGTATGTCCCTATTTATGATGCAATACTATAGATGTGTTGTAGTTTTATTATTTAAAGGGATAGTTCAGTTTTTTTGAAGTAGGGTTGTATGAGCTCCATATGGTCACTAAGGACATTAGATACAGTAGGAAGTTCTCTCCTCTCTCTCAGTAAGCCACAGTCTTTAACCGTCGGAGACGAAGAAAAAGACGCTAACTGGAAAGTATCGTACCAAATACAAAGGCTATTTTTTCCGCCTACAAGAACTCAAATCAAAAACTAATACCACAGTTTAAGAGTACGCTACATATGATTATTTTTGAGTGCATAAACATTTCGGAAATATAAAGTTTATCTGGACCTAGCTAACTCATGTCATGTCATGTATCCCTCCACTGAATCACTCCCCCCCGGACGATTACTCGTCAAATGTACTTTCCTGCTCTTCCGAATCCTAGAGTTTTGTGGACATTATTGAATTTACCGATGATAAACTGGAAAAATGTCCCAAATCCGAAGGACCTAATGACAGTTTCTGCTCAAAGTAAGTAATAATGATCTGTCAGAAACAAATAAGCAGACTAGAGGAGGCTGTTTATCAAAATAGTGCAGACTACTTGTGTATGTCTCTCTCTCTCACACACATGCATACACACGCAACAATTACTGTGTATTTACCTGTAATATATTTATATATAAAGACAGAGAGAGATGTATAGATCTGTGCACACAATCTGTCAGGTAACAGGTAACGAGAGATGCATTCAATATACGATGTAACTGCATGCTCTCGTTACGCAGAGGAATACGGTGAAAGCTGTGCTCTCCATAATGCACATCTGTTTCTGCATCAAGGGAAGTATCGCAAAAATCCATTTCAGATGTATCTGTCATATAATGTGGTTTTAATTAGTGTAAAACAGTCTCTGAGGCCGCTAGCTAACTACGGCGGAGTGATTTAGCGGAGGGACACACAACGTGAGTTGGCTTAGGTTCAGATAAACTTTATATTTCCGAAATGTTTATGCACTCAAAATAATCATATGTAGCGTACTCTTAAACTGTGGTATTAGTTTTTGATTTGAGTTCTTGTAGGCGGAAAAAATAGCCTTTGTATTTGGTATGATACTTTCCAGTTAGCGTCTTTTTCTTCGTCTCCGACAGTTACAGACTGTGGCTTACTGAGAGAGAGGAGAGAACTTCCTACTGTATCTAATGGACTTAATGACCATATGGAGCTCATACAACCCTACTTTAAAAAAACTGAACTGTCCCTTTAACACTGCATAAACAATTTCAAGGAAATACATGTTTGAGCTTAAAGTAATGTCAAACTGTAAGACCTTTGTTTCTGACTAAAACTGAACTGAAATGAAGTTGAGATTTCCTGGACAGATTTGAAAATAACTTTTGTTCCCCCGAAGCTGGTGAACGTTTCTGTCCAATGGCCAATTTTAGTAGCAGACAAAGAGAACACTGCTCGGTACAAAAACAATTGAGTCTCTTTCGCACATTTCTTCACCTTGTTAAACTGTATTGTCTGCCTTGAGTGGCAGTTAGATGCTGCAAGCCATCCATCAGATGTCACCTAGGCTAATTCAGACACTGAATTTAACACCTCTGCTTCATTTGTGTTATTTGTGCTGTAGGGATTTTTTTTTCCATGCAAACATTAGGCAAAGCCTCTTGCTTGTGGGTAGCTTTATATAATAAAACACCACTTAAAGGGGTGTCTTTTATTTTCAGGGACTGAATCCAGCATGTTTCATGCGTTTGCACTAATTAGCAGGTATTAGTGCCTGATCTGAATGCCTCTGAGTTGACTCCATGTTTGTCACACATTGATTTATTTGTAGCTGCCTGTGCATCAGGAGTGTTGCTGGTGACAGAGAGGATGAGAAGGTGAGAAAAGGGGGAAAAAAGGGTTTAAATATTTCATTGTTTCATTTAACAGTTTTGGTTGCCATATTCTTTAAACTTCAGTGTTTTTTTGTTTTTTTTTAGAATTAATGAGCGTATAGATCAATAAATAAATCTACAAACAAGTGAAAAAGGGCTTGATTAACTTGCAGCAATTAATCTTAAATGTGAAAACACTTAGATGGGAATCACTTTATAAGTATAGATCAATGTATATGGAAGCAACAATTTATTTTGTATTAGAGCTCCTTGTGTTGCATACATGCATCTGGATATAGTGCTAAGTACATGCATTCAACTTCTTTGGTAGACAGTGGTGAGGCCTGTTATAGGTGGAAACTGACTGTCACAACCCCAAAACACACGTTGTTAAAGAAGCTGAGGGTAAAGGGGTCAGACTGGCCAAGCATGTCTCAGACCTAAACCCTACTGAGCATGCTCAAACAGAAGGTGGAGGAGTGAAAGTGTTTAACATCCACCAGCTGTGAAATGTCATCATGGGGGGTGGAAAAGGATTCAAGTGGCAAAATGTGAAGCTCTGGTGAACTCCACGCCTCAGAGGGTTAAGGCAGTGCTGAAGAATATTGGTGGCCACAAAAATACTGACACTTTGGGCCCAATTTGGACACTTTCACTTTTGTTGCCAGCAGTTTAGACATTCATTACTGTGTGTTGAGTTACACTGCTATACAAACTGTGCACTCACTACTGTACATTGTATCAAAGTGCCATTTCTGTAGTGTTGTCCCATGAATAGATATAATAAACTATTTGTATAAGTGTGAGGGGTGTACTCACTTTTGTGAGATACTGTACATCATCTACAATCACCAAGCTGGTAATACATAAAAGGATAGTGAGATAATATACTACAGAGAAAAATAACTCCACAACTGTGCTCTTTATTTCTGTTTGCTGTTCAAACTTTGCCAGTGTAAGCTAATTAGCAGCTAATGTAAGCTCTGCCATGTTAACCACGTCTCACAGCATAGACTGAGGAGATCAAAGGAAGAATTAGCGGCGAGATAACATCATGATCGAAAGGGGAGGAAAAACAACAAATGGATCATGGAAGACATCCGTTTTACATGTCAATAGGATCAATGAGTGAAAGATGGTGAGCGTGAAAGTGGTGCATGGGAATTAACTCCAGGGGAAAATCCTTAGAGGGAATTATTCCTGCTTTGATAATTAGAGCAGTGGATCACATTTAAGGAAGACCTTAACTTCGTATTGATAGACGCGCAGCTGCTGATGACTTGTATCCACATTAATTGGCGTGGTTTGACATGGTATATAGTCAATGTAATGGCTGTGTTTCGAGGCTGATTCTTTTCCTTCTGCATAATTTATTGTAAAAGGAATTGGAACCAGAAACATTCATTGTTAGCAGACTAATCAATGCAGCTTTTGCAACTTAGAGTTTAACCTTTTTTTTCATTTAAATCATTTTGTACTTTAACAGCACAATCCTGCCATCTTAGAAGCTCTCACATACGTGAGCTGAGAATGGGTGGAGTGACCAATTGTTCATAACTTAAAGCTGGGGTTGGCGATTTTGGAAAACTAGCATGAATTTGGAAGTAGCATCTCCTCAGGGCTCCGCCTAGCCCCACCCCCCGCTCACATGCACGCGCGCAGCCGCTATGTCCAGAAGACTGATTCAACTCCAAACCCTCAGCACAACGTGTTTGTTTTACACTACACCAAGTTATGTCTCAGTCAGCACGAAGAAAACACCAAACAAACATGTAAAGTTAGTTAGTACTCACAGCCGATGTTGATCGGGGTATAGGTAGTTCCTCTGACATTCTCCACACAGCTGTCAAATCTCCTGTTTTGGCCATGAAACGACCGTATTTTCCGTATTTTATCCTCTTTTCTCCCATCCTCCTGTATCAGTATTCTCCTGTAAATCTCCCGTGTGATGATATAATAATAAAAGCACTCCTCTGCCTCTCCAACCTGAGCTCCGTCTCTAGCCTGAATGGGGCGGTAATGCTCCAAAATGATGGATACCAACCACCGAAGAAGAAGAAGTCTCACGAGAACTGCCACCTGCAGTAGCATGGATGGCAGTTCTTGCGAGATTAGAGCCAACAGTGGAACAAACTTAGAAAAATAAAGAGTTTATTTGAGATTTCTTGTACATCTGTCTTAAAATGTGAGGGATACTGGAGCTTGGTTGCGGTTGTGGGACAGCTCACAGCGGACTTCCCTTATTTTCAAAGACAAAACTTGAAAGGTAAGCATTCTCCAGCGGAGTCTGTTCCCTACACGCTACATGCTACACGCACTGTCTGTGCACGCCGGGAAAATGCACGCGCAGCAGGCACGCAGAATGGCGATTGGATTTGATTGGTGTAAAAAAAGGTATCCCGGCAAGATTATTGGTTGGTGTTTTCCCTGTTTTACTCCTACTGTAGATAGCGGATATTTTTCGCTCTGTTTTAAGAACACATTATGAGTTGATTACCATCAGGTCATAAAGACCATTTTAACCAGTATTACAAAAAGTGTATCTAAATCAAATCGCCAACCCCAGCTTTAACCTATAAGCACACAAATTTGTAACATGTGTTCTATGTTGTGAACCATTTCTAGTATAGTTACTCAAACATGCTAAATGTGAATTACATTACATGCCACGTGAACGTATTCCAGTTACAAGCTAAAAGTCAGGGTGCCTAAGGATTGCCCAACTTCCCAATAGGAAAGTCTAACCGAGGGGGCATTCCCAGTGGTGTATCTAATTTTCAACTTAAAGCATCCGACTTCTGAGATCATATGTAACGCTCTGAAGCCATCATGCCCCCCCTTGTTTTTAACTTCTTATCAAAATTACACAAAGTTTGTTGTGCTGCTGACAATCTGCCTCGAGCCTAATAGCAAGGTTATAGATTGAGAAATGAGCATGTTACCTGGTGACTTCCAGCATCCATGACTTTGGTGAAGATGTTAAGTGTACATACCAGGGTTAGATTCAGGTTACTTTATTTATACCTGTGAGTTAACTTGTTTTGCAGGGAGATAAAGACATCCATCGTAACACACAAATTACAAAAAAATGTAACACAGAGCAGCAAAACAAAGGAGATTTTTTTTAAATATACTTGCCCCAATTAGTTATTTTTTATACATTTGTTTATTTAACAGGGGCCATGCAAGACAAGGACTGTCATGCCAGAGTTAGCTATAAGCTAATTTACATTTGCGGTCCCTGGGCAGGATACAGAAACATATACAATACAGTAATAAATTATACAATAAAAAACAATGATAAAATACAAAAGTTATAAACCAGATAAACTAGCATTTAAAACAACAACATTCAATAATAGTCCATGGTTAACTGCACACTAAAACATTTCATTGTTCTTGTCCGTATTCAGAGATTCCGTCAATGGTCGCATGATTGTTGTTGCTTTAGCCATGATTTCTGTTTGCTTTTAAAAACACTGAGTCTCTAATTTGTGTAGGCATTAAGTTCCATTTCTCTGCTACTTTTAATTAAAACTCATAGATTAAGATTTAAACAAACAAAAAAACTGCAAGAACAATAAAATGATAAAGTACTAAAGGTTACAAAATGAAGGGCAAAGATAAAGAGATGTATCATTCATCAATTAAGACTTTAATAAATAAAGTAAGATGTGTATACAAATATTGCCACAGCATGTTCAGCTCAGATACAGCAGCAGAAATTTTTGTCTTATTGTTTTGTTGACACCTTGTGACTAAAACCTTCATCCACAAAGAAGATCCTTAAAGTGACTGTGCAGACAGAGAAAGCTACTCAATATGATTCTCAAATATAGAAAGCTGACAGTAAAGGCATTGTTTGAATGGCCCTGGTGGTGTAGGTTTATCTGTCTGTTAAGTTGGATGGTATTGTTTTAACACTTCAGCTGAAATGAAACACAGTGACATCACATGCAAATAGTCAATAAATCAATGACTGCAGCTCATTAGTGAAGAAGGCTGAAAAATCTCATTTATACTGTGCACGCTGATACATGCTGCTGCCTGCAAGCTTCAATGGTAGATAGAACATTTCTCATGTTTTTTTTGCATATAGTGACTGATATTTTTTTTAATTCAGACTTCCATCAAATATTTAATATAATTTTGAAGGTATATCATCCACCTTAAATCCACAGTCATCAATCAGTCCTCTGGCATCTTTTAGTGATTAAGCAGACTTATATTGTAGATAAGCCACAGAAACTTGAGGTTTGTTTTCCATCATCCATAAAAATGCCAGCAAAATGGACCTTGGGCCACGTGACTGACAATGCACGTCCTACCGTTTGACTCCTGCACATTCCATTTCACTAATGCAATAGGGAAGTAAGATATTATTTGGCCCTATTGTGGTATGAAAGAAAATTCCACTGTTTTCTTGTCCTATTATGAAAGAAGCTATGTTTCATACTAAAATAAAGAACCTAAACCTTGTAATGGGTTAAATGGAGGCTCTTAGAGACATGTTAGTATGTGGGCGACAAACAAAGATAAAAGCACAACAGCAGCATACTGCCACCAGGGTAGAAAACCCATTACTGTAAGTGTTTCTTGGAAAAATTCACTTCAAGGGAATAAAAAAGCTTTAATGCAACATCAACAATAAACCTTAAATGTTTCATTTTCTTCAAAATAATAAAACATCTTCTACCTGCTTGCATGAGGCCAAGGAGTGCTGCCACCCGGGCGGAGAGGGCCAAAGAGAGCAAATGTGAGAGCCTGCAGCAGGCTGAAAGCTTCAAAGGCATGAACCAAGAAAGAGACATTCAGACAAGAAGAAAGAACATCGGGGTGTGAGACGGGAATAGACAAGTGACTCTCCAAGCAAATGTCACACAGTCATCAGAGCAGGGCTGGCTGATAAAACAGGCTGTCTAATTATAATGACAATATTTCTCGGGAAATCAGACGAGAAGTTTGATGAGAAAAAAAAATATTTTTGGTGTTTGGTTTTGCTCTCTTTACTTCCAACCTCTGCGCTGTCACCAGTTATTAATCTGTGCCAGGAAGACACTCTTGCTAGACGTCGACAAGTGCACGTTTTCCGAATGAAGCAGAGCAGAGCAGAGCAAAGCAGTCAGCCAAGTTGTCTGGATAGGTGTGTGGACTTTCCTTTTTCTAATTTTCTCGTGTGTTTTAAACTAATGAATACCCTGTCGTCTTGTTCTCTGACCTGTGCAGAATCTGTAATGGAGTTACACTCAGTGGCTGAAAGAAAAGTGAAAAAAAAAAAAAAAAATCATCAGCCTATTGAGCGTCCAGTCACAGCCCCACACCACAGGGATTTAGTCTACATTTCTTTGAGCTTCTCTAATTAAATTACACAGAAAAACTGAATGGGAAATGCAAGGTTTCCTATTTCGGGAGCTAAAGAGCACGAGAGGAGCAGAAGCAGCAGAGTAAGCCAAAATGTAATTATGCAAGCAGGTTATCACATGGATACCATATATATGATGGGATTAAGGAGTGCTTACAAAATCCGTTTCCTGGTATGATCTCTCTGAGGCCAATGCAGTCATTTCATTGTTCTGTATTTAGGTAGTGTCGCTTTTCAGATCAGTTTTTGGGGCAGCGGTAGCTCAGTCTGCAAGAGTCTGGGTTATGGATTGGAGGGTTGTCGGGCCAAGTCCCTATTGAACCATGTTAGGGAGTTGGTTTTGTAGCTGCACAGGTGCGAGTTGACTAATTAGGTCCTATCAAAGTGCCATTGTGCAAGGCAGTGAACTCCAAAACTGCTGTGTACGTTGGTGACTTGGAGTTGACATCATGATCGACTTTGTCTATGGATGTTTGTGTTGGCTTTGTTTCCATGGATGTATTTCCACACATAAACTAATGAAGTGTTCTTTGATACTTTCAGTAGTAAGTAAAGCATTGAAGGGTACACCTCTCTCTCAGTCTGCATGTTCCAGTACTTTGACTGGCAACTGGTTATAAGTTTTCAACAAATATTTGATAATGATATTGGTTATTGGTGTTTATTTTGTTACTTTTACTCTCTGAATTACATTTTTGCTCCCTCTAGTGGTTTTCCTACGTAACATACAGGCAAGTATATCAAGAAAAAATGCTCATGGTATCAATGGCTGCAAACACAGGGACAAACTGCAAACATATCAGTAGAAGTGCATCATTGGACCTGTTTATGCATGTGTATATCAGCCTGTGTTTTGTGCAGCATGTCTCAACATGGTTGTTAGTTTGTGATGCTTTTCAGTAACGCATCTCAGTAACGTTTCAGTAACATAACAACTTTTTCGGGTAGAAAGTAAAGTAACGCACTACTACTGAAAATTTGATAAAACACAGTTCCTTTTTTAATCAAATCAAATCAAACTTTATTTATATTGCACTTTTCATTCAAAAAATGTAGCACAAAGTGCTTCATAAACAGACAAATTAATTAAATGAAGGATTTATGACCCAAACTCACTCCATCCAGCCCTTGAACCCACCCAGACCGCAATCCATGCACAGTCTTGATAAAAAGCGTCATAAATAAAAGACAATAATGAAGCACACAATGCAGCGCATCGTTACTTTTCCCACAGACAGATCTGACACTGAAGTTTCCCTCTCAGCCGCCTGCGTTAGACACGAGCAGCGTTGCCAAGTCCGCTCATTATAAGTGTCTCAGAGTAACGGCCGCGAATCATGTTTTTTTGGGCTTGTTTCTTAACGTGAAGTTGCTCCTAACAATTAAGAAAAACACGACTGCGATAGGCAGTTTGTCCACTTCCTCGTTTCCTGGTTATTGTGCACGCCCCCAAACGCACTCACGCACATGGCGCATGCTCCAGAACCAAAGTTGCCAGGTCTGCTTATTATAAGTGACGTTCTTTTTTTGAATAAATGCTTGGCACTCTGATATTGAAATGTATTGTAGACGAAAATTAACGCATTTTATGTAGATTTCTCTTTTTAAAAAGTAATATATCACATTAGTAAAGGAAATAGCTGGAGGTTGCTTATTTTGGGCTTGTTTTTATCCACCAGGTTGCTTATTTCAGAAGCAAAATGTGGAACCACTGGGCAGGAGCTCTCATTCCACTGGGTTTGTGACAGACCAATAAAGTAAGTCTCATCTTCCTTGTCTTATGCTAAGAGACAAACACGGTTCACTAGTACTGTCAAAATCACCTCAAGTTTCTATGTTCCAGTTCCAACCACAGGAGTTTTATCAAGGAAAAGACAAGTGCTCTTACTGTAATATCTAATCAAGCCAACATAACTTTAATTGTACTTTAACTAAAAACAGTGTTAATTATGAAGCTGGCCCTGTTGACTGCTATATATTACCTGATGTCACTAGCCAGCTATCTCCCATCAGGAACAAAGCTTGCCAGCTGCTTTAGTGGCATTCATAATTGTCATATGGGCCTTGCGCAACCACACTGCAAATACCTAAAGTATCCATTTAACAAAAATATGAATATAGAAGCTCTCACTTCTTAGACAGCCAAAGAAAAGATTAATAAATGTCCTGTCAGCCTGTAATTCCAGAAATAATGAAAAAAAAGGAAGACAACAAGGAGAATTTCTTTTTAAATCCCATTAAATTAAATCAAAATCTGAAGTATGATGGCTGAGGCAAACATTATTTACGAGAAAAAACAAAAGCTTTACCATTCTGTCCATTCTTTGTTGCTTCACAGTATGATACATTATATAAGGAATAAAACAAGAAAAAATATGCAGATCACAGGAGGTGGTTGGTTATTGAAGATCAATGTTTGCATAATTATGTTTGAGGATGCTCTCAGGCAAGTTGTGGCATAACATTAAAACTTTATAAACTCTGGGCTGTAAACTTTCTTTGAATATAAAGCATTCAACACAACAAGATAGAAAATCACAAAACGGACTCATCCATAAACTAAACCTTCTGCACTGTGCTAATGGACATCTATTTAGTTGGAACTCCGGGGTCTTTTAAGAATATTTTGTTGTTGTAAAGTTTGGGTTTTCATAGTTTTCAAGGGTTGAAGGATTCAAGGAGGTTGTTTTGTCTTTTAAAGCCTGGAGGTACAAGAAAAGCAACAATGCAAGGTCAGACTCAGGTCTTCAGCGTAGAGGGAAATATTAATGAGAAATGGAAAAACTACAATAGCATCAAAGGAGGATATTTACAATAAGTGGAACCATATATAATTCAAATAGCTACAAAAGACATAAAACAAAGACTCTTTTCATTGACTTTTATTAGTTTAAGTTAAGGTTCATAACTGAAGTTTGCTGTAAAATCCAGAACATAAGACATGCCTTTGATGTATATTGTTAATTCAAAGTTTAGCTGCATCTTAAATATTTCATGTTATAAATATAGCTAGAGCAAAATCCTGCCATTACAAGTGCAGTCCATCCCATCATGCACCCCTGAAACACCTGGCATAAACTGCGAGTGGGGGGGCTTACGTTAAATGTGCTGAGATGCAAAGCAACGCTGCTGTTTAAGAGGTTGTTATGCCCTAATGAGGGCTTAACAACCCATTTAAAAATGAAGTTCTTCATTTTTTAATTCACACCCATTGCATTAATTGAATTAACCCAAAAGTCACTGTCTGGCTCAGAAATGTCAAAATTGTAATTCTGGTAATATTCTCTGTGGTTCAACAGCATAAGCATAAGAATAAATTTTCCTGCCTTTGTCTTTACTCATTACTCAGCACCTGAACATCTGAATGATTTTTATTTTTTTTTCATGAACCACTTTAAGACATTGACTTCTCACAACCCTTCCACTTTCGTTTTATTTAAACTGTTGTTTGGTTCTGGTGCGTTGGCTCCATTTCAGAAATCAGCATTTACCTGGATGTCTGGCTAGTGCCACTATTGTCTTGGTGTGCTACCATCTTGAACACATTCAGCCACACTGTGGTTCATTCATCCATTTTAAGTAATCTATTAGTCCCCCTCATTTTGTTTTCACTGTTCCATAAGTGGAAGTTTTCTGAAAGCTTCTAGCTCACAACTTCACAATGCAAGGTTTCACTTAGTTCAGTAAAAATAGGGATTAAGAGGGTGGATATGAAGACTTAGAAAGAATTCCAAAGAGCTTATATGATCCTTTTTTTAAGTTGTGTTAAGTTTGAGAAGTGTTTGATATGACACCTCTGCGTGATAGAGCACTTGCGCAAGATATAAATTACAGGGCATCACGACTTCCTCCTCTATTTATGGACTAAGAATCTGATTGATACAGTTATTTCCCCCAGCTCCTCCAGAACTAGACTGACTAATTCGATGCCAGTAGTTTTAGACTGCTGTCTGACTGGCAAGCCCAACTAAGAGTTTGGACTGTAGGCAGTACAAGGGCTGTGTCCAACATTGTGCCGAGCAGCACTGAACTGACCAATTACCGCAGAGCAGAACGGACTGGGCCCATGTGGGGAGGGGGCTTAAAGGGCGGCCCAGACAGATTGAGAATTTAGGTGAATCGGAGGACAGTATATAAAAATAGATTTTTTTTTAACATTAG
This sequence comes from Scarus forsteni, assembly GCA_036419115.1. Lineage (NCBI taxonomy): Eukaryota > Metazoa > Chordata > Actinopteri > Labriformes > Labridae > Scarus > Scarus forsteni. The sequence continues at coordinate 21,909,080 of JAZDUH010000130.1, read as the reverse complement.
GGATTGTGAATGTACTTTGGCTGTCATCAAAAAATGGATTCATGAATCTTAGTTTAGACAAAATGTAGTCACAATTTCCTAAGGACGAGAGCAACCCTAACCTCATGACCCTAAATTAACTTCGATAATAGAACAAGTGCCACACTTGAAGACTAATGCAAATGCATATATAGTGACCTAAATGATTTTAGGTACATGTACTGAAGGGTATGAAGAAAGTACTTTAACGCATAATCAGCATTCCACTGTTATATCATCCCCCCTCAACATTTACGTCAGCGCAGCCCACCATGAACATTTAAATGAAGAGCATCAATAAAATACCTGCACTTGCCTCAGAGAACATATGCAAATGTCTAAATTTAGACACCGATGTCTAACTAATGCTTTTCAACCTCAACATGCACATCCTAGTGTGAGTCCCTGATGCCCTCTGTGCATGAATATGAGATTGAATACAGGGTATGGAGCTCTGCTGTTTACTATCCGAGCTGACTGCTGTTATAAAAGATTAAGGCAAAACCATGTAGGCATTCTTTCTCTCAGAGTAACTCTAGTGACAGTAGTAACATGGTCAAGGCTGTACTGAGGACTGTGAATGCATGTACTCATATCTGGTCTTTCTTTTACTCATATGCAGTTTGCAATCCCATTGATTGACAGGGGAAAACAAACTGGTATTATTTAAGAAAAGTCAATGGAGGACTAGCCTTGAAAGTGGATTTATTTATGTATATATGATAATCATAATCCTCAATCTGTTCAGTCCAATGATGAATCATTTCATTTGTCTCTTTTGCATTGGCATTCTCTACAGATCAATATTCTGTTGTCAAGGTTCAGAATGCAATTTCCAGTCTGTAATTGGCCGACAAGTCTAACATACTGTTGAGGGCAGAGGCATGAGGGTGCTCTCCACATAGGGAAACACTGGTGTGCATCAACAGAGAAATGATTATATTACAAAAGCAACTATGCCATCACTTAGAAGTGTCTCCTCCCAGCCCTCTGCCAGTGTTTTGAATCTATTTTATCTGCAGTTGCCTTGTGTGTGTCACAGTTTGACAAAGCCTTAGTGCTGGTTGACATTTCACACCGCATATCAACTTCTCAATTGGAGGAGCTGGTGCATAGCGTGATCTGTCAGCAGGTGCTAAGGCTTTGTCAAACGTGGTGATACAAAAGGCAGTCTTCAAATAAAAGAACTGGGAGACAAAATGGTGGATGGCGGGAGAACTGACAGGAGGTGCACCATCACCCACTGAACCATCTACAGACGCTGTCTCCTGACGTGCCTCCGGCCGACGCGTCCACTCATCAGCCCTTTGTCAGAAGAGAAGGAGAGAGGCCCAGGAAGCTGAGCATTTGGGCCGTTTTTCACCTGTGAGGTGGACTCTGACGCCAGGGCTGGAAACTTTCAAAGCAGCTGTTAACCTGAGTTCATTTTCTGAGACCAAATTCATTAGAAGTCAATTACAGGGTTATTTCTTTGGCTTTTAAAAAATGATGGGTTCTAATGTTTAAAGTTGTGTTTAGAGAAGAAAAATAAAACGTGTCAGAGTAGCTAATGAGGTGCTTTTAAAAGTGATTTCCAAGGTTTAGTCCTTGACACAGTACAATTTACTGTGAAACAACATGATCTTATTATGAATAATCTTCAGTACAAAATGATACAAAAGGATGCAAACAGAGAAAATAAACTACAACTAATAATACAGAACACTGGAATATGATACAGAGTACAAGGTAATGCTATACAAAGTAAAGCATTATGTTATATTGATCAAAAAGCAAGAGGATGTTAAATAATACAGTAAAAGATCATGTAACCAGTTATGTGGAAAGATCTAAGAAATAAATTATACAAATAATTTCTGCATTTCATTGCATATTGCTACTTCTGATGTTTATTGCCTTATTAGACCATAACACAGGCATTAGCAACGTCAGCCCTTTGACCAGTGCGGTTACATCATGACATCCTGAGACATTCACATTAATTCCATTAAGATGCAGTATTTGTGCCAGTTTGTGGTGCAGTAAAGCTTGGATGTGGGGGACAATGCGCATGCTTCCAATACATTTACAGACACTTACGCCTCTGATACTACAAAACCTCTGGAGACAGAGCAAACAAGATGTCACCTTCTTCCATCCCATCTCTGCAACATTCAGAGCACAGGTGAAGTGTCACGGGCATAAACATTACATATTTTAACAAAAGTGTTATTCGGGACTTTGGCTGGAAATATAGCCACATTGATTTGTTTTCACTGCAAAAAGTGATCAGTAACTTAATGAGCAGATTTGAGACTAATTTAAGATGACATTGCAAGGAACATTATATGTACTGGCCTTTAATTTTCTTTGACATAGTTGGGGAGAATACATTCTGGTATAATCTTTACTAAATCAACCAGATTCCTTACAAATACATTTGTAAACTGCTATGTGGGGGCACTGTGACTGTGGTAGGGGCGCGGCCAATTTGTGGCTATTAATTGTGTGTGACCATCACAGGAGCCAATCAAAAATTCAAAAATGTTATCGGTTTAAGTTCTTGATAGAGATTGCATTGGTGCAAAGTAGGGATGTAACGACATTAAAATTTTGTATCACGGTTATTGTGTCCAAAATTCTCACGGTTATCATTATTATCGCGGTATTGTTGTGGTGTGCTCAAAATGTTCAAAAAGTACTTTAACACAAAATTGAAATCATTAACCCCTTAATATTAAAATAATAACAGTTCTTTTTTGTCAATAAATGTGTCTAGAAATGCCCTTTGAGTACATTTTTTTTGCCCTTCTTTCATGAGAAATAAAGTAAACAATTCTAGCAAGTATTTAGCCCCCTTCATGACTCTCCTCTGGTCTCCTCCTCCTCTCCATGGCAGATATCCTCGATATTTTCTCCTCTAATCTTTCCAGAGTACGATCAATTAAATCCATAAAGCACAAACTTTGATGGAAAAAGATGATCAATTTCAAAATACGGCGAATACACGGCAAAAGAACAGCAACAATACACTCCAGAATCATACTAATGCTATTATTTACAAGATTTAGACATTATTTAGACAGAGAATACTGACAAACCACCTGTAATTCTCTCAGGTATGGCTCATTGAATCCTACAAGCCAGAGCTGATAAGTGAGTGAGTGTGAGCTAGGGAGCTGTATACTGCTGCTGGGTGGGGCTAACAGACATCACAGAGGAGGAAGTGTTTTATCAGATTACTCCAATAAAAAGAAATGTACCTTGTGTCGTCACGACGATTTAAATCTCGCGGTCATCTCGCAATGACCTATTTTCAGAGGCATCAAATCTCGTTCTACGATATCAGAAAAAATACAATATTTCATTTTTTGAAAATTAAGGGGGTGTAAGGTCTTGTTTTCAAATTTATTATATTATATGTAAGTATTAAATCATGCATCAGCATGATATGTCTCCTTTAAGTTCTTGATAGAGATTGCATTGGTGCAAACATTAATGCATGCTATGGTCCAACTTTCTACTAATGCTTTTATAGTATTCAAATGGGACACATTTGTTTTGAGTTAAAATCATCACGCTGGAGATATGCCTTCTCTTTTAGTCTTAAAAGAAATTGTCTGATAGTTTTAAGATTTGCCCACTGTAGTCATACTATATAAAGATTGAGTTAAGGTAAAAAGAATTGATAAATAATTGTAATATTTAGTATTAAATGGGCAAATATATACTATTAATTCACTTGACTCACGTAAAGCAGCCATTCACAAAGCTGTGGTGTGGGTGTGAGTGGATAGAGAGACAAAGGGACTAAGATGATAAAAAAAAATGCATAGATTCCCACATCATACATTTTTTTCATCATATTTCTCTCTATTGAATTGAAATCTATCGGAAGAAAAACCCTTTAGAGGTAGCATCTTGTCAAGATTATCCTCCTCTCTTTACGGTTGTTAGTTATTATGGTGGTATTAGCAGTGGTATTAGAGAGTATTGTATTTAATAGTAGCTTTGACAGCCACTTCAATTTCTCCTTCTAGCCAAATGACTGCTGAATGCTTGCCAAGTTCAATCAAACTCCCAGCCACTGGGAGTCCTCACCACTAGAAAAACTCCCATTCATCCAATTTTAGGGTGTCGCCATGATATAGAGCTTCCCTCACAGGAACACATCCAGTGGACTTAAGCATTAGCCCTTATTAGAGTAGCATTAGCCACTACACATTGTCACATCGCAAAGAAATGTCTGCTGATGGAGTCTTGAATGATAAATAGCAGAAATGGCAGAAACCTCAATGGGACCTAAAGAACATCTGGGGTAGGTTTATGCAGGTGTAAAAATGTTGAGCTTTTATTGTCAGATAAAGTGGAATACCAAAGCACCTGGTAAACACACTTCAGGGTATTTCAAGATCAGAGGATAGCAGCAGCTGATACGTAAACATGTGCAGTCTGTGGCATTTGTAGATCCTCTCTGCTGTAATGAACAATTATTTTTCTACGGACCAAAAATAATGTTTTTCAAGACGATACAAAAGGGCTTTATGAAAGGTCTTCTTTGGCTTATACTGTTTGCTTGATAAAGACACAGGCATGTTTTAATGATAAGGTTAGGCTACTTGATGGTTGCTAGCATTAGCGTTAGCCCACTAAGCCTTTCTGTTGCTTTGATGATGTAATCTTCTTTAAATGGCTCACAAATATATAAAACTGACATTCAAGCCTTGTTAGAATAGTGCACTGCACAGTAGATAGTTATGGTTGAATATGTAGCTTCAAGTCCACAGAATGTATTCATTTAAGTATTCATTTAATGCAAAAGTCTATTGAGTTACATGCAGGATAAGAGTGATGTAACATGCAAATAGTCAATATTCATAATGGCGGGCAGGTCACAGCATGTTTCAATCATGGACCAGTCAAGATTCTGTCAAAGAAAATAGGGAAAATAAAAGTGGTCTCATCTGCAGTTAAGCTATTCTTAAATTTCGTTCATTAGGTTTGAAAATTAGAGGGACAATTTAATCATCCTCACACTTCAGGAAGGTTTGGTTCTGAAAGCCCATTTCTATCAGCACTTCCTGTTAATAACACACTCTTTGCACTTGTTTTGTTGCGTGGATATTTAAAGCAATAAACTTGACGTTCACATCATATTTTCTGTTTTGGAATAAAAATAAATGAGGAAATAATTAATTTTAATGTCTAATGTCTAAAAGCATTGCATGATGAAAGGTCTGGGTGGGTCTCAGAATATTTTTAACTTTCTAAGTGGGCCATGGCAATCTTAAGTTTGAGCATTGCTTTTAGAAATAAAAGTTTCCCAACAACTAAGACAACAAGAAATGCTCTGAGTATGAACTCCACCACACAATAGAGTAAACGCATGCGAGTGATTTACATATAAACACCAAAAAATAGTTGCTAAATGGTTAGCGGCAGCTGTATCTCAAGTTGCTCTGTCTGGCAGTGAGGTGACGAAGGCTTCAAGCCCACCCGTTCTAATTTTGCTCGTAAAATGCAACAATGTAGTCTGGGGTTACAAACTCTGCCACTGTTCTTTTTGTTTTGTTTTCATAACAATAAGGAGGCAAAAAAGTGTTTGTTAACACTATGTTTGTGTGCTTGTAGCAAGTTTTTCTCTCTTAAAAATGCTCCCCTCTGGAGAAGAAAAAAGGCTGTTTTTAGGTAGCTTCTGCTTACTGTGAGCAACTGTTCCCAGCACTTGAATAACAAGACCTGACATGTCATAGCTAAAGAAATACAAAAGCCTGTTTTCTTGTTGTTTTTCTTCACCAAGTATGACAAGCACAGAATGCATTCACACCCAGTTATTATACTGATAGCCTGCACAGACACTAATATCGGCTGGATGTTGGATATTTCTTCCTCTCGCCTGTTTGTTTCCTCGAACTTTGTAGTCATTTACCACATAAACTGTTTGCAGGGCCCACAAATATACCATTAATATCGCTCACGCACTCCCTGACGATAGGAGCTGTTTTTCTGCCCGACATCCCTCTATGAGCTGTGGGTCTCTCATATTTGTTCGCCATCGATCACAGCGGTGTGGCGCGCACGCTGCAAAAGCAGCCGGTGGGGAGAGGCAGCATTTGCAATCAAACAGAGAGGAGCGGTGTGAAATCTCAGGAAGAGGCAGCTTCCCCCATGCCCGTGGGCAGGGGATCAGACGATGAGGAAGCCTGCCTCAGACACTCAACACCTCCCACTGGCACCCTGATGCAAGCTGCATGCAAACCCACCCCTCACATGTATCTGTCAGCCAGGGGGGGAGGGGGGGGCGGGTGTAAGCTCTCTGTGTACCCCCACTCTGTAACTGCACTGTGGCGTGTATGCTCTGCAGCTGCAGAGGAGGTGATTTTAGAAGAGGGTTCACTGTGAGTCGTTGATGAAGTGCTGAAGGTGGCAGGAAGAAGAAGTGACTGTTTCTTTTCTTTTCCACATCACTCTAAGCAGGCAGATGGCTGTGACCTGAAATAATGATGGGGGTGCTACAGGTGTGATCTATCTGAAGGCCTGCAAAAAGCCTTGTTCAGCAACAAGACCCTTTTAGACTGTTGCAGGGGGTAGTTGCATCCATGTGAACTCTGGTTGGAGCTCAGATCAGACTGGCAAATAAAGGGTGTAAAAATATGCTACTGTTTGTTCCTCGGCTAATTCTTTAAAGAACTGCACTGTTATTTCACAAAATTCTTTCAAATTAGTCAGTCAGCATCTTTTAAAGCTTGATTGTGTCTTCAGACTGGCTGCGTCATAGCTGCGACACATGTCAGCTCCTGCTCACGGAGCCACAGCTTTCTGGTTTCACTTTAATAGAGGCCATAAAAGATTTTGTTCTTGGCTTTGTCACTGCCAGATATAATATAAAACGGTATTTAAGGCACATGTTCAACAATAATTCAGGATAAAACTAAAAAAATGTCAGTGAAATTTGCATCAAAGTATCAGTTTTACTCTTCCCTTGGGCCTTGAGTCAGTAACAGCGCTATTTTAGGGGTTCCTGACAAGCATATTACATTACATCTCAATCAATTTCCCAGAAAGTTCAGGAAGGACTTTAGTGAATCTCCCTTTATATTCAACAACCTGACAGGGATAGATTGTTTGTGGCAGTTTAAACCAATATGTATGCTAGAACTTGGGGTACTGATACTTGCTGTATTGATACAGCAAGTATCAATATTTTAATGTATAATTTCTTAGCTCTGGAAAGGATCAGGAACTTCATATTTCTTGGTCTCCCAATAGACAGTCAGTTCACTCTTGATTTACACATCACTGATATCCATAAACATTCCCAACAACTCTGAAAGGGGGAAGGGCTCGCTGTAGCAAGTATGTGCCTTTTGCCATAGCACTGTATTGAATATTGAATTAAATGTTGTTTACTCTTGAGCCCTTTTTTGTAAATATTGCGTCCATGTGCTGATGTAACGTATGTTCTTCTTTCTGATGGAGTTCTATTAATTGTCCATTGTTTACATTGGATCCTGCCTTTCTCATCTCCCCTAGTCCTATGATGTCTGTCTCACTTCAGTAATGTAAAAGTTGAATGAAATGTGACATGAACGCTCAGAGTGCGCCTCTCTGGGAGACATGAGATATGTATCTGATTTAGGGCCACACATGAAAGGGTCCCTGGATTTCCACACAGAGTGAGCACGCCATGCACAGGAGTGCTGTGGTTTTGCTCTGACCGAAAGTCTGGGAGCGTCACGCTCCTGTAATAATCAATTTATTTGCACTTCTGACTGGGGTGTGTCGCTCTAGATCAGCTGTATACATAGTATTGTTAGACTTATATTTACAAAAATGCTGCCATAGTGATAATCACATTCTTCATGTGATATTTGTGAACAACAGTGCAGGGCGTGCTAACAACAGCTAACAATAACCTGGTAGATCAGCATGTTTTTTTCTGACTTCAACTGGAACGCCAATAAGTCGGAGATGATGTCACTCCCATTTCCGAGGTTACTGGAATGCAGCATTACGACAGCCGCCGCGCGTGCTCATGGGTAGCAGAGTCTTTATTTCGCCGGTAATAGATTCTCCTCATAGCACCTTTAAACTCTTTGTTACCAACTTTGATTGTCTGAACCTATCTAGGAAGTTTACATTTGGGAATCCATGCATTGTGTTTCATTTTTAAAGTACCAGGTACTCCTCATGTTTGATTTCCTTTTCTGGTGCTTTCTGAACACCTGGAAATTTGCGAGGTTGAGCCACTGTCACACTGAAAATAGACCTGCAACATATCTTGAGCAAAGCATAGTGCTGGTGCGGAAATGCTCTGATGGACAAGAGAGGAAGTGAAGTGCTCTGCAGTATGATTTGCTGGCGGCTAGCAGTGCATTCGGTCTATGTGGAAATTGGGGGTTAGTGTAAGTTCCATGACAGTGGTATCAAAGGTCTTCTTCTGTGGAGCTAGAAGTTGAAAAGATGCTATGCATGTGTGGATATCCTAGTATGAGTTCTAGTCCTGTTTTAATAAAGCTTCAGTGGCAAGATAAATAAAGAGATTTAACGAAATATGTTTCTTAATAAATGTTATAGAACTTGGTATTTTTTTCCTTTCTTGGGATGAAGACCATAAAAAGTTAAAAATCGCAATATATGGCAATACTTTGCGTATCCTGAAACATTAAGGATGCAATTAAAATCAAATCAGGACATAAGTATTACAATACAATTGATTTTCCTCAGTGTGCACAACCATTTGCTAAAACTAGGTAAATGTGGCTTTCTAGGTATCATATCATTGTCCATTTTTTTGTCTGTGGGGCTTCTGATCTCTAGATAATTGATACTTGTCATGCAGCATTCATGCTCGCAGTCTAAATGCTCTGATGTGGTCAAAGGCTCTCCAAAATTAAAAATGCACTACAGTCATACCTGGCTACAATTGACAGACATTAATTGCAGTGCAAACGGGGTTGAAGTTGTCGAATGACAAGAAGAGTGCTGTACAAGCTCTTCATGTACAGTTACATTTTACTGGCAGAGAACAAGGCTGTCAGTATGAATTGGTATCATTAATAGTAGCATAATGATCAACACTGATGTTTCATACTTGGAAGTTGGTTTGGTACCTGGGAAGATTTGACTTCCTGGTCACTGCTGCCAGTTACAGCAGTTGGTGAAACAGCTGAAGGCGTAGCCTCTGGAGTGTAGTATTTTCTGTTGTGCCCTTAAGCAGATGAACACATAAAAACCTACCAGTTAAGAAGGTTATTACATTGATGGTGGAGATGAGTCAATGGATGACAGACTGCCAACCTGGTATGTTCTCAAACCTGATCTGACCTGACAGTACCATTTAAGTGTATCTATAGTCATACACCATTTTATGTTCTTGGTACTATAGGAGTTGATCTAGAAAATTTTATGTATACATACTATATATACTATATATATATATATATATATATATATATATATATGTGTGTGTGTGTGTGTATATATATATATGTATATATATATATAAATATATATATATATATATATATATATATATATATATCAGGATGTGTATACATATATATATATATATATATATATATATATATATATATATATATATATATATATGTAGGCTGATTTAAGTTTCAGTATCTACTAAAACACAAGGCTCATTAGGTGTTTCAACATCTAATATATATATATATATATATATATATATATATATATATATGTACAATATGTTTATTGAAAGGTAGTTCACACCTGCCTCCAAGAAGTGTTGTGCCATCATCAGACTTCCCCTTGTTAAAAACAGTCATGATAATTAGTGTTTGCTTCTCTTGGCAAAGGAAATACCAGCTCTTCCCAAACTTTTTTGAACATGATTCTTAATGCAATAGTACAGTTGTAAGAGTAAATGAAGTCAATGCCCTTTAAATTTACCCCCAATTATAAAAGAGTTGGAGCTACTTAAAGAGTGAAAATCAGGTGTCAATAAATCAGATATTTGGGTGTGACTGCAGCATTATGAACTGGCCAGTCAGAACTCTGATCTTACTTTGTAGCACTTATTATCTTGCCCCACATATGTAACAACTAATACTCAAGATTCCAGGATTTGGTTTTGGTATTGTGTCAAAGGACAATACCAAAGGTTGGATTCTCTTGTTTTGTGACCTTGGCAAATTTATCAGTATATATATATCACTTCTTCCATGCATTTACAAAGACAGGGATGAAAAATGTAAGCAGAACCTGAAGCACAAGTAGTTGTTGCCATGAAAATTATAGATTGTCCCGCCCGGTTGCAGTGGTATGAACTGACAGCCTCTCAGAATCTCAGAGGAGCCTGTTGTGTGCAGTTTCAAGTTTCAACTCATCTTGTTGTGAATCTTTGGTCTGAAATGGGCTTTTGTGGAGAGGAGTTGTGCTGTGCAGAGGGGAGGAAATGTCATTGAGTCATTGCTCTTCAAAACCAAATCACAAGCCCCCCTAAATCCAGTCAGCCTGTTCCACAACAGTGCTGAGGTTTGCCCGTCTGTTCAACAACGTCCACCTTGGCTCTCCATCCATGACATACAAGACCATAAAGTCTAAAGGGTTTGTTCCAGACTCCGAACAGATTTATTTCAGGTGGAGGAGCGGGGGAAAAAAGCAGGCCTGGGTGAGTAAGAAAAGTCTCGCAGCGTGCATTTGGCTGCTCCCTCACCACCCCATTCATTGTTGACTCATTTGCATCATCCCATCCACCAAATATTAAAAACAATGATTGCTTTCAGCCCGGTGTGGGAGTGTGTTTTGATGTGCAGAGCAGACGGTGTTCTGCCACACTGTGAGTGGGTACTGCAGCTACAGATGGCTAATAGCCACAGCAAAAGGCAGACACAAAAGTATAATTATCTGTATTGATTTTCCTTTCTTTGGTGAGAGATAGATTTGAGTGTGACGGAAAGGTCAATGCAAGCAAATGTAAAATTGTTTGCATTGACAGATGATTTAATGCGTTAGAGCAGGCTGAGAGAACAACATGGTAAGTAAGTTATTATAAGAGGTGGAAAGTAACTGATTACAGTAACTTAGGTTACTGTAATTGAGTATCATGTTTGTTTGCCTGTAATGTTTCAGTAGTTCTTCGGAACCATTGCTTTTACATTGGATATCAGCTTTTGTGGGAAGTGCTAAAGTACTGATGAACCGCTGAACCAATCAGAGCTTTCTATCAACTGTCATTTTGATAATATTGAAGATTTTAACATAATTGCTAATTGCAAGTTTGGCTTCACTAGTTACAGAAACAATACAGAAAACACAGCTGTTTTTGAACATTTGTACATATGGGTTGGTCAGATTTGGAGCTGACAGTTTATTAACAACAATAAAAGTATTTTTTCCCAATAATAAAAATGCCATAGATTGCTATGGGATCCTTATTTAAGGCCATTACCTTGAATTGGAACTTGCTTTGTCATGCTTTCTTCATCCTTGGTGATGAATACATTGGCTGCATTTTGTGTTAGGATCGTGCCTGAAGATCCAATTTTAATAACATGGAATCATCCCTGTAAAAAGAGTGTTTTCTTCAGTTTGTTCCGAAATTTCTCCACAGATTTGCTAGCATTCTTCCTTATTGTCAGAGTCAGACATTTTTGGGACAACAAGGGCACTTATTTTTCCTCTCTGCCTTCAGAAAATCTTTTGCGTTGCTCTTTAGTAGCTGCTTTTGGAAACTTACAGCAGTTGTGCGGGAACACCCAACCTTTAGTAAAAAATACTCTATGTGACAATAAAACCACCTAGTTTTGTTCTAACTTACACTATTTCCTTATGTGGTAGCCACACCTGGTACTTGAGAAGAGCATTTTCATACCATTCCCACACTAGGTTATCATATCAACATGTAGGGAAATCTTTCAAAGTCGACATGTAACTTGAATTATGTTTACAGAAACCTCCAAGGCTGTAAATAGAGATCTATGCAGAAGTGCCAAAGCAGTAGTACCCTAAGTGGTACAGCCTAAAAAACATATTTACAGCTAATTTAAAAAGCAACTTCAGTCTAAAACTATAATACGCCTATGTGCTCTCACTATAAGAGGGTGAATTTGTACCTTTGTGTAAATTTGGATTTTCATGAACGTTTTTCCAGAGGTGTGGTTTGGTCCAAGGAAGAAGCCTTTACATTTTGACGCTGATCCGATCCATAGTGGTGTCACAAAAAACATTAATGTTTATAATGGCAAATCCCATTCAATTTTGCATCATGGGAATTGTAGTTTATTTGCAAACTTGCAGCAACATTTTTCAAACCTATGTCACTACATTTCCCAGCAATGTCAGCAGAGGAGTTTTACAAACACAACAGCTAACAATAGCCTGGTAGAATGGCAGGCTTTTTCCAAATGTGTTACTGGAACTGGATGGGCTGATAACTCGGAGATCACATCATTCACATTCCCCTCTTCCAAGTTCTGATGTAAATGGAACACAGCATTCTCCACATGGACAGACATGAGCGGAGACTCAACTGTCCAGTCAGAGCAGAAAAGCCACTGCCATAACTGAGGTCTACACTCTCTGAGTGCTTTTCTAGCTTATAATGTGCTTGTCTGTCTTTTATTGAGGGTTTCCAGTTTTTGAAATGCAGATTGCTATTGGTGCGAAGGCCTTAAATCCTGCCTAAAAACAGCCTCTCTGTCTTTAAGGAAGTTGAGCTAAAGTTCAGTTCAGGTAGCACTTGCAGTGTGGCATTAGAAGGCATCAACAGCATTCCAAAGGCTCATATGACATGGCTATGTTCAATTCTTTGCAGTCTTTGATAATAGCAGACTAATGACAACATGCATCAACAGTCACTCCAGCTCACAGGCTGCTGATAAATACCTCTGCTTTTTAACAGAATTTTAAATGGACACTGTATGTCACATCTACCTTATAAATATAACCATTTAAAATGCACATAAAGCACCAACAGACAAAATTGTGGCCTGCTAAAATAACTGGCATTGGAGCGTCTCTGCTCCCCCTCGATGACGCGTGATATGCGCTCTGGCACTGTGGGAGGAAAATGGCAAAGCTTTGCCAAGCTAATGTGTATCTCGCTGTCGTTGCTCATTTTCTGGCCCTTGATGATGATGAGCACGGCTCAGGATGCGCTTTAATTCCTGCATGGTATCATGTCACATTTTCTGTTTTTCTTTCAGATGGGGTTTCATCACATAAGTTCAAATTATAATTTCTAAAAACACAGTAGACCTCAAGTCAATTACCCAACCAGCCGTCAGTGGAGATGTGGCAATCAGCGCTAACCTTTTTGTCTTTCATCCCTCCTTTTTTGTGTGAGTTCAAAGAGAAATGATGCATCAAATGGGCAAAAATGTCTATTTCTCTTTGCTCTGTCTGGAGATAAAGTAACACCATGCCCCTTTTCACATGCACCCACATGTGATATCTAATTCATAAAGAAACAAACCAATTGTGGCGTGTGAAGTGTTTCAGAAAACAGTTGTAAATGTACCTTTTTTCCTCGCCGTGCACTGACTTCTAGCTGTGTGGAGCTATGCTGAATTGGAGATGAAGCCGCTTGGTGTGGCATAAACCTCCTGGAAGCTGTGGAGAGGTTTTAATCAAGTGTGAAATCCTTTTGGAGTAGATGCCTACACAACTGTGCTTGTGCTGGGAAGCATACTCCTCAAACCCCTCTCACCCCCAACTCTCTTCCCATGAACATCTCTTTCTTTTCTTGTACAGAGAGTCCATTTCGCTGCAGTGATGCATACAGACAACGCTCTTAACCCAAGCTGAGAAAATGAAACTGTAATCATCATGCGCGAGGTGCTGTGTTCTCTCGCCTTTGGTTGCTGGCCGGTGTTCTTCAAGCTCCAAACTTCAGTTTCTTCTTTACTATTTAGGCATAAAAGGGCAGTTCATTCATTTGAAAAGACGTGTTGACACCAACCTTGCGAACAAAAGAAGTACTCACCGCTTGCATAATGATGTAATTAAGCATGGTTCAGGCAGAAAATCGCTCAGTTGTAAAATAAATGCATTACATGAAAAACATCTTCCAATGTGGGATTATTGGACAATAAGATTAGCAGAAACAATAGATAAAGCTATGCATTCTTTCATTAACAATGGACATTTGTGCATGGATAAACCTTAAGAAATTCAGACTTTGGACAGAAATATCACAAATCCAGTGATACCTTCCACAATTTGTCATAGTTTGGCTTGAATATAACAACTGAAACTAAAAATTCCCTCAATTACATTATTTTAAAAACTTGATTTTTATTAGATTTTTTCACCAAAGCATCCCAATATATGCTAAGTTGAATATTTTCTTATTTTATTTTCTATAAAACTGCCTTGAATATTGTACAGTCTGGTTATGGGCACATTTTACCCTAACCTCTGCCACATCTACAACTGCAAGTCAAGGTCCAACATATCAGTTTTAACATTCAGTATCTTGTCTTTGTTTTGCGTTGCTAACTGAATATGGGTCAAATAGGATTTGCAAGTTGTTGTATTCTGTTTTGATTTATGTTTCACGCAATGTCACAACTTCATTCGAATTGGAGTTTGTACATTTTAAATGGATTTGTAGTTAAAAATTTGGTGTGGACCCTTTTTACAGGGGAGAATCTGCAATTCTAAATCGTCCCAGACCATACAGCTAAGACTTAGAACATGAGTAGTATATGATGTCTTAAAATATGATCAACTTCTTGCCATGTCACCCAACAAGCTGCCTCCATCTGACTTATAGAAACCTTCCGGTGGACCAGATGCACTTTTTTGCCAGCCTCAGAGGTCTGACATTTTGCAGGATTGTTATCTCACCACTGGTCATGAGCACAATGCTGATGCTACGCCTCATAGGCTTACTGTCAAGCTGGCATTTCCCCTGTTAGCCATGCACTCTCACCACTGCCTCTTCCTACGACATCTTTTGTGGTTGCATCATTCACATGCAACATCTTTTCTCTGCCAGTTTAGCGTGCAGTGCCAAGCTCCCTTTCTATCTTTTTTTCCTCTCACCACACTTTCACAAACTGTCCTGTGTGAGCTGCAAAGACAAGACAGCGCCTCGTTGATGGACATGCTCTTTCATAGTGTGGACAGCGCGGTGGCATTACAGTAATGCATTTATCACAGCAAATCAGAAAGTTTGCGGGCCCACAGATCTGCGGCTCCTCTCCTCACAGGCATTGATTGGGCCACGCTCGTCTGAGTCAGAAGGGATAACAAAGATAAATTGAGTGGTATTTCCATTAAGTCTGGGCTGTATGTTTGGCTTGTCAACAGGTGTGCTGCTTAACACGTCCGTCGCCTGCCAGCTGCACATTTTGGGTAAAAGAATCCGGGAGATATTAAGTGCTGATTTTCTTTCATAAAAGCGTGCGATTCCTCTGGAGTGATGGCTGAAGCACTAAACTTATTTTGGAGCTTTCACAGCTTGCGCATTAAAATGAGGTCACTGGGTCATGGGCCCATTTATTTAATTAGGAACAGTTGAATAGAAAATGGATGATAATCAAGGGCAGGGAACTCATTTCAGTACTGTCAATCAATAGCTCATTCAACAGTAGTTTGGCCTGAAGCTATCTCACCATCCCATTAGAAACCAAACAGTGTTATGTATACAGCACATGTGTGATGAGGGTATTGTCCGCTCCTCTTTCTTCTTTTACTAAAAGCACTGTAACAATGGTGGTCATATTTACAGATTTTGGAGCACTGTTACTTCACAGTAAATACATTGGTGGCTAAAGTACCTGACTTTCCTGATGCTGTGTACAGTTATTTTAGTATTGGGATTCTAATAATTTCACAAAACACTATTGGATATGTCAAACTATTGCAATCAAAAAAGGTCATTTGACAGAATGCATTCAAACAGATGTTTTTTTTTTTCAGCTCAGTAAGGTAAATAGCAACTATCATCTTTTAGCTTGCCAACCTAAGGGTGCTTTCACCTACTTGCAGAGATGCCCACGAGTCTCTGATTTAGAGTCCGAGTCGAGTCACGAGTCTTTGACCTCGAGTCTAGTCAATTTTCGAGTCTTTGAGGGGCAAGACTCGTTGAGTCACGAATCTTTGATCGAGAGTCCAAGTCGAGCTGATCCCCAGAGAGCCACAGGCTCTCATGAGAATGGCGACGTCACACGCTCATAAAACGTGTTATAGACTGAGAAAAGAAATAAACAACACCACTTTGCTTCTCTAAAGTCTCTTTGCCGGTCCCAGCCACACAGCTTTGTGATTTATTCAACTTCTATCCGCCTATATCCTTGTAGAAAAGATGTATGGTGTCATGTACACAGTGTTTTATATTTCTGTACCTCTGCGATTCACTTTTCTTCGTCCATGGTGTTGTGTTGCCTCTGGGACCCACTGACCAACTGCTGACCTTTTGCTCGTGCCTCCAGTTTTGACATAAAAAGAAACTATTGAGGAAATTTACATGCAAGAGTCCGTGCACTGTGATTTATTTCGAAACTTCCGGATACTCCACATGGTGACTTCCTGTCTGGTGCTGTCTTGACGACAGTGAATTTACGAGGTCTGGAAGCGGCCACAAAAAGGGAGGGATGCAAGGCGAGGCAAGGGAGGGGCGTGGAAGAAATGTCCCCTGCACACTCAGAAAACCCACCATAAAATAAAGATTGCCCACGAGTCTTTGATCTCGAGTCGAGTCAATTCTCGAGTCTTTCAGGGTCGAGTCCGAGTCAAGTCTTGAGTCTCTAAAATTGCGACTCGAGTGCAACTCAAGTACGAATCTTTAACTCGAGTCTTCATCTCTGCCTACTTGCCTAAAAGAGGTGGTCTTTGCTTGCTACCAATTGAACCCTTGAGTCGTTCGTCTGCAGTAAGAATGCAATCAACCCTGTCAGTGGCTCTAACATACCAATGGAATAACTCCCCTGAACAAATTGGTTACTACTGATAGCAAATACAATGGATAATAATAACTTATAATTCAATGGAGTCGAGTAGTGCTCTAGCACTAAACACCAAACACAGCAATAGGCAATTCTCATGTCTATTCAGAAGATCATCACAGGACTCATCAATATGTACGGGCCAAAGAACTTGTAAAACAGGTTGATTTATCATTTTTATAAAACTGGTCTCGACTTTTCTATATGGCTGACACATCTTCAGATGTTGTGTTGTACATGGTTACAATATTATGCAGTGTACTTTGTCAACAATTGCAGTCATTGAAAACTACACTTCTTGTGCAGAGTTCCACCCATTGCCTTAGCCTCCGATCCCTTGACCACCCTGAATTGATTGCTAGCTGATCACAGAGCCCCATAGACAGACGTAAACATTCATGCACACTCGCACTTAAGTGGGGATTGGAATTGATGCCTTTTATCAAACCTATTGCCAATATCAATTCTCCTTATTGATCTAATGCTTAAATGATTCCCCTATCAATTCCTGTAGACTTTCTGTGTGTGGCCAACAGTTGGCCCACATCCGTTTTTCTAGTGGCAACAATGTCAAACACATGACTGTCCTGATATTCAGTGCTGTGCTGGATAGATAAATGTTTCCGCAGGTTCTGTTGTCTTCAGCTGTTCAGTCTCTTTAATTCTGTGTCATAATTTCTGCCAATTGCCGCTGATGAGAGCATGGGGTCCTTGATTTGCAAAGCATGCAGGGCAAAGGGGAAGGAACTGATGGTGCTTAATATCTTCCTATCTCAAAGGGCAATTGAGGGATGCCAGTTAACCCAATAAGCATTTTTTGGTCTGACAGAGGGAAATAAAGCACCTGGAGAAAATCTATGAATGTACAGGGAGAACATGCAAACTCCATACAGAGAGGCTCTGGCTGACACAGTTACTTAAACCAGTAAGCTTCTTGCTGTGAAGCATACATGCTAAGCTGCTGCACCACCAGGCCTCATGCCCTTCAAAGTATTTTCATATTTTGAATTTTGTAAAACATTAATTAATATGCAGATCTGTATAAATGACCAAGAGACATTTGATCTCACATAATAATATACGGATAGCCGTGGTTTTGTGTGCTCTGGCCGGCTTTACAATTACAGGAAACCTTATCCCTAGTTACTTCATCAGACTGGATTCTTTTATTCTTGTGGTTGGGATATTGTTATATTATCTTTGGACGTCAGGTAGCTTCACTGTAATATATCCAATTTTATGAAAACCAGATACTGAAATTGTTAAACTCTTTTATCAAAACACTTACTTTGTATAGTTCTCAAAAGGCAGATATTTCTTTTTCATCTTTGTAGATGTAACGTGTGGTGTCTTGTCAGTGTGACTGTAAAGTCTGAGCTACCATGACAGACATGGCTTGCTTATTATATTACCACTGCACAAGCAGACATGACTTGACTGTTAATCTGTTTCTGTACGTCTGTTATATTTTGTGCTGCTTATTATGATTCATTAGCCTTGTTCTCTGTTTGCTCTGTCACCAAACTCATCTTATAATGTATAACACTATCCCCAAACCCCATAACTGAATGGTCAAATCAGGCATTTCCAAAGTCGAGTAGAGACCTGCTCTTACATCCGACCTCCTACTGTGTTTATTTTGCTTTGAAAAACAGGGGACTATTAAGCAACAATCTTAGATTTCACATAGCAAGAAAAAAAAGGCTCCTCAGATTGGACTCACTGGTTCACACGTCCCACAATGCCTTGTAAATAACTCACACCATGATTAAGGAAGTCCATTTTTAAAAGATTTTTTCCGTTATTAATGGAAAATCCACAAAACAGAAAGACTGTTTTTTGAATTAACAAACCTCATGGTGTGTGATTACTTACTTCGGTCAAGGAACATAAGTTTTGTTACTGTTTTTCAGTTGTGTGTCTGTCTGTCCATTTGTAAGCAAGATGGATTAAAACAAATCTCAAAGGATTTTGAGTTAATTTTCAGCGTTAGTCATGGTGCTAGTAAGGTCTGAGTCAATGATTTTTTTTAAAGGAGACATATCATGCTGATGCATGATTTAATACTTACATATAATATAATACATTTGAAAACAAGACTTTATACCCCCTTAATTTTCAAAAAATTAGATGTTGTATTTTTTCTGATATCCTAGAACGACATTTGATGCCTCTGAAAATAGGTCATTGCGAGATGTCCGCAAGATTTCAAACGTCATGACGACACGAGGTACATTTCTTTTCATTGGAGTAATCTGATAAAACACTTCCTCCTCTGTGATGTCCGTCAGCCCCAAACCCTCACAGAGGAACACATCCAGCAGCAGGGGTATAAAACTCCCTAGCTCACACTCCTTCATTACCATCTCTAGCCTGTAGGGGGACTCAATACGCGGTCGCTGCTTTGAGCCTTCCGGAAAATACAGTAGAAGAAGAAGGACAGGCTGGCTCAGCCCCCGATAGAACTGACTAATCAGAGCACAAAGGGCTGTGACATTGCGAGGTAACTTTAGGTCATCCTTGAGACCAAGCGTTTCAACAAGTGCTTGATAATGGCCTAAAATGAGGATATTGAGAACGCTATTGTGGGGCAATGAAGGAACTAAATGACTTGTACTGAGGGCAGAAATGCTTTACAGGCATCCTAGTCTGGCATAGTGAAAAGGAGAAACAAGCATGATATGTCCTCTTTAAGGATATCTTAACATTGTGAGATAAGACAGCTTTTCATATATTTATAATAAAACTAAAAGTTTTGAACAGACTTCTATGAAATGCCCAGGAACGTTGATCATGGCACAAATGAGTAGTGATCCAATTTTGTTGGTGATCCGAAAGCTTACAGAATGTTACTCCAAAAATGTTGGCAACAGAGGTTTATACTCATGCAGCATTTCAGCAACAATGATGGCAGCAGAGCACCTCCAGAACATTTGCATAAGAGGGGCCAGATAAGGCCAGAAAATATTTGAGTGGTACACCAACTTGGTTCTTGTTGTGGCTACTCAGATGCAGTCCAAGTCTGTGGCTGTGTATTGCATTCCCCCTTACTCTTTTCCATTAAAAAGACAATGTATCGGCACATTAGCACCCCCTCAGGTGTAGATTTAAATCACCAGCGCAGTCAGTCAGGCAAAGTTGACTACTACGCTCTTGTACCTTTTTACAACTTTTGGTTGCTGTTTTCCTTCTTGTTTTTTTAACTGTTGCCTTCTCTTCATATTGTGCATTTGACATGAAAAAAAACATGTTCTACAAGTTTATATATTCTTTGATTAAAAAAAAAAAAAAAAAAATTCATGTCTTTGATTTGATTAAAATATTAATAAGTGTGTGATCATAAAGATGTGGTTCATAATTGGGCATTACACTTTATTATTTAGAGCACTTTTTTAGAAGCACTTGTCATTTTTTACCCTATATTTCAAGTTAATTTAGCCTGACAGTTGTGTATTTTAAATGAATGGACATGATAATCTTATATGATTACCCAGAAAGGACACATTTTTAGTTTTAGTAAGTTTTAAAATCTGGCAGTTGTCAAAAAAACTCCATATAATTTCATTTTTGGCAAACAAATCACACATAATAGAAATCAATCACTCCTGTTTTAACAATAAGGTGATATTTGACTAAAATACCTCACAAACTGCTGTCGGAGACTTCTAAATGACACTCACACAGCATGCATTCCCCTAAATGTTTCACATCAGCTCTTGGACTACACAGACACACAGTCACACACACACCAGCGCTCATTACATAGTGCATAGCAACAGCTACATAGCAACTGCTGCTGCCTGCTTAGCAACAGCTGCAAAGACATCATGGAGGGGGGTGGGATTCATGGGGTGTTTCAGATGACACCATTTCTGTTCACAAATGCCTTTTTACGACTTATTCTTGAAATGTTGTTTTGATGCTTATCTCCATAAAGGCTCTCTCTCATGGTGCTGATTTCTCTCTTCTCTCCCACACACAGATATCCGCTCCATCCCCGATGTTGCGATGACCGGGAACTGTACCAATGAGTGCAGTGAGCTGGGCCACTCAGATGCCTGCTGGATGCCCGGGCACCCCTCCCCCGTACGCAAGACCAGGAACCCCCCGAAACTCTCCACCTTCGTGCCTTACCAGGAGAGAGGGAGCCTGGGTCGCCTGGCCAACGGGAGCGCCAGGCTGGGTGGTGAGGAGCAGCAGCAGCAGCACCGCTCGCGCCTCCCGCCTTCTCGCAGTGCCTATTCCAACAACAGTGGTCACGACGCCAGTCAGGACTGCCCGCTAGAGGAGATGCCCCTGAGCGTGGCCTCTGAGTTCCCACCCACCTCCCCAACCACCCACACTCCAAAAAGAGAAATCTACCTGTGAGGAACACCGCGGTACGAGGAGTAAGACGCACCCACTTCAGAAGGAGGAACAGGCTGTCCACATGCTAAAGCCAATGCCCGTTTTTGTAGGAAACAATAGGCTGTGACTCATCCGATCACTGGCATGAACACTTGTTTTTAGTCATTTCCTCCTTAAATTATTAATTTATTAGCATATTTATTGAGGATTCCACAAAGTTAATTGATGCACTCGCTCATTTATTTATGGTAAATCTTGATGGGTACAATTCTAACGGATCAAAAGGAAGTGCAGATGGTAATTGCTACTTTAGCAGTAACTAATTATCGTTGTAGTTAGCCAAGTCCCATTCTGTGAAGTGATCTCTTGAATTTGAAAGTTGTGATCAGTGCTCTTGTGCCATGATTAGATCTATAATTTACTCGACAGCCAGTCAGGCCCGACCAGAAGGCATATGATCAAATGAAAAATGGTCTCTCTTAATGTACAGTGCTGTAAATACATTTGAATGGTGTGTTCTACATATATTTTTGTCTGGCATAAGCTGAAAAAAAGAGAAAAATTGCCTCAGAATTTTTAGCATATTTAAGCTTTTCTTTGCTGCTGCTGTTTAGACTTGATTGAAACCATCTCCTGACGTGGAGCTTGATGTTGTGGTAGGCATTTATCCGCTCCATACAATCACAAACGCACTAAACACACACAAACACACACACACACCTTTGACCCATAATCATAGCAGAATGGCCTTTACCTCCGCTCCCCGTAGAGCTCTGCCACTGGTGGAGAAAAGCTGTGTGGCAACATTTAAACTGACATTATGTTTCAGCGACTCTCAGCACTGTGACCTATCGTTCATCATGAAAAACGGTTGACATGGCTGCAGTCCCCCCGCCCCAGAGTCATGATGACCAAACGCAGAGCGCTGATTGGCTTTTCTTGTAAAACCTTGTGACTCACTTGTGCAGATGAAACCAGAAGCAGTGTATCACTTCCAAGAAATGCTCCTCTATTGTGACAATCAGACAGGCTCACAGTCTTCTTTCCCTTAAGCTCAGATTCTTCATCCATAAGAAGTCCCATAGATCTAATGAATGCATCAGAATGATTCACATAGAAGGGCACTTGAGCATATGGAGCCAGTGTAAAGACTTAGTACTTATCAGAGCTAGTGTGATACTTCAGCAAACTACCTGAAACATAGACATTAGAAGCTGTTTTTCACAAGAAAAATATGTCTGCAGAGGTGAAAGAGGAGTTATGAAATCAATCAAGCTTGGCCTTCAAGACCAATGTCTGGAAACATTTGGTAACTCGATAGAATTACACATAATTGAGTATTAACAAAACTCAAAGTAATTCACTCCATATCTAGGAAGCATCAAATACAAATAAATGCTTTAGTAATAATAATCGATCATATTTTAATTCACATTAATTATATGCTAGTTACAGGAGTTATTGGGTGATCTGATCATTTCTTTGTAAGGTTCTGCATCGTTTATATAGATACGTTAACCTTACTCCTTACTATTGCATCAATAAAGCGTGAATAGCTATATTTGTTAATAATGTATAAATTAGGATTAAAACAGATCCTTTTCATCTTATATTCAATTGAATACACAGCAAAGACAAGATATTTAATGTTCAAACTGAGAAACGTTATTTTCTTTTGCAAATAATCATCAACTTAGAATTTAATGGCAGCAACACATTGCAAAAAAGTTGGCACAGGGGCATTTTTACCACTGTGTTACATCGCCTTTCCTTTTGACAACACTCAGTAACGTTTGGGAACTGAGGAGACCAATTTTTGAAGCTTTTCAGGTGGAATTCTTTCCCATTCTTGCTTGATGTACAGCTTAAGTTGTTCAACAGTCCGGGGTCTCCGTTGTTGTATTTTACGCTTCATCATGCACCACACATTTTCAATGGGGGACAGGTCTGGACTACAGGCAGGCCAGTCTAGTACCCGCACTCTTTTACTACTAAGCCACGCTGTTGTAACACGTGCAGAATGTGGCTTGGCATTGACTTGCTAAAATAAGCAGGGGCGTCCATGAAAAAGACGTTGCTTGGATGGCAACATATGTTGCTCCAAAACCTGTATGTACCTTTCAGCATTAATGGTGCCTTCACAGATGTGTAAGTTACCCATGCCTTGGGCACTAATACACCCCCATACCATCACAGATGCTGGATTTTGAACTTTGCGCCTATAACAGTCCGGCTGGTTCTTTTCCTCTTTGGTCCGGAGGGCACGACGACCACAGTTTCCAAAAATAATTTGAAATGTGGACTCGTCAGACAACAGAACACTTTTCCACTTTGCATCAGTCCATCTTTGATGAGCTCGGGCCCAGCGAAGCCAGCGGCGTTTCTGAGTGTCGTTGATAAATGGCTTTGGCTTTGCATAGTAGAGTTTTAACTTGCACTTACAGATGTAGCGATGAACTGTAGTTACTGACAGTGGTTTTCTGAAGTGTTCCTGAGCCCATGAGGTGAAATCCTTTACACAGTGATGCCGGTTTTTGATGCAGTACTGCCTGAGGGATCGAAGGTAACGGGCATTCAATGTTGGTTTTCGGCCTTGCCGCTTACGTGCAGTAATCTTGTCTTTGCTGTGTATTCAATTGGATATAGGTTGAAAGGGATTTGCAAATCATTGTATTCTGTTTTTATTTAAGATTTATACAACATGCCAACTTCACTGGTTTTGGTACTTAACTAGTCACTAGGAAAGCTGCACCAGCACATCCAAAGTGGACAGAACCGGATAATTACATGGACCCAATGCTTATTTTAGCTTCCGTTAGATATATACACTTTCACATGTTTGGTCCAGACAAAGCATGTTTTCAACCTAGTTAAAATACTTTTATACTTTGTATTCGGGATGGTCCAGATTATCATGGACACACAGTGCAGTGGTGTATTGGTATTTTGATAATTAAAGGTGTGGCTTATATGACAAGCCATGCCCCTTTTTATTGGATTTTATTAGATTGACCCAAAGTTAACTTAAAAATATTTCAACATGGTCTTTAACTAAACCCCATTTACTAAACAGCTAAAATCACCCAGATTGAGTTCAGTATTTGTACAGACTGTGGAAGAAACTGTCAGCGACACCCACCTCCACTTGTCATTTGTTGTTATGAATGGAATACTCCATCAGATACATTCGTCAAACTTAGCTAATTGGACTCCATGCTTGTTTGAATACAGTGCAAGAAGGTTTCTATGATACTGTTGGCATTGATGATGGTAGTGGTTGGGTATTTAAACTTTATTCAGGACTACCATTGATTTTTGACCGAAACATTATTTGATTGTGATTTCACTGACCTTTGCAGTGCTTCGAATTCAATGTGGTCACCTTTAAAACAGTCAGGTTCTTCCTCAGTTAATGAAATACCGAACTTTATTACAAATTTAATATCATGAGCTGTAAAGTAAATTACATTTTCAGTCATTGCTGTAATTTGAACATTTTTAGAATGGATAAAATAGCATTAGAATAGAGCTCAGCTACCGGTTTAACTGATAAATGTCCTATAATAACACTACATTCATGATTTAGAGATTATTAATGCTTTAAAGATGAAGGGCCAAAAATACAAATGCTTTACAAGTGCATCAATAAAGAGATTATATGTGCTTATTAAGAAATGATCATAAATGATTATGCTTTATAGGTGAAGAGTCAAGTATTGACAGATGGCTTACTAATGCATCGATAAAATGGTTATACATGTACTAATAATGACATGAACATAATAAATGAAGCTCTTTAGATGAGTTAAGTATTTTTAATGCTGTTCTCATGCACTTTAGTCTTGAAGAATGTTTGCAAAAGTCTTGACTATCTAAGGATTTGAAAACCTTGATTCCTATCTGCAAAGAAGAAAATCTTGAAAATCAGATTGGCAAAGACGAGCTCCATTCACTGCTGCTGCAGTTAATTATGATTTCCCTTGTATTGAGGACAACATGCTTAATAAATTATCAGGCATCTCCCCTCCTCTGGCTATCGAACAGAGGATAAAAAATAGGGCATGCCCGTGGGCTTCATTTATCTTTACAAAGATTTTTTCCAAGTGAATCTGAAGGATATGTCTGAAGGACACTCTGTATTAGTCAGTAATTGGATGTTAATGATGACAACACGAGCCTGCCTTACAACATCGAAGCGCCCGGCCGCTGTCTTTGATTCCAACATTGATTTGATTAGATTTGTTAGATACCTTTCACCTCTGCCGAGCATTTCTAACGCAAGATTGTGTCTCTGAGTAAGGGTGGAAGAGCCCAGAATGGACATTTCCTAATTAGGGTGAGTAATGAGTCCTGAGCGAGGGCATGTGTGAGCACACCCCCGGGACAAAGCACCCACCAGATAATGCAAATCCAGCCTGCAGTGCTACAATCAGTTAAAAGGCGGTATTTTTATCAGCACTTACCTCATCATGCTGCCATTGGAAAGTGCGTTTAGAATAATTAAACTGAAAACATATGGAAATTACTGGACATGGCCTGTGATTAAATAAGGTGGGCGATTATCCTGCCTTGAGGGGGAGAAAGCACATTATGCCGTTTTCAAAGCCATTTAGCAAGTGAAATAAAAATTCAAACAACAGCCATGATACACTGTGATTAAACCCCCACGGCTTCCCCACCCCGAACATTTCAACTCACACTCTCTCTCCGAGCTGTGGATAGCCGCTTCACCAACTCAAAGCAGCGGGTAAAGATCACTGACCTGGAATTAACAACAAGTGAGAAAGATAGCAATGACTGATAAAAACCAGTGTCACAAAGCCTCAATCACCACGTTATCGTACGAAACGCTTTGACTGGACTCACTCACAACTGTTTTTTAGCATCAAGAGTTATCTCTGACTTGATTCCAGCCTAAAAACACTCATCATTTGAACAAAATCTGGAATGTATCTCAAGATTCGTCACCATTAACTTTAAATGAACAGAACTTTTGACAGAGGGTAAGTCTGTCCTTTCGAAATACAAGCAAATCTGGGCCTATTTACCCCCCTCCCACTTCTTCTTCTTCTCTTAATGAGTTGGACTCCAGCCGATAATGACCTCCTGCTACTCACCCCTGGAACAATATATCACCGGGTTTGACCTTTCTTTTGAACTCATGCTGAATGAACTGTGTTTACGTGTTTCCTGAACACAGAGCGGCCGCCTCTCCTTGATCAAAGTGGGGAGGACATCATGAAGCACCTGAATACACTCCAAAAGTATGTTGAATAATGTTTAATTTGTACTTAACATTGATTTAATGTTGGATTCACTTGAGTATCTTTTTGCCTCTTTGTGGTGTGTATTGTATGGTGATCATTTCTGTGGACAGATGGACAAATTGATGTACTGAAATTGGCAAAAAGGGGATTTTATTTAATTTTTTTTTACAATTTAAAGACTCTCAGCAAAGTGGTTGTGGGGAAATTTTCGATGGTGTAGTGTACATAGACATCCACAAACCCTGTCAAACAGCAGGCGAGGATTTTAGCATGAATTCCAAAGATAATTGGTAAAAACTGTTTACTATTTTCTTTAATTTTTCTCTATACTCAAAAAGGCCCGAACTGAAATTTACCTGAACACATCATCTTTTTCACGACTTCATCTAGAAACAAAGACAATTGCCTTGAAAATACGTCTTTGCAAGAGAGAATCTAGTTGTTATCCTAATTGTTGGTATATTTATATAGGATAAAATGCTTGTGATGCCATGTTTTTGTACAGTTTTATGTACATACAAGTGAAGCTTTTTAAAAGTTCAGAGAAAAGCCGATGGCATATAAAAATTGTAACATGTTTTCTTTTTTTTTTAGTTTTTATTTCTTGAGATGTGCACATCTTGCCTTGGTTGGATTGACCTTTGCTGAGTCAGTGTGAATGTGGCCGTTCTATGCCTGCACTGTAGTCATTCACCGGCTCCCACCTCCTGAGGACTTAATCAGTTTTTATGTTTATCGTGAACAGTGGATTGTCTTCTCTTACCAGTTTGTTCAACTCCTGTGTTTCGGCTTTGTTCTGTTTTTCGCATGTTGACAAATTCTCTTGTAATACTGTAAGTCCTCATGAACTTTGTAATAAAATCACTTCAGGGAAAAAAAAACGAGTGCTGCCAGTGTTTTTACTTTGTTTTTTAGAAATTACAATACATCTCTTTTGAGTGTTAAACAAGGGTGCCGTTGTTGCATTTTTATAAGTGTTTTTGCAGCCTTGGAGCTACGCTGTGTAGAGATGTGTCTCACTCTAGGACTCAGGCTCATTAAGAAGAGCTAGTATTCTTGTCGTGTGGGGACCGCCGGCTCATTTTGAAGTCAGGAAGCCCCAAAAATGAGGAGAGGGACGCATTCCAGAGCTTCAAGGGGGAGAGTCCCAGGACCCATGTCACCCACTTCAACACGAAAACAATACATTCCTCGTCATGCTCTTAGCTCTCAAGAAAGCATTTAAAGCATTGATGAGCTGCCCATCGCTCCACTTTTAAGGCAGGGAGAGGGATGGAGAAAAACAAAATACATTAACTCTGGTTACTGAGATTGAGGAGCTTTATGTCTACGTCATGAGCTGTTTTTCAAATCAGTACTTTATATGCAATCAAGTAAATTCTGTTGGATTATTGTTCTTCATTTCATTTTACCCACATTTTAACTACTGTGTGAAGTAAGTGAATAAAAAAGAGCTTTAACAAACAGCTTTCCATAAGCTTGTGCTGTAACAAAACCAACATTTGTGCTGCTTTTATCCTTGCTGCCCAAAACCATTGTCTTCAACCATCTCAAGCGCAATCAATTTAAAGACATTTTTTCAGGACAACCTGGGCTACTGAACATATGTGCTGGGATGATGTCAGATAGGGCTGCAGTAAGGTTGAATATTGATAGTTTAAATCTCGAAGTCAAGCCTTTAAGTACATAGTTTGCATGTTCTCCCACTGCATGCTTTGGGTTTCAGACCAGATATTCTAGTTGCCTCCTACAAACCAGTAGAACATGCTTGTTTTGCTAATTATCCATCCATCCATTATTGATACAGCTTATACCTTTAAGGGTTACAGAGGCTGGAGCCTATCCCACCTGAAGTGGGCAAGAAGTGGGATACACTTTGAACTGGTCACCAGCCAATCACAGGGCCACATTGAGAGACAGACAACCATTTACACTACTCATTCCTAAGGGCAATTTTGGAGTCACCAATCAACCTAATCAGCATGTCTGTGGTCTGTGATCTGGAAGCTGGCATTCCTGGAGGGAAGCCAAACATAGACAGGGAGATCCAATTTTACACAGGAAGACCCTGACAAACACAGGGATTGAACCCAGAACCTTACTGTGAGGGGTCGGCACTAGATGATGTGCCGCCATGCCGCCCTTTTATTCTAACTGTTGAATCCAAATTGCTCTTAGGTGTGAGTGTGTGTCTACATGTCGGCCTTGTGGTTGGCTGGTCCATGGTGTACCCCACCCCATCCAATGTAAGCAGGGAAAGGCTCTAGCCCCACAAGCAGTATAAATAATGTGTCATCATAAAGACAAAATGAAAAATACAAAAGAGAATTACAATATCAAGGAACTTAAGAGGAACATATCAATGATTATGAATATGTCATGTCTGAACATTGTTCCCACAAGCTTTGGCTACTAGGGGAAAACATAAAGGATCTCAGAGCAAATTCTGTCTATAGTTTTTTTTTCCCACTCTTAGAAGCAATTTCCATCTAAAATATTACAAAGGACCCCGACAGTGTGCTGACATTTCCTATTGGGAACATGCATGTTACTGTGTTTTGTCCCTTGTTGACTGTTGGCTGCTCCTGATTGGACTCCAGTGTTAGGAAAACAAGAAGACAAGAAATTGACTGCATCGGATTGGACAACTGCCTGAAAGGACATTGTCACTCTCTCTGAGGGACAAAATAAAGGTCTAATAATGTTGCTTAAACATTTTTCACTATTGGTAGATGTAAACATTTCTGCGAGGGTTACAAAAATGTAAAATACATGTAAAGCATACTAAAACGTATGTTAAACTTCCATCCACCTTCCTTTGCTTATCCAGGTCAAACTGTTCAACCAAGGTATTCCCTCTCCCTGTAAAACTTTGTGGATTCTCCAGGGGAAACCAAGATGTTCACAGGCCAAACAGAATTTATTATCCCTCTGGATCTACTCCTGGTCGAACATGCCTGTAGGACCTCCCCAGGGAGACAGCCGGGGAATGTGATGTGAAGGAGTAGCAGCTCCACTTGAAGATATGGTGAGAAACTCACCCTATCTTTAAGGCTGAGCCCAGCCACTCTCTTTAGGTATTTAATTTAAACTGCTTGTATCTGCAGTCTCATTATGTCAGTCATTACCCAAATGTCATGACCATAAATGGTGATGTATTAAAGGTGTAGTCAGCGATGTGGGAGAAAATGAGTGGAGAGGTTGTTGATAAACGAATTTAGACCCGCCTCTCCATTCATACCTCAACCCTGGCTCCACCCCCTAAAGCTGATGGACGGGCATCATCATGGAAACGGCCATAGAAACTGCGTAGCTGACCAATGTAGCTAAGGTAACCCTGACTCGTCAGACAACTCGATTTCCATTATTGATAACATCACAACAACAGTACATTCTGGCAGATTAGACAATAAGATGAATGCCCGACGGCTGTTACTGATATTTGAAGCACCACAAAGCTAATGTTGCTTACCAATCCAGCAGACAGACGGTGACATCCGCGTCCGTTTTCAGGTCTTTCAATTCGGGGAGTTCCCTCCACTGTCGGAAAGCAACACCAATGTTGACCCGGGTCTTCGCTCTTTCATGGTCATAGCCCTTCTTTTTCACTTTCTGCTCCTCTGGCCTTTTTCTTTCGTGCTGTTTTTCAGCCATTGCTACTGGTACTTGTATCTCTTTCTTACGCTAACTGCGCACGCTATGCAACTATGACTCCTCCTTCCCCCTCAGTCTGATCTGCGCATGAGTATGATCGCCCCCTGGATGTGGGGGGGTGTACCCTGTTTTGGTGGCTCGGCCCGAGCCACAGTATTTACCTGCTGAAATTCAGAGCCAAGGCTGTGTATCGAAACCGGACTTTTTTTTCAACATGCAATCTTGTGGATGGAGAGAAG
Organism: Scarus forsteni; assembly: GCA_036419115.1. Taxonomy (NCBI): domain Eukaryota; kingdom Metazoa; phylum Chordata; class Actinopteri; order Labriformes; family Labridae; genus Scarus; species Scarus forsteni. The sequence continues at coordinate 21,878,645 of JAZDUH010000130.1, read as the reverse complement.
AAATACGGTGATTTTGACAAATAGTGCATTGGATTAGAAGATTAGAAGATCGCTGACTACACCTTTAAAAAGACAAAAATAAAAAAAAGATTCTCGTAAAATCTAGTGTTCTGCATCCACCTAATCACTATGTTGGTGGCCAATTTCATTTTTTTGAAGGCAGATTTTATCAAGTAACAGATTTTCCCCCCATATATTTATGCTTATTCTTCCCCTGCAAGCAACAGGCCTAATGGGCAGCTGCGTTGTGATGTCAATTTGAGATGTCTGTGAATTCCCTGTAAGTCAGAGAGAAAAGAGTTTTTCAACTGGACAATGAGCTACGGTTGAAGGAGCTCAAAGAATGAGGGACTCCACCACGCTCTGTGCGTTCCCACTGTATTTGATCACTAGCACGTAAGCTGTGAACTTAATTGAGTTAATCATCATTGCACACAAACCATGATCTAATGTGTAAATCACACCAACTTAACATGAGCACTTAAGCAAATTCAAACCCTTTTTCACAAACATATTCAAGCCTTGAGTCACTCTATTGATGTAGTGCTGTATTTCCCCTCTCACATGAGCAGGCAGAGCACAGCACTATGTGCCACTCCGCCTTTTACTCTTCATTGCCTGCAAATTCCATGCTTAAGGGATTTCAAGGCAGCACTCATTTCAACTCACTCGGGGTATAGAAATGACAAGAAACATCATGTCCTCTGTTAGCATTAAAATGTCATGTTATGCATATATTTTCCTAACTCTACAAGATGTATCAGTCAAGGTTAAGTCAGGGAGGCCGACAGGACTTTGGGTAACTACATCCCTGCTCACTTCCAAAAACCCAGCGAGATAATGAGAAGAGGCTGTGTTAAATGAGAGATGAAGAGCAGGGAGTCTTTAGCTCTGCCAGTGGCCGTGTGAGGCTGGGATGAACATTGTAATAAAAACTTAAGAGGCAGATATAAAAGTTGAGGTCAAAAATTTGTCTTTGATTAAAAGAAGTGCTGGTTGAATGAATGGAAATGGTCTCTGAGGAGTTTTTAAAAGAAGTCCTACGCCAGCCACATGTGGTTTCTGAGGGGAGATTTTGGATCATTTAATTTGTACAACGATTATAATAGGCTATGCCATGATGAAATAAGAGCATCTGCATCCTAAAGGTTATGCTGCTTCTGGAACATTATTACCTCTGTCAAAGGGGTTTGTCTTTTTTCTTGTTTGTTTGTCTCTATGGCTGTGAGAATGATAACTTGTTTGCAACATATTTTGATGAATTTTTTAGGAAAATGTCACAACATGAGGAAAAAGTGATGTTAGCATTGCATGATATGTCATTTTCCACAATACTCAGTGGAGGTTTGTGCTGTTAGTACTTTTGTAATATCTATATATTGGTAATCAAATTATGAAAAACAGATAAAACTAGAAAAGCAGGGTGCTGGTTGGGGGGGAGTGGTTAGCCAGGTTCGAATCCCGCCTGTGACCAGTTTGCAGAGTGTCCTCCCCTACTCTCTCACCCTCTTTCACAAGCCTATCTACTATCTCTCTCCTATCAATAAAGGCACAAAATGCCAAAAAAAATACATTTAAAAAAAAAAAAAACTAGAAAAGCACTCGGAGAGCGCAGACCTCTGCCAGCACCACAGTCCTCTCCCATATTGTGACCTTTACCATAAATATTTGTCCTACCATTATTTCATGTAAATATTTAGATTCCTTGACCATGAAAGCATACCATTAGCAATTGCTTTCATAATGATATCTATTTTAGTTCAGTAGTTATTCACGAAAATCACATTTTTCGTCATGGCGGCTCCAGACAGTGATCCGGATCAACATCAAAATTGAATCACTTCTTCCTTTTCCCATGCTGAACGTTTCCTGAAAATCTCATCAAAATCCATCCAGTTATTTTGTTCACAGAAAACATTTCAGATAGATATTTTTGATACACTTATGACACATTGCGTTAAGACTTTGTTCTACCAAGAGGCGTGTGTTATGTTTTAAAATCACTGTAGTAGCCCATGCCTACTATATTATCTTATTGGCTCATAGTGAATATGTTTGACAGAATGGTCTCCATTCACTTGCTGAATATGATATCGGAAGATTCTTCCTTCTCCAAACACTTTTTTTGTGCTGTTACCCAGATGGACTGGTGAAATAGCTCACACTGAACAGTCAATCTGGAGTGTCAGGTCATTTTCAGCCGGCCTTCTGTGAGAAAAACTATTAAAAGATTATCAAGCATAATATGTGACCATAACATTTTACAATAAGGTATTTTTAAACGTTAAAATAACTAAGGTTGTTTTTCTGTTCAATTACATTTAAGTGTCCCCATATAAGGCAAAACTGGTAATAATTTCAGATCTTGGAGGTATTTGATCAGAAATCAAAGACAAAATCTTGATCATATCATTGTCAAATCAGAGACTGGAAGCAGGAGTTGAGCTCTTGTTTAGCTCATCTGATGAAGCACTAGCACTCCTACTCAGAGCAGAGAAAATGACACCAGAGGCAGGTTTAGCCTTTGATGCCCCCCCTCTGTTTTCCTCACATATACTGTCTCTAGCTGTCCCATAAATAAAAGTAAAAAGCCAAAAACAAACATCTAAAGTGGAAAGTATTCCCTGAAGACTACAGAAGTGCTTTGAAATCCAAAAAAGCACAAAAATCTCCAAACTGAGCCAACCCTGGTGGTCATACAAACTGTTATGACCATGCCTGCAGCAAGCAGTAAGCGAGGAGTATAAGATCAAGTCAGTGAAAGAGTTCCAATAAAATGCACTTGATCAAGCGACCACATCAGGTTGTCTCCAAAACACATGAAAGCATCAGAAACTTTAAGCACTAAGTATTGTTTGTTCAAAGATCTACAGCAGCAGCAGCTAATTTTTTTGTTCTTTTGTTGGAACCACTTAAAGCATTTTAACTCCACAGGTCACAACTCATACCTGTTCACTCTCATATCCACTCACTGATGGTCCAGAGTTCTGACTGGAGTTGTCCATCAGCATTAGCTAACCCATCCATGACTTCATACCCATTGTCACACCATTGGTGCAGCACCAGGAGCAACTTTGGGTTAAGTGGCAAAGTGTTGATAGTGTACATTTACTTATTGTTGTTAATATCTGGGTTACACAGTGTTCAGGCAAAAAGGCAATAAACACAGGTGGTAGGTGGCAGTGTTACAGTCAAGACAAAGCATTTGACTGGGATCACAGGCTCAAACTGGAAAAAAAGCTCTTAGATTTACACTAGTACCTTAAATTTGTACCAACTGGGGTATCTTGGAATGCAGCTAAACTTGAGCATTCTTAGCTCTAGAAAACATTTTCATGTGCTTCAACAGCACACTCACACCCGTGGGTGTCATAATTGTGGGGTTGGGCACCAGTTTGAATGTAGAAAGTCTGGTGCCATATTTTTAAAGTGCATGGATCAATGTAAATGTCTTACAAATGATCTGTGTTTGAACATTTCTAGTTACCTCCGCCAAGGAGATTATGTTTTCCGGAGAGTTTGTTTGTCTGTCTGTCTGTCTGTGAACAAAATAACTCAAAAAGTTATGGATGGATTTTGATGAAATTTTGGATTTTGAGGAAATGTTCAGCATGGGAAAAGGAAGAACTGATTCCATTTTGGTGTTGATCCGGAACAGCGTCTGGCCGTCATGATGAAAAATGTGATTTTGATGAATAACTACTGAACTTAAATAGATATCATTATGAATCCAATTGCTAATGGTATGTTTTCATGGTCAAGGAATCTAAATATTTACATGAAATAAAGGTAGGACCAATATTTATGGTGAAAATCACAATATGGGTGAGGACTGTGGTGCTGGCAGAGGTCTGCGCTCTCCGAGTGCTTTTCTAGTGTAAATTTGGGACATTATCAAAGATATCAGTAAAGAAATGTGTTTTGCACCTTAATTCTGATGACAGAGGCAAGATTTGATCCCCTCACCACAAATCTTTTCACATACTACAGAGTAACATATTTGTTCTCTCAGTTTAGTCTTTCATCATTAAAGTAAATCAAGTTTTTTGCACTTCAGGATCTCAACAACTTAATAAAAGAGGTAGATGGACACTCTCTGGACCAACATCAATACATGTTTGTTCTATCTCACATTTTGAAATTGAAAGTTTTGTTTAATCTATCTATCTATCTATCTATCTATCTATCTATCTATCTATCTATCTATCTATCTATCTATCTATCTATCTATCTAAACATATATACTTTTTTTCATAAAAAGTAACGACTTACCATTACCAAATACTTCACATTTTCCTCTTTTTCAAGGAAACAAAACAGCACTGTTTCTGTTTCTCTCCACCCTGTTGGAAAAATCTGAATGAGTGAGAAAGAAGACAGTGTTAACATATTCAGCTAATGAGGTGAAGGAAGGGACAGCAATGTTCTTTGAAAATACCCCTGCTGTGTTGGATTTTAGGATGAAGAAACACTAACATCAACATAAAATTTAAGTGTGAAACTGTAAAATGGAATGCAATTATTGGTGACTTCTTTACAATTATGTAGATGAATACACAACAAAGCACGATATTTAATATTCAAATTGATAAACTCTGAGGTTTATTGCATATTTACTCATTTTGAATTTGATGCCTGCAACATGTCCCAAAAAAGCAAAGACAAAGGCATGTTTTCGACTGTTACATCACCTTACCTTTTAACAACACTCAATGAGCATTGAGCAACTCAAGACACTAAGTGTTGAAACTTTGTGGGTAGAATTCTTTCCCTTTTTTACTTAATGTATGACCTCAAGTGCTTAACAGTCTGGAGTCTCTGTTGTCCTGTTTTACACTTCATAATGCTGCCCATACTTTAAGTGGGTGACAGGTCTGGAGTGCAGGCAGGTCAGTCTAGTATCCACACTTTTTTTTTTTTTTTACGATAAAGCTTTGTTGCTGTAACACATACAGACTATGGCTTGGAATTGTTATGCTAAATGAAGAACTGACATCCTTAAAAAATATGTCACTTGGATGGTAGCATATTGCTCCAAAACTTGTAGGCACATACTAGCACTAATGGTGCCATCACAGATGTGCAAGGTACCCATGCCATGGGTACTAATTTGGGGTGGCCATTTCATACAGCTTCTGGCATTGTAAACAGGGGAGAGGAAGAAGTTCTGACTACTTTTCTTATGCATATAAGTATTATATCACATGTAGGAGACTTGTAAACCATATAAAGGGACATCTGAAACTCTAAAAAAGCCAAATATAAGGCCTTAAATTCCAGGGTCAAAGATAATACATTTTGACACCAGCAAAAAAGGGCATGGAAGCATTTGCTTTGCACATCCCATATTGATTTTTACATAAATCACACTGCTGGCATGTCCAATAACAAAAACAATGCAGAATTATGTCTTGGCATTTGATCAAATATCAGGGTGCCCAGGCCCGATATAGAAGGTGTGCCTCCTTTTCTTTTTTGCCATGCCCAGCTCAGGACCAGGCCTAACCACTTAGGAATCACTGCCTTAGTTTCCCTATAGTTACACATCCCATAGTAATTTTTATATGAATCTTACCTCTGACATGTCCAATACCCAAATTCTGCAATAGCACTGGGGTAGGCCAATTAAAATTCAAGGGTGCCCAACCCTACACACACAAGCTGCTGCCCCCTTTGCATCTTGTCAAGCACCTCTATTGGTCACGCCTAACATTTTGAGAAACACTGCCGTGGTATTCCCATAGATGCACATTCAATCCTGACTTTTACATAAATCTCTCCTTTGACATGTCAAATAGGAGTTTTGTACTGGTGCTTGTGTTGGCCAATCAAAATTACAGGGTACCAAGGTCCCAATTAGATCATGCCTCTGCCCACTCAAGCTGCGACTCACTCTGCATCTTGTCATGCCACCCCCAGGGGAAGTCACGCCTCACAATATGAGAAACACACTTCTGTGTCATGTCTTGATCAGAGTAATAGGATTAAAAGTGTGGACGAGGTTAACCATGCTTTAGATTTCAAACAAGCTGCGTCATTCTTAAGTTTTGCAACAGCTGGCAAAATGCATTCCTCACCAAAGCTTTTAAAATTGCCTTTTGATGTGGCATAACTGTGCCAAAATTATTTTTACTTCAAAAATCAAACTCATTCTATAGGCACCCCTGGGAAAGCTGCTTTATAAGAGCCAACAAAACTGTCAGTGTTAAATTTTCTGGAAGTAGATAAAGGCAGTCCTCTCTCTTGTATAAGCCTGTTAATCTGTACGCGTTTTGTACATGGTCCTCTGTCACAGCTGCCAGTGAGCGTTACGGCTAGGACTTCAGTCACTGTCAGTGTGTTGCTTTGTTATATAATGATTTCTGTGTTGTCAATAATTGTATGCTCTCTTTTCACACATTATCCCAGCAAGCATTGGCAAATAATGACACTGAGTTTCAAATGGTGACACGGTAATTGCTTTTAACGGTTTATCAGAACCTGCAGGTGTTAAGAAGGCCTGTTTTTTTCCTTATAAATTGAATATTCTCCAAATATGATATCATGTTTGTCATTGCACCCTGATGTGTAAATGTAGGATAACCTCATAAGAACCTAACATAAGATACAGCAGGAATCACACTTCTAGAGCACTGGACTGCATTTCGAGTGGATGAGAGGCGGCTGACTGTACATCTCACTTCTGCTGCCATCTTTCCTCACCTTTGTTGGAGAGCCACATTTTACCACGTATTCAGGATTTGCCTGACAGGATATAAATGTGACTTTTCTCACTGTAGAAGCTCCCACATTATTTGCAATCACAGTGTACACACACTCTCTAACAGGGACTTAAAGGCTTGGAAACTCATCTACACATACATAAACACAAGCCCTCACATGCCAAGGTCTCCTGAGAATACGATGTATGTTCTTGGATATGCATACAGCGCGTGGCCTCTTGCTCCTGCCAGATTTACCCACGGTGCTTAGCACAGGGCTAAAGGCATAAGGATGTGTATGGATGAGAACAATAGGCAACCGGAAAAGTGGGGGCAGCGAGTAGACTAATGGAGAACAGCTCACCACTCTTAGGTCATTGGAGCTGGAGTTCAAATCTGAGAAGCCTGACAGGCACGGCGTACACAGTTGAGGAAGATTGTCCTCCTTGCAGGCCTGTCAAAATACCATCACACAGCACCTTTACAGCCTGTCTGACAGCATAACAGAACAAGAAATGTTTTCTAAACTTGTTTGTTGCACATATCATGCTTTCTGCCGTGTTGATACAGAAGCAATTTTCTTTTGACATCACACTCAGATTTAAAGGCTGAAACATTGACATATCATAGCTCTGTTATGTTGAACGTTTGGCTTCAATGCACACACAATTAGTGATGGAAATTGTCAGCATTGCACAGCATAACTGATCAGCAATAGAGGAGACAATAAGGAATTTAAGAGGGATGAGGATGACCACAAACTTTACGTTTCTTTTAAATCTCAACTGGCTTTAAAAATATGGAAGACTCCAGACATAAAGACAGTTTCAACAGATTTTTTTTTTTGGCCTATCATCTTCTAAATGCAGACGCCAGATGATTCAGCCAGACTGTCAGACCACACTGGAAGACAGACTCAAGATCTTCGCAACTCACTGAGAAGGAGCAATGGTCTGGGTGCCAAAGTTTAATTTACAGTTATGACAAGATTTCAAAAGGGAAAAATGATAGGGTTATTTTTCCTTTATTTGGTTTAAAAAATGGATGGGTATCTTTGGTCAAAGAGTGTGCCAAAGTAGTGTTATTTTCTTGTCTAGAGGGATGAATTGTCACAATCTACATGATACTTTGATTTACTATTTTTCTATAACTCGAGTCACTGAAAAGAACAAAAGCATTTTTCATCAGAATTTTTGCCACAGGTATTAGTTCAATTTAATTTCAATTAAAATCTTATTTAACCAAGAAAGTGTAACCCAGATAAAGAACTTAATTTTAAACTGTCCAGACACAGATGTACACATATAAACCAATCACTTCAACATCATAGAGCTTTAAGTCAAAGCATCTACAACCTGAAACATCTCCCTGTAATGCCTTTAATTAAAAAAAATAAATAAATAAGAGACCAGACCCTTTAGACCCAGCTCATCCTGCAGCAGATTTCAGTCTGCAGATGCAGTTTGTCTGAAACCTTTTTGGGCCATTTCAAAAAAAAGGATCGTAGCAACCACACGCTCGAAAAGGAGTAGGAGGAAGTAAAATACTTTTTTAGTTCCTACCCCTTATTACTGTTCCTCATAGGTCTTATAAAAAATAAATTATTCTATTGATGCAAATACATTATACAAATGTATATTACAAAACATATAATCTATAATAATATGCTTAACTACCTATACAAAACCAATAAAATATATAATCAATATACATATATATATATGCATAGATCCAAACATATATTCAGATGTATATACATATATACGCATACACACATATACACACACATCCTTCCCACATATATATACTCATACACATATGTATCTGACATATAAGCATCAATATAGACATAATATACCGTTATTACATTAACACGGACAGTGAGACTTTATCTCATGACTGAGTCCCAGAGAAAAAATTTGATCTCCAGCACTTACCATTTAAATACAGTTATGAGGGGAGCAGATCAAGTATAGCCTACAGTAATGAGTACATAGCAATTATTCAGTCTTTGAGTGGCTGGCCAACTTGCTAATGCAGAGCAAAATGATGAGTTAGAACCTTGAGATTAGTTATGAACCCATCTGTCACACTCTGACCACAAGTGAGGGTAGTAGGTTGAAAGGCTGACTGGGAAAAAGGTGTAGCTTGACCTCAAAATGTAAAAAAAAAAGAAGTTGCAAAATCAAATCCTTTTGATGAAAAAATGAATTATTTTATTACTCTTTAAATACAAATCAGGAATATAAGAGCAAATGAAGCAAATGAATCACCAGATCTGCACAGTATCACAGCTCTTCTCTGACTAACTAGATAAGTGGAGATCCACTCCATTTAAAGGCTAAGCGCCTCCTACTGGACCGGACCATTTCTAACTGATATCAATTAAAGGTGTAGTCAGCGATGTGGGAGAAAACGAGTGGAGAGGTTGTTTATAAATGAATTTAGACCCTCCTCTCCCTTCATACCTCACCCCTGGCTCCACCCCCGAAAGCTGATGGACATGCATCGTCATGGAAACGGCCGTAGAAACTGCATAGCTGACCAACGTAGCTAAGGTAACCCCGACTCGACAGACAACTCCATTGACAATATTGATAACATCACAACAACAGTACATTCTGGCAGATTAGACAATAAGATGAATGCCTGACGGCTGTTACTGTTACGTGAAGCACCACAAAGCTAATGTTGCTTACCTGTCCAGCAGAAAGACGGCGACATCCGCATCTGTTTTCAGGTCTTTCAATTGGAGGAGTTCCCTCCACTGTGGTAAAGCAACACCAATGTTGACCCGAGTTTTTGCTCCCTCATGGTCATAGCCCTTCTTTTTCACTTTCTGCTCCTCTGACTTTTTTCTTTTGGGCTGTTTTTCAGCCATTGCTACTGCACATATTGTACCTCTCTCTTACGCTAATTGCGCATGCTACGCAACCTACGACTCCCCCTCCCCCCTCTGTCTGATCTGCGCATGAGTATGATTGCCCCCTGGATGTGGGGGGATGTACCCTGTTTTGGTGACTCGGCCCGAGCCACAGTATTTACCTGCTGAAATTCAGAGCCAAGGCTGTGTATTGAAACTGGACTGTTTTTTCAACATGCTGTCAGTGGGAACATCTTGTGGATGGAGAGGAGAAATACGGTGAATTTGACAAATACTGCATTAGATTCGAAGATTAGAAGATCGCTGACTACACCTTTAAGTAATTAATTCAAAAACACAGGTTATTTCCACCTACAAAACATCATTACAAAGTCTATTTACATTTACCACACATAAGTTTCATCAAAGCATTCACATAGTACTCAAGCCAGGAATGACTTTACAACTCTATCTAACACTCCATCAGTTGGTATGGTGCAGTAAGATGAAGTGAGCATGCTCCCGACTCTTTACTCGGGCACTATAAAAGGCAGCCTGAAACTATACTCGGGTCCTTTGTCCCTGCCCAGCACCAGGAAGCACTGTGGTAAGAAAATAAACATAATCAGACACTAATTCTTGATAAAAAGTCTTTAAAGAGTTAACTCAAAACCACCACATTGTGTGTGTGTATGTGTTTCTGTGAAACTTTATGGGAAAAATAGCACAGAAAAGTTACTAAGATTTTAAATGTAGTTTAGCGTGTGCACCCACCAAACTAGCAGTAGCATGCTACCTGGCTAACATGTGGTCTGTGAAATTAGTGATGGTGTGGTGTGCTTGTGTGAAGTTTTACCAGTGGCAGGGAAAACTGCCACACCATCTAAACATTTAAACTCAAATGTGGGCTTTGCAGTGGTGTGGCACAGCAAAAAGGTTCAACTCAGCAGTTAGGGCCTTTCCATGCATCCAGCCTTGGCAGCTCATAACTCTGTTGCAGCTCATCACTGATCCTTCCTTGGACCCCTTTGATAAATATTGACCACTGCAGACCAGAAACTCCCAGTCGTCTAAATATCACACTTTGGCCCTTTAGCTTGTCCATTTATCCTTCTTTTAACACATCCACTCTGAAAACAAAGAGCCTAACTTTACCCACCCACTAACCCACTGGAGAGATTATTATGCAACCTATCATGGGTCATAATGGTATGCCTGATCTGTGTATGTCTGCCCTGTGATCAGCTGGTGATCAGACTAGAGTTTGCTGCCTTTCGTCCAGTGTCAGCTAAAATAGACTCGGCCCCCTGCGATCCTGAAAAGAATAAGTGGTAAATACATTGGATGGATGGGATTCAAATTCAAACTGTAATTCTCTATTTAATGGGATGAACAGTATTTCAGCAATTTTAGAATATTTTATCAGTGCAGGTGTTTTTTTATGGTTGGTAAGATCTATTTGACATGAAGAATCATGTTATCAGAAAACATAAACTGGTGCATATATGTCTTGCAGAGAGAGCATACCAGTCACACCTCTGTATTTCAAAGAAAAAAAAGGTTTTAATGAGAGATTATTACAGAAATTGGTTTGCTTTCTATATTTTCACGGCAGAGTAATGTTTTATTCATGTTTGAAATGTATTGATTTCCAAAACTGTGGGCCACTCTGAGAGTGGAAAAGGTCCACCTGTGGCTTTTGAGGCAACATGTAAATCTGTGATGGGGCTACAATGCAGCAAAAATCTGGAGTAAAATCATCCAGTGCCATGTTTTATTTTACAAACACTGGGCAGAGTTTCTGTTTCATGTCATACTGAATTGAAGCCAGAATAACCCTCTGATGGGAGTTGACGCTTTGAGCTGTTGAGCTAGTGCTTTGTGCACACAGTTAACTGAAACCATGCATACATACATACAGTACATACATCCACCCACCACTGAATACACTGAGCCCATAACCCACAGTTTCATGTTGCATAAAATGGTTGCAATGTATGTTGAGATGTACCATGTTTATGATTCATGTTTCCTCTCTATGGTATGCAGGATTAAAAGGGTTGAAGAGGACCAGCCTTTTATCTTTGAAGGATGGGTTGTACCTTGGTATGATAGAACTTCCATTCACTCTGATGCGTTTGTGACTTGGATGGACAAGAAGACCAAAGGTCCTTCACCCTCTTAGTAGAAGTTGAGGGAATCAGTCGGCATGTCTTAATAGGCCTCGTCTTGGGAGTGGTTGAGTGGATAGGTTCAAAGGACCAGCTTCCTATTGAGGGCTTTATGGATCACTGCACAGGTAGGCATCTCTAAACAGAGAGACATGCTTTAAAGTATGTAGATGTTTGTAGACTTCTTACAGAAAATCAGCAAGTACAATCATAGGGGCACACAAAGCAGTTTTTAAAACTGGTCCTGGTTACAGCTTCAGAGTGCTTACAACATGGCCTCTCTGAGGAGGTGTCAGGACATATTTAGATAGCATGGTCACTCCAGTGCTTAATGGAGCATTATCCTCATGAGTTAAGATACAAATATAAAGTGAATTTGGGAATGCAAGGAGGGAGCAATTCCTTGAGTCTCTGCTTGAAGATGGCTTTAAAAGCTCCATAGGTTCTATTAACACCTGTGTTATAGAAGATAAAATTTTACTGCAATAATAAACAGCCTGGTGCAAGAAAAAAAAAACACTCACCTTTGTATTTGTCCCCTCATACAGGATTTTGTCATTCTTCAGTTTACCTGTTTAATCATCAGACTGAACAGGCCCACATGCATAGCAACAGCTATCTTTTTTCCAACACAACACTTTGCAAACTAATAGATGATGTTTCTGAGATGTTTTCCTTAATGTATGAAGACCGTTTTGGCATTCATTGCAGATATCTTTCCTATTTTCAACCTGAAGCATTTGTCAAATGAGCATACACTCTTGTTTGCGTTCAGGAGTTCATTTGTTGAAAATAAGCAGTGGTCAGTGTGCTCCTTTCTTTAGATATGTAGACACTGACAGTGTCTTTAACAACCCAAAATCATGTCCAAAGAGAAAAACAGACCACCTCACTGAGCCTGTTTCACACACAGTGGATGCCCAACAGTTTGTCCTTTTCCACAGTTTTATATCAGAGCATATATGATTCATTTAATTAGTACTCTATTTTAATGCACAAAAATGTACTCAGAAAGAAGAAAACACAAGGTCAGAGCCTGTGATTCCAGCAGAGAAAATCAGATAAAAGTTTATAGCCAAAACAATTTAATATTACACTAAGCTGGTCTATCATAATCTAAACATGTCTGATTGTGTCTCTTTTATCTGGACATTTTCAAGCTAAATAAGCTAGAATTGCTCTGGAAGCACAAACATCTGCTGAGATATTAGGGACATAAGGAAAACTACCTTATTGCACCATGTTAACTTAATAAATCCTGGACCTGCACCCAGATTTGGATTAAATCTGTTTACACAGTCCCTTCACATCTGATGTCAGATCAAGATGTTTCAAAGGTTCCATGTCATGATGGAAACTTAACCCGACCGCAGCTGGAAGTGTCAAGTCAAAGTTTATTTGTAGAGCACGTATAAAAACAACCTTGGTTGACCAAAGTGCTGTACAGGGGTACAATATAATCTCCCATACATTTTATATTAAAAACCCAGTAATGATAATAAAACAGTCATGATAAAAACAGTAAAAATAATTAAAATGAGCCAAACATTAAATAGGCATAAAAACAGAAATAAAATAAGAATTAAAACAATAAAAGTAGAGTAAAAGAGAGGATGGGGAATAAAATATAAGGGATAAAAGATACAAAGATAAAAGAGATAAAAAAACAAGATTACTCGTTTAGCAGGGATTGAACGCCAAAGAATAAAGATGGGTTTTTAGTAGTGTTTTAAAGTGCTCAGTTGACTGCAGCTCTAACCTGGATAGGTAGGCTGTTCCACAGCTTTGGTGCCACCACCGTGAAGGCTCTGTCCCCGCAAGTTGAGAGCCTTGTCCGAGGCACTGCCAGGAGCAACTGGTTCGATGTCCTAAGCGCCCTGGTAGTCACATGAGGCTTAAACAGGTCAGATAAATAAGGTGGAGCCAGACCATTTAAGCACCTAAAAACAATCAATAAAACTTTAAAAAAGTGTGATGCAAACTAACAAGTTCACATCTCACAAGCCAACTAACAGCCTCATCACCAGATACAGAGTATATATCCTGTTTCTCTCATCTCATGAAATTTAAATTGTGAGAAAAAAGAGACGCTCGCCAAATAAATGTAAGTCACTCGGTGTCTTAAGGATTTACCTGTGGTTGCTCATATTTCTGTTTTAATTTTTATTCTTAACATGATCTAAAAACATGGAACACATTATTGCAAGAAGGATGAGGAGGAGATACTAGGAGAGGATATGTCACCATGATTCTGCAATTTGGTGATGACCAGGAATGGAAGTTGTTCAAAAGCATGATGGACAGATTAGCCTGCTGCTGTGTTTTAATGTAACAGTCACTTAATTTCGTACTCCTATACATGACACTGGAACAGATTACATGTGTCCCATGAGGTGGTCCACAAGGTGATGCGCATAGTGGCCTCAAATGAGCACCCTGCGCTCTCCCAGTTGCTGTTAAACTCAAAGTAGCTCTGACCGTTTTCACCATCTTTCCAGCACACCGTGGCCACGGTGATCAGTCAGACTGATCAGTCGCTGCGCCTCAATGCAGCACATATAAATTGCAAAATTCCCTGGACACACCCTGTTGGCACGGTGCAGGGCAGGTGCACCGTGCCCAAGATGTTAGAAACATTTGCCTTTGCTTTATTCTCATCAAGGAGTTCAACTAAAAGCTTAATTTTTCAACCACGCTGTGAACATGTTTTTTCTTCTGTGGAAAAAAAGTATATTTACGTGAAATCTATAGAAAAATCTATAGACACCCACACTTTATGATATCCTTGTTTCAGTAGATCACATAAGTACTGCAGTTTTCAATGGGCTACGATGCATTTTAGCCAAAACTTACTTGTGACATATATTGGAGCCAAAGACTCTGTGGCCCTTTAAGATGAGTTGGGTCAGTCTGAGGAACAACCAGAGTGACTCAGATGGTACACAGGTTATCTCACAGCACACATCTTTGATCTTCAGGATTGCTGCATCGTTTACAAAAAAAAAAAAATGCTTACCTGACACGCCAGACTTCTTAGACTTAAACAGTATAACTCTGAAGTAGCGGGTCCCAGAAGGGTCAACAGTGAATCAACACTATTACAAACAGGTTCTCAAAAAGCTGTGAGAAAAAAGCTTAAAGAGCCCCAGACTGAAAAAAGTGGTTTCATTCTTTACCAAGACAACAAACCAGCTCACACTGCGCTCTCTGTAAAGCAGTTTCTGGACCAAAACAGACCAAAACACACACACACACACACACACAAAAGGTTGATACAACTTCAAGTCCTTCAGCTAGACTCAAGTAGACTCTTGAAGAAAAGTGTGGTTTTTTTCACTCCTCTGCTCTGGTTTTATTTTCCAACAATGGAGTTTGCAGCCCTTGGCTGCGGAGTTAACCCACTGAGTGTTGGATTAAAAGTCTTCCATTCAAGATTTAATTTGCCAGCATCCACATCATTAAATTAAACTCAGAACGGTCAAATTTGTTCCCACAAGTCGATTTAATGTATCCAGGGGGGCTACTTGACTTAAGTCTTCTAAAGTGCATGTCTTTTGCCATCTTGAATGATGTTCAAACAGGAACCAACCCCTTAAATACAAACTTCAAAGACCAGATGAGGGGAGAGGGGTTAGTAATGTCTAGTTAATTTTCACTTTTTCCAGGCATCATTGGGCACCCCTACTCGCCCGGGGCCTGGACACCAACAGAGATTGCTGGACACAACTCAGTGTGCTTTATGTTACTCCTTTTATTGGTTGAGGCAACAGTAGCAGGTTGATAACCTCAAAGAAAGTAGATAAAAGAATCAGGCTGCCTTTAAATATATTCAAAATCAATTTACTCATTAATGCCTATTTTAAATGAATTGTTAAATGAAATAATTAACTAAACAAATTAATTAATAGACTTTCTTCATCATTTAAATCATTTTAATGTAGCAAAATCAATAGGTTTTAAACAGTTTTACATTGAAATCATCATGCCCACTCCTTTTAATGCATGCTTTATGCTTTAGGATTTCAACTAATTAATAATTTTAACACAAATTAATACAATTTGAAATTAATTAAATTCAACTGATTTAATTACTTTAATGATTAATATATATCTGAGTCAATTTTTAAGACCAACTTTTAAATGAAAAGGGCTTTAATTCTCAGTTACTAAATTAAACTTATCCTTTTCTTCAATGAGATCAAATTAAAGTTTTCTCACCGCTGACATCTCTGAGGTGTTCATGCAGTCATGCCACCAAACACTGTCTGTGTGACAAAAGAGAGACGCGCCTTTTTCTCAGCCTACTTGTCGCCTCAGCTCTCCCCCTCTCTTCGTGCTCTTAGGGGTCAGGATTTGATCCTGCTGTCACTCCCTGTGGAGAAGACATAGATAACTACCAGATAAGTGACATAAACAAAATGCATAATGTCTGAACAAGAAATTTGCTTTTGAATGCAGTGCTGTCTGCAGTTAATGAATCATTCTCACATTGAATAATCAAGTCACTAAAGTGTCATCTGCCATAATCAACAGCAAAGATTAAACAGAGATGTGCAAATTTGAACATGGACAAGTTACACAGGGAAGGACAGCCTTTCCCTGACCCCGACACAACGCCCAGCTTCTCTCACACATTACATCACGCCTACCCATGACTTTAACAACATGTGACACGGTCCCTTCTCAAACACATGCAAACACTCTTTCCCCTATGCTTTCCTTTTTGAGTAGCTATCCTTCAATTGTGTCTGCTTCACATTAATCATCACTTTATAGTTGTAGATTAACAATAAGACATTTGAAATCTTACAATTGATGAAAAAATTAGGGACTATGGTTAGAAATGATGAAGGCCTTTACAAATATTTGGTGAAAGAGTAACAAGCACGAATTAAGTCATAGAGGCAGCATGAACATTGGCCATGCATGTGGTGTTTCTGGAGGTGAGTAAACATTGATTTTATGTGGATGTTGAGCTTCCTTTCATAGCTTTGCTTCCCAGTGGGCCCTCATTTTGTCTCACTGGACTTTCTTAATGCGTGTTCAGCTCTTCTCTTGGTTCTCCAAACACCTATCTACATCTAATTGCCATGTATGTTCATCAAAAAAAGTCCTGCATAGGTAAAACTGCAATTGAAGTTGTGTGGTCGGCATGAACATGGGCTTTGCGTGTTCCAACTCGGGCTGCAGGTCAGTAAAAAATTGATTTGCTGCAGATGTGCCTTATTCTGCTTGCTCCCCGACTTGCTATTGTTTCATTTCGCATGACAAATTGCAGGGAGTATGCATGGCAGACCTTAGGTTCACCCTCTCATCACAGGATATTGGATGCAATGATCTAGCATTCACAATTTCTTTTTATTTGAACCTGGTGCAGCCGCAGCATTCTTCTGAGTGGGATGTTGAAAGACAACATTTAATATATGTTGGACTGAAAGAACACAAGAAGGTTTAAAAGCTTTACCTTTTCTTAAAGAGTGGAAACCACCCACAAGAAAACTGTTTTTGATTTATAATTCTCAAACGTACACACATGATTCCTCAGTGTGCATATGAATTTTTAATTTGTGGTGAAATGGTTTATTTTTATTACTTTTCTGCTCTTTCTTTTTGGCTTTTGCAGATATTAAAGGGATAGTTCAGTTTTTTGAAGTGGGGTTGCATGAGCTCCAAATGGCCACTAAGTACATTAGATGCAGAAAGCTCCTCTCCCTCAGTAAGCCACAATTTGTAAAAGTTTGGGACACAGAACAAACTGCATACAGGGAAGTATTGTACCAAATTCAAAGGGTATTTTCTCCACCTACAAGAACTCCCACAAAAAACAGTTCAACAGAATGCTACATAGATTTTTTTTTTTCTTTTTTGAGCACATTCACTTTCTGGAAAAGTAAAGTTTATCTGGAACTAGGAATACGTAGGACATGAGAAAACATGACATGGATTGGTTGGTCTGTTTTTCTAGATGGGAGTTCTTGTAGGCATAGAAAATATTCTTTGTATTTGGTACAATAATTCCCTGTTCCCAAGTAGTGGGCCATATCAGTACACAAAGGTGGCAGTGAGCCCTTAAAGGGACTGTGAGGAGTTTCTAAGTAATTACAAAAAAGTCTCACTTTTAGATATATGCCTGATCGAAATACACACCTTAAGATGAGTTTTATAGCATCAAAATAGGTTATCTGTAAATGCTATTCCTTAGCTTCGTGGTTGGATGGACAGGGCTGGACTGGCCTGGATACTCAACTTCGGAAACAAGACAATTAAAACTAGAGCAAATTTATATTATTAGGACACGTCTTAGAGCACTGGGTTGTAAGTAGCGATATATAGCCGGCTACAAAACTACGATACTAAGTTTTCCAAAAATTGCTTGTTGTCACACATCAAAAACTACCGCTACGTAACTAGAAAGAGATACATTACCTCGTCTCTTTGCATCCTGTAAATTGTTGAAAAAAGAAGTTGTAAAGCAATGCAGAGTTCTGAGGAAGGTCCGAGTGCATTTATTAGCAACAAAACAACAAGCACATGCTTTGGCTTGGGTCACGTCATTTGGTGCATTCCAGTTGTAGTCTGAAGTAGGAATTTCCGAGTTCCGAGTAGGAAACTGCAACTAGAACGTCCCCGAAGTTGGTATTTCCTACTGGGAACTCGGTCAAACCTTGCCACCCCCAAGTTGACAATCGAAGATGGATGCCCCCAGTGTGAACTGTTATTTAGCTTCTGTAATAAACAAGTTATTTGCACTTCTGACTGGGGTGTGTTGCTCTAGATCAGCTGTATTCATAGTATTGTTAGACTTATATTTACAAAAATGCTGCCATAGTGATAATCACATTCTTCATGTGATATTTATGAACAACAATGCAGGGCGTGCTAACAACAGCTAACAACAGCTAACAACAGCCTGGTAGATCGGCATGTTTTTTTCCAACTTCAACTGGAACGCCAATAAGTCGGAGATGATGTCACTCCCAGTTCCGAGGTTACTGGAAAGCAGCATTACGACAGTCGCCGCACATGCTCATGGGTAGCAGAGTCTTAATGTCCCCGGTGATAGAATCTCCTCACAGTCCCTTTAAGCCACAGATATTTCAAAATTGAAACACGAAAGCACACTTTACTCTTTAATTTGAAACATTCACATACATGACATACTCATTTTAATGGAAATACTCACCATATCATATATCAGCCAAAACACTTGACTATTGCCCAACATAAACCATCACCCCCTCTAAATGAGGAATCCAAATAGTTACTTTTAAAAAACAATAGTTTAAACTTTAGACTTTCACAATGGGCTTAGAGGATTCATTCCCTGTTAGGTGCTGGTTTATGCACCTAACATTATAATAGCTTATACCTTAAAGGCCAGATTAGGTATAATGCTGGCCGTTTTCATCACACATTTACTCATTTATCAATGCTCAATGGCAAACAACTGATCAACACCAATCTATAGAAATGAAACAAACATTGATCTAAGGATGTATGACTAGACAACAGCTGGTATGCAATTTTCCACAGTCTGAATATTCATGTTCTTTTAGTGCTTCCATCACACATTTTTCAGCATTGACTTTTCACCACCACTAACTCAGTTATAAGGCATCACTGATACATCAATCCATTCAATTATAAAAAGTGGCCATGCCCGTCTCCTCCGTTCTCCATCGTAAGCAATTTTACAAACAGCCTTCCAGATGGTGCTTCAGTGTTCGCTCCTCAGAGATCCAGAATTTGACAGGTTCATATGGAGAAGTGTCTCCTTGTATCCTTCACAGACACACAGGATTATCTGAACAGCTTACATAAACTACTCTGGGAAATGGTAAAAACACAGCAAACCGTAATCTTACTCTGTTTTTTACAAGAATAAACCAGGGAGGATCATGGAACAAACTAAAATGGTAAATCAAACAACGTGAAAATACTTCCCACAGAGAAAAGAGAAAAGCTAACAAACAGAGAGAATCGACTGGTACAACAAATTAAGGGAAGTTGAGGTTTTACTTCAGCACTTACAACAAAATCCCTCAGAACTGTAATGATTCACCAGCCCCTAATTAATATCTTGCAAAACAACTTTAAAGAAAAATAAAAAATAACACAACTCCAGTTATGAAATTTTAATTGGAGAAGTGCCAGCTCTCACCAACAGAGAAAAATAATAGCATTCAAACGCCCCTCAGTAAATTAACAATACCAGACGGTGAGGCAGACTTAGATATTTTAAAGCTATATCAGTTTTGAGGACTTTTGGGACGAAAATATCGATTTATGTATATTTTTAAATAAAAATATTGACAATACACCCCATTGTCTACTTTATATAAATATATATATATAAAAGTGAAGCTAAAATTTCTCTACAAAAAACTGTGACAGACATAACTCAGGCTCCATCTGTTAAAGTGAATGGGTGAGGCTCATAAACAACACGGTATATCGTAAGAGCAAGCTTTAACAACTCTGGCCTCACTCACAGTTTGTAATTGTACAAGAATAAGTCATAAAACACAGCTGTAAGTTAAAACTTTTCACATCTGATTCCCAGGCTCTAAAGTTTCAGGGGATCTTAGAATAGTATTCTTGCCTGAAGTAAGGTCTATGATAAACATATACATATCCAGTAACCCTTTGTTAAATATTATGAAGTTTGAATATATAAATTAACATAAACAAGTTAACCTTTGTGTGAAGTACTTGACAACAAACTGTAAACCTGCTCTATATGTTTTGTCAAATTCATAATAAGAGTAGGTCTGATTGGATTGCTCCCCAACTTATCTCACCACTATGAAGCTAAGGCAGCTGTGATTGGATATCCCTCTTGTGTCATCCAACCTTGCAGCACAACTAAAGTAGTTGTGATTGGATATATAATCTGAACTTTTACCTACTTTCTATATGACCAAATTAGGTCTGATTGGATTGAGTCTCTATCAAACGTTTTTAGTTTTTGTTTGTCTACAAAAATGTCATTAAGTGCACATGATTTTTGTCCATGTGCACTTGTTTTTATTAGTTACTGTCTTAGTTTTTGATGTTGTTTGATTAAAACTAAGCAATTAGTCAACCAAATTAACACTGCTCAAAAGTATATTTTTGAATTTAATACTGTTGGAAAGCCTGATCTACCTTTACAACAAGGTAAAACTGGAATGAACAACACATCTAAACATGAAGCTGGAACTTGCTACAAAATTAAAAATAATAATAATAATATAATGCCAATTGATAAGACTAAAGGATGAAATAACTGGTCACAACAACATTTTCAATTTTTTGAGGGATATAAGGAAACAATTATAATTTTATGTAGTCCTTTTAATACTCCAAAAGGGACAATTAGTTTCTAGCTGACTGAACACATAAAATGTACACACACTTACATATACTTGTATATGTAAGTGTGTGTGTGAATATAGTTGGTAGTTGAAAAAAATCACTCTGCAAGCATACTTTTTACTGGCTAAAATGATAACAAAACCTTTCCTTTTGGCTGCATAAATTTGTTATAGTTTTTGGTTCCCAAACTTTTCGCAGCCTGTACCCCTTTAGACACTTGACCTCCAGCCATGTACCCCCTACTTTCACACATTTACAACAGCAAGAAAAACAAATGTGTCTGTAAGCCTACCCCCACCCCCGCCTCCTACATTTAACATGCATAACATACAAATAACATCTCTGAAAGTGAATTATTTCTCACTAAATAGATTTATTTACCAGCAATGTCAGTGGACAACACCAGTTCACTTTTGAAAAAGTAATGTCCAATTCTGGAATGTATTCAGCTATGAGCTTGAAGCTGTTATAAACTCACCACAGCTTTAATCAGAAGGCTTTCTGACTGAACTTATGTAACTATAAGAGTCTTAGATACTCTTATAGTTCCTGTCTTCAGGACAGATTTCTTTTTCCAAGATGCCTCATCAATCCATCCTCCAGCCTCTTTGCCAACACTTCAAGCCTTTATCAAAGCTCACAATGCAAACATTTGCCTGTTAAAACAGGAATTACTAAAAGAACTGTTTGAAACCTGACAGGTATTCGCCTACCCCCCACATCACTTTGCATACCCCTGGATTACGTGTACCCCTGTTTTGGAATAACTGTTTTAGCATATTGGACTAATTTAATTCAGTTTTATATTGCACAGATTTAATCAAAAAACAATTTAGGAAATAAAAGGTGGAAAATGTGACTGCTGAGCAGTTGATGTACAAGATTTACCCACTGTGTGGTTCCTTACCACTTTATTTATTAACCAAAGTAGCAAAAAATAGTCTGCATTTACTTCTAGTTGAGTGTTAATTTCAGATTTCGTGTTTGTCCTTCAACAGTTAGATAGCACCGATTCTCATTTTTTAAAATATCCACATTCCTTTTTAAAACATCAACAAGATACAACATGCCTGTAACACTATCCACAGAAGCAAGAGTGGCTCACATGAAGAATCAATCATTTGTTCATCAGAATCTCAGGGTCTGTCAAGTCAGCTCATGTAGGTTCACATTGATGTGTCCTGAAAACACTAAAATCTAACTTGCCTCCACTTTGGCATTGGTGGCATGTAAATGAGAATGACAGGGCATAAATGTGATTATCTAAGGGGCAACAGGCATTGAAACATGGTGATGTGAAAAGCTAGGTGTGATCTGTAGTACAAAAGCTCTTTGAGTAGCCAAATGATTAGGAAAATGTTAACAAGTTTAAAGTAGGTCCATTTCCCATCTATCTATATCTTTCATTCTGTTCTTGGTCAAAGGAGCTGGATTTGATCCCAGCTGCAATTTGGCAAGTCAGATTACACCCTGGACTGGCTGAAAATCAATCACAGGGCTGGCACATAGAGACAAATGACTTGTCACATTCCCTCCTACGGACAAGTTTAAAGAATTTGCCTAATGAGCTTGTCTTTGGTCTGTGGGAGGACGCCGAAGTGCCTGAGGAAAGCCCACAGACATGTTGATTACACACGAAAAAGGCCCTATCCAACTGGATATTTGGACCAGGAATGTTCTTGCTGAGAGGTGTCAGTAAGAGAGAATAACTGAACAGCCCCATGTCACACTATATAAAAAATGAGTCACAGTTTGCACATGAAGTCTAGTCTAGAAGTCTAGAAGATAGTGATCCAAAAAGATAATGAATTGTGGATTGGATTTGGACAAATTTCACAGCAGTATCAGGCTAATGTTGCAATAATTGACAACATCATGCATAGTGCAGCTACTACTAGTATTGCAGCAACTCTTGTATTAAGTTTTCCTAACAGGTTAATCTCTTTGCATCAGTGCACTCATCACTCCAGCCAAGATGCAAGTCGCACCTGATGCAGCCTGGATGCAGCTTTTTTTTTTTTTTCATTATGGCACAGCATACATCCAAACTACTTCCAGCAATGCAATGTTATTCCTCAAAGAGGGTCATAGTGCAAAGATGGCAGAATAAAAGACCACAGCTTAGCTTAGTAGCAGGAGGCTAGATTACACATGTACCAGGCTTTAGTTCGCTTGAAAAGGAGCGATGTGAATGCTAACTGAACCAAGAGAGAAGTGAGAAAATGTTGCAATTTTATCCCAGAACTGAAGAGAGCCAGATGAACTTTAGGTGGGAAAGTGACCTTACTTCATATCAGATAGTTCTGATTCAAACTTCAACAAAAAATCTACGGTGCCCTTTTAAAACACCCTACAGCTCTGTTAAAGGAAACCTGTAAGTATTTAAAACATATTCCCCATGAACCAACCACAACATGGCCCATTATGTCATAAATGTTTTCACTCAACTCTCCAGCTGAGATGATTACGTATACTTCAAAAGAAACATTTATATGTCTATAGCACTTTAAGATCTTACCAAAGGTATGGCATTGACAGGCAATCATTTTTTTCAACAAATAGGCCATAAGAGTCATTGCATAAGATGTCAGTGCAATTCAAAAAAGGGCCATCTGTTTAAGCCAAAGAAAAAGTGGAGCTACACAACACACAGAGGACTGTACCCTTCAGGTTAAAAGATTGGAGCAAAGTGGATCAAAATGATGGTTATAGAACCTAAACTAAACCATTAAAAATACAGGTATGCTCCACCATCAGAAAACATAAGCACTAAAAGTAAAATAAATGTGAAAAAATCGGAACCTCTTTCTTTTTCCGTTTCAAAATAACATATCAAAGCCAAAGAATTCACCAAATCTACCTCTCTAACTCTGTGCTCCTTTCACACTCTACAGTCCTGACACTTTCAATGATTACACCTTAGTAATCTTGCACCGCTCACCTGCACAACACTTCTGGAAGGAAATCACTGATAAATTGTCCCTGACCTTGGAACAGAGTTTCCTTTTCTCTTTGTCTTCTAGGTGACCTATCATCAGTCACACTCCTAAAACACTATAAAAAGGTAACACTGACTGCACCCACTGTCTCCTCGACAGTTCTCCTTTAATGGAAAAGAAGAGAGTGAAGTATAATTTAAGTTCAAGCAGGAAGACTGTTTTGACTTCATTCATTCATCAAGTCACGATTCATTCTTGTTTTTACATATCACTCTCCTTGCGCCCTGGCTTTGGTGATCAGCTGATTTCAGAGATTTTCTCACATAAGCTTTTAACCAAACAGATTTTGTATTTAATTTGGTCACAGCAACCACTTCCTCCTCCTCCCAGCCAACAGTGTCCAGGCCTTGATCCTCAGATATGTTCTGCTTATCCAGTCTTGAAGAGTTTAGACACTGGTAGTGATGAAGGGATTCAAGGACGTATGCATCTTATCCTGCATTTGGACTCACCATCCCCTTGAGTTACCAAAGAAATCCCAAGAAACATTGCAAACACATCCCGTATCCAAACTTGTGAACTGGATAAATTGTTCTTACATTTGTGTCCTGTTCAACCAAACTACATGTATATATCTCACATTCAAAAAACCTAAAACATGACTAAAAGTTTCTGTGTTAAAAATGCAAGAGTTCTTGAATGCATACAAACAAGTAAGTCTGTCACATTATGTTCCTTGCTAAATTTAACATATTGCTGGTAATTGAATAACAGAGGCACAGCTTTAACCCTTGCACCTTAGTCAACTTGAATGACGAATTGTATAAATTTGACATAATACACTGCATATGCTATTATTTTTGTCAAATAACTGCAATGTTTAAACCTTACGCTGCATACAGATTCAATCATATCGTTTTGTTGTATGCATCGGTGGCGCCGTTGGATAGTGCGCGTGGCCATTGATCAGGAGGTTGCAGGTTCAAACCCAGCTCCGGGCGACACACGACGATGTGTCCTTGGGAAAGACACTTAACCCCAAATTGTTCCCACTGCTGTGTCAGTGGTGTGTAAATGGACATGAAAGGGTGTGAATGTGTTTGAGATACTGATGGATAACAAACAGAAACTCAGAACTATCAGTGAGTCAATGTAAGAGTGAGTGGGTGTGAATGGGTAAGTGTGTCCTGTGGTGTAAAGCAGCTTTAAGTAGTGAAACACTAGAAAAGCGCTATATAAGCTGAAGTCCATTTACAATCCTCTTTATCTCTTGTTTACACAAAAAGCTACATTTAAATTACTCACTTTATTGTAAATATTGTGGTCATGGTAACTAAGATCTACAAATTATTTGTCCTTTTTTATACCTTCATCTTTTTTATCTGCCATGTTCTTCTTTCATCCCTCTGGTTACATGATCTGTAAGCTTGAACTTGTCATTACTATTCCTCCTACTGTCTTCTTATATGCTGAACTTTCATTCCTTTTTTTCCTGCTGTTCTCCTGCTTTGTTTCACATTCTCTTCCCCCCATCCATCACTTAAGACAATGTCTTAAGACCCCTTGCTTTTTTCCCACTCCGCCTCAGTCGCTTTCTCTGCACAATCTCATTATTCATACTCTTGCTCTTATTCTTATTCTCAGTGTTGTTGTGTTTACCATTATCATTATACACCATTTTTTTCCACTAAGAAAGCAGTAGAAAGCCAGAGTGCGTGATGGTGGCTGCATATGTGTGTGTGCCTCTAGCCTCTGTCAAATACAGAAATCTTTGCTTGAACTGGATTGGAAAGAAGAAAGGGAAGTGTGAGGGAAAAAAGGGAAAAGTGAACTTCAAATGAATAGCGACTCCCCTACAGGGTCTGGGCACTGCTCGTGATCTGATATGGAATGTGGACTCCAGGCGGTCAGCCTCTTTCCAGGGGCCTGGGAGGGGCCAGAGCAAAGGTGCTTAATATGATACGCCATTTTTACATTTTCAGGCTGTCATGTTCTTTTGAACACCATAACTCCAGCATGCTTTGATGGATTCTTTTCGAACGTTGAAATGTCTAATCTTACATGAGAACAGAATGGGTGATTTTTTAAAGGCAGTGTTCAAACGTCAAGATCATGACCCTTCATTGTGATCTCTGAGTTGAAGGATTTTGTAAAACTTTTGCACAAATGTTCATGCTGACTTAGGGATGAAATGTTCAGAATTGGGGTTGCAAAGGGGCCAAATATTTTATGTGTATATTTCCAGAAACTTTCCATGGGAAGTTAAGTTGGGAAACTTTGGAAATATTCTCAAGTGGAGAGATTCTAGGAATTTATAGGAACTGGGGGTCATTCGAATGAACTGTACCATATCCAGTGGTGGACAAAGTACTCAATGCCAGTACTCAAGTCAAAGTATAGATACTCATGTTCAAATACTACTCCAATACAAGTGAAAGTTGCTCAGTCAGATTTTTACTTACGTTAAAGTACTGGAGTACCTGCTTTTGAAAATACTTAAGTATTAAAAGTACATTTTCCCATTGACCCTACAGAACCTAATGACTGAAACAATCTACTGAATGCACTGACCTGTTTATAGATCATGTAGAGTAAAGAGTTTGAAAATATGCTACAAAGCCCATGGAAATGCATTCTGAAACACTAATGAATCAACAAAAGGACAACCATTTTCTTTTTTTTTTAATACTGCTAATATTATAAGCATAAACTGAAATGTTAAAAGCATGTATATTCATCGTTTCTGTTTGGCGAAATGCTGCCAAATCTCATTAAAATGCCAACTAACTTACTAATGTTGGTGACCGTCACATTAAACTGCAACTACTACATGCGCATAAAACTGTCTAATATTTATCTGAAAGTAAACAAATGTTTACACCATTTTACATTACTTCCACATACTTTCTCAGATTGGATGGCGAGTTTTTGTAGGCGGTGAAGAGCACACATTTGAACCGAAAAAAATCATTCTTCATTTCGACCACCTCAAACATGGACTTCAGATATGAGCATGGGTGCTCTGGTGTGGAATTGTTGTCTTTATTTGCTATAGTAGCCATCATTACTGCCAAGACGAACTGTTATCACCAAAGTTAGCTCAGCCTTTACCTGCCCGATCGCAGTAGCGCATGCACATTTTCTTCTTCTTCTTTGTTGTTGTTTAATGGTGGTTGGCAAACCAACTCAAAAGTACATTACCGCCACTAACTGGACTGGAGTGTGGAACAGGATGCATAAAGTATAGATAACACCACTTGAACAAATCACATTTTAGAAGAGAAAATACATTTCATCCGCTGCCTTCATGACTGTACCTAAAAGTAACGAGTAACGAGGTCTTTATAGAAATGTAGTGGAGTTGAAAGTAGAATATATATCTTTTAAATGTAGTAAAGTAAAAGTCATAAGTTCCAAAAATAAAAAAAACTCAAGTAAAGTACATATACTCAAAAATGTACTTAAGTACAGTACTCAAGTAAATCTACTTTGTTACTGTCCACCCCTGATCATATCTAAACATAAATATATACATTTTGTTTTTTCATTGGTAGACATCCATACAAAATAATGCAATTAAAAACTAGAAAAGCACTCACAGAGCAAAGACCTCCGCCAGTGCCACAGTCCTCACCCATGCTGTGATTTTCACCATAAATATTAGTCCTACCTTTATTTCATGTTTTTTTTTTTTTGGATTCATTGACCATAAAAAAACATGCATACATGCACAAATGCTGAAATTGGTCCTATCTTGCAATGTTAAAGAATCTTTAAACACTTGGATCCAGACGATGATTCGGATCACTCCCAAAATTGAATTATTAATTCTTTGTCCCAATCTGGACATATCCTGAAAATTTAATCAAAATCCGTCCATAACTTTCTGAGTTAAGTTGCTGACAGAGAAACAAACAAACAGATGCCGGCAATAACATAACCCCCTTTGCAGAGGTAAATATAACATCGACCTCATGAAGACCATGGTCTGAAAACTATGGCCTCAGTATTGGTTGTAGAAATCATCTGTGCTTGTGATGAAGGAATGCACAGTGTGTGTAAGGGGCATGGCCTCAATGCTTGATATTATAATACCGATATTCTCAAGTATACTTGCGTGGAATTCAGTTGATTGTGCTTTAGTATATTTTCTCAAGTATGAAAC
Organism: Scarus forsteni; assembly: GCA_036419115.1. Lineage (NCBI taxonomy): Eukaryota > Metazoa > Chordata > Actinopteri > Labriformes > Labridae > Scarus > Scarus forsteni. The sequence goes on along the minus strand of JAZDUH010000130.1, from coordinate 21,850,449 downwards.
TCCTGCTAAGTGCCAACCTTCATTTTTGTAAATTCAAGGTTTATTTTCATTGATTCCCATGGAAAGTTTACAAATTTGAAATATCCCAGAATTTGCAATCCTATGCCAAATTGGCCATGCTTTCCCATACAAATTCTTTGAACTGCACCACCACTATAAAACTAACCTGGTCCACCTTCTTTACTCAACATTTACTTCACTAACTGGCACCTACATACCCCACAGTAACAAATAACCACCTGCAGATGGTCCCTCTAATTCTTCCATATTTTGTTCTGGTAAATTCTCTTCTATTTTTTAAAGCAAAAGCTTCTGTGTATCATACATCATGAATTTTCAGAATCACATAGGGTATTCTGCCCCTGTTTGAACAGCCCAGATTGTCACCAGGCTTCACCTCACAATACATGGATCTGTTGTTGTTCGCTGAGGTCTTTGTTTGTACATTCTGTCATGACAGCTCTGTCTAATCACCCACTCACACTGTCACTCAACTCTTCAAGAGACACAATCTTCTGCTCCAAGGTTCTCTTCTCACAAAAGGCACTTGCATGAGTAACTTGACTGAGTTTATCAGCTCTGATGCCATGCTTAACTTGCTGCTAATTATAGCCTGCACTGCTTCCTGTGGAGTGAGAGGAAGCCAATATTATCAATACAATATAACCTTAAAGCTGGACACGGGGCAGACTGCTTGCTGTGCAGAGAATATCATCCACTTCAGTGACATATACTTAAGCTATTAGTGCTGAACTACAGCAGAGAGATTGGTGCTCTAAAGGAGTATGTTCTATATCTTTTAAAACATGGTGTTCTAGTTTCTGTGAGGACAAAGGTAGAGCAAGATGCATTGTACGGCAGGATGACAGAATAAAGGGAGATAGTGGCTAACAGGATTTTAGATACCTCCTGAAGAAATCTTCCTTTCCTGAACCAATGAACCAAGCTCCCATCTTATGTTGGATATAGATATAGATATATATAGATATATATACACACACACACAGTGACTATACAGGCCAACATAGCCTATGTCAAGTTGGGTTATGTTTAGAAGTCATGATAATCTAGTGATGATAATGTCTTGGTTTGCATCTGAACAAATACAAGGCAAGATAAAAGTTAGATTTGTGTCAGAGTAAAGCTTACTCCTTGTTCAGATGTAGTCTCAAAATTTGACATCAGGTCTGTAATGTTTGTGGGGCCCTGCTATGTTCAAACTCACAAATCCCGAGTAACTGACTCACACCCGTAAAACCTCTGTCAGAGGTGGAATCAGAGATGGTTATTTAAAAAGAAAAGGGCATGGTGGAGGCTATCCTCACACAAAATTAATGAAAACAGTACAAAGTTTAAATTTACTCATAGGATTGATTTGGATACAAACCATTTCAATTTCGTCTTGTGCATTACAAGCTTGAAAAAGCATTAGGCTACCTGTTGTGATCGTAGGTAGTAGGGCAGGAATCTTCTCAAACTGATGTTGAGTTATGTCGGTTATTTTCTGTGTATGTAAGGCTATCAGTCGCTACAGGCAGCAGATAGCTGCAAGCTTTGGGTGATATGACCAGACAGTCAATGGACCATCTTAGTTTCAGGCCTCTTGTCTTATGTTCCAACACATATCCAAAAAATCCCAGAAACCTATGTCCCAAGATGGAATGATCATGTCCCTATTTTGGTCAACTAAAATTAGATATCTGAACATTTTATTAAGCTTGCATACTTTGTCTGTTTATGTCAATCAGAGCTGTCACCAAATCAATTGCTGATTTGACCTTTGAAAACATAATAAAAGGAACTGCGTGTTAAAGCTCATTGCTTGTTGACTATAAGCATGTTGATCAATATCAGAATGCAGCAGCAGCTTACCCAGATTATCACACTGGCAGTGGCATTAGCTATGTATAAAGTCAGGCCAGGGAAAGGATCTCAATTTTTCCCCCAGAGCTTCAGGTGGAACACAGCTCCCTTCACAATTTCATAAATAAAGGTAGCTAAAGCTGCAAACACTGGAGGAACCTCTTTTTCCCCACTCCTTGGAGGAAATTAGTGTTAGCTGCAGCTTGTGGGCAGCTGCCATCTGTAACAGCCAGCATACAGTTTAAAGAATAAAGCCTATGACAGTTCAAAAAAGCAACATAATTATTGTATGAATGCTTTACAACCGAAAGACAAGGTGCATTGTGCATGCCAGGCTAACTACTAGTTAGCAGGTTTGTGCTAGCTTATGGTGTCAGATTGTTATTCTGTTGTGGGATTAATGAAATCTCTGGTACTTTGTGATGTTCTTTTCTCAGACTGTGTATGTTGTCAAAGCATTGATGCCTTTTACAGTGATTTGGATTTTGGCACCTATTTTATGGGATGACCAAACTGTTTCTTGTGACTGTCTTTTTTGTATGTAAGCAGGGTATTGTGATCCTAGAAGACAGGGGGTTGGTTAAAATGGTTTATTCTTGTAAATAAGCTTCCCAAACTGTAATTAAACTAATTTCCAAACTTGTACTGCACACTAAGCTAATGTTAACTACAGCTTGAAGTCTGTTGCTAGCTAGCAAAGCAGAGTTGTTGCAATAAGGTCAATTGTCCCTTTTGAAAAAGCTGCATAAGTTTTCAAAGTTTGCCTCATAGAAGGAACATCTATCAACTGATGTCTATTTCAAGCTTACAGTTTCAACAAAAAGCAGGAAGCTGCCAGCTTGTGGTTGGTCTGTAATTCTGTTCCCATTTCAAAGCTACAGGTATTTTTCTTGACTGTATGGTACAATCATCTCATGTCCCATATTTATGACTTTAAAGGACGTTAAAAAAAATGTTCTGCAACTGAATGAATAAATATTGTGTTGTCTTGATGACAATGTTTTTGTACTTTTCTTTGGAATAAAAAAACATTCACCAACATGGGAGGTAACCAAAAGCTCTGTTATACAAAAAAGAAAATGAAGAAAATAATCAAAGATCGAGAAAATAGGTTTTCAGTTGCTTTGTAATTTTTATTTTATTTTATTTTTGCTCAGACCAACAACCTTTTGTCTTTGTGCTGTGATACCGGATTGGCCCTTGTGTAACAGAAAGGCAACAGAATGGTGATTGTTTTCAGTATTTAAATATATTTATGTTTTGGTGCATGTAGTAGTTCATGGTAAATGCTATCATTTGTAATTGCTGTTCATTTTTGCTATTTTGCATCCCTCCCTGATTTATACAAAGGAGACCTGAACCCTGTTTTACTGCTCTTATTTATCTGTTGATGTTTGCTGGCATGAGTACCTACTATTAACAGAGAGCTCCCTGGCACAGCTGCAGGTATCCTGGTACCTGCCCAACAAGTTTAGTGTTACAGTGGACAGGATCTGGCTGAGGGAAGAGCTCTTTCTTAGCAGCCACAGCGATTTCTGTGATCACAGAAAGACTGGTTAAATTGTTACTTACACATTACAGCATCCCTAATCTCCTCTGATTTCAACTCAGGGTAAGGGGCCCCGTTTTCTAATTTATTAGTCCATTAGACTTGCTCGGCATTTCACTTCACTGTGAGGGCTGACATAACTGGCACCTTCAAGACCTATTTGCTGCTGGAAATTTCTCCTGTGGCAGGCGCTGGGCCTCTCAAAATTGCCGTGTACTGCTGGCTTTCTATCTATCAATTATTAATGTGTCTATGTTCTGCTAGAGACCCTCTTACATGAGGGATGTGCTGTCTCAGTATTATGGTTATTATCTGCTTTTTGACTCATGGAAGTGTTTTGCTATTCAGGAGAGTCACCTAGAATTGGGCGAGAAAGACCATAGGGTAATTGACAACACAATAAAGATGAGACCAAGCGGATGATGAATTGAAAATGTTAAAGTGAATCAATAATCCCATACATATCTCATGAGTGGCCTGACTTATGATTCAGTTTTGCAGATATTATTGTGAAGTAGGCGGGCACCAACTGTGTTAACATGCAAGCTTGTTCTAAAGTTTGAAAGTGTGAATATCAAACTGAGATGCTTAAATAAATCTACCTACCTCCTGCCAAATATGAGCCATGAGGCTGACCTGACATTATATTCTAGCAGGCTCTCCTTCTGTGAAAAACACAGAAATGTACTTTTACCAAAACAATGTGACAAGGCAGGGTGCTTGTATTAGCCAATTTTCAACATCTCTCACAAAGATACAACTAGAGTGTTAATAACACAAATTAAAGCCAGCTCTGACACATGACTCCAAACAAATGTGATGTCTGATAACAAAATACAAACACGTGTCTTGTGTTACTCTGTTCATAAAGAAAAGTACGCTTTCTTTATATTATCAATTTTAGCAGCCAAGGAATGTTTAGTGTAGCTGCAAATCCTCAACAAAGCTGCTGGCAGTATGTTGTACAAACCAGGTGGGTTCATGGCTTTGGTTTTTATTTCCAAATCCAAAAATATCATTATCATTAATTGCTGAAAATTCCTGCAAAACTTTTGCAAGACATGTCTAACATTTGATTTGTGGGTGTTGCCATCTTACAATGGCAGCCCATAACTGCAAGGGCAATTAGGGTGACCAGGAGCCAACAAGCAACATTAAAGATAAAGAGTTTGTTTGTTTAGAGCAAGAGGAACTGAGAGGCAGTCATCATTTTAATAACCCCACTCTAACCCTGAAACATTAACACTGAAACATTAATATCAGCCTATTCATTATAACAATAATTGTAAGAAAAAAAACAAACAAACCTTGGCATGATTTGGCTTATTACCCAACACAGACAGTACATTTGGTGGTTACATTAAATATAAAAGACAGAAAAAAACATGCTTATTATTTTGATTAGATTAAATAATATATCTGCTTGTTAATAATAATTTTGGCTCAAGAGGCATGGGTCTATAAAGATGAAAAAGGCAACAAGGGGACCTCTTTTCAGTGGGTTGTAATGTTTGCAAATGAAGGTATTAAGGCATACACTTTGACAAACATTAGGATGTCGAATGTTGCTTGTGACTTCCAGTGCCTCTGCTGTTTTTTGCACCACAACGTTGGTCCCAATTTTGAATTGTTGCTGTATGCTTAACTTCTGCTGCTCTCTGATGACTGCCACAGCAGCATGGGTAGTTGGTAGACAGCGTTTGATGATAGTTCAAGGATAAGATGGTCCAAACAGTATTATAAGGGTTTGGACATTGTAACCTTTGCCATGGCTACTTTGTTTTTGCGGTTTGTCTACTTGATTGGTGAGTTGTTTGTCCATCTGTCTGTGAGCAAGATAGTTGCAAAAAGTTTTCATGGATTTTGATCAGATTTTCAGAAAATGTTGGTCTGGACACAGATGAACATCTAAAATGTTTTATGGATTTTTTAACCCTTTCATGCAGGAATTAGTAAATCACAGAGGAATACTTTTTAAAATGTTACTTTTTACTTTTAAACAAGTTAAAAATCATGTTCATTTGTTTTTTCAATGTTATATCCTGAGGAAGTTATGCGTCTGACCACTACACTGCACACCTACGCATCGACAGTATGAACACAAATTTTGAGAAATGTAATAAAATCAGCCTTTTCAAACATTTATCAAGAGTAAATAAAAGATAAAGCAAAATCTGATGTAAATGTATTGTTGCTGTTTAATCAAACTATTCACATGTGACTTACATCCAAATTAAAAATTGCAAAATTATTTTATATCTGAATACAGGCAATATACCCAATTTACCCTTTGTTTGTGTATTTTGGATTTAATGATGCAATATCTCGATGTAGTTAAATGTGAAAGATACAATTTCTATGAAACTTAAGAGAAGGGTTCAGGGACTTACCACCTACTGCAACCTAAAGGGTGTACAACTGTAGTGGGCACCATGCATGAAAGGGTTAATATTGCAGGGTACAGCAGTTCTCCGGATCTACAATAATAACTCCAGAGAGTTCCCAACAGATTTTGATGATATTTCTTGGAACATTGGTGAATGCACAAGGGAGAAGTCAGTAGATCTTGGTGTTGATTCAACTCTGGATGTAGATCCAGAAATGTTTGAAACATTTGTTAACACTGTGATAGGTCAGTTTTCTCCATTTTAGTTAATAGTGTCACATCGTGTCCTGAGTGAATGTGAGCATCTGATGTCGCATCACGTCATACTCCATCGCACGCCTGCTGTCCACACTGTATCTGCTAAAAAATTCCATGCCCCCTGTATTCCCTTGTTAACAGAACATCAAGTGCCTCTACTGTACAGCTAGAGGAAAGGATGTGAACAGCTTTGTATTGTCAGAGGTGGTCTCAAAGGCTCATCAATACACAGCTCTGAGTTTCTCCATTCATGCTGAAACTTGAAGTAAATCATTTCACCCACTCAAATACATAACTGCTCTTCCATCTCACCATGTTAAACAGATAAACAAGCTCTTCTGTGCGAGAGAACCAGAAAAAAAATTAAATCAACCTATGCACCTCATCAGAATTTCTCCTTCCCTGCTCCTTGTCTGTAACGGCATGACAGAGGGAAAAATAGAGACCAGGCGTTGAGGCATAAACATCACGCTTCATCACATGGAATTGTCCTGCATTGCTTGTGGCCAGTTAGGAAACCCATACATGATTCAATGTAATTTACCCTGATATTGTTGCCAATACTCGTTCCATTCAGTTAGGACATGGTGTTAGATATGCCTTGGCAAAAATTTGTATTCTTGGAGCACTTTAATTTTACTATGGCTTTGTTTTTTTAAAGGTGGCAGTTTATGTGTGGTCAACATTAGGGATGGGTACCGAATTAGGTACTTTAAGAGGTACCAACCGAATTTTGTAGGTACTACCGAGTACCGATTCACGTAAAATCAAAAGGTAGCATGTTTAGGTACCTAAACACATCCTTGTGACTGTGAGGGAGTGGAAGAAGCAGGCATACTATTTGGTAGAGTAGATGAATTTCCATACCGGACTTGAACACAGCATGTTGTTCATGTTAAAGAAGTTTTGGGGACAACTACAGTGTTACAATACAAACAGTTGAATGTTGTTTTGATATATATCTGTCAAATTTTATATATTGAGAAATAAATGTACATTGAAAAAATTCGAGATCTTAATATTAAACAAATTAACATTTATTACCCCATAAACAAATGTGAAAGGTACCCATCCCGAGTCAACATGGGACCAAACTAGCTTTGACCCTAACCACTCCCCATTGTTACGCAAACACACCCCTGAGTGCTAAGGAGGGTACACGTTCATTTTCTATTTGAACAATTTTAGCACTCTGCATAAAAAACAACATTTTGGGGCAGAAAATGTTAAAGACACCTGTGCTGCACTCCCTTAATGTCCTATTTTCTTTAAAGGCCCATTTTATTAAGTGAGCTACCCAGTCAATGCAAAAGTTAAAAGAGGATTGTTGTTGGTATCTCAAAAAGTTGTAGGACATCAATAATATAGGAATGTCTGGAGGTAGCAATTGCGCTGTGCATGGTAATCAACAACCTTTCCCACTGGAAAAAAACAACAAATGTCTGACCTTGATAGATCTTGGCAAGTGATTGTATCAGACTTTTTTTGTTTTTGAGGATTGACTAATTTTAGAAACTTCATAAGAGAGCAGCCCTGAAGTTAGACTTGTCTTCATTTTCTTTTCTAAAACTTGACAAAAACTATAAGAAAAAACACCCAAAACAAAAGAAGTGTGAAACTGATCCAGACAAGGATCGGGGTGCAATACAACACATCGGCTGTGTATTTTAAGTACTGATTCTTCGGCTGGATTCTCACATATTTTCAATTGCATTGGCACACACCCAATAATGAGGCAGGCCTGAGAAACTTTCGTCTATAACAAGCTCAATATTGCCTTTCTAAGACTTGCTTCACCCTGGCTGGTTTAAACTCTTTGTCTCCCTTCCAGCAGAACCTGGCTGTTCGTAAGAGAAGCATAATCATGGATCATATCAGGTCATAATTTTCCTTTAGCGCAGAAGTCTTCACTGAATCTTTGGGGATTTTCAGACACTCCTTTAAGCAACTTTTTGCTTTATTTCATCCATTACTGACCGTTAGGCAAATGCAACACATCGGCCACGCTCTGCCTCGCTCTCTGTTCTTTCCTGCTGGGCATACTGTGTCCTACTTGGAATACATTACACACATGGATGCAGACCATTGGCGAAAAAGAAAGAGGGAGCAATCCTTTTCTAAATGATATTTGAAAATAACCAAACCTGAATGCAACCTGAGGCAGGAGCATGCCAGAAACACCCCCCAATTTGACTATGTGCCTGAGCCTTTGGGCCGGGGTCAGTTTGATGAAATGTACTGCAGGAGATAATGAGAATCACAGGAGTGGCTTTAGAGGTAGTTTGGGGTGTTCAGCTTATGCAGAATTTCTTGCATGTAGACCCTTTTCTATGTGTTCTATTCTTAAATTCTATAATTACAGTAAACAGTAAAATATAGCATGTAAAGTGAGAAGTGTTGGGGAAGTTACTTTTAAAAAGTAGTGTTTGCTTGTTACCAGTTACTTCTGAAAAATAACTTGTTACTTTACTTAGTTACCCTCTATGAAAAGTAGCTTTTCAAGTTACTTGCTACTTTTCCGTTACTTTTACATTACTTGATCATGGACAGAACCCCATATCTGTTCCTAAATGCGAAGGCCTACAAAAAGTTATACGACAGAGAACATAACAGTTTTTTGTGCTCTTTGTTTTACAAATGTCACATACCCTGTGGAATGGGAGCCCCTGCCCAGTGTTTCCACATTTTGCTTCTGAAATAAGCAACCTGGTCAGTAAAAACAAGCCCACAATAAGCAACCTCCAGCTATTTCCGTTCCTAATGTGATATGCTGCTTTTTAAAAAGAGAAGTAAAGTGTGTTAATTTTTGTCTACATTACATTTCAATATCACAGCGCTAAGTATCTATTCAAGAAAAGACTGTTGCTTATAACAAGCAGACCTGGCAACTTTGGCTCTGGAGCATGCGCCATGTACGTGACTGTGTTTGGGGGCGTGCATATAACCAGGAAACAAGGAAGTGGACAAATTTCCTCGTAACATAAAGGAAAACAAGCAGTCATGTTTTCCTTTATGTTAGGAGCTGGAAGGTAATCAGGGGGGTACACACAGACTTAAGAGCCCCAAGAAGCAACTTCACGTCTAGAAACAATCCCAAAAAACCACAACCCGCGGCCGCGACTCACGAGATTTTTGGCCCTTAGACGCTTATAACGAGCTGTAACGTTGCGCTGCATTAGAAAAGGAACTACGTTTCGTTACCAAATTTTCAATAGTAGCGCATTACTTTACTTTTACCCAAAAAAGTAGTTTCGTTACTGTAACGGGATACTTTGTAACGCGCTACACACAACACTGAAAGTGAGTTTTACATCACAAAATATAGTGATGTACAACATGAAAATTTCGACCAATACGATAATGGATAATTTTTTACTTCTCATAGCCGATACCGATGACCAATATGTTCATATTTCCATATTCAATGTAAACTTCTTACATGTTAAAATCTTTATCCAACCATTGAACCATTAAGCTTAGCATGCTCACCGGGCTAACGTCAGATATGTCTGTGGTAAAACTAACGGTTTTTGTTCTTGTTTGTGTTATGTTATGTTATCAAGTTACAGATGTGTGTGGCAATGATGCCATAGAGGGCATATAGGGATAGATTCAAGAAGAAGTGACAACTTGTAAGGGTGTAACGTGGCTCCAAATGTGCTATTAACTTGCAAAAACCCCAGGTTCTCAACGACAGAAAAGGGCTGGTCATCGAGGGCTTTAAACTCCATCACTTTGTCGTTAATGGCTTTAGTCTTTTACTGTCTTTAAAGGTTTTTTTTACAGTTTTCAATGCCTGTTGAAGGGGGACGTCCACGCCCTGGAAAGCTGTTTTAGCTTCTGCATAGCTAGCTGCTACTGCAGCTGCTTTGTGTTCTCTCAATACCACGTCGCCACAATAATGACTTTTCAGGTGAGCTCTAAGACCTGTTGTGTTTACAGTTCTAGTCCTTTTTCATCCTCTCAGAATTCTCACTGAACAGGTTTTGCAAACAGACATGTCATCTTCTGCCACTGAGAAAAAAAAAACACACTTGTGAAGCCGTGTTCACTTTTGGTCTGGCAGAAACAGGGGCAAGCTCCCTCCAGTAATGCACGATAGATGATGTAACCAGGTTGCACATCATGGCTGATTTGGGGCTTCGGCCTGCAAACAATTTTCCCAATTTCACCAATTTCTCTGATCTTTATCAGGTAAAATGTATCAAGTCGATAATGACATTATTTTCCCTACACCCATATTATATCAGTCTGATAAATGTCGTGCATCCCTACAAAATAGACTGTTATGTGCGAACATTGTGGCTAAATGTGATGATTTTTTTAGTTCAATTATTGTTTTCGCTCATCCAAGTCTATCAATATATTTTCAGCTCAAATTTCAATGTCAAAGTACAACATTTTAGATGCCAAACTTCAGAACTAAGTTAACATCAGTTATGCAACAATGCTGTCTGGCCAGTTTGTTGAAAGATGTTATGCCTGCTTAAAAATGTATGGTGTTTGATCAAACACACTTGTAAATGCCAGCAAGAGTTGACCTGCACCTACCTTTGTGCCCCTGCGATACATCTGGGTTCATCTCTGTCGACTCCACCTGCTCCCTCCTCAGGACTGGACTCCTGCTGTACATTTTGAGATGCCCTTTTGTGCAAAGCTGTCTTTAATCCTTTAGGTAAGGTGTTCGAATACTGAAACCAGCTGCAGCTGCACGTGGTGAAATAGCATGCATCAGCTTTCCATGGTGTGTGTTTAGTGACTTTACAATATGTTTGTACAGTGTTCAGCAGTGCCAAGCTCCGTTTGGACAAGGTTGCCCTAAGCTGAGTGCACTACCCATGGATTACTCCAATGCTGCCAAACATTTACATTTGGTCAGGGGGCCATCGGGAAATGTAGCTCTGCACCAGCACAGCGTTTCTCTCCACTGTGGGTGGAACAGCCGGCATTGAACACAGCAAGTTGACCCAGCTAATGTGTGTTGATGTGTGAATGGATCTTTATTGTTTTAATTGTTTGTTATGTGAGCAGAGCTACAACCAGAGTATGTCAACTGGCCAGGCACACAGCTAATGCAGAGAGCTCCCTCCCTGTAGTTTACAGCTGCTGGAATTTTTCTGACAGTGGTTGCATCATGTTTCAACAAGATGTATAAGTTACTGCTACTCCTTCAATTACTTATCCGTGTATCATTATGAATTTTATCTCAAATCCATGATGAAGTAGAAAAGCACTCGGAGAGCGCAGACCTCCGCCAAGCAGCACAGTTCCCACAAGGAATCCTTTGAACAATTCCTGGATCCAGACGGTGATCTGGATCAACACCAAAATTAAATCACTTCTTCATTTTCCCATGCTGAACATTTCCTGAAAATTTTATCAAAATCCATCCATAACTTTTTGAGTTATTTTGTTCAGACAGACAGACAGACAAGCTCTCCCTAAAACATAACCTCCTTGGCAGAGGTAATTATTAGTAAAACACATCTGTGTGAGGAGCGACAAACATCATAACGTCATTTAGAAGTAGTGCTATAGTGGCCATGATTACAGCACTTAGAATTCATCTGACTGATCTTTTTTTTTGTCGTGTCCTTTGAGGTAAAAGAAAAGGAAATCATCATGACTTTATCACAGTAGTTTTTGTATTAGGCTGTTTAATAAAATAATACATTGTAAATGTACTTGCATCACTAATATGTCATAATGAATTCATAATCATTCTTATGTCCCACACTGAAAGATTACCAAAGAAACTCTCTGAAAGCTCAGTGAATCAGCTGAAAGTCATTTTGAACGTGTTATATTATATGTGGCACCTTTTTTGTGTCTGTAAGCTATTTTAAATGCCTTTTTGATTTATAACTTTTGATCAGTACTTTGAGCAATTTGTTTTTTTCATGATTTAGTTTATGTTAATGCCTACCAGGGGCTCCTTATTTTCTCTCTTGAAAAACAGATTATATTCAGACAGGATGTAATACCCTAAGGCTAAACCAGTATGTCTCAACTTAAAAGCATACCAAAGTACATCTTGTAATGAAAATGTCACAACTCCATAGAACACTTTACTATGGTTACATACAGAAGTCAACTGAATTTGAATTCCTGAAAACTGCTTTTTTATATTATAAGCTAGGAATCAATGGAAATCAGTGAGTCATTTCGTACATGAATTGCTGCGTCTGAGTTATAATGTTAAACACTGTATTTGGCAGAACAAGCGCTTTGAAGCTTTGCTTCCTCTGGGTCATATTTTTAGACCTCCCTTATGCAAGTGTTTTATTGAAAAATGTAATAGTACGCTGCATAGAAGATATTTCTTTGCATCCATTCAATTCCTTATTACCTCCGCCAAGGAGGTTATGTTTTCAGGAGAGTCTGTCTGTCTGTCCGTCCGTCCGTCTGTGAACAAAATAACTCAAAAAGTAAAGGATGGATTTTGACGAAATTTTTAGAAAATGTTCAGCATGGGAAAAGGAAGAACTGATTCGATTTTGGTGTTGATCCGGATCACCGTCTGGATCCACCATGACGAAAAATGTGATTTTCGTGAATAACTACTGAACTAAAATAGATATCATGATGAATCTAGTTGCTGATGGTATGTTTTCATGGTCAAGGAATCTATATATTGACATGAAATAAAGGTAGGACTAACATTTATGGTGAAAATCACAATATGACTGACAACTGTGGTGCTGGTGGAGGTCTGCGCTCTCTGAGTGCTTTTCTAGCTAATTAAACTAGCAAGGGTTGTTTCACTATCCCTTGGAAGGGTCGTTCATGAGAAGTGGTCACATAGGAGGGTCAGCAGAAAAGCAGGTCTCCAAAGGTGCCCCCTCCAGGTGTGAATGAGTCTTTATGTCATGTGTGATAGTTCAAGCATCACAGGTCTTGTTCACAAGTCAGGGTTGTTTTGGATGTGTCATGCTAAAAAGGAGAGCTTAGCTGAAAGGTTCATGATTGATCTCAACCCTCACCTATGGCATGAGCTTTATGTCAAGTGAAAGAAAAAGACTGTATATACAAGCAATTGAAAGGAGATTCATCAGTATGGAGACCAGGGGCAGCCTTGAAGATAGGGTGAGGATCATAGACATCCAGAGTTGGTAGATTACAGCTGCTGCTTCACTGCATCAAAGGAGTCAGTTGAGGTGTTTTGGGCAGCTTGTTCAGATGTCTTCTCTCGCCTCTCTGCGGAGGTCTTCCAGGCACATCTAAGCAGGACGAGACCAGAGGCAGACCCAGAACCTGTTGGAATCCTCAAGTAGGATTGACAGTCTTAGGTTAATTACTGATTTTACAAATGTTGATTGAAAATCCTTGACAACAAATAAGATATATTTGAGTATTTACTGCCTTGCTTGAATAAAAACATCATTAACTGGTGACCTGAATGTCAGATCAGGCCCTCTAAATCTTTACATTTGGCCCACAGAGGGTAAGGCAAGGTAAGTCTTTATTGATTGACCAACATCATATATGTGATTTTCAGAGTTAAAGCAATGGAACAGGCTGCCATATATCACTGCGATAATATATCCTTTCTGGGATTGCTTGGAATCTCCCAGGAGGAACCGGAAAAGCTGCAGGGGAAAGGAGATTTGTTCCATTTCTACTGATCCAGTGCATTTTTGTATTATCAGGCTCCCAACATTCTCTCAAAATGTGATCAATCTTGAGTTTATCATTGGATGTTAGAGATTTAGCTTGATCAAAATATAATTATCCATTGACAGCCTTTGTAAAATACTTATTTCAAAACCTTATTTGAAAATCCATTTCTTGTCTGTTGTATTATTCAGCGATCATCAAATTAATTTATCGAGCACAACAGCGTACTAAAAAGTACTAAAAACTGAAAAGTACCAGATTAAAAACATTAAATCAATGAATAGAAAAGATAAGAAACACAACAGAAAGTTATTGTTTTTGTGTGCTGACCTCAAGACAATTACCTCTAAAATATACAGAGTCTAAAATAACCTTTTTAATTATTAAATTTTTAAAAAGACATAAAAGAACAAGCCTATTTTTTACCATGCAAACTGATATGCGTTTTTCTTCCACATTCATTTCAGTGCCTTTGAATTAGTTTATTTGATGAAATAGTCTTTGCATCTGTTTTTTTAAATAAGTCTGGAAATAAGAAAGGGGTTTAATAGGGATTCTTTGTTCACGTATTTATCCATAATTGTTGGAAGAAAAGTTAACCCACCATGTGACCTATTACCCTTTGCCATTTATCCAACAAATAAGATATTTGCCTGCATTGGACACTTGTGGGTGTTCATTTTGGGTATGGTCAATACTCTGATATTCAGGGGATCAAATTAAATTGCTAAATCCTTGAATGAAAGCTCCAGAGACAATCCTGGGGACAGAATGGTTGATAAAGACTGATTTCACTTCTGAAAGCTTGGAAAAACCCATAAATTTTAATAAATTAATTTTATTTACAAAGTCCATACATTTATTGGATGAAAGTTACCAAAGAGTTTCAGAGTTAAAGGGACTAAGAAGAGTGTCTAAGTAATTACAAATTAAGTCTCACTTTTAGATATATGCCTAATCGAAATACACCCTTTAAGATGAGTTTTATAGCATCAAAATAGGTTATCTATAAATGCTATTCCTTAGCCTTCCGGTCGGGTTGGACAGGGCTGGACTGGCCTGGATACTCAACTTTGGGAACAAGACAATTAAAACCAGAGCAAATTTATATTATTCAGACATGTCTTAGAGCACCGGGCTGTAGTAGCGATATATAGCCGGCTACAAAACTACGATACGAAGTTTTCCAAAAATTGCTTGCTGTCACACATCAAAAACTACTGCTACGTAACTAGAAAGAGATACATTACCTCGTTGCTTTGCATCCTGTAAGTTGTTGAAAAAAGAAGTTGTAAAGCAATGCAGAGTTCTGAGGAAGGTCCGAGCTGTATTTATTAGCATCACAACAAACGCACGCTTTGGCTTGTGGTGCGTTCAAGTTGTAGTCAGAAGTAAGAATTTCCGAGTAGGAAACTGCAACTGGAACGTCCCCCGAAGTCTGAATTTCCTACTGGGAACTCGGTGAAACCTTGCCACCCCCGAATTGACAATCAAAGATGGATGCCCCCAGTGTGAACAGTTATTTAGCTCCTGTAATAATCAATTTATTTGCGCTTCTGACTGGGGTGTGTTGCTCTAGATCAGCTGTATACATCGTAGTGCTAGACTTATATTTACAAAAATGCTGCTATAGTGATATTCACATTCTTCATACAACAACACAGGGCGTGCTAACAACAGCTAACAATAGCCTGGTAGATCAGCATGTTTTTTTCCAATGATGTCACTCCCAGTTCCAACTTCAACTGAAACGCTGACAAGTCGGAGATGATGTCACTCCCAGTTCCGAGATTACTGGAGCGCAGCATTACGACAGTCGCCGCACCTGCTCATGGGTAGCAGAGTCTTAATGTCGCCGGAAACAGATTCTCCTCACAGTCCCTTTAACTTAGGCAGATTTTAAATTCCAACCTTCACAGCATGACGAGAACAAACTGGACCTAAAGCAAATGTAGTTGATGAGTCGAGCTGTGCATTTTTCAAAGTCTACAATAAATAAAATTGAAAAATTCTGCTAGTTCCTTAAAATCTGGAGGACTTAGTAATAATAATTAGTAATAATTTAGTGGTGCTGAAATGTAAGTTAAAGTGCACATCTAAAAGGGGGCTAAACTTGCCAATGGAAGGGCCATTGTTGCACCTGTGCATGAAAGAGTGCAAATGGACACCTCATGGATTTCATATTAAACTGCGGTACAGATCTCTGTGATAAGCTGGGCAGAAATGTCTCTTTTTTTCTTTGTTCATATCTTAAGACAGAAGCTTTCAGTGCCCTCTCCCTGCAGAATTACTTTTAAGCTGATGCACTGTTGTGCTCCTGAAATGGCCTATACAAGTCTAATCCTGACGGGGGGGGTTTTTTGGGGGGGGGATTTCTTTTCCTTTTTTTCTCTGGTGGATTGTTGAGCACTCCACAGGTCTGCTAACATTTCTCAGCCCTGCAACATCTCCACGAACATATCTAGTACTGTATAGATGTTCATTATAGAGCTGCAGGAAGCACTGCAGGGAAACACTGCTCTCCTGTAGCCTTTTTCCTCAAGATGAAAACACTACTCGGCTACCGCTGCTGTTGCCTTGGAAACCTGGTCACTCTCACTCTTTTATCCACACTCTTCACCGCTCGCTTCATTAAGTGCGTTGCTGCTGGCAATTAGAATAAAACCGGCGGCAGGGCTGGCTGTCTTGAAATGCAGTCTCCAATTAAATACTTTCAAATAGCAATGTTTCTTCAAGCTACATCTGCTCTCCATATAATAAACCATGCACCTGGGAGCAATGCCTCTTAAAATCATGCACTATAGCAGCTATACCCGATGACTGACTTCAAATATGTGTGTCTGAATACAATGGTAACACAGATCAGACACTGCCTTGTTCCTCTGATGTCTGCTCCGTGCTCAAATAAGCAAAACAATGTTGCCAACATTGTCACGGTTATCTCAGCGGAGGAGAAAAATGCCTGAGTGATCAATCCTCGATCTGCATCCTTGTGAGAGCACTATTATTTCAAGTACTGAAGGGAGAAAACAGAGCGCTGCTTCTCTGCTCTTCCACTCAAGGCCGCTTCAACACAAATGATATATGTGGAGCGAGTGACGCTTACAAGTGTTTAAGTCTGATCACACTCAGCGATTTATTTTACCGCCCAACATTTTTACTTTGATTAATTGAGGATGTTATGACTGCATTAAAATTGATGAAGTAAATTTAAGTGAATCATCATCACAGGAACGCCTCGGCTTTAAGTGAATAAGCACTCCGGAGAAGTGCACTTGGTATGTTTCATGTACAACATCATCATTAATTTAATCTTGGCCCTCTGTGCTCTCACACATACTAAAAACTGAGAGATAACGGAGAGAAGGAGATAAAAAGAAAATAAAACTGCATGTGTATCAGCCAGTGCTGAAAGGCAGCCAGTGCCACCTCTGTTGAGCCCGCTTTGTATCGCTCATTTACCACCTGATTAACTCCCACCTGAACACAAGCGTGGTCATTACTGAATTTCCTACAAGCTATCCATTTGCATTGACAGACCTTTTGTAATCAAGCGACAAGCCCTCAAATGGAGCCAGGTCAGGAGTAATGGCTGATTTAGAGCCTTTTTTTAAATATATAATTGGGAGGCAGAACACAGGGGACAAAAATCAAGATTAAACAAAACCAGGGGCACAGTACAAAAAAAAGGGGGAAATACATACCCCAGTTTCAATGAAAAAAAAAAAAAATGACTACAGTAAATCCAATTGAAAACACAACAAAGTCTTGATGCCTTTAACATTCAGAAAAAACAAACAAACAGTCAAACACTGATTTGGAACCTTCTAGAGGTGAACATGTTCACTGAAAACAGGAAAGCGTCATGATTGAGTATAAAAGGAGCATCCCTGAGAGACTCAGGGCGTTTTCACATTAGGTCCACTTGTTTCGAACCGTGCTGCGGCGCGGTTTGCCATGGGTTCGCCCCCCTCCCCCTCCCCCGCTGGCTTGCATTCACACTGGCAACATTGAACCATGCCCAGGCCCACTTGTGTATTTACTCAGTTTGAAACAGCAGGGGGCGGTATGCACGTAACTGGTTACCAAACCTGCTACAGATGAGAACGAAGAAGAAACTACCATGGTAACCATTTCCTACACCAGACAACCAATGTCTACGTTTCGCTCTCTTCTACATTTTCCTACAAATGTGTTTTTTTATTGTGTTTGAGATGGCATCAGCGACCTTCGGGACCCTCGTAAATCATCATAATCCTCAACCAGAACAAACAAATCGGCAAATTGAGTAAGCAAAAGATTCAACTGCGGGATTAACAGGAAGTAATGCATCAAAAGTAGATCGGTTTCGGATAGGGATGGGAATTGATAAGATTTTATCAATGTCGATGCTGTTAACGATCCTGCTAATCGATCTAATTCTTTAACGATTCCCTTATCGATTCCTGCAGATTTTGCATGTGGGCAAATGTTGGTCTGATTTTCAGTGGCTAGAATGTCAGATACACATCACAGTATAGATATCTGCTTCTGCAAGTTGCTGGTGTTCCCACTCACTTAAGGTTGTGTAGTAGGTGCAATGAATATAAGTTACAATTCTGATGCTTCCTAACCCTGTCCGTGGAAGGAATTGATAAGGGAATTGATAAGCAAAAAGATTAATGATATCGATTCTTTAATGGAGCTGTTAACGATTCTCAACTGGAATTGGTTTTCGATTCCCATCCCTAGGTTCGGACCACTTTGTTTCACACCAGTGAAACCGCACCAAATGTAGGGAGATGGAGCGGATCAAGACCACCCCTTCATGGAGGTCTCAGACCGGCTGATTTGGTGCGCACCAAAGTGTGGTGGTTGCATTCATATTGACACTAATGTACCAAACCCTGGGCCAAATCTTCTTTGGTGCGCACTAAATATGGTTGGTGTGAAAACGCCCTCAGTAAGCCTTCGCATGCAATAACAACCACACTGGCAAATTGCCCAACAATTTAAGAACGTTTCACAAGAAGGAATTTGGTAATTTCATCATCTAGTCCATCATATCATCATACGATTCAGAGAATCTAGATTTCTGGTGTGTAGGACGAGGTGTTTATATCCCTTATTGCATACTTGAGACACCACTGAGACTCTGTTGGATGGTCAAGTGAGCGATTGAATACTTTGGGTTATCAAGTGGGAACCATCCTTTTGGGTGTGTCACTGCAAAACTTTGGATAGGGGTACTCTCATCCGTCGACACTTTAACACCTGCTTGTGCTGTCAGGTGTAACGACCTTGGCCTTGTCCTGTAGACCACTAGGATGTGTTTCAGTGTTGCTGGAGTTGGACAGAGAGAGGATGTGGGGTCTTCGCCATACAATTGGCTGAGGTTTTTAGAAGATGGCAGGATATCATAGCAGCCTTGACGGTGAAGCTCGCTCTGAATGCCTCCATATCTCACAGCTCTTGAAGGACTCCACCTAGGCCTGAAGGATATTACCACATGGATTCAGGAACACTAAAGAAAACCACCGTTAGTCAGCACTATTTTTTGATACATCTACAAGTGCAATTAAAAACTTTACATCCAAAGCTCAAGCCATATCAACAACACCCAGAAACACAGTTGGCTTCTCTGGACCTGAGCTCATCCGAGATAAACTGATGCAAAGAAAAAAAGTTTGTGTTCTGAGGAGTCCACATTTGAAATTCATTTCGAAACCATCAATGTCTTGTCCTCTGGGCTGAAAAGGTAAAGGACCATCCAGACTGTTAGCAACATAAAGTTAAAGAAACAGTGCACCATCACAGCCATCTGTGATGGTATAGGGTATATTGGTACCTGTGGTATGGCGAACATGCACATCTGTAAAGGCACCATCAATGCTGAACAGTTATAGTATGGCCTGCCTACCGTCTGAAACTGCCTGAAAATATGTGGCGAACTGTGACAGACGATAACAGAGAAGTTAAGCAAGTGAAGTCAAGCAAAAATGGAAAAGAATTCCACCTACAAATCTTCAGCAAGGTTTACATCATGTACATTGTGATTTTGACTCTCCATAAACCAGATTTAAACAGCCTTTTACAGTACATTCTATTGTGTATCTGAAAATAAGCTTGCTGTTAGACAGTCAATGAATTGATCAATCTTTATTTGCATTGCACCAACTTATAAGTGTTACCCCAAAACAGTTTACAATAGAGCATGCTGAAAAAAACTATTCTTTTTATAGATACACACACACACATACACATATATATATATATGTGTGTATATATATGTATATATATATATATATATATATATACATATATATATATATATATATATATATATATATATATATATATATATATATATATATCACGATGTTCATACCAAGATTTATGGGTGGCATTACCAGATACGGGGTCTTTATTTTATTAATTTGATTGTAGAGGCTAACTGTGATGTCCTACTGAGCTGTGATTCTAAACAGGCTGTAGGAAGACCACAGCAGACTGGGTTGGCTTATTTTACATTTTGCAGGTTGGTAAAATCACAGAATGTTCAAGTACAAGTGCAATAATACTAACAAGTGTTTCTTTTCTTTCATTTTAATCACAAAACATTTGCAGACTTCAAAATATGCCAGTGATATTTGTAACTGAGAATCGTTTTTTTCAAGTAAACATAAGTTAGAGGAATAATGAGTCATCCACTTTCAGCTATTCAAACATCACATATTGTTCAGAGTTGCTTCAAGTTCAGTCTCTGTTCTTTAAATTGCTCTTACCCCTGAGCACTGCTCAGCAGAGTGATATGATGCATTCCCTCTCCATTATATGTCTTCACAGCATAAAATTTCACAATTTGATTGGTCATAATCACATAATGGTGTATTGGTTTTCAAGAGTTATTCTCTTCAGGTGTCAAAACATTCGCTTACTGACTATGTATGTATCAGTTTGGCTACAACCATGAAAGGCATTTATCTTCCAGCCACATTAGAGTGGGAGGGCCAGCTGCACAACTAGCTAAATCCTGGCCTCTAAGACCTCCCCTTCATGTAGCCACTGGAAAAAAACATAGGGTATTTAAAATGACCAAACATTGTATTGATAGACTAGCTTGATGCTCATGAACATGGGTTTTTCTCAAGAACAACTCCATTCACATGAAAAGGCATGAACAGATATATGCAACTTAAATGGACAACCATTATGATACAATAACAAGGCATGTCAAAAAACAGCAGTTTATTCAGAAATAAACACACCACTTTTGTACAGTGCCCATCTGCAACATGCCCACTTATTGCAATTATTTAGTTTGAACACACAATTTGGCCCTCGTTATTTTGAATCTTAGATCAGGCCCTAAATGGAATGTTTACAGGCAAAAATGCACTTTTCCCTGTCCAAGCAACAATAATCTGAATGGAGTTTCTAAAAATCTTCAACCTTGATGGGGTTTCTTTGTATTCAGAATTCAAAAATAACAATTGCGAGTGTAAAAAGGCTCAATAACATTTCGTTGTGGCCTTAGTGGTGCTATTTCCTGAAACGCTTCCCCACTTTTATTCTGCTGTGAGAGTGTTTCTATAGCACATCATAAAGACAGAAATATTGCTGTTAGAGCAAGAAAAACTTCCATAGTGTCATAGCTCAATCTTTTATTCTGTTTGCTTTGCCATTTGGTATGTTTACATTCATGAGAATTGCAAATGCAAAGTGCTCTGTGTCCTCACTAGTCAATGACTCTGACCTAATAACACAAATGCTATCAGGTAGGAGTTATAATCAAAATACTAGACTATCTAACTGGAGGACTTGAAGCACTCCAGACATGGCCCTGATTGTAGTTCACTCTGACATACTATACGGCTGATGGGTCCCCAAAACAAACAACTCTCAGATTGTGCTATTACTATGCCTATGGCTTGGTGATGGAAGTGTTGAAATAAGACCTGAAGATAAAATTTTATATTTTCAGGAAAGCCACCCCTTTTCATATTCCTTTAATACTGAAAGACCCACAAACGAAATAACCCCATCATAATCAGAGATAGATCCAACTCCTGCCAAATTTACTCCACAACCCTTAAACAGTGCTCAAAATTTAATCTGTCAATCTTCCTTCCTCAGTAAAACCCTCTGAAAATAAATTTCAGAAGGTAATATCTTCACTTCAATAAATCTTTGTCTAAATAGAGCCAGCGCCAGAGAGTGTGCCAGAATTCATTCAAAGACAAGGCACGCAGCCACCAAGATCGAGGACTTGTTATGATGCGACAGCCCTGAGTGAGATTGAATTTTACTTTACTGTAATGATTTGCTTTACAAGGGGAAAAAAACACACACATAATAACTGTGTGGGTAAAAGGACAGAGGGTTTTCTTTAATCAAGGAAATCAATAAAAATAACACATTCCCTCAGTAAACAAGAGCTGCATGCAATTATTTGTTTTGATTATGTCGAAAGCCATTTGTCAGATAACAGGTCAGGAATGTTGTTGTGAAATTATCATGCTGCAAAACCAAAAATGTCTTATTTTCCTCCAGGGCTTGTTGCTTTTCAAAGAATTCCAGTGGGAATCCACGTGTGACTCTTGCTCTCTGTTACTTCAATGTTTTTTGTCATAATAGGCTTTATCTGGATGATATTCCCCTCTTAAAATAACCCAATTAATGCTTAAGAATGAGGAACATAGTCATGTTGTGTTTCCCTTTTGTGCTCTGTCCTTAGGCAAACATATTGATGTTTTTATGGTAAGTAATTCAGAGAAGCTATATTCAATTAGATTGATTTTACAGAATTAATTCACTTTTCACATTTAAAAGTAACTGCTTTTTAAATTAATTAGTTATTTAAACACTGTAAGTCATTTTTGGCCCCAAAAAAAAAAAAAACATCCAGTAATTTGATGTTTGTTTACAGAGATGGGATGAAGGTTGTTCCATTAATGGCAGGTAAAATATCACATTAGTTGGAAGTGAAAAGATATTATTCCAACATAATAAGCTGCAGACTCGTACATGAGTGGTTTTAATGAGAAATGAAAACTCAAACCCTTAAGCACAGTATACTTTAAAAGCATCACTTCTATGGCTGCAAAAAAGAAAATACCACTTCAGAAACGCAAATCTCAGCAAGTGCATTTTTTAAATTTCCTGCAAAAGAACTCTCATTACACTTGCTGTAAAACAGGTGTATAAAACGCACTTCTAAGCACCATTTTCTGCCGTGGGAAGTTGGTTGTTGCCTATTAAAGCTGCTGATGTCATTGGAAAAGTTACCCCATTAGTTGTATATTAAGATGCTCATAACAGCTGGGATACATATTATCACATATCAGACTGGTAGGGTAGTAGACACTTTTTAACATCTTTTCTTGCTCATTTCATTGATATTCCTTTGAGAGGTACAAAAACTGACCGGTGTGGGTGCAAGTTGTGCCTTGTTTGCTATGGATCTGTCCTTCACAAGCCATACAATATGCAGGAAAAAGACTGGGGGATGGCTCAATTCAAGATTTATTTGGGGGGGCCCGGGAAACAAGAAGTTTTAGGCAGTTACTGGTGCTGTAAATGACAGAGGTTGGAGAAGTCCTGGTCCGGCTGACTTTTGTCTTTTGCATAGAAGTGGTCTTTCAAGCGGAGGAGACATGTACAACAAACTAAAAGACATATATAGCATTAAAAGCACAATATGGGCTCTGAAGTTTTGCACAGCGGCACAAAAAAATTACATGTTGTGGATTTTGCTGAAGGCCATAGAAATTGTCACTGCGTACACCCACAAAAGAAGACTGCATCTTATACTGTGTATGGTGCCACTCATACTCTGGATTTTATTAAAGGTGCAATGAGGAGAATCTATTTCCTGCAACGTAAAGACTCTGCTACCCATGAGCACGTGTGACGACTGTCTTAATGCTGCGTTCCAGTAACCTCGGAACTGGGAGTGACATCATCTCCGACTTATCGGTGTTCCAGTTGAAGTCAGAAAAAAACATGCCGATCTACCAGGCTATTGTTAGCTGTTGTTAGCACGCCCTGCGTTGTTGTTCACAAATATCCCGTGAAGAATGTGATTATCACTATGGCAGCATTTTTGTAAATATAAGTCGAACAATACTATGTATACAGCTGATCGAGAGCGACACACCCCAGTCAGAAGTGCAAATAAATTGATTATTACAGGAGCTAAATAACTGTTCACACTGGGGGCATCCATCTTCGATAGTCAACTCCGGGGCTGCAAGGTTTCACCGAGTTCCCAGTAGGAAATTCAGACTTTGGGGAATGTTCCAGTTGCAGTTTTCTACTCAGAACCCGGACATTCCTACTTCCGACTACAACTGGAACGCACCAAAAGACGTTACCCAAGCCAAAGCGTGTGTTTGTTGTGATGCTAATAAATGCAGCTCAGACCTTCCTCAGAACTTTGCAACTTCTTTTTTCGACAACTGAACGAGGTAATGTATCTCTTTCTAGTTATGTAGCAGTAGTTTTTGATGTGTGACAACAAGCAATTTTTGGAAAACGTATTATTGTAGTTTTGTAGCATGCTGTCCTACCCGATCACTTAGCTAAGGAATAGCATGTATAGATAACCTATTTTGATGCTATAAAACTCATCTTAAAGTTTGTATTTCGATCAGGCATATATCTAAAAGTGAGACTTTTTTTGTAATTTCTTAGAAACTCTTCATAGCATCTTTAACATATAAATTTCATTATCTTGACAAATTCGATTTATTTCCTTAAATTCAAACAATAAGAGCAAGTAAATCAACATGCCCAACATTGACAATGAACATTTATCTTCTCATACAGAATAGCAGTAACAAAGAGATACATTGGTATTGTCTGTTTACAGAATGTGTCCTGCTCTCCTTGCATGGTCTGTATTCATAAAATAATATTGGGAGGGTAAATTCTGCCCACACAAGTTAATGACAACCATACAAGTCTGAGTGATTAAAGCTCAAGTTGGAAAGCTTTGAGTTATGGTGAAAACTGTCCTTTACAAAATATTCTTACATACATACTTGCAGTACAATGTCTATGGTGCAATTCAGCAAAAAACAATCCTTCACGTGCCTTTTTCAAGATTTTACCGTGCTCTTTTGTTTTAAATTGTTACCCCTGACAACTATTCAACAGAAAGACTGATGTACATATGAAATGTAAATGTCAACTTGTCAATGTCAACTTTATTTATAGCACATTTAAACAGTCAGTGGCCGACCAAAGTGCCTTATAGTATAATAGAAATAATACAAATAGGGCCAGATCTTTTATTGGTTTGAGCGTACAAAAAACACATGTAAACTTGATAACATGGACAAATCTGATCTTAACAGGGTGCAGGATTGCGTCTATCAAATGAGCAGATAGCATGCACAATCCATTTAGCATGTTTGCTCTCATGAATATGCAGAATAAATGCAATCTATCAGAACTCACAAAATACTGGGAAGAGGAGATGCAAATGTAATCCTTTAGCATGCACAATGTGATCCATGAAACCTGAAACTTATTCTATGCTGTGTTTTTGTAGCTATATTTAGCATGTTTGAAAGCCACGTGCAAATTGGTACAGAATGGAGAGGGAGAATCTTCAATGTGCGTGTCAACATGTTTGGACTGTCATGAACAGCATTAACTGAATATTTTTCATCACTGACTAAATATTTTTGATGAATGACTGAAAGATTTGGAGGCCGTCATTATGATTGTCTGGAAAAAGAGGGATGATCCAGTGTTCCAGCATACTCATGCAGACACACGTACAGTAAACCCTCTCTGTTTTGTGTTTTTATTGCATCATGGAGGAGGTCATTTATGATCCCCTTCATAATCACTCTGTTTGTCACTCAGAGCTGAGCTGTATCACTCTCCTGCGTCTTTCTTCAGTGAGCAGCTCTTGCTGCCACAGCCTGAAGGTAAATCGATCGGATGCCCTTGTTCACCCAAACCAGTTTTGGATCGTAATAATTCTTTATTTTTTAACATTGGGCAAAAGTTGCAACAAACATCAGTCCAGCAGATTTTATCTCTCCATCTCATCGCACAATTTGCATTTTCATCCAAAAAAAAGTGCCTCATTCAGATGGTAAAGACAGAAGTTACTGCTTTAAGTCTCAAAATGTCTGTCTGACTGCCATGGCGGTTCTAGTGTTAACACATAACTGCTTTTGTGGTCCGACATATAATTTGGGATCTGAATTGCACTGTAAGGGGTGAGAGCTTTTTGCCCCAGGCTATTGTCATGCTCTCTGTGGTGCTGATCCTGTGCATAGTGCCATTTGTCAGTCTCATTTTCTGGTTGTTTGTTGTCCACTGCGAATGAAAAAATTTAGAACAGTATGGTGCAACAATGTTGACAGGTGTTTTGCACATTGTTTAACTATGTGAATGCTGTCATTTAGATTATGTTTAATTGTAATCAAAAAAAGCAAATAAAAAATGATGAATGAAAATATGTCATTGGGAAATGTGACAGACAACAAAAATAGTTCATGCAACCTCTGGTCAGACATAAAAATTGTAGAGACATATTATCTATCCAGCAATGACAGTTTTGACTAGTGTGCTTTTCACAGATGGCCTCCAAAATCCAGTTTCTTCTGGCACCACTGAGATGACTCTCCTGGGGGTCCACAAGTGTGTTTATTTGCCTCTGACTCCATTGCTTTGACCTTCATTTTTTGTTTACAGCCACTCTGCTCTCCTGACTCTCCATGGTTGACAGTAGCACATGTATAATCCTCATTTAAAGAGGGCGGTCCACACCACTTTGATGCTTGTTACCAATGCCAATCATAGTAGATCACCTGCAACACGCCAACTCATTTGCAGTTTTTTAATTCACATTTTTTTGGGGGGATCCTAGTAGATCTGGCCCACCTTTGTTCAAGTTTTTTAGACAGCCACACTGGAGTATACACAATTATTCCTTGCTGCGAGTGTCAGTGCTGTCAGATTATTAGAATAGTTGTGAATAATTGATTTTTGAGTTCAAACCACCCCCAAAAGCAGGAAAATAGTACATGTTATTCCAACTGCAAAAATAAATAAAGGCTCTCGACATCAGAGGTCATGGTGCGAGTTTGTTTTTTTACTCTAGTGCCCTCTTGAATATCAGTTTGAGTCATCGCTAGAACCAAAATCGATCACAAATATGCACATAAACTCTTTATTTTCACACTGCTGCATTCAGCCCTGACTTTTTTCAATTAAATATGAGGTAGAGCCATGAAAACAGATCCAAAAAAACACTGATATCGTGCTTTATGCAACTGGACTGATAAAGAAGCCAGGCACACAGGGGTACACACACAAATACTTCTTAAAGTGAGGCCAGTGCCATCAAGAGATTAAAACAGTTATTGCGTGTAGATATATGCTGCTGTTGTGTTCCAAGCATGACCAGATTTGTTCAATACAATTGTTATGAAGCAGAGATGGTAGTTTCATGCTTTATTAATGGTAGACCAAAATTTTAAATACTCCATGCAATAAATAAGATGTGGTAAATAAAGACAAGCAAGATTTTCAAATAAATGGCTAATATATTCTTGGTTTATTGTTTGTGCTTTTAAAATAATATTTTTGTAGGAAAGTTTGTTCTGCTTGGTAACTTGCAAATGAATGTTAATAATGAGTACAAAAAGAATGGAGATTGTGACTCTCTAAAAATAAAAAATACACAGCTATACAGTTTTTTTCACATATTTTGAGGGAAGTGAGGGAAAAGAGTTAACAATTAAAAGTGAGTGTGCAAAATATGGTACCTTTAGTATAAGTGCAATTAGTTTTTAAATAAATTAAAGAATTTACTGGCCCAGACTTGAGTTTTAACAGCACTTTCACTCAGTCAATGACAAAACAGCTCAATTTCTCCCAATAAACTCTGAGCTCCTGTGTTAAAGAGTCCAAATTTTCTGCTCCAGTTAATTAATAAAACAACTTTATTTCCTTTGACATGAGCCAAGCCTTGTTCACAGGCACCAGTCAGCCCCCTGCTCCTCTCCACCCCCTCTTTCTGCACCTGCTGGCTCCAAGGGGTCGAGGCTGACGAGCTAATGTGGCTCAGGTGTTGTAATTGAAGATTGCTACCAGCTGGTAGCAGTGTAGCTTGGCAGGGCGAGGCATTGCCGAGCTGGCTGGCTGTCTGAGGCTGAACAGGTGAGCGGTGCTTCAGTGTTGCCGGCCTCTGTTTCACAACAAGCCCCTTGTTTCGTGGAGAGGCACTCGTGTCTCGGGGCGCCACACGCACACAAAGGCTCTAACGGTGAAATAAAGAGAGAGGAATGAGCGCTTCATGGAATATTAATTTGAATTTGAAGATCTTTTAAAATTAAAAAAACAGCTCCCCTCATTAGCATCGTCTCATTGAAACATTTGAAGTAGGAGGGGGATAGAGCCAAAATAGCAAACAGTATTTCATTGTCCAAATACTTTCTGGGCTGACTGCAGCACCAAATATTCACTTAATTTAATGTAAACCTCCCACACACATTTAAAAGGCATGAGGGGTAGGAGATTTCTATCAGATTAAATCAGCCACAAATTCTCTTCCTAACACTTCATGAGCTTATGTTAGCCAGGGAGAGCTCACTCACCACCTCTTTGAAAGGATACATTTAATGCTTTCCATTTACATTTCTAAACCTGATAAACATGACATTTAAGTGGTAATCTAATAAGCCACCACTACAGGTCCAAATGGAATTAGCACAGTTTGCCTTCGTCTGAGATGTATCCAGAATAATCACAGAAGTCTTTGGGTGTCTAAACTACATTAGCAGTTCCTCCCTTCCCTCACTCTCATTTCCATTAGCAGCCTGAGCTACGCATTTATAATATCTTCCTCCAACTGCAACAACTAATAAAGGCTCTCGACATCAGAGGTCATGGTGCGAGTTTGTTTTTTTTACTCAAGTGCCCTCTTGAATATCAGTTTGAGTCAGCGCTA
Source organism: Scarus forsteni (assembly GCA_036419115.1). Lineage (NCBI taxonomy): Eukaryota > Metazoa > Chordata > Actinopteri > Labriformes > Labridae > Scarus > Scarus forsteni. Next base: position 21,821,820 of record JAZDUH010000130.1, on the reverse strand, counting down.
GAGCCAAATCTATCACAAATATGCACATAAACTCCCAATACTCGTGCTTCTGCATTCAGCCCTGACTTTTTTTATTTAATGTGAGTTAGAAAACTTTCCCAAAAACAATATTGATATCATGCCTTATGCAACTGGACTAATAAAGAAGCCAGGCACACCGGCGTGCACACACAAATACTCCTTAATATGAGGCCAGTGCTGTCAAGCGATTAAAATAGTTATCAATAATTGATAGATGCAGCCCCTGTAAAGACTGACCTGCTCCCAGCACCTTTATCTGTCTTGCTACATCCCCTGTTATTGGAATTTAGTGGTGGTGCAGAAATGGGTAGAATAACTTGGTAGAGAAAAGGGGTTTGGGCTTTAAATCATAACAGGAGTATTAATTCAATTAAACAGTATTTAAACAGTAGATCCTAAATTGTTTAGAAAAGAGACAAAAATATAAGATCTGGTACAGAGTATTAACAGGCTACATTTAATGCAAAATGTACCTATTGATGCTTTCCATACATACATTATTTCTAGAAAACCCTTGCATGGTAAGAAAATCTCTTCTTCCCTCTGTTGCTTGCTCTACCTTCAACAAAAGAAGTGATATAACACTAAATAATCTAATGATGTCATCGGGGGATATGCCAACTCCCTATGCCCTCGGATAGGTGTTGTTTTGCCTACAACATGTAATATTTCAAGGTATGTCTGTGTAGCCATGGTAAGCATTAAGGTGCATTCACAATGCACATGACTTAGCGACTAAGATTGCATTGCCCAACCAAGTCCTGCCACCTGTCCATAGCTTATTTGGTCACTGTTGCATTGGTCAGTGACATCCAGATGCTCGAGTTTCACCCTGCGATCATATCATATGTACTAACATAGTATGTATTAGCTGACATTACTAGCTCCGCCAAGAGGCTGTGTTTTTGCCAGGATCTGTGTGTTTGTTTGTTTGTTTGTTTGTTTGTTTTTTTGTCAATTTGTTTGTTTGTCTGTTTGTTGGTTAGCAAGATAACGCAAAAACTCCTGAATGATATTTACATGAAAATTTTACCGGAGGCTTTGTTTGGTCCAAGAAAGTACCCATTACATTTGCTGATGATTTGCATATTGGTCTGGACGTAAAAAAAAATATCCCCCAAATTTTCAAGCTCCACTGTCACATGACAATATGTACTTGGGAGAGACACTTGGAAACCCCAAGTTGCTCCCACTCCTGCTGTCTGTGACATGTAAATAGGTATGAAAGGGTGTGAATGCGTTTGTCGATCAAATGAGCAACTTACACAGTGTTGCTGTGTAATGAGTGAGTTGGTGCGACAAGATAAATGTGACCTCTGGTGTAAAAGTGAACTGGGAAGTCATAGAGAATAGCAAAGTGGTATATGTTTAGGTCCACTGAAAATATGTTCACTCAATTTAGGGCTATGGTTATAATATAACAGTATCTACATTTAAGATGTAAGAAGATACAGTACTTTGTGGGTTTGGCTTCTCATAAGTGACCAAATTGGCCAAGGGCTCTTTTGGTGACTTTGACATGTGTGATGGTGGTAGAGGTAGAAGGGCACAGAAAAGTGTTGACCTTAAAGTGGGGGCATGACTGAAAAACACTTAGAATTACTGGTTTACAGTAAAATACTCCATTCTGAGCAGGGCTAAAGCACAGGGGTTTGTAGGCATGCCAACATCAAATATCCAAGTGGACTTTAGGGAAGTAAACCAAGTTGTTAGGACATCTGGGACCAGTTTAAACTTGCTGAAAATGATGCAAGTGTGTCATCTTTAAAAAAGGAACAACAAGGCAATGACAAACAATCACCGAGGACTCCAGAAAAGAGGCAGGAGGCAGGGAGTGAGAGGGTTAATAAATATATATGCCAATGCTTTGAAGTTTCTGTGCAGCGTTTAAACTATCCTTCCTGTCACACTGGGAAACATATCACTGAAATTACACAGAAAAAAATATCTCTACAAAAAATGAACCCATTGCTTGATTATCAGGTAAAAAAAATCTTGACTTTAAGGCTTGAGATCACCTGCAACGAATAAAAAAAGTATTAGTAGTTTGGTTAAATCAACACAATGCTAAGCTGTACTTAATTCTGTCTTAAAAAAAGATACAAAAGAAACAGTGACACCTCATTTGCCTATTTCTTTCACGATCCAAATAAATAATTTCAACCCCAAAGTGACAATATCCAGCAAATTCCCTATACACTGAGCGGTATTAACCAAAAAAATGACAAAAAACTAAAAAGCAAGGCCCACATTGATTTTCACATAAATTCCACCTTTGACATAGTGAGTTGCCAACCACAGCGCAGAATTTATATTGCACTTTGGATGGCCAGTCAAAATTCTAGGGAGGCCTATGCCTAAATTTGGCCATGCATATACCTCGGCAATCTGTGCCCCCCACTGGGGTGTGGTCATGCTCATTTTTGGGGGTCATGCCCCAGTATTAGAAAAACGCTAAGTTGATGATCTAGATGTTTGATGGTTCTGAGTATGTTTAAAGGAGACATATCATGCTTGTTTCTCCTTTTCACTATGCCAGACTAGGATGTCTGTAAAGCATTTCTGCCCTCAGTACAAGTCATTTAGTTCCTTCACTGCCCCACAATCTCAAAATCCTTATTTTAGGCCATTATTAAGCGCTAGTTGAAACGCTTCGTCTCAAGGATGACCTAAAGTTACCTCGCAACGTCTCAGCCCTTTGTGCTCTGATTGGTCAGTTCTATCGGGGGCTGAACCAGCTTGTCCTTCTTCTTCTACTGTATTTTCCGGCAGTCTCAAAGCAGCGACTGCATATTGAGTCCCCCTACAGGCCAGAGCTGGTAATGAGGAAGTGTGACCGAGGGAGTTTTAAACCCCATGCTGCTGGATGTGTTCCTCTGTGAGGGTTTGGGGCTAACAGACATCACAGAGGAGGAAGTGTTTTATCAGATTACTCCAATAAAAAGAAAGGTACCTCGTGATGTCATGACGTTTGAAATCTCGCGGACATCTCACAATGACCTATTTTCAGAGGCATCAAATCTCGTTCTAGGATATCAGAAAAAATACAATATCTAATTTTTTGAAAATTAAGGGGGTGTAAGGTCTTGTTTTCAAATTTATTATATTATATGTAAGTATTAAATCATGCATCAGCATGATATGTCCTCTTTAAGTATGTATTTAATTCTTCAGGAATGTGTGTGACCTTTTTAAAGATTGTGGGTATGGAAGTGATTTTATGGGCAAAGTTATGTGATCATACATATGAAATTTTCCTTTAATTTAATTTAGTTGATTACATCTGAAGCCTTTATTATAGGTTATTTATGAATTACAATACTGTGCAGTTTCGTGATCAGTTGCATGTTGGAGTGCCATTAATCTCAGTATTTTAAAACTATGCATTTTGTACAGATAATAAAGCAAAATGATTGCTATTTTGACAGCACTAAATAAGAGACTCTTGTGTTTTTCTTTTTTTTTTCCTGCCTTAGGGACAGAGAATATGTGAACACAGACAAGGAAACTCTGGCTTTCTTGCCCAGCAAAATGCTGCAGGGAAGAAGTCCACATTTAGTAGATGTGGGACAGTTTGTGTAACCACCGGCATTCCCTGCAGCTCCTCAAGAAATTTGAAATCGATCATTGGATTTACACACTGAGGCACCTGGTTGGGGATGGGTGCGAGCCAGAAACTAGAGGCTCTCTCCCTCAAACAGCTTCAGTGGCACACTGAGCCATGAGGGGCAGCAGGCACTCAGCAGAAAGAGACAAGTCAATAAACAGTTTCTTGGGCCACTGGGTTGTTTGTCAAGAGCAATTACAAGAAAAAAAAGATTTTTTTTTTTCAGACTGATGTTATCCAGTTCTAACCTGGTATAGATCGGAATGGAAAATAAACGAAAAAGATTGGAGGATGGATTGGGGTGGGAATTTGTGGCACTTAATTCTCTCAGTAACAGGAGCTGCTGTACGAGAACCACAAAAAGGGTCAGAATAGGAAAGAGGGGGTAAGTGGAGGCAGGGGCAGACAGAGACCATGAAATATGCATGTTTGTCCTGGAGTGATACAAAAACAGAGAAAAAAAGAGAAACAAATGGAGACAAAAATAGATGACTAAAAGTAAATTACTCAGGGGTGGTCTAAGGATTTGTCCTTCAGAGGTACTCGTCAGAAATCAAGACATGTTGAATTTCTTGCATGTGTTCAATACTTCCACCATAGCACTTACCTCAGTGAATTATGGGAGGTATCTTCCTACATAGAAGCGTTTTTAATGAAAACTAGACGAAAGCACAAACCTTCACCAAAGCATTTTTAACCTTTTCGGGCTAGTTATTGTGAAATATGTGAAAACTCTCATATCTCACGATGTTGACAAGTCCTTGATTCAGTGCAAGCACAAAAGTGAATACTGTCCATTTACAGACACCTGACAAACATGACGTCACTCAGTTCTGTGGCGAAAGTACCGCTGTTGTCAATAGGCTGTAATTCACTTCAGCCGATAATTACCATGGAGAAGCATTTATGAGCCACAAAAGGAAAATGGAGCATTAATAACACAGAGAAAAATGTCACTGAAGCTGTCAGATGAGTCTGGTCGCCTTAAGAGGGCTCACAAACAGAAAAATGAGAGGAGGCCGAACTTAAATAGCTGCAGCACAGCACTTAGACACGACTTTTCTTTTATGGAGGATTTATTAAAGATTTCTGTTTTTAGAAATGCTGCATTGCTATTGTTCAGACAGCCTCAAGTCCCACCTAAACACAGACTTTCTGTCTGTGCATATGGAGCTAAAGTTCAGTTAAGATAATGTGCAATATGGCAATATCTAGTAGAGGACTTCTGCAGTGTCCCAAGGGCCCCTATGATATAGCTTCATCCAATTCTTATACAGTCTATGGTTCTACTCAGAATCTCTGTAATTGTAGCCATGTTTGATGTTAACTTCTTACAAAACAGGACATTACCTACAGTCCAGTCTTTGTTGTGTCTTCCACAATAACAGGCATCACAAACAGGGGTAGTATATGAACAAAAATGCAACTATATGTTTGGCTTAAGAGTTGCATTTAATTGTCCAGAGAATATATTTACCTGGACTTTTTTTTCTTACCATTAGCTTCACAGGAAATTTTTCTTTGAATTACATGTTTTGCCGCCTATTAGCATTGGAAAAATGTGGAAAAATATGAATTTATTTCTTGTACTTAAAGGATAAGTTCGGTTTCTACAGCTTTCACATTGTTTATAGAATGAAGTAGAACAATATACTCACCCAGAAGGCTTTCCTGATCCAAACAGTGCTCCAGGAGATATTTAGATCCAAAATCGAGCGGCGGACATCCATATAATGGTAGCACACGGGGCATGTATAGCGCCGCTCCTAAAACTGCATTAATCGTCCAAAAACTCATTAGTTTCACCAATATTTCATCATGGTCCGCTCATGCTACTCCTCCAAGACAGTCCGGGGTCACTCCACCCATGTTTTCGTGACTGTGCTGACCTCTGAACTGAAAACTTTCTTTACGGCTGCCGCGCATGCACAGTACGGCTCATTGTTTCAGGGGCAACAATGAGCCGTACTACTGACTACTCAACAACTTTCTTCTTCCAGTTTTTTGCAAAATGGACAAATATCTATCAAATGAAGATGTTGTGGATGAGAACTTTGAATATGATTGGGTTGTGAACTCTGCACTTAGAGAACTACTGCAGGGAAAGCTAATATTCCCCCCGTAAAACTCTCTAACAAGCTTCCCCCCTTTTTTAGTTAAACATGATAAACTGGTTCAAATGTTGAAACAGCTTTCTTTGTCAAATACCTAGAACCCATGGAACAGTGCAGTCAATGACAGAGACAGTGAACAGAATATGTTATAAGTCACGAAAACATGGGCGGAGCGACCCCGGACTGTCTTAGAGGAGTAGCGCGAGTGGACCATGACTATTGAGTTTTTGGATGATTAATGCAGTTTTAGGAGTGGCCCTATACATGCCTCGTGTGGTACCATTATACGGATGTCCACCGCTCGATTTTGGATCTAAAGATCTCCCGAAGCACTGTTTGGATCAGGAAAGCCTTCTGGGTGAGTATATTGTTCTACTTCATTTTATAAACAATGTGAAAGCTGTAGAAACCGAACTTATCCTTTAAGGTTGCTAGTGTCAATTTTACTAGTGGGCGTACATTTCCCCTTTTATATTATCTAACAGCATGAAAAAATCAAGGTGTGATTACTCATTGTTGTGAAGAAGAAGCCATAAAAGGTCAGAACGTAAGCATTCATTAAGGTTTACAAGCAAGTGTAATAACATAACAAATGCAGAGTCATGAAAAAGAACAGGGGAAATCTCATGGTGAATGAATTGTTAAAGAAGAGCTACGTGTAGAACGCTGTAACGCCTCAGGGCATTACAGGCTGTTGTGGGAAGATAGTCCTGCCTTATTATATCATGCAGGCTGTAACTTGTAATTAAATATTAAGTCTAATTAGCAGAATCTTTCTTTGTGAGCTAATGGCATCACAGTAACCTTCAGCTACTCCTCTTGCTAGAGGAACTAGAGTAAAGATAGCAAATTAATGCACAAATAGACGACTTATAACATATTCTGTTCACTGTCTCTGTCATTGACTGCACTGTTCCAGGGGTTCTAGGTATTTGACAAAGAAAGCTGTTTCAACATTTGAACTGTTTTATCATATTTAACTAAAAAAGGGGGGAAGCTTGTTAGAGAGTTTTACAGGGGGAATATTAGCTTTCCTTGCTATAGTTCTCTAAGTGCAGAGTTCACAACCCAATCATCTGACACTTAAAACTAATCACCTGCCTCACACAATCCGCCAACTTTTCTTTATGGAGGCCTCCAGGTGATGGAATAATTGGTTATGGTTCACTCTCTTCCAGGAGATGTTGTAGTTTCTTTTTGTTTTATGTGCCTCCCCTCACTCTAAAGGTGTTTAGGGTTGTGATTGGATCCTGTGCAGGGTAGTGATAGATGCTGCCGGCTGCTGGAACACTAAGAGCCAAACTGTCACTTAACACAGATCCAAGTAATTGATTGGCTCATTATCCTAACTCCATATTATCTCTGTGAGAGACTCCACGTCATTTTGTTGCTGCAACCTTTTATTCCACCGGGGGTTTTATTGCTGAATTAATTTGTGTGCTTACCAATCTTACACTGTACTGCTCTGATTTTTTCTATGATAGTACAATAGTGCTGGATTTGACCATTAAACTTTAACATTGACTATTTTGGGTGCAGGATAAAATGTCCAGGAGGCTTTGGACCAGACAACCAACCACAGTCCAACATTTATTGATTAACACTATCTGTGCTGAGATGTGCTTTCAGTGAGGATCAATATTAGATAGTAGCAAAGTGTAAATATCAATGTATTCAGGACCTTTTGGGTGCTACTTGCCAACTTATTACTGTACTCTTTCCCCTAAAGATTACAGAAACATATTGATTTTATTTTCATGCAGTGTTAAAAAATCATTTAGCATATTACAGTGTCTCGTGTATTGTATTTTCGAACACTGCAGAAGTCTGTTCCGACCTTTTATAGCTCTGTCATTCTCCACAGAGACATATCTACTGTACAATAATCACTATCTGATTGTCATCAGCTGACTGTCTTCACTAAAGTGACAGAACATAACCTTTAGGAGGAAGGGACACATATCCTCTCGGGAAAGCCGGTGTACTCAGAAAATTCACAGCCGCTGAGTCTTTTAAGAGGCAGCTGAAAGGGCACTGGCTTGTCAAAGCGGGGGTATGCACAGAGCTCAGGAGTGTCACACCCTCGGAGCTCTGCCCGTTCACCGTTTGATAATTGGTCATCTATCTACTCTCCTGTGATCACCAGTTTAGTTCCAGCTCCTTGGTTAGGCGTTTATTTCTGGTTGCACTGCTGCGTGTTTGTTCCCGGATGCGTAGTCAGCCGTTTACTTCTGGTCCTGTGATCAGAAGTTTATTTCTGGTGCTGCAGTCAGTGGTTTATGACTGGTTTCAAGGACATTGCAGTAGATGTGCAGAGTTGCATCCATTTTCTGCTTGATTTTATTAATTGGCTATGGATGTATTTAATGCAGTGGAAACAATGTGTTTTGGTCATATATCCTAAATTGAAAGAGTGAAAAAGAGGAGGAGAGCAGAGATCATCATTTCTGGGGGAATGGCAGTGGTTTTGCTGACTGCTGTAAAGCTGATGTAGGACTAAACTGTGCTGCTTGAAAAGCTGTGTACTCGACTGTGTGGCTTCATGTACAGCTGGGAGCTGAACAGCACTGCTGGCTTAACCTTGCTAGAAGGAGCAGCCGGATGAAAACTGGGAAATGGGCAAAGGGGTCCAGAAATAAGGGGAGCTGAATTTACAGTTGTAGAATTTGACAAAAGGGCTTTAAGGTATAGTTCAGCATTTTTACAGTGGGTTAGTATGATGTTGATTTTAATAGCAAACACTTCAGCCGTGGTGATTTTGATCAGCTCTGTGCCACAAAAAAATAACTCATACTGACCTCTTTTGCAATACTTTTACCAATAGCAAACCCTTTTATTTTAGTATGACTTTGACTCACAGGCCTGTTTTCATCCTTCTGAATAGAAGAAGAACCAAAACAAAAAGGCTTGCTGGCTTATAAGTAGAGCATTACTCGGCATTGTAAAGCATCAAACAAACACCTCATTTTATGCTACACAAGGATTGCTACCTCAACCGACTAGGTAAATGTTGAGTATGTAAAGATTGATATTTACATATCAATGTAAATATATGTAAATATCAATCTGCCCAAAAATTATTTTTTTTAAATTTATTTTTGGCCATTTTGTGCATTTATTGACAGGAGAGAGACAGTGGATAGGCTTGTGAATTCAAACCTAGACCGGCAGAAACAAGTACATGGGATGCCTGGTTGCTAGCCACTCCAGCAAACCAGCACCTTAGTGGACCCCCTTTTATCTTTGCCTGCAGTCTAAGGCTTTTAACTTTCACAAAAATGAAAAAAACAACATTTGAACCCTCTCACCTCACTGCTGGCCTGGTTGCAACACAGACCCAAGGCCCATTAGATAATTTCCTCTCCCAAGGCCGCACCAATAGGCCATATGAGTCTTGCAATCTTGTCAGTAACGCCCTTTACAGGGCTAAGCACTTGATGGGGTGCTACTTGGTAGCAGTGTGTGGGGAAAAAAAGGCCAAGAATTGGCCTGCAGATTTGTCATGGATGAGGAGTAACCCAGTACAATGAGAAGCTTCAGGCAGGTACAGATGTTCCAAAGAGCAGGAGAGGGGAAGTTTTGATGGACAATTTGTCTTCTTTATAGAACTTATATCCTACAATGAGGACATGCGAAGCCCACTGGTTCTTAAAAGTTGTGACATCATCAAGCCATACCTGTTTTAAACCCCTGGTCTAATCAACCAAAAAAAAAAAAAAAACACTTATGTGGGTGTTCAGGGCCTTTAAGCTGCCACTGTGTGCACATGCCAAACACTGTTAGTCATTCATTTTACAGGCCGTTGGTGAAACAGCTTCTAAAATAAAAAGTGATTGTACTTCATTTTAGTACTTTCTATGATTTTGCTGATTAATTCAATGTTGCTTGTGTGGAATAATTTGTTATATTCATAGTATCAACAAACCTCAACAACGTCTGAGACAATGCAGAATAATTTGCCAGATTTATTAAACAACTTAGGCTGCCTCTGAATGCAATATGATTTATTAAATCATTTGAAACGTATGCATGGTTGTAAAGTAAACAACTTATTGTGCTTAGTCCATGTGATCTTGGTATCAGCTGAAATAAAGGCTTATAGTTCTTCCCATAATCTAAACAGCCCCTCATAGTTGTGTGCTGGGAGTAGAATCAATTGTGAGTGTGTAAATGTTAGAATACATGATTAAATAAATAAATAAAAGGCTGAAATTCACACTTGTTTTCTGTGGTCATTAAAGCAGCTATGAGCTCTTATTAATTTTGGTGCTTCGTCTGAAATGAACTGAAATTCAAACTGCTGTGATCCTGTGCCCTTATCAACAGCTTGTTTCCAGCTGAGGGCTTTTGTTTCAGAAAAAAAAATCCAAGTCAAGGTTCTCCCAGTAAAACTGTTGCCCACAGGGGTGTTCTTTTTTGAACTTGTGTGTGTGTGTCTTGGATGTGTGTGCACTGTAGCTATCTAACAGAAAACTTTAATACCATTACCTAAAGGGGACTGGCCAGCATACTGAAAGAGGTCCCCACAGCTGTTGCTGGTTTGGAGTGACACATATTAATAAGAAAAGTTTAACGCTAAGGAACTTTACAATCTTGGATTTGTCTACTCTGTTAAAAAGTGATCTGCCCTATTGATGGATATTTACAAAGTTTGGGTCAAGTGAAATTCAGACATACTTCAAAACTAACGCTAATCCTGCTTAATTCCACTACAAGCCTTAAAATTTCATAGACTGGGTGAATTTAAGTGCATAATTTTCTATTATCATGGAAATTTGAGGACTGGTGCAATCAACCTTTAGATAACCAAAAAGTATATATATTCAGTATTTAATATGGCCCCACCGATAAAGATTTTTTGAAGACAATGCCCACAGGGAGAACATTTTTATGGTTAGGCCTACAATACTTCGTCCTTTAGTAATTGTTTAACTTTACACCAGAGAGGTAGTTTAAAGTACAAAAACATGCAAAAAGCTTTGAACTTCTGGAAAATTAATTATATTACCTTTTAAAAAGATGTATGATGTATGTATCTTGTTGATGTAAATTAGAAGTAGGCTATCATACAAGCAGAACAATTTTTAAAAAGTTAACTGGTAACTGTCAGAGGAAAGCAACAAAAACCCTAAGGTAACATTGTTTTCATAGTCATCTTTTCTTTTGCTTCAGCTTTCAAGTACAAAATAAAAGAGTGCAAAACTGCAGCAAATTCCTGCAAAATAAAACAAAGTAGCTTTTTATAAATGTAAATATATTGATAATTAATGAACTCTTTCTCACATCTGCCTTTCAGTCCCAAAGTGTTCATTAGTGCATCATAAGTAGATCTGAGTGCATGCATGATTTTTTTTTCTGTTAACACGAGGTAACGTGTGAGGAAATCAACATATTTTGTGGGGACAGTGCACATATTGCAAACTCTTCTTTAAACTGGCTGATTTAAGTCCCCAACTCAATGAAGTCTCCCCTGAATGAGTCTGCTGATGATGTCGTAGAGCTCAGAGCTATGCTTACACTAGCATAGTTAGCTCACTAGCTAGTTAGCTTCGCTGCCATGTCGGGGACAAGCGGGTGAAGCCAGGTTTCCGTGATAATCATCATAGAACAGTCACATATAAACTGAGCCCCTGCCATCAGAAGGTCCAATTCGTCAGTTTTGAGAATGACAGAGGTGGAGTTGGCCAGGAAACTGTTTGGAGATGCCGGGTCTGTGAGGCTGGTTCTGTAGCTAAACTAGCAGAGAGCCCAGTGGTCTCACTAGCAGCAGCTGTACATTGTGCACCGCTGAAAGTTGCATGCTATGTCAGACCTTCAGGCTAAAAAGACCAACTCCGTGTGCATGTAAGTGAGTCATCCATACACACAGCAACAGTAGAGATCTTTTGTAGCCATCTTTTATAGCGTCATCATTTTGTGCATGCAGCTTAGACACCAAACAGTGTTTACTGTTTATGAGAACTTAAAAATATATCGGTTGTACATCTGCAAAATTCTGGCCGAAACTTTGAAAAGGGCTATAATCAGCTGGCCGATGTATTGTGGGGCCCTGGTATTTAAAGCAGAAAAAGTCAGCATGAAATCATTCCTTTCCTTGCTGATAACTGTAGCCCCTCGTACTCCCCATGCAGATAAGGAGTGTATTTCTCAAAAGTACACTAGAGACCTATTTGTCTGCTTTATTCAGATATTTCTAAAAAAAAAAATTGCCAGAAAATTGCAGATATTTCCTTAGGAATATCACTCATCGGTACTACTTAAAACTCCATATTTCTCATTCTGGGATTTAAAATTTTTCAGGTGTAGCAGGGTTTAGTGAAGGGTTTATTATCATCTATGCCTGCAAGTCCAAAATGTCTGTAATTATTAAAAACACAAATAAAAACAAAAAAAAGACTATAAAGCACTTGGAGACCTCTGCTAAGGTTGCTCACAAATTGCTATTAAATCTATTAAGCAATAGTTCCATGATAAAGTTACAATCATAATATGATTCCTTGGCCCTGAAAACCCTCGCTTAGCACCCAGAATCATGTTGACATCATTATTAGCTAGTTAGCCAAAATGGTTGTTTGCTAAAAGTGGTTATCTGAATCACCACCAAAATCTAATATTTTTTAATTTGGGCATCTCCTGAAAATGTCCTCAAAATCTGTCCTGTAGTTTTTGTGTGATCTTGTCAACAAAAAACAAACAAGCATGTGCAGGCAAAAACATAACCTCCTTGCATAATCTTATAAACAATTAAGGTAAGGATGATTAAAGTGACTTCGCTTTTAATTTCCTATTTTCATTATGACTATATTACAAAGTCCTCACCTGGTCACTGTTGGATGAAAGTCCTGATTTAGAATGACAAGGTATGTGTGTGTCTGTCTGAAACCAAGATATCACAGGGAGAGAGGAACATATCATATGTGGACAGAGTCAGAGCAGCTGTCAGTCAAATAGTGATATGTGTGGGGATTTCCAAAATGCACTCCTTGTTACAACTCCATGACTTATGTATTGGTCTGTGTGAGAGTTGTGTTGATTCAGATTCCACCAAAGTGCAAACAGCACGGATGACTCAGACTGATCATTAATTGAGATTAACATGAAAGGCAGGACCCACGTTTGAGTTCAGAGAAAAAGATGAAAGGATTAAAAAGAGGTAAGAACATATTTATTTGTAATAAATAACACCTGTGTCATGACCTGGTGTGAGGAACAGTCAGCTGTGTGGCAGGGGTCTCACAGAAATGCCAATCAAATGGGTTGTGAACCCTGCAGAGATCAGATATGAGGTCTAATTAGAAAATCTCAATCAGCTGTTTGTTCCCACCTGTAATGAAAGGTTTCCATGGTGATGGTATCTGTTGAGTCTGATGGTTCATTTATGAGAGATTAATGCAACACATAAACCTCAGAGTCTGGCTTTAATTTTCTGTCTATATTTCCTTTCTCCAAACTGTGAAGGAGAGGAGACTCTTTTGAGTCAGTGCTGTAAAGTAAGAGGGCTTTCACACTACTGTCATTCGATATAGACTTTCTGACTTTTCTGTTTCTGAACCAAAATGATAGGTGGGAAACCCTCCCTAGACCTTTGGCTGGACCAAACAGCTCGACCTTGGTTCAATCCAAAAGAGATGGTCGACAAAGGAAACCACAGTATGGTTCATGATCTGTGTTAAAGTATCATACTTAAAGGTTGGGATCTTTGTATGAATGACAGTAACTATGGCATGACTACCTGAAAAAAGTAAATACTTGACCAAAACAAAATGAGCCAAGCCAAGTACATGGGGAGAAGAGGAGATCAAGGCTGATGATGATATAACGTAGGTTCGTCATGTCAAGTCTGTTAGCCTGTTTGAAATAATGACAGTGTGAAACCCAAACAGACCATACCGAAAGTATAGTGTAACAAAACTTTCAGGTGAGAAAACAAAATGTCTTATTTTATAATCTCAGTAGCTTTTTTACCAGATGAATTGACAAGTGAATGTTGTGTTTGTGTAGCAGGTTTTTTCCCCTTAAAAAAAAAAAAAAAAAAAAAATCACCCAATCGTATCTGAAATATATGCATGCTTACATAAGCATTCCAGACCATTTGTAGAGGGCTTTTTTTGTAGCACCTGTTTTGAGCTGTGCCTGCGCCCCGCCAATGGGGTGTGTCCATGGCTTCTTACAACTTTAGTGCACGGCACAGTCCAGCGCAATGAGGCACACCCATGCCTCCAGCACTCCCACTGGCCCAAGTTGCAGAGAAAAGGCTTGAGTGGGTTTAACACAGTCGAGTGTAATCTTCACCATTCAAATGAACATCTCTCCTTGCCTCTGAATGTGCTTCGGGCAAGGCACAGCTACTGATCAGTTTGACTGATCCCCCCCCACTGTGGCTACAGTGTGCTGGACAGACCCGGTGGCGAAGATGGTCAGAGCCGCTGGGCCGCAGAGTCACTTTTTAGTCTGTTCCTGTGTCATTGATAGGAGTACAAAATTAAGTGACAGTTACATTTAAACACAGCAGCAGGGTAATCCATTCATCAAGCTTGTGATCCACCTGCATTCCTGATTGGTCATCACCAAATGGCAGAACCTTTGGTGATATATCCTTCTTGCAATAATGTATTCCATCTTTTTAGATCACGTTAAGAATAAAGATTAGAACAGAGAAATATGGGCAATCACAGGTAAATCCTTAGGACACAGAGTAACTTACATTTAATAAGTGAGCTTCTCTCTCTTTTTTCTCTCTTCTTCTAAATTTCATAAGATGAGAGAAGCCAGATGTATTCTCTGTATTGGGTGATGAGGCTGTTGGTTGGCTCGAGATGTGAACTTGTTGGTTTTTTCATCACACTTCCAGCTGCTTTCCATTCTGACAAACGTCTTTTATCTGACAACAGATGTAACGGGACAAATAATAAAGATACAAATGTATATGCTGCTTCAGACACTTACATTAAATAGTGATTACTGTTATTGTTTATGCATTGAAATGTGCCTGACACTCTGGAGCCTGCCTCTGAGGTTTAGGTGATGTGTGCACTCTGTGCGCCTGTCAGCCAAATTACCACTGCACCGGGTCTGACTGCGCCGAGAATAGACCAAGTTGGGGCTGGAGAGCTTTTAGCGCACCTCATATCAGTTTATCATGGAATCAGAAAAAAATATCAAGATATCATGTTCAGAATGTTCACATGTTGACCTTTGACCATTGTCCTATATTTTCCAAATCTAATAAGTTCATCCTCAAATCCAACTAAACATGTGTTCAGTTTGAAAACCAATTTGTGTTCTTAAAATCTGACTTGCACAGACAGACAGACTGACAAACAACCCAAACATGACACCTTCAATCTCCATCATCAGGGGAGAGCTTCATGGTTGTTCTCTTTTCCTGTATATTGGAGCAATATTTGGTCAATATTTTCAGGCATAGAAAGCATGTGATTCAGAAACATTAATGTCCCAACTTCTTACAGTGTCTATCAAATGTTCCACCTGTCACAATGAGTTAAATGACAATTTAAACCCTATGAATGACATTTATTTAGGTGTTTTAATGTTGGCACATGTTTGCGACATTCTGCTTCAATGGCTATAAGTGCACACACTTTTGTTCCTTCTGAGCAGCATGAACCCTTTCAAGCACCTGCCCAGCTGAGACTATGAAATGTAAATCAAAAGTAAAGTGCACGAGAAAGTTGTATTGCAGCGAGTGAGCTCTGTGTGTGAAATGAGTTTGAGTGGGACACCCTCATGAGCAATTTTGAATGGAGCCATGGGAGCGGGGCTGAATCATGTCAGGATGAGTCAACTCGGGAAATGTAGAGAGAGAAGCTCGAAGTGGATTACTTATTGCCTGCAGAATGTGTTGATGTCTCTGGAGGAAAAAGATCTATATGACAGAAATACCTCCAGGCCATTTGGGGAACTCGGTCAAGAATTTCAAGTATGGTTAATCAGCGATGAAGGTACCTCCGTATTGAAAGTCTCCTTGAATGCATTTTGGATAAATATTGCACCTGCATGCTAAGAAAATATCGATCACCTGGCTCCTTGATATTGCTCTCTTTTAGTAAACAAGTTTATTCAGTGAACTGTTTTTAAAACCACTGTGGGAAGAGATATCAATGTTTCAATTTTCAAAAATGAATTATTTGTCTCATCATTTCAAAGAGCTTTCAAGGGAGACAAAAATATTTAGGCCTATGTTAAAAGAGAATCCCAAGTGAGGGAAAGACTGGTGCACTCTTCTTTGATAGATGGGTTTCAGTTACTAATTCAAGATTATCTTAAATGGAGTGTAGGTGTAAAATATCAACGCTCTGTGTCAGTATGTAAGCTAACTCCTCAGTGAAGCATCCACACAGGTCAGATAGCACTCACAGTCAGCTGGACATTAGCTTCAAGTGTCCATAATCAATATTTTCATAACAGCGATGGATCAGATGGCTGTATAATGTGAAAATAAGGTGTGTGGTGGTCGAACTGTAGATCTAAGAAGCCTATATCACCTTTAAACTTTGTGATTTACTTTTCATCTACAAAGTAGATGTGCTGCAAATGCTAGATTGTTGAAGGTAAGGAGAAACTAGTTTGATAGATCAACATAAAGAGTGTAAAATGATGTCATTTTATACAGTATGTTGACTCTGGACAATCTGCTGTTGTTGCTACTTCTGAGGCTCTCCTTTTTTAAATATTCTTTTGGGCTTCTCAGTCGCAATTGATAGTGGAGAGACACACAAGTGGACACACTTTGATATGGGGTTAGAGAGACAAATGAGCCTCAGGAAGGTATCAGACTTTGGCTGCTCACAAATGATTAGAACCTCAGTATATGTGCCCTGATGCTTTTAGACTTAACACTTCTTTCATACAGTTCATCACAGTCTTTTTTTTCACCACATCCTGAAATATGTGCTGGTATTATTGAACTATCCTCAGATGGTTTCAGTGTCTCTCAGGAAGGGGCTTCTCCATCCATCAAGGTGAAAACTCCTCACTGTTGGGTCCCTCAAGGCTCTATTGTAGGCCCCATTCTGTTCTCCTTGTACTTTCTTCCCCTGAGGTTCATTTCTCAAAGGCATAACATTTCCTTTTATCATTTTGCTGGTGATATTCAGATGTATCTTTCAACAAAGAGCAAGTAATAACTTGATGAAAGTCTTGCAGGATTGCAATAGTGACGTGGAACACAGAATGGAATTAAGCTTCCTAATTATTAACAATATAAATAAATAGCATTTATCAAACCACTAACGACAACAACAATAGCATAGAAAATAATTATGACAGGTACAAGTGGTCAGAGGGGACAATGTTATTATCGATGTGGAAAATTGCCCCATCTCACAACAAATATTTGAACCATTACTGGATTAACATGACCAACAGGAAAATTTCGTCAAAACCGTCAGAATGATTTGAGCTATGGCTGAATCCGTGGAGAGTGGGAGCTGAGGTAAATAAGAAGTCCAGAGAGAGTGGCAGTTATTACGGAGTAGGGGTGGGCGATACTGGGATTTTTGGTATCGATCCGATACCAAGTAAATACAGGGCTGGTATCGCCAATACCGATACCGATACTTTTTACATGAATGTAATGATCATTGAATAATTTTGTAATTTTGCCTTGAGTTGGTTGATTATGATTATTGTAAGACACAGCACAAAGCTTTGAGACATTAAAAATGCTTTTTATTAATGAACCACAACAATAGAACAAAATTTTAACTGTATAAAAGTAATAAATTACTCCACGTTTAAGAAAAAAAATCACAAGTGCAAAATAACA
This sequence comes from Scarus forsteni, assembly GCA_036419115.1. Classification (NCBI taxonomy): domain Eukaryota; kingdom Metazoa; phylum Chordata; class Actinopteri; order Labriformes; family Labridae; genus Scarus; species Scarus forsteni. The sequence continues at coordinate 21,804,290 of JAZDUH010000130.1, read as the reverse complement.
AAAAAAATCTGCAATGTAAAAAAATATATAAATACAACAACACAACACAAAGCCCTCTCTTGGGTTGCCCTTTTGGCTCTGTTTCCATATTGACAACAGATTTATAGTTTTTGTTCAGGAACAGTAACATGTTGACATAGAGGGAGAGAGGTGTGCCGTTTAGAAGCGGTGGTCGGAGTGGAGGAAAGTAAAGTAAAGACAACATAAAAGAGAAACTGCTGTATCGATCTCAGCACGCTAGTATCGATCCGATACCAATACTCAGTTTGGTATCGATACTATCGATATTAAGATTGATACGCCCACCCCTATTACGGAGCTTTGGCATGTAATGCGAAGAGCCCGAGAGTCAGCCAACAATACAACATGGAGATGCAGGAATCATCTGGCGCTGGAGATGAGAAGGAGCAGAGACTAAATAGTGCCGGTGGTTGCAGTGATGAGGATCAGCTGTGAGAGTGCAGGGAGCCCCAGTGTCAGGAAGCCATGCCCACTCCCTGTGAGGTGGAGATCACAGAAAAAAACACAAAAACTGGAGTGAAAGAAAGTCACTAATGATGAGGTTGTCACAATAAGTTCAATAACAATCATGATTTTAATAGTAATAGCTTGTAATTTATTGCTCTTTAATCCAATAAACATTGTTTTTCTTAATCGTACTTAAAAAAGAGTCAGTGGACTTGACCTTTATGTTAGTAGGCATATTCTTATAAGTGTCAGTCTCTATGATTGCATGAATTGTTTTAAAGAAATCTGGTTAACCTAAGCATTAGAAAATCATTTTCAGTTTTACCTTTGACAAATGCTGATTTCAAACATTAAAATAATTCAGGAACTAGCTGAAAGTGAGGTAAAATGTATGAAAATGTATATTTACCAGACTGCAGCCCCATCACACTCATGTCATTGATTTAGTTTGCAGGCCTGTAACTGTTTTTCTTTTTTTTTTTTTACCACCAATCACAGAGGCATTTCCATCACAAAGGGCAGCAGCAAGAGCCACTCCAGAAAAATATCATAGCACATAAAAGACCTACAGCACAGGATTGGCAAGCTGTTGAACGATAAGACTTTGAAGAGCCAGATGACTCCCTCAGGAGTTGGTAAAGAGCTAATGACTCCAGATTTAATGTTAATTTTGTCCCATACCTGTTGTAAACAGCTTGAAAAGACTTCATGTGGCAGGAACACCAAATATTGCTGACAATTAAAGCAGAGTTCTAGTAGGTATTTATTTATTTATATTTTGTATCATCTTTTAAGTACAGTTGTCTTGTAAATAAAACTATTCTCTAAGGGAAAAAAATCTTTCACTTCTTTAAAGAAAATTAAACATTACGCATGTAGAGCTGGGAAATCAATTGAGTTTCAGTTTCAATCTCAGCTTCTGCCTTCCATTATTATGAAATCCGATTCATCAAGATAAAAGATTATTGGACCACCGAACATGTTGCGCTTCAATTTTTTCCATCAGTCATTTGATTTAGGATTTTTATTATGATTGCTTGTTTTTAAATGTTCAAAATGGTAATGTTAAAAGCACAACAGGTCAATGATTCAAAATATCCATCAAAATAGGGGTGCTGGCTTGGAGTTGGTCTTGAGTGGTAAGCGACCAGGCACATCCCATAAATGTTTCTGAGGTCTGAAGCCAGCCTGATGTCTATTTGCAGAATGACCAATGTCCCTACTCTCTCTCACCTACTTTCATAAACCAATCCCCCTCTCTCTTGCTCCTTTCAATAAAGGCATAAATTTCCCCCTAAAAATAAATATCTATCAACACAATTGAGGTAATGATTTTTCCACAATCGAGCAGCACTATAAAGAGTATTTCTTTGTAGAAAATAAAATATGCATGGATTTGAAAGTATAGAGTCTCACTTCATTAGCATTTAAAGTGCACAAAAAGAAATATAACAATCGGCTTCTATTTTCCCACATAACAAAAATTAATGTAAAATTAGATTTCTTAGATTTTTTAACTTTCATTAACTTCTCTTTTGACGATTGTCTTGAAATAAATACACTGATTAACCCACAATGTTTACTTAGGCCCATGGGAGGATCCAAACCGTGGACAACCTAAGCAAGAAACTCCCATTGCATTTAAGGGAACCATCAGAAATGGTCATCTGCATTCATTAGTTGTAAGGGCCATTTCACACTTGAAGTGTTGTACTTGCATGACAGCTGCAACACAGGCCTGTTTTCATTTGAGAGTAGGAGAATGACAATAGGCAGGTCTCCTAAAAGAGGAACATAAGGAGAAAAGAACTGGACCTAGCACAGAACCTTGAGGAGTTCTGTAACTGACATTATACACAGAAGACTTATTGTTCACTTGTACAAAATCAGTCCCTGTAGTCCTGAGCGATTCCTCTAATCTTTGTTGAAGGATCCATACATTGCTCCTTCTCTCATTTAACATGGATCCTTGATGTCTTCATGAAACATTGGTAACATGTATGGTCCAGAAAGCCTATAAATAAATCACAGCTGCATTCTTTCCATGCTCACATGGCCCCTCTGTTAAGAACAGCTGATTTTGAGGGCAGTCACCTTCATATGCTAATGAGCCAGAGCAGAGCATTGTACATGTGGGCAATTCACCATAGACCTGCCGCATTACTCAAGTGAAGCTGGCGCTGAAGCCACATGCCCCTTGCAGTCATAAACACATACAAAACCTAAATTCATATCAGTTACCACACACACGGTTACAACTGTAAGGCTTGTCCCCAAAATCACAGTTAAAGCACAATATGCTAATCACAATACGACAACTGCAAATCAGCCTGCCTTCCGTGCTAACGTTAGCACAAACTGAGGTGTAATTGGATGGGTAAAGTACTGATTGTATTCAGCAAACTGTTAAACTTCTCTTCATGAACACATACAAACCCTTAATTCATGGCAGTTATCAGATAACAGCAAGCTGAATTCCCCGAACATCACAGGCTCACAAACAACTTGTTAGCCTAGCCTACCTTCTGACTAATGTTTGCAGAAACTGAAGGATAATGGGGTGGGTAAAGGGTTGATTATATTCAGCCAACTGTTCAACTCCTTTTGACTAAGGTAGGAATGTTTATAGATCTGTGGTATCAAAAGCTGCACTGAAGTTTACCAAGACAAGTACAGAGAGAAGTCCACAATCAAAGCTGAGAGTAAATCATTTTTTATCTTATCTATGGTGAGCTCTAAATCCTCAATACAAGTCCCCAGACAAGCTGTTGTTTTGAAAAAAGTCACACTGCTAGTTAACTACTACTTTCTCAGGGATCTTTGAAGTAAATGGAAAGTTTGAGTTAGGCCTGTAGTTAGCTAATGTGCCTGAATCAAAGTTTTTCAAGAAGAGGTTTGATTACAACTACTTTAAAAGAAGCATACAAATTATGAGGTGATTTATATTTCCTCTGTTGTTGTGTTGTTATTGACAGAATTTCATTCTTAACTAAAATGTTTTTTTTTTCAAAAATGGAAGGTATTTATTTTTGACATTTGGCCATTTTCTCAGTAGTTTTCATACATTTTAAAAAATATGAGAAGGATATTGTGAATAAACCAGTCAACTGGATGTGAAGGTTTGATTTTTACTTGGAACATCTAGATTAGAGTGGTTTGAGGATAACTGTAGATCTGAACTGAGGTGATTCAGGAACCTGTTGTTGATTTTTATCCTTCTGTGTTGTTGTTCCTGCTGCAGCTTCTGCCAAAGAATCAGCACAAAATTGCAGCTATCGTGCGCTGGTAACCAAACCAGTGGACAGAACAGCATTCAATGCCAAATTGGTGGCTTTGTATCGATATTTCCCTTAAGTGAGCTTCCCCTCCGCACTGATGTCATAGAGAGCCATTAAATGACCAGTTTGGTGCCACACCTGCTCATTCAAACTGTCACTTTACAAGGTCACTGAGCTGAATCTGCTGGGCTGCAAAATGGAGGCCCTTGGTGTCGTGAAAATTAAATTGACAGGAAATTCATTCACTAATGAAAGAGACAAAAAACTAATCGCTTGTTATCTTAAATGTCGCCTGTAGTGATTCAGGAAGAAATACACCCTCCATATCTGGCTTTCTTTCAGCTATAATGAAGTCTCTCATTCAGCTGACTGATCTCACTTTCAGAAGCGCTTTTTTCAAACACACCTAATTGGACTTCACAACCTCTCACTGTCGATCTTGTCTAATTAAAGGTCTCTCATTCTTCCTCTCACCTCGCGTGTCTAGTCCTCGTCAAATAAAGGTCTCACTCTCTCCCTTTTCCTCTGCCTACCAACTAAATAAACTCACTTCCTGCTCTTTCCCCCTCTGCATTCGCATTATAAGTAAATTAGAAAAAAAAAACTTAATTGAGTTTCACTCCTCAACTCCCGCTAAGTATTTCAGCTGCTTCTCCAACACATCTCTCACCTCGGTTCCCACCTCGGCTTCCCGCGTGTTTACTTCCTCCCTGCAACTCCAAAGCTGTGTTTTGGAACAGAGCCGATTCCTTTAGATGTTTTTAGATCTCAGCATCTCGTCTGCTTCCTGTACCACCACTGAAACTCTGCGCTCTATCTCCCGCTCTCGTGAGGCCACTCTTTTGTTGCCCTGCACATATGGGATGCAAAGCTGTTCAGTGAGGGAAGCAGGAACATCTACTCCTCTCCTGCATGGTCCGTCCCTGCTGTGCACAACACCAGAGTGAATGTGGGATGTATTTTTCCTATAGATGTTACGTGTTGGGAAATTCCGTAATTGTAAACATGTGCTGTGAATGGGGCAGAGCACCAGGGGCATTTATGATCAAAGCTGGGCAGCAGAGTCTGGACAAGATTTATGTCTGCGTGATTATTTGAGATGACAGCATACAACCAGACAATGAATTAATGTATTTAAATGCTTCATTTATAATGTGATTTGGTTATATCTTAACATTTAATGCAGCACTAAAATCACCAAAGCAATCATTATGACTGATTTATACAAAGAAGCAGAGTCTTGAAATGAAAAAAATGAAATGATGTTTAAAAACAAGAAAAAACATAAAGCAGAATTTAAAAAGTAGAATAATGAATTCAGAGTTATTCCATTAATTTAGAATTTTGAGAGAGTCAAACCTCTGCCCTCATCTTCAGAATTTTGACTAAGAATGAAACCATATGTCTATAAAACAGAAGAAAAGGATGTGCAAAGGAAAGACTACTGGTACAAAAGATCTGAGTTTAGTCCCAAATCTTTGAAGTCTGAAAGATAAAATGCTGACACGTAGGTCAGGAAACTAAAAAAAATCACATTTCAACAGGAAAAAAAGACTCATTACTGACTTTGATTTTCGAATACATTTTTTTTATCCAACATATTTCTGATTTAAACTTCATAGTTTTGAGAATAATTCACAATTTTGACTTTATTCTTACATTAAATTAGATAATTCAGACTTAAAGGGATTGTGAGGAGAATCTATTACCGGCGACACAAAGACTCTGCTACCCATGAGCACGCGCGGCGACTGTCGTAATGCTGCGTTCCAGTAACCTTGGAACTGGGAGTGACATCATCTCCGACTTATTGGCGTTCCAGTTGAAGTCGGAAAAAAACATGCCGATCTACCAGGCTATTGTTAGCTGTTGTTAGCACGCCTGCGTTGTTGTTCACAAATATCACATGAAGAATGTGATTATCACGATGGCAGCATTTTTGTAAATATAAGTCTAACAATACGATGTATACAGCTGATCTAGAGCGACACACCCCAGTCAGAAGTGCAAATAAAATGATTATTACAGGAGCTAAATAACTGTTCACACTGGGGGCATCCATCTTTGATTGTCAACTCAGGGGTGGCGAGGTTTCACCGAGTTCCCAGTAGGAAATTCTGACTTCGGGGGTCGTTACAGCTGCAGTTTCCTACTCGGAACTTGAAAATTTCTACTCCTGACTACAAGTAGAACGCACTACAACACAACCAAAGCCAAAGCGTGTGTTTGTTGTGTTGTAGCCCGGACCTTCCTCCGAACTCTGCATTGATTTACAGCTTCTTTTTTCAACAACTTACAGGATGCAAAGCGACGAGGTAATGTATCTCTTTCTAGTTACGTAGCGGTAGTTTTTGATGTGTGACAACAAGCAAGTTTTGAAAAACTTAGTATCGTAGTTTTGTAGCCTGCTATATATCGCTACTTACAGCCTGGTGCTCTAAGACGTGTCCGAATAATATAAATTTGCTCTAGTTTTAATTGTCTTGTTCCCGAAGTCGAGTATCCAGGTCAGTCCAGCCCTGCCCGACCCGACCGGAAGACTAAGGAATAGCATTTATAGATAACCTATTTTGATGCTATAAAACTCATCATAAAGTGTGTATTTCGATCTGGCATATATCTAAAAGTGAGACTTTTTTGCAATAACTTAGAAACTCCTCACAGTTCCTTTAAATATGTACTGTTATCATGGCATAATTACATTAATCTAGACTATAATCACATTATTCCAACCTCAATCTCAAAACTATGACCTTCATTTAATAATGTATCTTTAGCTCAACTTTGATCACATAATATTATGGACTTTTATATTGGCTATAATCTTAAAACTTTTTAAATTGATTAACTATTTCTGTCTAAATTGAATCTTGACCTTTGTTTTAGAAATCTTTGACTGTTATCACATTGTCCTCAATTCAGTTCTTGAATTTGTTGAGAAAAATCTCCATTCTAATTTAAATATCAGAATTCCTTACTTAATGTCTTTAATTTTGGCTTTACCCACAGAATTCAGACTTGGTTTTATTAAAAAATTCTCCCTTCAATTTCAAATTCCTGACTTTGTCTGCAGACGACTGTCTTTAATTGATAAATTCTTCTTTCTTGGAAAATGAATTTTTAAAATAACATCACAGTATTTGGAGTATAAGAGAAAAGAGAATTATGTCTTGATTTTAAAATTCTTACTTTATTCTCTTTGTTCTGACATTAAACCAACACTATGTAGCTTTTCAAGCATAATATAATCCTTCGATATTCATTGTGATGGTCCACCACTTTACAATGAGTTCAATGAAACCTCTGTCGTGGTCTGTATCCCTTTAACTGGCACTATGTAACTTCGAGGTGGATGGTAGGAACCCTGCCACACTAAAAAACTACACGTTTGGACTGCTTTACGGCATACGTCACTTCCCCCGATTCCCGATTCGTTTACAATACGGAAGTCTCAGCGAAAGCCAATCGCGGAGCTTTAACCATGGCGGAGGCAACAACGTAAGGAAGAGAAAAGTTTTGTTGGAGGATACAAAACAAAGAAAGCGAGAGAAAAACAAGCTGAATGCTCGGACCAGAATAAACATTGGTTCTGCGTTCACTCGCTGGTGTGAAATAAAAGAAGAGGAGAGGAGGGATGTCCAACTTACATCAGGTATGTTGGGCAACTAATTTATGACGAAGTTCCTCAAAAAACTTGGCAGGAAAAAAGTACAACACAACAAATCCGGAACGTACCAGTAGCCTATGTAGTTTTGTTTAGACCTATTTCAAGTGTGTGATATCGCCAGCTCGTTGTTGTCTTTACTTTTATTTACTTTATCGCTTCCACAGGACGGGGGCGACTTCATGGTAATAAAATCAAGTTGAACTTAGCGATTTTTAACATCTTCATTTAGTCAAAAATAAATAGGCCTACATTACCTCGTCGCTATCCATCCAGCAAACAGCTGCCGAAGACAGAATACTTTTAGCAAAGTCCTGGCTTCTGTGATTCGCATACAAAATAAATGCACGCGACCGGCAGATCTGTATCCTTACGACAGAATGCGCGCGCTAGAGCTCATGGGTAGTTGAGTTCTCGCTCTGGTCAAGCGGAGATCCTCCGTAGTGCTGCTTTAATGTTATCATTTTTTTTTATTCTAAAAAAGGTTATGGTTCTTGCTGTCGTCTCAGAATTCTGACTTTAGACTTGATGTAAATCTCAGAAATTCTGAGGGAGAAAAAAGTTTGAAATTCTGATTTTAGTCTCAATTTCTACAGGGGATCATAGAGGACACAAGATAGTGTGGGGACTTACATACAGTGGCTGATGAGGGCAAATGGCCTACAATGGCTGGATGCAAAGCAATCAGAGGAAAATATCTGCAAGAGCAGATAAATTCATCTACAGAAACATAAGTAAAGGTCAGAACCAAATACAAACATGGAAAAGTGGTGCAAATGACATAATTACTACAAGAACTAAAAAAAAAAAGTATTTACAGCAGATGTACTGCACTTTGGAATAAATAACCCAGAATAATCCAAACCTAGAAAACACCAAGAAAGAGCAGAAGCACATGTAACCAAGTACACCAGCAGAAGTGCTCCAGGCCTGCAGGGGGCTCTGTGGCAGAAGAGCACGCAGGAGAGACAGGCAAGAGAGAGGTTGGCTGATCCCATAGACATAATAAAGAGTAGACGCCTCATTGACCGCTACAACCTATTGGTGCTTGCGAGCCGTCGGGCCGCCATCTTGGTCCGGTCAGCCGCTCCATTCAGTGTAATGTATTTGCCTGGCAAAATGAAGTGTCAGCGCATTTAATCCATCATAATTTCATATATACTAAACTGATTTTCACATTTTTTTTCCTCCACATGTCATACGTGTAGGTATGATAGGACACATGGTTCAGCGTATTTTCGCTGGCTCGACGGTAATACACGTTTACTATTTACACTTTCTGATGTGTGGCATATCTGTATGACAGGTGTGTATATATATATATATATATATATATATATATATATATATATATATATATATATATATATATATATATATATATATGTATATATATGAACATAAATACGTACATACATACATACATATATATAAAGAGGGGTATCTCTCACACACACTTACACTTAAATGTACACAAATATAAATGCGAATACATGAAACAGAAGAGGAAGCAGAATGTACTTCTCAATTTTAATAAGTTGAAAAATAAAGAAACAATACATGAATACTTCATATTCATATAGGATATATTTAAGATATTATGCAATAGGTAGAAGGCATACATTAGAAAAAAGGAAATTCTGTATCTATCTAGCTATTTATAGGCTATATATATATATATATGTACACAATATACATATACACATATGTATTTATATATTCATAAACACGTGTGTGTGGTTTGTAAAATACCTGTCATACAGATATGCCACACATCAGAAAGTTCTATTACCGTCAAGCTCACTAAAACTACGCTGAACTATGTGTCTTATATCATACCTACATGTATGAAAAGTGCAGGAAAAATAACACTTGTGAAATCAATTTAGTTTTCATGGAGTTATGATGGATTGAATGCGCTGACACTTCAATGTGCCTGGCAAATACATTACACTGAACGGAGCGGCTGACCGGACCAAGATGGCGGCCGTATTTCTCGCGCCCCAGCAGCCAATGCGGCGTCTACTCTTTATTATGTCTATGGGCTGATCCATGATCGTCTTCCTTTAAATCAGCAGAGTGGGCAGCTCTGGCTTTGTGAGGCAATATCAAACATATTTTATATTTGGTCACGGGAGGTTAAAGTGTCTGTAGACTGACACTTTAACCTCCCGCAGCCCCTGCAGCCCCCTGCAGGCCTGGAGCACTTCTATTTTATTAGTGCCACGTTTTCATGTTTGTATTTCATTCTGACCTTTGCTTGTGATTCTGTCCTTGAATCATCTCTGCTCTTGCAAGTATTGTCCTCTCATTGAACTGCATCCAGCTGTTCTAGGCTGATTGCCCTCGCTGACTCATGTAGTAACACCTGTAGAAGCCTCGGCAAAGAAGTGAGCAGCTTTGAAAATGATACATTCTGATCTCAATTCTGGAAATTGAGCAGGTAATGTAACAGTTAGACTTCTTTAAGTGCACGTTTACTTGGGCACTGGTATGTGTTCATCTACCAAGCCATTCTTGGTAACATCTTCAACTATCTTTCTCCTTATTAATCTTGAAGGATGGATTACATAACCTGAGATTAATGAGCTTTATACAGCTTGTTGTTCCTAGAGTCAGAACTGAATTGGGAAAGACGGCCTTTAGGTTCTCTGCACCTGCTGCATGGAATAATCTGCAGACTGGTTTTAAGCTGCAAAACTTGGTGTCTCTTCATGTCTTTAAATCTGCAACGAAAGCTCTGGAATACAGAAGTTCTGAATGTCACTGTTTTAATTAAGGGCTTTTATTGTTTTCCTTGCATATTCGTACTGTGCTGAGTCTTTGGGACAGTTTGTTGAAACTGTGTTTTGCCGCCATTCTTGGCCAGGTCTCCCTTGGAAAGGAGTCTCAATGGGACTAACCTGGTTAAATAAAGGTCAAATAAAATAAAATAAACTTTTGAATTTACAGGAGTTTGTGATAATATTATAATTAATGGAAATAAACCTGGAATTTACAAAATTGAAGAGTGTGTAAATACATACATCCATCCATGACTTTGGAACCATGAACTATTGAAATGTTAATGTAAATATTCTTTATCTATTCAGCCTTTACAACAACTCTTTCGTGAACCGAAGTGCATTACAATAGGTAGTATGTAAAAAGCAATAAATAAAAACAATTAAAAGCAATAAAAGCAATGGAAACAATAAAAACAATAAGAGCAATAACATACAATAAAACAAATAAAGTACAACAGAGAAAAAGTAAAAATGTCACCACACTACTGGGTATTAAAAGCCAACCTAAATAAATATGTTTTTAGTCTAGATTTGAAAAAGCCCAGGTCAGAAATGAGATGTATTTCGTCAGGGAGCTTATTTCAAAGCCTGGGAGCAGCAATGGAAATGGCTTGGTCACTGCAGTGTCTGTATTTCAACCTGGGCACTTCCAGCAAAAGTTAGTTTGATGGCCTCAGCACTCTACCAGGCTCCCGAACAGTTAAAAGGTCAGTTAAGTACACTAGAGAGAGACCATTTAGAGCAGCGGTCAGCAACTAACTGGCCCGTCTCCAATAATATCTGGCCCGCTAGATGAAATTGAAAATCTGAATTTCATATATACTAAACTGATTTTCACATTTTTTTTCCTCCACATGTCATACGTGTAGGTGATAGGACACATGGTTCAATACGTATTTTTAAGCTGGCTATTGACAATACTGCGTTTACTATTTACACTTTCTACAGTGTGTGGCATATCTGTATGACAGAGTGTGTGTATATATATATATATATATATATATATATATATATATATATATAATTTAGCTGCTATCACAAAAAACGACAATCATAGCCCAATCCTGAAAATCTTTTTTTTTTTTTATAAATCTTCATTACAGTTGGGCTCAAAGAAGTGGTTATTTTCAAAATGGAAATTACAGACATTTTTATTAAATGTGTGAAGGAAAAAATATAGTTGGCTATGGCACATTTATGATGACCTAAAAGACAGTCAAGTTGCTGATTAGAGACAGCAGCTTTATTATCACCAAGTTACTATTATAAGCAGTTTTATAATGCAGACACAGTGGAGCTAAAGCAATAATAACACACTAATAGTCTGAGAAATAAAGTTACTTTATTTAAAACAAATTACTTTCTTAAATTAGCCTACATTTTGTATTCACAGGATATAAAAGTAGCCTACAGATAAGGGAAAAGGGTTTTTTTTTTTTTTTTAAAAAAAGAGAGAGAGAGAAAGAAAACATGTTTCTGATTGATGTGATGTTTTGGCCCACCATACAGTTGCTCGGAAAACTTTCCTGCCGACCCCTGATTTAGAGCTTTAAGCACAAACATTAGAATTTAAAAGTCAATCCTGTAATGGACGGGAAGCCAATTGAAGTGACAAGAACAGGAGTGATGTGGTCTCGTCTGTTAGTGCTGGCTAAAAGATGAGCTGCAGCGTTTTGGACAAGCTAAAGGCACATGTCTGAGCTTGCTGACATGAAGCGAAGGTGAAATATAAATAAAATAATCCAATTTTTAAGTAGAACTTTAGCAAATAACAACAATTGCTTAAGTTCTACTTAAAAATCTGTCAATGTGTATTTTTAAATAGTTTGTGCGATTGTCTGCCCTTGATAAAATGAAATGATTTTTTTGTTGGGCATAATATAATTTGTTTAATTTACCCCCACTTACAGTTAATTGTCATAAATTTCCATCAAAAGTTTCTAATATGGCATATTTCTAAAGTTGCCCAGTCTAACTTCCCATGGAATTTTTCTATATATTAACTGCCTCTTTGAAACTTCAGCTGCATATGAAAGTGGTTTTATCCTCCTGCTGCAGAGCCTATTTGTGGGTGGGTCGGACAATGATCTGTTTTGCATGAGATGTTAGCCTGAAGATCTGCGGTCTAACTGCAATATCGCACCCAGGGTTATCCTGCTGAGTTTCTTGTATCATCAATAGGAATGGAACATTTACAGTGAATAACATTGGTGATTATTGCTGCAAATACAGACTAGTCTATTTAATGTTCAATAATTCTCTAAGGTCAGACAAGACTAAAGCTTTTCACTTGTTTCTGCACACTTTCTTTTAACTACTTCTGCTGTTAAACTCTTACTGTGGACAAATGTCTGTGCTTGATGTAAAATTAGAATAAATAATGTCTCTTGTAATTTTCATTTGGTATAAAAAGATGAACTATAACGCGCATGGAAATGAAACCTGGTTGACAGAAAAATTGTGCAGTAAGTGTTTCTTTCAGTGTTATCTATTAAAAAAGACTTCTGGTTTAAGGGAACATGAGTTCAAGTGCTAAATCCTGTGATCAAGCCTCAACAACAACATAAATCCTCCACCCAGGCTCTGACTTTAAGTGGTTTATTTTGGAGGATGACATGACTCTCTCTGGGTTGGTACGTCATGCTGTGGAGGTGTAGGGGGCATGGTAGGGGGTGGCTGTGGATGGGGGAGTCAGGATGTAATGTCAGGATGCAGCATCTGCTCATGTCCTCTAGCCTGGCTGTTTATCTCCTGCTGAGCAGCAACTATCTCAGGGAAGGAGATGTAGTTTATCTGACTGCCAAGTGCAGAATTTAACTTCAAATTTCCTCCTACAGGATTTAGCGAGCATTGAGGACAGATTTTTTTTTCTGCCTGATGGGCCTAAATTCACTTCCTGCTCATGCCTCTTTCATTGAGGATAAGATGGCCTAAAAACTTTCTTTTGAACACATTTGGAGGCTTTGTGGTGGAGACGAGAATCCGAAAAGAAAGGAGATGTGAGCTTCAGCGCTGACACTTGAACAGTTGGGGGCTCATCTTGCCAAACACTGATCGGAAGCAGCTAATCAGTTTGGGGAAATCAGGACTTGGTTGATTACAAGTATCTCTGGAATTGTTCGGCAGAATCTGAGGCAATTCATGTGTGCTGGCAACAGAGAAGTACAACGATAATCAGCCATTACACAGTATTTAAGAAAATCTTTGTGAAGTGTGAGTTTAGTTCAGAGATTCCAGAACAATACCTGCTACTGTTTACCAGGATTATGGCCTGCTGCTTGGATTTACTTGTCTTCTTATCCAGCAAAAAAGTCTTCTTAAATGGAACAAAACATCCTTAAATGCAAACACATGCTTTGTACAAACAAAAAAGAAATGTTTTCACAATACAAAAACAAAGAAGAGGAGATTGGGGGGGGAAACTCTTGTGAATAGGCTTAACTAAGTCAAATATATGTTGCTATTTACTGTATTTTTCATTTTTATTAATTCTATTTTTTGCTGATCAGCTCTTAATCATTTTTAAATCCATATCATTGAAAGCAAAAGTAATCAGTTAAACCCCTGAGAGAATAAGCTTTTTTATGTAACTTGGACAGATCCAGAAAGGAATTGAGGTAAAAATAACAAATGTTCAGAGGCTAGTCCAATTCAAGAATGGTCATTAACATGCTCCTTTTTAACATTACTTTGTTAGACAGTTATCCAAATAATGGTCAAGTGATTTAGTACACATGTTGATTGAAGTTTTAAAAAGTAAAATGCATATTTTCATCTTAAAGCTATGGTCCACGATTTGGAAGTTTTGTACATTTTAATAACACCGTTTATAAGGCTGTTATGGTCCTATGGTCCTATCCACACAGTATGAAGACCAAAAAGAACGAAAAAAATCCATTCAGTATATCCGCTGAAAAGCTGCATACTAGCTGACCAATCAAGCCTAGAAGCCTGTAAGGTTCAATTGGTCCGTGAGTTGGTCCGTGAGTCCATCCAATCCCCTGTCTCCCTCACTATGCAGCGTCATGCGTAGTGCGTCATGGTCCCGCCTCCTCCCCTCTACCTCCGGTGAGCAGCTAGCAGCGTTAGCTACTGAACTATCATGGAGCCGGAATAGCCTAGCGCCGAAACCGGGAAGCCGCTTCCCTCTCCCGCGGGGTCCAGCGGAGCTCTGCCCGCGGGTTGAGGCCTATTAGCGGGCTAACGGCTAACGAATGGCCTCAGCCGGCCGTCAGACCTTCAGCATCGGCCGTTTCGCTCCTGGTTGATCAGGTAATGGCTTTGTTTACTGCAGTGGGAGATGTCTGCTGAATAACTCTGGTTAGTCTGTGCCTGGCCTGGCTAATGACTTATAGCGGAGCGGGTTAGCCTGTTAGCCGCTAATCGTTAGCACTGTAAGCTGAGCTGTGGAGGACAGGCCGAGAAAGATAAATCCTCCCCCACAATCGGCTCCGCTCTCGCGGCGCCAGACCCGCATTGCCGCCGGTCCAATTGAAATGGCTACTGCTGTGTGTTACAAGGGGGATGTCTGTCGTGTTTGATACTTTCAGTTGAGCTGAGCTGTTTTTGATTGAGTTTGCTGCTGATATATTATGCTAGTCGCTCGTAGCTCAGTCCGAGGGGGCTTATATGAGGCGCCACGAGCTGGGGGCGGGATCTTGGAACACGGAGGGGAGAGGTGAGGGAAGGGGGGGCAGGCTGCGGTTTCAAATCTTAGACCACAGCTTTAAATAAACATTATTTCTACAAAGTATTCACTGACCTGTCTACGCATACAGATCAGTTTACGCAGCTGCAGATTTACTTTACATATATGTGGATCGGACTACACACACAGTTTATTTTACACACACACAGATTTTGTTTTCACATTTAAGGATGTAGTTACACACAGACAGATTTCTTTACAAATTTGTGGATCTGGTAGCACACACAGATCAAAATACGCATTTGTAAATTGTTTTAGTTACAAATTTGAGGATCTGGTTCACACACAGATCAAAATACGCATTTGTAAATTGTTTTAGTTACAAATTTGTGGATCTGGTAACACACACAGATCGAAATACGCATTTGTAAATAGTTTTGCAACAATACTGACCCCAGGAATTTGGTCCTCAGTTCAATCCCCGGGTCAGACAGAGCCTTAGGTATGAGTGTGAGCGTGAATGGTTGTCCTTCTCTCTATGTGGCCCTGTGATCACCTGGTGACCATTTCTAGACATACCGCGCCTTGCGTCCAATGACAGCTGGAATAGGCTGTACGCCCCATCCCCCACCCTGACCCCGGAGGGGTTAGGGGTATAGAAAATAAATGAATGAATGAATGAATATTCTGGCACTGGCAAAATTCATATTGTTTTTGAACTTGCTATGAACCACCAAAAAGTAAATATTTCAGCTACAGTTGGCCCGAGGCCATGGTTTGGACACCCTTGATCTGTACGATATGATAAACACTGCATGCTCTCAATTAGGTTTCTTTTAGGCCAATAGGGGCATAATAGCCCTCAGCCCAAATTTCCACATAGTCTTCACCAGTTTGTGTTGCACATTCCGTTAGTAAATCGCCCCAGCCTCGTCATCCAGTCAGTTTCCACAGCCTGTGCCTCAATCAATCTGCAGAGCAAGCCAGAAGATCCCCTTTGTGCTGGCTTGCAGGAACCTAGCAGTAGGTCTTTTTTCAGTGGGAGCTGCTTCAACCACTGTGTTAATAGCTGCAAAGCACATCCACCCAAAATGGAAAAACAATCACTTAGGGCTCTAATTTCGTAGACCAGGCGCAAGCGCAGGCGCACCTGTCCTGCGCCGGCCTTCGCCGCGCGGACAGGGTGTGACCTGCGCACTTTGCAAGTTTCCTGCAGTGCCAAGAGAGGCGCAGAGGAGCTCGTCCATGCCCACGTCTCGGCCTCTCCGCGCAAATGTCGGAGTAGGAGGAGAATAGACGTGAGTGGGATTAACACAGCCGATCGCTGTCTTCACCAATCAAATGAGCGCCTCTCCTCGCCTTTAAATGGGCTGTGGCCGAGGCGCAGCGTCTGATTGGTCTGAATTATCCCCGCCACCGCAGAAACAGTGTGCTGGAAAGACCCAGCAGTGGAGACGGTCAGAGCCGCTGTCCCTTCAGCAGGAGAATGGACAGCGGGGCGCGTGACCGTGTGGGCCAGCTCCCAGGACAGTTGTAATCTGTTCCTTTGTCATTAAGACGTCCATACGACGACGGATTTCCCACGTCCATTCGACGTCAGATTCCCGACGTCCATATGACGTCGTCTGTCCAACGTCCATACGACGTAGGATTCCCGACGTCCATACGACGTCCCAATTCCGACGTCCATACGACGTCGGATTTCCGACGTCCAAACAACGTTGGATTCCCAACGGCCATTCGACGTCGCATTTCGAACGTCCATACGACGTCGCATTTCCGACGTCCATGCAACGTCGGATTCCCGACGTCCATACGACGTCGCATTTCCGACGTCCATACGTCGTCGGCTTTCTGACGTCCATACGACGTCCCAATTCCGACGTCCATACAACGTCCCATTTCCGACGTCGGATTCCCGACATCCATACGACGTCCCATTTCCGACGTCCATATGACGTCGGATTCCCGACGTCTATACGACGTCGAATTTCCGACGTCCATACGACGTCGGATTTCTGACGTCCATTCGACGTCGGATTCCCGACGTTCATACGACGTCGCATTTCCGACGTCCGTACGACGTAGCCTTTCTGACGTCCATACGACGTCGCCTTTACGACGTCCATACGACGTCCCATTTCCGACGTCCATACGACATCCCATTTCCGACGTCCATACGACGTCGGATTCCCGACGTCCATACGACGTCCATACGACGTCCATACGACGTCCATACGACGTCCAATTCCCGACGTCCAATTTCCGACGTCCATTCGACGTCGGATTCCAGACGTCCATACGACGTCCCATTTCCGACGTCCATACGACGTCCGATTCCAGACGTCCATACGACGACGCATTTCCGACGTCCATACGACGTCCGATTCCAGACGTCCATACGACGACGCATTTCCGACGTCCATACGACGTCGCCTTTCCGACGTCCATACGACGTCGCCTTTCCGACGTCCATACGACGTCCCATTTCCGACGTCCATACGACATCCCATTTCCGACGTCCATACGACGTCGGATTCCCGACGTCCATACGACGTCCGATTTCCGACGTCCATTCGGCGTCGGATTCCAGACGTCCATACGACGTCCCATTTCCGACGTCCATACGACGTCCGATTCCAGACATCCATAAGACGACGCATTTCCGACGTCCATACGACGTCGCCTTTCCGACGTCCATACGACGTCGGATACCCGACGTCCAAATGACGTCGCATTTCTGACGTCAATACGACGTCCCATTTCCGACGTCCATTCGACGTCGGATTCCCGACGTCCATACGACGTCCCATTTCCGAGGTCCATACGACATCGGATTCCCGACGTGTATACAACGTCCATACGACATCGGATTCCCCACGTCCATACGACGTCGCATTTCTGACGTCCATACGTCAGATTCCCGACGTCCATACGACGTCCCATTTAATAGGAGTAAAAAAATAAGAGACAGTTTCACACTCGCTGGCTTATCCATTCATATTACTTGTGATCCACCTGCACTCCTGGTTTGTCATCGCCAAATGGACGTCGTATGGACGTCGTATGGACGTCGGATTCCGACGTCCATACGACGTCCAATTTCCGACGTCCATTCGACGTCGGATTCCAGACGTCCATACGACGTCCCATTTCCGACGTCCATACGACGTCCGATTCCAGACGTCCATACGACGACGCATTTCCGACGTCCATACGACGTCGCCTTTCCGACGTCCATACGACGTCGCCTTTCTGACGTCCATACGACGTCGCATTTCCGACCTCCATACGACATCCCATTTCCGAAGTCCATACGACGTCGGATTACCGACGTCCATACGACGTCCATATGACGTCCAATTCCCGACGTCCAATTTCCGACGTCCATTCGACGTCGGATTCCAGACGTCCATACGACGTCCCATTTCCGACGTCCATACGACGTCCGATTCCAGACGTCCATACGACGACGCATTTCCGAGGTCCATACGACGTCGCCTTTCCGACGTCCATACGACGTCGCATTTCCGACATCCATACGACGTCGGATACCCGACGTCCAAATGACGTCGCATTTCCGACGTCAATACGACGTCCCATTTCCGACGTCCATTCGACGTCGGATTCCCGACGTCCATACGACGTCCCATTTCCGAGGTCCATACGACGTCGGATTCCCGACGTGTATACAACGTCCATACGACATCGGATTCCCCACGTCCATACGACGTCGCATTTCCGACGTCCATACGACGTCGGCTTTCTGACGTCCATACAACGTCCCATTTAATAGGAGTAAAAAAAATAAGAGACAGTTTCACACCCGCTGGCTTATCCATTCATATTACTTGTGATCCACCTGCACTCCTGGTTTGTCATCGCCAAATAGCAGAGCCTTTAGTGATATACTGTATACTCTCCCGGTGTCTCATCTCTTTGCAATGATGTACTCCTAATCTTTTTAGATCACGTTAAAAATTAAGACTAAAATAGAGGAATATGGGAAATCATGGGTAAATCCTGAGTGACAGACGTTTATTTTTTCTCCTTTTTCTTCATGTTTTTTCTCCCTCTTTTCTTTGAATTTAATGAAATGAGAGAAGCCAGATATATACTCAGTATCAGATGTTAAGTCTGTTTATTGTTGACTTGTAAGATGTGCATCAAACTTCCAGCTGCCGTCAGGTTAAGTTTCCATGATGACAAATGGCTTTAATCCGACATCAGATGTGACGGGACAATTAATATAGATATAAATGTATCTCCTGTTTCAGACTGTTACATTAAATAGTGATTGCTGTGATTGTTTATTGCATTAAAATGTGCCTGACACTCTGGAAACCTGCCTCTGAGGCGTGCGCACATTTGCGCTTGTCACCAAATTACAGCTGCGGAGGGTCAAGTTCAAGGTCAAGGTAAACTTTATTATCCCCAAGGGGCAATTTGTTCTACAGCCAGCAGTAACACACAGACAACATAGCAACAATAAATACATTAATACATTAAAAAGCAGTATTAATGTATTTATTGTTGCTATGTTGTCTGTGGGTGCGCTCCGACCAGGTTGGAGCTGGCGAGCTTTCAGTGCACCTTCCGCACAGTTTTTTGGCACGAAATTGTCACTGCGCCACTCGAATCTGTCGACACCTCCCCCTGATGCGCTGTCACCTCCCCTTGGTGCACCGTCACACCCATCTCTGCGCAGACGGTCTACCAAATTGTCAAACTGGCAGCGCACGGCTGTGCGCCGAACGAAATTAACACTGCACGGGGTGCGCCAGGCTTGCGCCCCCTGCGCTGCGCCACGAAATTAGAGCCCTTAGAGTTTACAGGTCATTTAGAAGTAGTGGAAACAGTATTAATGCCTAAATTAGTGCCTACATATAATCGGCATTAGGCAGAAAATAGAATCTGTTGTTTACATGTTACTCTTGCTTTTATCTCTGAAACTCGGTTACTTTGTGCAGTTGCAGTTCACCCTTGATCTTTATGATCTGGTGTTTCAAGCCTCCAAGGCATTGGCTGCAGTGTAGACATGATAATACACCGGCAAACAATGTGGAAACCTGGGGTTATACCTTTTATTGTATGTGCTCAAAAAGACACCATTCTGCTGTTTTATTTGGTAATAGCCCCCTTGACCCCACTTAAAAATCACCTCCACACAGTTTTGGCTTGCATGCTCCTGGCATGTACAGAAACACAACTATGAGCAGAAACTGTATCTCTCATCCAAAGTGAACAACTAAAAGTTATGAAAAGAGTGCAAACGTAAAATCAAATGTCCAGCTCTTTTTTTATTACCCAATTAGTGATTTCAACATTCACCATTATTCACAATGGAGAGACAAAAAGGAAGGAAGTGAGAAAGTCAATTCTGTAGCTGCCTTCATATGACACATTTCACTTTCATAACAAGATGTTCTTTCACACATGACTTCACCTGTATTCCCCCCCTACAGGAACAAGATGGAGGCCATTTTTGCTCTCTTCTGCAATCACAGTAACAGTCAGGGAGATTTGACAGGCATGGCAGGTTTCCCACTCTCAGCCTTGAAACGGAGGACGAGAGCGCAGCAACTTCTGAAGCCAATTACTTAAGTTTTGCCCGTTTCCTTTCATTCTCTGCACACCAGGAAGGATTGAATTAAAAAAAGAAGAAAAACTCCCTACAGTCCTCTTATCTCTGTAATAATGTTGCATAGCCTGCATGTGTTTATCCGTGCCAAACGAACTTCCTATCATTCATTCTTTTATTTTGCTGCACATTCTAATCTTCCTTCGTTTAACAGAAATAGTACTTAAAAGCCTTTTTTTTTTTTTTGCAGAAAAGCTTGTTTCTGTGCAGCTGAAGTGTGCCAACGGGGACATTTACTCAGAGATTCTTTGCAGTGTTTAGATAAGACTTTGGATGCTGGTGACAAATCAAATGCATGTCTGTGGGAGTGTGAGAGGACAGCAATACAGCCAATCATGCAAAGCTGTGCTGCGTTCCTGCCAAAAGTAGATTCATATCAAGAGTGAATAGCTGCTTTCTGCAAAAGCAGCCCTGAATAGAACAAAAATATCCAGTTAAATGTTTAAGAACACATAGTTGTGCCAAATAACTCTGATCCCAATAAAACAGAGATAGAACTTTTTAAAAAATGAAGTTGAAGTGATAAAAGTGTTACCTACTCCTGCAGTACCCATGGCTATATTCTCACTTTTTCTCTAAGTTAAAACTAAAGCAGAGCACAGACTAAGATTTGGGATATGATAGAATTTTAGTGGTGCTACTGTCGTTATTGATTCTTCTTACTCAGAAAATTGAGAAGAGGTAAAATGTTGGTATTGGTACAATTTCAGCAATTTTAAATGATAAAATGTACTAACTTAAAAAATAGTCAGTGTCAAAAACAAGTGTAAAAAACAAGTTTCAGTAAAGCATTCCCATAGATGTCATTGTATGATCTTTAACTGGCCTAAACGTATTTTATTATTATTCTTATTATTCTTATTATTCTTATTATCATCATCATTAGTATAAACATTATTATGAATAATTATAATAATTATATATATATATATATATGTATATATATATATATATATATATATATATATATATATATATATATATATATATATATATATTCAGTAAATAAATACAGAAATGGTTACACTTTGCAATGTTAATGTAGGGTTAACACCTAAGTAGTGAAAAGGATACTCTAAGGGCCTGATCTCCTAAGATCCAAAATAATGATTGCTTAATTGCGTGTGCCAACTAAAAAATTACATGTGCTATTAGTGGACCTGTTGCCGGTGATCTAGTATCACTGCAAGCGCAATTGATAATGCAAAAGTGGTGTGGACCCTACTCTTTGAAGGAAGATTTTGTGTATTCTTCCAGCTGTTACCATGGAGGGTTTGGGAGAGCAGAGTGGACTTAAAAGAAAAACAAAGTCGTGGAGTTGGAGGCAATTGAACACACTTGCTGTAATCTTTTTTTGTTGTCTGTCATTTTGACGAAGAAGGTAATTTTCTTTTTCCTCATGCCATATTTGGATCCATACTTTTAAATTTTCCTTTTCTCATTTTAATGAAACATCATGTAAAGGACAGCATTCACATAGTTGCACATCTTTTGCACCAATAGCCTCTCATGTGAAGAGCAGTCTTATGCTGCATTCACACCGCAAGCGACCCAGCTACCAAAACCGCGTCCCCCACTGACGTAGCGTCGCGCATCCATAAATACCTTATTTTGGTCACCGTTGCCGTCGCTCAGTGATGTCACGTCCGCTTGAGGTTCACCGCGATCATATCATATATCATATAATAGTATGTATAAGCAGACATTGTTCCAGCTGTATCCTTTTCATTCACTTATCAACCACAAAAAACTGCAGCTGATGCCCTGCAGCAGCATTACCTGTGAGTTTCCCGCGGTCCGTCTAGGTGGAACTAATGTCCTCACTGACTAATGTTTCCCACACGGACATGGATTGTTACTCTGTAGTCCTAATGAATAACTGTCTGTCTAGGGTACCGTCACATGTGCACACACCGTGATTGATCAACTTTTTTTACTTTCACATCGCGCGACAAGCTATGTAGTAGTGCGAAAAGCGGCTGTTGCATCGCGGGAGGGTTAGCCCCGCCCCATCGCGGCTGTACATTGACTTTGCATGGAGAGTGATCGCAGAGGTAGTACAAGTAGCGTGCAGTGTGAACGCAGCTTTACAGTTACGCACACAGACTACACAGGTACTCTTGCAGTTTGCGCACTGACAGCTGCACACTCTCCGTGCACTGACAGCTCCTCAACTCACTGTCAGTGCGTAGAGAGTATATACAGTCAGTTCTGAATGACAAACAGAAGGATTATGACTATGTAGGTTTTTGCTTAGGTTAAATGACCCCCCTCCAGGATGTAGAGCACAAACAGAGAGGGTTTACTTTACACATGTGTCTGCATGGCACACTAGATCTTCTGTCTTTTTCCAGTCCATCATAATGACAGACAGCCTCCAAAGCTTTCCGCCATTCACCAAATATTTCAGTTAATGATGGAAAATGTTCAGTTAATTCGGCCCCTGTTTGACTGCTGTCAACAACTACAGCAGTCCACTGTGCGTAACTCTGCGCTTTTTTTGCACCTGCCTTTCAAACATGCTAATTTAGTCGCAAAAACACCACACACAATCAGCTGCGAGTGCTAAACATTACTACATTTGCAGGTCAGAGCACTTTTCATCAATTATTAACAAATATTTGATGATCAGTTTGATTATTGTCAGCTTGTTATATTCACTCAGTTACTGCCATGTTTGCCGTTTACTTCCGACACAACAGATAGTTACTACAGCCTGAGGCCTTGTTGCACTCTCTTGTGGTTCCATCTTCTAATCTGACACACTAGATTAAACGCTCAATTAATCTGAACAGTCCATCTGGGCAACAAGTGTTTGTGGATGGGCCAAACCTGTAAGTATCATATCCCGCAAGTGATTGGATGATCCTCCTTTCAATCGCATTCATTATGGGCCTACCAGATGGTGTAGTTGGTGGGGGCTAGGGCTGCAGTGTAAAGCTAGCCGCTTCATAGAACAAACTCTTGCTGAAACATGTTGTAATTTTTGAACAGAAGATCCTTCCTATCAAGAAATGCTTTCATTCTTATTTGTTTTTCATTTAATAAAGAAATGCAGTCCAGATCAGAAAAAAAAAATCAATGGGAGCTGTTAGCTTTTATGTCAATCTCTGTACAAGCAGTTATGTCCTGCTATTGTCTGTCTTGTGGCTTCAACCTCTTCCTGCTGTAATGGCTCTGATTAGGTCACACAATCATTGTATATTGGAAACTGGCAAGACAGATCTGACCGAATACAGACAAAGAAACAGGTGGATTCAGCTGCATTGCAAGGTTAGATAACTTTGGCAATGAACGGCAATAATGCCTTGATGGAGGTATGTTCTCTCTTAGCACCTCTAAGTTTTAAGTCTTTTTGTGTGTGCCAGATTTTGGTTTAAAAAGGAAGAAGAAAAACAAAGTAAAAGTGTTCGTTCTATGTCTGTTGAATTTATATTAATTGATACAAACGATGCAAACAGCCTGAAAACATGTTTCTTTGCAGAGCATTTGAGAAGTTTTCTTCAAATTTCCACTTGCAGTTTGAAGAAGAAATATGGTGTATGTATTTCAGTAATGAAATGTTCTAGCTGGAGGTCTGTCATGCTGTCAGAGGGCGAAAGTTAAAATGGCCCTTTTCCGTTCTTTTTGCATGTTGGCGTGTTGTTGATGTAGCCCGAGGGGATGCAGAGGAGAAGTAGAAGGAAAAAAAAAAAAAAGACGGAGGAGGGAGAGCAGGTTTCATATCTCATCCGTCTGTGTCTTGCAGCTTTGTAACAAACAGTCTCCTTTGGTTCTGAGAGGGTAGTTAAGAAAATTGTTGCCGTGCCTCAAACAAATTACTTATGTCAGAGTGATCCCAAGATAAAACTGCATTGTGAAGGTGGAAAATTGTGTTCTGATCAGAGATAAGTACACGAGTATCATAAAATCATAAAGATTCTGCATGCTTTATGTTGATGGATCACGATGGCTGTGAGCAAACGGGGAAAATCCTCCTCTCCCCATAGCATCTGACATGATATTGTGTGAGGATTTTAATAGCAAACTGATTGACCCCAGAAAATACAGACTGAAACTAAGGTTCTGTCTTAATAGATAGTGGTGAGAAGGTCCCCTCTGTATAACATAATGCTTTTCCCTTCAACTTAAATATATATATTTTACAAGAGGAGGTGGTAACAGGTCTCAGTGGGACTGACCTCACTGCAAAAAGAAAAAAAAAGAACTGAAAAACAACCCAGACACTCAAAGAGAGGAAAAAAAATCGATAGTACATACAAGAAGAAATAAACAGAACAAAATCAGGACCATAAGCACATCAATATTTGCAACAGTTATTGTTTCAGTGAATATTTTATTTCTTTCATGGCCGTCTCTTTCTTTATGGCTTTCCGTCTTTGGTCTTCAGATCCCCTCTTTGTCAATGTTCTGAAAACTGCGTATTCACATCACAAACTCTAATTATACATAACAAGTGGGCTCTTTATGTCTTCAAACAAGTGTGCTGACATTCATCTGCACCCACCAACGGAACAAACGCTTTGTTCCTGTTGTGGTTTGTTACACTTGACAAGTCTTTAATGGCCAACTACAGAAATAAGCATTTAACTTCCATTTATAACGTCTGAAAATAATGACCTGCTAGCTTTTGATGTCACATTTCCGACCACAATTATGAACATTTTCCTTTTAAAGGAACAGTGCAGAGTTATGGTGAACAATATTAAGGCTTACTTTTGTACTATCAGTTCCTTCACATAGGGAAATATTTAGAATAGCAAACTCACATCAAATAAGTGTTTTTGTCATTAAAATACAGTACATTGGATAAACCAGTTAATCATCACACCATCATACATTCCAAGGTGATGAGAACATCCTCAGAGATTTTTGACAGCAGCACAAAGTTGCTGCAGATTGGTCAACATGCAGATCTCCCATGCCAATGTATCTAAAACATGCTCTATTGAATTAAGATTTTGTTGTGAAGATACCCTCTCCTGTGACTGTTGTACAGAGTTTTTGGTCTCACCCTGCTCTGCAAGTTTTGGTTTTGCTCCTCTGCTCTCTGATTCACGGAGAAAGGGCGTGGTTCCCTGGCACTTAGGCCCTCACATGATGGCGGCCCCGTGTTGTCTTGGCGCCGGCATCAAAATATGTATCACTGTTTACACATCGTATTGTACATAGGCTTGTGCATTTACATGACAATGCAAAATCCACGCTCGTTCCCCCAGGTTCCACCCAAAACTGTTGTCGGGTGGCCTGTCCGGTTCTGCCCCGAGGTGGATTCCACGTCAACAAGTGCTCATGCACGCGTAACATGTTGCGTCTCTGCATGAGCACTTGTGGCAGTTGTTGCCGTAACTGGTGGTGTTGGTGTTCTGTGAGCAAATGTTGGTATAAAAGTCATAGCAATATTTCTATAGCAGCTGGAACAAGATCAGAATCAGTCCGGCTGCTGCCATTATTGTTGTTGTTGTGTGTGACAGTGTTGGTTGAGGGGCGGGGAGGAGGAGGGGTGCTATGAGGTTACCGTCTTTTCCGGACTTATCTGTTTACACCAACTGCGGCATGAAGGCGAAAACCCAGATATCCACCTGCAGACCTGTTTTCAAAAAAAGATGTGGAGTCATTGACAAATACGCGTCTCTGTGTGTCAGTATCACCAGATCGATAGTTTATTTTACCGGAGTCTTTCAAGTTCATACTCGTGTAAAGCCCACCTGAGATTCACTGCAGCCTCACACCTGACCATCATGACGGCAAGCACCTGCACATTCTTCACAGCCTCACTCGGACTCATCATCAGTGGCAGACAATTCCAGCAGCTTCATATGGTTTGTTGGCCAAACAATCAAGTCTTTTGAGTGTTCTAGTCCTTTGAGTAACCTTGTGTGTTTGGATTGTGCTCTTTTTTCTTACCTGTGTAAGCCTATCCAAACCTCATGCTAATGGCATACCTGGTCACCTTGGACCTCACTCCCCTCATGGATTCATCACCTAACCTCAGACCCTGGATTCCCTCCTCCTTCACCCTTGGATTCACTCTAAAAAAATTCACCTGATTCATCTTGTACTCTGCCTCTGGCTTCTGCCTTTGGGTCCGCCAGAAAACAACCAGGAAACATTCCCTCACACTGGTGACTTTGGAGGTAGTTGTAGTACAGTGAACTTGCCCTGTATAAGGAACCACTTGATGGATGATATTAAAAAATGATTCAGCTTTGAAGTGTGTGTTTATGCCATGTATAAGTGGTAACTGATACATCTGTGTTGTATAATTTAAAGAAAGATGATAGTCGATGGACTAAACCATAAAATAGGGGTGGGAAACTTTAATGACCAAGAGGGCCAAATAAAAAAAAATTTCCCTGCCTGAGGGCCACATTGTTACACATTTTCAGAAACTCTTTATGATGAAAAAGAATGTTGGATAAACAACATATGAGATATAAATTTGTCATAAAATAAGCATAGCCTACCAATATTCATATATTACAATATAAATACAAGTTATTATGCATGATCAAATGAACTTAACATAGAATTCTAGCAAATTTAGCGAACATACATGGAATTAAAGCCAATGAAGCTTTTTTCAAATCAATAAAATGATGTTATTCAAATTTTTAAAGCTCACATATTTTTCTGTTGCCATTTTTAAAATATGATATTGAGTAATACTTGATATAATGTTCAAAGGCTTCATAAAATAGATTGAGAGACACTATTACAGCAAAGGAAGGTCATAAACAACTTACATTAGCCAATAAAATAGTCTAGATTATATAGAATTATTTCTATTGGATATCTGAGTTTTCTTCATATTTACAGCTGCTGGTTTTTGGGAATGAATGGTGGGCCACATTTAGTGATATGGAGGGCCGCACTTAGCCCCCAGGCCGCCACTTGCCCACCCCTGCCATAAAAGCTAATGGCTAACAACAGGATCTAGCTGCTATGTCATACTGTGGCTTTTTTTAATTGGTCTGTGATTACTGTGACCGGCAGAATGATCGTCCAATCACCAGCTGCAGTTGTTTTTGAAGGTTCTGCTGGAAGGTTCTTCCAGCAGGACCTGGCCATACTGCCAGAAGCACCAAAACCTGGTTTGATGCCCATGCCATCACAGTGCTTGACTGGCCAGCCAACTTGCCAGACTTAAACCCCATTGAGAATTTATGGGGTGTTATCAAGAGGAAAATGAGGGGCTTCAGGTCTATGAGACGTATCTATGAGATGTTGAATGGGTGTGTCTTGGGGGTCCAGTGAGATCAGTGCTCATCTACAGCAGCACAAGTCTAGAACATTTGCAAGTTTGCAGGGATCAATTTTGAGCAAAGAGTTATGTAATTCCATTAGGAGAAAAAAAAAGCTGGACTCCTGCCACAGAAGCAGTTCCAACCAACTATCGGTATGTCTCACTCTGAATAAATAAGTGAAACAACTTGCCAAACAACCATAGAAGTTTTTTTTTTTCTATTTCTGTCTCTCCCCTTTGGCCAGACTATACTCAGCTAAAGAAACAGCTCTTCATTCTCTGGCTCCAAAAAAAGTTTACCCTAGTTTTGATTTTGAAAGAGAATTTTCTTGTGTCCATCATCAAGTTCGATTCTTTTGTTTTATTGTCTCTTCTGCAAACTGCTTACCTAAAAAATTGATCTGATACTGTGTGCAGCATCTAAAAACATACATGCTTTGAAGTCAGTTTTGAAATATAGTGCTAAATGTACACACACAGATGTGAAAATCAATAGAAATATGTTAAAATAAGATATACTGAATATTTTCACCCCAAGGTAACTTAACCTTGCATGTTAGTCCTTTGGTTGATTTATTTAGCCAGTGGATCATCAGACTACTATCTACCAAAAGCATTTAAACAATTCCCAGATAGTGGGAACACAGTGTGTTGTCATAACATTATTCGTTGTCAATTTCAGCCCATTTGCTCATGGAAGGATCTGATAGTAGACATTAGAATAAATGCAGAGCTGTTGACAACATGACAGAGTTACTCTGAACTGAACACTTACCAAAGAGTCAGCCTATAAACCAATCAGTGGACTTGGCCTATTTGGAATAGGGAACCTAAAAAAAGTATAAGCTCTGACAGAGCTTCCCAAATACAAGGAGCAAATAGCACAATAAAGGTGCGTACACACCGGACGCTACTTGTACTACCTTGGCGATCTCTCTCCATGCAAAGTCAATGTACAGCCGCAATGCAACAGCCGCTTTTCACACTACCACATAGCTTGTCACGCGATGTGAAAGTAAAAGAAAGTTGATCAATCAGCAGGCGTGTGCATGTGTGACGATACCCTAGACAGACAGTTATTTATCCGGACTACAGAGTAACAATCCATGTCTGTGTGGGAAACATTAGTCAGTGAGGACATTAGTTCCGCCCAGACGGACCACGGGAAACTGACAGAAAATGCTGCTGCGGGGCATCAGCTGCAGTGTTTTGTGTTTGATAAGTGAATGAAAAGGATAAAGTTGGAATAATGTCCGCTTATACATCCTATTATACAATCGCTGTGAAACTCGAGCGGACGTGACGTCACCGAGCAACGGCCAAAATGAGGTATTTATGGACGCACGACGCTACGTCATTGGGCGACGTGATTTTGGTAGCTGGGTCACTTGCGGTGTGAACGCAGCATAAGGCAGACTTTGTATATGAAAACCAGATGATTTTGTGTTTTATTGATTTTATCATCCACTCGCACTCATCAAAATTAAATGTACATACCGGACTTTAAACAAAATCAGTTGGTGGTGACATGTTGGTCAGTCTTATTATTTTAGAAGCTGTTGATCCACTGGAATTTTCACACACACAACTATCTCTCGGGTTTGTCGTGATAATACAAAAATGAACTAATGAGAAAGACATAAAGAACTAAAGCAGAATGAAGGCAAAGAAAGTAACCTGGTGTTACTTAGATGTACCTAATGAAGTGTCTGATGAATGTATTTTCCCGAAGGAAACTGCCAAAAAATGTAATTTTCTTTTAACCTTCATCAGGTCTCCCATTTGCTGCATTATAATGACAACACTTAAATAGAGGTCTAATTTGACCTGTTTCACCCATATCTTTTAAACTTACAAAGTACAGTAATGAGACAGATCCAGTGACCTGCTCATGAGAAAGGCCAGCAGCATGCAGACCAATAAGTTTGATGAATTGTCAAAGTAAGCCCATGATGACTGTTCTCTCATAAAGGTGTCTGTAAAACTTTACTTAAAATGATTGATGGCTGGCACTAATAAAGTTAAGGTCTATTCTCTTCCCCATCAGCCTGTCACGCTACTTGTCACTTGTCAATTTTTCATGCTCCCCTCTGGCCTGTCAAAGCAATGGACCTGGAGCAAAGTCATCCTGAAGCACACAGAAAGGTGACCACTGAGGCACTAGCTTTTGTTAGTTTGTCACAGACCCTTATTCATTGAAATTGAAGAAAAGGAAAGTAACAGGTAACTTGACTTGCTAAGTTATCATGCACTGGTTGGTGCTTTTTATAAATTATTTTGTACTGCTGCTTTATGAAGACATGCACTTTTGCTTTTTTATTTTGAGTAGTAGTACAGACATGACCCATCGGATCAGTGCTTGTGTGTGAGTTGGCTTATTTTCTTTGGCTTTATTTTACCTTATGAAAGTTTACATCTATGCCAGCCAGTCCAAAGTTCAGAACAAATTACACTGGAAAGGAAATTCCAAAGAAATTATTTGACTTTCGTAGTAATCTGAATCCAGATGTAGACCCAGGAATTCCTTAAAGGTGACATATCATGCTTATTTCTCCTTTTCACTATGCCAGACTAGGATGCCTGTAAAGCATTTCTGCCCTCAGTACAAGTCATTTAGTTCCTTCATTGCCCCACAATAGCGTTCTCAAAATCCTCATTTTCGGCCATTATCCAGGTCTCGTTGAAACACTCAGACTTCAGGATGACCTACAGTTACTTCGCAATATCACAGCCCTTTGTGCTCTGATTGGTCAGTTCTATCGGGGGTAGAGCCAGCCTGTGCTTCTTCTTCTACTGTATTTTCTGGCAGGCTCAAAGCAGCGACTGCATATTGAGTCCCCCTACAGGCCAGAGCTGGTAATGAGTGATTGTGAGCTAGGGAGCTATAAACCCCTGCTGGACGAATGTGTTCCTCGGTGACGGTTTGTGGCTAATGGACATCACAGAGGAGGAAGTGTTTTTTTTTGTTTGTTTTGTTTTTGTTTTTTTAGATATTTTTTGGGGGCTTTTATGGCCTTTATTTGATAGGACAGCTGAGAGAGACAGGAAAGCAGGTGAAGAGAGGGGGGATGACATGCAGCAAAGGGCTGTGGCTGGGATTCGAACCAGCAGCCGCTGCTGGGGGTGGGCAGTCCCCGTACATGGGGCGGACGCTCTACCAACTGAGCTAATGTCCGCCCCAGGAGGAAGTGTTTTATCAGATTGCTCCAATAAAAAGAAAGGAACCTTGTGATGTCATGACATTTGAAATCTCGCGGACATCTCGCAATGACCTATTTTCAGAGGCATCAAATCTCGTTCTAGGATATCAGAAAAAATACAATATCAAATAAAAGGGGTATAAGGTCTTGTTTTCAAATTGATTATGTTATATGTAAGTATTAAATCATGCATCAGCATGATATGTCTCCTTTAAAGGATTTGTTATTATGCCAAACATTTGGCTTCTCAAGAGATTTTGATGACATTTTTGGAGAATTTTAGTCATGCCACAAGAAAAAAATAGATTAACATTTTGGTGGTGATCTGAATCCAGATGCGGCTCTGGGAATTCTTTGCAAGGATTTGATGACATTGCCAGATTGGGCAGTTTTTTTCCCATGACTTCTGATAACTCAATAACTTCTGAAGAGATTTTAATGTAATTTAAAGGGAATGTTGGCTATGACACAAGAAGAAAACAGTTCTCCTTGATTTCTTATCAGGCTGAGATGAGGTGGTTTCCACATTTTTGACAAGAACTTCCTCAACAATATTGGAAATGGGAGTTTATGTTTTCAAATCAGCTCTGGAATTATATAACATATGTTTTATGCAATGTTTACTAAAACATGTCACAATAAAGCATGGAGAGTACATCCGCTGTTTTACTTTAACAACAACATGTAACAGCAAAGTAAGGCAAACTCATAAGTCAGCGCAGTCTCACATTAGACCATACCACTGAGACACTTACTTACTACAGTGCATGATGGAAAATATTGTAGAAATTGATTGCATAAAATGCTGATGGAGAGGTCAGACCACTGGTGATAATGGCATTGGTTATTGATGTTTTTTCATTTTTTAACTTTTACTCTTAGAATTGCCACCATGTTTTCAGTTTACTTCTAGGTTGTTGCATACAGATAGAGGTCTTTTGTGCTTAAGACATACTTTCTGTTTAATACCGATTTACATAGCACTGATACTGTTGATGGACAGCAGAGGAGTTTTGGGTTAAGTGTCCCCCCCAAGGACACATCAATATGTGGCAACTGGAGCTGGGCTCAAATCCTTGACCTTCTGATAAAAGGAAAGTGACTCACCAACACCCAAATACTTGTAACAGGGAATAAGAGTCACTGCAATTAGTTCAATTTAATTGCAGCGATCAACCAGAGACTTTCTAATTGCAGTCCTGAGATATATTGTTGTTGAATAGCACAGAGTGAATAATTGGCTTGTTTCCTGTGTTGTCTAATGTAATTATGCACATCATTTCCAGTGTGATTTTAAAAGCATGTTTATGATTGTGGGAAAACATGCTGATACATAGATTTCTGTGTGTTCACCCTTAATGTAAAGAACACTGAGTTCTTTGAGTCCTGTGAAATGTGCTTCATGAATAGCATTTGTGTTGCTGTTGCTATCCTGTATTGTTGAAAGCAATATCATATGCACACATATCTTCTCAATGGAACTGCTTCCGCATTAATTGAAGTGTTTCATTACCAGCTAAACTTCTCACAGGAGCTTTAAAAAGACTAGTGTAATGAAAAGGCATAGCCTATCTACAATGCTCAGACAAATCAATCTGTGTGCTGTGCTCTGCACCACTGTGTAAATATGTGTACAAAGATAGTAATTAACCCTATCCCTGACCTTTAACCTTAACCGCCTAGCCCCAGTCAGTTACATGCCTATTTTCTTACAGCTGTGTAATTCTTGATATAACAGGAAACCTAATGCTGAAGAACATAAATGTAAAGCTCACTCTGGAAAGATGTTACCTGAACAAAGTGAAAAAATAATTACAGATTTTGAGTAGAGTAATCCAAATTCATGAAATATATCAGAAACATGAGCATGACAGAATAACGCACACACATAAATCTTTCTCTTTTGGTTGTTTCCAGTGTTCATGTCACCAAATCAAAGTACTTCCCTCAAGTAATCAATCAACGTTTTAGAGTCATGAGAATTTACGGCTCGTGCTTTAACTCCTTTATCCCATGTAAGGAATAAAAATTAAACTAAATTAAGTTGATGATGCAGGTTCAGCCCTATTTACAAACAATCAAATTGTTAGTTCCAGTTGTTTAACCCCTCAAATGTCATGTTGAATCTATTGTACAACTGACAGGTTTTTTTTGGAAGATACCACAAAAAATGAATGATCTCCTTGTCCAAATTGCTTAAAGGAAGACCAGGCACAGACTGGAAAAAGTCAATGATCAGATAAACATTGTTGTTACACTTTTATCTCATTGTGACATCATCTCAAAGGAGAAAGTCATCACTAAGTTCAAAATGGCAAAAGCTTTAGAAGATATTGAACGCTGCTAATGTAATCTTTTGCATCAACTTAGCTCTGGACTTCGATGTTCCCAGATCATATCCTTTAAGTTCCCTGCCTCAAAATCCACTCAGTTATTGGACTGTCAAACCCCCTTGTTAGTGAATGTTCATGAGCTGTGTCTGTTCACGACCCTCTCGAGTGATCGATGTGACTTGAGCAGTGTAGCTCTATACTTCAATGTTTACTGTGGATATATAGACAAGCTCAAAACTTGTCCCTGCTACTGAAGTTTGCTGTGACATGAACACACGCCTGACTCAGGGAGTGTCTTCAATCTGGGGAAAACAAACACATACACAAAAAAATCAAAATTCAAAATTTCAAGAAGGACTTTTATTACTTTTTTATGTATTAAATCCTGGACATTTCAGTGTGCATATTCTGGTACATTAAAAGGCAGAAAAAAGGTTTTTGACCTTGATTCCTGAAACAAGAAAGTGAGGCTCTGCATTTAAAAAAATACATAAAAAATATGAACTGGTAGCCTTATCTGTGAGTTAAAAAGCATAATGAAATAATCATATGTTTCCTCACTACTGGGGCCATATGATCAAAAATAACAGTAACATGGCTTAAACCAACACTAAGTAGGTTTTTCCACCTCTGTAATATTTCTAAAGTCATTGTTATGGTACATCACCTGACAACAGGTTAAATGACACCACTGTAATGGTCTTAGGGAATCTTTCACTTTCACTGGCACTATGTAGCTTCACTGTGGATGGTAGGAACACTTCCACACTAAAAGAAACTACAAATTCTTACTGCTCTGACTGCTTTATGCCATACGTCACTTCCCCCTCGAGGGGAAACCTAAACGTTGGGAAAAAGATCATGTAAAGCAGTTTTTTTTTTTAATTTTAAAACAAATTTAATTAACAGAATTTAGTTTAAGTAGATATGCACTTATTTTACTAAAGGAAATAAGGACCTCTGGCTCACATTTCTGCATAGTAGGTGGCGGTATTGCTCCTCTGACGCTGTATACCGCCTGCCTTTAAACAAGAAGAAGAAGAAGAAAGCTAAATGTAGAGTTGTTATCATGGCAGAAGCAGCAAAAAACCTGGAGAAAAGAAAAGTTTTATTGGAGTACATGAAAAGAAAAGCAGGAGAGTAACAAGCTAAACGCCTGGACAGGGGTAAACATTGGCCTGGCGTTCACTTGCTGGCGTGAGCTGAAAGACGAGTAGGGATGTCTGACCTATCCTGATTTTGCCCTGTTATTGTTGGACTTGTAAGTACATGGTGATATATTTGAAAAAAAAACATGATCAGACTGTACCTTATCAGTCCACATGATTTATTTGTCTCTTGAGAAGTCCTGTCAGCTCACTTCTCGTGCCTCTGTATGTCAACAAATGCACGTTGGTGTGAGCCGCTCTGTTTTATGACCTTGCAGTTACACTCAACGAGGTCCCTTGAGAGCTGAAAGCTGGAATCTTACATCGTGCATCTTTAAATGTGGCTCTTTTTAGCTTTTTGACCATTTGTTTGTCATATTTTGCTTTAAGAGTTAATTTGACTTTACTGTGGTTCATATGTATAAAATGTCTACTCCACTGGATAGAATTACTCTTTAAGCTGGACAACCAAGTCCACGGTATACGGAGCTCTTCCTCTGTTGCTGTGAACAGCTCATCCCCCTGGTCCCACTGACTAACAACTGTTACGGCCTAACTCCTGTTTTGTATTTGTTAAGCCCATTGAATGTGGCTGGCAGTGCAGGGCATAGACTGTAGAAAGACTGCAGAGCCTTAGTGAACATGGAGCTGACCTGCACTGAAATGACCAATTACCAGAGTAGACCAGTCAACCAGTCAGAACAGACTGGATCCTAAGGGGGCCTTGAAGTGACAGGAGCACTAACAGCAGATTTCATACAGCGTGAGCAGAGTTGGATCTGGTGTTCACATTATGAGAAAACTGTATTTTGAATTCATGATTGTGAATATAGTCTAGCAGTCATTGAAACACATTTTTGAACTTAAACTAAGGCAAATAAGACTAGCTTAATAAGTATGTAGGTGTGATGGTATGAACAGAAAGGCTACTGTGGGCCTGTTAAACAGATGGAGTAAAATCTGAGAATTTAGAACAAAAGGAGCATAATTCTGTCAAATACTTTGCACTTGAACAAATACCCCAAATAGGCCATATTATCCATATCATTTTTTTTTGTTTGTTTTATATGCTCCTTCGATGTGACAGAGTACTTTTATACACAGGACAAAATGTCTACAGCATCAGTGCCAGAAATAGATCATTTCCCTGGCCCCCGGATTAGTACCTACCAGTCGGCATCCTATGATTGATTGTCTGCAATTCAAGTTCATTGGTTCAACATAGCAAGCCTGGTACAAAAATTAGAGCCCCTGAAAATATGAAACTGAGGAGCACTGAGTTGTCCATTCCTCACAGAGCAGTCCGAGCAGACTGGGCCCACACAGGAAAGGGGGCCTTGAAACTCCAACACAGTACCTTAGGCCGTGTCCACAAGTAGACTGTTACTTTTGCAAGTTTTCCTAACCATTTTGAAAGTTTTCACATTCACATGGGTGGAGCTTTTGACAATATATTTGCCCAGAAAAAGAAAATACCCCAATAAACACTTTATGTCCCTGTTTTGATGTTATTTGTTTGCTATTTATTTGTTTATTTAATGCGAAAGCATTTTTACTTGCAAATCTATACCAACCACAAGTAGAGTTAAGCTCTAACTCGTGGCTATGTTAAGTGGTGATAGCAGGCGTACATAAATCTTTGTTTGCATTTAATTTGGAGGCATATTGCTCATCTTGATCAATCTGT
The DNA here is from genome assembly GCA_036419115.1 of Scarus forsteni. NCBI lineage: Eukaryota > Metazoa > Chordata > Actinopteri > Labriformes > Labridae > Scarus > Scarus forsteni. The sequence continues at coordinate 21,768,191 of JAZDUH010000130.1, read as the reverse complement.
TACTGAAAAGTTTTGTGGGTACTCTGTAACCACAACCAAAAATGGGCCACAAACAATAAGAGAACACAGGGTCTCATCCACAACATCCTCAAAGTTTGTATCATCTTTTTAAAGGAGCATCGTACTAAGGAAGCAACAAAAAGTATGCTTTGGTATTTTAAAAGTCGAGTAAACAATATCTTAAACAACAATAGTGTAGCATGGTATGCTGCAACAAATGTAACCAACAGTTAGATTTTTGCATAGTGTGACATCACTCCATAAAGAGGCTGGTGCAGAGTGACATCTTACGCCCTGAAATGCAAGTTTCCCTGCTCACACTGAATCACTAGTATTCCATAATGTGCATTTTCAGTGACCTAAGATGACATTTATGTGTGGACAGAGGGCTGAAATGCACAGAAAAATGACCCCCTCTGTGCAGACATGGCCTCAGTTTTCAGTGCACTCAGTGGATCATCAGGCTTTTTTGAACGTTAGAGATCTTGCATTAACCACATCAAACATATGAACCTACAGTTTTTTTTTTCAAAAACAAAAAAACAACAATAGAACATGAGGTTTGACAAAAACGTACAAAGCTGTGGTTTATTGATTTCAGTCTGACTTGTCCGCACACACCTTTAATAACATTATTTTTCCTGTTTTTAATTGATAGATTATTTTGACATCTCTGCTTGATGAATTGATTAATAGGGGGTTTGTTCTGAAGGTTCCTGTCACTCAAAAAAACAAATCAACAAAAAGTGATTTGGCCCACTATGAAAGGCCACTGGCCTCCACAGATTGCACATTTTTAATATCAGTGGATAATAAACTCTGTTTGTGACATTTCCAGTGGGCCAGTTATTTTGTTATAGACTGACAGCCTGTAACTATTCCGACACAGTCACTAACCTTTTGTCGAACATGTGCACCCAAATCATGTTTTTGACCTTTCCCTCATTTCACACATTCTGACAGTCACAGTCTCTCCCTCTGTCAATATTCAGTCCAATTTGGGCTGCTCTGTATCTTTCCTCAGAAATTAAGCCACACAAGCCTCCCTCTCCCTTCTCATTGTCATTTCTGTATTGATTTAACAAAAACTGTCTGCCTTTTTGTTGTGATGTTTTTGTTGTACTATTTTTGTGTTTGATAGCGCTCATTGTGCATCAGCTGCCCTTCTAGTTTGATTGCACAGAGTGGACTGTGATCACTGGAATGGAAAACAAAAGTGCTGGAAATGTGAAAGCTGTTAGTGTAATAATACATTGTCGTCAGACAGCAGACGCCTTTGAAAAAAAAAAAGATAGATACCTTCTGCTTGTCTGTCAGGAAAACCAGAGAGATGATTGTTAAAGCTCATCACGGAGAACATTTGTTTACGCAAATAAATATTTCCGAACCAGAGGCATCCTCAAGGCGGAGTTGTGGTATTGTGTCTAAGATGAAAGGGGCAAACGCTTTTGCCTCGAGAGATTCAAACTTGGCCCTCAGTGGGCTGTTCCGCAGCAATTAATTTGTCTCTATGTGTCAGTATTTTGGAGAGCTCTCCCCATCAAACAGGGAGTGTATCTGTTAAACTTTCGGAACTCTTTTTATGTGCATTGAGGTTTGTTAACCTTCTTTTTTCAGACAGAGATTTTTGCTGCTGCATTTTAATCCTCGCTGTGAATGTGGTTGGGTTGGAGTTGCCTTTTACTGCAGCATGCATATTCATGAAAGGCTGCTTTGTGTCCTTTCAGTTACTCATCCAAGCGTACGGGCCACTGAAATACACCGTGACTTTACACAAAAAAAAAAGGCTAGTGGCTCAGGTTTTCAGCCCTTAAAGTGCATGTAAAGTAAAATCTGAAAATTGTCTACAAACACACCATGAATGTTGGCACAAAGTTGCTGTACACATGAGAAAAGAGCGAGAGTTACAGTAATCGTAGCTGTATATGGATTTAGACAAGTTGAAACATTTCTTTTAGGTTTGGATCCTTCTGGGAACCAGGTCCTGAATGATGCACAAGGATTCCTTATGCCCCCCTAAAGCTAAAAGGATAAAAAGCATGGCTAAGTTCATTTTTACCCACTGAAAAAGTTAGTAGGAGGTCAAATGCTGGTGTTTTTGAATTTAACCTAACATGCCAGATAAACAGTTTAGTATATACTCAAATACATTTATTCAGTCCATCTGGGACACAGCCTATAGAAAGTGTCTAAGAACAGGCAGAACCTTGCAGACAGGTGATTGGACAGCCACTCCATCACTCACATTCTTTATGGACCACTTGCCATTTTCTTGTGCAAAAAAAAGCCACTTTGTGAAAACAAACTCTTACTCAAACATGTTGGAGGTAAAGTATAGTATATTTATTTTGAGAAATGCTTTTAAGCTGCGTTCACACCGAACACGACTTTGCGACCCTAATTGCATTGCCCACTGAAGTTGCATCGCATGTCCATAAATACCTAATTTTGGTCTCTGTTCGCTTGAGTTTGACCATGATCATATCATATATCATGTTATAGGATGTAAGCTGACATTATTCCAACTGTATCCTTTTCACTCACCTACCAAACACAAAACACTGCAGCTGATGGCCCTGCAGCAGCATCGTCTGTGAGATCTCTGGGGTCCGTCAAGGTGGAACTAACGTACTCACTGACTAATGTTTCCCACACGTTCATGGATTGTTACTCTGTGAACAGGTATCAATACTGTGCTGTCAGCACACCCACACATGGGTTAGCTGCACACCATATTGCCTGAAAAGATAAACTTTGTCAACTTTGGCAGCAGAACGACGGAGCAGCTGACGTGGTGGCCTTGATCGTGGCCGTGGTGCCGTGGTGCCGTGGGAGGGTTAGCCTCACGCCATCACGTTCAGTATGCAGGCAGCTTAAGTGTTATTTGTTTTTCACTGAGAAAAGAAATGCAGTCCAGCTCCCACCTCTTCCTACTTTAAAGAACTCTAATTGGGTGGATCTAAAGAAGTTTTCATAAAATCCGAACCAATTGAAGTGCAAAAGCAATTTCCATTTTGGACAAAACAATATTTTGTCTCTGTCGTGCACACAACTCCAATCTCCTATTTTCTATGATTTTTATTTAGTTCATATCGCAGCGCAATTAAACCCAATTAAAGTAAAAAAATAATTAAATGAATAAATTAACAGGCTAATACCATAAAAAGCTTAGAAAACTAGCAGTTTGAGAGAAAGGTTGCCTATGCCAGACATATATCTTCCAAAGTAGCAGTTTTGCAGAGGTCTGGGCCTGACAGCAACACTATGTTTGCTAATTCTCACAGTTTCAAAAGTAAGAAGATGGAAGACACTCTTGAAGCAAGATATTAATCAAACCTACAGCCCCTTAAAGTTGAAAGAACATGACATGGTATGTCTGTGCAGCCATAGTAAACATTAAAGCAAAGCAGTGGAAGCTTGATAAGGCCATGTTCAGATACAACTCATGAGTCTTTACCTGAAACAGCCTGTCCTAAGCAGGACTGAAACAGACAGGTTTACTGGCATTACAAAATCCAACGTCTGAGTGCATTTGAGGCAGGAAAATTACACATTATATTACGGGCACACCTGGGAACAGTGTGAACTCTTTAAAGAGGAGTAAAATATTACACCAGTTCTTGTACATGTACACTATAAAATTAATGTCCTTGAGACTGTTGTGCAAAGTATACACACTTTTCCCGCTTCATTGATTGATCATTTTGGCTGTTTGCAAGCATATGGTATGAACACCGGCAAGACTGTATATTTTATTTTAAACTTGTTCTTTTCAGCTCAGCTACAACTGCCTTATTACTCTCATGGCACAATAAGCTGGAAGCTTACATGTGTTTTTTTGTTTGCCTGTTTTCACTGTGCAAGAAGAGTAATAAGGCAAAATATATATCTGTTGCTAATCAACATATCTCAGACTGTAATGAGCCAAAACAAACACAAAAAAATCTACTTTGCACATAATGTTTGAAAAAAAAAATGTTTTTTTCTAATTATTTTTCTTCTGAAAACGTGGTGGCATAATGACAAAAGGCTAGCATTTAAAGGGTTAAATCTTTAAAAATAAGTAGTATTCAATACCAATGATGAAGATGTAGATGAAAAGTAGTTCAATAAAAGCAGAACATGTTTATAATTAATATCTTAAATAGTTTGCTCTTTAAAGCATATGTTTGTGCTTAGCGGTGTGAGTGTGACAAATGTTCGACCCGCCCTAAGAGTTTAACTTCACTTTTTAAGCAGCCTATTTGCTTGTCATGTCATGGATCTAATTTTAGCGCAGCTCCACTGTGAGGGTGTAGCATTTCCTGAAGTTTAGAGACAATTGTGTTCAACTGTGTGGGTGCTACCTTTAAAGCATCCTGGAACAGAGAGCACTGTCTCATGATTTTGAAACCATGTTTTATGTATTTATAGATTTTTGTCAAAACACTCCTCTTGTCACATTTTGATAAAAACATCAACATGTAAATTCCCCTCACAGAAAATGGAAGAGGCATCAACACATTTCTTTCTTCATGATTCAAGCCTTCTCCTTGTGCAAAAACAAAAAAAAAAGAAACAATCTTACTCAAGGTTGTTTAGGTTGAGATTTCTCTCCTAATGGTCTCCGGTTGTACCAAGCACTTAAAAGCCTGTTGAAGCGCACAGATGGCACAGGGAAAAACACTTGCAACCACTTCAGAAACTGCAGCTCAGTCCCCAGTTTGGGTACTCCTGGCTTAGTTGTGCCGATCCAACAAACACAGCCATGTTCACTGGTGGGAAAGCAAAGAGGGATCATGTCTTTGTTCTTTCAAAAGCCGCTCCTTCCTGTTGGAGCAGGAAGTGCAGTCTAGGGGATTATATTCACTTTTTGTGCGTGTTGCGGCTTCTCAGAGACTCCGGCAGAGAGCAGGTTGGCCACATCATCAGTATCAAAGTGGATAGAGGAATATGCCGAGACAAGCACTGGGGGGAATTGGCGAAACCAAACTGGAGAGGAAAAATGGACTGGGGTAGGGGAAATTAATAAAGCGTGGTGGACAGTGTGACAGTTCCCTCTGTTTTGTGTGCACTGTGCAGTTATGTCTGTATATGTGCAAGCATTCAGGGCAGGTCATCAAATATCAGCTCTTTGTCACACCCTTCGACGTCTCATTCAGAACCAAACATTGCTCTTCTGTGCTATTTTCTTGAATCTTAATGTGGAAAATGTTGATTGTCAGGGTTACAGCAAAAACACCTTTTATTCAGGGTAGGTTACAACAAAAAAAAAAAACAAGATTTATTTTCGGATTTGCATGGAAATGTAGCCTTGTTCTCTCCGCTCCAAGGTCCTGCATTGTTTTGCCCATCAATCAGCCCACACACAAAACAAAGTGGATGTTTTTATATGGTTTCCTCTGTCACTGCACATATTCTCCCTGCCCAAAAATTGCACTGGGCCTTACACTGCTTTTAGTCAAAACTCACAGCATCAATTTTTGAGGCCTCAAGCTTTCATGAGGCATCACTCTCCTCAGTGCTGTGTGCAGAGCCAGAGGTGCTGCCTGTCAACGGGCAAAAGCAAGCAACTGCTGGGCCCCGGGCAAGAAGGAGGCTGACAAACTCTAAAACGCAGTAGTAGGTCAAAATGTGTAAAGTTCGCAATGGCAGTAGGAGATCTCCTTAAGGAGACCCCGTCCCATCCCATCCTGTATGTGTGGCCAAGTACTGCTCATATTATTGGGGTGAAAACTTCTGATTGTCATTGGAGTTACAAAGGGACAATAAATTCTATATAAGCGTATTGGAGAAAGATAGATGGAAGTAAAATAAAGCAAGTCGGGTCGGAAAGGGCTGGACTGGCCTGGATACTCAACTTCGGGAACAAGACAATTAAACCTAGAGCAAATTTATATTATTCGGACAAGTCTTAGAGCACAGGGCTGTAAGTAGTGATATATAGCCGGCTACAAAACTACGATACTAAGTTTTCCAAAAATTGCTTGTTGTCACACATCAAAAACTACCGCTATGTAATGAGAAAGAGATACATTACCTCGTGGCTTTGCATCCTGTAAGTTTTTGAAAAAAGAAGTTGTAAAGAAACGCAGAGTTCTGAGGAAGGTCCGAGCTGCATTCATTAGCATCACAACAAACGCACGCTTTGGCTTGGGTCACGTCTTTACGACAGTCGCCACGCGTGCTCATGGATAGCAGAGTCTTTATGTCGCCGGAAATAGATTCTCCTCATAGCACCTTTAAGAACATTATCGCTGCTTAGCCCAAACCTCTCATCTCCATTTAATATAACTGATTTTTTTTTTCTCAATAAAAAAGAAACCCTTCCACATATGAAAGTAAGGTTTATAAATGTGTACTAATTAAAAGTACAAAATCAGTTTCTTCACCACCAATCACCCATGCTGGTTAGTGGGTTCCATTAATTTATTGACCGAAGAGTCCAAAAAACAATTTTTAATCAGGACTATAAAATATTTAGTCATTCAACACCTGAGTGTTTTCTCATTTCAGGAACATAGCAATTTTGGACATAGGAGGGCTTTGTCTGAGAGCTACAGTCCGTAGATTCAGTCATTAAGTCCTGTTTTTAATTTAAATTTCTTCCAACGTAGCAATTTTGGAAATGAAATGGTTTGACTTGACAGTAAAAAATAAAAAATAAAAAAGCTCAAACTCACAATTTAAAAAGGTAGGAGATGGTAGACACTCATTTCCAGGTGCTGGTTCAGCCCACTTCTAGATCAAGTGAAAATAACATGTTCAGGCATGTTTGTGCAGCCACAGTAAACATTAGAGCACTGTGCTAAAGGGCCAAAATCACACTGGCATCTTGGTAGTGGTCACAGCTCACAAGATGTGTTTTTTTTTTTTTTAGATTATTTTTGGGCATTTTGTGCCTTTGTTGATAGGAGAGAGTGATAGTGGATAGGCTTGTGAAGTGGGGTGAGAGAGAGTAGGGGGAGACACTCTGCAAACTGACTGGTATGTATATGGGTTGTGCCTGGTTGCTAACCAGCACCCCAAATCACAAGAATTTATACACAAATAATCTTTCTACCACCCCTAACATCAAGATAATCCCTCATCTCACTCTTTAGATAGCTTTTTTCCTCTAATGATTTCAGTCAAGGGAAGGGGAATTTTTTTTTTTTCAGATGGCAGATGCTCATAAAAACATGTAATTGTTCAACCCAGAGCCTGCTGCAGTTTAATAATTATATCATATCAAAATTCGGGATGATCACAGTTATAAGTCCTAGTGATAATTTATAATTATTTAACAGTTTTCATGGCAACTTGTAATATTAGTGTTTATGATGGATTGCATGTATGATCATAATAACTCACATTGTGCATATATCTAATGCTGCGTTCGCACCAAAACATGACGAAAATACATTAAAAGTGAGCTGAAGGACAATAATGGCATTGTTAGCACAGCAGCTACTGCAGCCCATTTTTTTGCATGGCAGTGCTGCACACTGTCATCTGCATTCACAAATGGTGGTTCCTGTATTTAATTAGTTTAACTTTGATTAATTTTAATTCCAGATTTTTTTATTTTGTTGCTTACTTATAGTGTTTTTGTCCTTGAAATTGGCTCGGAGGAATGCATTTTAATACACCCTTTAAAAACAATAAAAACAAATCGATGAACTTATGCAGTCAAGACTTTAATTTTTGTCTTTTCATAAGTTTATGTTAAAAACCTTGAACCTCCAGACATGCCATAGTTAGCTAAAAACACAAACTCAAGCATCAGACATACAGAATTAAAGTCTCTGACAGCCTGCTCGCAGCCTGTGCCTCCGGTGTTCTACTCTTTGAATAATTGTTCGTCAAGGTTAAAAGAAATGATGATTACTCTTCTAAAGTGCCTGAAAAATACACTAATATAATCTGAATATCAAGGTGGTAATGACTGTACAATCAAAAATGGCCTGGAAAATGAGAAGGTGAACCGACTTCAAGTGTAAAACTTAATGAATTGAAACACTAATTTATTTTGGACTCCCTCTTTAAAAATAAAGCTGTCACTATTTTAATGCCCCGGTGCGATGTGAGTGAGGTGCAGGGCTAATCTAATGCAAATGTGTACGTCTTGTTGGCAGCCGTGCAGCCTCCGGTAATGGCCCTGTGGTGTTGGTTTTGGCACGGCAGCAGCACAAACATGTTGCAGTGGAAGAGGCTACTTCCCCCTGTAATGTATTTACTGTCTAATTTGTGTCTCAGTGAGAGACCATATATCCTGTTTAGGGAGTGACACCTCTCCTCCTCCACTTTATGGAGCGGTGCAGGCATTTGATGGGGACTTGAACATGCTGTGCTGATGGATGAGCTTGTCAAAGCAGCCCCATGATGCTGTGCTCCCCACAGAATGCACCGCGGCTGGAGAAACTCAATCATATAGAAAGGCATCAGAGGAAACATAGTTCATAACTCATTCGCAACACCTGAAAATAATCTTCTTAACAGTATATGCTTCACTGGAGAAGATCGGCTCACAGTTTACTGCGGGTGAGAGTGTCAGCTTTTATGGAATAGTTAAAAACGTGACATTTGGGGGAAAAAAGGGACAAATTTATAGCGCTGTGACAACTGATAAACACGGCGAGGGTTGAGGCTGCGCGTTTGTCAACAAGCTGTTTCTAAAGTTGTGCTGTTTTTCTGCTCACATTTATGCCTCTCCCTCCCTTCTCTGCTGCCAGTCGTACAATTTTTGAACAGTGCTCCTCTAATGTCAGAAATTCAGCTCCAGTCTGAGAGTTTGATTCCCTCAGGCAGAAGTTCTGAAGCACTGACAGGTGTTTCAAAGAGTTCAATTTGTGGATGTTCTAAAACAAATTCTTGAAACATTGTGCTTTAATACGTCTCTTTGAGTGACTTTCGGCACTATTTCTGTGCCTCTATTTTTTGCTCTGTTATTTATTTTTTTTCATGTGAATAATTCCAATCAGCAGCTTTCCGCACCGAAGCCTTAAGCTATTCTAAGGGGCTGAATAATTGACATGAAGTTGCAATTTCAAATTATAGCTACAAACTATAACTGTGCTCATGAAAAACTTGTAATGGTGTTGGATATATTTGAAAACATGTGACTGTAGGGGGTGCAAGGCATCATTCTGCAGCATAAGAAAGTGCTGCTGTTAATATTACCTGCATAAACAGTCAACCTGAGGCAAGCTAGCAACAAAGGCAGTGCATACTGGTTGGTAATTTGTCCCTGTTGACTTGAATATAGCTGAGGCAATGGAGTGCCTTATTTCCTAAAATTGCACTCCTATAGTGTTGTTAAAAAATACAGAATACAGATGGATGACATATCTGCTTGGGAACAGAGGTAAACAAATGCATCCTCTTTCGGGACCACACTAAGTGAGACAGCCTTTGGCTACATATTTTGCCCTATATCCTGTGGCGATCTCAGTAATTTATGAATACACAAGTTCTTTGTACAAGAGAGGGGAGATAACAAAAGGTATTGGTCTTGCAGTCACATGTTGTTACATGTTAAATGTCTGAACTGCCAGTCACAGATAAAATAAGTCAAAGCTTGTTAAGAATCAGATTCATCTTTGTCAAGCTGAAGCACTCATGCTGTATTAAAATGAACAAGACTTCCTGCTCCTCTAAACTTGAACCAAATTGAAGCCAAAACACTCCGGTGACTGTGAATGTAGAACGGAGACAAGAAATGTGCATGAGGATGTTGGTGATGCCTACTAACAAAGGCAAACAGTAGACTCAGACTGGTTGCTTACCAGGCAATTCTGAAGCTGTTTTCAAGTTAAATTATCTGATTTGTGTCTTTCTGAAACTTAATTGAGAACACATAATAACATGTTAAAAATGGTTCATCCTAACTAAGATCTAAAACGGACAAGAGAAGGGGATGACCTATCTTAAAGGTGCTATGAGGAGAATCTATTACCGGCGACATTAAGACTCTGCTACCCATGAGCACGCGCGGCGACTGTCGTAATGCTGCGTTCCAGTAACCTCGGAACTGGGAGTGACATCATCTCCGACTTATCTGTGTTCCAGTTGAAGTTGGAAAAAAACATGCCAATCTACCAGGCTATTGTTAGCTGTTGTTAGCACACCCTGCGTTGTTGTTCACAAATATCATATGAAGAATTAGTTATTACTATGGCAGAATTTTTGTAAATATAAGTCTAACAATACGATGTATACAGCTGATCTTGTGTGACACACCCCAGTCAGAAGTGCAAATAAACTGATTATTACGGGAGCTAAATAACTGTTCACACTGGGGGCATCCATCTTCGATTGTCAACTCGGGGGTGGCGAGGTTTCACCGAGTTCCCAGTAGGAAATTCCAACTTCGGGGAATGTTCCAGTTGCAGTTTCCTACTCGGAACCCGGAAATACCTACTTCTGACTACAACTGGAACGCACCAAAAGACGTGACCCAAGCCAAAGTGTGTGTTTGTTGTGATGCTAATAAAAATGCAGCTCGGACCTTCCTCAGAACTCTGCATTGCTTTACAACTTCTTTTTTCAACAACTTACAGGATGCAAAGCGATGAGGTAATGTATCTCTTTCTAGTTACGTAGCGGCAGTTTTTGATGTGTGATAACAAGCAATTTTTGGAAAACTTAATATTGTAGTTTTGTAGTCGGCTATATATCGCTACTTCCAGCCTGGTGCTCTAAGACATGTCCGAATTATATAAATTTGCTCTAGTTTAAATTGTCATGTTCCCGAAGTTGAGTATCCAGGCCAGTCCAGCCCTGTCCGACCAGAAGGCTAAGGAATAGCATTTATAGATAACCTATTTAGATGCAATAAAACTCATCTTAAAGTGTGTATTTTGATCAGGCATATACACTATATTACCAAAAGTATTTGCTCACCTGCTGTGACTCACATATGAACTTTAAGGATAAGTTTGGTTTCTACAGCTTTCACATTGTTTATAGAATGAGGAAGAACAATATACTCACCCAGAAGGCTTTCCTGATCCAAACAGTGCTTCGGGAAATATTTAGATCCAAAATCGAACGGCGGACATCCATATAATGGTAGCACACGGGGCATACAGCACCGCTCCTAAAACTGCATTAATCGTCCAAAAACTCATTAGTTTCACCAATATTTCATCATGGTCCGCTTGGGCTATTCCTCAACGACAGTCTGTGTCACTCCAGACATGTTGTGTGACTGTACTGACCTCTGAACTGAAGAAGAAGAGCGCTTGCTCCTCACATGCTCAGTACGGCTCATTGTTTCAGGGGAAGACGGCCGGCTTCACAACGACTTTCTTCTTCCAGTTTTGTGCAAAATGGACGAATATCTATGGGATGAAGATGTTGTGGAGGAGAACTTTGAATATGATGGGTGTCCTTACAGTTTTAAGCCAGAGTTTACAGATGAGAGCTCATTGAAAGGAGGATCTTGAGGCAGCGCCCAGAAGTACTGTGCATCGAAGGCATACATTATTCTTCTTTAGTTCAGAGGTCAGCACAGTTACAAAAATCATGTCTGGGGCGACACGGACTGTAATGGAGAATGCGAGCCGACCATGATGAAATATTGGTGAAACTGATGAGTTTTGGTGCAGTTTTAGGATACTGAGAAACTCCTCACAGTTCCTTTAAGGTGTATTCACACCTGGCTCGTTTAGGGTAGTTACACACACACACACACACACACACACAAAATTTGGTTCGTTTGGGCATATGTGAACACAGCAATCGCACCCAGATGTGGGACAAAACAAGTTGGTCGAGATCGCCAAAATAGGTGGTCTCGGCTCGCTTGGATTCAAGCCCTGTAGCAGTTACTTTGCAGTGAGAACACAAACATCTCAGCAACTGACACAACTGACTCATACCTGTAGTTCACACTGTAGTAGTAGGGGGCTGTAATGCGCCTGGTTGCCAATCGCCTAGTCAAAACAATAGAAGAAAAAGGACTGGGTGAAATTCCTGACCAATGACAGAAACATTTGATTTGCATGTGTTATTTGTTTACAACTTTGGACCACAACAGACTTTTGCCATGTGAACACAAACAGACCAAGTGACAACTGATACAATTGTATTGATTTTACCCCTGAATCAGAACAAAGCAAACAAGCCATAGGTGTGAATACACCTTTGGACATGCGTTTCCGCCTTCTCGATCCACGATCAACCATGGTGGGTGTTTCTATCTAGCTTTGGTTGCCTTTATTACCAATATGGCCGGAGACCCACTCATCTCTCCCTGATCTACAGTATTCTTTATTTTGTATGTTGTCTGGTAGTTCTTCTATTAGGTTTTGCATATTTTCCTCCAGTAAAAACAAATAAATCATTAGATAGTCAGAAAATGCACTCGTAGCCTGCTACCAATTCTTTGTTCAAACAACATCCTACGAAACATATTAAGCATGTGCTGAACTTACTGGATTTGCAAATTTGTTGCAAAATTTAAATATTTTCATCTCTGGTGAAGGGGTGCAAATATGTGGAATTATCATAACTTGTGAGTCCATTTCACTCAACGTAATTAAAGCAGACCCTGTTCAGTGTTTTTTAAGTAATGAAAAAAGACAAATTACCAAGCTCAAAGCCTACTACTACTGGACATCAAATAAAACCAGCTTTGATTTAAAACAATAGTGTGTGTTAAAAATATTGTAATGTTTAAATCTGTTCTGAACTGGCACAGTTGACATTATTTTTTCAACATTTTTCTGACTTTAGATGGCAAATGGTACCAATATCATATGTCCAAGTACAGCCAAGAAAAATGTATAGTTGTGAATTTAAAGTTATTGTTATTTATTCAGATGTAATGTCAAGAGGAAGAAAAATCAGTTTCTGCTTTGAAACTTTTATTAATCAAATCCAAGTATTTCAGTAGTAATATGGTTGTTTAACAGATAATGGTTCCATGCATCCAATCAACATGTACACAATTGTCAGATCAATGGCTCATGCCAAAAAGCTGTTTTTCATGGGGATAAGCCTGTGCCTTTACCACTGGAGTCTTGGTCTGTCACCAACTTGAAAATTGGTGACAGACAAACCTCAAACCAGTTAAATGAAAAAAAAAATCTAACAGGACATTAAAGTACTTGCTCACCCTGTTTCCATGCATTTTTGCCAGACCCAACTTGAAAGCACATTGTTTCAAAAATTTTAACTAAAATGTAACATTTATGACAACTGGCTTGACAACATTTCCGTTTGCTTGTTTGACATTGCTGCCTATCCGCTAACCTAGTAAGGAGAGGTTAAATAAGAGTGTTGACTGGTGGGAATATGTACTGGACAGATCATTAAGTGATGAGTGAGAAAAGACAAAGGAAATCGAGGAAATCTGTTTCATTGCATGCTGTTGCACTGTGACTCTTGCAGTTAGGACACTCACATGTGACTCTTTGTTGTTAGCCTGATTTTATCACTGTTGTTGACACATTATTAAGCTGTGTTCACACCAAACAAGAATTTTAGTTTGCTGTGCGATGAAAATACTTTGAAAGTGAATGGGATACGTAGCATTCACAGAATGAACAGCACAACCAGACCCATGAGTCGTTCCCAAAACAAATGAGCCAAAACCCCTGCAACTGGAAGCTGGTGTTCACACAGAGTGAAAGCATTATTTGACATCAGCCCAGGGAAACAGCACCAGAAGACCAGTTCCTCAACCTTGCCTCACTGAGGCTTTCTTCAAGGGTAATGGTTTTGGCACTTTTTTGCTGCTGTCCATCTGTTTAGCTGTTTTGATCATTCCACAAAATCCATGATCCTTACAAGTTTTATCTCATTGTTAAGGTAACTAATCAGGCTTTATGATTACATAAAATTCCATACGAATAGGTATTATGAAATAGGTGAAATATTCCACCAAATTGATGTTAACAAACTTTTTTGGAAGGGTATATATAACATAACCTGACAAGCCAGATGGACAGCTCAATATATCTGCCACAGAAATATTTCCCTTGACCATCTGGGCAGGAGCCCTTTAAATTTTTTTTCAGGGGCAGAACGTTAAAAAAAAACACAAGCTTGTGATTGGACAATCCTTTGGCTCATCACATTCATAACAGACCAATCCACTTCAAGCAGGGTTGCCTCCTATAATGTAGCGGCTAATGGCTAACAAGCTAAACAGCTAAACACCGTTTTACTATCGCCTTACACTAAATTATACCACACAGATGATTCATTCAACACTTATATGTGACATGAACCTTGTCAAAGACAATCCCTACTAGTAAACTTTTGAGGAGGGCAGATTTCGCAAAGTTCCACTAGGTAGCCATGAGGACAATAGGCTAACCGACATGTCCGCTCTCAACTTCCGGTTGTCGTCACTTCCACATTCTGCTGCTCCCCCTCTCTTCCCTGATTGGGCCGTTAATAATTCAGCCGAGTGAATTCGTTGGACAATGGAGGCTGGCAAGTCGGACCTGCAGGATTTCAGAATCAGGCAGGTCTGTCTGCTCTGCAAGGCTAACACTTTCAGGAAACAAAAGGCGGAACATCACTGACTGGTGAACACTAGTTAAAGTGACAGCACTACAGTTCTAACATCCTGTGCACATTTCACCTCGAAGATGGCCTTAGTTGCTGACATGGTGTTAAACTTCTATTCATCCTTCCATCCATCCATCCATCCATCCTGTGAACATATGCAGCAACATGAGCAACAGTGTGTTTCTCTCCCGACTTCCTCTCCCATTACATTTTCTTACCAGCCCCAGTGGACTCTACAATACTGGCTTCAAGGCCATACAACTGCATAAGTGTGTACGTGCAGTAGCAGAATATGCGAACACTGCCTTAAATTGCTCCAGGTTATGTGTACATATCAATCACCATGAAATGTTTAGCACTTTCAAAAGTCCCTTGCACATTCACACATTTGCAGGAAAAAGCACACAATGTATAGAGATCTGCTCGGTGTATGGTCTGACACTCTATACATCCTGTAACACCCATGCTCTAAGTCATTATTCTAAACCATTACACTTTGTAATTTGAGCCATAATAGCCTATTGATCACAACAAGCAACCTAAGATTTCAAATACATCACTCCTGCGTTAATAGCACTGATTAAATGTCAATATGTGGATTTATAAACCCCCCCCCAAGAAAAGTCCAAGAGTTATTCATGTGTTAATTACAATTTTGTATGGACGGCCTTTCACATGTCAGGAATGTTGAAAGATTAAGCCTTTAGATAAAATGTTAGCTGGAGAGAGTATGTGTATGTGTGTGTGAAAGTGCTGCATGCATGTATACACACAGCCCCCTGATGTTTGCTAAAGCGTTGACAGCTGACAGGTAAATTGTGAAATATTACATGGTTCTGTCAAACAGCATAAAACCACCTCCTCTCTCCACTCCAAGTGAACTCAAGTGTGCAAATCTCACCGCGTACAAAAGGTCCTTTCAAAAAGAGAAAATGTCTGCACAGAAAGAAAAGAATGGCATCTTATTACCATTTCATACGAGGGAAACATGAAACCTTAGTGTTGGATTTCTGCAGTGATCCTATAAATGCAAAGAATACAAAAACAAATAAAGAGCAATTGTTTGTTTATTGTCATTGATGTATTATTTTATTGCATTGTTCCATTTGCTGTTGTACTTTGTATGCTGTTTTTTGTTTATAGTTTTTGTGTATTGTATCGTTTTATTCTCCCTAAATCCTCTAAACTTTTCTTTATGAATCATATATACAGACATTTTTATCAATATTCACTTTCCTGTAAAATAAAACCTTTTTATTTTTACTTTGAATTGTTGTTACCTTACTCTGTTGTTCAGCTGTGTTATTTAACCATATTTTTTTGTTACTGATTTTTCAAATTTTTGTTTATCTTATAATGTGTTGTTACCTTCACCAAGGAGGCTATATTTTCTATTTTCTCCAGGGTCCGTCTCTCTCTTTTTTTTTCTTGGCCTGTTAGCAAGACTACAGATAAAATACTGGCTGAATTAACATTAAAATTTACTTTAAATGGAGTTTGGTCCAAGGAAGATGCCATCAAATTTTGGTGGTGATACAGATATTGATCTGGATTCAAAAATATCCTAAAATGTTAAAGGAGACATATCATGCTTGTTTCTCCTTTTCACTATGCCAGACTAGGATGCCTGTAAAGCATTTCTGCCCTCAGTACAAGTCATTTAGTTCCTTCATTGCCCCACAATAGCGTTCTCAAAATCCTCATTTTAGGCCATTATCAAGCTCTCGTTGAAACACTCGGTTTCCAGGCTGACCTAAAGTTACCTCGCAACATCACAGCCCTTTGTGCTCTGATTGGTCAGTTCTATCGGGGGTAGAGCCAGCCTGTCCTTCTTCTTCTACTGTATTTTCCGGCAGGCCCAAAGCAGCGACCGCGTATTGAGTCCCCCTACAGGCCAGAGCTGGTAATGAGTGAGTGTGAGCTAGGGAGCTATATACTGCTGCTGGTGGATGTGTTCCTCTGTGACGGTTTTGTGGCTAACGGACATCACAGAGGAGGAAGTGTTTTATCAGATTACTCCAATAAAAAGAAATGTACCTCGTGTCATCACGACGATTTAAATCTCGGACATCTCGTAATGACCTATTTTCAGAGGCATCAAATCTCGTTCTAGGATATCAGAAAAAATACAATATCTCATTTTTTGAAAATTAAGGGGGTGTAAGGTCTTGTTTTCAAATTTATTATATTATATGTAAGTATTAAATCATGCATCAGCATATGTCTCCTTTAAAGAAAAATCTTAATGTTTATAATTGGGCAGAAATTAAAACAAATATATATCTGCCATTTCTCAACAGATTCGCTCCCAATTTTACAGGATAACATTGGGTCCATGTCTCTATCAGTAAGGCTGATTGAATCTGGTTCCAATCCAGACTGATGTCCCAAAAAACATTGGACCTCATACTTGAAAATCCCATTGACGACATTCAATAATTCATAGAAAATCAAAAAATTAAGTGATGCTCCCCAAACTGTTGTGTTCATACAGGATACGAACTTCCTTGTATGTGCTGAGTTTGGTCTTGATCCTAGCGCTATTCTAGATCTGGTGATCCAGAATTGTATTTTATTTTACAAGGTTGTGGAAAGCCATACTGGAATTGAGCTGCTTGGCAGAGGTCTGCTCTCGCTTAGTGCTTCGCTAGTTTCACAGTGTGGTGAAATTTTATTCTGATTTAGTGTTCTATGCATTTGTAATCTTTTTTTATGCATTTTTTGGGCATTTTGTGCCTTAATTGATAGGAGAGAGACAGTGGATAGGCTTGTGAAAAGGGGTGAGAGAGTAGGGGAAGACACTCTGCAAACTGGTCACAGGCTGGATTCGAATGAAGTATGTATATGGGACGTGCATTGTTGCTAACCTCCGCCAAACCAGCAGCCCACATTTGTGTTCTTTAATTAATATAATTTCCTAGATACAGGTCCCAGCTGACATTGGGAATAAGGCAAGACTATTGAACAACCATTAAGCTCTCATAGTTGCTCAGAGTCACCAGTGAAGTTGACGAACATGTCTTAGTGTATGTAAGAAAACAGGAGTGCCAACAGAACAACACAAATGCTGGAGATCACACAAAGTTGACACAAAAGGCAAAATCAGTTCAGAGTAAATCAGCAATATTTTTGCAGTGAGGCACCAGCAATATTTGTTGCATTTCTCAAATTGTTTTACCACATCATGGTGTTTCTTTTTAATTTTTTGTGATACTTGTAATGTTGGTTGTTTTTTTCATTTAAATAAGTTGTTGTTCCTCTCGTTTTCTCTGGTGTTATCCTACTGTTTTGTGTTTCGGAATTTGTCCCTGTTTTTTTCTTTGTGGTTTTGTCTTCTGATGCCCTGTCCAAAAGGCGATGAAAACATTTCCATACTAAAGTGGTCTCTGTTTAGATGACATAATTTCAAGAAATGTATCCCTCCATCACAAAAACATTGAAAAGGCTGTAGTGCATAGGCCAGGCCTGTAAGTGGCGCTGCAGATAAACACCAAAACTAGCCGAGAAGACCTGAGGCATAAATCATGAGAACTGTCAACAAAAACTGGCGTATGCTGTTCTCTAGTCCTCTTGTTGTTTGCAGAGGAGCAGAGGATTTTTCTGTTAAAGCCATAACAAGCTCAGAAGCTTCTGCAGCACGAATGGGACAAAGTATTCTGCAATTGTTTCTGTTGTCATTGTTCTTGCTTGCAGTTAGAGGGAGATGTGGGTCTAGGATGCCTATGTTTTTAAAACTATCCAAATTTCTTGTATGCACAGAAACACCCAGTCAGCATTTTTCAGATTTATACTCAAGGTCCCGTTTCCATGTGGATGAAAAGTCTATAAGATTTAAAACGTGTGCAGACTTGTCTGAATTCATCTCTGTTTGGATATGGACTAAATTTTCATTGTTTTGCTCCACCACTGCCCCATTTGACACCATTTAATGCAGATTTGTGGACTGAAATTTATTATTGAAGCCACCACATCTGTCTATCCCCTCCTGAAAATATCTTATTTCCTCTTGGTTATGCTTTTAAAAATGTATAATCACCATGAAAAACTAAGATTACTTCCTGGACAAATATCGTTTATGACAGTGATAGATGTTGGAAATAAAAACATCTTGAACTGCATGACAAACACGGTTCTCTGATCCATCAGATCCCAAGAAGCATCCCACTGATTTCCCCCTCTTGCATGAGTTATCCCAAAAAACAAGCTCAGTATTTCTGTGGGTGTGTGACCCTGGGAGTGTGTCTGTGACAGTTTATGAGACTCACTAAAAGATTTGCCAGTTCTGCTGACTGGATGTCTTGTTCTGTCAGCGGTGCATAACAGATTCCCCCATTCAAACTGTTAATAAATGCTGTCTCTACACATGCTCTTCCAGCGCAGCAGCGGCAGTAGCAAACAACTTTTTTGGTGGTAGAAACAACACTCCAGTAAAAACATGCTGGTGTTGAATGATTTTCAACATCAGCCTAGAAACAGGCATATGGAATGACTGATTTATAGTTTCTGACATGCAAGTGTGTTCTCTGTGTAGCAAACTAAATAATACAGTATACACTTGTCACACAAATGGACACATGCCCTGCTGAACATGTTTTTGAGATGTGTAAATGCAGTCCCTCTATGTTTGCGTAAGTGTTGTCTCTGATGCATATTCTGTCATGCACTAGCAACAGTGGCAACCCTTCAACCCCAGCTGTTTAACTTGATTTGTGAAATTAGTCTTATTTGATTCATTGTTGCAAAGACATTTTTAAACTATATTATAAAGGCAGCAGACAGGAACTTCAGTCAAAACACAGATGTGCCTTTTCTTAACTATAAGGTAATTATACATGAGCACAGACTGAAGTTTGGTGTTGTTTTCAGAAGGGCAAAACATCTGAATAAATTATGTTAATCTTAATGCTATTTCAGTGTAACCTTGCAGTGCATTAGGATCTAAGGTCGGTTGCTGTCTGTAATAAGACAGATCCATTCTGGCAAGCTCCAATCTAAGATGATTGTGAGAGGCACAGAGCATCCCAGACAAATCAGCATCCTTTAAAGCAGGAAGACCTGGGAGATACAAGCAAGACGACAGCAAAAGGTGACTGCTCATAAAGAGATTAGCATAGATGCTAACCGCTTCACATTTTTCAGATCTGGACTTTCTCCTTTATTACAGGAAGGATAAACAACATAAAAAGGATTTCTTGATAGAAAGAATAGTCTTGTTCCTCTTCCAACATGTGTCGAGAGTTTGTTATCCGATGGCTTTTGTTTTGTATTACACACCCAGAAGGAGCACTAAATTTCATCTTTACCTGATTGGCCAGTAATGAAGATAATTGATGGACCACTATCAAATATCCTACTGGAAACTCCCCTGATCCTTCTCATCCTAAGCACATTTTATGGGCTTTCCCAGATGGGAAAGTGAAATAAGTTGAACGGTCCATCTGGTTTAATCGTGCGTTCGAGTGCAACATGTTAAGGTTTCTATACATTTTCTACAGGAGAAGAAAAACTTAAATTTCACAAAGAAAACATAGGCTTGTGAATGACTGCCAAACCCTACGAGTTATGAATTTCAAATGCATATCTTGTAGATATGGAACAGATATTACATACATTTGACAGTAGTCAGAAATAAAACTTATAATGTAAAATGAACATATTTGCTCAAACAAAGGAAAAGAATAAAGCTAGAAGTGCTTTGCTAGTTCAAACCTCTGTAAAAGCATTTCCGACACTATCCACAATGACTCGTACAATGCATTTTATTTTTATTTAAAGGATAAGTTCGGTTTCTACAGCTTTCACATTGTTTATAGAATGAAGTAGAACAATATACTCACCCAGAAGGCTTTCCTGATCCAAACAGTGCTTCAGGAGATATTTAGATCCAAAAACGAGTGGCCGACATCTGTATAATGGTAGCACATAGGGCATACAGCGCCACTCCTAAAACTGCATTAATCGTCCAAAAACTCATTAGTTTCACCAATATTCCATCATGATCCGCTCGCGCTACTCCTCCAAGACAGTCCGGGGTCGCTCCACCCATGTTTTTGTGACTGTGCTGACCTCTGAACTGGAAACTTTCTTCACGGCTGCCGCGCATGCGCAGTACGGCTCATGTTTCAGTGGCGACCGCCGGCTACTCAACAACTTTCTTCTTCCAATTTTGTGCAAAATGGACGAATATCTATCGGATGAAGATGTTGTGGACGAGAACTTTGAATATGATGGGTGTCCTTACAGTTTCGAGCCAGAGTTTACAGATGAGGAGCTCATCGAAAGGAGGAAGCCGTACTGCACATGCGCGGCAGCTGTGAAGAAAGTTTTCAGTTCAGAGGTCAGCACAGTTACAAAAACATGGGTGGAGCGACCCCGGACTGTCTTGGAGGAGTAGAGCGAGCGGACCATGATGGAATATTGGTGAAACTAATTAATTTTTTGGACGATTAATACATAATTAATACGGCGATTAATACGGCGCTATACATGCCCTATGTGCTACCATTCTACGGATGTCGGCCGCTCGTTTTTGGATCTAAATATCTCCCGAAGCACTGTTTGGATCAGGAAAGCCTTCTGGGTGAGTATATTGTTCTACTTCATTCTATAAACAATGTGAAAGCAGTCAAAACTGAACTTATCCTTTAACACTTAAATTCTCATGAGCATGTATTCACCACCAAACCTTATTTCAGGCACTTATCTAAAACTGGTATTCTAAATCCCGTTTACTTTGGAGTGAGGGGTCAGAAACCAGAAAATGCTAAATGCTAACTAACTTATGCATTTTTTCCTGCACCAATCTATGAAGACTCTTTCCACTTAAATGCATTCCAATGCATCTTTCCCCACAGGCCTGAAGCTCTGCCATTGGTTGGATTGATTTGCATTAGTAAATCTGCATATGGGTTTTAGACTTGTATTTACAACCATTTTTTTGTTTGTCTTGACAAATTTAATCAGGAGAGCTTTCATGCATTATTTAAGATTTTTACACATATTTTGTTGCCTTAGTGTAATTACTGAATTGGCAGCCTACTTCCTCCATTAGAACAAATTTATCCCTCTGCATCTGCTTTGCACTTGTCAGCTTCGGTGCTGCTCACATTAGAAACCAGTCACATCAAATATTTTGTCAAATACATGCACTCTGCAAATTAAACCATGAATCTTTAAGGAATGAAGCATATTCGGTTGCATCTCCATTAGCTTTGGTTTTATCATTTACTTCTTGCTGTCACTGCTTGTAGAACCCTGATAAACACTGCAGGCTTATTGCATCCTCAGTCAAATTCACTTGTCATCGCCTGCTGTTTCTAAAGTGGGGAGGGGAGCTGTAAAGTGAAGTGAGTTCTGGTCAAAGGAGTCCCTCATCTCCTTAAAAAGCAAACTGTGTGTGAACTCTACTAAACTGAAGCCCTCCAAAGAGTAAAAACAGGCTGCAGAGAGACACACCCAGAGGAAGAACACTGGCATGCAAGGAATAGAACAAATGTCCCTACCTTTATTTTTGTAATATTCACTCAGGGTCTGAGAGAAGAAGAGTTGACGGACAAATTGATTGAATTACACCCCACAATTTGATCACTAGTGTTTAATTAAGCAGAACATAGATTTAAAGGCAAAATATGGGTGCTGACAAAAAAAAACACGAGCTAATTTATCAGAATGTGCTTGCATAGTCGTAATTGTTGGTGATTTAACTATGAGGCCAGCCAAATAACACTGGAAGCATCTCAAAATGTGAAAGCCCTTGAGTGCCTGCACAGACAACAATAAAAAAAAAAGAAATAAGCTCAGACATCTGTTTCACATCCAGCTAAAATGAGCACAAGTCGCTATGCAAATCGAGGAAAATAGATGACTCCAGCCTTGGAAACGATTTTTGGAGCGCTGTGTTGTTTTCATACATAGCAAACTCCAACCAATGCTCTAGATAAAGACTTTTTTTTTTCTCAGTGAATTCCAATTTTAACTCTGAGGCAAACCTTCTACAGCCTGGCATTTTGTATGCTTGGATGGAGATGTCAAAATCACAAAATGGAGTGCGTCAGTTTGGAAATCTGACCACATGATTCATGAAAGCACGTCACTCAGTCAGACGACAATCCGTGCAGGCTGAAGTTAAGGCAGGGATTACCTGCAGGCAGTGAATCCTGCAAGAAAACAGAGCTGCCATGATACAAGGATGTTCTTTTGGCTGCAGAAAAGCTTATATAAGAGGAGTGTATGCAGCTCAGAGAGAGAGAGTGTGACCTTTACTGAAAGTTTTGGAGATAAAGAAGTCTAAAGGCTTTTATTTACATGTTCAGAGGAAAGTTTAAAATCTCTTAACTTTTTTGGGCTGCTTGTGTGAGCGAGAAAAGGTTAAACATGGTCAAGTCAGTCTACTATCATTCAGGCAATTTATCATCATATGGCAGCTGTTATCTTATGATATTTAACATAAAGAGAAGGTCTTCACTGTTCATATTTTTAGATTATTCTGACAGATTCAACTTATTGACAAAGTAGAAATGAAAAGACTGATAACAGTAGATTTGACACTGCCCTGTACCAAGTAAAGAACCAGCATTACTGCTCAAAAGCATCCTCTGTTTTCTAAATGGAACAAGAATGCAGGATAATGACAATGAACAAGACACACCAACCATAACATGATTAACAACGGACAACAGGGGTTCATCTAGAAATTTTTTTGGCTGGGTTGGAAAAACTGACACCCTAAAGTTATGTCCACATGTAGCTGTGAATATTTGGAGCTGTTGCAAATGCAAACATAAGACAGCACTGGTAAGTGTTATTGAACTGAATGTTATAATCTCTGTGGCATACTTTTTAACCCTTCGTCTGACTGGTGTTACAGTTTACAACAACTGCAAACATTTTGCCCTTCTTTTAGTCCCATTTCACTTCATTCCATATCAAAATATCAACCTCACAGTGACCAGTCAATTAGAATGGGAAATGTCTTGCTAATATAACACTAATATTTCTATGACTATGAGAAACAACATGGACAATCTGCTGCTGTTGACCAGCTTACCTCAAACATGTTTGTGCTACATCACACAACAACAGAAACATTATTCATCATACACTGTCATTTGTAATGTAATTAAACCCAAATTGGTTTCATTAAATGCTGCTACATCATCTGACAGACTACAATTATATTTAGCGGAGGAGAACCATTGTGAAAACTAAGTGTTTATACATTGTAACATACTAGAGACAAATATACCTAGGACAAATTTATGGTCTAAGCATCAAAGTTATTGCTATCACAAATTAATATAAGTCCCTTTGTCACTGCCCACCAGAATGTTATTTTTCTTGCCACTTTACTGTTGCCAAGTGTGGCAAAAGACTACAGCTTAATTAATTTTAATAAAAGTAAAAAAAATAAAAAGAAGAAACATATAAGAGAGTATTGAGTCAACCTTGGATTTTGATCCAAGCATAACTGAAGAGCTTGATCAGATCCTGTTATATAAAATATTCATGGGCAATCCGGACAGTTTTAACTATGACAAATACAAACACAGGCAGCCATGAGTCACCAGTTAACATGGTCACTTCAAAAGTAATCACGCCAGGTACTGTCCAAAGCATTTGTGTGTTTTTGAAGAATACCCTTAACTCTCATGTAAACAGTTGAATTAAGAAAGTAGACAAAAGCGACAATGTTGCACATTGTCATGTCCCATAAAAAGAGATTAAGTAGAATGTGACATTTTAGATTAGAAAAAATCCTTTATCCAGATATACTCTGTCAATCTCCCTTTTCAGGAATTTTACAATATGTGTCTTCAGCCATACAAATGCATTTTATGGCAGACGGTCAAAATACACATGAAAAGCCGTGTTTTTTCAAAAATACCTGCCTATGTGTGGACATGGCCGGAAAATATAGTGCTTCTCAAAACACCTTTTAGTAAGAATGTTTTCACAGATACAAGTATTATTAGTTCACAGTAATTGACTAACAATTGCAAGGCAAATAACCCGAAGAGAAATCTAAAGCAAATCAATATTTTGTGTGATCACCCAAACCTCCCAAAGAGGATCAGTTTATTCTGAGTACACTTACTTCAGCTTTTGAAAGACCTCTTGGAAGGCTGTACCAAGCATTTTGGGGAGCTTACCTGCAGATCTTACATGGATGTGGGCAAACTCAAATCCCTCTATCTTCTTATACAATTCGTGACAATCTGATGCTAAGTTTTGGGGTGTTAAAGGATAAGTTTGGTTTCTACAGCTTTCACATTGTTTATAGAATGAAGTAGAACAATATACTCACCCAGAAGGCTTTCCTGATCCAAACAGTGCTTCGGGAGATATTTAGATTCAAAATCAAGCAGCGGACATCCGTATAATGGTAGCACACAGGGCATGTTAGCGCCGCTCCTAAAACTGCATTAATCGTCCAAAAACTCATTAGTTTCACCAATATTTCATCATGGTCCGCTTGGGCTACTCCTCCATTACAGTCTGTGTCGCTCCAGACATGTTTTGTGACTGTGCTGACCTCTGAACTGAAGAAGAAGAACATTTGCCTCCGTGCATGCGCAGTACTCTCTGGAGAGCTGTTCTTTTCTTTGCCTCCGCGTCCTCCTTTCGATGAGCTCCTCATCTGTAAACTCTAAATATCTCCCGAAGCACTGTTTGGATCAGGAAAGCCTTCTGGGTGAGTATATTATTCTACTTCATTCTATAAACAATGTGAAAGCTGCAGAAACCGAACTTATCCTTTAACCTGTTGCAGAGTAAATTTTGGACCGATCAGAGGCTACACCTATGGCACTTTGTATTTCTCAGTGTTGAGGACACATAAATCCATTCATTTTTTTAAATAGCAGGACAGTCTTACTGTACAGTATTTCACCAACCTGCCAAAAACATGTGCATATTTAGTGTAGTTAGCTTTACACCGTATCAAATTTTTAATTCCAGCTCTAATGTAGTCTGAATTTGTAAGTAATCTGTCAAAAAATGTACCTTCTGCTTATGTTGCTGTTGTTAAGAGGAGGGACCTCTTGTCTTGACTAGTTAGAGGATATTAAGTCTTTATGAAAATGAGAGTTTTATTTTCTCCTGAACAAAGCTTGGCAACATAACTCTGTGTTACTGTGATTCATTATTGTCATCTTTACTATGATGAGACTCTGTTTATAGAAAATTCCTATAATGAGGCTGCAGCTTTCCAAACATTCCTTTATTGTAGAAATGAAAGCTGCAGAGATGATCAAAAACCAAGACACACTTGCAAGTAAATGATTAAAAACCAGGATTCTGTTGTGATCATGAATGGGAGATACGTACAATCAGGCATATTTTGTTTCATGTAGAGAGCGTCATTCCAAAAATGATTAAAACTAATATGACTGTATGAGAGAAATTAAAGTCAGCTTGTATGGTAGTGCAAAGACACCACTGTGGAGAAAAACAGTAGCACAACTTAAACAGATACCATCAGTGGAAAGACAACAGCATGAACATCGTGAATTTATATTTCTAACCTAGACTGCAATACACTGTAGAAAAGCACAACTGAATTTCATGGCCCTCTCTTGCTAGGGGCAAGAGAGGGCTAAATCTAGGGGTGGGCAAGTAGAGGCCCGGGGGCCAAATGCGGCCCTCCACATCACTAAATGTGGCCCACCATTCATTCCCAAAAAACAGCAGCTGTAAATATGAAGAAAACTCAGATATCCAATAGAAATAATTCTATATAATCTTATTTAAGTTATTTACAACCTTACTTTGCTCTTATAGTGTCTAAATCTCTTTCATGAAGCCGCACATTATATCAAGTATTACTCTATACTATATTTAAAAAATGGCCACAGCAAAATATTGAGCTTTAAAAATTTGAAAAACACATCATTTTCTTGATTTGAAAAAAGCTTCATTGGCTTTAATTCCATGTATGTTAGCTAAATTTGCTTGAATTCTATGTCAAGCTCATTTGATTATGCATAATCATTTGTATTTATGTTGTAATATATGAATATTGGTATTCTAATTTTATGACAAATTTATATTCTCATTTGTTGTTTATCCAACATTCTTTTTCATGATCCAGATATTCTGAAAATTTGTAACAATGTGGCCCTCAGGCTGGGAAAAATGGTTTATGTGGCCCTCTTTGTAATTAAAGTTGCCCTCCCCGGCTTAGTCTCTGTTCGCCAAAACAAAAGTTAAGCGAAGAGAAATTTTAAGCCAGTACATGCTTCATGTGTTTTATTTTCTCTCAATGTATTAACATATCAGACTCCTGTGCTGCCTGCTCACTTGTGGGTCCTTATAGCCTTTATGACAAT
This sequence comes from Scarus forsteni, assembly GCA_036419115.1. Lineage (NCBI taxonomy): Eukaryota > Metazoa > Chordata > Actinopteri > Labriformes > Labridae > Scarus > Scarus forsteni. Next base: position 21,741,381 of record JAZDUH010000130.1, on the reverse strand, counting down.
ACAGTGACAAAGGTCTAAGGGGTTGATTATTCTGAATTGAAAGGCTTTTTGTTAAATAAGATCGTAATAAGATAATTATTATAACTATAACAACCTTAAGTACTCAAAGAGCGCAAATCTCTACCAAGGCATTTGTGATATTCTGAGCCTAGTCATTGGAAAACGTGGAAAAATGCCCTATCAAATTATTCCATCAATGTGTGATTACTGCAAAATGTACACTTTACATGTTGATTTAATGTACCATTCTCATGGATCACTGCAAACCTTTTTTCCCTTCCATCAATTAGATGAATTGCTCTGATTTCATCAGCCACTGTGGCGTCAAATATGCCCTTAATCACCGCATGATTCGTGTGCCTTAAATATATATCTGTGCAGAGCGAAAATTGTTCCAGCCCTGTCCGTACACTGCTGAGCTCAGAATAACAAGGGAAACAAGCAAGCCCAACGTGTCAGTGTTTTCTGTGTCTCCATTAAAGGATCATGATCTGTTCTATGATTCATGATGGTCGTGCAGGAGAGTCATGTAATTGGAGTGTATGAAAAGCGATGGCTCTCTCGGCAGGATTGCAGCTCTGCTGTCAGAGCGGTTACTGTTTCCAGCGTCACTTCTTCTTTCCCTTTCTTGTTGCACTTCATATACACATCAAAGTCATGTGTGCCAGCGGTGCACTGCAGTAATGAATGCCCCACATTTCTGCTGCTGCTTAAATTTGATGATGTCCCATTGAAGTTTGCCCCCTTTTTTTCCACAAGTTTTATTTTTCATGTTCTAATTTCCACTGGTTTCTGATCATTTAGGATTATTATTAAAGTTTTATTCCAATTACCTGCTGACGCTCACAGCTTCTTTCTTCCTTTGGTGCCGACAAAAATGTGAAAGACGTGATCTTTTTAATATTGAGCAAGAACTGGAAGGTAGTGACAAGAAATAAGAGCAAATGAGAATTCTAAAATGTAAGAGGGAAAATCATTTTTGGTCATTTATTAGCGAAGCTCCCAAAGCCAAAATCAACTTTTATCTCTTCACTTAGGAATGCTCATGGCCAAGTTCCACTATTTGCAACTCAACATTTTTTATATAGAACTTCAAGGGTTTCTTTATTTCATCTCTTTTTTTTTTTTTGGCCAATTCAGTCCTCTCAAAACATTTTCTTATGTCTGACGAACAATTCACAATATGACTGGAAAGACCTTGGACATATTTTGCAACATTTGTCATTTCTTTTTCATTGAAAACACGAGCTAACACACAATCTAAACTTTTAGAGAACAAAGTTCATGATATTCAATCTGCTTTTTTAATTGATAAATCCAAATAAGGAACCAAGCCATTCACAAGCTAAAATAGGTTTCACAATGAGGTCAAAGCTTATATCTCAGTGTCAAAGATGTCTATTTAGTCTTCAAACCATCAGAACATTGCTTTGAATTACTTTCAGTAACATGAAGTTAAATTCACAGGGTATTTTTTCTTCCTCCAAACATTCACTCGAGCACTGAAGGCCTGAAATTGCGTGTTCGGACTAAAAAATGCACGTGCTATTAGTGGCCGTGTTGTGGGTGATCTACTATCACTGCATGTGCAATTGACAATAGGAGAAAAAGTGGAAGGTGCCGCCCTCTTTAAAGAGGATTACATGTAAAGAGGATACATGTGCTGTTGGCTGTCACCATGGAGAGTTTGGGAAAGCAGAGAGGTCATAAATGGAAAATGAACCCTGAAGCAATGGAGTTAGAGGCAAACACAGTTGCGGTATTTTTTTCGCCACATGTCATTTTGACGGACAAGATCGTCACTTTTCGCTCATGCCATATTTCTATCCATCATTTTTTCATTTTCTGATTGCAATGAAACATAATCTAAGTGGCAGCATTGACATAGTTGCACAGCTTCATCATCAATAACCTCTCATGTGAAGAGCAGTCTTACATTTGCGCGCACACAGACTGCGCGGGTAACTGTTGCCTTTTAAGCACTGAGTATCGCACTGTCTGCGCACTGACAGCCTCTAAACTTGCTGTCAGTGCGTGGACAGTGTGATGTCGTCAGTTCTTAGTGACAAACAGAGTGATCACGGTTATGAAGTTTTTTTTTTTTTATTACATAGATTATATTACCTCCTCTGTGATGTGGAGCTCAGAGCAGAGAAGGTTTACTTTACGTGTGTGTCTCCATGGCACACTGAATTGTCCCTCTTGTTTCAGCCCATCATAATGACGGACAGCCTCCAAATCTTTCTGTTTTCCATCAAAAAATGCAGTCAATAGTGGAAAATATTCGGTTAACCCTCAAGGGACTGACCTCCCGCCGGCGGCCCCGCCCACCGCGCTGTCTACATAGTTCTGCTTAAACTGTTATAACTCAAAAATGACATTAGCTAGAATGCTCATTCTTTTTGCTGCTAAAAGCATAGACTTTTGTCTTTCATGTGACGTCTCCATTTACGTCATTAAGTTGTGTTACTCGCGTAAAATCACCCGGGAATTTTCCCGCGCCACCACTGTGTGGCGCCAAAGGACCTTTGTAACGAGTAGGTTGGAAAGAGCAGGTCATATAGTGAGAGAGCTAGAGCTTGATTCATTGATAGATGGATAGATTGACAGGCTGATTGATTAAAATTGTGATGGGGAGAGTTAGGTACTGTATGAATGTGTGATTTAGGAAGAGTAAGTTGTTTGATTTGGTGAGAGAAAGTCGTGTGATTTAGTTAGAAACTGTGTGTAAGAGAGAGTTTTTGTCTGCCATGATGACTTCCACAATGGTTCTTTGTAAAATAAAATGTAGGCTATATTATGTGTATTGTGTAAAATGTGCAATGTATATATGTTTATGGAAAATGTATATAGTTGAAACAATATTGTTGAGAAATATTTTGCTCAAGTTTCTATGTTCAGTACTGCTTTGGTTCTGCAGTAGTGATCAAACTAAAAAAGAAAAAACGCCTCTGTAATTTTTACATAAAAATTATCATATCTCAAAAACTAAAATAGGTATTTTGTTCAAATCACTACTGGTGTGTTCACAAATATTTTGTTTATTTTTCTACATTTGGAAATCATTTCGATCAATGTGTTTTGTTTGCATATTTAGTACATTTAATGAAAAAAACATATCCGATTTTTCTATTTTCTAATCTATAACACAATTTGAACACCTTTACCTAATTTTTATGGTTTATTTATATGTATACCATTTTAGATTAAGTTGTAAGGATTCTAGGGATATTAGGTATTTGAAGATATTCCAAGAAATGACATCAGAACGAACAAAAATACAAATGTATATAATGGCGAACCCTTACAATTGCAGTCCCTTAAGGGTTAATGTGAGCCCTCTTTGCCACCATGATCACAGCCTCCCATTCGAAACACTGTGCCCTTTTTTGCACCTGCTTTTCAAACATACTAAAAAAACACAGCGCAATCACTTGCTGGTTTGGTAAATGACATTGCTGGTGCTAAATGATTACATTTGCATCGCCTCCTCTTAGTATTTTGTGCGTTCTGATGAGCTTAATCTACACGCTAAACAGAATGCGCATGCAATTTTGCTCATCTGACAGACGCAATCCTCGGTGCACCCTGTTAGTTGATCAGATTTGCATGTGCTATTAAGTTTGCACGTGTTTTAATACATGCAAACTTTAGTAGATTGGACCCTTTGTGTGTATTACTCTTACCTATGTCTAGAGGTAATCCTCTTCAAATGCACAAATTGTTCTCAATACAAAGATCACAAATATGAAAGATGCATTTAAAAGGTACCATGCTCTGCAAATCCATTTTCTTTGTTTCTGTCGCTGTTAGACGGGGCTTGGGTAGCAGATCATGGCAACATTCACTAAACTCTTAGTTCATGTAGAAACTTCAAAGAAAATGCCCCTTAAAACACTCTGTAACATCCTGGAGTTTATGATGTAATAGCTCGATAGCCTCTACCCATGTGTGTTTTGTGCTTCTCACAGGCAGACACCATGACTGTTTCAGAAGTCCAATCTGCAGCCTGAGACCTCCCTCCCCCCTCTCATTAGGTTTTATTCAGGAAGCCAATCAGTTTAGAGCTCATAATCAACCTCTCCTGCTGCCTCCGCAACCCCTCAGATCTGATTGTTTTCAGGGGATAAGGAAAAAAGAGTTGCATCTGATCCTCTACAGAGACCACAATTTTAATTTTTCTGTTCAACTTCAATCAAACCTTTGCTTGATAGACATCCAAGGCTAGATCTTAACAGTCAAACACACCAGGACATGGACCTTTTTATGTCTTACACAAAATTGTGTCCACGGTCTGTCAACAATGCCACCCCCTTAACAATAGAAGTCCCTCTTCTCCCTCTGTTGCTTGCTTCAACTTCCAGAAAATGTGTGCTCAATCGGTCCATGCAAAAATGTACCTTAGTGATGTCATGGGTGGATATGCTATCTTCCTTAGCTGAAAACCACCCTCTCAGCACAGAGGAGTTTCTTCATCCCACACCTACCTCCAGTGAAAATGACATGTTAAGGAACGTCTTTGCATTCTAAGAAATTATAAGAGCATAACATTGGAAATCTAAAGCCACTCCCTTTGAGGGCAAGGTAAAACCATAGACAGTAAAAACATCAGACATAGCCATGTGATGTCGACCCTTCGGTTGTCAACGGTCCCTTGGAACATTGCGGATGCCTTTGATGCTGCTATACTGCACATGCCATCTCAATCAAACTCAGCATCAACCTTTCTAAGTTGTTGAGGCTGTGTTGGGTGGAACTTAGGCCTGGACCACACAAATATGGATATATATTTCTAAACGCACATTTTTCTGCCCATTTGGGCCTCTCAACCACACGAACACAGCAATTTCACCCACATAAATGGAGATATTTTAAATGGATGAAAAAGTGAAGAAATAAAAAAATATCCGGTTGAGTAGATCTGTGTAGCGGTGTTAAACGGAGCTGGTGTTGACGCGATGACGTCAAGCACCTAGCAACAAGTAGCAGTGGTTGACAACAACAGGAACGATGGTGGACATTTATCACGCTATCTCTGTGTTCTTTGCACTTTTTGCCCTCATTACAGCTCTGCAAATAAATCTAATGTTGTTGCATTGAAGGCACTCCACTGCGCAACATCAGCGTCTGCTGCACACAGTATTATTAGATTGTCCCAAGCGTCCACAGTTTACTCCATTTACTGCTTCTTCTTCCTGTTTCTGACTGCGCATGCTCATAACATTCTTCTTCTGTGGTTTTCACATTTTGCTAACCTGCCACTTATCGGCCAGGCATGGCATTGCAGGCTTCCGAGGTTTTCAGTTTTGCCTCTTCGTATGGACAGAGATATTTCTGTGGTGTGGACAGATTTTATTTTTTTTTTAAACAAGGACAAAGATAACCGGTCAAAAAAATATCCATATACGTTTGGTCCAGGCCTTAATGCTGCCTGATCAATAGCGACTCTACATTTCCAAAGCCTGAAATCCTCAATTCAAGAAAAAGGGCGCAATACAGTAAAAATCCCCCTGTCCCACACAGTAAGATGTTTTATTAAGACCTCAGCTGTTTTTGAACTAGGCTGTGAAGGTGTTCATTTAGGTCATAACACTGTCAATTTCTTGAATACAATCGCAACACCTATAGTGATCATGCATCCTTCCTGAAGTGGACACTCAAAGAACCATAGCTTTTGGCAATTCCGTGTTGGCCTCCATTTACACATCTAGAGGTTGCTGTCTTGGTAAGGCTTTACAGTGAAACCATATGTTCTGAGGTCCCATAATATATTCTTTTTTTTAAATGGTCCAAACTGTGCTCTAGAAAACATATTTTATTTTAGTTTTTTGCCCAAAAATAAACTCAGAATTTTGATTGTTGGAATGCTTATAAAACCCTAGTTTAATCCCTGCTAATCCCAAACCCATGTATGCATAAGGAGAACATACAAACTCTACTCATAAAGACTTCCCAAACTGGGTAGATCCAGCAAGTTTTTTTACTGATGCACAAGCACTATGCAGCACTATCCCTGCTAGTGTAACTGTGAATTTAGTTAATATTTGGATTAAAAATTTGGATTAATAATAATAATAATAATAGTTTTTAAAGCTAGAAGTGTTCAAATGGGACTTCAGATATTGGTGCAGAAGATTGTGCTTCATACCTAAAAGGTTGCTCAGTCAACTCCTATGTTGTATGTGTAGTCTGTTTGCATGCAAAAATGACTTCAAAGTGTATCTGAAAGGTTGATTGTCTCTGTGTGTTATCCTGGTGATCAACTGGAAATTGGTCAAGGATGTGCCCCACCTCCAAACTCATAACTTCAGCTTGTTTAAGCCTTAAAGTGGACCAAAGATAATTGGATTGTATGTAAAGTAGTGACAAAGAAGGTAATATGCATATTAGCAATCATTGTCCTTATTCACGCATAGTGCTATCATTGGAAAATAAATGTCAATAATTATTTTCTTTTATGCAAATTGTTTTCTGGGGAAAAACAGTGCATTTTCAAATTGTGGAAAAGTAATTTCTGTATTTGTGGTACCTTTAGGGCAGGATTACCTACTCCTGCTAACCAGTGTTGAGAGAAATGCATTACAAAAGTAATGTGATTATTGTAATGCACTCTTCTTTACTATAACGTAGTAATATAAGGCATTACAAAAATAAATACAATGTAAAAAAAAAACAGTAATATTTGACTCGGTACAAATGTCAGTAATGCAAGTGACAATGCATTTTTAATTTAACCCGAAATGAAGAGATGTTCTTTGTTTAAATACAAATTCGCCAAATACTCTGTGAGATCAGGGGAGGAGAAAAGTCTTCAGCTTGGCCAAAAGTTACAGTATCTTTAACACAATTTACCAGACTTTTGCCTTTTGCTGTTTCTGCTATGATCGTTTCTTGTATTGTGCTATGAGCCATCAGTGTGGCTGTAATCTACTGTGTTTAGCCTTAAGTTGAACTCAGCCAGATAGCCTACCACATCATCTTCCACTGGATGTGTAATGAGCTTTTTGAACATAATGAGCTACATTTAGAATGTAAAATCCATTTTTTTCTCTTATTTTGACAAGAGTAACTTAAAAGTAATGCGATAATTATGTAATGCTCTACATTTCAAATCAAGTAATATTATAATCTAACTAATTTCTTTGAAATGACAGAACCAAGTAATAAATAATACATTACATTTTTTAAATAACTTTCCCAACATTGCTGCCAACAGAGAGACATTGGGCATTGTTGATGGAGCAGGCTGGGCGTACAAAGAGGTGATCAGAGAATGGTTGATTGGATTGACATGTACTACAGGGAAGACAGTTTGTCTTTGTGGAAAGTTGAAACCCCCCTCTGCATTTACACTGAAAATTAATGTCAGGTGAGTCTGAAGTCATCATGCATCCGGCTAATCGTGGGATTTAAGAATATGCAAATGACTGATTAGCATATTTATAGACTCTGGTTTGAACAATGCAGGTGCAGATGCAGATGCAGATGAGTTTTTTTTTTTTTTTTAGTTGGTGGTTAAACTGTTGAGGAAACATATCCGAAAATGTTTATCAATCCAAGCAGTCCCCTTTTCAGCAAACCTGGACAAAACATTAGGTCAAAAACTATACAGGTATAATCAGCTTGTAAACAATTCAGTTGTGACAAAATTGTCATGAATACATGCATTCACAAAGAAGCATGTGTCATACTCAGTATTTTGGGTGTTTTCACATAAGGCTCCTCTATTCCATATTGTGCCCCTGCATTGTTGCTCCTCTCTTTCCTTGGCTGGCCTGCTCCCATACTCGCTTTGTCATCCTGCACACTTGTATTTGTACACATTCTGATGCTGTAGGTGGCAATACACACCCAAAAGATGAGAGAACAGTAAACTCGGTGGTGAGTTTGTATCCTCTCTGCGTGCATGGGTGGGTTTTCCTCTGGCACTCCAGTTTCCTCCCACATACAAACACAAATCTGAATAGGTCAGCTTTAAATTTTAATTGCCCAGAGGTCTGAAAATGACTTGTCTGTTTGAGTAAGTAGTTGGCTGGCAACCAGTCCCAGGAGTACCAGACCTCTTGCCTTCTTAGTCAGACCAAGATCCATCCCCCTTTTCCTTGGAACTACTGATCCAGCTGTATTCTCTCCATCTTAGACACTCCGTTGGTGCTCCTGCCACTTCCCCACATGGGGTCAGTTCAGTGTGGTTAGTTAACCAGTCTACTCTGTGGTAACTGGTCAGTTCAGCACTGTTCAAGGCCATGATGTGACAACTCTTTATTCATTCTAAAGCTGTGATCACATCAGGCACAAAGCTCTGGTTGCTGCTCGATGAAAATACTTTGAAAGTGAATGGGATGATGGGAAATTTGAATCATTTGCTCAAAAGTTCACGCAGAACATGTGCAATACAAATGTTGCCTCTATCCACACTTCAAAGTTAACAAGAAAAGCACACCAAGAGCCAGACCTCCACCCAGTAGCTCAGTTCTCCCCATAAACTGTGATTTCCACCTTACATTATAGTCCTTTAATTAGTTTATATGCACATTGTGGAATGAAAATTACCATTCTGCAAAAAGTGTGATAATTGTTGACATAAATGTCATCCATTACTAGTGACCTAGTTAGTAGTGGGTCTTGTGACTTCTTGACTGAACCAGTACGCTGGTGATTATACAGATGCTGGTGTTGTGTGCGCTGTGGCACTTCCAGTGGGCGATGTCGCCAGCCTGTCCGTTCGGAGCAAAACCACGACACTTTGGTGTATGGCACGTTCGCTCTATGTAGACTTTGGGGGTCAGGTTTTTACTCACACACAGACTTCTACCATGACAGACTATTTCCATGTTGACATCGTCAACAGAAGAGCGCTGCGCTTTCTCCATTGGCAAAACTTCTCCGCTGTGTCTGTAAGCAGAACTCTGCATGCACAGCTTTCAGTGCTGATTGGCTGCTCGACGTGCTCTGTGTGTCAACAGAGCTTGTAACCAGTGTTGCCAGATTGGGTGGGTTTCCACCCAATTGGGCACCTGGGCTGGAAAAAATAGCATTGGGCGGGTTGATTAAATTTGGGCTGCTTTTTGTTGCGTTGTAATGATGAAATAAAACTAGCAGGCCAGCTTAATCAGAGGAGTGTAGTTAGACATCAAAACGTAACAGGAACGGGTGGACATCAGCCACTTTCAAACCTCCTTGTTGGGGAGATTTGACTCTTCCATTTATTAGCCTGGTGACCTGGCTTCCAGTGACTGTAAATAGTTCTTTGTGTTCAACATTCCTCAGTTCAAGAGAAGGCAATTGCTATACTGCACAAAGGTAAGATCACAGTAGTGTTCAATATGCATTGTGTGACTGACTTAAAGTTTTGACCAATTCATTCTTGGCTGTTTAGGGGGCCTGTCTGTCGTCCTTTTTCTCTATTTAGTGCAGTTGTGTGCTTATGATGTGTCCTTCATTTTGCATGTAAAAGTTGAACGGTTTTAACATAAGTTTCTGGAGAGGTTGAGATTTGGGCTGGTTTTTATTGAGGTAGGCGGGTTTTACGCTGTGATTGGGCCAGAAACTGTCCGTCAGATCTGGCAACCCTGTGTGTAACCAATTAAATGGGACTGTAGGTGTGACAAAGTAGAGACAGCAGATGGAGCCACATGGAGGAACCCCACCCCCCAGAATTGCAAGGGAAGCTGGGAAATATAGTGACATAGGCTTGAAAAACTGGACATCAGTTTGCAAAGAAACTACAATTCCCATAATGCTGCAAATGAATGGGATTTTTCTTGTGTGACATCAGTCTTGACCAGATCAGAGTCAAAATGTATTGTCTTCTTCCTTGGGCCAAACTAAACCTATGGATAAACTTTCATGTACATCCATCCAGTAGATTTCGTGAAACTGACAGACCCCGGTGAAAACATAACCTTCTTGGTGGAGGTAACAATATGCAACTTTTGTGACAAATGTACCTGAAGCTTTGGTGTGACAGCCAATAAGCATTGTGAGTGAACAGTGTCGAGGATGAACTGACAGACAGAGGAAGAAGTAGACATTGCTGTGCCTTAGCACTGGAGCTACTTTACATGATTATTTTAGTGTTCAGAAACCAAGCCACTGAGAGGAGACACAAGGATAAAGTCTCTAGAGAGTTTCAAGTATCCGGCAAATTCAGCTCATATCTATTTAAAACTTTTCATGAGCTGTATTGTGAACCCTCGACAATGGCAGTTAGAATTCCTGCTTGCTGATATAGGGGTATTTTTTCTGATTTACTAGCAGTGATTTTATGTATTTACATCAGAGACAGTATCTTGAACCTCACAAAAGAACTACAAGATCACCAATGAGAGAGACAATAGATTGGGGAGAAATAACAACCAAAGACAGTGTATAGGCTACATGCTTTGCTTACAACTCTTACAGCACTTACAACTTCTGTAGACTCCTAATTCAGCTTGATAACTTTCTGTCCTGCCCTCACATCTGGGGAAATACCATCTCTTCTCGAGCTGGCCCCTTTACTCCGAAGTCTCCACTTAAATTGAGTGACCTGAGATTTGATGACATCAGTTTTACTAATTTGGAGTCGTGCCTAAGTATACAGCAGCATGAGGAGACAGCTGGCGCCCTTTACAAAAACTTGTTAAAGATGAGTCACTCATAGCAATTGTCGTGCTTATCTTTATAAGTAAGGAACAGAAAATGGAGTAGGACACTCGGGCGGAAAGGAAGATGGCAGACATATGTATCGTTAGTGGTGAAAATGTTAAAAAAATGTACCAGACAGTGTAGGTAACAAACATTTGAGAAATAATACTAGTTATACACCATCCTGAGTTCCTGCCAAAATACTGCAAGGGAGTGTGAGATTGCACAGGCTCTCCACAAACGATGTGGCCTAAGATAATGAAGCTGCCAACAGGGTCATGATGTGGAACCATTAGTGTATCATTTTAGCCACTGAGGCCAAGAGAAAAGATCTCAGTGATTTCAACAGAGTACTGGAGTCAAGTGGTTAAATCTGGCAGGGGACAAAGGCTCAAGTGTTTCTGTATGGGTAAAAAAAACATGATGAAGGCTGTGACTAGGAGCCCAATTTCTCAATTTTTTTAATTCAGCTAATTTACAGGAATAAAAAGAGGAAAAAATAAGTTTAAGTTGTTAAACTGGGTCGTTTCAAAGACAGTGACTATCTGAAGAGATCGCTGCTGCTGAATGCCCAATAACTTTGGCTATCTATTCAATCCATAGAAAATTTGTCCCTCAGTTTTCTGACTGCAACTTGGTGTCACAAGTGATACAAAATGAGACAATATTAGCTACTTGAAAAAATGATTGTTGCACTAGCAGAGTATATTAACTAGGGCTGTCACTTTAGTGCATTAATTAGATTAATTAATTACAATGCAAATTAACGCATTAAAAAAATTAATCGCGGGATCAAATATCACACATGAACATTTTAATACTGTCCAGCTGGAGGACCCGTACATGGCAGTGGCACGTCACTTCACACGTGCGTCTCCAGTCAACCCAAACAAAGCCCAGGTGACAACAGGAATGGCATATTTAAGACTTAGTCTTATTTTATTTTTGAATAACTGTATCTATATTTGTACTGCATTCTTCAATAATGCACCAGGCCTAGTTGGTTTGCTGGACGTCCTGGACCTTTTTCTTATTTTGAATTTGATTTATGAAACACACTTAAAGTGTAATTTGAGTTGCCTGATTGAGCTTAAAATTTCTGGACAAGATGCCCTGACTTAGGTTTTATTCAATCACCAATAAAAATGTAGATTTACAATCTTCTCCTTTTAGTGTTTTCATTTGATTAATCATCCACTACAATTTTGTAATGTCCTAGAATTCAAATTCTTTATGTGGGGACTTTAAGCAGATATCAGAATAAAATGTGATTAATTAGATTAATTATAAATCCGGTAATTAATTAGATTAATTTTCTTAATCGCCTGACAGCACTAATATTAACACCTTGCAGAAACATATTCTTGTTTTGTGGATATATTGGATAAAGATATGTGTGCATGAAACGACTGTTTTATAGCATTAAGTCAGTCACTTGTGCTAAGTCTAAAACTGACCATTTGTTAACACACTGATCACTCCTCTGACCCACCAATCAGGGGAGCTCTCTGTCACAGCAATTGTTGCTAGGCTTTAGCTAGACAGACCTTAGACGCTTATCATTAGGCTAAATGAATCAACCTCAGTGAAGACTCTGTAATTACAAAAAGCTGCAAAAACTCCAAACAGGATTTTTTAGTTTAGGGTCCAACTCATGATTCTAATTGTGAAAAAACTTCTTAAAATTAGGACAACAAACTATCTTGTGTTGGGGTAATTTATAAAATAAAACCTGCTTAATCTGCATTAAATTACTGTAAAAGTCTGTAATATATGACAATATTAAAGAAAAAAAACACTCACCTTGATGGGACTTTGAAATTACAAGAGGAAAGGCAGCATATAAGTCTAAACAAAAGTGTTGAGATCTAGGCCTCTGTATACATAAATTGGCAACCCTATTTTCTTAACATACTTTCTGGTCATTTTATAGACATTATTTGGGTGTGGCAGGATAGAGACAGTAGATAGGCTTGTGAAAGTGGTTAAGGGGACATTTGGTAAATGGCCTTCAGAAAGATGATTGAATAGTACATCGTTATAATTGTGATATTGCCTGTAAAGCTATTTTCTCCCCCATTTTAGCATTTTTTTAGCAGACAAAGTGCCCGTTTCGAGCCCTTAAATTATTCAAATACTCACCAAATTTGCAAATTCTGGTACAAATGCCCAACTTTGAAACAAAATGGCCACTGTGTAATGCCTGTTTCAAACTGGAAGCAATTATACTCACGTTTCTATGTTTCAGCTCCAGTGAGTTCCACCACAGCAACAGGCGTGAGAATGTCATGCCAACTCAGCATGTACAGTTCCCTTGCTCCATATGTGGATGGGACCAAACGCTCTGCATGATTTATTGTATTTAAGGTGCTGATGATTCAACCAAATTTAAGCTGAGACGAACATTAATTAATAGCAACTTTGAGAAAGCGTTACAGTTAACTGAGAGTTACAGTTAGTGATTGAAAGGATAGGCAACAATAAATTAATATAAAATCTATCAAAGACAACCAGACCCAAACTTAACCTAGCTTTGTCTTAATCATACCTCAAAAAGCAGGTAGATGAGGAAGAAGATTTAGGAGTAACTATAAAAGACTGACCTGGAATATACGCATGCAGAAATTGGTATGTAAAATGGAAAATTATTTGTTTTAAATTAGAAGGTACGCAAAATAGTTAACACCACAATCAATCAAAGACATAATTCAGGCCTTTTACAGTTCTTTACTGATCTATGGTGTGGGCCCTTTCAATATAGTAGTTTGTTTTCAATTAAAAAAAAAAAACAAAACTGTTGCTGGTCCAGAATTAAACTGCACGTGTAGCTTTCTTGTGTTGATTGAGATACAATGTCAAGCCTCTATGGCAAGCTTGAATGGTAAAAACATTTCTTTTCATTAAGGGTGTTCTTATGAAAAGGTATTAAAACTATAACTCCTTTTCCTTTAGTACAGAAACACACAATTATCCAACAAGGCATACTCTGAGAGGCAGTTTTATTTGACCTAAGGCAAGAAATACATTGGCCCTGCATTTAATAAAATTCAGAACAACGCATGAATGTACTGTACTCTCAAGTAATATTGAACAACAAACCAATCAATGCAGTTAAAAAAACACTTAGGGAATATTACATCAAAAGGGATTTTTAATGCATAATGTCCGATACATGGGCTTTAACATATTCTTTTTAAGGTATAAATTCACTCAGAGCTTTCATGCTATGTATCTTTTTTTCTGAGTCACCTGTATGTCTAGTTATAGTACATGTGCTGTTTATTGTTTGTGAGTTGGGATGTTCAGTCTTTTGTTGTGTTTTGTGATTAGCCTTGTTGTGGAAATTGCATTGTCAGGCTATAAAATCTGGACGTCAGGAAGAATAGCCTCCGGCAATGCTGAAGCTAATGGAGGTTCAATAAACAAAGAAAAACAAAACAGTACTGGGGCTGTGTGCTGTATGAGCAGATGTAAAACATTTGACTTTTGCAGTAAGCAACCCCTTCATTTTGATACAGCTTCACTTCAGACAACAGCAAATTAAGGCAATGCATTGAAAATAAAACAGAGGTAAAGGCCCCTGTAAAAAGAGGAAGGAAAGAAAGGAAAAAGAGGAAAGTGGAGCCAACTTTTGACCAAAACAATAACCTTCTGAACCCGTTTTTTTTTTTTTTTTCAGCTTAAAGCTGATCTGAGTAACAAACAGCGGTCAAATTAAGCAATAGAGGAAGACCTAGTTGAGGCAGCTGGCCCAAGTGACAGTGCACCCACAACAATGCCTGCTCAAGTGGGGAGCTTATCATTGAAGGCATGTGTTTGTCTTTATCAATCTAAGAAAATGAGGGTCCCATTCCTCATGCCTCCTAGGGATCCAGCCATTTCTCAGGCAAGCCTGGGCAAAGGTGATTGCTAACAAGAAAGTGAGGAACTGTAAATGTATTTAAAACACTGTACAATGACCCCTGTCCTTTTCTGCAGTTTGTTTATACCCAAAATTCAGTTAATTGAGTTTTTGGACCCATTTGCACCAATGCTCCTCTTAATTTCTGTGCAGTTTTGCGACTCACAAGAAAAACTTAAACTACCAAAATTAGCATGAATAACTTGAGAATACTGAGCAATTCTTTTAAAAGGCTTCAGTGTGCTGTTACTTTTTCACGTAACATTTATCACTATTGGTTTTATTTTATCATTTGAAGTTTCTATTAATAATAATATGAATACTTCTATTAGTATTGGCTGGCATTTTCTGCTGCTATACACCACTGACACAGTAGTCAGAACATTTTGGGTTACCTTGTTCCCAGCTTTTATTATCTAATGGGAACATGTTATTATCTTGTGCATGTCATTGAGTTTTATACCATGGTCTGGGTGAATACTCGATTCTGATTGGCTGCAGGGTGTCCATTAAAAGGTGATAATGGACACCTAGAAAAGAAGTTCTGGTCAAATAGCCTAATGGTTCTAAATTACTGCGCTGGATCAAACAGTAGTTGGTAACCGTGGCAATGGAAACTCTTGACATCGCCTAGCTCATAGACAGTAGACAAAATGAACGATTTCATGGTTTCCTTCAGCCTGTTTGGTGAATTTGATAATTTTGAAGACTGGGATGCAGCATAAGAAGAGAAGAGAAAAGAATATGAGAATAAGGAGATGCCACACAAGGAGGTGACACCGGAGGAATTGAACAATTTAGAGGAGGACAAAGACGAGGTGAACATCCTATTTATAAAAACGATGTAGGATAGACTTACTTGCTTGATAGCACATTTAATGATCAGAATGAATGGTGGATATTTATAAAAACTATGTAGGATAAACGTACTTTCTTGATAGCACATTTAATGATCAGAGTGAATGGTGGACAATATTTCTTGCAATAAAAACGATTTAGTAAACTATCTATTGACTTTGATTCTTTGAAAAAAAAATCGCATCATCCTCTGGATACACAAACGATAAGAGGTGCACTTGCCGTCTGAAATCACACTTTTTTTCACATAACATCACGTTAAGCAATCATCTCACTTCACTCCACTGATTAGGCCTGAAAACAGCTGCGGCCGACCGAGCTGCAGGTGGCCAGAGGAGGTTACCTTAGCAACGTGTCACAACGAGCGATATTAAATAGTCCGCTCAGTCGCTTCTTGTTTGAAACGAATGATTTTAACGGTATAAAAACAACATTGACGTGTTAATAATTCATTAAATATGTATTTTTTTTTTATAAGTGACCATGGTATAAGCGGGATAATGCCCTCCGAGGTGTCCATTATCAGAAATTAATGGACCTCTGCTTCGCGTCGGACGGTTCACGCCCCCGCGTCGTCCATTAATTTCTGATAATGGACACCTCGGAGGGCATTATCCCTTACATATTGTAGATAAAAAGTTGTCATCCTTTCGGAACATGTTTTTTTTCTTAAATATTGGAGCAAATTGTTATGTATGAGAACATGTTATCTTGTTCTTGTAATGAGTTATTTTACCGAAACTCGTCATTCTCCCATGCTGATGGTGGATTTTTACCACATGGACAAAAGTATAAAGATTACTGTTATTTTGCTTATCGTGTGTTGCAACATATTGTCTGCTGTTATACAGTAAATTGCTCCCAAAGTTACAGAAGACATCTCCCCTAGACTTTATCAGAAATTATCGACCATATTTTTTAAAGAGTTGTTTTTTTCTTGATTATGTGGTTAGGATCAGATGCTATTACTGGACATAGTAAATGTCCAGTAATAATAAATTAATAATAAATTAAATGAATGAATTTGAAAATGATAGAAAATGTGGGTCTTATTAACGTGTTGTACTGCATTTAATAATATTGTCTCTCAAAATGTACTGTATACAATTCATGAGTTTTAAATGTCCCATATTATGTAAAAGCCACTTTTTCTAAAACAAGGCAACTGGACTGTGTTGAGTTTTGCGAAGATGTTTCACTTCTCAACCAAGAAGCTTCTTCAGTTCCAAATGGCTGGTGAAGAAAGCAGATACTTTATTACTGGAGAGAAAAAACAAGAAGCGAAAGGACCTGGAGCATGAAAGGGAAAAAAGATGCAAGAACATTGTGATACCTTACATTGCAGGTGTAGCCGAAAAACTTTAGAGAATCTTTGGCAAACACCGTATTCCTGTTCACTTCAAGCCTGAAAACACACTATGGCAAAAGTTGGTCCATCCCAATGACAAACACCAAGACATAAACAGAGCAATGTGGTGTAGCGCAGTGAGGGATGCTCAGACCTGTACTTTGGGAAAACTAAACAACCGCTTCACAAGCGTATGGCTCAACACAGGAGAGCCACCTCCTTAGGTCAGGACTCGACAGTCCACCTTCACTTAAAGGATACGAGACACTTTTTTTAGGACAGCAATGCAAAGAAGGTATGGCCAAGAGAGGAAAGATGGTTTGAAAGAGGAGTTAAAGAAGCCATCTTCACCACTGGAGAAACCTTCTCTTGGCATAGGTAATAGACTCGGGCTTCGTTTACATGGCGCCGAAAACGGTCAAATCCGATAAGTTTCCATTGCGTTTTGGCCTTGCGTCTGCATGGAAACTCGTTGAAAACGGAAACTTTTGAAAACAGGCCTCAGGGTGGAAAGATTCCAAAATGCTCTCCATGCAGCTCCATGTAAACCAGCATCGGAGTGTTTCAGGGTGAAACGCTGGCATCACCACATGCACAGTACTCTTTCAGGTGATGGCTGCGCGCGCATACCAGGAACAACAAAAGCTTCGGTCGTATGCAGAGTAACGTGTGAGCCTCTTACCGTGCTCGGTTTGTTATCCAGTCAAAACTATCCAGACAGATTTGTTGTCTGAACTGATTTGTTGTCCAGAAAAGAAACTCCTGTGTCTCTGTGCGTCTATTTACCATTGTTGTTTGTGAAAAGTTTTTCTTCTTCGTTCGTGTGTTGTAGCAGCGCTGCCTCTCTGCAGACCTACACTGCCATCTACTGAGCCGGCATGCATACTGCAGCGGAATAACTCGTCTCCAAGCGTCGTCGTCTGAATGCAGAATAATTCTAAAATGCAAAGGAAAAATTTTTGTGTCTTTAAGTCAGGAGTTTCCATGTAAACATAGCCTCAGACACAACCTCTAAGCCATGTACAATGTAGTACTAACCTCTCCCCTGGAAGGTCTCCAAATGTTCACTCCTGGGATCATGTGACCACAACGCCTCACATGATATTTAACGACCACTCAGAGTAATGACTCTCAGGTGATGAACCACAGTGTGATGGGTTTCTATGATTCCTTTTTCCAACTCCTCCCTTTCTTATGTTGTCTTTTTCTCCAGTAAGACAAGTACCAGCCATTTGGAACTGAAGAAGCTTCTTGGACGAGAACTGAAACATCTTCCCAAAGCTCAACACAGTCAAGGTAACCATGACCTGGATGAATGAGCATCTATACGGATGTGATGATCTCTGCCCCAGGGGCTCAGTCGAGCCTTACCTTGCTCAATAATGTCTCCATTGTGTTAAACATAATCCATATGCTAATTTCTTTTTTTGAGTTCAATATAGTTTGATAGGCGTTCATTTTCTGATAACCAACTCAAAGAAAAGGTCCTGTGTCTGCTCATTTACTGACAAAAGGTGATGTCTTGATTTTATGTCTCCATCATTTCCATTCGGTGGCAGTCCATGACCCCACAGCAGATCTATAAGAGGTCCAAGAGTCATTTTGTACTATCAAGAGTGAGATCAGCCACTGATCAGTAGTTTGCTCTGGCACTTATGCTTCACCCAAGCAGTCTGATTGCCACTTAAATGCAAAGGGCCCACGGGTGCTCCTCTTGAGTCCGGTACTAGCACAAAAAAGCTTTACTGACTTTTTCATTTTATATAAAGCAGCCACATTTAGAATCACATGATGAGCTGCCGTTGCACATGAATTCATTTCATATTTGCTGGCTGAATTGGCATGTGGGTCCCACTGTGGATAGCATTAAAGGGGCCTTTGCTTTGTGCTAGAGCTATATTCTCAATAAAAAGTGGGATATAATGATGGTTTTGCTGAATTTCTTGCCTGCCTCTGTGTCCAGACACTGTCTCCTTGCCTTCAGTCAGAAATGCAGCCTGTGATGGAGCGGGGCTATGCCTGTTTATTCGTCAAAGGGCAGCTCCCTGGGTGATAGGGTTAAGGAATAGGGTCATACACCAAGGCTTCAGTGTAACCCCTGTCCCCTAAGGTTAGAATTAATGTGATGAAGAGCTGACAGCAAACAGGTTTGGGGGTTTTGACTATCGATATCCATGCTTAAGGACAAGACGCCTACCCTTGAACCTTTTTCCAACTGTGTGAATATATCAACATTTACACAGAAGAAAATATGTTTATGAACTTCTAACATCTGACTGCACTTATCTTTTGAAAGAAACTGAACACTAGTTTCCAGTTTTTATCTACAAAATGGA
Organism: Scarus forsteni; assembly: GCA_036419115.1. Taxonomy (NCBI): domain Eukaryota; kingdom Metazoa; phylum Chordata; class Actinopteri; order Labriformes; family Labridae; genus Scarus; species Scarus forsteni. Next base: position 21,722,309 of record JAZDUH010000130.1, on the reverse strand, counting down.
GAAAATGTTTGAATGGATTTACTCAGTGCATACAGAGCTGGTCTGTGCAGAACACTGCAGCCAACAGGAGTTATGATATAAAATCTGTCTGGAGAGGCAGAGCAATGGTTTTATGAAGGCAGACAGAGCACTTGGTTAAAGTTTTAGGATGTATGAAAATGTAAAAAGGCTCTAAACTATGGGTAAATGAGTATACTTCAATATCTCTTGGTGCTTAATACAGTGGGCTTGTTTCAATATGAATGAACTACAGTAGTTAACAGCTTTTACAATTGTGCATAATGTTCTCCCAGTATATGACTATCTTAAAGCTACATTCTTATATCAATGTCCAGTAGCTGCCTTTGACCAACTTTGAGAAATGTTCTAATATTACTGTGGAGGTATATTCCATCTAAAATGGATAGAAACATTGTGATAGTAGGGTATGAGGTTCCCCAGCGGTCCCCTGACAAACTGTAGATGGATTTAAAATATTCGCCAATGTTGATGTTGCGCATGGCTAATGTGGCTTGGCAATGTTGAACATGATACATACATATTGTAATGTTATTCAATGGATATAAAGTGAACATGTATCCTTTTCATCACTGGCAGCTGGTCCGAGAATTTTCACATGTCTAGAGGACGACAGATCTGTAGGCATGGAGGAAGCAGCGGGTCCAGACAGAGCTGATGTACATTGAACTACAGGTAGGCAGGCCCAAACGTTCACCAACAGAAATGGACACAGCTGTAACTGTGGACAGTGAAGGTGAGCATAGGTCAATTCTTAGGAGCAGATGCTGGAAATTCTGAAGTCTATAGAGAAATGTTTTATGCACCCAGCGAACATCAGAATGGTCCCCTTGACACTGACTTGCTTCTCTGTGGCCTGACACCGGTCAATGTTCCTCTAAATTGGCAAAAGTTGGCCAAAACCTCATAGTGCAAATGCAAGTTAATATCAACATAAGTTATATTTCACACAAGGAAGGCTTAAATATGAATAAGACATTTTTAACTTAATGAATTTGGATAACTAATAATGTACACTCTCCTTGGTGACCCATTGTGATGTGTTAATGTACTCAAAGGGATAGTGAGGCTGACAGCAGGATAGTATGTCTCCTTTAGTTGAGGCTAGAAACTGGTGGAAAGATCCGGATAAAGGAGTAGATGTCTGAGGAGCTGGACCTGATGGGAGAGAAGAGAGCACATTCATGGCAGAAGCAGGATGATTGGTCAGTCAATCTGGTTGGTTCAGAAGCTTATCTGGTTGATTTATTTTGATCATATATAACCTTATCTGTCATATGTTATATTGGGTTACCTCCACCAAAGAGGTCATGTTTTTGCAAGAGTTTGTTGGTTAGTTATTCAGTTTGTTTAGTTGTATTGTAAACAGTTTGAATCATAAAACAGAGAACAGACTTGGATTACATGTTCAGGGAGTGTTGATCATGGCACTAAGAAGAGGGGATTAGGTTTTGGTGGTGATCAGAATCTGGATATGGGTCCAAGAATTTTTTAAGGATTCGTTAACACTGCAAGATAAGGTACGTGTGCATACTTTTGAAAATAACTTAAGTTCTTAATGGATGTTAGGACATTAGGACACACAAGTGAATAGATTCTCGTGATGATCAGGAGGTGGATCCAGTATTTTTTTAATAATTTGTCAAATTTGCAAGATAGAGGAGTTTTTTCAAATTATTGCTAATAACTCAGTGAGTTTTCAACAGACTTTGATTACATTTTGATCGAATGTTGGTCATACCACAAGGGAGAACTGACAATATTTTGCTAGTGATCCAAATCCTTTTATGACTTTTTCAGCCAAAGCTGGTCATGAGACAAGAAGTCATCAGGTTTTGGTATAGGGATCCACATTTGGAGGCAGATCCAGGGATTATTTTGATGATTTGTGAACATTGCAAAATACGGGAGTATTCAAAGTTGTCCCTAATGAAGCTTAACTTCTTGTTTTTAAGTTTAGTTTTTTTGTTTTGTTTTTAAGACAATGGCACACACTTTGATTAAATAGTATATGTGGGACTGCTTAATGTTCTTTTTTACAACACGTCATGCTCTGTCACTCAAGAGAATCACATTCTCTAACAATTTTGCCATTGGTAGCTAAGTTTATGAGGGCCTGAGTGCTCAATTAATTCTCTATTTTTATTATATAAACATTCATACTCTTAATTTTATGTTTTAGGATATTCTGTTTGTCTGCATCATAAATTCCAAATAGATATTACATTTAGTCCTTTCCTCTTGTCCGTCTGCTGTATTTTCCTCATTGTGTTTACAGGCACTGTTCGTCTCTGTTAAGCAAAGTCTAGGTAGATTAAGAACACATTCTGTTTCCATTAAATTATTGCAAAGGGCAGTTTTTCTGACATGATTTGTCAGTTTTTTTCAGGCAAAACAGCCAATAGGATTCAGCAGTAGCAACTTAATACAACAGTCTAGTTTGAAAGGTTAGACAGACACAGCCAGTGTTGGGGAAGTTACTTTTTAAAAGTAGTGTTTGCTCGTTACTTGTTCCTTCTGAAAAAGTAACTTCTTACTTTACTTAGTTCTCCTCTATGAAAAGTAACTTTTCACATTAGTCGTTACTTTTATGTTACTTTTACATGTCTCGACCATGGACAGAACCCCATATCTGTTCCTAAATGTGAAGGCCTACAAAAAGTTCCACTACAGAGAACGTAACAGTTATTTCTTTTGTGCTCTTTATTTTACAAAATGTCACATACCCAGTGGACTAAGAGCTCCTACCCAGTGTTTCCCAATTTTTCTCCTGAAATAAGCAACCTGGTTGATTAAAACAAGCCCAAAATAAGCAACCTCCTGCTATTTCCTTTCCTAATGTGATATATTACTTTTAAAAAGAGAAATCTACATAGAGTGTGTTAATTTTCGGCTACATTACATTTCAATATCACAGTGCCAAGCATCTATTCAAGAAAAGAACGTCGCTTATTATAAGCAGACCTGGCAACTTTGGCTCTGGAGCATGCGCCATGTGCGTGAGTGTGTTTGGGGCCGTGCACGATAACCAGGAAACAAGGAAGTGGCCTACCTCAGTTGTGTTTTGCTTTATGTTAGGAGCTGGAAGGTAATCAGGGGATTCACACAGACAGAAAGACCCCAAGAAGCAACTTCCCATCCCGAAAAAAACACAACTCGCAACCGTGATTCATGAGATTTGCGACTCTTAGACGCTTATAACGAGCGGACTCATGCTCGTGCCTCTGCGGGCTGCTGAGAAGGCAGCATCGGTGTCAGATCTGTCCAGGAGAAAAGTAACGTTGTGCCACATCAAAAAAAGAACTACATTTCGTTACCAAATTTTCAGTAGTAGTGCGTTACTTTACTTTTTACCCGCAAAAGTTGTTACGTTATTGTAACCTGTTACACACAACACTAGACACAGCCTGTCACAGATCCTAGATGGTTAATGAGACTGAGATCTTTTTTTACTTTTTTGTTCTCTTTTAGTTTTATATTCATTTACTATTACCAAATGCATGTATAGGAAGCAACGTATCTCTTAAGGCAAATGGAAGCAACAAAAATCAAGGTATCCAAACTTTGAAGAACTTACTACTGACAGGCTGTATTGGCATCAATTGTTACACAGATGTGGGGTGCTGGTTTGGCGTAGTGGTTAGCACCCCATGTACTTGCTTCTGCTGGTCCAGGTTCGAGTCCCGCCTGTGACCGGTTTGCAGAGTGTCTTCCCCTACTCTCTCTCCCCCTTTCACAAGCCTATCCACTGACTCTCTCCTATCAATAAAGGCACAAAATGCCCAAAAACATACATTAAAAAAAAAAAATTGTTACACAGATGTAGCCAGCTTTACATCTGAACATACAAGTTTAATTTCTTCGTGCTAGAGATTCTGATGTTTGATTAAAAGAAGTACTTGTTTCTTTTTCATTTGAGAAGCAAAGCATGGCTATTAATAAATCAATTGATGTAAAAGTTATAGATGATAAATACTTTTGCTGAACTGATTACTCCACTGCACATTTTCATTCACTGCAATCATAAATCAGACTTATGAAAGCAAGCATGACTTCAACATTTTTTCTGATGCATAACATTTAACTATTTCAATATTCATATTCATTATTTTTACTCAGCGTTGTTGATGCTGATTGTTAATTTGAAGGTTTTTATAGCCCTGCTACCCGGTGTCTGTTCAAAAGCAACGTTATATTATGATCCATACAAAAGCACCTTTAAGGTGAAATCTCTTTTCTACATATCTGAACCCTCCCACGCTTCATGTGCAGTCCCCCAACCTTCCTCCTGTTTGTACTTGGGAATAATGTGCCACTTTACATAACAAAGGAACTATGATTTTTTCCTTGAACCAGGGTCTTTATTGAATAACTACTTCTGTGTGTGCAGAAATATTTTATACAGGGAAGGGCATATTCAAGAGGTTGTCATGAAAAAGTCAAATATGTGCTAATTTAATTAAATTAGCACAAATATGTACGAATTTCATTCATTTAAACAAAGAACACACTGCCATGACATGTTTAAGACATTAAAAAACCAACATGTTTCCAGTTAAAAGTAAGAAGTTTTACTTAAAAGGTCGGCAACAGAAGAAGTTGGGATCAACATGGGTTCAAATAATGTCGATTGAAAATATAAGACCAAAGAACACTAAGAAGTTATATTAAGAGCCTTTAATGTTATAACACATACGTCTTGAGAAAGAATTCTAAGAACATAAAACAGGCAGCAGACGTGGTGTCATGACACCGACTGCAGCTGCCGCTATCACAGAGAATGGCTAATAAGGTATAGCTCTGAGACACAAACATCTAAGGTGACATTTTGTCCTTTTCAACAAGTTTATTTTGGTTCCCGATGTCCTTGATTTTTCAAATGTCTTTCCTTTAAATGTCACACATGTATGGCTCTCTTAGCATCCTCGTAAACCCCTCTGTTTGAGCCCTCCTTAGAAAAGGCTGTTTTAGAGTGTATCCTCATGAACCGTGTTGGACCTTGTGCATTATGCTGGATGTGGCATGAGCTTTGCATTGCTGTGCTCTTATGTTTACTATGCCAGCAGAGATATGCTGAAAGAGTGTCTCCCATCTATCTTTGAGTGGCATTATCAGGGAAATTTTTCCAAACTGAGCAAAGATCTGAAGCATCAGTGCCTTGGTGGAAATACACCCGAGCATTAACAGCTGTATAAGCACTTGTGATGATATATAATGATCATAAATGATACCATTGTTTAAAAATAGTCATTTACATATCTTATGGTGTGTTATATTGAGCATATAGCTTGATTTTATATGAATGATTGTAAAAAAAAAAAACAATAACTTACTGATGTCATCATATGGGACTTTGTAGTTGCCATAAAAATGATGGTTTACAAACAATGCAAATTGTAAAGACTTAAATTAACTAATTTAAATTAGATAACTGGAAGATCTGATTAAATGTGTTTGAAAGATTAGAGACGTCAGTCTTTACAGTGATGTATTTTCATACATTTCAAACATCTCAGGTACAGACCATAATTCAAAACCGATGTCTGATTTTCATTTGTTGAATTTCAGTAAATTTTTATTTCTTATTACTTTTTCAGTTTCAAGTTATTTCAGTGACCATGTGTGTTTTTCTTTCTTTAATGGAAGGGTACCAACAATTTTCTCCACGTCTGTATAAGCCAGTGAAGATTTTAAATGTTGATCACAACAAAAGTTCCAAATGAATAAAGAAAAAAAGGTCTCAACACTTTGTTTTTGCTCTCCTTGCACTAAGTGCCTGTACATTATGTAAACAGTACAGTCACGACTTGTAGTTACTCGTAACCAGCTTGTAATGAACTACATCTGCTTATAGAACAAAGTTGTATTAACCCTTTTACTTTCAGCTCAACTGTTTGGCAGAGGTCAAAAGATCCTGAAATATTTAGTGTGTTTAAAAAAAATCATCGTTCTTTTCTGTAATTGTTTAAAGATACAGAAAACTGCCAAAACAACCAAAATAACTGTTATTTTCTTTGTGTAGGAGTAAAAAAGCTAAAAGTTACTATTAATATCTTAATATCTTCATTATCATTTGAAATACTTAAACATATGTATTTATTTGAAATCTTAGTTATCAGTTTTTGTATGTTTGTCAAACTCAATATAATCTATTTTAAGTGATGTTTTGCAATTGTATTTACAAACATTTCTGCCATTTGTAATTAATTTTGTCCCCAATATTTGTGTATTTTTATGTCATCACGTAATCAGCTGTTAACTTTTAAAATTTTTAAATCCCACACCAAGAAAATGTCTCGCTTTTGTTTTGTTTGTAGTTTTCTCTGTTCCATGAAATGTTAATGACTTGGTTTGTTCTGTGTTTTTAAAACATTAAATATCACTGAATTTATTGATGACCTCTGCCAAACAGTTGAGCGGGTAGTTAAAGGGTTAGAGAGGTGGAATCCAAAGTATGAAAGAGTGAGCCCCTCCTACAAAGGTACATGTCACCTTCCCTCACAGCCTAATTGAAATAGGGTTTCAAAGATTAAGTCACTGCGTCATTTTTCTAAGTGAATATTGCTATTGCTATTTAACTGTCTTAAGGATGTCAAAAGTTGGATGGCCCAGAGTTTTTTGCAGTTAAATGAATCAAAATCAGAATTTATTCTATTTAATTACCCAAACCCAAATACCACCCAGATCACCAGCACCCTCGGCCCATATTCTGCTAACATCACACCATCTGCCAGAAACTTAGGAGTTATTTTTGATTCCAACTTCACCTTTGAGCATCACATCAAGAAAACAGTACAGTCATGTTTCATTCAGATCCGGTCCATCTCCAAAATCAAATCCATCCTTTCCCCTGCCGATTTAGAAAAAAGTAATACATGCATTTATCTTCTCCAGGCTAGATTATTGTAACTCCCTCCTCTCCGGTATCTCCCACAAACTACTCTCCCGCCTCCAACTGGTCCAGAACACAGCAGCTAGGCTTTTAACTGGTTTTAACAGACGACATCACATCACCCCTGTCCTCGCTTCTCTCCACTGGCTGCCTGTTCACTTCCGAATTGATTTTAAGATTTTACTGATCACTTTTAAAGCCCTTACTGGGCAGGCTCCAACCTACATATCCGAATTATTAACTCCTTATGAGCCAACTCGCAGCCTTAGATCCTCGGGCGGGGGCCTGTTGGCTGTTCCAAAGTCGAAGCTGAAGACTAAAGGTGATCGTGCATTTTCTGTCAGAGCTCCTCGGCTTTGGAACGCCCTGCCCGAGGAGATAAGGCAAGCTGAATCAGTGACATCTTTTAAATCACATCTTAAAACCCACTTTTACAGGCTTGCTTTTACATGATTTTCTTCCTCTTTTATTATTATTATTTTTATTACTGTTATTATTATTATTATTATTCACTCTTTTAACTTTCTTGTTTTATCTTCTGTTTTTATCAGTCTTACGGTTTCTCATTATTTTATTACTGTTTTTACTTTCTTTTCCTTCTCTTTTCATGTTCTGACATACCCACTTTCTATTATCATTTTTTAATTTCACTTCATTTTATGTATTTATTTATTTATTATTAGTTTTTATTATCAGTATTTTATTTATTATTTATTATCTATTTTTCCTTTTTACCAGTCATCTATCTGCCCTTATTTTAAATCTTCCTGATGTGATGTTGTCAACTTTTAACAGTTTTGAATTAATCTATGTATCTGGAAATCTATTATCTGCCTACTGTCTGATTATCTCCTTGTCATTATACATTTTATCAGCTGGTTGGTCCAACCAGTTTATAATATTTTCTCCCATTTTGATGCCTTGGTTAACATGACCCTCTGTGCCTTATCCTTTGATTCCCGTGGTCTATGATGAACTGATTGTTGATTTTATTCTGATTTTTTCTGCCTTTGTTCTGTCTGTTAAAGCACTTTGTAAACTTTTGTTTTTAAAGGTGCTATAGAAATAAAGTTATTAATTAATTAAAATATCACACTCTGAACAATATTGTTTAAATATCTGTTTTGGCTGTACAAGCATCATATTTTCAAGAGTCTAAGTTAGCCAAAACTTTGTTGTCTTGTCTGAAATGCTGTGAACATTTTTGACTTTTTTGTCTGCATCATAAGCCAATGGGGTAAGGAAAATGCAGGGTCAAAAATGAAATCTTACATTCAAGATTCTTTTAACTCTGTAAAATTATGAATAATTGCCAATATAGAAAGAAACTTAGCAAATTTTAAAAAGTGGCCTTTTTCAAAGACCATAAAAAATGCATAGCAGTGGTTGCTGTCGAACTTCCTCTTTTCTCCATTTACATGTATTCATAATATCTATATATGCTTATGGGCAAATAATGAATCATAACACAATTTACAGCAGAATTCAGCTGAGCAAAAAAAGGTTTCACTGGCTTAATTTCTCATTACGCACCTCTGCTGAAGTCCATTCGTATCCCCCAAGGGTGCCTGCCTCACACTTAGTAAACCACTGACCTAGATCATCTAATGTAAATATGCTGAAATAATACCTAAGCTCAATAACTGTTAAAAGAATACAGTGTCTAACTGTTTGTGATGAAGCATATCAAAAATATGCTTAAACAAGGATCTTATAATATACTATACCTATTATGAAACAAACACTTTCACAAATACATACAAGTATGATTATATTCACTTTAAAGCCCATTTTAATGGACTATAAACAAGACTATTATATAAAAAGAAAGGGGAGGGGGGCTGAGAATGAGAGGAACATCCAAATTTTAATGCATGAGTAATATGTCTGGAAAACAAGGACATTTTACCTTCAAGTATCACGCGGTGTTTATTTCACTTCTGTTTTACCAATGCTTCAGTGTTTTCTTTTTCAGTTGTCTATAAAGTGGCAGGTTTAATATAACAATTATGATAATAGGAGCAGTAACAATAAAATGATAATTTGCAGTATGCTCCTTTTATTTTAATAAGCTGAAGTATGGTTATCCACCTAATTTAGCTCCACTATTTCAAGTAAAACAGATAAGCACTGACACTATTAACTACGTCTCGGCAGTTAGAATAATCATCATCTCTATTGAACATATACAATCCCACTTTTCTCCTTCACAAATCTAAAATCTGAAAATGCAGAAGTCCATGAGCTCAGGAGAGCAAGTTTCTTCACTCAGCTTCAAACTTCTAAAATATCTCCATCATATTAAAATGTAAAGATCTGATAAAAAATGCTCACTGTGTGTTTTAGTCACTTAGACCTCATGAAATATTTCCCGGAGTGCAATGAAGCGACCAAATGAGGCGAGTGGCTGACTTCTTCCAGGCCCGGCCACAGCTCACACATTAGACAGCCCATCAACAGGCACATTTGCACCACGGTGAAAACACTGATGGTGTGATTAGGCTGGAGGTGAATCTCAAGGCCTCCGACAGCAGTTTACTGCTTGATGTCCAATGTCTTTAGGAATTGTGCCACAGCATCCAGCTTACTATTATGCGCTGTAATGCTTTGATCATAAACATACCTGCAGTGAGTTAGTTGATGAAGCACAGTTATGGAGGATGGCTTTATCCTCGTTCCAGCATCAGAGTATCCTCAGCGTAAGACATAAACCTTGAAAGTTGAAAGAAGGCCACACGGCAAATCTTTTAATCCTTCACAATCTGGACAGATATGTAAACCAGGGAGGAGAGGATGAATGAAGCTGTGTCCGACCATCTGGGTTCAAAGACAGCTGCCCACTAAACCCACAACATTTGCTTAGTATTATGATAGTGTAATGAGCGAATAATTATGAGAAGGAAAGAAAATATTTTCTTGTAGCTCTGTAACAAAAAATAAAATAAAATGGCCATCACAGTTTGATACTAGAGTGTCATTATAATAGATAAAATAAAAACAAATGTAGCTGCTGTCCTACTTTCGTTATGTTTGCTGCAGGTTGGATTAGGGGATATCGTTGAGGATTTCCTCATTACAGAGCAGTTTACAAGCCTCTTAATGACCTCAAGCTTACTGCTGTGATACACATTGTGAGATACTATGCCAGCATTTTTCATGCACATTTAAAATATGTCATGTAAAACAAATGATTTCTGTTGCAAGCATACACTAAATAATGTGCCTTTAATTTATGATGTTATTCAAACAAAGGCATCCTCTTAGAATTTTCAAGATATTTCTCAACATATTTTAGATGAATAAAATGCTAAAAATCTATGTGTCTAAGGTCAATCTTTTTCTGTTTGTCTCCAAGACAGAATTAAAAGTCACACTAAGTGGATAACTTAATTTTTAAACATACCTGCTCTTGCTCCTTTTTGAAGGCTGCTGTCATACTTCAAACCTTAACATGTACTCATCATTGAATGAGACACAGATTGCTGTTACCAGATTGGACCCTCTTTTGCCATCAAGGCTGCCTTAATTTTTTGCTGCAAACATTCAACACGATTCTGGAGACATCCTTCATACATTTTGGTCCATATGACATATTCTAATGCAGCTAAAAGGGGTTGGTGTCCCTTACCTACAGTGCATCAGTGCAAGATCACTTGCTGGAGAAATCTCAAGGCATCAGTTAACCTAATGAGCATGTTTCTGATGTGAGAGGAAGCCACACATGCACTGGAAGAAAATGCAAACTCCACATATAAAGACCCTGATCAATATTGGGTTAAAACAGCAGCCTTTTCTCTGTGAGGCATGTGCACTACCTGCTGCACCACATAGAGTGAATGCTCGCCGTTAATTTCCCAAAGGTCTTTGTGTAATGGATGAAAATGATATAACGTTTTGCTACGTCGTAGATAAATATAGTCAAATTTAAAATCTAATACAATAGAAGATTAAAGCTGGGGTTTAACGTTTTTGTTTTACACTACACCAAGTCATGTCTCAGTCAGCGGTAAGAAAACACCAAAACATTGTCATAGTAAAGTTACAAAAAACAAACAAACATGGAAAGTTAGTCAGTACTCACAGCCCGATGTTGATCGGGGTATAGGTAGTTCCTCTGCCATCCTCCACATGGCTGTCAGGTCTCCCATTTTGGCCATGAAACTGCCGTATTTACGTATTTATCCCCTTTCCCGCTGTCCTCCTGTATCAGTATTCTCCTGTAAATCTCCCGTGTGATGATAAATTAATAAAAACATTCCTCTGCCTCTCCAAACTGAACTATGTCACTAGCCTGAATGGGGCGGTAATGCTCCAAAATGATGGATGCCAACCGCCGCAAAACCGAAGAAGAAGAAGAAGCCTCGCGAGAACGTCCACCTGCAGTAGCCTGGGTGGCAACTATCACGAGATTAGAGCAGCAGAACAAACCAAGAAAAACAAAGTGTTTATTTTAGATTTCTTGTAAAATTGTCCTATAAGGTGAGGGATACTGGAGCTTGGTTGGGGTTGTGGGACGGCTCGTCGGGGGCTTCCCGTATTTTCAAAGCCAAAACTTGAAAGGTAAGCATTCTCTGGCAGACTTTGATCCCTCTCAGCTCGGCTACATGCACTGAGTCTGTGCACGCTGGCAAAATGTACACGCAGGAGGCGGGCAGAATGACGACAGGATTTAATTGGTTTAAAAATTCGTGACACGAGATGTTTATTGGTTGGTGTTTTCCCAGATTTATTCCTGCTGTAGATAGCAGATATTTTTCGCTTTGCTTTAAGAACACATTATGAATTGATTGCCATCGGGTCATAAAGACCATTTTAACCAGTTTTACAAAAAGTGTATCCAAATCAGATTACCAACCCCAGCGTTAACACTCCACGCTGCTACATTTCAAACATGAGAAGTCTAAACAAATACAGTTGTTCAATACATGAATGGCTGGTGAATATACTGAATAAAAGAGAACAGAATGTTTACTGGCATCGAATTACAACCACTGTTGTTCAAAATTCCTTTCATTTGAATTTCATAGATAACAATGAGATACTTTTGTAATAAAGAATGATTCACAAGATGAGCAAAACCAATCTTTCAGAGCAATTTTCCAATCCTGAAGCTAAAAATCAACAACAGTCAAGAAAATGATTACAAGCAAAACCCCTGTGGATCTAAATGAGACATTTATACCTAACTGTTGAGTGATAAAAATGAGCCCCAAGATCTAAGGCCATCCTTCATTTGTCTCTTTGCTGATACAGATCATTTCTTTTTTCCCTCTCACAGGCATCATTTCCATGTGCAGAGGGCAGGTAAGTTCCTTTTTGTTTGAGTCGGCATGGCGCACCGCAAAAGCTGTCGACAGCACTTTCATACAACAATGGCTTCGAGGAAGAGAAGAAGTGGATGTGAGGTGCCACACATGCCTTTGTCCATTGTGCTCACTTTTCACTCCCCCACAGGCCCTCGACAGTGTCTGCCATGTGGCACAAAAAAAGCTGGCTGAAGACAGAGACAAACTGGAGAGGCACACTCTGATGAGCATCCAAACACTCCAAGAGAGGAATCACTTCTTCAATATTGTTTCCCAAACATCTCCTTCCACTTGAAATGTAATGGCTGATAGGCTCACAGCTTGTTGAGAGAGTACGTGTTAGAGCAGAGAAGTAGCCCATCTATCAGTCATAAAAAGAGCTGCTTTTCAGCAATCCAGCATACTCCATGGCAGCCGTTTTTCTCTGGATTAACTGTTAGATTGGGGTGAGCCTGGATGCCGAATTAATACTTTTGTTCAGGATGTTTAATACATAATTAAGACTGTGCTGTCATTGTTACAGTATTTTAATTGGCAACTAATAAGATGGGAATATGAAAGTTTTGGGAGGCATTTGACTTTGTTTGCTAGTTCAAGAGTATTTTAATGAACTCATTAGGTGTCATCAGTTAATTACTCATGCTAATATTAACCCTACCTTTGCCAAAATTACATTTGCCATGTCTATTGTCAATGAGCTTTACGTTTTACAAATAAGTACAAGCTTTGAGTGTCTTTTAAGCCTGTTCTTTAATTTTGTTCTAACGTTTTAGTTATTAATGACAGCTAGCATAAAGAATTAGGTTAAACCGTCTTTGGGCTTGACGATTCCTTTGTTAATTCCTTAAGAAATTCTTGAAGACAGCATGTTTCTATCATAGATGTAGTGATGACACACTGAAAAAATAATGTCAAATTATAGCTCGAATTAACACACTATGATGCTAAATGTACAACAACCACTGTCTTGAGAGTTGCCTGATTTTAAGCAACTGTGGACATCAGCATGTTGCAGAAGCATTCATCCAAGCAGCACAGCTTTCGGCTACGCTTACATGGAAACTCCTGACTTAAAGACGCAAACATTTGTCTTTTGCGTTTTAGAATTCTTCTGCGTTCAGACGACGACGCTCGGAGACGAGTGTATCCACTGTAGCATGCATGCTGGTTCAGTAGATGGCGGTGGAGGTCTGCAGAGAGGCAGTGCTGCTACAACACACGAACGAAGAAGAAAAACTTTTCACAAGCAACGATTGTAAACGCACAGAGACGCAGGATTTTCTTTTCTGGACAACAAATCTGTCTGGATAGCTTTGTCTGGATAACAAACCGAGCACGGTAAGAGGCTCACACGTTACTCGGCAGATGGCCGAAGCTGTTGTTGTTCCTAGTATGCGCCCACAGCCTTCATGTGAGAGAGTACTGCGCATGCAGTGACGTCAGCGTTTCACCCTGAAACGCTCTGATACAGGTTTACACGGAGCTGCATGGGGAGTGGATTCAAATCTTTCCACTTGCATTCTCATCTAAACGCAAGGCCAAAACACTACGAAAACTTATCGGATTTGACCGGCGTCGTGTAAACGCAGCCTTAATCTGTGTTTACAACAATCAAAAGATATTCATGCCACGCCTTTGTGTGCATCAATTTCACCCATGTATTGGAGCGTTCATATGGCTCATATTTACTGAGGCAAAATTTTGCCCCTCAGACCCAAAAGCTACAAGTGAAGGTGGCAGGCCTGTCTCCCAGCAACAAAAATGTATGTTTCCTCCCTCATGATCCATGATCAACCATGGTGGGTGTTTCTGTATAGCTGTCTTCTTTCTGTTCTTGAAAACTGGAAGCCAAATGTCCCAGAAAAGCAAGAAATAAGTCAAATATAGCCCTTTTGATGATCCATTAAATCCTTTTGAGCCGCACATGATGATGTCCGGGTGAAGGCCCCCCAGTTGCTTGTTGAAACTACCTGGCTTTACTCCTATTCCACGATAAATATTTCATCATAATGCAAGGGTTTTATAATGAGTAATAATTATACTTGGTGTCTTGGAGTGTGCATATAGTCTTGTTCAGGGGTGAGAGAAGGATTGAGCGGGAGATCGACAGGTGGATCGCTGCGGTGTCTGCAATGATGCGGACCCTGCACATGTCTGTTGTGGTAAAGCTGAAAGGCAAAGCTCTTGATTTACTACTCGATGTTCGTTCCTGTCTGCACCTACGGTCAGGAGCTATGGGTAATGACCGAATGAACAAGATTGCAGGTACAAGTGGCTGAAATGAGTTTCTCTGCAGAGTGTCCGGGCTCTAGAGTTAGAGTGAGAAGCTCGGTCATCCAGGAGGGGCTCAGAGTGGAGCTGAGGTGTTCAGGGCATTTCTCACTGGTAGGAGACCTTAACAAAGACCCAGGACACGCTGGGGGGACTAAGTCACTCGGTTGGACGGGAAAGCCTTGGGATCCCTCGAAAAGATGTGAACAAAGTGGCCAGGAAGAGGAAAGTCTGGGCATCCCTGCTCAGGCTGCTGCCCCTGCGATCAGACCCCAGAGAAGCAGAAGATCGGATAAATGGAGGGCCAGTTATAATACGAAATAATACTGTAATCTGTTTCAAGAATGAAAATCTGAATAAACTTTTAAATTTGTGAAGATAGTCAGTGACCACCCAATTTATTTAATTGACAGTTGACCTCATTACTTTTTGTAAAATGAGTCACAGTGTCAGATTATTTTTGTCATTTTCAACACTTTTATCTTTTGGAAATTATTTACTGTCATTTTTTTCCTATGTCTTGTTTTTGTAACATTTTTTTGTGTATACCTAAATTACAAGGAAAATACACTGATTTATGACCATACTAATTTTGTTGTTTTTAGTTAAAGGGACTGTGAGGAGTTTCTAAGTAACTGCAAAAAAGTCTCACTTTTAGATATATGCCTGATCGAAATACACACTTTAAAGCTAGGGTCTGCAATTTGATTTAGATACACTTTTTTTTAATTCTCGTTAAAATGGTCTTTATGACCCGATGGTAATCAACTCATAATGTGTTCTTAAAGCAAAGCGAAAAATATCCGCTATCTACAGCAGGAGTAAAACAGGGAAAACCCCAACCAATAATCATGCCGGGATACCTGTTTTTAAACCAATCAAATCCCGTCGCCATTCTGCCCGCCTACTGCGCGTGCATTTTCCTGGCATGCACAGACTTGTGCGTGTGGCCAAGCTCATACGTATCAGAGTCCGCCGGAGAATGCTTACCTTTCAAGGTTTGTCTTTGAAAATAAGGGAAGCCCGCCATGAGCCGTCCCACAACCCCAACCAAGCTCCAGTATCCATCACATTTTAAGACAGATGTACAAGAAATCTAAAATAAACTCTTTGTTTTTCTAAGTTTCTTCTGCTGCTCTAATCTCGCGATAGTTGCCACCCAGGCCACTGCAGATGGACGTTCTCGCAAGGCTTTTTCTTCTTCTTCTGTTTTACGGCGGTTGGCATCCATCATTTAGGAACATTACTGCCCCATTCAGGCTAGAGACAGGGTTCAGTTTGGAGAGGCAGAGGAATGCTTTTATTATTATATCATCACACGGGAGATTTACAGAAGAATACTAATACAGTAGGACGTCAGGAAAGAGGATTAAATACGTAAAATACAGTAGTTTCATGGCCAAAACGGGAGATTTGACAGCTATGTGGAGAATGTCAGAGGAACTACCTAACCCCGATCAACATCGGCTGTGAGTACAAACTAACTTTACATGTTTGGTGTTTTCTTACCGCTGACTTAGACATGACTTTGTGTAGTGTAAAACAAACACGTTGTGCTGAGGGTTTGGGGTTGAATCAGTCTTCTGGATATATCAGCCGCGCGCGTGCATGTGAGCAGGGGCGGGCGGTTAGGCGGAGCCCTGAGGAGATGCTACTTTCAAATTCATGCTAGTTTTCCAAAATCGCTGACCCCAGCTTTAAGATGAGTTTTATAGCATCAAAATAGGTTATCTATAAGTGCTATTCCTTAGCCTACCGGTCGGGTCAGACAGAGCTGGACTGGATACTCAACTTTGGGAACAAGACAATTAAAACTATAGCAAATTTATATTATTCGGACACGTCTTAGAGCACCGGGCTGTAAGTAGCAATATATAGCCGGCTACAAAACTACAATAGGCCTACTAAGTTTTCTAAAATATTGCTTGTTGTCACACATCAAAAACTACCGCTGCGTAACTAGAAAGAGATACATTACCTTGTCGCTTTGCATCCTGTTACTTTTGAAAAAAGAAGTTGTAAAGCAATGCAGAGTTCTGAGGAAGGTCCGAGCTGCATGCTTCATTAGCATCACAACAAAGGCACACTTTGGCTTGGGTCTTTTGGTGCATTCCAGTTGTAGTCAGAAGTAGGAATTTCCGAGTTCCGAGTAGGAAAATGCAACTGGAATGTCCCCCGAAGTCGGAATTTCGTACTGGGAACTCGGTTAAACCTCGCCACCCCCAAGCTAACAACAGCTAACAATAGCTTGGTAGATCAGTATGTTTTTTTCCGGCTTCAACTGGAACGCCGATAAGTCGGAGATGATGTCACTCCCAGTTCCGAGGTTACTGGAACGCAGCATTACGACAGTCGCCGCACCTGCTCATGGGCAGCAGAGTCCTAATGTCGCCGGTAATAGATTCTCCTCATAGCACCTTTAAAATAACAATAAGGACTGATATATTCTGATATATAGCCCACTATAAACACTGACATAATTACCTGTGTTTGCTATTTATTAAGTCTTATTAATTTTCACAATTGGCTGTAGCTTAGATTTTACAGTATTATGAGCACAATAACCAACCTTATAATGCATATTAAAAAGGATTATATGTTAATAATATACACTAATAGGCAAGTGGGCTTCATAGGAAGTTTTATTGTATTTTATATGAATGCAATATGCTGCTGAAGCATACAGGAGGAAAAAAATGAAAAGTTCTTACACAGCCATGTGCCATTACATGATCATTTGTGATACATCTAGTCTCTGGGTTATTGAGTGGCTGGATGTCTGTGGGAGGCCTAGCTCATTTAATCCTTGTCAGTTAGAGATTGATACGGAATAGATGAAGTTGAATGATTTGTTATTGACTCTGATTATATATAGCAGCAGTGAACTAGTGAAAACAACAAGCGCAGAGACACTTTTGCTTCAGTGACAGAAAAACCAGCTCAGGAAACCAATAGCAGCATGACCTCACCCTTTGTCACCCACCCTAGCTGAAATGCCCCTGAGCAGGGCATTAAACAAGGCGTGGAGAAACTGCAGCAGTAGATCTGCTCAGAGGCCAACAAGACACGACTGCCGTGTTTGTACTCGCTCGCTCCCAGCTGTGAGTGTGGGTACACATTGCCTTTAACATCCCCCCACGGCTCTTGCTGTAAATAAGAATGTATTTTTAGTAAACATGCCTTGTTAAATCAGGAAATAAGAATCTGAGTTTATTGAACGCTTCCTCTGCAGTGACAGAAGAGTCAGTGAAGTCCAACGGTTTCTCAAAAGTGGATGCCTCTCTCTCCAGGCAGTATATTTTTTTGTGTATGTAAGGCATAAGCAGGAGTAAAGTCAGCAGTCTTGTAAATTTGGCGTAATAGAGAGTGTCACCAGCCCAACATCTTGTGCTCAGCAGGAAGTGAGTCTGCTCCCTGATGCTGGTCTTGTTTAGTGGCTGTGTTTGTGTGCAAAATAATGAATGGCAAGCTTGTAGTTTTTCCTTACGAGCTAGAATAAATGTCGAGGGTATATTTGTGCAGTGGAACACTTGTAGTGAGACTTGTGTGGGAGGAAGAGGCTGGTAGAGGGGAAAGGGAGCTGGGGGTAATTGTTTGAGAGCTTGTTGTATCATCATGGAGTAATAATTGCAGTAATTAGTGAGAATGTACATCCATCTTCAGATCGGCTCATGAGAAAGGGATAAATCTGACAATAGGGCAAACAGATTGTTTTGTTGCAAAGATTACGCAGAGTTTGAAATCATATCAGACGTGGGGCAAATCTCCTCTGTATTCACAGTCACTGATAAGAGTCTCTGGCGATCCATAATGTTTGTCTGCAGTAATTAACTGGAGGTGAAGATTATGGGAGACTTCTTCTCTAGTGTGTACACATCATGCAGAATTCATACTCTGACCTAAGCCCAAAACAATGAGCCTCATTTATAGCTGCTGCTCCAGATGATGGGGAATGCGTTTGACAGCGATCAAAACTGCACGCTAATCCACCCAGCTGGCATTTGTCATTGATATGTATTTATGGCAGGCGCGCCGTGCATTTTAATGCACTTTCACATTATCAGAAGGAGAACAAAAGGAGACATTTGCAATGATACTGCGAGGAACCAGGTTGAAAGGAGGACTCTGTGGTATTGGCTGCCAATATTCTGGTAATCACACAAAGTCAAGGTGTCATAGCTGTCAAACCTTCATACCAATATATTTCTGAGTGCTGGCTGTGCTGTAGGATTCCTTTTGCTGTGCTTTGTCACTATGAGGTGAAATGTAAATTTATACAAAATAAGCAACATTTATATTTGAAAATAAGCCTAACACATCAAGAGCATCAACCAGCAGGAAGATATCATACAAGTTTAATTAAAGCCCAACAATAACTGTAAAAGTATTAGAAGAAGAATTCTGAAAATGGCATTTAAATGAAATATGTGGATCTTAGGCCTTCTGATAAACAGCTGTAAGTGAAGGTGCACAGCCAGGCTTCTTAAAATGCATACATTACATTCTTATGAAAAAACTTTAACATGATAAGGGCCTCTGAAAAAAAAGAAAATAATAGTAATTAATAGAAGTAGATATATGTTTTTTAACCTGTGAAACGGTACAACTCTTCGGTAAGAAGTTAACATTTGAAAAATGAAAAAAATGTAACTTCTTTCACACAATTTCCAGTTGTGGGATTGAAGTAAAAATTTTAACAATTTATGGCAGAACTCATTTTTTTCCTCACAATTCTGACTTTTCCTCAGGATTCTGACATGAATTTAAGGGTTATACGACAGAAATCTGTTTTTTTACTTAGAAGTTTGACATTAATCTCTGAATTTGTTTTTTTTTATTCTCAGAATTTTCTTTTTTTCATAATACTGACTGAATTCTCATAATTCTGGTTTGTTTCCCAAGAACTCCCAATTTTCTCATATTTTTTGACATTGGAGTCAGAATTCCACCTTTTTCATTAAAAACTTCACTTTGGTCTTAGCATTATGACTTTTAACTTTTAAAAGTTATTTTTTCGGGGTTTTGTGGCCTTTATTTGATAGGACAGCTGGAGAATGACAGGAAAGCGGGTGAAGAGAGGGGCGAAGACCTGCAGCAAAGGGCTGTGGCCGGGATTCGAACCTACTGCCGCTGCTGGGGTTTGGATGTCCCCGTACATGGGCGAACGCTCTACCAACCGAGCTACTGTCCGCCCTGACTTTTAACTTTTGACTCATTTCTCATAATTCAGACTTTTTTTTAATCAGAATTCTGTTATATTTCTTCAAAATTATAACTATATGATCAAGATTCTAAATCAGAATTCTGGCTTTTCCTCAACACTCTGATATTGGAGGCATAATTCAGACCTTTTACAGAATTATCAATTAAAGGACCGCATACTCCAAAGGAAAAAACAACAGACAAGTAAAAATAAACAATCAGTCCAATCAATGAGTGTTCATCGCGACACTTGGCCATATTTTGTGGTTTGAAGCATGTTAAAGGTGCATTACAGAGGGGTTTGGAGTGTCTCGGTCTACATTTTACTATTTTGACAACACAAATTCTCAACACACAGCCAGGTGCAGGGCACAAACATGATTATATTATTATATTAATTAATGTGTATTGAGCATACATAGGTGTGTTTTGGGAGTAGCACAGATCAAACCAATCAAAGCCTGCTCTCTTTCCTTCTAAATCAGGCAGCTGGTGATTTGGCTATTTGGTGTGTATATTTTTTTTTTAGCCAAAACTCTGGCTGGATTCTTTTTCTCTGTCTCCTCTCCTTTTTCACTGCATAATATATATACATGTATATATGTATATATATACATGTATATATATATATATATATATATATATATATATGTATATAATATATATTTTTTAAGTTTTATATGCACTTTAGTGGGCTTCAAGTGCCTCTTCTGCATGATAGGGCACCTCTATAATCAAGACAAAAAGTCTATGGCACCAGACCTTCTCCCTGTCTACTTCATCACACCAGCAGCTACCTTAAAGGTCTTGTTACTGAGGCACCACCGAATCGACCTACCAGTGTGACATTCTCACAGTGCTTTTCCACAGTGTTGACCTGAAAACCAATCAGTTAAGCCCAGATAGATTAGGGAGCCTTACAAAGGTAGGAGCATCTTGGATGGGTAGAGAATACATCACAAGCAGCGATATTTTGTATATAAAAGTAGCTTTTCTGTCATTAGCAATGTAAACATACTTTTCAGCAAATATTAAAGCGCATTTATTCACTGAAGCAGTTAAGAGCACGACAAACAATCAGCAATCTGAGCTTAAATCTGAAACATCATAGATATTAAGATCTCCAGTTTAAAATGTAAGGATCAGGCAGGATTAGCTTTATGATGGATGCGTTCACTGTCCTTCAATTAACTGTTAGATTTAAGCGATTTAAAATCTCATTTTCCCTGCAGTGGATGTAAAACACTGGACAGCCTGTTTTATTATCTGTGCATAAGTAAGGGTGAGATTAATTAGAATATCTACAAAAACATAAATACACCTCTGTGTCATGTATTTTTTTTTTTACATGTATTTGAACAAATTCATCAAAAAATTTTGAGAAAACCTCTTACATTCTGTACTATATTCTTTTTGTTTCTTGAGTGAGATTGGTCACCTTCCATGTCGTTTTTTTTTTTTTAACAAATAAAAGTACAAAAAAAACCTCAAAACCAATCGGTTTATTGGTTATTAGTGTGTATACTCATGATCCCTTTAGGGCCTGATCTACTAAGATCCAAAATAACCAGTGCTTAATTGTGTGGGCAGACTTAAAAATTGCACGTGCTACTAGTGGACTTGTTTCTACTATCATTCCGTGGGCATTGATAACAGGTGCAAAAGTGGTGGAGACCGCCCTCTTCAAAGGAGGATTATGCGTGTGCTACCGGCTGTCACCGTGCAGAGTTTCGGAGAACAAAGTGGCCACCAATGAAAATATGAACTTTGAAGCCATGGAGTTGGAGGCAAATGAACACACTTGCGGTAATCCTTTGTTGCTGTCTGTCATTTTACCAGACAAGTTCATCTCTTTTCCCTCATGCCATATTTCTATCCGTCATTTTTAGTTTTTTCTTTCTGATTGTAATTAATTGCATCTCCTCCTTCCTGTGTCTTGTGCGTTCTGACGATCTGCATGTATTCTGCATATTCATGAGGACAAACTCACTAAATGGACCGCAAGCTGTTTTGCTCAATTGACAGACAAAATCTTCGGTGCCTTCCGTTAGTAGATCAATCTTGCACATACTATCAAGTTTGCACATATTTTCATACACGCAAACCTTCAGTAGATCAAGCCCTTAATGTTTAACGACAGCCATATTTACACGCATATACTTTTCCAGGGGATGTATGATATCATTGAGGTGTGTCTGATTACTAATTTTTGTTGCGATCCCAAGCCGCCTGGACTCACACACTTGAGCATTCACACCTGCTGCCGATAATGTCTGTGAGGGCTTAATGCTTAAAGGCTTTAAGGTGGAGATTGGGACTGGGCGTGGGACTTGCCCCTCAAGGACTTCTGACTCAACGCAGTCTCAGAATTGAGACTCACTCATTTTATTTTGTATTCCTGTCTCATTTCAGACGCAGGTTGCGTGTCATTCCCTCATATCGAGCATAATCCTCTGCATCTGGTGTGTGAGTGGCCACATCAATGGGCACCTGCAGCAGCCACAGACGAGTAGGCTTGAGATATTCCCAATGCAGGTACTTGCCCAGGATGCCACATTCAAAATAACTCTGCCCGAAACACTGAATTCTTACTCCAAACCATCTCTGATTCAGTTATTTTTCTCTCCTGATTGGAATAACCATTATTGTTACTGCAACAAAAAGGCCTTGCACAAGTTTTACCACCAATAAGTTTAAAACATATAAAGCACTGTTAAAAATTTCACTGAAATCTTTCAGTACATTACTTGCTGAAAATTACGTAATTTACTATAAATTTTGATACCCATGCCAATTGGATGTCAATTATCTCCCACAGTTCATACAAAATATTTATAAAAATCACTGTAGAAATCTATGAAAACCTGGTGATTTTTCACATTGAGGTTTTAATGTATTGACAATATTTATGTATGTGTTAAAAAGACAGCTTGAAGATGGTAGAATGTTATTTCTATTACAGAACTCTGCGAGTCTCCCCCAGATAACTGTTACTCATACATCATGGCGTGAAGCAAAGCTTATTGAGACAGTTTTTTTTCTCCAATAATTTCAAGGACAAGAATTCCTCATCTATCATTTTCTTTAAGATCTCGAAGCAGTTCTTTCACACAATATAGTAGTGAGAAACATGGAAATATAAATACAAACACAAAGAAAACAACATGGAGAAGAGCGGTTTGGGCAAAAAAGACACAAGCACTGAACCAATAAATAACTGGATGTACAATGATGAAGAGGTGAAACACTGAAAAGTCATGGACTTACCGAGTCCCAACCTGGGTATAATAGAGGCAGTATGGAATCACTCAGACAGAAAAAAATCTACTGGGGCATCTTGGATGCTCTCAAAAAGCCTTGGATAACATACCAGGGGATTACTTATGAAAACTTCAAGACAGTCTCCCCACCAGACTTCAAGAAACACTGAGTGCAAACGGAGGTCTCACCAAGTAATGACTTCACATGATACTCATTTGTTGTGAAGATTGTGTGTTTTTTGAAGTCTTGTGTGTATATTCATGTTGTTGTGCACTCTGCACAACAGTAGGTTTTGTTTTGCCCCATTTTTCAGTGAAAATGAGTTATACCAAGATCAGACTGCAGGTTTTCTTTCTTTATTTACTGTTTTAATGGTCACTGATGTTAGAATATGTTAGTGATTATCCATAAAATCATTCAGTGACTTGTCCGACAGGCATGACAGCTTAGATGGTGTTGCAGAACCAAATCATGACTAACATAGGGTACTAGCTCCAGCTGATACCCTTTCTTAGGGCCCACATTAAAGGTGTAGTCAGCGATGTGGGAGAAAACGAGTGGAGAGGTTGTTTATAAACAAATTTAGACCCGCCTCTCCCTTCATACCTCACCCCTGGCTCCACCCCCGAAAGCTGATGAACGTGCATCTTCATGGAAACGGCCGTAGAAACTGCGTAGCTGACCAACGTAGCTAAGGTAACCCCGACTCGTCAGACAACTCGACTGACAATATTGATAACATCACGACAACAGTACATTCTGGCAGATTAGACAATAAGATTAATGCCTGACAGCTGTTACTGTTATGTGAAGCACCACGGCTCATGTTGCTTACCTATCCAGCAGACAGACGGGGACATCCACGTCCGTTTTCAGGTCTTTCAATTGGCGGAGTTCCCTCCACTGTCGGAAAGCAACACCAATGTTGACCCGGGTCTTCGCTCTTTTATGGTCTTAGTCTTTCTTTTTCACTTTTCACTCCTCTGACCTTTTTCTTTTGGGCTGTTTTTCAGCCATTGCTACTGCACCTATTGTATCTCTCTCTTACGCTAACTGCGCACGCTATGCAACCTACGACTCCCCCTGCGCATGAGAATGACCGCTCCCTGGATGTGGGGCGTTGTACCCTGTTTTGGTAACTCGGCCAGAGCCACAGTATTTACCTGCTGAAATTCAGAGCCAAGGCTGTGTATTGAAACTGGACTTTTTTTCCACATGCTGTCAGCGGTGACGTCTTGTTGATGGAGAGGAGAAATACGGTGAATTTGACGAATACTGCATTAGATTAGAAGATTAGAAGATCGCTGACTACACCTTTAAATGGTGACATCCCTGGTTACGGGGGCCTTGGGGAAATAATAAGGTAACAAGTGCTGACAAAAGGTCATGACCTTTGAGTGAACATCCAATTACAGGCACATTACACATATGCCTGTCATGTTTAACTTCCTGCACAGATTTTTATGGTTGAAAATCAAAATAAATGTGTAAAATGTCAAGCATACAATTAAACAATCTGAATTGAGGTGTTTTCAGTGCATAAATATATAAATGTATTTCCATAAATATGTCCGTTGCAGGTAAACTTACAATTATGCTCTAAAGCTAAAACACTGCTATCATGTAAGGTCGATGCAGGCAATGAAAAAGATCTAAACTGGCACAACCATTCCAAGTTTACTTAAGACTTAAAGTTTACTGTAAGAAAAAAATCAATAGCAGTTTCATTACAGGGTTAAATAAATATCAATGGGGTTTTTAGCGGGGTTAACCAACAATCCAATCACATCCTCAGTCTCCTTGCTAAGGGGATCTTTATCTTTTCTCTCTGTCCTCATGTGTCTTGGATTTGGGGGGTTGTCCCTGTCTCCTTAGTGGGCACACAGCATTCAGAGGCTGTCGCTGACGTGGGCCAATAAGCCCTGAGGGGACACTGTATACGATATGTTATGCTAATAATCCTGACTTGTAAAAAAGCGTCTGATGTAAATGGTTCTGGACTGTTGGAGGTGCTCTGCAGAAATGTCACTGTGCTGCTGCTGGCCCTGCCTCTGTATGAACAGCACTAGGGTTTAAATGCAGAGTGCCAAGTCTCTTTTATGATTACACATTAGCAGCTTCAAGAACAATTGTAAGCTGCATGTGCCACTTTCCAGTTAATCCATTATACATCCATCACCTAACTTACAGAAGCCACCTCTTGTGCTCTCAGAGCGCTGCCCAAGCAGGAGAAAAGGGGTTTGACTGTAGAAGCTCCCGCTATTAACGGAATTAACTTCATCCAGGAGCACAGCTCAGGGAGAACACACCAATTCCATTATCTCAGCTGGACCGAGGCCATTCTCTCTCTGCCACTCTGCAGCCAAAGTGCTGCAAGCATGGAGCCCACCAAAGCCATTGTACGGAGACACAACATGCAGCAACTCTCAAATGCACTTTATCAAAGCCTCTCTGCTTGAAATATTCATCTGGCTGGAAAACCACATTTAAATCTTTTGAAAAAAATAACGAGGTACAAATATTTAATTCGTTTTTTTCCTTTTTACCCACTGAGTTCAGTGAACTGCGCTGAACTCTGGGATATTTGGTACTCTTTAGTTTACATATACACCCTTTCACAGGCACTTTATGAAAAAAGCACTTTATACCCCCAAGTTGTCCCTGCTACTGAATAAATATGAAGAGAAGCATAAACACGGAAAAGTTTGAAAAAATGACTGCAGAGAATCCAGTGGTAGAAAACTGAAGTCATTTTATTTTGGCCCCAAAGCACTGCAATGGTCTTTTTCCTGATTGGTCTGCTGATCCACCAATTGGGGTGCCTTCCTGCATATCAGCTGTTGCTGGGTTATGTCAGTTAGGCAAACATTTGCTATGACCAAGTCTTTTAGGGCACAGTTGAAATTTGACCTTGATTTTGTTACTTAAATATACGTTGTGTGCACGGCAAACTCGCCAATGCTTAATATGTTGACTTATTTTAATGCTGAAGCTGCTGTTCTATTCACAGCTTTAAATCGTTAGTCTTTAAAGCAGATTAGAAGTGACTTTTTATGCACTTCAGAAGAAATGTTAAAGGGTTAATTCAGTTCAGTTATACAGTATGATACATTTGACATTAGCCAGTGAAGTGGCTATTAGGTCCACAAGCAGTGCTTTACCTATGACGAGAACTACTGTAGCTGTCAAGTGTTTTGTTTGTTTGCTGTGCTAATCCCACACTTGAAGGGTGCACCAACGCTGAACATTAAACAGGTTTCCACTCAAAAGATGACCAGATCATTGTTCCTTCTTGTGAAGGAAAGGATGAAATGGCCTCTTTTCTTTTTACAGCCTCTTTTTACAGGTGAAAAATCTTAAAGACAAACACCATTACCATTTTATAAAACCAGGTACTCACAAATCAAACAACTATTACACTCTTAATATTTAATATAATGCAATTAATTATTATCAAACCTCTTACCATTAATAATAAATACAATTAACATACCACAACTAATAATTAAAAGGCTTAACTATTAAACACGTATATGAAAATAAACTAACTTTTACCTTTAAAGGGACTGTGAGGAGTTTCTAAGTAATTACAAAAAAGTCTCACTTTTAGATATATGCCTGATCGAAATACACACTTTAAGATGAGCTTTATAGCATCAATATAGGTTATCTATAAATACTATTCCTTAGCTTCGCGGTCGAGTCGGACAGAGCTGGACTGGAATGGATACTCAACTTCGGGAACAAGACAATTAAAACTAGGACAAAACACGTCTTCGAGCACCGGGCTGTAAGTAGCGATATGTAGCCGGCTACAAAACTAGATACTAAGTTTTCCAAAAATTGCTTGTTGTCACACATCAAAAACTACCGCTACGTAACTAGAAAGAGATACATTACCTTGTTGCTTTGCATCCTGTAAGTGGTTGAAAAAAGAAGTTGTTAAGCAATGCAGAGTTCTGAGGAAGGTCCGAGCTGCATTTTTATTATCATCACAATAAACACACGCCTGGCTTCCTACTGGGAACTCGGTGAAACCTCGCCACCCCCAAGTTGACAATCGAAGATGGATGCCCCCAGTGTGAACAGTTATTTAGCTCCTGTAATAATCAGTTTATTTGCACTTCTGACTGGGGTGTGTCGCCCTAGATCAGCTGTATACATAGAATTGTTGGACTTATATTTCCAAAAATGCTGCCATAGTGATAATCACATTCTCCATGTGATGTTTGTGAACAACAATGCAGGGCGTGCTAACAACAGCTAACAATAGCCTGGTAGATCAGCATGTTTTTTTCCAACTTCAACTGGAAGATAAGTCGGAGATGATGTCACTCCCGGTTCCTAGGTTACTGGAACGTAGCATTACGACAGTCGCCGCGCGTGCTCATGGGTAGCAGTCTTAATGTATATTCTCCTCATAGCACCTTTAAGTTGAAGTTAAATAGGTTGAATTGTTTCAGTGTAAATGCATCAGATATAAAATAAATTTTTAACTACCAGAGCGAGACTGATTAAGCAGTGACTATATCCAATTCACAAGTTACCAGACAACTAACCAATTAACTGACAAATTTAAATATACATATTTACTGGGCAATATCCGCTATAAAGCCACATTATTGTGTTTGCAGTGAATTACTCAGTTTGACCGTGCAGGTGGAAAAATGACCATTTTCTCTCATGTCCTCACTAGCAGCCACAGGTCCAGCACAATCACAAACATTTCTCCCTCACATCACAGTGCCTCATCACCACAACAAGTGCCTTGCCATATCCACAAAAACAAATAAGTGGGATCTTACCGGCTGTCCGTTCAGCTCTTGGATTTTTGGTACACGCACAGCTCTGTGGATAGCTCGATGAGAAACCCGAACTGATCTGACCTGCTCACCATTAGCGTCTCCTTTCGTCCCGCTTGATTTGACACAGTTGAGCAATTAACGTGCAGGCGCACCAGCTGACAGGACGGGGGCGCTCGCCACGACAGTTACGCATAAAAACAAACTAATTAGCTCTGACAGTGGAAACTACTGCTCCAACTATAGCCAAACTCATGCCGAATTATAAAAAAAACCTACTGGGGTCGTTCCCGGGTGAATACGGGTGCCTACCTGCTCTGGTGAGTGCTTTTTTTAGAAAAGACAGAAATCTTAGACGGGGTTTGGCTAGATGTTGTGCGCGCCATGGGGAAGCTGAGGCTGCACCTCACGTATCAGCTAGCAAAACAGCTGTTCGCCGCAACAGTAGCTGAGATTGTTGATTAGGTAAACTGCTGTTGTCAGGTAGATATTTTGTGCAATTGTTCAAAATGTACATACAAATTTGTCATACAACTAAGCTGGGTTAAATCCCCAACTGGGGGAAAAGTGTATAAAGGAAGAAATTCAGAAAGAGGGCAAACTGGGGAGCAGGAGAGCTACAGAGTTACCTAAAGGTGTATGGTGTACAATGTAATCCCATGCTCATCAACCTTCCTTTTGTTAGGTCTGAATTAGAGATTCTTATATATAGCTATCTGCTATCTAATGCACACAGTCAGAAAAGAAAAAAACAGCCATTAGCTGTATCCTGAAATAGTACTAAGAACACAGAGACTTCCTGAAGGAAAATAAAGGGCTTTGACATTTTTTTAGTAAATGGTACATTCTACCTAACATAGCTTTGTGATTTTTTCTTTACACATTATCAGACGGCAACCTCTGGGATTGTAATGGTGGTCCACTATCAAAGCTGTAGAACCACAAGTGTCCATCTGGGACTGGCTGCAAAAAATAACACTACATGACTGTTTGAGAGGAAATGATGTTTTTTTTTTATGGCGGTAATTCACATCTTTTAGCCTGGTTCAAAAAACAGATTCAGTGTAAAACTACAATACATCTGTGTGCTCTCGTATCTCTTTTATGGAAGATTTCCTGGTTTGGAGAGATCAGAAGAGCTCCAGCAACACTTGTAGTTCAGGAAACAGCTTGATTAGACCAACGCATTTCGGCATGTGGCCTTCATCCACAGGCCACAAGCCGAAATGCGTAGGTCTAAAAAAGTTGTTCCCTGAACTATAAGTGTTGCTGGAGCTCTTTTGATCTCTTCAAGACCCTTTCTCTCCTAGCACCTTGGAAGTTGGTTAAATTGTGCCAGAACTTTTGTCCTTAGATTTCCGGGTTTGTAAATGCAATATTACTTTTGGTTAAACAGTCTTAAGTCACACCACAAGACATCCTCTGTCTTTGAGTAGGTTGAGCAAAAGATTGGTTGAGATGGCACATGAAATATGGTAGCAGCCATCCTATTATTTCACAGTCTGTGTGTAAAACTCAAAATTATGGAAAATTAAAGTACTCGACTACAGCAGTGTCACCTAGTCCTGCAATCTTAGCTAGTTCTTCTCAAAGATGCAGCACTGCTTGGAGCCCTGTCAGACACTACACTGACTACTGTCAACTATCTTATGCAACCCAACTTCAAAAATACTTAAGTATCCCTTTTTATGTCTGCTATCACATCAAATGTTGCTGATTACATTTTCAGGGAATTTTAGTCATAGCGCAAGGGAGTACTTTTTTGACAACTCCCTTGAAAGTGTCGGAAATGCCTTAATGGAGGTTTATGTTCTCAGGGTACTTCTTGTTTTTATGTTTTATTTGATTTTTACTATAAAATCAGCATATCAACATGGCGTGTGTAGGTGACTTATGATGCTTATGCAGCCAACCTCTAGTGGACACTCGAGGAAATGCAGTTTTTTTACTTTGCTTCTTTAGAATGAATAAAAGTTATTGGAAGACATCAATACTTTGAAAGACAACAAGACAGAACTTCTCTGCAGAGAGATTGATCCTAATGGGTTGATAGTAACAAAATTGGCCTTGTTTGCATCATTTTCACACATTATGCAAATCTACGACATTCTACACTTTGCCACTACTACCGAGGACGGCCTTTGTTTGCTGTGATTCTCCGAGATTGAACAAAAAAAAATAGTTAGAAAAGCTTTTATCTCAATCAGTAGAATCAGAGTTCATTATGAAAACAGCCCCGTGTTTTATCCTCAGCATTGCTTTTATAGCATATACTTGTTAAAAGAGAAAACGCTGAACATCTTGACTTTCTCTAGAACCCCAGGAGAGGGCAGGTCTTTTTTGTGCTTTATAGTCAATTTATCTGTTACACAGTCACAAAACAGAAGCAAGATAATGGCACTGAGGAGTGTGATCATTTTGTCGACCACTTTAGATCAATAAAACACTACATTGTGTCAAGGAAGTCCTAATTAAGACACGTGTATGATTGTCTGCGTTTGCTGTGGTTCAGGTATGTTTGGTGGACTGCACAAAGCAGCTCTTCGTAAAACAGATAAAGTGCTTTTATTCAGAGTGTAAGGAAAGAAGCTGAGATTTTCAGCTTTCAGACTGAGGGTGAAGAAAAAAGCTGCACGCTCAAGCTGTTTTCTTTTTGTTTAGAGAGGTTTATCTGACCAGATGCTCACAGTGCCAAGTGGTGCATCTGTTAGAATAAGGCAAAAACAACAAATAATGGCATGAATGGATTCTGAATTCACACCACATGTGGTTTTAAAGGGCTGAGACTCCTTTCCAAACAAAGAGGGCTGTTAAAGCCTTAAAATGTAATATACAAACATAGGAAAACAGCAGGAAAATCCAGAAACAGTGGCTTGTTCTGCTTTTATTTAACAACCTTTTTTTTTGTAAATCCCATTTGGCATGAAGCATTTAAGAATCAAGCGAGCTGGGTGACTTTCACAAAAAAATGTCCCAGTTGGAAGGTAACTGAATAATTGCAATGAGACAAATGAATCAGAAATGGATAAGCAGGTGTGATCATGTTGTCCACATTTTTATATGTGCTGATCATTCCACAAATGCACAATGGTTATGTGTTGAACCTTGTTGTAAAGGTGATTATCAGGCTTTCTGAATATCTAAAATATGATTACAACTGGCATTATTGAAAAGGAAATATAATCAATTAAACTGAGATTTCCAAACTTCTTTTTTTAATGTATTTTTGGGCATTTTGTGCCTTAATTGACAGAGGAGATACAGTGGATAGGCTTGTGAAAGGGGGTGAGAGAGTAGGGGAAGACACTCTGCAAAATGGTCACAGGCTGGATTCGAACCTGGACCGGCAGAAGTATTTACATGGGACATGCCTGGTTGCTAACCACTCCGCCAAACCAGCACCCTGAGATTTCCAAACTTTTAGTTTTTTTTTTCTCAATTACATCCTGGCAACAGCCAATTTAAAGTGTTTGGGAATGGTAGAACTTTTCAAAAATATATTGAGCAGGTGACTGGATAGTACTTAAGTAAGTCAAGGCCATTATGGTCCAATTAGATGTTGAAGTAAGCAATTGTTGAAAAGTACAACCCAGGAGCTAATTGACCCTCTGGTTGGCTCTGTGATTGGATCCTTGATTAAAACAGCGGGTGTTTAATTAATTAAACACCCGCCAATTTCTGAGTAGACAAAGTCTTAGTTTATGTGGTTATATTTTTATTATTACTAAGGATTAATGAAGGTTTTGATTTTTCTTTATATACCCTACTGTAGTGTTGTCATTATTCTTGCTCTTGTTCTTTTCATTTCTTTTAATTGTTAAGGAAGAGAGGCCAGCAACAACAGATTTGATCTAACCTAGTGTCAGTAACTAAAGAGAGCGGGGTTAACAAAACATTGCTTTATGGAAAAAGTGGTGCCTGACAGGGTCAATGTGACCTGTTTTTTTAATTTAATGATGAAACTCTGTCAGCAGCTGTTAGCATCTATGATAATGTCCAGACAGGACATTGCGTTCTTGGCGTCATCACACTGGTAGCTGGACTGTATTTCTTCATTAAATGTTAACACAGAACATAACTAATGCTGCGTTCACACCACAAGCGACCCAGCCACCAAATCACGTCGCCCACTGACGTAGCATCGCACGTCCATAAATACCTCATTTTGGTCACCGTTGACGTCGCTCGGTGACGTAACATCCACTCGAGTTTAACCGCGATCATATCATATATCATATAATAGGATGTATAAGCAGACATTATTCCAGCTGTATCCTTTTCACTCACTTATCAACCACAAAACTCTGCAGTTGATGCCCTGCAGCAGCATTATCTGTGAGTTTCCCGCACACTGGTAGCTGGACTGTATTTCTTCATTAAATGTTAACACAGAACTCTGGATGAATAACTGTCTGTCTAGGGTTCACACCTGCTGATTGACCCAGCCACCAACTTTTTACTTTCACACGTCGCCCACTGGCGTAGTGTATCGCGTCGCATAAATACCTCATTTTGGTCACTGCCGTTGGCGTCGCCCGGTGGCGTAACATCACTCGAGTTTAACGCTCCAAAATATATTGGTGATGGCTTGTTCTATGAAGTGGCTTGTGTTTTTGTATTTAACATCGTGGCAGTAGTGACCACCTACAACATTATCTTCTT
Organism: Scarus forsteni; assembly: GCA_036419115.1. Taxonomy (NCBI): domain Eukaryota; kingdom Metazoa; phylum Chordata; class Actinopteri; order Labriformes; family Labridae; genus Scarus; species Scarus forsteni. Next base: position 21,689,895 of record JAZDUH010000130.1, on the reverse strand, counting down.
GTTCCTTATGTGATTGATGGAAAGATGGTCCAATCACCTGACTGATATGCTTTCTAAAGATTCTGTCTTATCCTAAACACTTTCACTGGGCTCTTTTTAGGGGAGAGTAAACTATACTGAGCAGTCCACCTGATGTGTCCAGTTATTGCTACTTAGTACTAATGCTACCATGCTTTGCACGTGCTAATAGTAGTAAGGCATTCATTATCAAATGTCAATGTGTTTTTGGGTTCCTTGCGATTAAGTACGTAACATTCAACAAGATACCTAAATATAAAAAGAATATACAAGTAAGTTGTTTTGTTCACACAGTTCTCACTGTCATATAAGTTAATATGCTGCTTTAATTTTTCTTCATTTGTTTATGCACTCTTGCTAATTACTGATTTTAAACTCATTGAACTGTTTATGACAGACAGAAAAATAACTCTACTAAACAAACTCTGTTAATTGCCTGTCATTACTTGCAGTAGGGTTTAAATAAAAGCTTGAAACACTTACTTGGTTAGAAAATTAACAGTTTTTCAAGTAATAAGGTTTCCTATTTCTTCTTAAAGACTGTATTTGCTCCAATCATTTAAGGGTAAATCTTCCCTATCTCCTTGTGAAAGAATGCCTGACTTTATTGAGCATGCTTCTATCTATTCTTTGTCATTTTCAATCCTCTATTTTCCTTGGCATCCTTGAACAGAAATGTGGCATTTAAAAGCAGTGCAGATAATCAGAAATTGCTGAGACTCTGCTGTGGTGGTTTACCTGTGTCTGCAGCTGCTAATGGATCCCACCACCCGCCCACTTTTGAGGGCTAAGCTATTTGTCAGCCAGAGAGTTTACTCCTGCACTATATCTAAACAGCCCATTGTGTCCTTGCAGGCACGCGACAGGCCATTAGCATACTTTGATAAGTAATACTTGGGCTCAATTTTAATGCAGAATTCATAACAAATAAAGACTTGTTTGCATTTCTCTCCCGGCTATTGTTAGGAGTGGATCAGGTGGAGTTAGGAAGAATGATGGAGCCCACAGGCGAGGTAGGGAGAGCAGGTGAGGAATGTGAATTGGCGCTGTAATAGAATATCATCACACAGAGCATGTCATTAGTATTTTGAGGATTGTTTTACACAAATTTTCCTCCTGGCTATGGCGGCTTTGCAAAGAAATATTTGTGTAGACGCTTTTCCCAGCATGGCCTCCTGCAAGCATTTACCATTTTCAAATAAAGAAATATATAAATCCCCTGTGGTGTGCATTGGTAAGGCGAAGGAGACACAGACAATGCTGCTGCTGCTGTGACTTGTTTACAATATCCAGTAATAAGGCACACATTTATTACCATTTGTTTGCAGCAAGCAACTGTTCTTCCCACTGCAGAGGGGGAAACAGGCATTCTGGAGCTTTTTGTTCACCCCTTATTCTCAGCTGAACTGTTAGGGTGACTGCTCTTTGTGACATTGTGTCTTAACCCTTCTTGCTCCAATGCTTCTTTAATAAAGATCCACTGCATGGCACAAGAGACAAAGGTACATTCCATGTTTCTTATTTGAGGTTTTGGTCTTCAGTCAAGAATGCAATGCAACATCGCATTAACCTGACACACCAGATGAACCGTTCAGTATATTTTACTTGTACATCTGGGAGAGAGCCAATAAAAAATGTTTAAAATGGGCAGAACCATTCAGAGCGTATCTGACAGGTGATCGGAGGAAGCCCCTACATAGAACAAACGTGCCAAAAGCGGGGTGAAAATATCCCTCCTAGAGAGAAGTTTATAGTGTTGTTATTTGTTTTTCATTTAATAATGAAATGTGGTCCAAGTCTGGTAAGATTGCTGCTGAAGCTGTTAGCAACCATGCTAATCTCTGTCCAAGCAGCCACTTCCCGCTTCATCTTGCTTGTAGCTCCTCCTCCTTCTGCTCCAAGGACTCTAATTGACTCTAATAAGGACTCTAATAATTGAACCGTCCCACTTTGAAATGCTCACATGCAAAAAAGATGTGTCTAATTTCAGACAATTAATCACGTAGATCTATTTGCACGGTGAGGTGTAGTATTGTGTGTCATAAATAAATAAATATGGACTCAGAGGATTTTTAGGCCTTTCCAAATATGGAAGTTAAAGTAAACATTTTTTTTTGATAGAAAAACAGGAAAAATATTAAACTGTGATGTGACACACTTAGAAAGGCCTTTAGAAATCAAATTGACATAATCATTTCATTTTATTTCATCCTTCGGCTCTATAAATTATTCGAGCTCAATATAGAGCTTCTGCACAGACTTGTTTAAGTTATTATATATATAACTGCTTATTCTGTCCACTTCATTTTTTGTAATTTCTCTGATATTACAATCCCCAGATCCATTTAAGTTGGAAAGATGTGTAAAACAACAACAATAAGAGAATACAAAGATCTGAAAATCCCGTTCAACCCATAACCAATTCAGTACATTAAAAAAAAGATATTTGATGTTAAAATTTGATGCCTTAAGTCCAAAAAGTGGGACAATTGCAATAAAGATTGGAAAATTGTAGCCTGACATGACAGATGGATAGCTCCATATATCGGCCACAGAAATATTTCACTAGTCAATCTGGGAAAGAACCACTTGAAAATGTTTTTAGGGCAGAATCTTCAAAAAAAATACAGCTGGTGATTGGATTATTGTTCTGCTCATCACACGTATCACAAACTAGTCCATATAAAGCCACAGTATGGCGTAGCAACTAGACCCTGTTGTCAGCCATTAGCTTAACTCTTTAATGCCTGGAAACACAAATTATAGCCAGAAAATTCTAATGTTTTGGAGCTGAAATGTTCATTCACTTTCTGAAATCCTAAAAAAATCAAAATTTTCATAAAATTTAACAAATGTATTTTTTGTATCTCATTTCATACATTGGATGTTTTTGGCAACTGAACATACATTTGGAGACATTTTTATCATTTATCTGATTGTATGCAGATGTGTTAGTAATTTGTTAATCATATCGATTTGTTAGAGGTATCATGAAAGTGGACCTCGTCAACGACAGTCCCCACCAAGTTCTTCTGGTAAACTTTGGAGGAGAGCATATTTCACCAGGTATGGCTGAGTAACCATAACTACCACAGACTAACTGACATCGTCTGTGGAGGATTTCCAAATTTTCTCCCAGTTTACCAGCTGTGATCCCTCACAGGAATGAACAATAACATGATCTCCCATAAAAGAGATTTAAGTGACAATCCTTGGTCCTCTTTTAAAGGAGACATAAACTGTGTTTGAAATCGTCCAGTCACTCACTCACTATTCCCTATGTAGTGCAAATGATATAGTGGACTACATAGGGAATGACCAAACGACATTTCGGACACTACACTGAAATTTTCCAAACGTTGTAGCATCAGTAGATGAGCCAGATATTCCTGTGATGGAAGTGGGCGTGCCATAAATCACATAAACAAACCGGGCACTCTGGAGGATAAGTAGCAAATTTTGCAGCTATTTACAGCCGCTAAAAGATGTAAAAGAGCTACGCTACGAACGTGTTAAAGATACTTTAACGTTTTTTTACATTTATGAATGAAAGCAGTACCTAACAGCCTTCCTTCTCTCCTTCTTCTATGGAAAAATACGACCGCATTGCATTGTGGTATACGGGAGTACAATATAGGGTACATCGTATGTACACTCACTTTTGCTGTGCATTGTGGGTATTTTGTAGTGCACTATATAGTGAATGAAATTAACTGCTGAGAATTCAAAATGGAGAACACACTATAGTGCACTATACCCGTGATAGTGAGCGACTTCAAACACAGCTATAGAGTCCATGTCTGACAAAGCCGCATCCATGGAAACTGATTCAAAAGCTGCCATTATTTTCAAACATGCAGTCACTTCCCACTGATGCCACATCCCACCTCTGTCTCCTGATTGGGCCATTAAGCGTCTAGCCAGTGAAGTTGTTGGACAATGGAGGTTAGCAAGATGTTCCTGCTGCATTCCATCTTCTCTGAAAGGTCAGGAAAGTTGAGAAATGCTCAAAAAATACCTGTTTGTAACTTTCCACAAGTGAACAGGTTACTTGGAAACAGGTCGGTGTCTTGCTTGATTATAAAAGGAGCATCCCTGATGGGCTCAGTCAGTTACTGGTGTATGAATATGACAACCTACCATAGCGTAGCCTTGATAGCAGAGTTTGGCTGTTCCTCACCTGCTTCTTTCCTATTCCAGTTAATGACTGTTTGGTTTAATCACATTATTATACAACTGACTATGATCCCACAAAATCCCTAAATTTGTGCAAGTGTACATAAAAGAACTGATGCTGGTTCTAATAAATGGGGTGGGGGTAAGTGGGGTTACTCTATAAACAGAATTGATTCAGATTTTCTTCAAATAAAATTAATCCTTTGAAAGCATCCTTCCTTAACAGCATTTTCACACCTGACTAATTTTTTTTCACTGTACTGTATTTTCTTGGTGAAGGAGTTGAGGAGTTAAAAAGGAATGCACTCCCTCTAGGCATAAAAACAGAACAAATTCATGCCTCAGTGTTTTTTCATGCAGGCATCAAAGAAAACAGCACACGGCCAGCCGCATTGTTATTGCACACACTCCTGTGACATTTTCCTGCGAACGTACATGGGTAATTCATAGTAAGAGCAAGATCAAAACAATAAAATAAATTGTCGGGGAATCATACCGAGGTTGTCAATGCCGAGGGGTCCCTGGGGAAGGCAGCTGTGGGAAGATACAAAGAGAGAGAGAGAAGGAGGTAAATGTCCAGGTAGTTCTTATTATCAAATAGAGCATGTCATTGGTGTTTAAACATTATTTTCCACCACTTCCACCCACAGGCGAGCTATTGTGATTGACAGAAAATGTTGTTAGCTATGCAGCCTAATGAAATACTGTCTCAGCCCAAAATGATCCACATCTGGAGGTGAATATGTCGATCAAATATACTGTAAATCTGAGCATTAAATCACATTTTCAGAGGCTAATTTTTGACTCGTTTTTTTGCATTTGGCCAATTTGGTGCAATGTCATGCATTTACACTGAATCATAATGGAGTGTTTTGACAGTAGCAGCCAGACAAAAAGTGCATTTAATGAGGCAAACCTTGCAGTGAACCTCTCATTCCAACAGCCTGCACATTGAAATTTTTCTTGCAAAATGTTTTCTTACACATCGGTTGGAATGAAAAAAAAAAAAAGGAGCTTTCTCATGGGTCGCTGATTTAAAGAATTTAGGGTTTAAAAATTAAAACTCTGTGGGCTAGTGCTAAAACTTTGCCTGCCAGCCTGCCTGCAACTCTGCCCATGAAAAATAGATGTTATAAGATTTACTGGAGAAAATGCATCGATTTACGAGCCCCGTGTGTATGTGGCAAGAGTGAATGAGGTACTTTCAATGTTAGGAAGAATGTGTGACTGGATTGGACTGTCTATTGAATGTACCCTCTTTATTTGTTCACTGATTGATGATGATGATTATGAAAGTTGCTTTTTAGAAACCCCAGTGGCTGGAATTAGAGTAGGGAGGATGATTCTTTTAATTCTCACAAGCTGTCCACTTGTAGTGAATACACTCAGGACCGGTTCATTTGATTCATGATTAATTCCTCTCAGTGCGCCTGATCAACCAGGTTTTCTTTTTTCTACAAGGGGGAGCAGCCGGCCAGAGCTGAAGTAACTCCCAAAGGCTGGAAAGAAATAATTATGTTGGTACTGAATGGTTAGTTTGAGCTGGAATAGTCATCAGTTGTGGAGGTTGATCAGGTATGAAAGTAACATACAAAAAAATGGCATCTTAGATCGCTTATTACACCTAAATTTCAAATGGCTTGGCTCAGTCCAGGGGTAAAGTTGCAACATATTTCATTTTTCAGTGGTCTGGCTCGGTTTGTTTTCAAACCTAATCAGGTGGTCCAAAGCCTGTGAAATATTGTGTAGTCTAACCTCCCGCCACTAGTTAGGGCTGTAGCTGCAGCCTTTGTTTCTGCTATCCACACCATTGTTGTATGATTAGTCAGAAATACACAACCAGCCTTAAAGGTGCAGTGTGTAGAATTTGGCAGCAATTTGCCAAGCAGAAATGTTGAATATAGGATATAATGTTTCCATTTGTATGTATAGTGCAATCATCCCCATAAAACGTTTGTTTTATTTTTAGTTAGTTAGAAAAAGCTTAAAAAGACGTTACATTACCGCGGGCCACGTTTATGTAGGCCAACATAGCGGTCCGCCATGTTGTCTACGGGTGGGTTTTAGGGACAAAAAGAGCGAAACACAATTTTTGAATTCAAGTTCTGCAATCTACCTGGATGGCATGTGGCATCTTAAAGGAATACTCCGACTATTTTGGACCCACGCAGTGCTCTGCGGAAGGATTTCCGGTGCACAGCAGTAGCACCCGGAAGAAGTAGCAGGAGCATATAAAAGTTTTGTAAACCAGTGACTTTTTTGGTGAAAGGAAAAACATCATGCCTGTGTCAGTAAACTCTCGTTCAACTTCCTCATCCATCATGGCTCTTGCAGCTGTTGCGAGGCTACATAGACATGGTTACGTCTGAGGGTCGCCTTCTTCCGGGTGCTACTGCTGTTCCAATTCTTTAACGATTCCCTTATCGATTCCTGCAGATTTTGCGAGTGGGCAAATGTTGGTCTGATTTTCAGTGGCAACAATATCAAACACATGTCACAGCATAGATAACTGCTTCTGCAAGTTGCTGGTGTTTCCACTCACTTAAGGTTGTGTAGTAGGTGCAATGAAAATTAAGCTACAATTCTGATGCTTCTGAACCCTGTCAGTGGAAGGAATTGATAAGGGAATTGATAAGCAAAAATGATGATGATCGATTCTTTGATGGAGCTGTTAACGATTCTCAACTGGAATTGGTTTTTGATTCCGATCCCTATAACTGATGCCCTGTTAACAATCCTTTTTGGTCTTCACCGGCTGTTAGTGATGTCATGGATGGAGTCAGTCCAAAATCTGAACAGTAGATGTTGCTAAAATGCCAGTTTCTACACACTGCACCTTTAAGTAAGAACATTATTATCACAAAGCAGTGACAATGCTAGCATTAGCACTCTGCTTTATATTGTCAGTGAAAGCAATGTTAGCCTTCTTACTGTTGTGACATCCAGCCATATTTATGCCATAGTTCACCATCTTTTGGTCTTCTTGACTTATTTAGTCCTTGTGTGGTTCGGATTGCTTTGAAACCCACTGCAGGCCAAAGTATATGTTGACAGCAGGGTATAGTGCCTACCACTGATTTGGTCTCTGCAACAATAGTATTTCCACATTGTTCTGTATTTTAAAATTACTTGGAAACTCTTGTTTTTCTTTGTTGGGTCAACTGCTTGGCAGTTCTAAGCTGCTCCCACAAAAGTTAGACTTGCCACATGCACCTTGATCCAAATGGTGGATGATGTAGAAATCGACTGGTTGCTAAGACTGGGGGGCAATTTGCTGCAGAGTACACTGCAGTACACTCTACTTGGTTTTTGTACAAAGCCCTTTGTTTTCCATACTTGTATGTACTGAGATTGTGCCTCCTCAAGTAAGACATGGGTCCATCAAGACTAGGAACAAATTACTAGGCTGGACGTCTGATCCACTCAGCTTAGGTTTAGAACAAGACATCTCTGATCAGTTTAATGTCTTTTCTCTGAGAAACTAGGATGTATTTTAAAACAGGGACAAAACAATATCTCCATTTTCTCTTGTTTTGAATTATGCATGCTTCATGCAATTCAATTTTTTTTTTGCGATGCAACCCCCATTGGTTGGTGTTGGCAGGGAAGAGTTGACAACCATTTATTCATTAAAATATATTAGTATAAATGTGGCCCTGGATGAAGAACTCAAAACAGACACATAACACACTGTCAGGAAAAGTCATCATCTGCTCTAGACATCCATGAGGAGCACACCCAGACACTGTCAAAGTTCTTTTCATTAAAAACTGAAAAATAATTTTACTAGACCATAAACTGTGACCAAAAAAATGGTATGTTCACCAAATCATGGGCTGATTTTGTCATTGCTGAACAATTACGGGGGGAGTCAGTGCAATCATCTGGGATGTCAACCATAGAAAGTACAAAGAAAGCTAGTGATGTGATCACAGCTGGCAGCTCTATTGTCTATAATGACAAAAAAGGGAAAATAGTAATTGACTATTTAACAATAAACCACATGGATTTCTGGTTTGCAGAATACAAAATCAAGACAACAAATGACCAGCAGAGATGGGCAGTGTCTCACAAGCTAAATTCATAGTAGTTTTGTGAGCATGCACAACCTGAAAAAAACATCTCTTGTGATCTATTTGCCTACCTTAATGTAACACATCAACTCTAACACGGCTAGCAATAGGTTTTAAATGTGTAGATGTCCCTTACTGGTTATAATTCCTTGTGAGGTCAACTCCAACATTTTTATTCCCATCAAGGGATATTTAAAAAGGATGGTTCATTGTTTTTGAAGTTGGTTGTATTAGGTACTTGGCAACAGTCAGTTAAGTGGCTGAGAAATGAACCACAAAACTTTGTTGGGTTAACAGTGCAATTTTGTGAGTGTTCAGTTTTATACCAGGAATCTCTGTGCTTGGCATTATATTATGATGCAGCAAATGTGTTCTTCCATCTGTGTGGATTGATTTTTTGCCAATGTGTTGTTTCCCTCTATGGACTCAGGAAGACAACAACAGCAGTGGAAACTAATACTGAACAAAATATGGGTGTTTTCGATGACACTGATGTTCCCTCGACTGTGGATGCAGGGGTTTACCTTTATGCACATGGATATACAGAAGAAGAAATTATTCTGAAGGCGATTCAGTGGGTGGAATCAATTTACACAGGTGAAAGAATACATAACCATTGCTGCTTCATAAAATGAGCCAAACACAGAGAATTCCTGGAGGACAAATAAAATAATCTGAAATTGTTCACCTAATCAACCTTTCAACCAACATAGTTTCATGACTTGTTTTTACATAAAACTGACACAGTTATGCAAAATAACTGTATCTGCCAGCAGCATTGAACCTCACCAGCAGTCCCTTTAAGGTGAACTTTAAAAAGCTTTTTAAAAATGTAGGGATACATTAAGACTTTACCCACTTCTGTAGGCACCACTATACTACTGCTGCTCAGCTGCACACACAGTGTGGGCTATAACACAACCAGCAGACATTGATTTATTTGCAGTTTCAGCTCAGTTGAGCAGAGCCATCTACTTTAATATATTATTCAATGATTCAGTGATGTTAATGCCGGGAGTTGGAATAAAACGTCAATCAGGGGAGAAACTGATACCTCACACGGTTATTACAGGAATGATGCTGAAATGCTCCACAGAATAAGAAAACATGGTTAAGATGTTAAGTAGAAAAAGAGCAGAGCATGTCTTATACATTCTTTATCTTAAAAATGTTCTCGGGCTCTCCTGTGATCATGATTAAAGGAGAAGGGATGATGATTTTTGGCACGGTGTCCTGGCAATAATGTTTGCCTGTCAGGGTGGAAAACATATCAAGGTCAACATTTCAGACCTTCCAAACACCATATCTGAAGACAGACCGGTTTGATGAAACCAGGAGGAATGAGACGGGAGGGAGTGAGGAGCGGAAGGTGAATTTACACGTTTCTCTTTTATTTTCTATCCCCCTTGCAGCTGCCTACTCTCATCCTGCAATGTTTTTGTAACTCATATTCTTACACATGTTGACACGTTCTCACACATATTTTTAGCCCAACCCCGCGCTCACTCTTAAGCTACTTCGCTTTTCCGTCTGTTAACATATGCAGAATTTGTGCTCTCTCTTCTAATGCCTCCATATCTTAATCCACTACAATGAGCACACACCACTACATGTCATGCCTGTGCTTAATTTTTGTATCAGGTGCTGTATAAGTCAGCATTAAACTCACTGCTGCTTTTAATGTAAAATTTACATTGCTTTCATCATTCCACTGACGAAAGACCTTGAGTGTGTTTTGGTATGAGTAATGTTCTCATTTCTCTTAAAATTCAGATAAATCCACTATCTGTGTACTATGCAAATCTGACCTGGTCACATTTTAATTTCTGTTTTTCTGACCCTGAATGTGACAAGCCTCTACAGACTGTAGAAAATATGACCTTAGTAAAGTCCCCTAATGATTACTGCAGGGAACCTCTGAGGCCTAGTGGGAAAGTAACCACACTAGAGAAAGCAATGGAGGGATACATTTTAAATAACTACAGGCCAGTTTCCAATCCGACATTTTTTCAGTGTCTTTTTTGGGTGTTTTGTGCCTTTATTGATAGGAGAGAGAATGACAGTGGATAGGCTTGTGAAAGGGGGAGAGGGTGTAGGAGAAGACACTCTGCAAACTGGCCACATGATGGATTCAAACCCGGGCCAGCAGAAGTATGTATATGGGAAGTGCCTGGTCGCGAACCACTCCACCAAACCACCCAATCTGCCATTTTTAAATAAGATTTTAGCAAAATTTGGTGAAATGTATCAGTCTGGCTTCAGGGCCAGCCACAGCACAAAAATCAAAAACAGCATGAGTTAAAATAGTGAATGATCTAAGGTCAAATATAGATAAAAAATGCTCTTTGTGCTTGTGTTGCTTGAACTTAGTGCAACAGTCGATACTGTAGACCACCAGATTGTTTTCAATAGACTCAATGGTTTCATTGGAATCACTGGCACTGTTTTTAATGGGTTTTAATCTTATCTGACATTAAGTTTTATGTGAAAAGGGGGGAATGCCAGAAAGAATTCTACAGTGTTAACTGTGGCGTCCCCCAGGGTTCAATTTTAGGTCCAACACTTTTTAATATTTATATGTTGCCATTAGGCGATGTCATCAGGAAACACATCAACTTTCAGAGCTACCGTAAAATACCAAATAAAAGCCAGGGTGTTTATTTGTTTCAATCACTGAGCAGACCAGGCGTTTATTTGGGACCAGGTGACTATTTGGAACAGGCGTTTAATTCCTTTCCCACAAAAATTTTGCTTAGCAAAAAACAAAAAAAAAAAATGGAAAATGTGATCAAATTGTTTAAATACATCATTATGAATATCACCATTACAGCAACATTACAGTACTGTAGTTTTACTCTTGTCTTCTTCTTTCAACTCAGCACTCTCTAAACACTCTTAAAACTGGTAATGAACTACCTTACCAGTCGTAAGTAGTTAAAATTAAGGTCCTACTTCTTTTTTTTTGGCTGCACCGGGGCCATGGAGATAAGATGTGTCTAGCCTCTTGACGTTAAGGGCAAATAACATGCAGCGGCAGGGGCAACATCTTCTTCTTTGGATTTGTGAAGCCCTGGTGTGTAAGACTCCGGCTTTTACGCTCTAGTGCACTCTGTGGTTGTTGAGTGTAACTGCACTGTCATGAAACAGAGCGCCGTGCACCAACGTGCATTTTGTTGACATGCAGAGGGAGGAGAAGCCGACATGATGTCCAGAGAGACAAATAAACCATGTGGACAGATAAGGTACAGCCTGATAATGTTTCTTTTCAAGCGTGCACTGTCAGCTGTGAGCTCAGCGTTCACATGTGTGTTCTGTAAACTTCAACCATAGCTCGTAAGCTGCGCCGAATAAATTACAACCAGCATTTATTTGGAATGGGTGTCTATTTGTCAAAATGTACTGCTATACTCTACGTTTCTTTGGCAACCAGCGATTAATTGGAACTCTGCATTTATTTGGTATTTTACGGTATGCTGATGACACTCAGCTCTACATCACTGTGTCTCCTGATGACACAGGGTCGACTGATGCCCTTTTTAATTGTATTTAGATGTCAAGTCCTGGATGGTAGAAAACTTTCTTCAGCTGAACCAGGACAAAACTCAAGTTTCAGGCATCGGTACAGGTCCACAGAGAGAGGAACTGGAGAGCAAACTCGGGGCCATGTCTTTTAAACCATGTCAGCAGGTCAAAAATCTTGATTTATTTGATGTAGACCTCAGCTTTCACCTGCACATCAGAGATGTAACAAAAAAATAATTTTATAATTTAAAGAACATCTCCAGAGTGCTCCAGTTTCTCACTCAGGCCAATGCAGAGACTCTTACTCGTGCTTTTATAACCTGCAGGACTTACTATTGTAACATTCTTCACCTGGTCCTCCAAAAAAGATCTTCTCACATCATCTTCAGCTGCCCCAAAATTCAGCTGCACGCATGCTGAAGCAGATAAGAAAGAGGGCCCATGTTAACCCGATTTCAAAGACTCTACATTCGCTTCCTGTGGTTTCTGGAATTGATTTTGAGGTTTTTGTATTAGTTTATAAATCTCTTAATGGTCTTGCTCCTTCGTATTTATCCAATTTGCTTTTACCCTGAGCCCTGAGAGCCCTCGGGTCTTCAAGTAGTAGTCTTTTAACAGTCCCTAAAGTTAGAACTGAAACATACAGTGAAGCCTCTCTTCATTGTTGTAGCCTCTGGCTTTTTAGCTTATTATGTTCATTATTATTTCTTCTTACCTTTTTTATGTACTTTTAATCCTTAATCTGATTTATTTCTATATTTCAGTTCAGATTTATTATTTGGAATCTTATTCTCAGTTAATTTTTTTACCATCCTACTTTAGCTGATTTTATTACTAATATGGTTTTATATAATTTTACCATATAATTTATTTAAATAATATTGTATTAGTTCCTTTATTTGTTTATCATCCTTTCCCTATAGTATTTTTATCTAATTTCTTATAGATTTGATTAGAATTTGCACTAATTATAGTTTAGTTTTTAGTTCCTGTGTTTCCTCATTTTTAATTCAAGATAGCGTTTCCTCAGTCTTGCTAAGTCTTCTAAATGTGTTTTCTGTCTAGAATTTCCTTTTCATGTCTTTCTGTGTTTGATTAATTTAGTGTGTGCTGTATGTAAATTGTGAGGGTGGGTGGGGTCTTTTATTTTCATTGTACACAATCTACTTTTTATGCCATTTATTGTTATTTAATTTTACTTCTTACGTGAAGCACTTTGTGCTACAAGTTTTTGTAGGAAAAGTGCTATACAAATAAAGTTTGATTGATTGATTAAAATCAAGAGTCCCCCCACTCCAGTGCAGCATCAACTTAATTTGCCCACATCGATACTTAATTTCAATGAAGTTGGGACATTGTGTTAAGAGTAAATAATAAAAAATCCTATTGACTTATGTTTATTAAATTGAATACACCACAAAGCCAAGATATGTAAAGTTCGAATTGATAGTTTGTTAATTATTTAATCATTATTATTATTTATTTATTTATTTTTTTGCAAATATTCACTAATTCTGAAAATGATGCATGCAATGCATTCCAGAAAAAGCTGGGACAGTGGTAACCAAACTCTGTTAAAATTGAGGAAGGCTCAGTTGTTCAGAAGCAGAGACAGGACTTTGTGAACAAGTTTTAACTTGGCAAAATTCCAGACTTTTGTAAGTCAGATAACAGTGTCTAAAAAATACTGAATTAAATACTGAAATTAATCTTGCCATTTAAATATATTTCCATGTTAATCAGTTCCTGACAAATAAGTTTATCCAAACATTTAGACACTAGCAGTAAAAAATGAAAAATAGAAAGCATTAAAATGTTTTGGTGTTTTAGGTCTTTTCTTAAAAAAAACATCATGTTTAAACAGTATAACATCTCTATGTAACTCACTAAGAAATATAAACTCATTATATACAACATTGTAATGATCAATGGTTACTATTATAAATCATGATGAATGATAACAATTGCTGAATACTGTGGTTATATACATTATAAGAACAATATATTGCCTTATAAACATATCTATAATGTGTTTATAATGCATTGTAAAGAGGGGCTTCACAGAAAGTATTACTAAAGTGACAAGCCTGGCCAGTCAGTATAAGACTTCAAATAACATAGCATAAATACTTCATTGCATCCAAATCACATAATATCTTCTATCCCTGTAACAGCCAGGTTCTCCTTAAAATACCTCAAAAAATCCTGTTATAATTCTGTTATCATAAAATGACATATAAAGGAATTGTCACTGCTGATATATTCATGTTCCCCATTCAAAGCCTCCACCACAAAAAAAAAAAGTATATATATATGTTTATACATATATACATTCCCAGTGTTGAAAATGAAATTGAGGGCATCTTAACTGAAGAAAGGTTGGATCGCCATCCATGTGGCAGGTTCTGTACCCTCATTTCCTGCCTCTGTCTCTGTGGTATAAAGCTGTCCAATAAAGGCAGGAAGCAAGACTGACTAGTCCAGGTTGTAATAAGAAATAAATGTAAAGGGCAATAACTGCAGCCCTTTATATATTGCCTTGCATATCATAAATAAAATATATGGACATTATATATTACACTACAGACTTGAACATTCAAAACACTGCATGTTGTGGTTGTGTGTCACACTGTGGGGAGATCATCTCATAAGGCTCATTAAAAACCAAGTAATTAAATGTGCCTTACATATCTAAGTCAGTCGTATGTGAAGGATCATAACACACTCCAGCAAGTACAAGTTTAAATGGTGCAAATAAGTATTACCCAAATTTCCATACTTTTTCAGCCTCAGTCTCCTCTTTTGTAGTCAGTGTTTAAGCCTCCTTCCGTCTCTGCAGACGCATAAGGCCAAATTCATGTTCTCTTAATCTCTGCCTGAGATTGGGAGCCGCTGTGCACACTTTTTAGGGTGTATCTTCGGCGTATACAAGCTTTATAAATGAGCCCTCAGAGATCGGCGTCTATGATCTGTGATGTCACATTGATGTACAGCCCGGAGCTGTTCTTCTACTTCAATGGATTGGGAACTGACTGGGAGGCTTTTTTAACCATTATTTATCCAGTGAAACCTGCATGAGCTACTGTTCCCTCTGATTGTGCTTAATTCCCTCAGCTGTCATGTTCTACCATAGTGTGATGCTATTGATCAGTCAATCTGCACTTTACCCTTTAGTCTTCTGAAGGGACCCTGTGTGATTGTGGTGTTAGCTAAAAGCTTTGACCTGCTACTAAATGTCAAAACCTCTGAGCATGATGACGCTGTCAGATATCCTGACGGGTCTTTTATCAGCAGCAGCACCGGGGAATTGTGATTAGAGGAGCCAGGCTGTTTGTAGCAGGTGCAATGATTTTTTTGACACAACAAACAGTAAGAAGTAGTAGGTCTACTGCTTTGAAATGAGAGAAATTAATCTGAAAGCACAAGACTAAAATGCATGCAATCCTTGCAGTACACCAGATATTGTCATTATCATTGTCTAGTGCTTAGAACACAGGAGACCACAAACCTAAGTCATAATGAATCCTCTGATAAGTCAATAGATAATTCAGCAAGAAAGCATGACCACACACCTAAAGTTCCTCAATACTGATGCCAAACAACTCGTAAAAGAGTGCATAATCAAACCTTAATCAAAAAGTATGGCTTTCATGGCATGTGTTTGATTTTTTAATGCAAACTAGTTAACAAAAAAAGCATAAAGGTACAATCCTGGCTAAAGCTCACAGCACAATTGGTCATTTTGTGCCAGATATGCCCCTATTATGTTGTTACAGATGACAACTTGTCCATCTCATCCTTATGTATGGGTCATTAACATGGCTTTTTCACCTCTCCATATCATTAAGGAGACTCTTCAATTGCATATCTGGTATAACACCTCCAGGTCTGGCTGCCTACAGTGTCATACTCGAAAAAAGTTAAAGTTAATGAGAGCAAGTAATCCAGCTAGCTTCACAAACAAATTGTTCTTCTTTTAAAACTCACACACAAAAAAACATCATTATGATTTTACCATCTTTAAATAAATATCCCAACCATATTCTCTTGATTTATAGTTTTATTGAAAATCAAAACTCTCATCAAGGAAGCTAGAAGAAATCACTGATGTCAGGGAACCAAAAGGGCAGGTATAGATTATTCTTGTTGTTTTGCTTGAAATCAACAAATATAGCATGTAATTTACATGTTGATTTTTCATTTAAAGAGGACATATCATGCTTGTTTCTCCTTTTCACTATGCCAGACTAGGATGCCTGTAAAGCATTTCTGCCCTCAGTACAAGTCATTTAGTTCCTTCATTGCCCCACAATAGCGTTCTCAATATCCTCATTTTAGGCCATTATGAAGCCCTCATTGAAACGCTTGGTCTCAAGGATGACCTAAAGTTACCTCGCAATGTCACAGCCCTTTGTGCTCTGATTGGTCAGTTCTATTGGGGGTTGAGCCAGCCTGTCATTCTTCTTCTACTGTATTTTCCGGCAGGCTTAAAGCAGCGACCGCGTATTGAGTCCCCCTACAGGCCAGAGCTGGTAATGAGTGAGTGTGAGCGAGGGAGCTTTATACCCCTGCTGCTGGATGTGTTCCTCGGTGAGGGTTTGGGGCTGGCGGACATCACAGAGGAGGAAGTGTTTTATCAGATTACTCCAATAAAAAAGAAAGGTACCTCGTGATGTCATGACATTTGAAATCTCGCGTACATCTCCCAGTGACCTATATTCAGAGGCATCAAATCTCGTTCTAGGATATCAGGAAAAATACAATATCTTATTTTTTGAAAATTAAGGGGGTGTAAGGTCTTATTTTCAAATTTATTATATTATATGTAAGTATTAAATCATGCATCAGCATGATATGTCTCCTTTAACTAACCTTTCAGATTTGGTGGCCTGTGTCCTTTGTGTTTCCTTTATGTGCTTGGGTCAGTATAAAAGAAAATCATAAAACCAAGTACGCAATTTAGATAACTGCTGTTGGTATATGAAAAACAGTCTGTCTCTGTTTCAGTTCACGAGTTGTTCCTGACCATGCCAGTCTAAAGAAGAGAGTGTGACATTAAATTGTCTCGCATTGTGTTTACTTTGAACTTTAATAATAAAAACGTTTTTTATGTAAAGCCGGTCTAAGTTCTTATCTTCAAGGTGCTATGAGGAGAATCTCTTTTCGCCGACATAACGACTCTGCTACCCATGAACACGTGTGGCGACTGTCGTAATGCTGCGTTCCAGTAACCTCGGAACAAGGAGTGACATCATCTCTGACTTATCGGCGTTCCAGTTGAAGTCCTAAAAAAACATGCCAATCTACCAGGCTATTGTTAGCTGTTGTTAGCATGCCCTGTGTTGTTGTATGAAGAATGCGATTATCACTATGGCAGTATTTTTCTAAATATAAGTCTAACAATACTATGTATAAAGCTGATCTAGAGCGACTACCCCAGTCAGAAGTGCAAATAAATTGATTATTACAGAAGCTAAATAACTGTTCACACCGGGGGCATCCATCTTCGACCGTCAACTCGTGGGTGGCGAGGTTTCACCGAGTTCCCAGTAGGAAATTCCGACTTCGGGTGACGTTCCAGTTGCAGTTTCCTACTCGGAACCCAGAAATTCCTACTTCTGACTACAACTGGAACGCACCAAAAGACGTGACCCAAGCCTAAGCGTGTGTTTGTTGTGATGCTAATAAATGCAGCTCTGTCCTTCCTCAGAACTCTGCATTGCTTTACAACTTCTTTTTTCAACAACTTACAGGATGCAAAGCGACCAGGTAATGTATCTCTTTCTAGTTATGTAGTGGTAGTTTTTGATGTGTGGCAAGCAATTTTTGGAAAACTTATCGTAGTTTTGTAGCCGGCTGTCCAACCTGACCACTTAGCTCAGGAATAGGATTTATAGATAACCTATTTTGATGCTATAAAACTCATCTTAAAGTGTGTATTTTGATCAGGCATATATCTAAAAGTGAGACTTTTTTGTAATTACTTAGAAACTCCTCATAGCCTCTTTAAGTTGGCAAACCTTATATAGATTGGTTTGAGGTCACAAGTCAAAATATGAGTATAGACTGAAATCTTAAAATTCTAGTGCAGACTGTTGTCTTGAAATGTTGAGTTTTTTTAGCTTTCTTGTGTTTTTAACAGTGTGCAGACGTGCCTGAGCGTGCTCCATACACTGTAGCTGCCTGTTACCTGCAAAAATCCCTGGCTAATGGAATAACTCCATCTGGAGGCAATAGTATGTTCCCTTATGACATTACAAAGGAAAATTTGTATGGTTAAGCACACATTTTCACACCATGGGCAAATATTGTATTATCAAACCATTGCATAATATGGGACCTTCAAGACCAATTTACACTCAACACGGTCATGGAGGTGTATCCTGACTCAGAGGACTCAAACGCCAACTGTGGAATGTTGTTGAAGTTAAAGTTGTAAAAAACAATAAAACCGATCATAAAACTTTCCAAATCCACAAGAGTCTGTAGCAATCTTAAAACAAGAATTTGTACAGCTTTTCTTACTAACCTGAGGGACTGATACCGTTTCATCTGCAGGATCAATGTGAGTTCTTGAGTGTGTGATTTCCAATCCTATCTGCCAATCTTCACTCTGCAGACTAACAAACGCAGAGGTGGCAACCTATTATCTATTTTCACAGTCGGTGATAAAACCTCAGTCATAATCAGGCTGTGAATATACCAGACAATGATGTAAGTTAAAACACCTTATTAGGTCTATTAATGACTTTCTGTGTTAACTTTTGAAACAGTGAAGACATTGTATGCCCCTTTATTCTATTCAACATCAATCCACGGAGCATCACTTTAAAGTCTGTAGAAAGGCAATACAGCTTTGAGAAAGCATTTTTCATCTTTAAACATCTTCAGTGGGTTTTGTGTTTAAAGCGATTTCAAAGTCGCTTGTGTGCTTTTTCAACTGTAGACCATCAAGGCAGCATTTGTATAGTTTTCCTTTTTCAGCGTTATCCTCATAAAATCTGTTCAGACCAGTGCGCCTAACCTTAAACATCAAACACTGCTCTGGTTATGTCACTGTTTCCTTTTCTGTCCTTTTCGGAATCAATTATGCATCAGTGTGGCATCACGGATTCAGGACTAAAACAAACTCTTTACTGTTTTTTTTTTTTTTGGACCACACAGGAGGAGCCAGCGGCGAGTGTTCACTAATGCTGAATAAACTGTCCAAGGGCAAAAGGGACTGCAACTGAAAAATTCACAGGTGTCCCCCTGGAACATCCAAATTTATTCAAATTTAGTGGCACTGAGCTGGATGGAGGGAGTTAAATAGGCCGCTAGAATCCAATAAGGGCTTGCTGATTTTCCTATAAAAGCCAAAAATTATCTTTCCACGAAGGAGAAAAAAAAGGAATATGCAAGTTAAATGTCACAGAACGATTTGTGCTCCTGTGTGGACCAAAAGGTTAAAGGCTTTTCATCCATGAGGAAAAATGCTCTCCCCATGCATTTATTTATACTCTGGCTGTTATGGCTTTTTCAAGTGTCCCTACAGGGCTGTCTGCACTTCCAGCACCTCTCCACTCTGACGCACTTCCCCTGGTGGGGCTTGACTGCTCTGGTGAGCATGTACGGCTCGTCTCGGAGCACTCTTCCTGCTGCCTGGGGAACGACACCCTCAAAAAACACCTACATGAAAATGCAATTAAAAGCGTACGTCTCCGAACGACACGGCCCCGGTTTTAAGGGACAGGAGCAGAAAATGTAGTGTGAGAGCAACGTGGTGCGGGGATGGACGGAGGACAAGGGACCGAGGTGAAGCAGAGTAATGCCATCTGCGTCTTCCATTTAAGCCACTCATCTTGAGTCCATCATTTCAGCACTCAGTCTTCATTTAACCATCTTTTATCTGATGAAACACACGGGCTTCGCACACACTCAGACTATTTAAAGCAGAGAGAAATGCAGCCAATGCTCGGCTCCTTCAACCAGCATTACGTGTGCCAGGATTTTCTGTTTATTTGATCTCACAAGGTTATTTTTCTAAATATTCATCCAGGATATTTATTGTAATTAATTTCAGATTTTTATTCATCCATGTTTTTTTTGTTTACTTTTTGTCACTTTTCTAAGATTATTTTTGGCCATTTTCTGCCTTTATTGATAGGACAGAGAGAGCGAGACGGTGGATAGACTTATAGGGGGAGCTGGCCATAGGCTGGATTCAAACCTGGGCCGGCAGAAGCACATGTGTGGGCTGTGCCTGGTTGCTTACCACTACACCAGCACCCCCACATTTTATCACATTTACATGAAAAAAGAACATTTCAAGATGACACAGATAGTGTAAAACTGTTATCTGTATATTCCATTACAGGGTTTAAAGAGTACAAAAATATTGCACTCATTTAAATAATAATAATTGTCATAATAATAGTAATAACAATAATGATAATGAAATAAGAGTTAATTTGAATGTGAAATTATGAAACCCATCCTTCCTGGTGTGTGGGTTTATTTTGGATTCTCTAATAGAGTGGTTCAGGGGTTACATTTCAAGCTGGTTCCCTGGATTGCAAACTAATAGCCTCCTGTTTTTTTGTTTGTTTTTTTTGATCATTGCTGATAATAAGCTCTGTGGATAACAAAAGATTATGAAATTTACATGTTCTGGCTTTTGTGATAATCTTAACAAAAGCACCTACTTTTCACGATGCTTTAAACCAACACTATGTAGCTTTTCTAACATATTATAATCCTTCGATATTCATTTTGATGGTCCACCACTTTACAATGAGTTCAATGAAACCTCTGTCGTGGTCTGGAGTGGTCTGTATCCCTTTAACTGGCGCTATGTAACTTCGAGGTGGATGGTGGGAACCCTGCCACACTAAAAAACTACACGTTTGGACTGCTCATGGGTAGTTGAGTTCTCGCTCCGGTCAAGGAGGTCTTCCGTAGTGCTGCTTTAAGCTCAAACATAACCAGTCAGAGTAAAAGCTATAAAGCCGGGCATCCACTGTGCAATTTTTGGCCTTTTTGACATACTTTTTTACCCGTGCGACTATTTTGGGGATCAGGCCGAGCATAGCCTGTTTTATTTCCTAAGATTTATACCCCTACAGCTCAGTGGACACTGATGGCCTGATCTACTTAGATCCAAAATAACCAGTGCTAAATTGTTTGTGCAAACCAAAAAATTGCATGTGCAATTAGTGGGTGCGTTGCAGGTGATCTACTATGGTTGCAAGCGCAATTCATAACAGGTGCAAAAGTGGCGTGGACCACCCCCTTTATAAGGGTATTTTGCATGTGCTACCGGCTGTCACTGAGGAGAGTTCAGGAGAGCAGAGTGGCCTTAAATGAAAAACCAAGTTTGAAGCCATGTTTGTGGTATATAAACACACTTGCATTAACCATTTTTTCTGTCTGTCATTTTGATTGACAAGGTTGTTACTTTTCTCTCGTGTCATGTTTTTATCTGTCAGTTTAAAACTTTTCTTTTCTGATTCCAATTAAACATAGTCTAAATGACAACATTCACATAGCTGCACAGCTCCCTCATCAATAGCCTCTCATGTGAGGAGCAGTCTACGCACACACAGACTCTTTTTTTTTTTACACAGGTAAATCTGCAATGTAGAGCTCAATACAGAGAGGGTTTACATTATGCATGTGTCTGCATGGCACGCTGGATCGTCCCTCTTTTTCCAGTCCTTCATAATGACAGACAGCCTCAGAGTCTTTCTGCTTTTAATCAAAAAAATTCTGTCAGTGATGGAAAATATTTGGTCAATGCAACCCCTGTTTGACACGTTGATCGCAGCCCTCCGTGCAAAATACGGTGTCTTTTTTGCACCTGCTTTTCAAATGTACTAAAGTTAGACACAAAAACACTATGAGCAATCAGTTGTGGGTTTGATAAATCACATTGTGGGTGCTAAATGATTACATTGCTTCTCCTCCTCCCAGTGTTTGCTCATTCTGATGATCTGTTTGCACAGTATTCCGCATATTAGAGGGCAAACACGTTAAATTGACGACTTCACGTGCTATTTTCCTCATTTGACAGAAGCAATCCTCTGTGCACCCTGTTAGTGTATCAGATTTGCACATGCTAGCAAGTTTGCATGTGTTTTTATACACACAAATCTTTACTAGATTGGGCCCTCAAGGCTTATGGCCAGGTAAGGCAAAATTAGTTGTGTAGAACCTTTCAGTAAAAAGGCAATGCAAGAGTGCTAGCAGAGCAAAGTGATAAAGAATTCAACATCAAAATTTAATCTAAAAACTTAATAATATTACTAAGATAAAACTGGTTTTAAAGATTATTTTTGAAGTCTTAAAACTTTTATTCTTGAGCTTAGTGGATGCCTGGCACAAAACAGATCATAACTACACAGCACTTGCTAGGCCCAAACTTTCATCAAGGACACTCACATATTCTGCCACACTTTTAAACAATAGCTTCATGATGAAGAAACCCTCACAATATAATTATTTGACCATGAAAACCCACCTCATAACTTGGAATTGTGTTAATATTATTATTAGTCTGACAATTTTGAGTAAAAACAATCCTTCACTAATGGCAGCTATCTGGATCACCACCAACATAAACTCATTTTAAGTTGGGCCATTACATCTCAGTTTTTGTGTAATCTTGCTAACAAACAGACAGACAAACGGACAAACACAAGCAAAACCACAACCTCCTTGGCAGAGGTAATAAATCTTGACTGAAGCACCCTGTTTTTAGAGTTCTCAAGAGTTCACCACTTGTTGACACATCTAAAGCAGAGAGAAATGTAGTTCTGGTGGAGATTGACCTTTCACTGTGGCCCTCTGATGAATTGTTAATGGTTTTCAACATTCCACAGTGCAGAAGTAATTTATTGGTAGAGCACTGAACTTTCAGTAACTTTGGACAACCAGAGTTTGTCACTCTTGGACAGTGTTGGGCAAGTTAATTCAAAAATGTAATGCATTAATTATTATTATTTGTTACTGTAATGTCAAAGTAATAAGTTACATTATAACATTACTGTATTTGAAATGTTAGGCATTACACTGTTAGCATGTTACTTTTTAAGTTACTTTCGTCAAAATAACAGGACATATGGATTTGGCATTTTAAATGTAGCTCATTACGCTCAAGAACCTTATTACATATGCAGTAGAATATGATGTGGCAGGCCATCTGACTGAGTTCAGCTTAAGGCTAAAAACAGTAGAATGTAAAAGCCACATTGATGAAGCATGGCACAATACAAAAAATGATCACAACAAAAACAATGTAGATATTAGCATGATCTCCATATCCACGGTTGATACATCTATAGTATCTATATTCAGCACCAATAGTCATGGGGTCCCTCCCGTTTTAATACATTTATATTACCCATGATACATATATATACCCATGAGTTTGTCACTACCATAAATTCTTATTTTCAGTAAGATAATCATTGATTATACTCCTATAAAATGATCACCACAACCATTCAGACATAACCTCTAATAAATCAGACGACAGGTCTATGGTTCATGGATCTGTCACTAACTTTTGTTCTCACTTTAGTCCACTTGTCTCCTCTTACCTCCCTTCCTTCGTCCTCACACCCAACACAGCATAGTGTAGATTTGCTGTTCATTATGAGACTGGGATCCACATTCAATATTTCCTGCTGCTTAACAGAAGGTTTTTTCTTGCCGCCATGATGGAGGGATCCATGATTGGCTATATGGATTCATGTTGGGTGTTGGATGTATATATTTGTATATATTTGTATATGTGTATTTTTATATGTATATATGTATCTATGCATGCATGTGTATCCATAAAATGAAGAGCTATATGCTCTATTGTAAAGTGTCTTGAGATAACACTTGTTATGAATTGGTGCTATACAAATAAAGATTGATTGATTGATTGAAAAACAAACAAAAGGTAAAATTCTGGAAAGCTGTGTTAGAGATGCTGTAACTTTAGGCCTCCGCTGATCTTACAGTGTATTTGGCGAATTTGTATTTAAACAACCAACAAAAGAAAGCACCTCTTCATTTTGGGTTAAATTAAAAATGCATTGCAACTTGCATTACTGACATTTGTACAGAGTAAAATATCTTTTTTTTAATGCCTTACATTACTACAATACAGTTAAAGGGAATACATTACAGTAATCACATTACTTTTGTAATGCATTACTCCCCACACTGCTCTTGAACTTTGTACAAATGTATGAAAACGACACTCAGCAAACGCCATGTAAAGTGGACACATACTATTCTACCATGACAGCAGGTTTATTTCTCTTCACTTTTTAAAGATGTAGTGCTGCCAAAAGTGAAATAGTTATGCTGCATTCCAGGTGACCCGTAACTCAGAAATTTCCCAGCTGAAATCTCCTGAGTTCCGACCTGAAAGTGTTCCAGGCAAACTACAGCTTCGGTTTGAGCGCTAGGAATTCTGGTATGTACATTAAAGTGATATTCCGGGATTGAACAAGTTGGGTCCTATCACAAGGGTTAGGGCAGAAATTACCTCTACAGCAGTGTTTCTGTGGAGAAGAAACCCAGGGCGCTTGGACCTAACTCCCTCTTCCTCCTTCGGATCAGCTCGTCTGCTCATTCCGCTGTAGTCAGACGGGGCCATATTTTACTTGACCAAAAACACAAATAAACGGACTCCCACCGAAAAAGTCTGATATCGGTCTGCATTCACGCTTTATTTAGAGAATTTTCAGTGCGTTACTTTCACACAAAAACACCGCTAAATAAGGGTCTATTTCTCATAGCGCCGTGAAACGGCCTCCGCTGCACAGCCAGAGCTGTGGCTGCAGAGCCTCCGCTCTCTTCCGCGGAGGCTTCTCCTCTACAGAAGCACTGCTGTAGAGGTAATTTCTGCCCTAACCCTTGTGATAGGACCCAACTTGTTCAATCCCGGAATATCACTTTAACCATCGTGGCAGGCATTATAAGATTTATGCTTTATCAACTAACTCATTTGAGTGAAACAGAAGTGGCGAAATGGCGCATAAGGTAACAAAAGCTTATACTTTACAGTGTTTTTAATGATTTAGAGGCAGCCATATTGTTTAGGCAGTGATGTGACGTCACAAGTCGTAACATGGAGTACATCAATCTTCACGGTACGAGTTCACGGGTAGGAAGTTACGAGTTCGATTGCCGTTCCAGTGCGCTTTCACGAGTTACAGATGGGGAAAACACGAGTTAGGGGTTGCCTGGAAAGCAGCATAAGTTTCTTAAAGTAAAGGGAATGGCAGTAATAGGTTTACCCTAGAAGAAGGCTTCTCAAAAAAAAAAAGCTCAAGCTAAATATTCAAATGAAATTATTATGTAATTATTACCATTGTGATATTTTCCACAGATTCTATTCAGGAAAGGCTTGCTTTTCACCTTTTGTTTTTCAGTTCTACAAATGTGTTCAAATAATCTAACCACAGGATCTCTTTGTTATCCTCATCCTGAGTATATTTCTTTCCGGCACTCTTAATTCATTAAAACTACATACGAGCGGAGACTTCTGGGCATTTGTTCCTTGAAAGGTCACAACTGTCATAATGACCAGATGAATTATGAATGGTGTATCATCTAAGTGTTTGCTCCTGCTTCTCTCGCTCTTGAAGGTGTGTGTCACTGTTGCTTGGCAACAGTCAAAGGTAGCTTCGCCTCTGAGCTAAAACAAAGGAGGACATGGCATTGCTCAAGGAGGCTAAATTAGAGAAGACATCTTTGTTTCATGACTTTACTTTACTGGGTGATATTTTTCATTTTTTATTAGTGCATTTTAGCTGAATATATATTTTAAAACAACATGTTCAGTATGTAAATTCTGCACCAGGGGGCTCTCAGGCAGTATAATAGAAGAAGAAGAATGTCTCCTCCTTTGACCCCATACCCCATTTGTTCTTAACTACAAATGAAGCATAGTTCATACAAGGGGTGAGACTCAGGGACGGAAAGCACAACTGTCGACAGAGGGTAAATGTCTTCAATATTGGCTATTCAATGAAGGCCATCAGAGTCAGGCCACCACTTGCCACTCGGTTTTATGGTTTATTTCCACAGAGTTGGCACCCTCAACTTAGGAGAACTGTGGCTTTTGGTTTGGTGCTGCTGATCATTGTACAAAGATAGTGTAACATCACTCAACAAACACCATTAAAAATGGGCTTATATGCCATTTGATCACATGTACTGTAGCTACAGCTGGTCTTAGTATTCTCACACATACCTAGAGGTCAAAAGGTCATGTCTTGCAGGTGTATATTAGCATGTTTGATCAAATGTCAAAAATTATCGAGCTTGCATAACATTTTTCGATGTATATCAGCATAACCAGCTCATATTAACTTTGTTTTGTGTGGTCTGGCTTTGCTCAACATGAATGTGCTTTAAGATCTGAAGTGACACAGTGACATTAGTTAGAGTCAAAAAAGACAGCAAAACTGGGGGCAAACACAAGTCTTCATCAACGGCTAGCAGAGACAAGTGAGAAGAGGGATAGTGTCCTGACAGTAGTGCATACATATAATTTATCTTCATTAAAGGGACTGTGAGGAGAATCTGTTTCTGGCGACATAACGACTCTGCTACCCATGAGCACGTGTGGCGACTGTCGTAATTCTGCGTTCCAGTAACCTCGGAACTAGGAGTGACATCATCTCTGACTTATCGGCATTCCAGTTGAAGTTGGAAAAAAACATGCCGATCTCCCAGGCTATTGTTAGCTGTTGTTAGCATGCCCTGCGTTGTTGTATGAAGAATGTGATTATCACTATGGCAGCATTTTTGTAAATATAAGTCTAACAATACTATGTATACAGCTGATCTAGATCAACACACCCCAGTCAGAAGTGCAAATAAATTGATTATTACAGGAGCTAAATAACTGTTCACACTGGGGGCATCCATCTTCGATTGTCAACTCGGGGGTGGCGAGGTTTCACCGAGTTCTCAGTAGGAAATTCAGACTTCGGGGGACGTTCCAATCGCAGTTTCCTACTTGGAACTCTGAAATTCCTACTTCTGACTACAACTGGAACGCACCAAAAGCGTGAGCGTGTTTGTTGTGATGCTTATAAAAATTCAGCTCGGACCTTCCTCAGAACTCTGCATTGCTTTACAACTTCTTTTTTAACAACTTACAGGATGCAAAGCGACGAGGTACTGTATCTCTTTCTAGTTATGTAGCGGTAGTTTTTGATGTGTGACAACAAGCAATTTTGGAAAACTTAGTATCGTAGTTCTGTAGCCGGCTATATATCACTACTTACAGCCCGGTGCCCTAAGACATGTCCGAATACTATAAATTTGCTCTAGTTTTAATTGTCTTATTCCCAAAGTTGAGTATCCAGGTCAGTCTAGCCCTGTCCGACCCGACCGGAAGGCTAAGGAATAGCATTTATAGATAACCTATTTTGATGCTATAAAACTCATCTTAAAGTGTGTATTTCAATCAGGCATATATCTAAAAGTGAGACTTTTTTGAAATTATTTAGAAACTCCTCACAGTCCCTTTAAGCAACAGTATTTTTATTATCCTCAACGGGCTTGTTGCTTCACAGCCATCAGTACCACACCAACCATGAGAGATTTTACAGTAGACATAATAGAAGAAAATGGAGCTGTCACTCTTAAAACTCACTGCATTGGATAACAGGGCCAGTGCAACAAATTAATGTCAGAAGATAAGATTTAAACTGAAATATCTAAAAAGATTATATCTGGCAGGATTTTTTTTTCATTTCAGTCGACCTGCATGTCAGTCAGATTTGGTGCAACAAGATGCTTTAAGAGGTGGGAAGTTGGGTTCATTGGCCTGACATTTCCAATAATCCTGACCCAAACTACATCTGTCAGCTCTCTCTGAGTGGTGTCTGGGATTTTCTAACAGTTTGACAAGGTTTGGTCATTTTTTAACCTAAACTGCAGACAGAGACAGATTAAAGAGAAAACTATCCACATCAAGAATGAAGCATTTTTGTTCAAATAACATCAGTAATAGAACTATAATATAACACATCTTGGGGAAGTTTCCTACACACAGTATAACCTGAGGCTTGGTGAGCAGACTGGAATCCACAATGGTGGCAGTGTATTTGTCCTGCTACTTTGTGTCCACAGACTGTCCATCTATCAATGCAGAAATGACAGCAGGTGGATTTTTCCTCAAACCAACTGTCTTCCTTGGCTTTTGATACACAATGATGTTGAAAAATGATGACTTATACTTTTGTATAAAATCCACTGAGAAGGAGCATGATCAAGGTCATAATATTTTCTTAAACTGAATAGCAGATACATGAAACGGAGCATTTTTGATGAATACAAAATGAATAGAAATACCCTGAGCAAAGTGCCTCTGCTGTTAAAAACTTGTAAAGTTGACCCCCAGTTACAGTACGGCCATTTAACTGGCCTTCTGTCCCTGTACCTGCATCAACCCTTTTAACATTTGTTCACAGTGAGACGTTTTAAGTGAGTGGGGCTTAACTGGAGGCAAAAACATGTTTTGGCCTGCTTCAAACATTAGCAAAATATAATACAAGTTACTCTCAATATGTGACTCTCTGGATCATTTACCCTCCCAGCTCTGTTGGATCGCTGGCCCTAGTGACAGCACTCACTTTGTTTACTTCTGTCTTTGGAACCATTCAACAAGTCTTCATGGGGACAACAGTGTTTGTAATCTTACTTTTTGTCCATTTATAGAGGGCTTCAGGACAAATATATCACTTAAAGATTTTTTTTAATCAGCCATGAACTGCAGTGTTTCATCCAGAAATGTTTTTGTGGATCCACAGTGATACATTTAGTCACTGTCATCCAATTTTGGTGGATAAATGTGTTGTTAGAACTCCTTTTGGCCTATAGAGAACTTCTTGTCTTTAACTGACCAATCAAATGCACCCAATTTCTTCTTCTCTTGTATTGACAGAATGGTCCAATCAGGAGTAGCAAAAGGTCAACAAAAATATATATATTTATCCAAACTTCCTAAAATAATAAAATGAAAGTGTGCTTAATGTGATGTGTCCCTTTGTAACATTTTAGACAAAAATGCTTCCATGAGATGCATGAATTATTCAATGGACTAAAAGAGCATCTCAAGAATTAAGCAGGAATATTTATTTTTTATGCTATAACTGTCTAAGCATACTTTAATCATGTTCTCCTAATAGCCAGTGCTTGACAGAGGCACATTAAGATGTAAAAGGCCTTGCTAAATATTGTGCAAAGCATGATTTGTATAAAGTTTGATGATATTTTCTTATAAAACGGCATAGATATTCTGACATCCAAATTTTCTGAAAAAGATCATGCATTAAACACAGTTCTGCATCATTAAAAATATCAGGCCGACTGATAATAATAAAAAAAATTACACTTATAACAAAGAACAAAGATAGGTCCTTGTATGAAAATGTGTAATGCTAAATTTTTATTTATTTTTTTATTTTTTTGCTGAAGCACTCAAAGACATCCAAAACGATCAAAGCAACACATTTCACACTTCCACTTGAGCATAGAAGAAACTAGACCAGACTTACTAATTATCTGCTGGAATTAGAGGCTTTATTCTTTATTGCATCTGCAAAACACACAGGACAGCCCAAATTAATATCTATCAGCACAGTTGTGAACATTACTAGTAAGTACGCACACATATATGCATCGAAATGCAGCCGGTGTTGCATGAGTATCTTTTATATAGTATGTGTTTCTCATGTTTTTAGGGTTATAGTTGGCTCTGGAGAGTGCATGTAAAAAGGTACAGAGGGGTGCTTCAAAAAAGGCCCTCCGTCAGTTAGCTGATACATAATTAAAGCTGGGCTGTTCTGTATCCTGTAGAGGTTGTTCAACACTGAACAAAGTGGCAACGGGACTGGTTCAGATTCTTGAGGATGATTCTGCTCTTCTTCAGATTTGCCTTTTGGAAATGGAGCATCCCTAAAATATCCGAATAAGCCACATGGCCTGTTTGATATATGTCACTAGTTCATCTAGAAAACAGCCCTTAGAAAGTATTTGGGAGTTGGCCAAAACTTAAAAAAGCATTCCCAGCTGGTGATCGGACAAACTTTCTGTAAATCATATTCATTTCTGGCTCGTAGCTTAGCTCAATGGCTGGAAGTCAATAGGAGTCAGAGTCGGACTGACAAAAGTGGACAAAATACTCCTTGCAGTGGACCAGTGGAGGGCGTATTAGCAGGTGAAGTAAATCCAAATGGTTACAAAACATTTTAAAAGACGTGTTTTCTTTGTTAAATCCGTTTAAATAACGTATTGTTAAACACAGAACCGTTATTTTAGTGGATTTAAAAAACACGTCTTTTAAAATGTTTTATAACCATCCTGATTTACTTAAGGTGCTAATAAGCCAACTCATTTTCTTTCTTAAATCCGTTAAAACAACGTTTTGATAGACACAGACCTGCGCATGCGCAGTGCTCCGCGGACCGGAAGTAGCAGCGTGACTGGCGAAAGTGGACAAAATACTCCTTACAATGGTCCAGAGGATGGCTTATTAGCACCTAAAGTAAATCAGGATGGTTATAAAACATTTTAAAAGACGTGTTTTCTTTTTTAATCCGTTAAAATAACGTTTTGATACACACACGGACCTGCGCATGCGCAGTACTCCGCGGACCGGAAGTAGCAACCGGACTGACGAAAGTGGACAAAATACTCCTTACAATGGTCCAGAAGATGGCTTATTAGCACCTAAAGTAAATCAGGATGGTTATAAAACATTTTAGAAGACGTGTTTTCTTTTTTAAATCCATTAAAATAACGTTTTGATACACACACGGACCTGCGCATGCGCAGTAGTCATTCCGGCTCCTACTTCCGGTCCGTGGAGCTCGGCGCATGCGCAGTTCTGTGTTTATCAAAACGTTATTTTAACGGATTTAAGAAAGAAAACACGTCTTTTAAAATGTTTTATAACCATTTGGATTTACTTCACCTGCTACACGCCTCCACTGGTCCACTGCAAGGAGTATTTTGTCCACTTTTGTCAGTCCGACTCTGACTCCTATTGACTTCCAGCCATTGAGCTAAGCTACGTATGGAGCTAACAGCTGGGAGCCAGCCACTGGACGCAGAGACACAAAAAAGGTATTTTTGAGCTTGTCTCACTCTGTCAATGATAGGGAAAGGGCGTGGGTCCAAAATAGTCGGAGTGTTCCTTTAAGGGATTTCCTCATCAGAAGTCTACAATATCATCAAAACATTCAGAGAAAAAATCTCTGCATGTAAGGCAGGAACTCAAATTGAATACCCTTGACCCTTCCATTCTTTGAACAAGTGTGTGCCGTGCCACACTAATGTGCCATGAGAGTTTATCAGGTCTAGCATGAGAAATGATCCAGTTTCACTTAGTTCGTCTAAAAATGCAAGAGAATTTCTTATTTTCTGCAAATGCTATAGCATTGTTGTGCTCTAATCTGCAGCCCCAGGTTTCACAATGAGTGAGTATAAACAGATACAAGAGACTACGTCGTCATTCTATATACAGTATTAGGAGCTACAGTGTCATTTTAATATAATAATAATAATAATACACTTTATTTGTATAGCACTTTTAAAAACATGGGTTTACAAAGTGCTTTGACAGCAGGCAGTAATATAAGACAACAAAGCACAAGAGTTTAACATTAAAGGAAAAAAGAACAACCAAAAAATGTTAATTAAAATCAAGAACATTTAAGACAAGCACAAATGGAGAGAGATGAAATTGAGAGAGATCATAACACATAGATAACTTAAACCCCAAAAAGTAGGCACAACAGTCCAGGCCCAGCCACTAGACACACTTGACCTCACAAGGGCTGGAGACACAACACCCCAGTGTACAGCAAAACACAAGTGCAACTGTACCCTGATGATGCTAACTAACATGGACGGGTCCATGTCCAGTGACTCCAGCCCCACGAATTGAAGGGCCCCCTCCATATGTCATAGGAACCCAGACAATACAGGAACACTGCTGCTAAAATGAGACCATGAGGACCAAAGTAAGCTAAAAAATAAATAGTTAATAAAATACATTAATAAATGAATACAAATAAAAGACAATAATAAAACAGTAGAATATAGATAATAAAAGAGACAGAACAGTAACACAACTTGCTTGAAAGTCTTCAATAAAAAGATTTAAAGAATGACGCAAGATGAAGCAATCACAAACAATCTGAATAAAAGTCAATAAAAACACCAGTCTGTTAAGATAACAAATACGAAGTCAATAAAAGATGAAGAAGCTCAAATTAATTGAGTAATGCCTAGAAATGAAAGGATAAAAAAGACTAAAACACAAATAAAAGAGACTAAAACACAGAGAAGGAAGGAAAATAAAAGACTAAAAAGATGACATCACATAAAAGCAGTTCTGTAAAAATATGTTTTTAAAAGTGACTTAAAAGAAGTACCATTTTTTGGTTGGTGGTGTGCCTCATGATGTTTTTTTGGATGAAAAAACATTAAAATGGCTGAACAAAGGTTGAAAAACACTGCTTTTGACATCAATGCATTAAAAGCATAATAATTTGTTAAAGGATGTTGCAACATGGTTCCAGGAACACCTTGTCCTTTTAAGCAATTTATACCGAAAGCAAGAGTTGGAAAGAATGGGAAGCTTATTGATTGTTACAGCAAAGGTGATGAAACACAGGGGGATACATTCCCAAGTTCCAGCTTTTTTGCAGTGTTATGCAGACATCAAATTAAGAGGTAATATTTGCCAAAACATAACAGTTTATCTGTTTGAAAGATAAATATATTGTCTTTGTAGTAAATTGAATTGAATATAGGTTGAAAAGAATTTGCTAATCATTGCATTCTGTTTGATTTAAATTTCACACAATGTCCCAACTTCATTGGCATTGCGTTTTGTGTATTCACATCCATTTCAATGTGACATAAGTGCAAAAACAATCATTTTTACCATTTCCTCGACTACTACATTACTTAATATTTCATTACAGTTTCACTTATTCTTCTAGGTCATATTAACAAAGACAGAGTAAAATCATTAGGAACAGTCCAAGTTCTGCCACTTTTAAGTAGTCAAAAGGAAGAGGAGATTGTTTTTCATGAGCAAGTCCTACCTTCGAGAACACTCAATGAGAGCACAGCAGCAAGGGGAAGCAGAGTGTGCGAGCCAAATATTTAATTGCACAAATGTTTCTGTTAAGGATTAGTCTGTCTCTTAAGGATACTTGGAAGGACGTTGCAGAAATGTGTGTTTCAACGTGTGCTGCAGTTCTGGATTTCAAAGAGTATCTTGCTCTTTTCCCCGGGAGCTCCCAGTTTGATATAGCCCACGTTTACACTGCTTCTCCATTAATCCCGATTTTAAGACGCTGACCAATCAAAAGACCTCACACCACCCTAGCCTTTGTGAGCCAACACAATAATTAACTTGCTTCTCACCGTTATTATGTCCATGGCAGCTGTCTCTTGTGTGATTGCATGGGCTTGTGAAGACCTCTGCATAAGGAAAAAAAAAAAACAATCTAAAAAAAGCCTTATTTAGCGTCAGGGGACGGAGCATTTATTCTTTGCCAAGCATTCATGTGTCTTTGTGATTGTGCGGGGAGATGTGAAACTCCTTTGTGGGATTTGGAATGTTTTGGAGCAAATTGTTGCAGGTAAAATCCTCTCCTCAGAAAAATATTGGCTCGGATTGGTTCCAATTTGTAATGCTTGCAGTTACGAATACAAAAGGGCCAGTTTTTAACCATAGTTGGGGAAAACATGACCTTGGTATTAACATCAGGGGGGTTATCAGTTAAAATGTCAGCTGCCATCAGTATACCGCAAGCATGCAAAAGAGTCAGTATGTACTATTTATGTATGTAGTGCTACGCTTGTCCTTTGAAATAACCATTGACTTAAAAATACAGAATATTATTTATTATTGTCGAAAGAGATACTAAGGTTGCCTTTTGTTTAGAGGTTGAATTTGTACAAAACAGCTGTTACTGAGGTTTCGACATACCATTCCCCTATAAGAAATGAGCATAGAGGAAAAGCTTTTGTTTCAAATAAGAGGATTTTCTGGCATATTTTATGCCTCAGTTGGTTTGGGAGTGAGGTGGGGCAAGAGCTTGATGCCAGGCGACAGTTTGTCCCCATATTACTCAGTTGTGTGCTGTTAAACTTATGTGTTACTCACACTATCAAGTGAGAAGACTGGTGAGGCTCAGCTTTTATTCTACTATTTAAGCATACAATCACATATGTAAATAAATAAAATGATGTCAGATGAATACTACCATATTTATCTCATATAATTTTGTTAATTTATTGGTTTTATTTTTTTTCTTCTTTTGAAAACAGATCTTCACAAGTACTTTTAGTAGACGGTGTAGCTTCTCATTCATCCAGGTGATAGTTATCTTGAAGATTCAACATTAGAAGTATTACACCATAGGCAGCTCAATCTGTAGAAATGATGAAGTTTAAAATGGAACAGGGCTCAGCCTAATAAGTCTGAGGTTGTTATCACATTAGATCCACTTGTTTCGAACCGTGCTGCGGCGCGGTTCGCCATGGGTTCGCCCCCCTCCCCCTCCGGCTTGCATTCACACTGGTAACATCGAACAGTGCCCAGGCCCACTTGTGTATTTACTCAGTTTGAAACAGCAGGGGGCGATATGCACATAACTGGTTGCCAAACCTGCTATGGAGGAGAATGAAGAAGAGACTACCATGGTAACCGTTTCCTACACCAGACAACCAATGTTTACGTTTCGCTCTCTTCTACGATTTCCTTCAAATGTGTTTTTTGTATCGTGTTTGGGTCGGCATCAGTGACCTTCCGGACCCTCGTAAATCATCGTAATCCTCAACCAGAATAAACAAATCGACAAATTGAGCAAGCAAAAGATTAAACAGTGGGATTAACAGGAAGTAATGCATCAAAAGTAGATCGGTACAGACCACTTTGTTTCACACCAGTGAAACCGCACCAAATGTAGGGAGATGGAGTGGATTGAGACCACCCCTTCATGGAGGTCTCGGTCGTGCGGTGGTTGCATTCACATTGATACTTACGTACCAAACCCTGGGCCAAAACTTCTTTGGTGCGCACTAAATGTGGTTGGTGTGAAAACGCCCTTAGTTTGTTTCTGACTGGTCTACTGACAAACCACGGAGACCCATCTTTTTTTAATATTAAGAATGTTAATTCCAACAGTACAAAAACAGAAAAATTAGTAAAATAAATTAGTGACACACATTAAATATAAACAACAAAAGTAAACTTTAAAACAAAAAGATGAAAAAAAAAATCATTAGAAATTAAAAAAAGATTAATCAAAAGGGGAGGGTTGCATCAATAAGCTGAGAAACTGCTTAATAAAAAAGCGTAATTAACATAACTGAATACGCATGATCGATAGTCTAATAACAAGCTCTTTTGGATTATTTAATGTAGGAAAAGGCCAGGAACAACTGACAAATACCAAGGAGGACAGAGCAAGGTGTTTTGATCAGGATTTGAATCGGCCATCGTCTGGTCCCCAGCCCTTACAGACGGAGTTACAATGTCACTGCCACAGTTTAAAACAAAAATTGACTAATAAAGATTTATAGATTCCCCAAAAGTTACTGTAAAGCAAGACATCAAGTCCCAAAAAAGGTTTTAGAGCTACACAGACCTAATTTCTGGCAGCATAAATAAACACAAACCTTCTTAAATGGAGATGCAATTTGAAGCTTGAAAGTCAGTTAATTTTATTTGCAGTACACTTAAATTTCAGGACACATTTTGTGGGGCTGCAGCAGCATTTTAAAAAGGTTTGCAGGGCTGCTTAAGAAAACAAAGTCCTGCTGAAGCAGCCAGTCATTTATCAAACATTATCTCAGATCGTAAAGAGAAGCTCTGGGATTCACATGTGGCTATCTACAGTCTTTGAAATCAGTGTTTCTGTCGTGTTTGTTCCTCTCCTTTTGTATCAAACAGAAAAATGCTCATTTCTACAAGCATGGGTTGCTTTGTTTTGTTTGTGCACTGCTGGAGAGCTACCAACAAAGTAATTGATGTTTTTAGATTGCTGTGTGGAAAACCATGAAAGATATAATTATTTAGAGATTATCATTACTGAAATCTATCCCTCTTGTCGCTGTAGCATTTTTATGAAGACACCATAAATTGTTTGGGTGCTTGATTATCTCATTAAGCACTTCATGCAATCAGGATCTCTGTATAATTGCAGATTGTCATTGCAGATATTGGAAACCAGTGCGCTACGCAGTAAATGATGCTTTTTCTTTAATGCATGTGCAGTTAAATGGTCCCGTGTCACCATTTTTCTGTCATGAGCCGCTGAAACTTCCAGCATGAATAAAATGTTCAAAGTGGTGAGCGTTTGTGCGTCGCCATGAGACGCGAAAGTGTGGGCCGCTTTTGTTCCCTCTGTTTCCTCCTCTGCTACATAATTTTAAGTGCACATTGCATACAGTTCTCTCTTTTCAATACAGCCTTATTTGCAGAGAGAGATTTGAGTGGAGGCTAAGTATACGCTTTAAACCCTATTATGCTGCCAAAGCAATGTCAAAGTAAAGGACAAAGCTGCTGATGCAAAATGAGTGGTGCAATCAGAAGTGTGGAGGAAAATGTAAATGCCAGATTTTTGTCTTGCTAATGTTTTCATTTCTACATCTCTTGCGTTTGACTTTGAGTGTGATGTTTGGGGTATTTTTGCATATATTATAATGACTCTTTTCTTCAGTCAAAGGATTATTCCTGCACTTTTCCTGTTTTGCTCCATGTTCTGCACAGCATGCTCTAACCCTAAGGTTCACATTGTCGGCACTAAAATTCAACACAGGCCTCTCCCCGCCGCACTCTAATTGCTTAAGATGCTAATTGGTCTATGAGAAATGGTCTCCATCTTGGGGGATTTCCACAGTCTGAATACAAGAACACTGAGCAAAAAGGTTTTCCAATTGCCACAAGACATCTGGATGGTCCTGCCCTGAAAACATATTCATAATTAATACACAGCGTCTGCTCCAAGGTGGCTCTTTTTTTTTTTTTTTCTTTTTCTTTTTTTTTGACTGAAAGGTCTTTCTGCATTACCCCAGCTAAATACGAAAAGGAGGTGATGTAAACCTGGCATGCAAGAAAAATGACATTTGAATTAGAGCATGCAGCTCTCATTAAATTTAAAGTATAAAGGCTAGACAGAATCTCTCAGTGCACAGCCTTGTCACTAAATGTGAAGGACTGAAAGGCCTTCAGATGGTTATTATTCCTCATTATTTTTCAGTCTCTTTTAAGTGTCTGCGGCCATGCTTTTTCACAATGCAGAGTTCTGTAAGCCTCAAAGTAGTTAAAAAATTTTGAGAAGTAAATCAGAACGACACTCGGATGTTTCAATGCCTACAGGAGGGATACAGTCACCTGACAGTGATGGAGCAAAAAGGTAATATAGAAGGAAATATAGTTGCTGTTAAAAGGACTTCCATGAGTGTTGCACCTCTAAGAATGAGCTGAGCCAATTGGTAAGGTTCACTGCTGTAGCACATGGCACAATTATTTTACATAATTGAGTCAGTTTTGGGGTGTTGGCTTGGTGGAGTGGATAGCAACCAGGCACGTCCCATGTACATGCGTCTGCCAGACCGGGTTCGAATCCAGCCTGTGACCAGTTTGCAGAGTGTCTTTCCCTACTCTCTCACCCCCTTTCACAAGCCTATCCACTGTCTCCTATAAATAAAGGCACAAAATGCCCAAAAATACATTAAAAAACTAGAAAAGCACTTGGAGAGCGCAGACCTCCGCCAGCACCACAGTCCTCTCCCATATTGTGATTTTTACCATAAATGTTAGTCCTACCTTTATTTCATGTAAATATTTAGATTCCTTGATCATGAAAACGTACCATTAGCAACTGGTTTCATAATTACCTCTGCCAAGGAGGTTATGTTTTCGGGAGAGTTTGTCTCCAAAATTTTACTTTTTTTGAGTTTAACTCAAAAAGTAATGGATGGATTTTGATGGAATTTTCAGGAAATGTTCAGCACGGGAAAAGGAAGAAGCGATTAAATTTTGGTGTTGATCCAGATCAGCGTCTGGCCGCCATGACGAAAAATGGGATTTTTGTGAATAACTTCTGAACTAAAAGAGATATCATTATGAATCCAGTTGCTAATGGTATGTTTTCATGGTCAAGGAATCTAAATATTTAGATGAAATAAAGGTAGGAGTAATATTTATGGTAAAAATCACAATATGGGTGAGGACTGTGGCGCTGGCAGAGGTCTCGCTCTCCGAGTGCTTTTCTAGTGATATCTATTTTAGCTGAGTAGTTATTCACGAAGATCGCATTTTTCGTCATGGCGGATCGAGACGCTGATCCGGATCAACACCAAAATTGAATCAGTTCTTCCTTTTCCCATGCTGAACATTTCCTGAAAATTTCATTAAAATCCATCCATAACTTTTTGAGTTATTTTGTTCACAGACAGACAGACAGGCAGACTCTCCCGAAAACATAACCTCCCGGCAGAGGTAATAATAGTAATTGTGTTAGTTTTATGTAAAGACGGGCCATGAAAGTACACTGGCCAAATCTGCAATCTGGCAAAGACTTTCCGAGTGCTTTATTTTTCCTGTTCTGTTGTTGTTCTGCCATTTTTGAGTCAGGACATTACTGCAAAGTTTCGAGGAAACAAAATTAAATTAGTTTAATCTTTAGACAGAGTTGACAGTTAAGAAAATTTTAAAGAAAATCACTTGAAATGTTCTTGAGGTATTTCGACATTCTATAAATTCAGATGATCAAATGGAGGCTGAATTATTTTGATCACTGCTTTGTAAATTGTTATCAGTCGGTCTTCAAGAAAGTGTGAATGTTTAGGCAAAGTTGGACAAAAAGTGCACAAATTTAAAGAGAAGATGCTTTACAAGATATGCAGTCATGTTCACAAGATATGAACATGACTTATTTATTTAAATCTTTGGCTTCCAAATATGACATGTTCATCCATAGGTTGGAGATGGTGTCTTTTCAAAGGAGGAAATGTGTTTACATATTTTTACCCTTTTTTTTTTTATCAAAATATTGCAAGTTATGTGAATTGACTGTATATATTTTGTTCTTGTACGATGCACTGATCAAGTAATGAATAAACATTTTATCACAAAAAATCTGTCTTCACAGTCCAGCGTCATTTTACTTTTATAAAATTCTCATCATTTAGTCACACTGGATATCCATGTAAAACATGAAAAGCATTTCTTCAATATTATTTGAGATTTCACATTATAGGAAACAAAGAGCCATGAGGCCCAGCACAATCTTTTTTAACTTTCATAATGTTATCTATTCTGGAGTCAAATTTTACCTGTTTTTAAAATGTGAAGAAAACAGTGTTGAGATATTGCATCTACAAAAGAGAGACGTTCATGAGACATGACCCTAAAATCCCATCAATTTAATTTTAATTTAGAAATAGTGGAAACATATACGACAATAATGATTATCAGGCCCAGCGTGTTTTACCTTGTACAACAAAATCCCCTAGATTTGTCCTTTAACCAGAATAGTATGTAAAGTGGTCTTTCTTTTATAACCAGAAGCAATGGGTTGAACATTAGGCCCTTTGACTTTTATCGTGTACTTCCAGTAATCAATTACTTCATCCTTCAGTCAACAGAGTAAACAATTATGCAACTTATATATAGAAGCATCAAGGATAGATATGAGTCCACACACTTAACCTTAAAAACCTT
Source organism: Scarus forsteni (assembly GCA_036419115.1). Classification (NCBI taxonomy): domain Eukaryota; kingdom Metazoa; phylum Chordata; class Actinopteri; order Labriformes; family Labridae; genus Scarus; species Scarus forsteni. The sequence continues at coordinate 21,650,352 of JAZDUH010000130.1, read as the reverse complement.
TGCTGTCATATTAACCAAAATAATCCTCGAGTTAGAGTGCAGATTTTTGCAAATTAAAAATAACGTCTTTTATGTTTCTTAGATTGATTTGCCGCAATTAAGCGCCAAACAAGACAATATGATCTTTGACTTTAACCCTTTAACTACCAGCTCAACTGTTTGGCAGAGGTCATCAATAAAAACAGGGATATTGAACGTTTTAAAAACAGAACAAACTAGAAAGCACTCAGAGAGCGCAGACCTCCGCCAGCGCCACAGTCCCCAGCCATTTTGTCATTTTGACCATAAATATCACTCCTACCTTTATTTCACCATTTCTTGACCATGAAAACATACCATTAGCCATTGGATTCATAATGATATCTATTTTAGTTCAGTAGTTATTCACAGAAATCACATTTTTCGCCATGGCGGAGAGATGCTGATCCCGATCAACACCAAAATCGAATCAGTTCTTCCTTTTCCCATGCTGAACATTTCCTGAAAATTTCATCCAAATCCATCCATAACTTTTTGAGTTATTTTGTTCACAGACGGACGGACGGACGGACGGACAAACTCTCCCGAAAACATAACCTCCTTGGCGGAGTTAATCAATTGTTATCTGATTTCATCAACATTTCAGGAAACAAAGATAATTACATATAAACAAAAATTATTTCATGCTGTGGGACTTAAAGGTTTAAATAGCTAACAGTTGATTACGGGATGACATAAAATGTACTGAAATATTTGGGGCAAAATCAGTTACAAAAGGCAGAAATGTTTTTGAATTAAATAAATTAACATACCCTTAAAATAGCTTATATTGAGTTTGAAAAGCAGCCAAAATGTTTTGGATAAATAACAGATTTTTACAACAACAACAATCGTCAATAAATGGTTACATATTTAAAGTCATAATGTGGATAATAATAATATTAGCTTTTAAAGCTTTAAATCCCACATAAAGAAAATATATTTTCTTTGCTTTGTTTGCAGTTTTTTCAATATTGCAATACACTGACAGTTTTTTAACACATTAAAAACTGCCAAACAGTTGAGCTGGGAGTTAAATGGTTAAATTATACTCGTGTAATTTTGTGGTCAAAATGGACATTTTCACAAAGTTTAAAGAAAATCTACTTTAGCGCTCTTGAGATACAAATTCCATGACTCCAACCTTTTAGCCTGTTCTTAGCCTTTGTACTCAAAGTTCTACACAGTTCAACCATAAAGCTTATGCAAAGTTGAAGGAAATTTCCTCGAAGCTTTGAATGTGATTGAACCTTAAAAATGTGATTATTATATTAGCTTTAGGTCCAGTTGAGAACTTGTGCTACATTTCAAGAACATCCTTTCAGATATCCCTGGAGATATCGTGTTCTCAAGAATGGTCTTGAGGGACATATAGATGCAGGCCAGTCAAACAGACAGAGAATATAATAATACATATTACCTTCAGCCACAGCTGTCTCCTAAGCAGAGCCATAAAAATGAGTGAAAAGGACGCGCACATTTCCTTCAGAAAGTTTAATCTTTTTAAGTCCAAAGCAAGGATATTTCTTTTAACAAGATTTAAAAGCTTAAATCATACAAACAAACCCACAGAAAATGTGTCTCTCCTCTCTCAGGCTCAAGTCCTTGATTTCCTCAAGCATAAGGTAAGAAGGACGTATTGCAGTTGTAGGTGGCGAGTGGCGAGGCGTCAGACGAAAAGGTCACAGAGTGTTGTGCTGCCATGGTTATGTTTTGAAAAGTGTGGCGATATGAAAGCAGCGGCTGCCTCCATTGACTACGTTATAGAAAAGGCAGGGCGGCTAATGGAGACAAGCTCTTTCCATTACAAGCCCATCTGTTCCACTGAATAGTACTGCTGGCAGCTGCACACATGTTGGCGTGAGACCTTGGAAAAAAAACAGACAGAGAGGCCTGAGTGTCTGTGCTGTGTGAAAACCTGACAGAGATGCTTATTTAATGACCAGACCTTATTAACCCGACTTTCAGGTGGATTTTTTTCCCATTAAATTATGTTTTCTGACGCAAGAAGATGATTCACTTTTATGCTTAAACAGCAATGTCAATCAAATAGAGGAAAGTATGAAGATGACAAACCTTCAGCACTATGTTTTTTTTTATTATGAATTAATTAATCGGAATAATTAGGCGATCTCTCTATGTCTATGTGTTTCACAACAAAGGGGGGTACAGTGTGAAGGCTGCTTTATGCATTATTAATGAGTTTGATTGAAATATTACACATTAGTCATGTTAGCATAAATGTTAGAAAAGTTGCTTTGACACCCTCCATCATTTGTTCCGTTTCAAATACTAACAAAGTGATTAACAGTTGACCTTGTTTACAATACATTATTATAAAGTAGACCAAAACACCTGCAAAGAGGCTGCCCATATGTTATAATTATCAGCCTGCTTTTACCTCTGTGTTGATAGTAATAACTCCACAATTACTGGTCACAGTTAGCATTTTGGAATGCTTGCTAGTAATTAGCAGGGGCGTAACAAATAGGTCAACTCACGAAACGAAATATGAAACAGGGTCACGATACGAAATACTCAGGACACAAAATAGAGATTATATAATATTCCCAACAGTAGGAAGTTGTGCAAAAATCTCGTTTTTTTTATTTTCTTCCTAATGCAGACACACAAAAAATATTGCAGCATCAGTACAAAATAAATGCTCTTTGAAAAAAAAAAAAATGTTTTTTTTCCCCTTATTAAGACTACAGTGCAAATACAAACAAAATCTCAATAAAAAGTACTTTGTTGTAACATTCAGGATAACTACATTCTTGAAATAAAAGGAAAACAAATAGCAGTCCTCAGAGTTGCAGTTTACACCTATAAATGTCTGAACTGTATATTTAGCCTATAACAGTGCATATATGCAGTATACGGTGAACTGTAGCGGCATATTTTTCACACGGTTGTTGTTTTGTCCGCAATCTTCTCACCGTTCTCTTGTCTTTTACATGGGAAGCCAAAATAGGTCCACACAACCGATTTATGTGACGAAGGAGCGTCAGCTAATTCTCCGACCCTGTCTTCCTCCATTTTGAAGCGAGTGTTTTGCTACGGCAGGCGAGGAGGGTAAAAAATCAACAGTCTCATTAGTGCACGGAGCCTCTTCACGTTTTTTTATTTTGTGCTTTTATTTTATGCATCTTTGAATTTTATTTCGTCATTTTTTTAATTTCACGAAATTTGTGGCACGAAACTGAAAAATAATTTCATGGCACAAAATCGTTACACCCCTAGTAATTAGCTTACGAACAATATGAGCATGGGTTCACTCGAGACTATAAGAAGGTCAAATGTCTTGTCATCATTTGGTTAGGTTAAGCATCCTGGAAATCCTAGTTTAGACGTTTAGATTAAGTTTGAGGGATCAGGGGTTGAAGTGGAGAGAAAAAATTGACGGAAAATTTTTAAATAAGGAAAGAAAGTGAAAGCGGAACTCAACATGTAACTGGACAAGTCTCCTGTTCAACAACCTATTGTGGGTCTTTCTGAAGATGTAATGTTCGAAACATAGACTGTAAAAAACATGGACGTCATGTTGCTGGGCTCGAATTGAAGTCGCCACGAAAACTGCTCCCCCTGGTGACTGGCTGCAGTATAGGTCAATTCTCCGTCTCCCCCATTCATCTGAACGGGCCATAGTGCAACTTCAAAAAATTAGTACCTCGTAGAAATATTTCTCCCATCCGTATGCTGTGGTGATATGAAAGTATAATTGGGCTGCGTTTTTTCCAAGTCCTCTTTTTTCTGAAAAGTTTCTTTTTCATCAGTTACTAGAGTTTAAAAATAACCATGGTTTACGGCAGTTTCACAATGATTGTGTATGCGGTATGCTGCGGAGTGTTGCGACCGCTTACGACAGCTGCGTCCGGATATGGTCCAGATTCTCTACTGGCTGCACAATGGTGGCGCCCTGACGGGGGATATTATGGCTTCAAAACCGTTACATGGTAGAATGTGGAGCCACGCTATCCAGTTCTTATAATACATCCATGGTTCGAAAAAAAACAGCCTGCAAAAAAACTAAAAAATTCTTAGCAACTGCCACCTGTTGGCTGTTCCTACATAAAGCAGCTTTCAAGGAGATTTAATCTGACAATATAAAAAACAGAGTAAAATGGATTTCAGGGAGGTTCTTCTTAGTTAAATCATAAAACTCAACTTTACTCAATTTTATCTTGATTATATGCATGAAAAAAATCAAAATTGGTGTTTATTTGGAACAACGGTTAAGGGATTATCTTTGACACCTCATCTGCATCTCAAAAGGACCCAACTGTTTATTGTATCGCCAATTTCTTGCACAGAAATGAAAACAGACCTTAAACTAAAAATACCCAGAAGGATTTTTAAATGTGCAAGCCTTCTTTCCAGATTTTGTTTTGTTGTCTTCTTGTTTTAAATTTTACTTTATTTTATTTTTGTGAAATTGACTTTCAGGCTGCATAAAGTATAAAGGGTCCTTATAAAGGAACATTGGAAATAAGACAATATCTCTTAATGTTACAATATTCAAAAATGGTCCCATTATTTTTCCACCCAAGCCTGAAAAGAGTAACGAGTGCGTGTGGGCGAGCTTCATACATGACGTTATTGTCACCTCTCTCCTGCAAAATACATGGAAGCAATATAGCGCGGATGCAGATTTAGTCCGAGGATTCACGGTGGAGCCATCCCTCTCCATGAAACATTTATTCCTCCTAATTCTCCTTGCAGAACCTTTGAGTGGTAATAACATGTTTCTTTCCGCTTGGCCGTGCCAGACGAGCGACAGGAAGACTGTAGGCCATAATTATCCTGTTTGTTCAGAGGCCCAGTGCTTTTTATTATTTAAATCTCCTAGGGCTGTGAAAGTGCTGAGAGGCAATTCTTTCCCCCATTTTTTCGCCATGCTGTGTTAGTCAGTGTTAATGCCGCTCTGTAATTTTTTGATGTTCTGTTTGCTCAGTGTTCATCAAGAATGTGGAAGACGCATTAACTGAGAGAGAAAGTGGCATGACAGTGTAAACAAATAAGTTGAACAAATTGCTTTTATTCAAACAAATGGAGTGACAATAACAGACATCAAATGCATGTTTTAGTATTAGACGTCGAGTTCTCTCTGTATGTACAATGAGTAATGATTTGTTTGATGCTAGGAACACAAGGAGCGCAGAAAACAGCCGCATTTTCTGCTTGAATCAACCTTGAATTCTTCTGATTACTGTAAATAGGTACATCTGTTTTTGCATGCCTGCGAGATGTCTTAAAAACAGTCATCACTTCCCTAGTTTTTGAATGAAGAAGGAAATCTCAGATTGCTTCAAAACACGTCTTTATGAATAATTCCGCTGTGCAAAGGGACAAAGACGTCATTAAATAATCATGCATGGCTTTTGGCTGCTAAACTCATCTCTTTAAGACACATTTTCATACACGCTGCTTGTTACAAAAATGTTTTACATGGGTAGAAACTATTCTGCGTTGTGATTTTCTCAGACGAGGGAAATAAGCAGTTTTGGTGACACATCGTCAGCAAATGTCTTGCTCCACAAAGTGCTGTAATAACAGGTATTTTCTTCCAGAGAAATGTGTGTTTCTGACACATTAAAGTGTTTTCTCATCTGATGCTGCAACCGCCAGGACCACAGAGGAAATCGGAGTAAAATTGGAAACAAATACATAAAACCAACATCAAGGTAATAGCAGAGAAAGTTTTTTTTTTCCAAGAAAAAAAGAAGCTTTTAGCCGCCAAGATTTTAATTAGCCTCAATCCAAATGTACCTTTTACTCAAACAAAGTCCTCTAACATTTTTTTTTATTCATCCATCATAACATTGATAAGTGGTTTAATTCTAATTCTCAACTCTTAGACTGATTAAATGCTAAATGGATCATTGTGAGCATATTAACCTTTATTTCAACGTTTTTCATCATATCAAAGTTATTCTCAAAAGATATCTGGTGACAATATCTGGGTCGCAAAATTACAAAAAGAACATTACAAACAAAGAAATGTGGCATGATGTTATTTTTGCTGCAATAATAAGAATAATATAATAATAAGGCTAAGATTTTCAAAGTAAAATGAATTATGTAGATGTATAATACCCCCCTCCTGTTTCTGTTTTGTAATTCAGTTCTGTTTGAAAATGTCAGGGAACATTCACACGCAGGTCATTTGGAGTAGTTGTTCAGTCACAAGTGGTTGTTCCCTCTTTAGCCTGGTTTGTGTGGATATATTTAAACGTCCATCCCTCAATTATATGCCAAGCAATTAGCATCATCTTCACAGAGAAAGGCCCTAACAAATATTTGAAAGAGTAACCCTCTTTCTGTGAGGTACAGTGCCTCCCACTGCACCACCATGCAGCCCAAATTACTGAAGTTTACTGAAAATCTCATTAACATCTCTGTATTGAAAATGGCGATGAATGGTGAGTAGAGCAGGTTCGTTTTCTTAAAGGTCTCATATCCTGGTGTGTTTGACTGTTTACATCATGTCTTGGGTGGCTATAAAGCAGGTATTTGATTTGAGTTGAATAACTGAAAAATTACACTCTTGCTGAGGATCGGATGCAGCTCTTTTTTACTCCCCTTTGGAAACATTAGGAGCAGATAACACATGTAGGTGAAAGCTGCATTGCTGTAACATCATAAACCCCTGGAAGTTAAAAGGCAGAGCATATTAAGGGGCATTTTATTAAAGGGGCGTAGAGCATTTCCCCATGAACTGATAGTTTAATAAAAAGGTGTTATGTTGTTCTTTCTAACAGCATTGAAAGCATAGAAAATTGATTTTGTAGGACATGGGACCTGTAAGCTCTTAATGAGAAGATAACATAGTTTACTCTAGAGATGATAACAAACTGTTCAACACAGTACATGCCTTACATCAATCCATCTTTATAAATCCATCTGTATATTTTTAAGTCAAAATACTTTCTTACCTTCATCTAGAAGGTCATGTTTTTGTTGGCTTGTGCCCATTTGTTTGTTCCCGATAACTAAAATGTTCCTAGCAGATTATAATGATATTTATAGAGAATGTATGTTAGTCATGGCACAAGGACAAATGGATTTAATTCTGATGGTGATCTGAGAACTTCTAGTAATTATAATTATTATTTCTTTATTTTTTTCACCAAGATGATTTATCAAAACACATCATGGTGACAATTTCTATATTTATCTGAGAAGGGCCTGCTTGTCCATTATGCAATGTCGGCAGATGCTAAGGGTGCAGTGGCCTCCAGGGGGCACCACAAGTTTGGGAAAAAAATAAAATCACCATCACAATTTACAAAGCTGTCGCCTGTTACAGAAAAAGACATGACAGATTCAAACTATCGTAACTCCTCAAGTATCAAAATTTTCCAAACAAATCCAAATGGATTCTTAAAGCTGAGAAGCAAAGTTTTCCATTGATATATGATACATTACTGAATAGGCTGGATTGCCTGAGAGCTTCAGGTTCTATCATCAGTTAAATAAACACATGGATATGGTCTAATACGACAATATAATATATATAATAATATGACAAGCAAAAAAATGTTTGAGTGTATTTAAATTGTGTTTGCTTTTAGTCAAAAACGTGTGTTCATTTACAGTTGTTTGTGAAGAGAAACCTTTTGAGAGGTCACACCTGTTTTCACTATTTTCTAGTAATTACACACTGTTGTAAACGTTCATAACGTAATGACAAAAACTTGCCAGAATTGTTTACTTTTATTTCTTGTGAAAAATAGATTATTTACAAACCTAAGGAGAAAAAAAAAGCTGGTGACCTATTATAGTATTAAAAGGGTTGATTACTTATAACTCTTAACATAAAAGAGCTTGCATTGGTTCGAATGTAAAGCAATGTCCAATTAATATTATTACAAATGATAATTCCATATAAGGCCCCCACCCCACCCCCACTTTTTATATGTGGCTTCATATAAGTAATTCATATACCTTTTTAAAATAGTTATTATATTTAGTGTTTGTATGTGGTTATTGCATAGTGTAAATCTAGCTTATGTATTGAATTATTGTGCACAAACTGTGTGGTTATTTACATTGATCAATGCTGATTGTTGTATTTATAAGTTATTCTTATTATTAAACATTTGTTTCTTTAAAGACTTTTATTTTGTGGTAAAGACATTTATGCTGTATTTCACATATTTTGTATGTAATTTGATGCGCCCATAATTGGGTGACATGTCATCTTGTAAATTGAAGAAAATAGTATAGCGGGATGCGCCATATAAAATCTCACCTATGACACCACATTGGATTCTGTATCTTTGTGTCTTTTTCCTTGGCACATTATAAAAACAGCATGGCATCACCATAAGGTTGCTTGTTAAGTAAATTAATGAACTGATTTCCTAATGGTTTATATATATACAGGTGGATTGAAACACCAGTTCAACATTTTAACCAGTGATATATGCGACAGAGATTTGGAGCACAAAGGGCCAATTTGAGTGGAATGTCAGGAAATGTGTCACACTGAAGCTGGTGTGATATATGTACATGCTGCCTGCTGCAACACTGGAGGTGATTAGACCTCCTCTCAGGATTGTGTGGGTGTGGTTGAATTTATTTGATTGACAGCTCCCCAACCATGTTAAATTTGTAGAGCCTGTTTTAGTTGGAGGACTTGTTGACCTGTTTTTATTTCAATTAATCTTTAGAAATTAGGACATCATAATCTCTCACTGTAGTCCTGCCTTTTTTCAACCTCTCCCAGGTCTAATCAGCCGGAGTGATTAACTGTTTGAGTGACCAGGGCCTTTAAATCTCAGCAGTCTCTGAGAAGGAAGGCTATGCATTCTAAGTGTATTGTGATGTGAAATTGTTTTCCAAGATTGTTGTCTGTCCATTATGACCTATTACCTGCAGAGTCTGACAGATTCATCTTCTCATGTTTTAATAAATTCATCCTATGTCTCAGTATTTGTGATTCATTAGCAATATCAATAAAGCAAAAGGCTGATGATATGCAGGTTTTTTTTTTTTTATGCAGTCTGGTACATTTCAATCTTCATACTGATGACTAGGTGACTAGTTGTATAAAAGAATATATTTTTCAGGCTTACAGATACAATTAAAATTAGCTCAAATATGTTCCATTAAAACAAGATTTTTGTATAATGTCTGGATTATTAACCATTAGTGACATGAGAATGTGAATAAATGTCCCGAGTAGATTGATCTGATGGTAGCACATGATTTAAACATGTCTTTGTGATCACTTTGATTGAAATTTTGAAGCAATGGAATAAAACAATTGTCAAAATGTCATAGTTTGTATAACAAACAACTCAAAATGTAACATGAGGACATGACAATGCCATCATAGCTTCATACTACTTCACTCACTAATTTCAGAAATGAAGACCTTTAGACTTTACTGTGCTAGTTTTCTGCAGACTTAGGTTTACTGATTAAGACAGAAAGCCATCTGTGTATCCATGAGAACAAAACAAGGTAAAAAAAAAAAGTAACCACAAAAAACAGGTCTCCTGTGGTCTTCTTTTGTGACATTTTATTAATAGCACGGGCTTACAAAGGACCTTTATTATTGTCTGATTTATTATTGATTCCCCAAACGACCTTCTATTGTTTCTTTTCACGTTGATCAATTGGAGGAAAAAGTTTCTCGAGGCTAAAAAAATCATTCAACACATCATAAATGGACCAAGATTTCAAGAAACAGCAGCAGGTTAAAACACTGCACAGACACACATGTGACTCTTTAGTGGCTTCCAAACCCTTGGAGAATAACTGCTTCTTAAAAGAGCTTCAATGAGTCATGTACAATTTACATTAAGTCACACATATCATCCTAGTCACAATGAAGAGTAAGGTACTAAACCAGTGAAAAGATTGACCTACACTGATCCAAACCAAAAACGTCATCGATCTCCTGAGCACTATCAAGTATATTTTGGTAACAGAACCCATATGAGCTTCAAATATTTCAGAAAACTAAACACATATTAATGGCTCATCCATGTTGGTCCGTGTACTTTGCGGCCATTAGTTTTTCGTGTTGACTAGGGTAAACGGAAAACGGGAAACCATCCGATTTTCTGATTTCCGTTTGAATGAAGGGAAAGGAAAATCCAAAAGCGGAAAATGAGCCTTTATCTGATGTCTATTACGGGTTTATTTTATCACAGGTCGGGATATAAAATACGTCCGTAATTCCTTTCGTAAAGCTTGCTTTGCCTTCACCTGGAAGCACTTCCTTCTTCTGTGCTGCTGCTTCTTCTCCTTGTTCTGCTTCTGAAGCTACACTACGGCGTATTACTGCCCTCTAGTGAAATTATTAGTTTGCTGTGCTTTAAGCCTATTTCGAAGCATCATCCGTAACCCAACGCCGCTGTAACCATAATTGTTTTCTATAAATTGAGTTTCAAATTCTCACTATAGATCTATGTTCTTTAGTGTGTGACCTTTTACTGTAGACATTAATGAAATATTATGCTAGTTATGTAAATTGTATTTAGTTCCGAATAAATGTATTTGTTACCATGTATTAATAAATAGCCATTTATTTCAATTGTCAAACTACATTCTAAACACATATTACCAGATGGGCAGTTACACATTACTAACAAGGTAAGCCTCAGTTCTGCAATGTTTCATCAACCAATCTTTATTTGTATACCACCAGTTCATAACAAGTGTTATCTCAAAACAACTTACAATCGGCAGCGCAGAAGAAGGAAGTGCTTCCGAGTGAAGGCAAAGCAAGCTTTACGAAAGGAATTATGGACGTATTTTATATCCCGACTTGTGATAAAATAAACCCGTAATAGATATCAGATAAAGGCTCGTTCTCTGTTTTTGGATTTTCGATTACCAAACGGAAATTGGAAAATCAGATGGTTTCCCGTTTTCCGATTACCCATATCAACACGAAAAACGAAGTACACGGACCCATGTCCCACTATCTAGTTTTAGCTTTTTTTCACATCAGAGTCTTTGGTGATAACCTGCAATCAGAACTTTCCCATCTTCCTCTAGCTACAAAAAACAACCCAGCTTTATTATATTTTCTGTGACTTTCCTCTTCACTGTGGTCTGTTTATGTCTCTTCAGTTTCACTCAACAAATAGTGACTAATTGACCTTTGTCTAATGGCCAGTGGCACCTCGACTAGCAGCTTTCCTTCCTGGTGTAGCTGCACAAGTTAAGTTGTATAGGTGTTTCGTTCAAACAGACTTTCTGTACTCACAATAATTCACATTTTTGAAAACAGGCCCCTGAATGGATAAACTCGAAAATGCCATCCCAGTGTTTCAGTGTGGACAATGAATATGGATTGCTTCAGAAACGATGTTGTCAGAATAAAAATGGGAAATATTGTTTTGAGCTCTTGTGGCAGAAGCTGCTGAGCCTGTTTTGGCTTTAACAGCAAATCCTCTGCTCATCTACCAGCACTGTGAGCAACAAGAGGGAACAGAGAACTACAGACACCAGAATTGATTTACTATTCTCATGTTATACTGTATGTGTATGCTCTATGTCTTTTTCTGGAGCAGTGTTACGGTGTCACTTACAATTCAATTCAATTCTACTTTATCTCTATAGCACCTTTCATACAAGCGTAAGCTCAATGTGCTTCAGAGAAGATAAAAAACAGGAACAGAAAAACAACAAAAGAAATAATACAAATATTACAGGAACTTACAATGACAATATTTTTTCTTTCCAAAGACCTCAGGTCAGCAGGCACTTTGTTCCACAGTACAGGACCAAAACAACATTAAACTCCCTCCCCTACCTTTGTGTCAAGCTTGGGTACAGTCAGGAGACCTAAACTGGTTGTTCTGAGAGATCTGATTGGATTGTACTGAATGAGCCTGTCAGAGAGATACTGTGGTGCCAAGTCATTTAAGGCTTTAAATGCCAGGAATAATGTTTTAAAATGATTATTTGTTGGACAGGAAGCCAGTGAAGATTTTTTTGGTGTGATGTGTTCAGTTTTATTTGTTCCTGTGAGCACTCTGGCTGTCGCATTTTGGATTTCTTGAAATCTGTTGATCGAGTTTTATGAAAGTCCACCATAAAGGGCATTACAATAATCTAGCCTTGTTACGGTCCTGGCATACATACTACAGCATTTTCAGTGATTTTGTGTGGACTGACAAATTTCTTGAAAAAATGCTGTCTTTACAGAGAATGTTTTTTAATATGAAAAAAAAACAGAATTTGCCCTGTAAATTTTAATGTGTTTGAGTAAATATCAGATTTGTAACAAAGAGTACAAACTAATGTGACCCTGGTCTAAAAATGAAAAAAAGTCATTGAAAAACCTAATGGCGGGGGGTTGGAAGCATTACATTTCCTTTCACAGTGAAATAAGCACTGATATCAGTTTGTTGAAAGCTAAGTGTCGTCTGGAGAGGCCTAAAACCACACTCAGAGTGATAGGAAGACACACATGACTACAAATGACGGAGAGAATTTAATCAATGCACCTTTTATTGCCTCCTCCCTCACTGGTACACACTTGAGTTAACAGAAGCTACAGCACTGCCCTGCTGGGGTCTCATACCAACACACAGGCTGTTTTTGGATTGCACAAATATCTCTGCTCTCTCAGGCTGCTGCTTTGCTCTCCTCTGATTGTCTCGCCAACAATTGTCTTACATGAGCTGGTGGGCTGAGAGCGGCTGCCCACTATCAGCACTGAATTAATTTTCTTAGAGAGCCTGCAGGGGGATTCAACACCTAGAAAGGAAATATTTCAGTGGTACATAGTAAATATTGCTATTAATAGATAGGAAACTGACTTATGCAAAATTGACTCATTGTATTTAGTGTCACTGCAGCCTAAGTACTTGACATTATTAGATTGGATTGGATTATTAGACAGCTTCTTGTACTTTTTTCTGATATGTCTGTTTTATTAATGTGGAAGTTCCATCATGTCCTCATTTCCAAACATCTCAGACAGAATCTTGATTGTGGGACATGGAAATTGAGGTACTAAAATAGCACCAGTCTGGCAAATGCAGTGCTACATAACCAAGACAGTTAATATTAATATTCATAACCAATGATTAACAACTGGGGGATAATCTCATTGAGATAGTACATGTCTTTGATATGGGAGTTCTTGCCAAGAAAGTGACACACAGTGTTTCACACCATGTAGAAAAAATTGTTAGAAAAAAAAAAGTGTCAAATTGAGTCAAGGAGCCTTGCGTATTGGCTTGAATCTTAGCTGGCTGCAGCGTACGATTGGGCAAAAAAAATATTGCAGCATTTTCCTTTTCTCCAGGATGTGTCTGTGTTAAGCAGTAAGTTACAGTTCAGCTAATGGCTATATGTTCTCCCATCTGAGCACATTAGTTCCACCCACAGAATCTAATTTTGGAGGGTTTCTTTTTCCGTAAACTCAGATCTGTAAAGGTAACCCTGTCCATTCCACAGCAAAAGGAATGTCGCTTGAGTCAAAATCACTCATATTTGGTTGAGTGTTTGTTTCCCCTGCTCTGCCTGTCTCTTCCCCAGTCCATGGAGTGAAACAGCAGTTTGGTAGCGTCAATGTGCCATGTACCTTTCTGGTAGTCTGAGCTTTCTCTCCTTAGAGGCGCAACTCTGCTGGGAGTCCTTTACACTGACTTGTCAAGAACTTACTACAAACTACTGTAACTTAAAAAATACTGAAATATTCTTTTTCAAAACACTCTTTTTTTCTCATTGTCAAACAACCACAGCCTTCATTGCATGCCGGTATGCATTTGTCTACATTACCAACCAAACTGAATCAAACAATTTTAGACCACCTGTGTATGCTGTACCATCGGATAACAGATCTTTGTATTATCCAACAGCTTCCTAAGTCAAAAAGTGAAAGTGAAAATGTAGTTCCTTTGTTTCTGAATTGAGTTAGAAATTTAGATTTAAACTCCACATTTTGGTCCTCATTTAAGAAACAGGCTTCAGAAAAAAACGTGTGGTCATTTCCACATAGATCAGCATTTATCAATTTGAGCATGGGCGTGGGATATGCTTAATTCCCATGCCAGGTCAGGCCTACAAAGTCCTCCTTCAGTGTGGACTCAAGCTGAAGCAAAGGAAGCTGTGATGAAAGTAGTTCTTAGACCATACTTGCTGTTCCTTTTTAGACTTCACTGATTTAAAGAGGTCATATTTTGCTTAATCAGCTTCATTTATTCATTTCTGATGACTGCTGGTATATATTCAAATAGCCTTTTTTTCGACAGACGACCCCTGATTGTGCTATATCCTCTGTTGGTCTGTGCAGCTCCTGCTCCTTCGATCCCCCTTCCTCACATGGGCCGAGTCCTCTCTGAATGATTCACAGGTCTATTCTCTGGTGGTTGGTCAGTTCAGCACTGCTTGGTGCCATGTTGTCAGCACCTCTGCATTCGTTCCAATAGTGCATTCCATTTACAGTAGAAGTCGTAATTTCTGTTGTCCTCGTTGGCAATAGCAAACTAGAACTCCCTTAAAAATTGAAGGTCCTACTGGGAATGACTAACCTGACAAGCCAGATGGACAGCTCCATATATCTGCCACAGAAATATTTCACTAGTCCATCTGGGTAGGGGCCCTTTTAATTTGTTTTCAGGGGCAGAACGTTTAAAAAAAAAACACAAGCTTGTGATTGGATAATCGTTCTGCTCGTCACATTCATCACAAACCAATCCATATCAAGCAGGGTTGCCTCATAATGAAGCAATGTTTTCATTGAATTTGTCATTTTTTTTCTTTTATATATTCATTTTATTTTATTATTTTGTTTATATTGACTGTTGATGCTACTCAGTGAGTTTTGAAGACTGTATGATGCAAAATGTGCCTGTTTGTTACTTGAAATGGCTAGATAAAGAATTGAAAAAAAAAATAGCATACTTTTTTTGTTAGCTGTTGTTAGCTGTTAGCTGCTAACTTAGCTGCTAACAGCTAACGACAGTAAATGACCGTTAGCCGTTAGCCGCTAACTTAGCGGCTAACGGCCGTATACTATCGTCCTACACTAAATCGTACCACACAGATGATTCATTGGACACTTATCTGTAACATGAACCTCGTCAAAGACAATCCCTACAAGTAAACTTCTGAGGAGGGCAGATTTCGCCAAGTTTTACCAAGTATCTGTGGGGACAATAGGCTAATCAGTATCTCCATTCTCAACTTCCGGTTTCAACTTGCGGTTGTCGTCATGTCCGCATTCTACAGCTCCCGCCTCTCTTCCCTGATTGGGCCGTTAAAATTTTAGCCGAGGGAATCCATTGGTCAACAGAGCGCTACAAGATGGGATCTGCAGGATTTCAGGAACTGAATCAGGCAGGCCCATCTGCTATGCAAGGTTAGGGAGTGACTACTCAGTGCATAAATAGTAAAATGGTGTTTGTTCTTGTGCATTGAAATTAATCACATTGATTGCTTTTATGAGGACACATGTCCCAATATGATCTTAGGAAAAAGTGTCTTTGTGCTTACAGGAGTTACAGTTATACCGGTAGTTGCTGTTTTTTAATGTAAGTTTTGTTAATGTGTAAATGCTTGACACATGGGAGCTGATGTAAGATGATTTCTGAACCCTGGTCTGTGGAGATCTCCACACCAGGTTGATAAATGAGAATATTTGTGTCTTTAATTTCTTAGTTAACTTTAGATGGCTTTTGTCACTGTTTTTGTTGTCTTTTGTAAAACAGGGTTTGTTTTTCATTGAAAAACACTGTCAAGATAACACTGTAAGGACCTTGTAAAAAGATGAAATGTATCTATTGCAGGGCAATAACGTAACAAAGTACAAGGATGCATGTCCTCTTGTATTTTTATGGTTTTATCTAGTTTGTTTTGTGTCATTTAAATGAGAACACAGTTCAGAAAATAGATAAGCATTCTTTTGTTTGTTTTTTAAGGTTACTATTAGGGTTCAGTTAAGGTAGATTTATTTCACTCTATTGATGCATTTAATACAGTGGCTTGCTCAACAGAATGAAAAACCACCAAGGCCACATGCAATAACAACTCAGACATTACATGTCTCTATCAAACCATGTTCCTGCTCAGAGTAAAATAGGCATGGTCGGGTGGGGTACATTTCCTTTGTCTTTGACATGATTAGATATTAATGGAAAATTTTTCAGTCTGGGTTTTTTAGGCACAGAGAGTGAACTCAATTATTATAGCAAACCAGAGCAAAGAATCTAAATTTAATGAATGGACTTACTCGAAAATCTAATTCCCAAAAAGAAATGCCTTCCAATCTCAGTGACCCTTTTATCTGCTTCACAAAGCTGTCTCCAGAATGAAACCAGCCTGATGTTTATAACCCTTAAAAGCCATTTGACAGTCCAACACTAAATTAATAAGACATTTTTATAGTAAGAGTCAGACACACAAAACTTTTTAAAGGAACAAAGTCTTGCAAAAGCAGTTGTCTTCTTTATAAACATCAGAAACTGCTCTTTGTTTTTTTTCCCTGGATGTTTTAGGTCTAAACTGGATTAAAATAAGCTTAAATATGAGTAGTTTTGACTACTCCATGTTTGCACCAATGCACAAACAGACATAACAAAGCAGAAGGGCCGGTCAAACATTCAAGCTACCAAGAAAGCATCACACCAGAGATAATTAATGTTTATCAGTTTGTCATTGGGAGAACAGCAGGAGCATTTTTCTTCGCTCCTGTGACACTAACTTACAGTATGACATTAAAGCAGAAGACCTAGGGGTAGCACTGTCCTTTGGTAAATGCTGAGGAGGCACAAAAAGCATCTCTTCCCCTCCACTGCAGCTTGTTTACAGTAGGCTGGGTAAGAGAGTTTGGGATTTATCGGCAGTTGTGATATGAACGAGCACAAAGACATGAAAATGTCACAGTTTGTCAAATGGCTTGTGACCTGGAAAAAAACACACTGTCCTAAAAAGGCAGTATGAGTCTGGATTTTGTCCTCTCCTATGTGCTTGACCAACACTGATGATTAGCCCTAGATTTGGAAATTCATAAAACCCTACTGGGTGTGACAGTCTTATGAATAAGAGTAAAAGTAAATTCTGCAGCCATTTATTCTGCTTGAGACGGTTGAAGCTGGAGGTTTTCAGCCAGTCTGTCTGGTTCTTGTGAACACAGTATCTCAAGAGTGCCTTTATTGATTCCTTTTAACTTTGCTTTGACGAAAGAAAATGGGTGCTTGGATTTGGGAGGTCCAAGGTCAAGAAATTAGAAAATCCAGTCAACTTTCCGGTCAAATAACTACACCAGCTATGCAAAGCTCCACTTATTTAAAGGGACAGAGACGGCTAATAGTAAGATTCATGTTATGCCCAGAAGAGGCGTATGTATAATCAGGGTACTTAATACATCTTGTTTGTGCCCTGTGGTTAGATTTTCTAAGCCACAGGTCTAAGGTTCAAACTTTGCATGAATATCCACTCTGACTCGAATATAAAGTCATAAAATCTAGGATGTCAATGGTCAAGTTTATGGGGCGGCATGGTGGCACGGCAGGTAGTACACGTGCCCCACCAGGTTCGATCCCCGGGTTGGACAGGGGACGTTCTTTGTGAAGTTTGCATGTTCTTTCCATGCATGCGTAGGTTCCCTCCTTACTCCCACAGACCAAAAACATGCTCATTAGGTCAATTGGTGCCTCTAAATTGCCCTTAGGTGTCACTGTGAATGGTTTTCTGTCTATCTATGTGGCCAAGGGATCAACTGGCGACCGGTTAAGGGTGTACCCAACCTCTCGCCCAATGACAGTTGGGATAAGCTCCAGACCCCCTGGTATAAAAATGAATGAATGAAGGTCAAGGTTATAGAGCCCAATGTATATGCCTTTTTTGACCACTGATCAGATATTGAAAATGTGCAAGACGAAACAATATCTGCTTGAATAATCAACGGTCAAAAAAGTTGTTTCAGATGTACATGTCTATCAGTAATAAAAGCATTTGAGAAAAGTAAGTAAATTTAGCTTTAAAAAAGCACATATAAATTCAGTACATTAAAAAAGACCTCTATCTGGTTTTAATTGAATGCTTATTTATTAAATTGAATGTTTTGTTTGCTTTTCAGCATTCATTGATAAATGCCAGCAATGCAGATTCTGATGAAATAAAGCTGTAATTTTAAGGTAGCTTTCAGTTTGCCTGTTTTCCTGAAAGTACAGTATCCTTCGATTTATATTTATCTGACCCTTAGGGATTGAGGATAGCATTACTATGACCCTAATAGTTGCCAGAGTTGCCCATCCCTGGTGTTTATATTACTAAAATGTGTTGTTAAAGTCAATTTGTCTATTTTGACACCATGTATTCTAAGTAGCAGAGCCTAGAAGAACTATTATCATCATGGTCTTTTCTTAAAAAATATTGTCCGTTGTCCACATAGTGTAATTGCCCTAAAAGAGCAAACACTATTGCAAACTGGTTTAACAGTGATATCATTTTCAGCTGAGTCCTGAGAAATGTGGTAGAACAGAGGGTGAGAGAACTGAAGAACAATCTCAGTGTGTTTGTTTTGTAAAATATGCTAACAACACTTGTAGTTGTCATTTCTATTCAGCTGATTCATGCTTGATGTGTCACTGCAAGAATAGAGTAGAAAATCACCGATCCTTTTTCTTATAGAAGTCAGTTCATCAACTGAGTCCCTGCTGGAGTGTTGGGTTTGAATGAAACTGAGACTACAAACTCACACAAGCTGACTATATGGACTGAGTCACATTTTACTTTCAATTCAAAAACTTAGTTCATACAAGTTTCAACTTCTGACTCACTGTTGTTTGCAGCAGAATCTCTAGTTTTACAATGAATTTTTGAGTCATGCATTTTAGTCAAAGAAAGTTAACAGAAAAACTGTATACATACATGAACACAAAGGCTTTAAGACACAATAACAACCAAGTGCTTCAAAATTTAGTATAATTCACTCCTAAACCTTGCGAAAACTCCTCTAAAACATACAAGCAAGTTTATAAATGAAAGGTAATAGATTTCCTTATATCCCTACTTTAATGAAGCAACCTCTACCACTTGTTTGTGAGAGGCCTACAAAGAAAGTAAGAATAATACATTAGCATTTTCAGTCAAGGCTTAAAGACAAAGAATAAATGAAAAAAAGTAGGGGAGGAAAGACAAATGCCTCAGGTGAACCTCAAACCCCATTTCAAAAACTGTTTTTAAAGGAGACATATCATGCTGATGCATGATTTAATACATACATATAAAATAATAAATTTGAAAACAAGACCTTACACCCCCTTAATTTTCAAAAAATGAGATATTGTATTTTTTCTGATATCCTAGAACGAGATTTGATGCCTCTGAAAATAGGTCATTGCGAGATGACGACACGAGGTACATTTCTTTTTATTGGAGTAATCTGATAAAACAGCTCCTCCTCTGTGATTTCCGTTATCCACAAAACCGTCACCATGGAACACATCCACCAGCAGCAGTGTGTAGCTCCCTAGCTCACACTCACTCATTACTAGCTCTGGCCTGTAGGGGGACTCAATACGCGGTCGCTGCTTTGAGCCTGCCGGAAAATACAGTAGAAGAAGGACAGGCTGGCTCAGCCCTCTCAGCAGCTCTGTCAGAACTGACCAATCAGAGCACAAAGGGCTGTGACGTTGTGAGGTTACTGTAGGTCAGTTTGAGAACCGAACGTTTCAACGAGAGCTTGATAATGGCCTAAAATGAGGATTTTGAGAATGCTATTGTGGGGCAATGAAGGAACTAAATGACTTGTACTAAGGACAGAAATGCTTTACAGGCATCCTAGTCTGGCATAGTGAAAAGGAGAAATAAGCATGATATATCTCCTTTAAAGGACAAATCAACAAGTTTCTTTTCTGATGAAGAATTTTGCTTCAAGAAGACATTAGTAAGGTAGCTTGGACAAGAATCCAGTCAGCTTGTGAGAGGAGTGAACTCAGTTTACACCAGACCCCCTGCTGAGGCCTTTGGTATGGTTTCGGAAAGATATATCATTAATATGCAGGGGCAGCGGAGCCTTCCCTCCTCTACGAGCGCCAACATTTCTTCAGACTTCAAAATGTCTGTTGGAGTTATGTGATCCGCTCGTTAAACTGGAGTCGGGCACAAAGAGTGTCACTGACCATGTCCTTCCAATCAGTGGAGTAGTGGAGGGTTTATTCAAGCATACGGAATACGCATACTTATTTCACAGTCGTTGTAGGGTATTGATAGCTTTCATGTGGTTTCATGTACTTACAGAATTCCCCCCAATGGGTAAGAAACTCATCCCTCTGCATTAAAAAACAACACAAAACATTTTTGAACCAGTTACAGAAGCAATAAAAAAGGAATAATAAAGTAGACTTATACAGAACCCAATCCCACAGAGAAAAATCTACGAGGTGTAAATAACCTATGAATGCTGTCAGATGCTCCACTGAGTCTATAAATAACACAGACAGTAGCCCCAAATTGACCTGTCTTTAGTCTGTCATAAATGTTATGTTAAATTGAGCAGAATAAAACTTATTTTAATAAAATTACTGCCCCAAAAGATTGACTGAAACTAACCACATATAGCAATCCTGATTCTGTTGGTAAATAACATCAAAAAACAACATCAACCAACATTACCAATGCTAGCTTATGACTTATGCTTAACTTAAGCTTATGAGCTTATGAGCAAAGTTTAGATGATTAAAACTTTCTTGTGTGTTGCTTTCTAACAGCAACCCTATGACATAGCCACAGTGTGTAGGAATGATTTGACAGATTTTTTTTTTTTTTTTTATATGTATATATATATATATATATATATATAAATATAAATATATATATATATATATATATATATATATATATATATATATATACATAGATATATATATATGTATATAGATATATATATATATATATATATATATATAGATATATATATATATAAAATCAAACTCTAGCAAAGATTTATCCCCTAACTTACCCTATCTTAACGCTGTTGTTCATCTTTATTTGAGGTGATGTCTATTTAGCTGCAGTCTGCATGGTCAGGTGACCTGCTGCAGCCAGACTGACTCAGGTGTGAAGAGGGGGAGGGGCTAAAGCAGACAGAAAGCGGAGAAGGGGAAATGTTTGGGAAGTTTTTGGCTGGTGATCCTGAAAGGAACTCTGCAATGCTTCGAAGCTTCTGTTTCCAAAAGAGGAGAACAAATACTTGCCCGGGGCTGTGGTGAAACCTCCTCCATGCAGGAACTTTGTCAGTCGTGGAATAGGTCAGCTATGAGCATCAAAACTAAAAGCTTTGGACTCAGAGGAAGTGTTCCCCGGACCAGTGAGTCTTCCACATTGGAATTACTTTTTTTTCTGTCTGTTTGTCTGTTCAACAATGCATTGCCTTCAATTCATTTTGCTGAATTACTCAGTTTTTGAGTTTCGAGGAGTTATTTTGGGGCTTTTGTGTTTGGATTGTGACCACTTTATTTGTTTTTTAGCCTCTCCTTTAAATTAAACTCTGACATTAATCAGTGAACCAAACTATTTAGAGGACATTTTTTTGGTTTTGTTATTGGGACACAGGTTTTCACAGACTAAACCTACCGAATTTGTGCTGGGGATTTTAGATAGGGACCGGAATTGTTGTGTTGGGGATTTTAATTAGGAATGGGAAATTTGTGTAGGGGATTATAGTTAGGGTCAGGGAAATTCTCTGTGGTGATTTATTTGTCTGTTTTGGGGAATTTCCAGGGCTTCTTGATCATTTCACTGCTTTACATAAGTATCCAATCAAAATGGAAGTACAGTTGACTGTAGCTTCAAACCTGATTACAACGAAGCTTTAAAACAATTAAGATGATTGATATAGCCTTATTCAGCCAAACACATCAAAAATACATAAGATATATATTAATACATTTTTGTCTTGTCATTGGTCAAAGGGGAACGATTCCCTGATGCCATAGTCCAAGAATTTTCCCAAAGTGACATTCTCACAAGGACTGTAGTGTTTTAAGTACATTTAAAGTTGTGTTAAGATGAATCAGGTCTTAAAGTTCTAATTTGCTTCAATTTTTCAGTTTTCCTGTTGTTTTCATGGGGTGTAAACTTTGTCGAGAGAAAGTGTAAAGCATGTGCTGCAGCTCCATACAGTGTGGTCAGTTCAAGCGGACACTGTTTGTCCTCCAGCCCAAGCACTGCTCAAGGGACTGAAATCTATCAATACTTCATTTAGTATGCTGGTCTTTTTTGTTCCTGGGATGGCAAAGGAATAATCTACCACACTCTGCCTCCATTTTGCCAATACTTGTTGTTGCCTTTGCTGATTGGTTGAGAAAAAAAAGGGTTCAGACTGGGTGTGTGTTGCCTGCTAGACAGCATGTAAGCCAACTCCAGTGCATTCATAGGCCTTTCTGTAGTGGGTTGGCTTTGTCTTACTTCTGTAACAGCACTGTCTGTGTCTAGAAAATGTATTTCAATGAAAATCATGAAGGATTTTTTCCAGGCTTTAAAATGGTCAGACTACATCAAGAGATGGCAAAAAGTGGTGTAGCTAATTGTGAACCAGGATGTTTTTTGTAAAAGTCTACAAAGTATGTTTGTATTGTTATGCTTTTTGTCCCACTGGTACACGTGACAAGGTTTGGGCTCATCAGTGGGGATTTCATTAACATTTTGTTAATATTAGAGTTAACACATTAATATATGTGCAGGTGCCAGATTTCTATGCAGGCAATAATCTTTTCCCAAGTGCTGTGCTTTTCTCTCTTATTGTTTTGCTACATCAGCATGTTGACCTGGGAGAACTTTAGAATGATAGCATTCTGCATGAACTGCAGCATTTCGCCATAAAAATGTGTAACATGACTTTACTTTGAAAGCACAAACTACAAGTGTAACCATACTGTGTTTGTCCTTTTTGTGACATATTTAGTGCATACACATCTGCCAGGGCAAGGTCATTATCGTTCTACAGTTTTAATTTCTAGTTTTTTTTCATTTTCTTTTTAATTTAGATAGACAGATTAGCCACCAAGGTTCCATTTATGGGCCTTCTATTTCTCTAGACAAGGCACTGACACTGGCAGACTGAAAGCCCTGGCTAATTAACATGCATAATGAAACAACATGCTCCACAGCTGAAAAGCAGCAAACACAGATCCAGCTTAGAAGGCAAAGGTAATCTAGGTAGATAGGCTATCTATGCTAATACAACTGGTGGTACTGCTAGTAATCATGTTGCATCCTAACTTATGTAGAAATTGTCAAAGAAAAGGATGACGGTTTTGAAAATGTAACATTTTGGGATGCTGGTTTGTTCAGAAATCCAGTGAACAAATGAACAGTGAAGGTGGGTGGCATGACACAAGCCAAAATGGTTGCTAAGTTGGCATGTGTGGCTAGAAAAAAACATGACACCTGGGGTCTACTTGCATGCTCTGCTTTCTAACACATTACTCACATCACTGCTAATGGAGATGAAATAGTCTGCTCAAAGTGCAGAATACTTAAGATCATGCTGCTTTTTACGACTGGAAATCCAAGAGGAATAGGTGGCATTACATGAGAATTTGATTACTTCATTTTCTATGATTTGCATAATGGTCCAGCATATGCAATCATTTTACAGTAGGTGATTTAACCTTTTTGAAGACGAGATGTTAGGGCTCATAAAAAAGGTTCACTAGCTCCAGTTACTGAGGTTCATCCTTTCTGAGAGAATGGCTGATCATGCTTCAAGGACTGCTCCATTTGATAGCATGACTTCAGCCTGTGAGTTCAAGGACCAACATTCCTCTTAATGTAACATAAACATTAATCTTTCCTGCTGCCTTTGGCTTTTTAAACCCTGTGCAGACCAAAATCTACCAACTAACAGTGCTGCCATGCACTGATGATACTCCCAACTTGTTGTGAGTTTCAGGAGCTGGTGGTCACCCACAAAATTAATGACCCTCATGGGTTGAAGTGTCCAACATGAGACTCTTATGAATACATAACAATGTAGCAGTAACGGTGAATTCTTAACAACGCCCATGCTACAGTGTTTTCACCTGTACATTGATGCTTGTTCAGTCTTCTCAATGTTGGAGGAGGCTTGTCCTCAAGAGGAGATAGATTATGAGGATGGTCATATCATGTCTGTACTCATCTGACACTGTAATAACCAGGTCCAACATGAGGGACTGTATCACACAGTGGTGGATCATTGGTTTAAAATGATGAATCAGCAGCATCCTTCATTGGTGTGTCATATGTCTAGTGCAACAAAGAAAAATAAGACACTTAATGGATGGCCAACCAAGGGCAGAGTATCTCCTTACCCTTCAGAGATTGAGGAAATGGCAGTAAGGAGAGGAGAACTATAGATATTAATCTAAAGGGTAGCTTCTGGACCTTGATGGCAGTCACTAGGAATGGGGGACTTGTAATGTTTTGTTGTACACTTGTTCTTGAAGCAAAACAACATGGTGGTTTATCTTTTTAGTCATAAGCCAGTTCCCAGCACAAGTATTTTCTAAATGTAGAATTCTTATTAATGCTCAAATAGTTTTTTCTTATTTTTATGTATTTTGGTCTAATCTTTTGTTATTGTTAAACTGTATTTTTCAGTTCTGAAGGAGTTCTTTGTCCTTACGTGTCTCGTTGCTCAAGGGACCCTCTTGAGGGTGCCATTTGTGTTAATGGGCCCTTCTGTCAATGTACTGACTTTATTAATTGTCCTTCACACACCCCAGAAAAATGTTGTTTGTTTGTAAATCTGTATTTGGTATGGGTGGACTTCTCAAATCAAATTGCCCTTTGGGATAATAAAAATTGTCTGAATCTGAATCATGGCACAGAAACACAGCCAGACAAATATCATAGCTCAAAATGTTGGTGATGTAGCTGGCTTATTTCAGCTCTAAACAATCACAGTCATCCCTCTTTAGGCTGTGTTTACATGCATTCACACTGTAAAACTTATTTTATGTTTTTACTTACATATTGTACATCTAAATCATTTCGGGTAGTTGTTGCAACACAAGTGGCTATTTCCTGTGTGTGTGACATGGTTTGAATATATATGAACACAACAATCGATCCCTGTTTTGGTACATACAACCTGGTTGAGCTCACCTGAAAAAGGTGGTCCCGAAAGCCGGTGGCTTTGATTGCTTGATCCTGCACTCCAACACCATGGACCTATCATATGTATAGACGCCACTCAATGCCCTAAGACATGTGGCTTGTAAAACTGCATAGAAAACCATCAGAAACTTTGTTCTTTCTGTAGTTTTATTGGTCTTTATACAGTATGGGACATATGCAGTACTGTTCTGAGGTATCTTGAGAGGCTAGAGAATGAACTGTACTTTTTCCCCTAAAACTTACATTGACAGAGCAAAAGTGTTTCCTTGAGAATAAATTGAGGCGTACCACACAGTCAGCTCAATGTAAAGATCAACAAGGATCTCTAAATCTATTCCGAGGCAACGTTGCAATAGAAAAATTCACTGTAAAATTAGATTACATACAAACTTGCATATTGTGCATAATCTGGTACAAAAGCATCACCATGAAGCAAACTTTGCTAAGCAGCTTCCTTTCGGTAAGCTAATCATTGCTCATGTTATGGCTGGTTTCCTCATCCATGTGATAGGTCATGTTCTATTTTCAATTCATGTAAGTGCTTCTATCTTTTATTTATAACATTAGTGTGAACTGGAAACAAAGGTTGTATTTTTGAGTAAACCTGACTAAATACTACTGACCATATACCACAGTGACAGGTGAAAGCTGGCTAATACTAATGTGAACACTGTTTATGCAGAGCAAATATTCCTTTTAGAATTCAAACATTGATCAATTAGTTTGGGGAAAAGGTAACATATTTGGTTTTCACATATTTTCTATGTTTAGGCATTTTGTCCATGGAAAGCCCAGTTACAAGGACTGGGGCGACAGTAATTTGGCCCACTTTAATGCAAATAAATGAAAAATAACAATAATACCCTGTTGTACATGAACAATGCTGATCTTTGACAGACAACGAAAACAGGATAAGATTTTTGCACTGAGATCTGCAAACACTTGCCTCCAGCTGTTTTCATTTTTTTCTGCCTTCATACTCTGAATAAATCCTCCCAAGACATAATGAAAAACCTTTTTGATGACTTCTGTGTGAAATAAGGCCTTTCTGTCCCCAACAAATCCAGTATAGCATAGCTTGATGTGCCTTGGACATTGACAGCTGGTGTCAAGAGTGTGGGGCAGAAACAGCAAGTGTAGCTGGCAACAGTGTTCAAGTGGACCAACATTCACATTTTTGTTCATGCACACATATTTCAATTACTGTTTAATTCATAGGCTGGGTCCTTTGAAAGATACTCCCCATGAATTGGGACATAGCTTATGAGCCACATTGTGTTTCCTTTCAACCAAAAAGCGAATTACTCTCCCCCTTTTCTGGCACATACTGTATTTTGAGAGGCTATTTAGTCAAGAGATCCTTGTTCTTGTTTCCTAATAGATTCTTTTGAACATTAAAAGCATTCCTAAGTAGAGTATTCATAAATAAATTTGTTCGGTGTACATCAGGGCTTGTAAATGGCTGTTTTTTGTCCTCAAATGGTTTCGTTCAATCTTTTTTACCACATATTTTTCTTCTTCTTAAATTTTTGAATGTATTGCAACTCATGTTTTTTTAGAATGGCTCCCTGAGAACAAAAATATGATTGAAACACTCTGTCCTTTTCTTTGGTAAGCTATCCACATTGGTCTTAAACATGGCTGTGATGTGCCAGACCACCTTTAATTGACTGCAGTGTGTCGCAGAAGCCCCTGTCTGTCCTGTAAATAAAAAGATGTGCACTCTTTGACGAGGGCAGAACATTATCTTGAAAGCTCATATGCACAAAGTAAATGTTGGTCTTTCTTGTTCATTTTCCTTGAAGCTGCTGTAATTAAGAATGATGAAAAATGTGCTTGGTGGATATAGATAAAAGGATCACACACCACCTGCTCATAAGTCTGTCCTTCCAGCCTCTATAGCCAAATATTAGCAGGATACATAACACTGGATTATCATGGGATTGTTGGTCTGTCAACTGCTTGAAGAAGCAAAACTTGTATGTAATCCTCATCATGTCAATATTTTTTTCACTTTTTCATCACTCTACATGGTGATAATAGTCAGGTGCTACTTGTCAAGAGTCAAAACAGGCACCTGAAAATGGGACTAAGCAAGTAAGGGCCCTCTAAGGGGCAGACATGCTTTTAAACACAACAGCAGCTCAAAATATGCTAAGTTTGAAATGACAGTAGTAAACCTCCCTGAGGGGGCCCCATCTGCTGCCACCATCCCTGTCCTCCTCTATGTGTGGCACGCATTGCTTCTAGGAATATGTAAGTTTGCAAACAACTCTGTCAAGGGATATACATATTGGAGTGGAAAGAAAAAGAAGGAAAGCTAGCAAAAGTGATTGATCGGTTAGATAAATAAAAATTAAAGAAATTTTAATGAAATGTGAGAAAGACGGTTGAAAACCCATCCTCTGTTAGTGTTGTATTTGAGTAATGTGATAAATAAATAGTTTTGATAATGGCCAAGATTAATGAAGAGATCTAAACAACAACAAAAAAATGGCTGCTATGTTTTTACAGCTGCTAAAGTTGTGGTTTTAAAAAGCCAATGCAGGACTAAAGGATGTGTTTTAATACAGTACCCAAGGGTTAATGATTCACTTCATTTTGCTCTTGACTCAGGATGAAAATTTGAAAGTAAAATAGACATTGCATCAAGCCAGGCTGAAATAGAAAAACACATTCACCATGATTCAAGGTCAGAAATCTAAACCTCTGTGCCAGACAAATCAATGCATATAGGTGCAAAGATACTCCTCTGTTATCACTGATGACCAGAGTTCCTGGATCACACAGCAGAATCAAATAAATTAAGGTTTGAGAGACTTTGGATGAGGTTATATCTTCACTTAGAACCAGAGCGACTTTACAGCTCATATGTTTCTTCTCACTGCCCACGACAGAAGGAAAAATCAAAAAGTAATACATCTTTATTGTTGACAATTTTAATTTCAGCAGTGTACTGTAAAACCCATTAAGACAAATGAAATTGGACTGATCGCTTCACAGTGGCGGCACCAGTGTTGTGGCACGTTTCTTAATATGCTTGTTGTGATCTAGTGTGGCTAATGAATCTTGCTGAGTGGGCTGTGGGACTTAATGGGAGCCAGCTGTGCAAATCTTCTCTTTTAATAGCTGATTGTTCAGATGATGGTTTGCTTACTTTGAAGCGTATTATTATTATTATGGTTGGGATGCAGATATTCAATTAAACTTTTTTTAAATTGATTTTAATCTAAGTCAGAACAAATTTATGATAAGGGATTTTTTCACGTTAGAGTTGGGAAAATAAACAAAGGATGCATTTTATACTGACAACTCAAGCTGTGTGTTCTCATATTTGCCTCCTCTCCTATTGCTCCTTTGTTGAACCAGAATTAGCTGCTGACCAGTCATGTTATGGATGATCCCAAAGTTCTTGTTGATGAATGGAGGAGTCAGGCTTGAGGGGAGAGGTGGGAAATCAAGATTGTATAAGGGAGGACACATTATGAGCTGAAGATCATCAAATGGAACCACATTTACATTTAAATCAACACTATGTAGTTTTTCAAACATAATATAATCCTTTGATATTCATTGTGATGGTCCACCACTTTACAATGGAGTTGAATGACACCTCTGGAGTGGTCTGTACCCCTTTCACTGGTGCTATGTAACTTCGAGGTGGATGGAAGGAACCCTGCCACACTAAAAAACTACAAGTTTGGACTGCTTTACGTCATACGTCACTTCCCCCGATTCCTGATTCGTTTAAAACACGGAAGTCTCGGCGAAAGCCAATCATTAACGCCGAGCTGTAACCATGGCGGAGGAAACGAAGAACGTAATGAATAGAAAAGTTTTGTCGGAAGATACAAAACAAAGAAAGCGAGAGAAAAACAAGCTGAATGCTCGGACCAGAATAAACATTGGTTCGGCGTTCACTCGCTGGCAAGAAATAAAAGACGAGGAGGGATGTCCGACTACTATCAGGTATGTTGGGCGACTAATTTATGACGAAGTTCCTCGGAAAAACTTGACAGGAAAAAAGAACAGCACAACAAATCCAGAACCTACCAGTTTGTAGTTTGGTTTAGACCTATTTCAAGTGTGTGATATCGCCAGCTCGTCGTTGTCTTTACTTTTATTCACTTTATCGCTTCAACAGGGCGGGGGTGACTTCACGGTAATAAAACCAAGTTGAACTTAGCGATTTTTAACATCGTCATTTAGTCAAAAATAAATACATTACCTCGTTGCTATCCATCCTGCAAACAGCCGCTGAAGACATAAGAATACTTTTGAGCGAAGTCCTGGCTTCTGTGATTCGCCTACAGAACAAATGCACGCGACCGGCAGATCTGTCTTACGACAGTATGCGCGCGCTAGAGCTCATGGGTAGTTGAATTCACTCTCCAGTCAAACGGGGATCTTCCGTAGTGCTGCTTTAAACAAAATAAAACAAAATAAAAAAGTGGCTAATTTTCTTGCACTGTCTAGTTTTTCATGTACGTAAAGTCTGAGTGAAAGATAATGATGCCCAGGCTGTGTGATCAGCATAAACCAGACTTGACAGGATGGATAAAAACAAAAGTTGTTGCAGGAGAGGTTTATTCGATTGCAAGGAGAAACAATTACATGCTTATGTGTGCCTGGACATTTAAAAGTGTTGTTTCTACTGCACTTCATCACAGATCTGAAGGTCACCTTATCTAAAATGATAACCACCAGGTCTTTTATGAATCCAAAGATACATCTTGTGCTGCTGTTGGATGCAGAGCTGAAACACTGCAGCTTCCTTTCTGAGGTGTAATTGTTATGCACAAAGTTAGGATATAAACTGTTTAATAAATTGCTTGTCCACTATCATACGATGAACACTGGCTTCCATATGTTTGCTGTCGTGTGCTGCCAATCGGTGATGCCCCCTCCCCCTAAACCACTACATCCGCCTGGAATAATATCAGAGTTGAATGTGTTATAAGGGCTTGTTAAACACACCCTTGAATGAACAGCACAACATGAGTAGAAAGGTTGAAAATTGAGGAAAAATGGACTGAATACTTTGTAGTGTTGTTATGTGTCTGTCTGGTGTCCAAGCTGCCATGACAGACTTGTATTGTACATGGTGAAATATTGTGTTAAAGGAGACATATCATGCTGATGCATGATTTAATACTTACATATAATATAATAAATTTGAAAACAAGACCTTACACCCCCTTAATTTTCAAAAAATGAAATATTGTATTTTTTCTGATATCCTAGAATGAGATTTGATGCCTCTGAAAATAGGTCATTGTGAGATGACCGCAAGATTTAAATCGTCGTGACGACACGAGGTACATTTCTTTTTACTGGAGTAATCTGATAAAACACTTCCTCCTCTGTGATGTCCATTAGCCCCACAGCCATCAGTCAGGAACACATCCACCCAGCAGCAGTATATAGCTCCCTAGCTCACACTCACCCATTACCAGCTCTGGCCTGTAGGGGGACTCAATGCGCGGTTGCTGCTTTGAGCCTGCCAGAAAATACAGTAGAAGAAGAGGGACAGGCTGACTCTACCCCCGATAGAACTGACCAATCAGAGCACAAAGGGCTGTGACGTTGCGAGGTAACTGTAGGTCATCCTGAGATCCTCGTGTTTCAACGAGAGCTTGATAATGGCCTAAAATGAGGATATTGAGAACACTATTGTGGGGCAATGAAGGAACTAAATGACTTGTACTGAGGGCAGAAATGCTTTACAGGCATCCTAGTCTGGCATAGTGAAAAGGAGAAACAAGCATGATATGTCTCCTTTAAGGACTGCTGCACTTGAAGCTGCAAATGAATTGTGCCGCTCTTGTATTTATGTATTATGCAACTACTTGTGATGGACCATGGCTATTGTAGCTGTCAGTTCGGTTGCCATAACCTCCCCCACAATTCCTGCCCACATGATGGTCAAACTAAGCATTTCTAGGTTGATAAAGACTCCCTGTCAGCTCCTGCTACCTGCTCTGTTCATGTTTCCTTTAATCCAAGGACTTGTTTAAAGGTGTCAAAGTTATAATTCAAGTTTAAGGCTACTTAACACATCTTGCATTGCACCTTGAGTCATCCATAAGTCCCACTAGAATGCAACATTAGCGACGTTTTATGTAGTAAACTAGGCTTTCAAACATGTTTTAATTTTGGCTCCAATAAAACACTGTCTTGACTTATCATGGCCCCTCGCCTCTGCAGCAATGTCATCACAGTCACAATTCTGACGCCTTAGCCAAATTCAATGAAAAGCTTGTACCTGGTTGTCTTCGGCTTGGTGTGCTGTCGACATACTTATCCTCTCATGCATATTTTCTGTGCTGAAGTAGGTGACACCAGTGGGGAGAAGTCCTCTGAAACCAAGCATGGGTTTTCATTGGGGCAGTGTGATTATGGAAAATGTGTTTTGTACAGACCACTTTTATTAAGTGTCTCCTTTAAAGATAAATACTTTTAAAAGACAGGACAAAAATCATTGTTGTGAACAATGTATCCAAGATGCACTGTTTGTTTGTCCAGGACAACAAATTCTTAACATAAAGGTTATATTAACAAGGCACAGGTGGGTTTGCCTGGAAATTGTGAGTCTTTTTAAGCCTAAATCATGCCCACATGGCTGAGGCCAAAACATCTTGTCATGTTTGTAGGTACCATTTGGCTCGTCGATCACAAAACCACTATAGAATGCAAAACTCAAACTGGCAACTGAGGAGCTTATGCAGGATCAAAAATGTCAATTTCCAAGCAAAGAGATACAGTTTCTTTTTAATTTATGAGGGTGACAAACACATTGGTGTCCTTGTACACTCTTGTTCTCCTGTCCTCCTGGTAAAAAAAAGGAAAACAAACAAACAAAAAAAAAAGAAAAACATTCACCTCCCCAGTGCCAACCCATCCTGTCCACATATCCACATAACCTGGCGCCAAACAACCTATCAAAGTTAAAGCCTAAATATATGCCAAAAAATTTCTAAATGATTAAATTGGCAACAATAAACATGATTATCATATCATATATAAGCAAGATAATAACAACTTAAAGGGACTGTGAGGAGTTTCTAAGTAATTACAAAAAAGTCTCACTTTTAGATATATGCCTGATCTAATACACACTTTAGGATGAGTTTTATAGCATCAAAATAGGTTTTCTATAAATGCTATTCCTTAGCCTTCCGTCAGGTCGGACAGGGCTGGACTGGCCTGGATACTCAACTTCGGGAACAACACAATTAAAACCAGAGCAAATTTATATTATTCGGACACGTCTTAGAGCACCTGGCTGTAGGAAGCGATAAATAGCCGGCTACAAAGCTACGATACTAAGTTTTCCAAAAATTGCTTGTTGTCACACATCAAAAACTACCGCTACGTAACTAGAAAGAGATACATTACCTCGTTGCTTTGCATCCTGGAAGAAAAAAGAAGTTGTAAAGTAATACAGAGTTCTGAGGAAGGTCTGAGCTGTATTTATTATAGCATCACAACAAACACAGGCTTTGGCTTGGGTCTTTTGGTGCGTTTCAGTTGTAGTCAGAAGTTCAGGGTAGAAAAATACAACTGGAACGTCCCCCAAAGTCAGAATTTCCTACTGGGAACTCGGTGAAACCTCGCTACCCCTGAGCTGACAATCGAAGATGGATGCCCCCAGTGTGAACAGTTATTTAGCTCCTGTAATAATCCATTTATTTGCACTTCTGACTGGGCTGTGTCGCTCTAGATCAGCTGTATACATCGTATCGATAGACTTATATTGACAAAAATGCTGCCATAGTGATGATCACATTCTTCATGAGATATTTGTGAACAACAACGCAGGGCGTGCTAACAACAGCTAACAATAGCCTGGTAGATCAGCATGTTTTTTTCCAACTTCAACTGAAACGCCAGTAAGTCGGAGATGATGTCACTTGCAGTTCCGAGGTTACTGGAACACAACATTATGACAGTCGCCGCGCATGCTCATGGGTAGCAGAGTCTTTATGTCACAGCAAAAAGATTCTCCCCATAGCACCTTTAATCAATAAAAAAAAATATTATTGAATTATGCCACAAATGTCAATAGTGCCAACAATGTCATTATTTCATGCCACTACACTCTCCATGTTTGCTCCAACCGAACACAAACATGAAGGCATGTGTAACTCAAATTCATCACTTTTAGCCAACATTTCCAATTTGTTGATGACTTTCAGATAATAATGCTGAAAATATAAAGTGATCTTCCTACCTGGAGGTGTTAATTTCCAGCAACATTTTAACTCATCCTGTGATATTTAGGTATAAATGGAAAATTGGTTTGCCACTGCCTAAATACACCTTACGGAGTGCAGGTTTCATACAGTACTCAATATGTAAAGAGAAGTAAACAGTGAAGGCAGGCAGAGTTGACAGGGGGTCCTTACCTGCTTGCAAACGATTAGACCATTCTGTTATGTAGGACTGGCATGGTGTCACACATTATTGGTGACAACACAGACATACAGAGAAAAATCATTCATCACAAATAAGCAGCACAAAATCTGAATGAGACAGAAAAATAAATAAATAAAAGAGGCAGAATGAGGTAACAGGGTCCTCTTGCCTGTGCAGCAGCATTTGACTTGATTTTATGCGCATTCATGGCAGTCTTAAACACATTTTATAATAAAAAATATGATTTTCTCGGGGGGCTGCTATGGCAGGGTGGATGGGTTGCAACAGTGCTCATACCAAATTGAGGCTAATGCTAGCACCTTTTTTTAAACTCCAACCTGCAGCCCATTTGCTGCATCTTCTCTTACTCTCCAACCCCCTTTCCTGGTCAATCCACTGTCTCTCTACTTTTCATAAACACAAGAAATATCCTCCCAAAATGTATTTAATATTAATGTTACTGTCTTTTAATATTTAGAAAATATCTGAGGTAATATAGGTGCTCAGCTAAAGAATAAAAATGAGATTAGTCATTGTTGGAATTGACCTTCCAATTGAGTTTTTAATTATCTGAAAATAAATACTGGACATAGCATCAAATTGTCAGCTGTGAATTATCAGATAACATTAAGAGACAAAACACGATTTAGTACATGAGTGCAACTCATACAGTAAATATTACATAAAAAATTGCTATGACCCTCAGTACTACATATCTCATATTATGATTCAAATAAGAAGACGTCTCATGTCCTCTCCTCCGTTGGGTGTCCTTGTTTGTCTCCATGATTGCCTGGTGATGAAGACCAGAGTAAAATATGCAAGGGAATGAGGCATGGGTAAAATTTAAGGGAACTGAGATGTTGCCAAGGACAAGATGACAAAACTTAAATTCTTAAGTTATACCAACAGTTGTAAACACTGCACCAAGGTGGATGTTATTAGGTGGAGTGCCAATTGGCAACATTCATCATCTGTGAAAGAGCCCTGCCAAATGGGACTTTGATTTAAATTTTCACAGCTAATTAATGGAGCTCCAAATCATCCGTGGCCCACCTGCCAGAGTATCTGGTCCACCTGTAGTGCTGCATCAAGTATTTATGCTATTTTGTCCACATCTCTGTATTATTGGTGTAACATTTCTAATAGGGCAGTATTTTCAGTTGTCAGCTCCAGTTGCCTTCCTCCACCTTCCTCACGTCCTTTACATCCAAACCAATTACTTTCTATGCCCCACATGGGTTTAAAGGCAATTAAATGTCAAGAAATGTACACAAAACAACGATCAAGCTTCTGCTTACGAATGCCCGCGGTTAGGCCCTGAGGTGAACTGCCCTACCTTTTATTGTGCACCTTAATTGGTCCTTTCCTGTACCAGAGCTGTCTCCTGAAGTGACGCAGCCTTAAAGAAAATGAAAAGATGTGAGACAGAAGGTCATGGCCGTGTGACTAAGTCTCATAAAAATACAAATTCATAGAGCCCTTTGTGATCTGTGTGCTGCAGTATTCAGCACATGCCACAATAAAGAAGGTTTGGATGGAACTAACAATATAATTTTTGATGATTTTTGCTGTTTCAAGGCTGCTCACCAATGATAAAGGACTTAGTGGCAGCCAGTCTGGGCACAGACTCAAAATCAAGAGCTCGGCTCTGCGTTGATGTTACATTAATTTAAGGTTGAGATAAGCACCGCAGACTTGCTTTAAATTTGTCTTATAAATCTCAGGAAACTTTGACATTTTGTTGATGTTCACGCTGCATTATTACCAGGAACGCTTTACAAGGTCAGCACGCAGCTGCAAGAGTTCAAGTTCAAATCATATAGAATCTGTGGGCTGCACAAGAGTAAAATCCAATAAGTGCTGTAAGGGGGTGGCATCTCTGTTCAGGGTTAAACAATGGCTCAAGCTACTGCACAGTGATTCTGCTACTGATCCTGTGCACAGACTGCCTCGGAGCCTTTCTGAGAGCTGTGGTGGTGTTGATGCTGAGGATGAGATGGGAAAATATACACAGGTTTAAAAGTTCAAGTGCTGAAGATGAAGAGGATTTCATAGTGCAGATGGTCAGTAAAGCTTGTGCATTTGTAATGTCTCCTTGATGAACTTGAAAATATAACCCACACACAATCTGGTGTTTATATAGTAACCTAAATGTAGCCTTTTGAGCGAAGGGCTCTTTCAGTGGTTGTTAACATTGTGGGTTTGCATAGATTTCTCAAATATAGCGTAAATAAAAGGAGACCTGGCATCTTGGACATTTTTTTTTTCATAGCAGGGTGATTTTTATCAGTGTTATGTCCTGATGTATTAAATGTAATGACAGCTTCTTACCAGAAGATGGCAGCAGATCTTAGCTTCACTGAGAAAATCCTCTTTCTCCACTTGCACTGATTGGTGTGGGTGTGATGGCAGATTGATTCTCCCATTGTTTATCCATTTGTTACATTTAATGTCACAACTCAGGGCTGCAGACAGTACATAAACATACACAATACACACACATATACACAACATGCTTAGGCCCCCTGTATAGTCAAAGAAAACAGTTTAAATTCACCAGTTTGCACCCACAATTACACTGCAACACAAAATACCTCATTCTTTAAAATGTGGACAAGCCTCTAATGAGAGAATTTGGATTCAGTGAATCATCTGTTAGCACTAAATAAATGTATCCAACCTTTTACCAAAGTTCAAGCTCAAAGCCTTGAATTATTTATCAAACGTCTACTTGAGAAATAATGTGCTGGGGAGGGGAAGAATGTATTGAATGATGTGCAGTGACAGTCATTTTACATTACAAATTACCACAGTCCACCACTTGATGGCAGTGTAACTATGGGCATCTGCATGCGGCCACTTGATGAGAACAAAGCTGCCATGCTGGGGGAAATGTCACCAATATGTTTTATTATTGATATCTAGGAAGGATATTTGTCTGATTTTTTGAGGATGTATTTACTCTTTTAAGTGGCATGTGCTTTCTCTTTTTAGAGCCCTGAGTGTAAAATCAGATAAAGAGAATGACGAAAACATCATGTTCTGTTAAGCCAGACTTTGGGGAAGGTGAGAAAAAATTGACAGGAGCCATTCAGTTGTGATGCATTTGGATAACAGACAGGGGTTTTTTCAAGATCAACCATTAATCAGGTTTGTAGACAATGGTCTACAAAAGAGAAAATATCCAGTGGGGGCAGTTCATTTTCTTAATACCCAAGCTTGATCACTTGAAACAAGAAAGGTATTGAAAAGACCATTTTTTGATGGCACAACATGTCAAATCTTGAAGCAGATGAGCCACAGAAGCAGATCACACCAGGTGCCACTCCTGTCAGCTAAGGTTACGAAATCAATACAACAGTTTGCTCATGCTCACCCAAATTGGACAACAGTAGATCAGAAAATGCTGCCTGGTCTGATGAGTCTTGATGTCTTTTATGGCCACCTTGTTGTATTGGTGTTATACAGATGTGTAGGACATTCTTTTGGCGCACTTTTGACCCCTTTGTACAAATTACGCATCATTTAAATGCTGCAGCCTACCTGAGTATTGTTGCTGACCATGTCCATCCCTTTATGACCACAGTGTACCCATCTTCTAATGGCTACTTCTGCCAGGATACTGCATCATATCACAAGGCTCGGATCATCAAAACTGATGTCTTGAGCATGACACTTCACTGCACTCCAGTGGCCTCCACAGTCACCAGATCTCTATCCAGTGGTGCACTTTTGGGATGTGGTGACATGGGAGATTGGCATCATGGATGTACAGCTAACAAAGCAGAAGTAAATGGTTAATGTTGTCATGTCCGTATAGATCAAACATCTTGTTGAATCCATGCCACAAAGAAATAAGGCAGTTCTGAAGGCAAAAGGGTACTGTACTAGTAAGTGATATTTAATAAAAGTGAGAATACTAGTGCACAATACCCCTGATTCTTGTCATCATCTCTGCAGGAGTCAGTCAGTGTCCCACTCTAGCAGTAGATCTAAGTGTACTCATGCCAAACAAGGGTGCCAAATGAAATAATGTGTTTTAAGGATGTCAGATGCTTAATGGCCTATATTTTGTACTCTGTGGTATAATCTTCAGCTTGTGGGTCTGTCTTGCTCAGTAGAGCAGGAGGAGTCCAGCAGACAGCACTGTTTGAAATGGTAAACAGCATGTTGTGAGCCAGCCGCAGTCGGTGTTAAGAAGACCAGAGGCAGCCTGCTGGCCAAGTTTTAATGTTAAACAGAGCACTGTGTTGTGTACTGGGCTTCAATGAATATTTCATCATGAATGTCAGATCATGCAGCGAGATGACCCCGGCACTGTATAAAATGACCAGCATCCTACCATGCCACTATCTGTGCAATGATTTGGCAGGGATAATTAGATGAATGTATGCCCTGAAGATGACAGGCTGCTATGGGGTCAAATGAGTGTCCATTCTGGTGTAATATGAGTGTAATATAGTGTAATTATAAACTTGTTTACCACCCACTGAATGTTTTAAGCTGTCTGAGCAGGAGAAATTGTGTGATTTCTAATCCTCCAACTCAGTATGCTCCTGGCAGGATTTTGTTTGTCCTTGCTCCACGCAAGAATTCACCACATCCAGAGAGCGGCCATTTCCATGAGGCATCGCACCCTGTGTTGGGAAGTTAATTATGTTGTTTTCTGCTCTGTAGTCGTAGAGAACTGGAAACCAGCTGTAATATAGTGGTGCCCAGTTAAAACTTTAAGACAAGGACAAAATTGAAATCTGTATCGCCCAAAATTAAAGTCTAAAGAGGATGGCTATCAGGTTTAAAACAGTGGAAATAATTTTCTTTAACACAAAACAGCTACTTCTAACTTGGAACATATGAATCAAGTAACACAATTAAGGAACAATGTGCAAGATAGACATAACAACAATTATACATGTTTCTAAATGGCAGTGTACATGATTAACAGGTGTCATGACATCCTTTTGTTGATCATCACAGGCCACAAACTTTTGATTA
This sequence comes from Scarus forsteni, assembly GCA_036419115.1. Taxonomy (NCBI): domain Eukaryota; kingdom Metazoa; phylum Chordata; class Actinopteri; order Labriformes; family Labridae; genus Scarus; species Scarus forsteni. The sequence goes on along the minus strand of JAZDUH010000130.1, from coordinate 21,611,835 downwards.
ATAACATAACTAAAATCAGGCACAGAAGACACAGCGAACAGTTTCTATTTGTAGATGCTAAGAAATTAACTCAGGATTGCTTAAATAATGTTATAGTTGGTATATGAGATTACTTTTTTATGTTATAATTGGAACAACAGTGTAGATATGGTCATCTGTTTACCAAAGGGCTGAAGGTGTGGTTGCAGCTCCAAATTTACATGCTGATGCATCCTTTGGAAGTGTATAGTTGTGAAAGAATTTACTAAGCTAATACTAATAAACTTGCCCAAAAAGATTCAACCATCACATTATTTTGTACAAAACTATCCTAATGTTGAAGTGTTTTCATTTTAAATGTCCTGTTACAAGTTTGGCTAATTCTTGTAAATACACTTTTAGTCAAAGTGAAAAACTTTGGGGACTCCTTACTTACAGTTAGACCACAGCTAATGCTCATACTTGCAAGCTAATTAGCATTCAGTTACCTTCTCGTTAAGTACACATTCAACCAACACCCAAGGAGTCGCTATCACTGATGCTGCACTATCACACAACACCATTAGCATTTAGCCACTCTAATACTAGCAGTAACAGTAACTTGATTCAGGCTGCTAACTTACCTGTTGTTCAAGACCCTGTCCACACAGAAACAAAACTGTTTGTCCACATGGCACACCAGAAGAGGTGGAGTACACGTATATATACCAGGCCTGTAAGAGGCACTGCAATGCTGCCAGAGGCACCAACAGAACAAGAGAAGACATGGAGCATGTGCATAAAACATGTACAATGTTAACAAACACTGGCATATGCTGATCTCAGTGTCATCATGTTGCGCATGGTGGTAGAAGGAGGAGAAGATGTGCTATTAAAGCTCACTAGCCTCTGCAGCACCAACACATACTGTACCCTGCCATTCTTTCTAAAGTTGTCAGGGTAAGTTTAAGCGGTTTAAGGGAGAGGTGGGGCTATGATGTTACTGTTTCTGAAAATATAGTATTCTCCACAGGAACACAAGGCAGACACTTTCAGATTTACCTGTTTCAAACAGCATTTTCATGCTGCCTAAATGCTGCATCCGTGTACAATATAGCTAAACTACTAAAGACTTATGTGGATATGCCTAAATTATTTTCCATGTAGATAGCCCCTAAAAGTGGCCAAGCTAAGTTCTGATCAACGATTTTTTGAGATAAAATAATGGAAACACATTGTTTATTGTTATTCTCTCTATGAATTTCTTCTATTTCATATAGCTACCATTTTCATTATTTTTAGTAGACACAATGTATTTGGCAATACAGGAGCCATGCCATCACTATGGATTTACTACAACATATTGAACTGCGAAAATCGGAAGTAACATCTGGCAATAAATTAAGTTTTGTGGAAAAATAGGCCAACTGATTATTTAGCTCATTCAGACCTCAGCCAATAGTAGCTTTCAAACACTTCCATGCAAACATAGCCAGTGAGCTCCTCCTTTGTTTTCATAGCTCATGTGATTTAATGTAACTGTTAGTAGCCTATACTATATAGGTAATGTCATGAGCTGACTAGTTAGCTTGGACGTTGCTTAATTCCTACAATTATCTTTCAACACATTCAAAAAATAGTTTGGCTCAAAATGTGGATTGTTTTTTGTCTTTGTAACTGTTCAGTAACAAAGCTCTTAAATACCAAGAATTTATGTAGAACATTTAGCTATAACAGCATGACAATGTAACCTTAACTCTTGACACTTATATGGAAATTTGGAAATAGCAGTCACAGCTTGAGAGTGATTAAATAACAGACTTATGGTTTCCTGTCATCTTTTAATTTGAGGAGAAATGAGTAAAGGTTTACATAATAGTCCCTAAATAGTCCTTGTTATATAAAAATGTCATCATTGAAGCACTTATACCTTGAGAGGCCTGATATCAGTTCAGTCTAAATTATCTGCAGACAAACTTCTCTGGAGCCCTCTTTGTCAGCCTGAGTTAGCCTCTGTGGCTGTCATTCAGCGGGGAAAGTGGTGAAGTTGGACAAGGTGTGTCAGCGAGATACAGCAGAGTCAAAACCCCAAGGCGCAGTGTGTATTAAGGTTAATTTGAACTGATTAGATTAAGCAGTGGGGCTGTTGCTGTGGGGAGCAGGAGCGTTGTCGCGTGTCCTGCCGTGAAGGGTGCATGGAGAGCTTTATCTCAAGCTAATACAGTGAGTTTGTAGGGGTGCTACCTCATACTCAGGGATAACAGGTCGCACCAGTTCAGTTCTTTGATAGCATATATCCAGCTGCTTGTCATGCTTGACTGGAGAGTCAAATTGACAATATGTGGAACAAGGGGAGCACTTAGGAGGGGGGTGAATATTGGTTTTTATTAATAGTACAGTCTTCTTCACAATTTTCCAATTATGGCTGCATTTATTCATTAAACTGAGTTGTGCCTCTTTTGGTCTGTGTAGTATCTCAATTTGAAGACGCCTGTCCCATGAGGGCTGGAGTCACATTTTCCCTTATCTCTCTTTAGGCTTATGTAAGGCTGCGCTAAGCTTTAAGATTTACATATCTGCACGCACATCACAGCCTCTGATGTTTGTCTACTTCTTCTTTTTATTTCCTCTATTCTAAGGCTAAAAACATATTTAAAGATCATTTTGATCAAGGTAACTCCAAAGTCTTCTGGCATTTCTCCTTGAGTCTTTTGTGCAGTATTCAAGAAATTTGGGCAAAAAATAAATAAATAAAACTAAGCAGTTCTATCACAGAATCTCCAAGTTGAACATTTCTGTTGGCCATTTTTTTAAACATGGTTTTGGCATCGGGACTTAAGCGATTGTGGAAAGTCATGGACACACTGGGGGGGTGGGGGTGGGGGTGGGGGTGGCTTATGGTTGTCAGGTTGGGAGGTGTAAAGGACTGAAAGACAGTCTTCATTATGATGTTCCCAGATATTCAAAGGGTTGTGAGGCCAGCAGCAGGATATACCAATATAAGTTACTGATGTACGGACAGTGGTGGAAGTGGTAGTGGTAAGGAAGGATATGGGATGGTAAGTCAATATGAACCTCAACACTGATCTGGACCTGGACACCTTGACACTGATAATTTGTCTTTTGCCACTACACAGATAATCGAGGTAAAATCCGGCCATGACACTAAAAATTGGATCCAGAAAATAATGGTCAGAACCTAAACACCAATGGTCTGGATGCAAACACTGATCATCTAGGCCGAAGACACTGACAACCGGGATCCAAATACTGACGAGAGCTTGACCCAAATACTGTAGGGCTGACTCTAGACAGTGATAAGCTGGACCTGAATGCAACAGAGCTGAAACTAGAACACTTATCATCTGGACCCAGAAACTAGTAATCTGAGCCTGGATACAGATCTTGTGAACCTAGACATTAGTTGTCTGGAGCTGGGCAATGGTGATCAGGGCTCCAGCACTGATGATCTGGACTGCAACACTTCTGAGCTAGACCTTGCCACTAGTGTGATAGACCAGAACACTATTAAACCCCACAAGAACAATGGTTAGCTAGAGCAGGACACTGATCCCAGACACCAACAACTGGACCTGGACACGGACAATCTAGAGCTGTATACTGATTACTGGACCCTATGTCCTGTGATCTGGGTCAGGGTTATCTTTGATTTGATGAGTCACCAATGATCTGGACCGTAAGGAGTTTAACAAGAGGATACTTAGATGGGGGAGTTGCACTGACCCACCCAGAAGACTTACAGAAACCAGCAGTGGGTGCTGATTTAAATTTGGGGCAGCAATGAGATGATTGGTCCATGGCCTGGTATTGAGACACTAATAACTAGCTGATCGTTAGAGCAGAGGGAATGAAGAAGAGAGTGGGCATTATGAGTGAATAAGGAACAGTCTTCTTGCTTGGACTTTTGTTTAGCTTCATTAAAATACATTACGGCAAACATGTATAAACTGTTGCACAAGGGAAGACCTGCAAAAAGGAAAACAACAACAAAGTGTGAGTCTGATTTCTCTGAAAAGAGAAAACAGGAATAGAGACAAAAATCCACCTGGTTTACTCGAAGATGCTTGGAGAAAATGATGGGCAGCTTGGTTAAGCTGACAGGTCTTAAATCTGTCTGTGCTCTTGTTTAGATATGCAGATTTGCTGGCTGTGAGGATGTGACAGAAATCTGTAAACCTGGCTGATGAGAAGTGAGTAAACAGCTGGTAAAAGCAGCCAGGATTGGCAATTAAGACCCAAACAGATGCCATGCCACCATTAGAAACAGTTTAAAAAGCACCTTTACATATCTGCTTTTAGGTAATATGGATCTTGGCCATGCAAATTTAAACACAGGTAATTACAATAAAGTGCACTTTTCTAGTTTGGTTTTATCCCACAAGCGAAAAAGGCAGAGCCTGTTTTCCCAATTTGGGCATAACCAGTCTATAAGAATACATAAGGAAGTAATTAGATAACTGCACAATGAGAGTATTGGCCCTTCCAAAACTCCAAAATAAATGTATAGAGAAGGATAAGGAATGCTAAAATACAATTTGGAGGTGAATCAGAATTCTGACTTAAATCTCAATGCTTGAATTCTCAGAAGAAGGGCAGAATTCTTCCTCTATTTTGGAATGTTGACTTTTTGTGAGGCTAAAGTCAGAGTTTTTACTTTATTCTCGGAATTCTGACCTTTTCCACAGGCCAAAAAATAACTTGCAATAAAATCTAAAGCATTTCATCTTCTTTAGGATGGCTACATTGTACCTGCCTTAAAGTAAACCTAATAAACATCACTCAACTATACCATATTTTTTCCTTCTCAGTTGCCCTATTCTCCCTCATAGACAGTCTCTGGTTTCACATGCATCATTCTGTTCATGTTCCTTTTCTTTCACATTATTAAATTGAAGCATAAATCACCTAGGGAATATTTAATCTCATGGAGACATGGATGGATATGCGTTGTACACTTGAATTAATGTTAACATTGTTTAAAATTACATCAGCGGGGAATTTAAGTGTCCACGTCTCCTCTCCAATTAAGCTCCCTTTACTACATATTAAGAGCTCAACGTGAGCTGCGGGCAGTGGAGGATGCATTTCAACACAGCTGGGTTTCCTTTCATTCTGTCTGCCATACAGTATGTTTGAAGAAATTACTAAGCCCCACAAGATTTTAGTTTTTTGAAGGAAAAAAAATACTGCAGCCAAATTGAGACTCTCTTCATCTGTAAGCTGCTTTAAGCCTCACTAACAGCTTAGCTTCCTCTTATTAGAATTGGCTGCTGGGTAGATTCTGCAGACTATCCCCACATGCCTCAGTTTGCCACCCATCTATTTACCTCTCATGCAGACATGTTCAATGACTCAAAACCACGCCCCAAAGCTCCCTCAAGGAGATGCAGTTTAAGACCACTGGTATAGCTAAGTGGCATCACAAGAAAAGAACATTTTTAGGCCAGATTTTAGCTCCGATTTACTGCTCTTAGTGATGGAAAGGGGGGTCGACCCCTTGGAGAAAGAGCCTCTAAGTTTTCAAATAAACCTCAAAATTTGTGTATAATTGTAGAATTCATTTAAAGCCAATCAAGTTGGAGACTTCTTGGCCTCAACTTCCAAAACTTTACACAGTATATAATCCTCAAAAAAAAAAGTTTGGAATCATTATTTTGATTGTTGTCTTTTAATTTTACCAATTGGTACTGTATTTTATATGATTGGAAAGCCTAATTTGTCACCTTTTCCAGTTACAGGATGAGCCACAAAGATACAAATGGAAATGGGACCAGGGCTGATACCAAATAGTTCTGCTGCTCTACACATGCCCGGAGTGGCAAATCGGGAGGACTGGGACAATTCCTGGTGGGCCGGCCTGACGTTTAGGCCACGAGCGCCGGTGTTAATATAGATTTTTTAATGTTATTATAATTTTTTGGTTTAGTGTTCATTCATGGCACTGAGTGGGTTACATGCTGTGACCGCTGTCCCTGTGGGCCGTCTCCATGGACAGCAGCTTTTTTTTTTCTTTTTTTCAGAGGCATCCTGACGTAACAACACATCCGTGCAGGCTAAAAACAATTAGCTCCGCCAGTCAGAGTCTGTGCGATGAGCCAGCTAGTAGCCACGGTGCTGGGCTGCTGGCAAGATGAATAAAAAGAGCAAGGGTGGTGCGGAAAAGATAAGAATTAAAAAGAGGAAAGCGCTTGAAAATGATGCAGCAAAATGTGCAAAAATAGCCACTTTTTTAATAAAACAAACTCGCGGTCTGAAACGACAGAGGATGACGATGAAAATGGTAAGGCAAGATGTTGAATAAAATGAAACTGGCACTGTGTGAGGCGACGCCACATAACTGGGGAAACTTTGTCTTGTAGCCCCTCAGAAGCGAGATGCAGCAGCACCAAGCACCAGCCATGAGCCCACCACAGGTGCAGAGTGGGCAGGTAGGATTGCAATGTTTACTGAGTGAATATTAGAATTAATATCAGAGTATAGTGTAGAGCTACTCTATATGAAAAATGCCCTGAGATAATTGATGCTTGATGATTCAGCACTACAATAATGAAACTGACTTGAATTGATCAGAAGGCTGACTATTGACTATTTTTTAAAAATGTGTCTGAGGCAAATTCCAGGGCTGAAAATGAGTCCCACTCCGCCCCTGGCTCTACATACTGGAACTCCAGCTTCCAGCTACAAGGGATTTTGGCCCACCGCTTTAGCAGGTTCGCTGCTACATTATTTAACATAAATCTGGCTCCAGTACACATAAATCACTGCTGTACCACACAGAGGAGACATGTAAAACACACTGAAACACCTATACTTATATACCTTGTAAAAGCACAAGATGACCTATTTACTACCCCAATTTCCTTTAAATTTTCTTTGTGTTGTTTTGATGAAAAATAAAAAACCTTGGCAGATGTTCCATACAGCGGTCAATGGTAGCTAATATTCTTTTGTCCTCTAGACTTCTTTATTGCTTATATGACCAAAAGCCATCAATTAACACCCTATACTTGATGGTAACAGTAAATAATAGGTTGCTCTTTTCTTAAATTGGTTAATGCCCATAATTGTTGGATAGGTCCTGAACCTGCCCTTGGTTGCTTTTACACCTAACACATTTGGGTCAGACCAGAAAATCTCTGGTTTGCTTTTTTGGCAGGTTAGTCTGATTTGGGAAAGGACATTAACTTTGGTGAGGGCCAAAGAATCGAGCTAAAAACAGAGACCTTGGCTCATTTCCAAGAGAAAGAGAGTCAAGTACTAATTTAATATGAAATCATTTCAAAACCTTACATTAGCTTAACAAGCAAAACAAACCAAATGGCAGTACATTGTGGATTTAATTGGGCCATATAGAACATTAATACATAAGCTTTTGCAGTACCATGCAGATCTCAAATGTTAGCACTACCAGCACCACAAGCCTCTGGTCCTCTTGATTGATTGGCATGTACAAGTCTGTGCTGAATATGATTACACATTCTTTCTATTTACATGCCATTGTCATCAAACTACTGACAAACTGCCTCAAGTTAGCCTATCCACAGCCAGTTCAAGGTGACTGCATTACACAGCATTTCACATCTTTTAGTCTGTCCTGAAAAGTGCAGCGTAATAGCTGACCAATATGAAAAACACTTCAGCCCTGACCCACACTGAACATTATGTATAAATAGCTAGAATTGTCTAATGTGGAGCCTAAAGAACTATTATGAAGTGACATTATAGGACCAAGAGTGAATACCTGATTGATTGTCCAGCATTTATGCCCTTCAGACAGCAGAAGCAATATGGGAACAGAAAGTGTCATATCCAAATTAAACTATAAGAGCTCAGGCAAGAAATATTGTGGACATCCTCTGAAGAATATTTCACCATCCAAGGTGGAATTACTGAGTGTTTCTCGTTCCTGAAGATGACATCATATTTTATGTATGTGAGAAGCACATCTTCCAGCTCGATGTGCTGCGAGTAGCACCTCTCCTGGGAGCGAATGCAAATGTGTTGGATATATTCCCTTTGTTTCTTTTGCAGCCTTGAGTGTGCCATCTATTGTATATTATGTTTCTGCTTTTCCCACTGTCTGTTTGACACCCAAACAACAGCACTGAATGAACAAGTGTCTACAAGCGGCTAGAGACAGTTTCTGACATATTTCACTTTTGTTCATTGTTTGTCTGAGTGAAGAATGGGTGGGTTTGGTGGGAATGGCGGGATGTGACTGAAATCCTGGATATTTAAGAGCAGGAAACAAAGCCTTAAAAATGTTTTGTACAACTTACTGAACATTGTGGGAGTAGAGGCGAAAAAATATCTTGTGTTTTGAGAAACAGATGCTTCCTACACCTACTGCATACACAAAGAGAAATATGCTCCACCATCTTTTTTTTTTTTACCCTGGCTTAGAAGTAGGGGGCAGCAGTGCAGTGCAGACAGTGATCTGCTGTTTTTAATTGCTGCATTGGAGAGAAGGGGAGCTGCAAAGGCAGACGGCACAGATGCTAGTGTCAAAGGTTGTACAAACAGGCTGTAATGTATACCATACTGTGCAGTGAGTATATTCCACTGACAGCCAATTGATGCTCCTTCACAGATATATATATGATGCACTAAAGATAAATCTGTATTAAACAACAAGCAGTAAACTAAAAGCGACCATGGATATTTACAGGGAGTGCTCCACCAGCTGCTCAGCACCCACAGCTTATGGCCCTTTGATTATTCACCAAGATTCTTTGAGCATCACACATACTTGCCTCCAGTGCTATAAACATAGTGTACCACTTAGTTATTTCTCCATATGTACTCAAAGGCAGACAGAATAAAAGAAAGCCCTGCTGTGTTTAAATGCATCCTCTGCTGCTTACAGCTGTTAGCACTCAGTAAATAGGAAAGGAGACTTAATTATGAAGGAGATGGAGACACTTTCATTTATTGAAGAGGATGTTTACTTCAGTAAGTACAGCACACCTACTGTTTCTGTAATTGTACAATTAGTATTGTACTGGAGAAACCCTTTCAGGTACATTCTCAGATTCTACAGCCACATATCAAATAAAGCTTTGTAGAAATGCAAATTTAAACCATATACAGTACAGGCCTAAAGTTTGGACACACCTTCTCATTCAATGTGTTTTCTTTATTTTCATCACTATTTACATTGTAGATTCTCACTGAAGGCATGAAAACTATGAATGAACATGTGTGTACTTAACAGAAAAGTGTGAAATAAATGAAAACATGTCTTATATTCTAATTTCTTCAAAGTATCCACCCTTTGCTCTGATTACTGCTTTGCACACTCTTGGCATTCTCTTTATGAGCTTCAACAGGTAGTCACCTGAAATGGTTTCCAACAGTCTTAAAGGAGTTGCCAGAGATGCTGAGCACTTGTTAGCCCTTTTGCCTTCACTCTGCGGTCCAGCTTACCCCAAACCATCTCGATTGGGCTCTCAGGTCCGGTGACTGTGGAGGCCAGTCATCTGGAGTAACACTCCATTACACTCCTTCTTGGTCAAATAGCCCTTACACAGCCTGGAGGTGTGTTGGGGTCATTGTCCTGTTGAAAAATAAATGATGGTCCAACTACATGCAAACCAGATGGGATAGCATGTCGCTGCAAGCTGCTGTGGTAGCCATGCTGCTTCAGTATGCCTTCAATTTTGAATAAATCCCCAACAGTGTCACCAGCAAAGCAGCCCCACACCATCACACCATAGACTCCATACTTCACAATGGGAACCAGGCATGCAAAATCCATCTGCTCACCTTTTCTGCATCGCACAAAGACATGGCGGTTGGAACCAAAGATCTCAAATTTGGACTCATCAGACCAAAGCACAGATTTCCACTGATCTAATGTACATTCCTTGTGTTTCTTGACCCAAACACATCTCTCATGCTTGTTGCCTCTCCTCAGCAGTGGTTTCCTAGCAACTATTTGAACATGAAGGCCTGATTCACGCAGTCTACTCTTAACAGTTGTAGTAGAGATGTGTCTGCTGCTGGGGCTCTGTGTGGTATTCATCTGGTGTTTAATCTGAGCTGCTGTTAACATGCGATTTCTGAGGCTGGTGACTCAGATATTCTCTTTCTCAGCAGCAGAGGTGACTCTTGGTCTTACTTTCCTCGAGCGGTCCTCATGTGAGCCAGTTTCGTTGTAGCCCTTGATGGTTTTTGAACTGCACTTGGGGACACAGTCGAGGTTTCTGCAATTTTTTTGGATTGACTGACCTTCATCTCTTAAAGTAATGATGGCCACTTGTTTCTCTTAACTTAGTTGATTGGTTTTTGCCATAATATTAATTCTAACAGTTGTCTAATAGGGCTGTCGGCTGTGCATCAGCCTGACTACTGCACAACACAACTGATGATCCCAACCCCATTTATAAGGCAAGAATTCCATTAACCCTGGCATGGCACACCTGAGAAGTGAAAACCATTTCAGGTGGCTACCATTCGAAGCTCATAAAGAGAATGCCAAAAGTCTGCAAAGCAGTAATTAGAGCAAAGGGTGGTTACTTTGAAGAAACTAGAATAAAAGACATGTTTTCATTTATTTCACACTTATTTGCTAAGTACATAATTCCACACATGTTCATTCATAGTGTTGATACCTTCAGTGAGAATCTACAATGTAAATAGTGATGAAAATAAAGAAAACACTTTGAATGAGAAGGTGTGTCCAAACTTTTGGCCTGTACTGTATGATGTTGGGGTTATCTTTCTTTGTATTTTTTTTCAATAAGAAATAAACAAATTCACTATGTTTCATCAGAGGGCCATGAAATTCCACAAGGTAGGGCTTGACGATATTACCTAATCTCAATATCACGATTATTTGAAGGTCTTACCTCGATTGCGATTGATGAACGACTATTTTATGCAATGCAGGAACAAATAAGTGGTGATACCGACGTTGGTCGAAACAGTCTTTCTTCAGTATTTATACTTTACTTTTTTCTGCTCTATGTCCACTGCACAGAATCCAAAATGCGTCCAAACAGCAGAGATAGCATTTTTCTTGGCTACAATGTTATCTGATAGATTGGTGCTTGTCTCCTCCAGGTTAGCAGCGCATCCTTCGCTCTTGGCAAAAAGGAATGCATACTGTGTGGAGGGGGCATGGTCACATGACTTACACAGGGAAAGTAATCAAAATAATCAATATTAGAAAATAACTTTGATTAGAAGGTCTAAATGTGGATTTTAATTATTTTTCGATTAATTGTCCAGCCCTACCATAAGAATACTTAGTACTGCTGTCACATTACATTAAATATTCAAACATCCATTCAAGCATGAGGGCAAAAATTTGAGTGTAAAGTGTAAATACACATGTGAATTAAAAATACGCAGTGCATCACCATATTAGGACACCTGAAAAATCACAAATTAACGATCAAAAGTAAGGAGAGGAATGTGCTCGAAGCTTTTAAGACATCGTCAGCCCAGGTTAGAGCATTTACAGACCTGCATCTTGAATTCTGTGGAAGAGATTTTTAACAAAACTCAGCCTGTCAATGTCCAAGGCTTTCCAGTATCGTACTGCGTCTTTTTGATTGCCTTTGCTGGAAGGTTGTGGAATTTTGTGGCATTCTGAAGAGTTTGCTGTGACTTGGGGTTACAGTATGTAGAGGCTAAGCCAATGCTTGAAGCCTCTGAGGTGCTTCACCGTCGTTTAACTTGTTGACGCGCTGAAAACTTTACAGTGTCTGATGAAATGTGTCAGAGACAAGAGCGTGTATTGAAATATTGTGTACATTTATGCTCCATAGGGATACTCTGTGCTGATACAAAACAGTTATAGTCCAACATTCCTCGTCATGCACAAACAAATCACCATGCCGGCTTCTGCAGGGGTCAAAACTGTGTTTTACTTCTGGGTGGAAACACCTGCACGGACAAGGATTAGTTCCTATTTATAAGGTAACGCCCATTGGCCCCTACAAGGTGCCTTGTGAATAGCATTAGAGAGCCAATTATTTCTCTGTAGATCTTAGTAGTAAGTGAGTATGTCAGCAAAATGTGTTAGAAAATTGAAAGTGAATTGAACAGGGAAAAATCTTCAGTACAGGTAACAGACAAAGAGCAACAGTAGAAAGGGTCACATCAATAAACTTAAACTAAAAGCCTGTCTTTATAACAATTGTGTTTTAAGCTGTTTCTTAAAATCATCAGTAGATCCAACGCAGCATAAAGACAGGAAGAGCTTTCCATGACTCAGGCACTATGGCCTGAAAGGAGCGATTCCCCCTTGTTTTACAGCCTGTGCAGGGGACCATCAGGAGTCTGTGGTCCGATTATTTTAGAGTGTATGTAGAAGAGGGACACAAGAGGTGTGAGATACACAAGGGTGCTTGTCCATGAAGGGCTCTAAAAGTTAGCACTAAAATCTTAAAACTGACTCTAAATTGGCTGGCAGCCAATGGTGTGAGGATAAAACCGGGGTAATGTGAGCTCATCGCCTCATGCCGGTGTAAAGCCTTTCAATTGCTTTCTGAACAGTCTTCAGATGGTCAAGGGATGGTTTGTTGAAACAAGTAAATATTGTATTATAATATACATTAGAAGAGATAAAAACATGAATAATCTCTTTTTAGTTAAGGGTTTGAGACACATGGTTTAAGTTTAGCAATGTTTATGAGATGATAAGAGCAGTTTTTCATCAATTGTTTATGATGGCAGTCCAAGGACACCGTCTTATCAAACATGGCTCCAAGGTTTGCCTGAACAGTGGAGTCTTAAGAGATCATTATTTGTTTTAAAAGAGATTAATTAAGTAGGTATATGAGATGTAGAATCTAAATTCTTTGAGTACCTAGAATAAATGTTTTACTTTTACTGAAAGGTGCTATGAGAAGAATCTATTTACCGGCGACATAAAGACTCTGCTACCCATGAGCACGCGCTGCGATTGTTGTAATGCTGCGTTCCAGTAGCCTTGGAACTGGGAGTGACATCATCTCCGACTTATCGCGTTTAAGTTGGAGTCAGAAAAAACATGCTGATCTACCAGGCTATTGTTAGCTGCTGTTAGCACGCCCTGCGTTGTCGTTCACAAATATCACATGAAGAATGTGATTATCACTATGGCAACATTTTTGTAAATATAAGTCTAACAATACAATGTATACAGCTGATCTAGAGCGACACACCCCAGTCAGATGTGTTAATAAATTGATTATTACAGGAGCTAAATAACTGTTCACACTGGGGGCATCCATCTTTGATTGTCAGCTCAGGGGTGGCGAGGTTTCACCGAGTTTCCAGTAGGAAATTCCGACTTTGGGGGACGTTCCAGTTGCAGTTTCCTACTCGGAACTCGGAAATTCCTACTTCTGACTACAACTGGAACACACCAAAAGACGTGACCCAAGCCAAAGCGTGTGTTTGTTGTGATGCTCGGACCTTCCTCAGAACTCTGCATTACTTTACAACTTCTTTTTTCAACAACTTACAGGATGCAAAGCGACGAGGTAATGTATCTCTTTCTAGTTATGTAGCGGTAGTTTTTGATGTGTGACAACAAGCAATTTTTTTGAAAACTTAGTATTGTAGTTTTGTAGCCGGCTATATATCGCTACTTACAGCACGGTGCTCTAAGACGTGTCCGAATAATATAAATTTGCTCTAGTTTTAATTGTCTTGTTCACGAAGTTGAGTATCCAGGCCAGTCAAGCCCTGTCCGACCCGACCGCGAAGCTAAGGAATAGCATTTATAGATAACCTATTTTGATGCTGTAAAACTCATTTTAAAGTGTGTATTTCGATCAGGTTATATCTAAAAGTGAAACTTTTTTGTAATTACTTAGAAACTCCTCACAGTCCCTTTAAGGGCTGACATATTGTGCCCAGCAGCTAAACTACTGACCTAAAAAAGTGTCCATGTTGTATTTCTTTCTTATTGTTTGCAAAGTCATTTTGACAAATGTTTATTTACATTTTTTTATTACTCATGACAAAATATGGCTAAATATGGTTATGAACCATCCAGGTTTTCCACAGGTCTTACACCAAATTAAGACATCAAACTGAAGGAGGACACATTCAAGGTTATGTTTAGAAGGAAAAAAATGCAACAGCAGATTTTATATAACTTTCTCACTTTGCTACCCATCAGTGTTTCAGGGTCAGCCTCAGCACAGCCAGGAGTTTTGCTGATAACTCCATTACCAAGGTGAAAAAAGAGGAATTTCACACTCTCAAGCATGAAAAACAAGTGGCCCACTTAGGGCACAAAAACTGCGAGTGAGATTGGTGGGAGTACTATGAGGCCAACCTGTTCTTCAAAATGAACTGATCAGCCTCACTGAAATACAGCACGCATCTGAGAACAACATGAAAATACTATATGAGGCGCTAAAAGGGACGTTTTGAACAATACAGGAGCATCTGATTGGATAATTGGATGAATGTTAGTGCAGCTTTTCTACAACAGCTGGTAATGTTGCACTCTCTTTACATTAAAGTGCAAAAACAGGTTATGTATAGGAGGAAGGCATCATGGGACACAAAGGGATTGAAAAGCGAAGTGAAAGCTCTACACTTGAGTTGTGTTTGTGTGTCTACACATAAAGAGCTGGCACAGTTCCACATGGCCTTGTGTAGCATTTGAAGCTTAAAAGTACCAACTGTCATCATAAATCTTCATGAGGCCGCTTTCCAACACATACAAACATGTTCAAAGCACAAACACGGCAGGAAGCACATTTTCCTCTCCATAATAAAAGGCTTCATTTATAACAGAGTAAAAGAGGATTGTGGGTAAGAGGGCAACAGACATGGGTCACAAGGCTATTTGGAATAATTCAGAGAATATCTTACACATTCATATTTTAGATCATTTCATACAGGGGGCATGTCACATATCCAATTAAACATGTTTTAATGTGCTGTAGAATGTAAGAGCAGCAGTATCAAAAACCTTTGGAACAAAAAGCCATCATCAAGCCACTCCTTGAGGGAAAACAGATTTTCTGCAAAGGTCTCATTATAATTTATGTTGTTCAGACATACATCTTACAATTAATTATCAAAGAGTTAACAATATTCTAGGCATAGGAATGATATCTTAGTCAAGTACCTGACTGATTTTAAGACACCTGAGCAGTTGCCTAATTGAAATTGAATAAGGCTGACTTTTTTGGTTATTTTTAATGGATCTAAGCAATAAAATAAGTACAAACAAAGTTTATTAATGCAGAACCTTACAGGATCCGATCAACATAGTAATATAAATATTTGAACAGGCAAACTGAAGAGATGCAAAAGAAAAATAGCAGATATAGATGGTATAATAAATCTTTAAGCCAGACAAATACACAGAAAAGCATTGGTTGCATACCAACGAACTGCCTACAAACTAGCATTTATATGTATATATATATATATATATATATACCATTTTTGTACATTACATAACACCCAGTTCCATATTGAGCATGTAGTTCAATGGATGTTTATGCTAAATAAAGAAAATGCTTTCTGTTGTGAATTTAAACCCACATATCCAACCACTGCATTATTTGCGACAGAAACACTTTGGGTGATAATGCAAAACAAAGCAGTCAACATGTAAGCTTATTAAAAACATGGCCGTGCATTTATACAATGAACAATCAGCAGGGAGGGTCTGCATGACGAATTCAACAGACCAGAGATTCACACACATCAGCCAACATGGGATCCTCTGATCCTGAAACATCCTGAAGTGTTTTTGCCTGTTTGTCGCTCTGGTATTTCACTAAATTTGTCAACCTAAGCTCAAAACATTTACCCCTCTTCATCAAGTCTTGATCAGCAGATTATTTTTTTACTTACAACTATCTTTATAAAATAAACGGTGGTCATAAGACCTGGAAAGATTATCAAATTATCTTACCGGGCAGTGGTTGCATTTTCCATATGCCGTCCTTCTCTAAAAAGCCAATACACACACAGTTTTAGTCTGGTCTACACTTTTTTCACTTGTAAGTCCTCTTAAAGCATCCAGACTGACTTGACTGACTTAATAATATTTTTGTTCCTCATTAATGGTACTTTCTGTTAAATTAGTTGTTCAGAAATGCATCTCTGCAGTAATTACAGTTTAAATGTTTCATAGCCTATAACAATGGTTATCATGACATCACTCCACAGAGCTAATTAATGCCATGTTAGTCACACGTCTTGAAAAAGGTAAGTAGCTTGTATTTTAGGCAGATTATTATGAAACTAATATTGGGATCTGTAAGACTAATGGTCTGGGGCCAAATACTTGCATTTGTAGTAAAGCTTTACAGAGACAGCAGCTGGCCATCCACATCAACATTACAGAGCACCAGAGTTGGGAGAAAGTCACTGTTTTGCAAGTCTCAAGTAAGTCTCAAGTCTTTAAACCCAAGTCTCGAGTCAAGTCTCAAGTAAAGACATGCAAGTCCAAGTCGAGTCTCAAGTAAAGACGAGACAAGTCAAGTCAAGTCAAAGTCATAGGCTTAAAATGTTCGAGTCCTTCCAAGTCATAAGCACCATTGACCAAATAAAAAACACAATAAAAACCAGGACAGTTTCCAGGACAGGACAGTCAGGGCAGGACATGAAAACAGGACATGTCATGGTAAAACAGGACACTTGGTCACCCTGGGCCTTAATTTTACAATTATTTTCAGCTAACATCAGTCTCAGTTTTTAGCCATGGAAAGTCTACGAGCGATACCGTTGCAAATAACAGATGCAAAGCTAAAGTTACCCAAAAGGATCCCACAACAGGTACCAGACCAACTTACCTTTCTTTGTGCAGCTTCAGGTGCCGAACAAAGTTCGACGTCATCGCCTCTCCATCTGTTATTCTCACACTGGAGGTTTTGCAAATGGCAATTCATTTTTTTGTTTATGATATTGTAGTTTGTGAATGCAAGTGAAATTATCCTCGGTAGCATGATTCTGCATCTCTGGGTTGTTCCCGCATTCCTGCAGTCTTGCGCTCAGGGAAGTAACTGTGTAATCCAAACCCTCTTTGTTTGTTCTTCTAAACCCTGATTGGACATTAATAGATGCATTCAATGGGACAGATCCTGTGGGAAAAAATATTGTCTTGCTGGAAATGACAAAAATCAGTCACTTAGTCAAATACTTTGAATGGTAGCACATTTTATTCAACAGTCTTACTGAAAATTTCAAGTATTTTCAAGTCATCAGACTAAAGTCAGAGTCAAGTCCCGAGTCATTGATGTCAAAGTCCAAGTCGAGTTGCGAGTCTTTGACGATATTGTCAAGTCGAGTCCAAAGTCATTAAAATTGTGACTTGAGTCTGACTCGAGTCTAAGTCACATGACTTGAGTCCACACCTCTGCAGAGCACACTACTAGACAAAGGGTCTTTCCCAATTCTATCCCTTAGCCCTTGTCTTACCCCTTACCCCTTGGTTTTGCGCGTTCATGTCTAGTGAAGGGTCACCCCTATTTCCGTAGGGCTAAGAAGACGGGCTAACACAAAGGGCTACACAGCCCTTGAAATGAAGACAGACCGGGACCTCACTTGTAAGGAAGGAGTATAAGAATTTCCCATAATACACCACACCTGCTGACATGAAGGCAGAAGGAAACACACAATGATAAGTAATTATTAAATCATGAAGTAAATATTAATCATGTTTTTGAATTGTTGGCTTATTTTAAAATTTCTTGCTATAACAAGCTAGTTTTTGCAACTGCAGCTAATGTCACATCTGCCTATGACATAGACAGCAAGCGGCTCTGGATGATGATGTAGCGAGATTCGTTTCTGTTTCTCAGTAGCTTGTTCTCACCCTTCCGCTTGGCCCTCTGCTATGAGGGCCAAGGGAAAAGGGGTAGACAGAGGGGTAAGACAAAGGGATAGGGCTAAGGGGTACAACTGGGATTCACCCAAAAACCAGGACACACTTCAAATGTTTCTTCTTTGTTGATAGTGACTGTAAAATAGATGATGCTTTATCCATAACAGAAACCAAAGACGTCCTTCTACTTTCTTAAAAAACAAAGACCATTACTATATCATATATGTTTGTCAAAGTGATTTATTTTGCCATTTTTAATTGACTGTTGACCCATTGATATATTATTGTATCTTCACACCTCTACCTGCTAACATAGTGATCTGCTTCCTCAGGCTTTTATGATAAAATAACTACCACAGTGTTATCCTGAAAGATTTTTCCATTTTTGTAACGCTGCATAAATTTTTGAAAATAAAATCAATACAGTGAAGAGGAATTAGGAAGACTTTTAATCCATCTATATTGGTTCCCTTCACATCAGTGTTTCTTTTTAATTACTTTTTGAAAAGAAAACAAGTGATAACTTCTGTGAGGTTACACGAGAGTTATTAATGTCATTTATACAGAGCACTGAGCCTTTTAGGTAGCTTTACTTTATCTGGATATTCTCAGCAAAATAAAATTAGTCCTATTTACCACAGCAGCAGTCATCACCCTGCCTTCTTATATTATGATCATGCTTCACAAAGACAGCCTGCAAAAATATCCCTCATCACACAGAAAGTGGCACAGACACATATATCACAGGAGCTCCATCATTCCATATTTGATCTGATGTGCATTAATAAGAATGACATGTGACATTAACATTAAATGACAAGGTTCTCTATCACTAAGGCTGCCTGTACAAACTGCCTGCACCGTTTATTTCACTCTTCCTCCGTCAGCAGGAAGCTCCATAGTTTGGTTGAGTTACTGCAGTAAAATCAGGGGACATTGTTACGTCCACTATTATAACTGACAAATGAAGTTGTAGCATTCAGTAACATTGGGAGGTTAGAATCCAGACTCAGCTTCTCATACCAGCAGAAGCGAGCAAGACCCATTTTCTGCTCCTCTAAATGTCAAAGAGCCTAACAAGTTCCTTTATTCTCTAACCTCATCAGTCAATTTAACTTTATTACCTGTTTCAGCCACAAATAATGAGCTTCTCCTCAGACATTGATCTCTTTAATGATGATGTACCAAGACCTGTCAGAAAAAAAAAAACCTGGAGCTGTATCAGAGGCCTCCGAGCTGGACTCAATTACAGAGTCTTCCACAAAGGAGAAAGCTCACTGACAGGTTTAAGAAGTCTGATAAAAGCCCTATCATTGGATAAATTACCAGGTTTGGACTGTCGTGGTCATTAAAGCGGTCCCATTACTTCCTTTTTGTTGCTTCACTGGTAGTGTTATTTTATGTCTTGCACATGCACCAAAATGAATCATTTGTAAAGTGTTGCCTTTTAGCAACTGATTTTGTATTTTTATTATACTCCACTAAAACTGTAAAAAATGCTCAATGTTAGTGAGATAGTTTATAGCCCCCCATGACCCTTACAGGAATAGGCAGGGAAAAAAATGGAGGTATGGATGAATGTAACTGATTCTGCTTGGGGGCGCAAGAGAATTATAAGAGCTAAATAAACACTAAAATGGGTCGTGCTTTTGCTTCTTTTGTTCCTTTTCCAGTTTTCTCCTTTCAGATGAATATTTAAAAAATAAAATAACATTTATCTCTGTCACCACTGTGGTGAACCAAAAAGTACAACTTGAGATGAATTTGCTGTTAATCCTTTTGCTTATGCATACTGCTCTGGGCATAGCTGTAAATATATTTCACTTTGCATGACCCAACTTCCTGATATGCAAGGAGATAATTCAGAGGTAAGAACTTAGAAAACACTTGGTCAGCTTGGACTGAGTCACTCAGTTATGGCAGTGGCTTTTCCACTCCACATGGATAGCCGAGTCTCTCTTCATGTCCGTCCATCTGTAGAATGCTGCGTTATCAATGTCCTTGTTGCAAAGTAGGAAAAAACGTGTAGATCTACCTGGCTATTGTTAGCCATTGTGTTAGCAGAACACTTCCACTGGATTTGCAAGAGAAGTTGGAAAATATAGTTACAAAGGCTTGAGAAATGTTGACCTCAGTTTGCAAATAAACTGCACTTTCCATAATGGCCTAAATGAATGGGATTTGCCATTCTAAATTTGAGTGTATTTTGTGACGTCAATCTCGACCAAATCATCACCAAAATTTAATGGCTTCTTCCTTGCACCACACCTCTAGGAAAATTTTCATGTAAACTCATCATGCTAACAGACAGACAAACAGAGGGACCCTGGTGAAACTGTGTGCAGCCTCACCTGGAGTCATGTTCGATTTTTATGATTTGCGATCAGAAAGACCCCAGCCTAATGAGAAGCTATAAAACAAATGTATTAAAATTGATCGTTGGATAAATAAGCACTTGGGACAAAGCTTGAACTCCCTACAAACCCCTTCCCCATCTGCTCCAAAGGACTTATAAGGGCAAAAATCTGGCATAAAAATTAATGGTAGTTTTTACTCTACAGCTTTAAAAGAAATAGACATAAGAACAGTTTTAACTATTACTTTTATTTTACTGTCCTCTGGACAAATCAAGCCAGACAATGGGACCACATAAATGCCATTTGACTGACTTCAGAAGGGGAAAAAATGGAGGACAGAGGACAGAGGACATTTTCAGCTGACTATTTTGATGTGTCTTTTGGTTATGATGAAAAGTAAAACAGTTGAAAGATTTTAGATAAATTCCTCGGCTGTGAAGAAGGTTAGGTTTTTGCGTGTGAGCTACAAAAGTGTATAGCATCCGGTTGTTAACACGTAGCTGTCGACCTATTCACACTGATTTAAGTGGGTTTTCCATACACTATGCTTAACATCGGGCCAGACTAATGAGGCTTTAAGGTTCATTCAGATATCTACAAATGGTAGCTGATGTTATGTTGACCATAGTTGAGAAATCATCAAAGTTTTAGTGATAGTACATTTCAGGGGTCAATTCTGCTGTGTGACACTGATCAACATATCTTAAGCAAAGAGAAACATTGTTCTGGTGGAGTATTGTCCTGACTAATTGTAGACATATATTTTTTAAATGTTCACCAGTGAAGATGTAATGCAAGGGCAACTGCTCGATATTCTCAACTTTGGGAAGCTTTGGTCTAACAGAGCTTGATGCTGCTGGACTTTGTACAAATATGTTGCAAGTCTGGTCCTAAAGAGGAGGCAGCTGGAGTTAGCAGGGATGAACACAGCTGGAACTGACAGTAGCAAAGTTAAGCTGATGTCAGCTATTGCTGCTGTTTTTGAATATGTTGAATCAAATATCAGAAACATTAAAGCATGTATACAATTTTTCAGCATAACCAACAAACACCAGTAAATACAGTAAATTAATACTCCTTGGCCTGACATGGCTCATGTCAGAATAGGTACACGTGTACCTAATCCGGGTTAGCAAAATAGCCCCCCTAATTGTTGTGAGGGACAAACAGGGCAAAATTCTGGCTTAAAAACCTCAGGTGTGACAGGCCTTAGTTGCTTCTTCATACACTTGATGCCTACTTAGGTCTCTCTGATGCATGACATGTTGTGCCTTCAGAAATAGTCTCCTGCATATGTAGTTTCAATAGGTAATTGTTGGATTTACTGTTCTATGGTTTTTTTTTTTTTCCATGGAACTGCGGCTCACTGAATATTTCCTCTTTTTCTGACCATATCTTATAAGCTCTTGGCATGGTTTTGGGTGAGACTCCCTGTAGATCAGCATTTCCTGGAGTTTCCTTCAGACTAGCCCACTTGGCACCCATAACAATACCAAGATCTGAAGAGAATAAGTGACAGTAGCTTGTTTTCTTGGGGATGGTTTTTACATTAATAAGAAACTAAAACTGAGATCTAAAGAAACCAAACAGAAATTACTTTTGTCATGAGAAAATGGAGTGACTAAATGTATGCATACATGTCTCTAACTAGTGAATAGAATCTCATGATGTTAAAATAAGATTCTAGTCAGAGGCTAGACGCTCATGCTGTTAATTCATTTTTTGGATCGTTTTTGTCTCCCTGCGTTCATGTGTTTTGAACAGACCTGGAGCAGCAGGTTAACTTTTAAATACACCACAGAGTTTTAAGTTTCTCAGTCTGATTTAAATTTTATTCAGTGTAGTCGGAGTCAAGGAGCTGCTAACAGGAGCGCTGTTCCACTGTGGTGAAAGTTAATGCATCACATTTCAGAGTTTCATTTGTTCAAGGCTTGTAAAACATCCAAAATCATAAACTCTTAACCTCCTGTTGGATAAAATAAAAATCCCCCATTATGACTCAAACAAAGTATCACAAAATCACTCCTAAAATTACAAGTATGGAAAACTACTATATGAAAAATTATTTACACCTTACATCAGAAATAATGGCTGATAGGTTGTAAGGATATTTGTGACCTTGCATACCATTGCTCAAAAGTGTTGTCTTTCCATTATACAACAAGAAAGAAAAGCAATCATAGCAAGGTGAGGACAGAGACCATAAGCTGTGTTGGAAAACTGTGGGATATTACATTGCAGTATCGCCCATCTATTATCTATACTGCTTATCCCTTTCATGGTTGCAGCCTATCCATGCTGACACTGGGGAGGAGGCGGGGTACACCAGGACAGGACCATAGAGAGACAGACACCCAATCACACACTTACTGACAGTATTTACAGTTAACAAGCAGCTTTGTCTTGAAATCAGTAATAATTGACCATAGTCTCTGTTATTTTCCTCCATATTTACTGTGAAATGTTGTTATTTGCAAACCAGGATACATTTTACTTCCTGCTTTGTTGTTCTCTTATGCCTTTGTTAAATAAATCTGCTGCATCATCGTTTTCAAACATATAACAATAAAACTATATGGGACGAACTATAATTGTCCTATAGGTTGCATTTTTCCTATGAAAAAAAAAATCCTTTTACCCCAACAGTTGGGGTAAAATCACCCTCTGAATTGCCTAAAGTCTGTCACACATTTAGAAATAAAGATGAGATTCTCTAACATTCAATTGGAGCTTGATTTCCTTTGTTACCAGACTCTCTCTTGGTTCAACTTGTGCATGTGCATGAGAAGATGAGTTCAGACTTTGTAATGTTCTGTGCATTTTGTCATATGTGTTCAGTGAAGATACATATTTTATAGGCTCTCTGTTGTACATGCATACATTTACCTGCATGGTATGTTTGTGTTCTTCTTTATGCTTAGCTTTTATCTTGCATTTGAAGTTAAACTTAGAAAAGAAAAACATAAAGAAACACCCAGCAGTGAGCTAACAGCATGATGTTCTCTCAGTTTGTCTTTGTGGTATATTTTTGTGGACTTCTGCACAACCCCCTGTAGCTGAACTCAAAGCTCAAGAAAGTAATAATAACAGAAAAACAACTTCAGACAGCATAGAGTTCAGAATTTGATTTGTGAGGTTTTATTTGTCCTCTGCCTTCTAACGGTGAGACTGCAAACTTTACACAGCAAGATCGGAAGTTGACATCTTCCGGGCTTTTATGTCCCTCTGTCCCACAATAAAGACTATCCATACAGACATCAAGAGATGATATGTGGGGTAGAAAAGTTAAAGCAGCTCTAAGAGAGAATGACTGACAAGGCCCCCAATATACTGTACATAATAATTAAGTAATATACTATATTTAAATTTAAGTACTTATTAATTGCCAAAACACATTTTATGTTATTCCTAAAAAGTAAAATGTACTTTTCAGTCATTGAAAAAATGTTGCATTCAAGCAACCTCTGCATCACTAAATTCCCACCATATTACATTTAGACTGAAAAGGTTTCACCTGAGAGCATTCAACCCCTTTTGTCGTCTTCTAGCCAAATGCCTGCTGAATTCCAGCCACGTGCTAGCCAACCTCAAGCTACTATGAGCCCCACAAATCTCTCTGGGGTGTGCCTGAATTGTAAGGACAATAGAGGAGACTTGTGAATGTCTATTTTAGAAGCTATTACCACATTGTTACCCTTACTTTTGAAGGGTGGGATTCTATTGATAAATATATTTTAGGGTGTACCCCTCCATTCACCCAATGTCAGCTGGGATAGGCTCCATCCACCTCAGTCCATCGAATTAGAGTCCCAGTAAGTTGCTCATAAATCTAATCCTTAGAAACCTGTTTCTCTCTCCACCATCACATCCTATCTATCCATCAAATCCCATCTAGCATTTGCCCTCAGTACCCCTGAAGTACACAAAGACATCGAGATGGAGTCACCACAGAGATGCAAATCAAACAAGATAATGCATATTTTCATTCTTTGAAACTTGTAAAATAAATAAATGTTTACTCAATTTTGGTCTCTGTCACTCCAGTGATGCAAATGCTGACGACTTTTCCAGTAAGACCTGTTGTTATTAGTTCACAAGTCATTATGTTGACTGGTGACCCATGGCTGCTTGCATCTGTGGACTCCAAAGAAAAACAAAGTTTTTATAGTTAGCTTAAGTGTTAAAAGTGACTATAGGATGTTCAGATAACTTTTGAAGACATGTCATACAAAGTGCTGTGCTGTCTTTTTATGGGGCCCACATATCTTGGTAGCTCCCCTGCAAACCATTAGATCAAATCTAAACTGTAAGAACTACAACCTCTGCTGAACTGCTTGAACTGATTCTGCAACAATACAGCACTTGTTTGCTCTCAGTTTAGAACAAAACTTTTAATCGATACAATTCTGTAAAACATTCCATAATATTCAACCAACTTGTTCTATAGCAGCTGAATGTGTGTTTGATCTGTTTTATGGGATATGAATCATTCTGAATATGAAATAGTGTTGCAGTTTCATTGGTGAATCATATATCATCCCCAGCCCTGCTGAAACACGATCATTCAGTTCTGTCAGGGCTGATGGTGAGGTCAGAAATGTCTCACTCCAATGTTGTAAAGATGCAAATGTTATAGAAATGTTAGAGCAGAGTGGATGTAGCGTTGTAGGCTTGATTTAAATCACATCACATATTGGATATTAAACAGTGCATTTGTGCAGTACACATTTTTGTGTGCTTAAGTGAGAGTATTGCTCTTTTCACAACAAAGATATGTTCCAGCTACAGTTTTGCTGGGTTTGTTATGTGAGTCAAACCAAGGTGATTTGATCTTTTTTTTAATGTCCAGAGATAGATTTAGTTGTAATAAACACTTCTGACATATCTCGTACTGATCTTTATAGATCAAGACGGAAAACAAATAAATTATGCTTTTTAGTTAAAGGCTACAAGAAGATCTTAAATATGAGAAAAAAAAAAGGAAAATACATTGATCTGACACAAGACAGTGCATAGGTGGCAGTGACACTGAGGTGTCAAGTTGTTAAATATATATATATACATATATATATATATATATATATATATCTATATCTATATCTATATCTATATCTATATATATATATATACACATATATACATACATACATACATACATACATATATATATACACACACACACATATATATGTACATATGTATATATGTATATGTGTATATGTATATGTATATATATGTGTATATATATATATATATATATATATATATATATATATATAGCATATCTACAGTTGGAACAAAATGCTGCTGTTCATCTTTTAACAGGTTCTAATGAATGGAAACATATCCCTCCTTGTCTATCTACACTAACTCCATTTTAAGATTTATGTTTGATTTTTAACTCTCTGGGCTCTAATTTTGTAGACGAGGCGCAGGGCCTGCGCTGCGCCGACAGGTTGTGTCCAGCACACTTTGCAAGTTTCATGATGAATAACGAATAGACCAGGTTGGAGCTGGTGAGCTTTCAGTGCACCTTTCGCATAGTTTTTTGGCACGAAACTGTCACTGCGCCAACCTGAATCTGTCGGCACCTCCCCCTGGTGCGCTGTTACAACCATCTCGGCCCAGCCGGTCTACCAAATTGCCAAATTGGCTGCGCACAGCTGTGCGCTGGACGAAATCGACACTGCGCGGGGTGCGCCAGGCTCTGCTCACCCTGCACCACCCTGCGCCATGAAATTAGGGCCCTTTAAATGGATGTCTATACACCGTCAAGACTTTTGAGATCTTCAGAACAGCTTTTCCATGTCCACAGAAAGGCCAGGCTTTAAACAGGAGGTGGCCAATCCTATTCTGTACGCCTTAAACCATGGAATGACTTACCTTTAAAAATCTGATTTGTTTTTCCCATTACCTACTTTTAAATCTAATCTTAAAACATACTTTTACTTGTTGGCTTTTCATTTAGTATGAGAGTGGTGTTGGGTTTGGGCAAAATGTGGCTTTGTGTTATATATCTGAATACAGAATTTTTCCTGGAAAAAAGCATAAAAAATGTAACGTTTGTCATAAATGGAGTCAGGTTGTATTCAGAACTCACGTTAGCCCTCCATCTACAGAAGTTTTTCCTGTGTGTATTCCAGTGCATATACGTATTCCAAAGTGTAAAACATATACCCTTTTCATATTACCTGCAAAAATCCCCATTTATCTAGTTCAGTTGCAATTGTTCTCTCTTGTGTAATCTTTAGGATGCAACTGATCAGTGTGCTACTTGCAGAAAGATACTGTTGTGGTCTCTGAAAATTGCTTCTTTTCAAGAAATTAAAAAAAAAAAACTGCTTGATTAACTAATACTGTATAGATTACAAATTGTTTTGTACTTCAATATGGTCTAAAGTTTACTTTTATTTTCTGCTCTGTGGTGCTGATGCAGTGCTGATGTGGTGCTGTTTGGCCAATTCACTTTAATATTGCCAGCAGTTCAAGTCTGATCAGGTCATTGCCCTTGTTACCTCCTGTGATGACTTTTCTGACTCTCTCCTGTCTGGTCGGTCTCAAAATCAATGGCAGCTGAATTCTCAACCGAGCTTCATTTGGTCCAAAACCAAGCTGCCACTGGACACATCACCCCTGCTCTCAACAGCTTCACTTGCTGCCTGTCAAATATTGCACTGATTTTATGATTCTCCACCTAGTGAAACATTCAAGGCTCTCCATGACCTCCATGATGACCTCCTTACCGCTCTGATCTTCTTCATACAAACAACCCCACATGATTTTTTCAATCTTTCGCCCCGAGGGGAGATATCTCGAGGCTTTTTAGGCAATATACAGTGGTCAGAGGTGCCACCAGGTGTCACCAAAAGCCTTGTAATGAGCCCACTTTTAGGTTCATTACCCCAAAAAATACATTTGCTTGATTAAAAGCTACAGTAAAATTCTTTACAACATTTAACTTTTTTTGTAAATGCTGCCATCTACTGTTGGACATAGGACTTGCTTTTAGAAAAAGCAGCAGCAGGGATAAATCCTATCCCCACCAGGGGTTAAAATCTGTTTTCAGAGAGGGTGTCATATAGGAGGAAGCATACCCTTTCCCTTCAGCAAGTCTTAGAATTGTGCAAAAGTTTTAGTGGTTATTGGCTCACACTTTGCAACTGAGTCATTTATAACAAAGGTCCACAACCAGCAGAACATTCAATAGCAGAAAGTAGAGAACCATATTAATTGCTTTAATTACAGTTTGTTGAATAACAGAGACCTAAGGGTGTTTATATTGAGAAGATGACTGGGTCCTTGCAAATCTGCCCGTGTAACTTGACTGTTCAGACTTTACAACCAGGCCTCAGGCTCTGTCACTGCTGTGGAGAACCAAAAAGTGCAACTTGAGATGAATTTATTGTTAATAGTTGTGCTTATGCACACTGCTCTGGGCATAGCGGTCAATATATTCCACTTTGCATGACCCAACTTCCCATCTGTGTATCGTTACTGATTCAACAGAATCGATACAGCCTCAATGTCTGGACAGTTGTTGTAAATACACTTTGGGTAATATTAACAATGGCATCGTTCAAAATAGAAGCCGAGCTACATGATTAAACACATGTTCCAAATTGAAACGTAGGTCTACCACCTTTGGGGGCCTGAATTTAAGTTCTTAAATTGAAGAATTATTTAAAACTTGTGCTTTTCTTTTTCTTTTTGTAATAAAATCTAAAGTTGCTGGGAATTCTGTTAAAAGAGCAGTCAATGTCCACAATTGATATGTATTGGGATACGTATCGTATCGTGGCCTCAGCATCGGGATACGTATCATATCGTGGGGTGCTGGAAATACCCAGCCCTAATGTGCAAGGAGAAAATTCAAAGGTAAGAACTTAGAAAACACTTGGTCAGCTTGGACCGATGTTGAATTGAATTGAATTGACTTATTTATTTCGGTCACGTCAGCACACTTTATACAACATCACACATTGTCAATAGTTGATCAAATTGTACATGTCCGAAAGGGAAGACGGGAGAAGCAGAGCTTATCTAGTCCCGGCCCCATTTTCTCAATATTTAGTCTCCTCTTTTCCACATATCATCAAATTATTATAAATTTTTATTCCATTTACAGAAGTATGACATATTTCTTGACTGTCTTTTAGTGTCCGTATTTGACCTATTATGACCAATCCTTTGTTCCACGTAAGGCACAGTCCAATCCATTGTTCCACGTGAGGCATAATTCATGACTGTCTTTTTTTTTTTTTTTTTTTTTTTCCTTGTTGTTAGTCCCGGTTAGTGATGTTGGGGTGGTGTGTCCGCGTTGCTTTTCTTTTTTCCAGGTTTCAAACATGTGTTAAACGTGTGACTCGTTGTCACTCTCCTCTTCACCCAGGCTTGCTCCTGCACTGTCGTCCCGGGCTCTGCTGCAGTTTTCAGCCATCAGGTCATTCACTATCATTGTTTTGGTACATTTCGTCTTTCCTGCTGTCTTACAGACCAAACAACCCACATGTTTTGTTTCACCATCCTTCATGTCTTTATATCTTTTTGATTATACACCCTTAAGTATTGTCATATATCATTTAATCATATATCATATTCATATCCGTCAAAGGTCATTTTGAGCATTCTTTTCTTAAATACTTTCATGGTACCGCTGCACCTGATTTCTTCTTGTAAGCTGTTCCATTGATTGACTCCATTAACTGTGATAGTCATGGCTTTCAATGTAGTTCTTACTTTTCTCTTCTTGAAAATCATGTGACCTCTTAAGTTATGTTTCGTCTGTCTTTTTATGAACCTTGTTTGTAGGTTCCTCGGTAGCTCGGATGTTTGATGGATAAAATCCAACCATCAGTTTTGTATGACTGCAGTATAAAAGCATTTCCTTCCACACTAAAAGTGTGTAGCGGTTTATTTAGGTACTGTGTCAACAGGTGACTTCCAGTCAACTTACCAGTGAGTCCTCATTATTGGGGCTTTTGAAACAAGTTTGATGCGATTGTTTGTTGTAAATTTAGTGTATATTTAATTCCAGAATTATTTTCTTTAAAAAAGAAACTGCCACAATACACTGAAAGTGGCAGCTGAGTGATCTTTTAATGCCAGACATTGTTTTTTTGTTATTTCCTGTCAGTCCGCTACACCTATGTAACTATCAGCTTTCAATGCACTTGTGCCTTTTGTGCTGAATGCTGCATATTTTATATACTATGCTTATATAATAGCTATAAATTGTATACAGAACATCATTTTATATTTGAAACTGGTAAGCTGAACTGTCTGCACAAAATAAACAAATTTAAAAGCACTTGATTGAGTTGATGTTGCTTTGGTTTGATGATGTATGAGATGTCACTGTCAAAAATAGAGGATCTAAATATTCATGAATGTCAAAAGGGTAAAAAATACAATACTATTATTGTGTAACAGCTAATGAAACAGAAACATCTGTAATACCATTCCATATGGCAGCACTCGAGTGCACCCTGAACTTCCCCAGCAGTCCCTGCCAAAATGAAAGAGTAGCAAAGATTCCAAGGTCCTTCTGGATCAGTAAATCCCTCATCCTGTCACGCAGAGGGAGGCTGTAAACTCTCTGTTCCTTGTATTCACTTTCTCATTCTTTCGGTCACTACCCAGAAGCCTCGTGATCTCTGGTCAGAGAAACATGGACGACTGACCAGAAAACACGGAGCAGGAAGTGATGCACTAAATCTGCAGTCAAACTCACTGCCCCCGTACTCCTACTTCCTGACACACCTGAACTCCTCTGCTTGGATCACGGAGCCCGTTAATGGAGCAGCACGCCATCTATCCAGGAGAGGAGAGGGTCTTCAGATATGGGGGAGCCTAGCAGGTCTTCGGTCTATGATTTATGTTTTTGTCCTCACAGACATGCTAGAGTACCCTTTATCCATAAAAAACTATCATCAGAGTATATGTCATTAAAAAGAGTGTATTAATGGGGAGGGAGCCCTAAATCATGTCACTTTATTATTCTTACAGTGTAATGCATTGTTGCACTCTGCCCATTATTTACAAAAGGGTACTTGACATTTTTGTTAGCACAAGCTCCACATTACCAGACCCAATGAGAAAAAAATTTGCAAAAGTAAGAATCTCATATTTCTATGCATGGAGATTTCATCTTTTGAGCTCCTCAGACGCGTCTGTTGTCCAGATGTGACATATTAACCTTACGCTAGTTGTTCACTGGTGGACCAATCAGGGAGCCTCCATTCACAATAACTGATGATGTTGTATCTGTCAACTGGTCTAGCAGCTCATTCGTCTCCTGATTATGTTCAGCCGTGTCTGGAATCACACAATTTCCTGTTTTGTTTTTATCAAATGCTTTCAAAATAAAAGCAAATGTTCATAATTACAGATTAAAGGGCAGAATTTCTGGTAAAATTCAACTTCCAAGGTGCTTGGAGAGAAAAAGGGTGAATCCCAATTCTACCCCCTAGCCCTTGTCCTACCCCTTACCGATATGGGGTAGGACAAGGGCTAAGGGGTCGAGTGAAGTGGAGTGAAGTGGTGTCCCAATTCTCCATAGGGCTTAAGGGGCTGTAGGGCCGTAATACATTGCGCCTGTGGACACGAAGCAGAGCGGAGACCAAGGGAAACACGTAATTATAAGTAACTATTCTATCATCAATAAATATTAATCATTTTTTTAGTTGTTGGTCGCATTTAAAATGTATCATGATAACAAGCTAGCTTTCACAGCCGTGGCTACAGTTGTTGTCGCATCTGCTTACATCACAGCCAGCAAGTGGCTCTGGATGATGACGTAGCATAGTGGCGTCTTGTTTTTCAGCAGCATGTTTCACCCCTTCCCCTTAGCACTCACAAAGGAGGGCTAAGGGGAAGGGGTAAAAGGCGAAGGTCTAAGGGGTAGAATTGGGATTCACCCAAAGGTCTTGAAGACATCAAAAGAGCTCGTCGACCCTGATGAAGACCACAAGCTGAAACACGTCTCTCTAATAAAGTTGTTTGCTGAATGTAAAGTGTTGCTGGAGCTCTTTTGATCTCGTCATAATTACAGATCAGAAATTTGATTGTTTATATATTTCCTGAACTCTCATTCATAATTGACAGAGCGAAGTTTAGAAGCTAGTTTGTGAACCTCAAGCATTTTAAGTAGCTTCTTTGGAGTGTTTTGGACTTAAACAACAGGGACATCAGTTTAAACTCACATCTAAGCTGCTGATACATTTGTAAAATGAAAAAAAAGAAGATATAATGGCTGCAGCTATGGATCAAGTTAATCTGTGTTCCATCTTTTATTTGTTGTGTTAATATAACTACCCGTTATGCATCCACTTTTGCATGCCCCCTTTTTTATCTGTTATTACTCTTGTTGCTTTCTGTTTATATTCTCATGAGGGTCTTCTACTGTTTTTGAAGATTATCTTTCAATGTCACCACTGTCACATACCAAACATAAAGTAAAAAGTAAAAGATGTATAGAACATTATGGTTTACATTTTTAACACTCTCTCCTTTCATCACATCACCCCCGTCCTCCAGCAGCTTCACTGGCTCCCCATTAAGTTCAGAATACACTTCAAAATCCTGCTGTATACTTTCAAGGCCATTCACAACCTTGCCCCCCCCCCACACACACACACACACACACACACACACACACACCTGTCTGATCTCCTCCACATCGCCACCCCCTCTCGCTCCCTCAGGTCGTCTCTCTCTGTGCCCTCCACCCGGCTCAGCACCATGGATAGCAGAGCTTTCAGCCGCTCTGCTCCCAAACTCTGGAACTCTCTCCCCCCAGACCTCAGAAACATTGACTCCCTTCCCCACTTCAAATCAAAACTCAAAACCCATCTGTTCCAAACTGCATATTCTCTTTAATTTTCCACCCTCATTTAACCGTGTCACTCTTGTATGTTGTTTTTATTTATTTTAATTTTGATTTTAAAGCAGTGTGTTTTTATTATGTATTTTGTAAATTGTCCTTGGATGCTAAGAAAGGCACTTTTAAATAAAATATATTATTATCATTATGTTTTTCAATCAGTGAAATCATTGTGGCATTGTCATTTAGTGGTTTAAGAAAGTTGTGTGAACGCTGGTAAATTTTCCTTTTTGCATCTTAGCATCATTTTTGAATTTCAGAATGTTCCACAATTCAGAACAGCTGCAGCGTTTTGAATATTATAAAAAAATGTTTCTTTTTTAGAAGTACTGGTTTCAATGAGTTCTAAGATTACATAAATATAGGAACTGTAAAAAAAATATTATTATAGACTGATTGATTTTTTTTTTAAACCTGAAATTTTTAAAAATGAAAAACAGGACTTTTTAAACTGTCAGAGACTTGAACTATTTTGAAAGTTTTTGAAAACTCTTTCTCTGGAGATTTTATTGATTTAAACACAAAAAAAGTTGTTTCAAGGGGTAGTTTGGGTTTTTGAAGTGTAGTTACTCTCAGCCTATGGCACTAGTGCAGGGGTGTCAAACTGAATTACACATGGGGCCAAAACTCAAAACACACTTTAGGTCAAGGGGAGAAAAAGAAAAATATTTACATTAAAACTAAACTTTTTTTTTAAATAAATATGAATGAATGGACACAAATACTATTGTTACAGAATAAAGAAACTGAAACTATAACTTAAAAAGCTTTTGCTCTCCATAAAAATATCTCCTGTCAAAATAAAAAAGTTGGAAATATGAACACGCAACAAAAAAACCCAGAAAATATTGTATAAAAAATGTGCTTTTGTTCCCAGTTGTCTATTGTTCAACAAGGCAGCTGTTGCACTGCATTATGGGATCTGTAGCTTATGTGTTATCAGCACTTCATACCGCCAGGCCATTAATAATAAAAACAAAAACTATATAAGACAATCTTGCAGGCCAGATATAATTGTCCATCGGGCCGGATGTGGCCCCGGGGCCTTGAGTTTGACACATATGCACTAGTGGATATGATTGCCACAAAAGCACCCGAATAGTTTAGTCTAAGAGTGCCGATAGCCAGGTGCTGATGCTGGGTGATAGTGTTCAAAGGTGCCACTGAAATCCTCATAATTACCCCTCTTCTAGGTTAAACTACACAAAACCCACCATGGGCAGGACTTGATGCTACAACAGTGTTTAGAACTTTACCATGTTGCATGAAAGGGTTTTGCATCCCTAGGAAAAGTTTTGCAGATGGAGTCACAGTAATAAAGAGGAATGGAAAACCTTGTGTAACAGCTCACAAGTTATCTTCTTTTGAAACTTGTGCAAGACAAGTATTTCATTTTTTGATATTATACCATTAGGACCTTTTGCTATAATTTGTTTACACTTCTGAAGAGTTTTTATTCATTTAGTTCAAAGTTTTAAGAGAACATCACAAACCTTGAGCATTTTTTCGTTTGGTTTTGGAACACACACTGAAATTTTATTGGATAATTTTCAAGAGAGCAATATTGTTGGTAGTTTTAAGCCCTCATTAATGAAAAGTTTTCTCTTAGATTATGAGTTACTGAGCATTTTTCTATTTCCTTCTATAAAATCAGGGCTGCAGTTCTATTTTAAAAACATCTTACAAGACTAAGAAGTGAAAGCTGCATAACTTTTTCACCCATGATTACCTTTTCTATGGAAATGCAATATTTACATGCATGGGAGAAGTCTATTATCTGCCATTTTGAAAATGTTAAGCACACAATGCTCCCTGTTTTTTTTCTCTCCTCATATTGCTTTCAGCATTTTCATCCTTGTTTTTTTTCTATTTTTCCCTGTGCTCATTCAAAGGAAAAACAAATGGTGTAAATGTCCTTGCGCCTGATTAAACACAAGCTTTTCTTTCTCCTTTATGCATGTCTGTCACCAGAGAGATGGCTCTCCTGTGTCCTCCAAAGTACATCTTCCACTTCCAGAAGCTGAATGGGGCCTTTTTCACCTTGAAAGCACTGAAATGGCAGTGGATGGATTGGACTCTTCTCTTTCCCCACTCCGACAAGGTATGTCAGGAGTTCAATGGTGTTTTGTGGAGCATGAAGGTATACAGAGGAGGCAATGTGTCCAGAGCAAGGAATACAGTGGTGGTAATACATTGGCAAAACCACTCAACTCCAGCAAAGAAAACTACACGTATCACTGAAGTGGAGACATCTTGTGATGTGTGGCTCTGATTTCAAGGGTCCTTTTGTACATAGAGCTTCAGAAGTGTCCCAATAGCTTTGGAACATTCTCAGATTTTCAGAAGAGTCTCCAGACAGCATACCATTGTGGCACAAGAGCTGGCTTGCAATAGATCATTTCTAAGTGCGATGAATCTGCAACTTTGAGGATTTTATTCAAGATTTTGTATGTTTGGACCCATGTCTATATTTATATTAAATGGCTTTTCTATGTTTTTCATTTTCAGGGTCATTTTGACAAAACGAAACATATATAACTAGATTACTAATAAACAATAGGTAAAGTTTTTTTTAGCATTTAATTCGTTTCATTTTTTTTTCTAAAACAATGCTTTACTACAAAAACTGTGATCTGATACTAGGGCTCTCTGTATTGGGTGTGTTTGGCCAAATAGAAGTACTGTAAAATACCAAATAAAAACCGAGTTCGAATTAATCGCCAGATCCCAATAAACGCCATGTGTAACATTTTGACAAATAGACGCCCGTTCCAAATAAATGGCAGGTGTAATTTATTCAGCGCAGCCTACAAGCTATGGTCGAAGTTACAGAACACACATTCAGTTCACACTCAAAAAGAAACATGATCAGACTGCACCTTTACAGTCCACATGGTTTATTTGTCTTTCTGGACGTCCTATCAGCTTCTCCTCCCTCTGTATGTCAACAAATGCAGGTTGGTGTGCGGTGCTCTGTTTCACAATGGCGCAGTTACACTCAACAGACACAGAGGGCACTAGAGTGCAGAAAGCTAGAGTCATACAGACTAGGGCTTTACAAATCCAAAGAAGAAGATGTAGCCACTGCTGCTGCATGTTTTTAGCCCTTAACTAACATCAGGAGGGGAGTCACGTCAGTTAGGGGTACATTGCTGCTGATCGCCATCGCCCCGTCACAGTGAAAAAA
This sequence comes from Scarus forsteni, assembly GCA_036419115.1. Taxonomy (NCBI): domain Eukaryota; kingdom Metazoa; phylum Chordata; class Actinopteri; order Labriformes; family Labridae; genus Scarus; species Scarus forsteni. Next base: position 21,576,637 of record JAZDUH010000130.1, on the reverse strand, counting down.
AAAAAGAAGTACGACCTTAAATTAACTACTGGTAGTTCCTTACCAAGACTAAGAGTGTTAAAAGAGTGCTAAGCTGGAAAAAGAAGACAAGAGTAAAACAGTGGTACATTTTGCTGTGAAAATGTAAGGTGGTATTCATTCTGGTATAAATAAATAATTTAATTACATTTGCCATATTTTTTCATTTTTTGCTGAGCATGATTTTTGTGAGGAAGGAATGAAACGCCTGTCCCAAATAAACACCTGGTCTGCTCAGTGACTGAAAAAAAAAACAAACACTCCAGCTACTATTTAGTATTTTACGGTATGTGACAGTTCTTGCTCAGCTCAGCCAAAAAACTTTGGTCAAGACCACTAAGAGGCAGGGATTTAAAGCTGATCTTCCAATACATATGATCAATTCTCATATTTATTTCTGTAAGCCATCCACAGTTTCCCTGCTCTATCACATACAGAATTTTGAAGTATGGACTAGACCAAGGGTCAAAATACTAAACTGTCGAAATAATAAGTGGCCTATAAGGAAATTTATTATAAGGCTTTGAATGTTATTGTCCAACAACAATAGTCAGCCATGAGACCATCAGTGTTCATGGTTTATTTCAAGGTTGTGTTTTTATTGCTTGGACTGTTCAAGCAGCAAATCTCCTCCAGGGATTTGTTCCTTTACCTTTAACACACAGCTGAACCTTCGCCACTTCTGCAATCACCTCGCAGTGTCTTTGGTCAGCTGCTGTATATGCCTCATATTTCACTCGTAAAGCAGCACAGAAGATGATTCCCTGACAGCCATGAAAACACTCCCACACATTATTCTAATAACTTTGGGAGCTCTGCCAACCTGAACAATAGGAGGGGAGGCATAAGGCGTAAACCGACCACAGCCACCAAAGACCACTCACTGTGACTGATGGGTTGGACAATACATGACAACATAATTGATCACATATGGAACAATTTACAGATCAGCAAAGTCAAAATTCATCCACTGTACAGAGTAATATAGGAGCTAAGCTAGACTACACTCCAAAAACACCGTGTGAAACTTGGAGCTTGAGCTGTTCTTTTTACTTAATTTCTTTCTTAGTTTGTGCAATCTGAAATGAAAATTATGTGAAATAAATATTAAGACAAATACAACTCATTAAAGCTCATGGTATCAGATAAAAAGTCTAATTTTTAGACTTAACATTTTCTATCTTTATAAGACAGGTTATAAACCCACAAAGAGGAGAGATATTTTCCAATAACCATTGTTGATGTGAATTTAAAAACAAACACAGAAAAAACTTGTGGGACATTTTAGCAAAATTTCTGTGGGAATTTTTAAAAATATGCCCCTTGAGAAATGTTTGCAGGAATTTCAAGAATTTTCCGGAGAACATTTTTTTTCCAACAATTTCTTAGGGTTTTTTGAAACTCTCCTTTTGAAAAAATTCAATATTGTAAGATTTTTGGAGAAACTTAATAAAATGTCAGGTTGTTTTTCAAGAACTGGCAGAAACATATATATATATAGTGATTGCCAGTTGTTTTAAGGATCATTGACAATTGTCTATAACTTCTGAAAGTTTCTTTAATTTTTGGAATTGATGTTTGTGTAATATCATACATTTATATTGCTGTGCTTTTATACTTTTTTGACTTTCAGCCTCATGATTCCAAAATCAAACACTTCCTATCAGACTATTAATAGATGAAATGAAAAGAAATACATTTTATGTTGTTTACATTTTGTTTTTAACAGTGTGTTATTTCAATGAAAATGTGGCTTGGAACTGCCTTTAGTTTTCTATCAGTTTGCTCTAATGTTCCTCTGCTGAAATTTACTTTAATTTTTATAGTGGTGTCACACAAAGTGACCTGAGAGTATCAGAATGTTTTGGGGAAAAAAATCCTCTGACCAAGCATGCATTTACATCAGGATTAAAAATAAATAAATCAAGAGTTTATGGTAAATGGAAATGTACGTATTACTGTGCTGTGGTCAAATATGAGACTTGTACTTCTCAGAATTATAATTTACATACCCCTTACATTTTTTTTTTATTTATCTGAACTTTAAATCAACAAATATGTGGCTTTAGCTGCACATGCAAACAGAGTCAAATGATAGGTTTGAATTACAGGACAGTGTGTCAGGCGTCCACTGAACTGAACACCTCACCTGTTAGACAGGCGTTTGTCACTTGTGCACAGGTTTGGTCTTTGTAGTTGGGACACATGTCTACTCCGTCTACCCTCAGCGAGGCTGAGCATGAACACACTGTCACACACACCATCTGTTACCTCCAGCTCTCCTGGCTTGGACAAACACGCTTATGAGTAGGTAATGGTGCGGACAAAACTTGTGACCTTGACACTCTCTCCTATGTGTGATCAACACAGAGCCAGAGGAAGATTAATGGGAGCCGGTGGCCCCTTTTGATTTTGTTTTTCCTCTTTTTTTTTGCAAGGAAGGCAGCAGAATCTCAGGTTGCCTGGAAACATGCCTGTCTCTGTGTGTGACGAGGGATGGACCCTTTTCTCTGGCCTGCTTATCTTTTTCAACTTCAAAGATAAACATCAAATCACCTCACTCAGTAATCGTACATTCATTCTTCTTTTTGACCTTATGCTACGCATCAAAAGCCATCATCCAATTATAGATGCCATTTTCCTCTGGATTCTTCCATTTTGATGCCATGTTTTCAGTCACTGAAGCTTATTTATAATGTGGAGACATTTTCACCAGATGTGTACCTATTTTCATGGGGGAGGGGTGGCAAGTTTTTTTTTATTTATTTGTTTTTGCCATTACAGTAGGAACCCAGTGAACTAATTTTCACTCACAGAACTTTGATCAGGAAAAACAACAGTTGGACTTGCTTTCATTTTATTGGAGCACTGCAAGAAAGTCAGCCTTTTTCAACAGAGTAGTTTTCAAGGATTTGACTCTATTAGTACTATAACTGACTCTGCACTTTTGCTAACAGCAAAAATACAACTGTATTAATGTCCATAGTCTTTAACATTTTTATTTTCTATGGTTTGCATTGATGCTTATAAAAATAACAAAGAGCCAATTTTAAAGGGACTGTGAGGAGAATCTGTTTCAGGCGACATAAAGACTCTGCTACCCATGAGCATGCGCGGTGACTGTCGTAATGCTGCGTTCCAGTAACCCTGGAACTGGGAGTGACATCATCTCCGACTTATCAGCGTTCCAGTTGAAGTTGGAAAAAAACATGTCGATCTACCAGGCTATTGTTAGCTGTCGTTAGCACGCCCTGCGTTGTTGTTCACAAATATCACAAGAAGAATGTGATCATCACTTGGGCAGCATTTTTGTAAATATAAGTCTAACAATACTATGTATACAGCTGATCTAGAGCGACACACCCCAGTCAGAAGTGCAAATAAATTGATTATTACAGGAGCTAAATAACTGTTCACACTGGGGGCGTCCACCTTCGATTGTCAACTCAGGGGTGGCGAGGTTTCACCGAGTTCCCAGTAGGAAATTCTGACTTCAGAGGACGTTCCAGTTGCAGTTTCCTACTCGGAACTCGGAAATTCCTACTTCTGACTACAACTTGAACGCACCACAAGCCAAAGCATGTGTGTGTGTGTGTGTGTTGTGATGCTACTAAAAATGCAGCTCAGAACTTCCTCATAGCTCTGCATTGCTTTGGAATTTCTTTTTTCAACAACTTACAGGATGCAAAGCGACGAGGTTATGTATCTCTTTCTAGTTACGTAGCGGTAGTTTTTGATGTGTGAAAACAAGCAGTATTTGGAAAACTTAGTATTGTAGTTTTGTAGCCAGCTATATATCGCTACTTACAGCCTGGTGCTCTGAGACGTCTCCGAATAATATAAATTTGCTCTAGTTTTAATCGTCTTGTTCCCGAAGTTGAGTATCCAGGCCAGCCCTGTCCGATCCGACTGGAAGGCTAAGGAATAGCATTTGTAGATAACCTATTTTGATGCTATAAAACTCATCTTAAAGTGTGTATTTTAATCAGATATATATCTAAAAGTGAGACTTTTTTGTAATTACTAAGAAACTCCTCACAGTCCCTTTAAAGTATTTGATGATGTATTATTTGTCCCAGGTTATTACTCTGCTTAAAACTTTAACTATGACAGATGTAACAAAATCATGTGACTTTATAATGCTTTCAAAAATGACTAGCTTTGTTTCCTGTTTTTTTTTTTTGTCTGTTTTTTGAGAATGTAGCTTTTGTTTTTTTAATGAATTTCACCATCCACATCTACAGCTGTGGTCTTGCAGTTTCAATCTTCAAATTTAAGCTCTTAACTGTGACGATAAGATTGGATAATGCTCAATAATCTTCACATTGTCCAGTGTCTAGACGAAAAACCTTCTTCTATCTCCCCGGCAATAGGACAGTGATGTATGGCTTAAGCCGCATGCCAGTCTTCTTCTATGTCTATGACTTAATGAGCAACTCTCAATGGGATCAAATTTCACATTCTGACATTATTTTAACACTCACTGCTATAGTGAGTGACAGCATGACTGTCATTTGGTACAATTAGCACTAAAAAGATTTTGAGGTTTCCTTTCCATTAATGAAAGTTCACCTTGAAGGAATTTGTGAGGGTATTAATTTCTTGAAGAGCCACTTTATAATCTTTTCGTCCTTGTGAACGACAGGACATTCAGCGGGTTCACGGTTAAACTCCTCGTAAAGTCGGACAAAAACAGAGTGGGGAGTGAGGTCAGTAACTGTGTTGTGGTTTCAGTAATAGTTATACAGTTATTTCTCCTGTTCTCATCTTTGCCTTTGGTAGTTACAGCCAGATGCCTCATGTTTTTGGGTGGTGCATATAACTATTTATCCTTCCCTCCTTCCATTATTTGTGAGTGCAATAGGTAAGTAATGCTTTGACGGAAGTTTGGAGGAGTCTCCAACCCTAATCAAGGAAAGATAAATCTTATACGGATATCCGCCGCTCGATTTTGGATCTAAATATCTCCCGAAGCACTGTTTCCATCAGGAAAGCCTTCTGGGTGAGTATATTGTTCTACTTCATTCTATAAACAGTGTGAAAGCTGTAGAAACCGAACTTATCCTTTAATGGTCAAAGGTCAAGGAGCCTTATGTTCATCCTTTCCTTGTTACCTTGATAAGTTAATCAGTAATAGTGTATCATCCCTTTTCTAGATCTGTTCACAGCCTCTCTAAATTATCAAGAAAAGCAAAAAGCAGCAGAAATAAATATAAAAAATCTTGCAGTGACTTTTTGATTTTGGTCAAACGCTTCTGCATAAACATACCTCAGTTAATACAATCTCAAAATTAAACTGCCAATCAGGCATGTTTATGTTTATGCTATGATTTACCTGTTTACTGTACATCAAGCTGTAAACAGTTTATATTTTTAATTTTTCTTAAGGAATCCTTGGTACTGTTCCCTATTGCTTCCACAAAACACACTGGCCAGCCTGTTTTATTATCTTTTAGCATAATTATCAAGAGTCATTTGTGTGCATACAAATATTAGAAATGTAACTCCAAATTGGCTGTGAGTGAAGCAAGCTCAGTAAATCATAGCTCTGTACCTGGCCTGTAGGCCTCTTTGCATTTTGATGTTAGAGGAATTTCTCTCTTGAATTTAGACCTTATGTGCTTGTTCGCCATTGCCCCACAAACTCACTATAATTGGTTGATAGGTCTCCCTTGTAGTTTAGTCCTGTGCAGCACCATGTTGCATTCAATCTAAGCTCAATGCTCTGCTTGCTTCCATGTGCCAGTGGGCTTAAACTGTTGACAACGCTATGATAGGATGTCACACTAGTAGTCCTATTTGGGGTCACTGGAGGAATAAGGCGTTTAATGCAGCTACTTATGTCCCAAAGAGGGTAGATAAAGAAGTCCTGATGCAGTGGACTTTTTGTCTCGTGTCTAGAACACTCAATCATGCAAAGAAGACATAAACTACACCAAGAGGCATATAAAGCTCGAGCATAAAAAGGGCTCTTTAAGGTATAGACCCAAGGATCAAGCTCAAGTGAGAAATTCCCCCATCACAATGCAAACAGGTCTTCAGGCCAGATTCACTGCTGAGTCTGTGATTTGATCTTGGGCATGTGTTCAATGCATCCTCAAAATGGCAGAAACACATTCTCTCATCGACCTTAGACTATAGACCAGGTATGAGGAGGTTTAAAGCATGGCCAATTTCTGCATCCTGAGTTAGGAACATGCCAGTTTTGTGCCTGCCTCATTTTTAGACAACCACGTCTCTGGGCGCAAATGGGAGCACACAATCATTTTAACAGCATGAGTGTCATATAAATGCTACCTGCATAAGACGGATATTAGAGAAGACACCTGCGCTTCACACCAGCACACTTTAGGCCGGGCAGATGATTGGGCCCTACATGTCATCACTTTAGTTTGGTCGCAGGCTCACAGAAGGAAAAACAAGAGGTTTTCACAAAACGATGAACTGAGCAGAGCTGCCATAAGAACAATTGTGCAGGGAAACTATTGAAAACATCACCCTCTGATGGATGAGATCCATCCAGTTTAAATGATTGTGTTCACTTCACACCCCCTCTCTTCACACGCACTCGATTTACCCATCGTCCACAGTTATTATTCGATCTACTGCTGTGAACACAGCACCAAAAATGGTTTAATTTCAGCTCGAGGATCAATAGCACCTGATGCAGCCCGGCTCACTCTGGTCTCATGGCGAGCCGCTGCATTTATAACCTTATTGACAATATCGAGCAGTATTGATGACCAGCCGGGATAAGCACCTCAGGCAGGGGGCTGGAATGAGGGGCCATTTCTTTACAGCTGTGCTCCTTTTGTAATGGCTTTTTCAACCATGGACACAGAAATAAAATACCTTGGAGTAAAAAAAGGAGGGCTTTGTTTGCATTTTTTGGTAGGAAATGGTATTTTTTTTTGGCAAGCTGTTACAGCCAGATCTGATGAATAGTGAGGCTTAGAGCTGCTCGAGAAAACTCCTTTTCAAGCACTATTTTCCCCCTTTCTTTTTTTTTCTTTTAGTTTTCTGGTATTAACTGCACAAGGTAATAGAAGGAAGCATGAGCTAGGAAGGCTGTAGCATTGACCATTGCACCACTGGTATTCCATGACCCATAGTGTGCCAATGAAAACACCCCCGCAGCAGCCTGGACCGTTGATACAAGGCTGGATCATGCTCTGATGTCAAATTCTGACCTTATCATCTGAATGTTGAAGCAGAAATTAGAATCCATTTGACTAGCCAACAACATTCCAATGATCTATTAACCATTTCTAGTGATCTTGTGTGAATTGAAGCCTGTGTTTCCTGTTCTTAGCCAACAGGAGTGTCACCTAATGTGGTTTTCTGTTTCTGTAGCCCATCTGCTTCAAGATTTGGCATGTTGTGATCCTCTGCATACAGTAGTTGTAACAAACAGAGTTACTCTTGCCTGTATGCCACCTTGAACCACTCTGATCATTCTCATCTGACCTCCTCATCAAAGCATTTTCACCCAAAAACTGCTGCTCACTGGAAATTTTCTTTTTTTAGGACCACCATCAAAGTCTGGAGATACTTGTCATTAAAAATTGCAGTGCATCAGCAGTTTCTGAAGTACTCAGACAAGCCTGTCTGGCACCAGAAACCATAGTGAGGGTACATCCATCCCCAAAGAGAGACATAGTTCTACTCAGTTTTGCTAAACAGAATAAATATGGCAAGAAATTGTGAGTTGTTGTTTTAGATCTTACGTTAGTCATCTCCTTATTATAACATGATATTAAAGATGTTGGCTCATCATAACAGTTTGATGGTGTCTTGTTATCTCTAGAGAACATATATTTTTATGTCATCACAGCAAACTCAGTGAATATGTTATTAATATGCATTTCCTGACATTTTTTGTGCACAGACGAACAAAAAGCCATTGTCTTTTTTGTCTCGTACTACCACATACTTTGTTCCATCTGAAGTCAAAATTGCACTTTTTATTTAGTAAATTTGAGTGCTAAAAATCAATGAATTTTGGGCTGTAGACACTCACATGGACAAAGCCACAAGAACCACTGGAAATACTCATCTTTATTATGATATAAGCATTTCCATTTCGTGTAACAGAAGATCAAAATGTATTTAAATGAGTAATATTTACTATTTGTTTCTACTCCGTCTGCATAAATTTGATACAGCTAGCTCTCAAGTATGTGCCAAGTTTCTGCTGTAGGCTGTTAAGTATGTGTCTCGTTCATTACACTCCAGCTTTGCAAAATATTGCTTGGTGCTCTGCTTACAGTGAATTATTGTTAGGGATGTAACATTGTAGATTTGATCCCCAAACTCTAACTCTAAGTTCTTTTTGCTCTATCAGATGGAGGAGAGGGGAAAACTGATTAAAACATTGTGCTACACTTTGTAAAAGGTGCCCTTTGACATTGAAGTATTGTCGTTGAAGTCGAGAAAAACTGATTAAAAGTAAAAATCTTTATACATGTTAAATGGTAGGTATTTCAATATTTTTATTGAAACAATAACAAATACAAGGTCATCTCTAAAGTTTTGTGTTCACACCAAACATGAAATAAATATCTGTGCCACAGCTTCACCCAACTAAAATTAGTGTGAGTTTTGAAATGGTTTATATTTACTGGCAAATTTTTATCCTTCACACCCACTCCTTTCTCCCAGGTCTATTTTTTTTCTCTTGTGGGTTCTTCATTATTTTTCTGTGAAGTTTGGCATACTTTCTCTGGAAATAAAACACATAAAATCACTGCTAGAAAGCCGGAAAAACACAGCAGTAGCTAGCTAGCTGTGCTAACTGCAGTTGCGCAGAGTGACAGCCAATGAGAAGTGTTCAATATGAGCTGAACTTCCCAAACACTCAAAACCCTCCAGTGACTCTCTGTTTACTCTCTGTGGTTTAGTCTCTGTAAACTAAAACAAGCATTTAGAGCAGCTCAGATGCCGATGTGAAGCTCCTCTGTCTGTCCATTTTGTGTTTGGTGCAAATACAGTTTAAGTCAAATTGATTTGGCTGAAATGTCAGTGACACAAACACTTATAACAGACAGCTTCTTTATGTCAAGATGTCAATAAGAAACTATGGCAAACTATGTGAAGAAATGTAAACAACACTGAATGAAAATTCTCCTTAAAGTGACTGAAAATAAAAAATGGTAACTTACTCTGTTAGTAGTTTTGCCTTTAGCAATATTTTATGTAGCATTAGCATTAGCTGCTGTATCTTGCCTTTAGTGTTTTAAATCAGCATTTGACAAACAAGCTGAGGCCTTGTTAGAAAGTATAATGATATTTTTATAGCTGTAATATGCTGCCTTATTCTTTTTCTGGCACATTAAAACATTCAGCCAATTTAAGTACCTCCAAGAAAATGTTGTTGCTAGCATTTGTTTGTCTGATTGATTGCAAGATTACAGAAAAACTACAGGATAAATTCTGCTGAAATTTCAGGAGATGTTGGTAATTTAGAAATGATTCAATGTTGGTGGTGACAGAGATAACATTGGCGAACAATCACATTTGCTTTTTAACTGTTTAATTAATAATGATATCAACATGATTCCAAGTGCTAAGTGTGGGTTTTTATGGTCAAGGAATGGTAACTTTGTCGTAGACGTAACAACAATATGTGAGCTACCTTGGCAGAGGTTTGCTCTCTGCAGGTGCTTTCTATTTAAAATATGTAATGGTGGTAACATTTGTTTGTTTAGCAGTAGGCTACTGCACTTCTAATGTTATGCATCCCTAATGACTTAAGGTGAAGTCTTTGTAAATGAGATAGCCAAAAGTATCCATTACAATAAATATCTTTATCACATTTTCTACAATATAACTGCTCATTTTTCTCTTATGTAATAAATGTCTTAACCAGAGGTGAAGTAGGAACTGAAAGAGTATAGACTTCTGCATTATCTCTGTGGGAGCACATCAGAAAATACACAAAGGCCTATTTCATGGTCAAGTCTGAGACCGAGTCAGTGAGAATTTACCGTATTCAAAATTGCAGTTGCAGAGCCGCATGGCAGAACAGCATTAGCTTTAGGCTGTTTCTTAGCTCTTAATTGGATTGTCCTGATTTGCTGAATGTGTGAAAAGAGACCTAAAAGACCATCCCTTATATGCTGCCTGGTGATGAAATGCTCGGAACAGATGAAACAACTGGATCTCTAACAGCATAAGAAATGATTTATAATTTTCAATGTTATTTTTAAACTGTAAATGACAGATCTTATGAAACACAATGAGTAACACTAATGGATATTTTTTGTAGATAATCTCACCTTGTCTATTCCCAAGAAACACCATTAAGATTTTTTCCATAAGTAGATTTTAGAAAAATTATACATTTTAATACAACAAATGAAAGAATCCAGCCAAACAAACATGTTTTCAAAAGTCCTGCTTGCACCAATACACGTCTTTTTATTCTGTTTGAACTGATAGTGTACCAGTGCATTTCAGCTGAAAAGTATGACCAAGGTGAACTTTGGAGTCATATCAGTAACCAAAAGTATCAGAATAAGGTTTAATCAATGGAATAGAAATGTTGAGAACTGAGGTCGGTCATCTTTAGGTCACTCAATAATAGAGAAACCAAACTGAAACAGATATTTTTCAATTCACAGACAGTGACCTTGAAGGTGTCACATTATCTGTTAACTTGAGTTTCTGTCATATTTTCCTCCATTCTTTTTTCCTAATGTAAAATCCTTACCAAGCTTAGTCAACATTACTTCAGTTGAGCATCAAATTTCAGTGGGCTCCAAGCTGTGGCTACCACTTGATCGTGCCCTGGTCACAGTGAAGGTGAAGCTCCATGCAGAAAACAGGGAATTGCTGATATTCATCTCAACAGTCAAACACATAATTAGAGCAAACTGTGCTGCTGTCTGTGGCTAATGACAGCAGATGAAGCTGGGGCACCCAGTATCGCTTTGTTAACAGCTGCACAAAAATAAAGTTCTAGTAATTTTATAAGCATGGGAAACACATGGTGATGAACTGTTATCTTAACACTGGAGTTGACCCTGACACTGTTTGATTGTCCTATCAATCAGCAGGACAGAAATATGACATCATGCATAAGGTTTACATGATCAATAAGAGAAAATAAGTCTTAACTAAATGATCGTGTGGGGAAATAGGAGAATGAAACTGGTTTTTAATCTGAACTGTAACAATGAAAACAAGATAATGGAGATTCAGAAACTGTTTTGCGTGTGTGTGTGTGTGTGTGTTGGAAGGTGAGGATCTAAATTATAATTTTATATGACTCATTTATTTATTTCATACTTGTTTTTGGAAGTGTGTGGAATGCTTGAGTGCTAAGCAGGGGTGGACAGTAATGAAGGAAATTTACTTGAGTACTGTACTTAAGTACATTTTTTGAGTATCTGTACCTTACTTGTTTTTTTTTTTTGGAACTTATGACTTTTACTCCACTACATTTAAAAGACAAATGTTCTACTTTTAACTCCACTACATTTCTATAAATGGCCTCGTTACTCGTTACTTTTAGGTACAGGTATGAAGTCAGTGGATGAAATTTATTTTCTATTCTAAAATGTGATTTGTTCAAGTGGTGTTATCTATACTTTGTGCCTCCTGTTCCACACTCCAGTCCAGATGGTGGTGGTAATGCACTTTTGAGTTGGTTTGCCATCTGCCATTAAACAACAAAGAAGAAGAAGAAGGAGACGCGCATGCGCTACTGCGATCAGGCAGGCAAAGATTGAGTGAACGTTGGTGGTTACAGTTTGACTTGGCAGTACTGATGGCTACTATGGCAGATAAAGACGACAATTCCACACCAGAGCATCCATGGCCATATCTGCAGGGGGGAGTTAAATAAACAAAAAGAAAATGGCAATGGTTGTCCTTTCGTTGATTCATTAGTGTTTCAGCATGCATTTCCATGGGCTTTGTAGCATATTTTCAAACTCTTTATTCTACATGATCTATAAGCAGGTCTGTAGATTGTTTCAGTCATTACGTTCTGTAAGGTCAACGGGAAAATGTACTTTTAACACTTGAGTATTTTCAAAAGCAGGTACTCCAGTACTTTAACTTAAGTAAAAATTTGACTGAGCAACTTTCACTTGTATTGGAGTAGTATTGAGTATCTATACTTTGACTTGAGTACTGGCATTGAGTACTTTGTGGTGCTAAGCAATTTTAATTGTGATAGTTGCTGGCAAGGCAGATGTAAAATTTGTAATCAAATGTAAATATAAATCATCATCTCAGCATCAATCAAGCTGATGATAATTGTGATATTTGATATAATCTAGCACCCCTATCAAATAACCAAACCAGCTTCTTTATTAAATAAAATATGGATCACAAAACAAAGGCTGAGTGAGCTGCGTTTATGAGATGTCTTTCTTCAACGGTCCTGGTGAACGTGATGAGAAATCCTTTAATTACTCTCATCACTAACGTCCAGTTGTCCATCATGTCTGACCCAGAAAGTGCTCCCCACCCTCACTGTCCAGACCTATTGTGTGCTCTCTCCTCACTTGGTAGTTTCTCCCCGGGCAGCGGAGTGGAGATGTGGAGAGGAGGGGCTGAGCCGTGCTGCACCGTGCAGCTCCTCACCTTCTGACTGACTGAAGCCCAGCAGCTCCACCTTTTCAGCTCCCAACTTGTCCCGCGCGAGGATGGATGGATGCGCTCCCCTTGGCTCGGGCCGGGTGAAAGTGCCAGAGCAATAAACACATGGGGCGAAGAAACACCGCCAACTGGAGTGTCTTTGGGTGTCGGTGATGTTTGCAATTGGTGACTGCTGCAGAAATTCCCCCTAACGTGTCGGCGAGTCGACAGACAGACCACTGCTTACCACTGGTGCGCGCTTGGAGAGGAAGAATGGACACGCGTGCGGTTGCTCCCAGCGGCTGAAATAACTGTGGTTGGTGGCTTTAGCACGCGTTCCCGGGACGGTTAATTGTCACAAAGTCGCACAGGTGAAGCAGGGTTGATTGATTGATTGGTTAATTGATTTGTGGTTTCGCTTGAGGAGGAATTCATGCGCCGATAGCTTCCGTGGGGGCAATATGCCAGAATGGGTCCTCTACGGTATTTATTTCTCTGTGGACTTCTGTGCGCCCAAACCCAAGGTAAGTGCATGAAATATCGCTCTGAGAATTTATGTTTAAATGATGCGTTGAGAAAGTGACTGGGTTATGACCTGACGCGTATGCGACCCCATGCTCCTGTCAGTTCAAGTGCATCAAAAACATCTCCAGTGTGATGTCTGTGTAGTCCCTCAGTCAGCGAGGTCGTGGGTTTTCAAAGCTTTGTCGAGAATAAACATAACTTAATCCAGTTCCCCCTTTTGGACCGAGATTGCCTCTTTTTTGGCCATGTCTTTTGATACCAAGCCTTACGTAGTGTGCAATAGATGTGCTTTGTCGTGGAATATCGTGATGAAATTCTTTAATTCACCTCCCAGATGTGGCAAATCACAGCCCGGTCCTGGTTTACTATAACCTCATTGTATGAGACCAACTGTTTAATGGCCCTGCTAGACGAAAGTTGCTCATTTATTCATAAGGTCTGCTCTAGCCTAATTGAACACATTTGTTACGTGCGTAAAATCTTTGGCAGCTTTGGAATTGCCATTTTTTACGCAAGTGCTGTGCTTTGGTATGTGTGCCAGCTTTATTAAACAATCCACGAATCCTCACATAACTTTTTTTCCATTTTAGCATTTTCTCCAGAATGATGATAACGTAAAGATATTTGTCTCATGAATTCCAGCCATCCATCTCATAAAGTAGTGAAATAGCCAAGGATGGAGATAGAGGGGGAAGCATCAGGGCTTAACCCAAACCAAGAGTCCAGGTAGTAGGTCAGCAGTGAGCTTACACTTACTATGCAAGTTGTTTGCACTATTTTCAAGCCATTATCAAGACTAAAATAAAAAAGCTGTTTTAAATTTTCATAATTTAGAGTGAAAAACTCAATCTAGAGAACAATCCTTTAGAGCAAAGGTTCTCATCTGGTCCAGCCCAAAGACCTGCCACATTTTCTGAAGTGAAAAATGTACTCCCAAGTAAAAAGAAAAAAGGAGAAAAAACATAATAACACATTTTGAACTTCAGTGTATTCAAAAAGACATGTGTGGATACATTTCTGTTTAATCCATTGTCACATAAAAAGTAATAATTTAGCCTTTTTCTTAGAATTTTACTAAAATTACTCCCTACTGCCAATAAATAAATAAATACAAATTAAACAAAAAAATAAATAAAAATAAATACAATTATTATTACTATATGGATGATAGGTGACAAACAAGTCACAATCTCTGGAAAACAACAAAACCAGATGTTTTATAAATGGAAGAAAGAAGAAAATAAAATGATGGCAGTGAGTCCACTTAGGGCTTCTAAACATCACGGACTCGGTGCGTCTTTAACAGGGTATCTGTGGCCAACTGAAACAGCTTCATCACCCAATTTGGATCCTGACCAACCAGTTGAGAACCGCCACTTTAGAACCAGCATCAATCAGTGTATTGATTCATTGATGCCACTTTGAAACCACTATGGCCCACAGGTCATTTTCTACTGGCCCCCGTAAAATTCTTAAAATCGAATGAAATATGAATAAGAAGTGATCCAAGAGCACAAACAAACTGCCAGAAAATACACGCTTGAGATAAATAATTATTACTCTTGATTCCTGAAGAAAGCAGGAATTGTGTGATGTTCCTTTCTTAGTTTACCCCTCAGTTCAGGCAGGAAATTGTAAAATTTGAATAGGTATAAATTACCAATTTTAGTCATTTAAAAATACATGTTATAAACTTCCAGGATGTATAATTTCAGAAACAAAAACATTATTATGATAATTTCTAACTACTTGTTTCTTAGGAGATGTTAGATACAGGGTGATTACAAATTAATGATATTAAGTCAAATTGCTGTTTCTTAGTGACTGTTTTGTAGATCTTGTACTTTTTTGAGTTGTCTTTTACACCAGTACTTTTACTTAGAAAAGTACTGGTGTATTTCACCTATAAACAGTTCTCACCTCATTTGATATAGAAACAGATTACTGATGTTGAAAAACAGACAGAAAACATGTTCATTAGGCATATTCATTGACTGGTGACTCCAGATTGCCCTTCGGTGTGAGTGTGAGCATGAAAAGTTGTTTGTCTCTTTATGTGGCCCTGTATTTGGCTTGTGAGAAGCTCAGTGTGCACCCTGCCTCTCGTCCAGTGTCTGCTGGGAAAGGCTCCAGCCCCCCACGACCCTAAAAGGGATAAGTTATGGATGATAATGGATGTACTGTACTGTAGATCTCAAACTACTTTACTACTGTATGTCATGTAAATCAGAGTGTGGGTTAAAACACATTGGTCAGATTAAAAAAAAAGCTCTATAACATCACAAATCAAAATTTCCATTTTTATTTAGTACTAGGAATGTGTATCAAAACCTGATACTGACGTGCCATTGGTACAAATGCATCCAATACCTACTAGACTGTATCACAACACATACTTAGAGGCTTCATTTAGATACTGTTTACCAAGTTTCATAACCAAATATGCTGAACCCTCTCTGCCTTATCTTCTCTGTGAGCCATCAAATATCGCCTACCATTTAAAGACTTAGAGTTGAGCATTATTAAGGCTCTTTGTTACTTTTTGTAGAGTATAATATTTCTTTCCTATCTCTGTCTTAGTGATGCTAACCTGTAAAATATGAGATCATGTGCTCTTAGTAAAGGACATATCTTGGGGTTATTTAAAATTTGGCCTGATGTAGAAGGTTGCTCAGGCAGATGATGGAGCTGACTGGATGTCCTGTAGCAGAAATGTGTAATGTGCCACGGAGAAGATGCTTACTCATAGTCTGGAAACCACCAGCGTGTTTCCATACATGAACCTCACTATTATGCTCCATAGCATCTCTTACTATCAGATATTAAGTGTGCAAGATTCCCGGCATGTGGTGTTGTCATCATGATGTGTTTAGTTCTGCTGCAGCCCACAGAGCATGAATGTGTGTCAGTGGAGTAAAGTGTAGGCAGGTGTGATCAGCACGTAAAGTAGGTGTGGATTCAGCACTTGTGTATCACTGGTTTTGTTGTTGTAGCAAAGTGGTGCAGTCAGAAGCTGAAGCAATGCGACTAATTGGCTCTGCAGTTAATTATGTACATGTTTTGAAATGTATTGTCAGTGGGGGCACTTTGGTGGCTGTGGTTTTCACAGGGTTTCTCCTGCAAGGTATTTTCCAGCCTATTTTTCCAACATACTTCACTGTGTTAAGGGTCTTGTACACACCAGTCCCTCTTTAATGAGGAACTGTGACCAAAATTTCCCATAGCCTGCAAGTCCGTAGAATTATTTTTGAAATTCAGAAGTTTAAAGCTTCTAGGAAACAAGAAATACTATTCAAAAACTAAATAATCATGTTTGATAAATGTGATATGACATGGGCCGGTAGTTTTCATGTATGCATGTATAATATCTGAAACTGTGATAACACGGGCAGTTTGGTAATCTTCTGAAGATCTCTTGAACAGCATATTGTGATTAAACTAGAAAAGCACTCAGAGAGCGCAGACCTCCGCCAGCACCACAGTCCAGTCCCATATTGTGATTTTTACCATAAATATTTGTCCTACCTTCATTCAATGTAAATATTTAGATTCCTTGACCATGAACACATACCATTAGCAATTGGTTTCATAATGATATCTATTTTAGTTCAGTAGATATTCACGAAAATCACATTTTTCGTCATGCCGGATCCAGACGGTGATCCGGATCAACACCAAAATTGAATCAGTTCTTCCTTTTCCCATGCTGAACATTTCCTGAAAATTTCATCAAAATCCATCCATAACTTTTTGAGTTATTTTGTTCACAGATGGAAAAACAGACAAACAGACTCTCCCGAAAAACATAATCTCCTTGGCGGAGGTAAAAACAGTTTTAATACCCCAAGATTTGAGGTGGTGTGATTGGTATTGGCATTGTCAGTGGTGGCATTTATGTCAAATATGAGTTGTTGTTTAATGAAGGCTGTGCAATAAAATGGTGGTTCCCTGAAAGACTCAGTGGGGGTCTTTTCCAGATGTGATTTAGTCATGTAAATCCATGCTGTGATCAGAAGTGCCAATGCCAACCTCCTTGGCTTTGGCCTTTGCCAATGACCAGATATTAATTGCTGTCATTCCAACGTTTGTTCTGATCTTCATAAGGCAAAGTTAAACTTGAGCACCCGAGCGTTAAGTTCAAATAATCTCAATAAATGATAACATTATGGAAAAAAGGCTAGGTGCATTTGATGAAAAATGGGTTTATTTTAAGTTTATTTTCAAGTTTGAGTGTTTGGGTCTAAAGTGACGTTTTGTCATAACTGCTTGAGTTTAGGTTGGAACTTTTTTTTTTAACCATTTTCAAGCCCCCATAAGGCTGGGCCCCAGAATATTTCCTTTTTAACCCCCTCATGGTTTACCCTGGGTTTAACTGTCTGTGCATCAGTTTATTTGTATTTCAGTGTTGAACTTGGTTTTTGTTAGAACTGTTATTTGTAACTTTAGATGTAAACTTTCATTGTGAGCCATTGGAAATAAGCTTATATTTGGATGTTATCACTGTTTGTGTCTTGCTAAAGATTAGAATGCAGACAATGATTAATTTTCGTATTGAATGCAATATATCATCAATGTCAGGCAACAACACTCTATCAACTTCTTTTATGATTTGAGTTTTTTATTCATAAAACAATGTTATTAATCTTCTTCCATTTTGGCAAGCAGGTTTATAAACTGCTAACCAAATAAAAGTACAAAAACGTTCTCAGTGTGTTTGACCATTTGCATCATGTCTTGGGTGTTTGTTTAGCAATGATCTGATTTAAGCTAAAAATAATTAAATTAACAAATTTAGCCTCCAGAGAATCAGATACAGCTGTTTTTTCTTCTCCTTTTAAAACACTGAGATCTGAGGGGGGAAGGAAGGCTATGACTAGGCTCTGCAAACATGTAGGTGGTGGCTGTATAGCTATAACATAATAACCTCCTAGAATCAAGCATTTGAAGAGGCATTTTCTTTAAAGAGGCAGAGCCCATTTCCTTGAGAGTTAAGTAAATGGTGTCATGTTCTTCTGCCTCCAAGCCCTTTAAACAGCATTAAAGCAAAGGAAATTGATTTTGCATCAATACAGTAGTTTGGCAATCCAAAAAACCTCCCAGAATTAACACAGACCTGTATGGAGGAGGGAGAGGTAGTCTCAGTCAATAGTTCTTGGTGTCTTTTCTTGTTGCAGTACAGTAAGTAATCTGTTAAAGAAGATACCGCAGTCTGTGCACAATATGCTTCCTATTGCCCATAGTGCTACTTGTACCCATCGTAAGTCTTTAATCAATAATAGTGATTTTCAGCTTACAGAGCTGACACCAACTCTGTAGCTCTGACATCTCAAACTTAATTTTGAAAGCTCAGACAGAACCTGAAAAGCCACATAGCAGCTGTTTGCTTGACAATCAAATGACTCTTTTGGTCATAAGCTGAAATTGAATTCCTTTGAGCTCTGCCAGTAGACAGATGTCACCTCAAAGTGACTTTTATTAAAGTGTTCCTCGCTAGCAGGCGGTAAAACATGTGCTCCACCAGCCTTTCTGCAAGACCCTAAGGTCCAGCTTCAGCACCATGGATAGTTCCTTTAAAACAGACTCGGTGACAGAGAGGGAGAGGCCTGGTACACAATAACAAGCAAAAATGTAGCCTTGGGCTGTCCACACAGAGTAAGATTTGAATTGGTTTTCTAGGTTTACTTTCGGGCTTTTTATGTCTGTATTTGGATAAAGAGAAACAGAGGAAAGTGTAAAAATATTGGTGAGAGAAAGTGGGAAATTACTTGTATTAGATTTGAACCTGCGGTACCATCTTCAGAGCAAGACACATTTTCTACATGGGGAAGGCAGACATAACTGCTAAATTGTCAGTGCCTAGAGGAGTAAGTTTGAACTATTATGTCAGGGAATTGCCCACTCAGACTATCCAGACACTTTACTGACAACATCAGGGCTGCATGTGTGAAAGGAGCTTTAGACAGTCAATGGCGAAATTCCAGAAAAACTTGAACCACTAGGAGTTGTAGTAATTCTGTAAGCTTTAACTGTTCCAACACAGAAGCCTGGCTACCAAACCTTAAGTTTACAACCAGCTCCTGGATAGAAAGAAAGAAAGAAAACCCCACAAATAGCACCAAATCTAAAAGATCTATCATAAAGAGAGCAACATATCCAAAAGCTGAGACAAAAAAGAAATAAATAAAATGGTTTGTCTTTGTTTTTTTTGTCCTGTTAAAACAACAACAAGATATATATGCAAGATATGTCATACCTCACAGGTCATGTTTGAGTCAAGCAAGTTTCTGTGAGATTGTATTTCTGTCGCAGGATTCATCAGCAACATTTGTACATGGACCAGTTTCTTTCCTAACATCCAATTTGGGGGCCATGTATATGATTTTTTTTTTTAAATGTATAAATATTTTGGTCTTATTAACACAATCATTCAATATCTTAAAGAAAGAATGAATTCATTCCTGAAACAAAAACATTCCTCAGTTCTGATGGTTTTGTCAACAGCTACAAGGATTTAATGACAAAAATGCCCTGATAAGCACAATTTGTTGCCCAAATGTTCTCTGAATTTGATAATATTCTGGGAGCTGAATAGAAAGCTGTGGAGGGCCTGATCTGGCCCCTGGGCTGCCACTTGATGATCAGTAGTCTATAGCATCTCTATAGCTTTGGTATGTTTACTATTAACAGTGTGTCCTCATAGTCTAATTGAATCCTTTAAAAAAACAACAAAAAAAAAAAAACACATTTGAACACGACTTAATGCTAGAGAATTCTCAGTGTGTTGCCAGCCTCAGAATTTCTAACATAAAGACGTGTAATTTATCCTCAAATATATAGGTACCTCTAAAAGAGTATTCACCTGTTAAAATGTCTGCATATAATTCAAGAAAACACATCCAAACATCCCTCCTTGTGTTCCTTTTCCATCCCAGCTTGTTCATATTCAGGGTCATGGAGTGCTGGAGCGCAGAAACATAAGCTAACCCCCCAGACAGGTTCCCAGTCCAGAGCTAACAGACTGACAAGACCCCGCAGACCCTTCCTCGCTGGTAGCTGACAGTGCCAACCGCTGAGCCACTGAGCCGCCCACAACTTAAATCATCTCATTCCTATTCTGTTTGTCTGACAGCACCAGTCTTGAAGTCTGCATTAGCAGCTGTGGATGCAGGCTAATGGGACAACCAATTAAAAGAAGTCACAGAATGTGGGTTTGTTTGTTTGTTTGTGGATCCACTCACGGAATAACCAGGAGCCACATGCTTGGTATTTTAAAAGCACGTTAAAAACAAAATGTATTGCCCTGCTTTGGGGTGTCACCACCAGCTAATGGAATGCTTTTGTCAACAAACCTCTTAACATTATAGGCTGTCACATCAATTTTCCTCACATCCTCGACTTTATTTTGGTCGCTATGTGGCAGCCAATCACCATGGCTGCCTTTTACAATTTGCATGGTTTGTCACCGTCTGAAGCAAAATCACAAGAGAACATGTAACATCATTTTAATTTATTTACATCTAGTTTATTTTTGCCTCATGACAGTCAATAAACAAGCTGAAATTTGGAATCCAAAATCACACTGTTGGTTTGTTGGCATGGTGCGTGCAGGTTGGAAGAGGAAGACCTTTTAACACAGACATTATAATGTGCTCATGCAGCATGAAACAGATGAGAGTCGGGATGTTGACATGTCTGTAAACAAACACAGTGACTCTACATCTGGGTCGTCTCTGGATGACATTTCGAGTTAGGAGCCAAGAAATCAGCCTTATATTGAGCTTAGGTGCCTCCACAGCCATGTATATCACATGTTTGAGGTTTATAGACAGGACAACTTCCTTTCCTGGAATACCTGAAAAAATTTCAAAAGACTTAGCCATTTCCTCAACAATGGAAATCACCTTAAAAGTGAGAAATAAAGCAAAATATCTGGAAAAATCCTTAAATTTTGTTCCTAATATCACGGCATGGTTCATATAACACCAGGGACTAGACCTGCATCATAGAAGGCTGTCCCAAAATATTGTTGTATAAAAACAACAATATAATTTGTGATTATTTAGCAAAAGAATGCTTGTAAACCATAACTAAGACCAAGTTCACACTGCAGGAAAAGAAACCTTAATATGAGTTTTTTGCCCATTTATGACCCATAGCTGATGTTTAATGATGGTCTGGGCTGCACAAATTGAATGTTTTCAAATCTGCCCCAGGGAACTTTTATATGTATTCCTAAATTGGATACATTTCCAATATTTTTTCAAAGCAAACTCATTCTGAACAGTCATGTTTCATTTCAACTGCCTTAACATTATTAAAGTGAGACAGACGGCACAAATCAGTGCTGGAGGAGGTGGGACATGGCAAGATCTAATATAAATGATAGAATAAATAATTATGGTGAAGCACTTCACATCACAATCCCACCACCCCTAGCTCAGACTCCTCATCTTCTTCGACTTCAAATCTGATACACTCATGCTGACGAGTAGCATTCATATTTACTTCCGTAAACACAGTGTGTTGCATATGACATCACGTCCTCTTCACATGTGGGTCACTTATGGGTTGTGGATGGATTACACTGGAGTCTGATGGTAGACACACTCACACACATACACACAGGAAAACAGATTTCAACAAAAATTAGAATTTGGCGATAGCACTTGCAGTGTGAATGTAGCATTAGCGTCCTGAGCTGTGCTATGTCCCTGCTGTATACAACAACTACATCTTCAACATGTCTCTTATGAATTCAGAAGAAATCTAAGAAACTTATTTTTTGCTATATTTGTACAAAGAAATCTGAAGGTTACTGATGGCAGCTGGAACTTGAACTGACTGCTTTGAGAGATGTGAAAGCAAGGCCACAAATCTTTGTTGGATCACTTTAAATAGGAAATTTCAACATTGACATATGTTTAGATCATTGGAATGTGTTTATTGTGAAGGCTTATACCAAAATTATGCTTTTTTCAAAGCCCAACCGTGGACCATGTCATATAGCGTTGGTAGGCAATGGACAATAATTGACTGAAAAGGTAACATGCCAGCAGAGATAAAAGATGACATGAAATAAGTTGTGGTCTTGAAATGGTTTTTCAACTTGATACATCTAATGCCTTAAACGTCTACACCTCATTGCAATCTTTGAGGTCTGCAGAGCAACCTCTTCTTGTCATTCTTAAGGGGCATCAGGTTTTCTTGGTTGTGGCCCCGTAATTCTGGAACAACCTACCACCTGAGATAGGAATGTTACTCACCTTGCCTGCTTTTATGTCTTGTCTTGAAAACCTTTTTTTCATTGGCGTTAAATTGAGCATGAAAGTTGTGTGGTCTCTGTAATAATATGTTGTATTTAATTTGATATAATTTAGTTGTATTCTAATTGCATGGCACTTTGCTAAATTTTTTTTTTAAATTGTACCATAAATAAAGTATATAGCTTAAGAAACATTTTGCAGGTGACAAATGTGACCTCCAGCCCTGACTTGCAACAATAAAACTAAGCATTGCATATCAACAGCTATATCCGATTTTTTTTATTATCCAAGCATCATCTACTTGGACATAGGCTGCATATTGTAACTGCCTGGCACAAACCTCCTATCTCCAAGATTGCTACTTTTCAGGAAAATAATATAAAACATACTGTATCACAACTGAATGAATTATGACTGACTACAAATTAATTTTTTATTCTTTATTTGGTTAAAAGTTTCTTAAACCTACCCACAAACATCGAAGGTGATCATTAATACTGTCTTTTTAAAAAAAGAAGAAAATCACATGAACCATGGAGAATACAGGTTTGCACTCAACAGCAACATGCTGGTGCATGGGCATTAATTGTTCAAGACCAATCATTACTAAAAACCCTTTGTGAAACTCCTCCCAGAAGATGGCACAAACTCTGATCTTGGTTGTTAACAGCTCTATTCTGTCAGGTTAGTTAACGAAGACTTAGATTCCTTAGGACTGAATACGACTATTATGTATCCTGTTCTAATAATTCAGTCTGTTAGCAGGAAAGTGGTTGGAAAACTTTGCACATTTACGCTAATACAGAGCAAAGTGAAAAAATCCAATGTAGCAGTGGCTGCTCTACACCCACTGAGACAACATATTTGATGATGTCAGTGTTTGATGGAACGTGTTAATGAAAAAGCTAATGAGATGTAATGACTCCACAGCTCCTGTCTGCAAGAGTAAATATGTGAGCCAGAGTGTAGTAACACACAGCGCTGCAGCCAGGAAGAACCTGACACTAATCAACTTTACTTCCAAGGACTGTAATGCAATCGTGCTTTGTTTTGCTTTGCCAATCACATTTGCAAATGTGGGTACATCTATACTGCACTAAGGAGGAGAAAATGTAGAATAAGAGACCATTTACTCATTTTCCTCTTGTTTGCAGAAACATTACCATCTGTTTTCTTGAGTGCACATTTTTTATGCGACAGTAGTTTTGCTAGCCAATTCTTTGTCTGCAAAGGAGCAGGAGCAGGAGCTAAGCAGCAAAGTTAAAAGGAAGGATTTGTCCCATTAAAGTGAGATGAACAGAATTCATAGCATGATCAGTTGTCTCATTACTTTGATATCTTGGACTGCAGGAGGAAGGGTTTATAAAAACAGTGAGGGTGTCGGATAAAGAAGTAAATCTGTATGAGGAGGAATGCTAGTTGGGGCATTGTTGTACTTTCGGTAACAGGAGTAGTTGTTCTTGGTTTATGGAGGCCAATGAGTCGCATTCAAGTGAGGGCACAAACTCATGGAAGATGATGACCTACGTGTTTTAACAGATGAATTTTTATTGTTTTTGTAAGTCATTTTTTCCACATTTGTCACAAAAGACTTTAGTATACTTCTACTGAGCCCCAGAGACTTATCCAAAGAGTGGCAAATAGTGGAGTGTGTATTGTTTGATTTTTTTGTTTGGTTTGGTTGTCTTTCACACTGCACCTTGTCCAGCAGACTAGACCCAATTAAACTTGCCACTAGCCAAAGTCTGCCATACAACCTTTTGTTGCACAGTGACATGGAAATACACAATCATGCGTTTCGGGCAAAAATGTGCAGCTTGAAGTGCGTCATCTGTATTTTGAGCTTTAAAATACAGATGAAGTTGCATTTGTTAAAAACACTAATGTGTGGCAATATTCCACATGGACATGTAGACCTTCGCCTATTAGGGGACGGAGGCAGGCCGTGTTGACCATGCTAACACTAACCATACTCTACTTGATACTATCTACTAACACTATGTTCGTTTGCCTATGGTGGTTGAATTCAGTCATACTCAATCCATTGTGTCCTGCTTTTTGGTTCACCTTGGCTGTTCTCTGGTTTAGCTGCAGTTTGACCCACAACAAACCAAACTCAAGATTTCTTGTTTTCAAGTAGACCAGAATTTGTCCTGTGGTCCACACCAGACTTCATTGGTTTAGCTTTGATGTCACCTCAAACCAAACTGATATTTCAAATAGGTAAACCAGAATTTGATGTAAATCAAATAAACATACATGAGATGATGCTCTGGTAAATACTTTGTAAATTTAAATGTTTAATAAACTGGAAAGGGTGCTCTCAATGGGTCCAAAGAGACTAAGGGTTGTTTGTGCACATAAGTTTGATCTGGGCCAAGCAAACTCATCACTTTTTTGAAAAGATTGTTTGATCGCGGGCAGTGAAAACTGTGGTCCAGACCAAAGAGCCAAAAAGGGTTTGCATTTGGATTCAAGTGAACAGAGTTTAATTCACAGTAGTTGTAAAAGCCACAAGAGTCAAACAAAACAAGCAAACCAAAAGAAGTCAATTGTGACTTGACTTTGGCCAACTATCACAGCAATAGCTAGCTTACTTAGCATACTCTGACAACTTCAAGGAGAGAGTTGCTAATGTTTGCATTACTAGAACTACCAGCCTCTTAAAGGCTGCTTCACAGGGCAACTTCTGCAAGCTACCACATTCTACAAGCAGAATATTTTTTTAACATTAGCATATGTGCTAGTCTTATGCAGTCACTTCCTGCTATTGTGATGCTCTTAGCTCCTACTTTCTTCCTGCTTTGAAAAAATCCTGATTTTGCCATGCTGCTTCAGGCTGAGCACAGTCATTGTCTTTTGGAGCTTGTCAAGATGGACTTGTCTCATGATAGACATTGAATCTGGCAGGTCCAGTGCAAGGTTGGCACTGGCTAGCATGGAGAAGGTAGACTCTGATGTGCTGGACTTCTCAGTCCAGGGGTCTGATCTACTAAGATCTAACATAACATGTGCTAAATTGTGTGTGCAAACAAAACAAATGTGCATGCTATTAGTGGGCACGCTTCAGCTGATCTACAATGTCTGCATTCGTAGTTGATAACAGGCGCAAAAGTGGTGCATACCCACCTCTTTAAAGGAGGATTTTGCTACCGGCTGTCACCATGGAGAGTTTGAGGGACCAAGGTGGCGGTAAGCGTAAAATGATGTTAGAATCCATGGAGTTGGAGGCAAATTACACACTTGTCTGTCATTTTGATGGACTTGATTGTGACTTTTTCCTCATGCCATATTTTTATCCTTCATTCTTAGTTTTCATTTTCTGATTCCAAGTAGACATACAGTAATATAAATGACAGCATTCACCTAGTTACACGGCTTAACCTCCAATAACCTCTCATTTGAAGAACAGTCTTACAATTTTGCACACACAGACTGCTTGGGTACTATTGCCTTTTATACACTGCCTGCGTATCTTTCTACATACTGACAGCTCCTAAATCCAATGTCAATGCATGGAGAGATGTGTCCTCTACAGTGTAGAGTGCAAAACAGAGAGGGTTTACTTTACGCAATAGTCTGCATGAGTATGATGACACACTGGATCATCCCTCTTTTTCTAGTCCTTTATAATGACAGACTCCAAATCGTTCTGTCATTCATCAAAACATTCAGTCAATGATGGCAAATATTCGGCTAATGTGACCTCCGTTTCAAGCCACAATGAACGCAGCCTTCTGTGCATAGCTGTACCCGTTTGCACCTGCTTTTCAAACATGCTAAATTCAGGTGAAAAAACATTGAGCGCAATCAGATGTGGGTTTGATAAATTACACTGAGGGTGTATCAGTTAAATTTGCATCTCCTCCTACCTGATAAGCTGCGTGTTTTCTCCATACTTATGAAGGCATTTGTTTGCTCATTTGACAGACGCAATCCTCAGTGCACCCTGTTTGTACATCAGCCTTGAGCTTGCTATCAAGTTTGCTCTTGTTTTTATACACACAGACCTTTAGTAGATCAGGCCCTTTGTCTCCATGGATGGCATTGGAACTTAGGTAAAGGGAGGTCCTATTTGGCAGACCTAATGTTTTGTTTCTGCCCATAGGAACACACCTGTAAAAGACACATAATCTAGTTTAAAAGTTGTTTAAACTCTGCTATTAGTGGAACTGGATCTTGTGTTATTTTGAATAAAGCTTCTCTTTGATGTTCAGTTGACTAAATGTATTTTTCTGTTGTTTCCTTTCTATTTGGCTTAGCTTGTATCTAAATAATTCACTGCATCCATCCCAAACATATTGCCTTTGCCGCCACAGCCAAATTAAAATGCATTATTAATGATTGTAATTATTATTGGGAACTCCTAATGGGATGTTTTATTCCCCTCTTCCTCTCCAGGGTCTCGCCTCCGCCAGGAAGACTCCCCTCCCCGCATTGTGGAGCACCCCTCTGACCTCATTGTGTCCAAAGGGGAACCGGCGACTCTCAACTGCAAGGCAGAGGGCCGCCCGACCCCTACGGTGGAATGGTACAAGGATGGCGAGCGTGTCGAGACGGACCGAGACACCCCTCGCTCCCACCGCATGCTGCTGCCAAGTGGCTCCCTCTTCTTCCTACGCATAGTACACGGACGCAGGAGCAAACCCGATGATGGCAACTACGTGTGTGTTGCCCGAAACTATCTCGGGGAGGCCGTGAGCCGAAACGCGTCTCTTGAAGTAGCATGTAAGTCCGACTTTTCATTACATCCCTGAGGGTATAAAGGTAAAGCTGTGAATTGCAGTGTTGCATGACAGGGAGATGGAAGAATTATTATTCAGTGGTATTGAGGTAGGTGACCTTTAGGGGGTGTGTGAAAGTGTAGACGTGCTTAATATAAAAAAGGTTGAGATAATGTTAAATTAAGCATAACATTTTGGACTGTTTTGCTTTGGGATCCACATATAAGATGTCATCTGTCATAATATGAGCACCGTCACCTCTCCGCTGAACCCACCAGTGTGTGTCTGCTTAGCCATGTGTGCACGTAACGTGTGTGCGAATATGTTTTTTCAGACTGCTAGTGAGACCTGTTTGGATGACCTGCTTGAGTAATGTATGGGCAGAGCTGTGAATGGCTCCGGGGAGGGAGAGGAAGAGGGGCAGGATTTTAACCTAGCTGACTCCCCTTTCACTGTTTGGATTTGGAAAGATGCAGCCTGCTCCCAGCCAGTTCTCTCCCTGTGTGGGAGAGAGTGGCGCTCTGGGCTATTCACATTTCCATTATGTGCTAAACTGAGCTGATTTCTTGCCATGAACAAGATGCACACACGCTCGGACGCACACACGGATATACACGAGTGCAACACACAAACAACTGGCACTGTCTTTGCTGCTCTGCTTTTCTCACTTTCACATAGATGATGTACACAAAGACAAATATGAAGATTTTTGTATCAACATTTGATGTCAAATCCAGAATAACCTGTTACAGACAAACCATTCTGAAATTTATGTCTAAATTTATTATGTCTAATATCCTATCTAGACACTACCCAAATAGATACAGTACATCCTTCATACTTCTGCAATGCAGGTTTCCCATAATGAAGATCTTTGTGGGTATCTTAACATAGCCTAACAACAAGTCAATGATAAATATTATTTTATGAGATCAAAGCACTGCAAAACCATGCTGTTCCTGAGTGATGGTACCTGTAGTGATGGCCATGAGTCTGAGTAAGTTTTCAATCAGCATTAGTGAACATATTCACACACTTTTATATCCATTTACAGACCACTAATGCCACAGTGGGAGCAACTTGGGGTTAAATGTCTCGCCCAAGGACACAACAACATGTGACAGCTGGAGCTGGGCTAGAACCCTTGACCCTTAGATTGAAAGTGGTACAAATTACGAAATATTACTAGACTAAGCCACAAGTGTCACAGAGCTACAATGGTTACATGTGGCAGGCAGTTGAGTTTAGCATTTGACCACAACTTCAGGGCCGAATTGAGAAACAAAACTACAAAAGAATGACTTCAACTTTTAAGTCTAGCTTTTAGGTCAGCTTTTAGGATGTATCCCTAATCGGAGGATCAGGGTTTTGGACCCTAGCTCATACAGCCACTTAGATGTGCCCCTTGGCATAACATCTAGCCCCTAATTTGCTTGCATTTTTGGATCAGTGGTGTGCCTCTGTGTGTATGAATAAATAAGGTAAGGCAATATTGATGTACACCTTAAAATAGCAGTCGCTACTTCCAATGTGTCAATGTACTAGGAATGGATCAGTGTGGTCGGGGATGCTCGGTGTTTTCAGGTTATCAGAAAAGTGCTTAGTACCCAGGGATGTGTGGGAAATAATTTTTGGTGAAACAAGCTGGTTTGCTTGATACTAATACATTTTCACAGTACACAAATACTGGTAAACTCCCCAATACAGATCTCACATTTTATGTCACTGGAAGCACATACAGCACTGAAATAGTATTGGCTTAGCTGTAACCACAGACTTAGACAAGACAATGGAAAACTGAGACACAAGTCTGGAAACTAATAGCAGCTTAGTCGAGACATTATCTAACATCTCAGAGCTTTTTCTGCACTACTTCCTCCCTTAGTCTTATTGCCTTTTCCGCATTAGACGCTCATGCTCCTCTTGTCTTCTTCTGGTACTTATTCTCCTCTATGCACCCAAATCAATAATGGTGAATTGTCCTGGAAATGCTTAAGGTGTAGGGTTTGTAATAGGGCACAGCTTTGCTATTTAATGAATAAAACACAGCACTGGGCTTCTTCCTATAAAATGTGACATTATGGTGTTTCATGCTGCTGCTCATTAAACTAGTTTCACTGTAATAAGATTTTACACATTACATTCATGTTGCACATATTAAAAAGTCCGGTTATATTTGGAGATGGTGAATAATTCTCCCTCATAAAGAATCCAGAGACCCAAAACTGTCCTCACTGTGTCAAGAGACGAATGTTACAGCCGCTCCACTGATTCCCCTGACTGAATGGAGTCCGACTTCATGAACACAAAGAGTGTGTCAGACGGATTTTGTGGGGATTTTCTGGTTCTCCTTAAATACAATAAAGCTCATTTATAGTGTCTGCCTCAAACTGGAATCCTGAATTCATTTCAGGGGCAATTGTCACATCCAGTGGGAGTGTGGATGCTGCAATCATTTACAACAAAACATTTTTAGATATTTCAAGAGGGTTCCTTTGTATCAGCAGCTCATATTGTGGGTTAGTTACATGTCAGTGCATAAAATTCAAAATATTAGCATAACCTATGCAAAGCTAGATATGGATGTCAGGAAGCAGATTTGTAAATGTTTTTTTTCTTTCAGGGAGCTTAAAAGTGTCTTGAATGGTGTTTCTGTATTTCTTGAGTGATCCAGTGAAGCAACATGGTTTGTTTTTGAGTCCTTTTCTCTTCATGAATTATGTGTTTTGCTGATACATGGGGCATCCTTGGGGACTAGTGTTTGCTGTGTGGCGTGCACTTCATACTTCAATAAGTCTCTGTTTACCTTCACTGCTTTCACTGTGCAGGCCAACCATGTGATGTGAAAAAGGTCTGTTTCTGAGGTACTCTCTATGTCAAGTGCTCAGCTTTTGTAGATGTTGCCTTATTGTTGATTCTTCTGTAAAATTTTATCAAAGCTGGGTGATACGAGCTGAAATCTATATCATGGTTTTATATAATAGAATACAGGGTTCCTGCTGCATCTTTGAAATTCTTAAACGTTTTAGGTAAGACTTTTGAAATTGAAGACCATAAAAGCACAAATTAAAGGACTGTGCTTTAAACCTCCATTCACCCAGTCTGATGTCTGAAATCTGTGGTCAGAGTATTTTTGCTGTTTTGAGGACCCATTAGACTGACACACATCCCATCAAATCCATTCCATCCAAATTCATTAAATATCAGGACATGTGTTGGAAAATTAAGCTAAAAAATTATATCTTTACAGAGGAAATTTGAGAGAGTCTGTTTTTTTTGGCAGAATTCCAGTGTTCTATGCTCTCCAATGTGTGTTATACTTCCAGAAAACCCATATGTGATTGATGTTTTCAAGCTACACAGAGCTAAATTCATAATACTTGTATACATTCAAATGAATGCCACCATTACTGAGGGCAAAGGCTTAACTCATCACACAGCTTTTTTAGTCTTAGGCCCCATCCACACGAAGACAAAACGCTTAACAGTTTCCAAAACGATCATCATAAAGACAAAGGCGTCTCAGAAAATGTATGCGTCTATATGAATGCACTCAATACACATAAACGCTGTAAAAACACATGCCAGACCTCTAGGGGTGCTGTAACGATATGGCGGAAACAAGCGGAAACAGACGAAAAAACAGTGGGCATGCGCACTTGCAGCAGAAGTTGTAAACAGAGATTGTGATAAAGGGATCATAAAGTGCCGTAATGTGTCCTCGATAATTGTTTCTTCAACTCGGTGGCAATTGAGAAGAAGGAGATTTTGCTGCAACAGGGATAGTAGGGTCACTAGCTTCATGAGCACATATGCTTCACGTACGCTGCCATTGTTGTTGTCATTGCCGCGTGTGGCACATGTGTGTCAATGAAGATATGAAACTATGATTTAAGCGTATCTGAAAACTTGCGGAGAGCCAGTAATCACGGAGCTGCGTATACGGCATACCAAAATCTTTCCACTCTGGAACGTGGTGTCAAAAATGATCATTTACAGACCCCCAAAGCGCTTCTTGGTGCGGATGATATGCAGATTCTGCAAAAAACATATGCGTTTAGACCTCGGTTTGTCTTTGTGTGGATGGGGCCTTAGATACAGAAGTAGAAATAACAATTGCATTACGGCTGCAAGGCAACCACACTGATAAAGTACAGCTCAACAATAATGTTTTTGATACTATACAGTCCTTTTCTGTGCACAGGCACAACGTACATGAAAATATCAATATGTACATCACTTATAGTCTATAGCAGATCACTTTATGTAAAGCACTTTGTGCTACAAGAGCTTGTATGAAAAGTGCTATAGAAATAAAGTTGATTGATTGACTTGACACCATTAACTGTTTTAAAAGTCGTGTATTTCCCAGTATTAAGTCCAGCTCCTTTGTGCAGGAGTCATAAACATTTTCAAATCTACAGCCTCTCTGTGAAAATTTCTCCAGGTGTTAAATTGTAATAAGTTACCATGCTATCTAGTGCTCTCTATAGTGTGTAGACATAGCCCCTCATCTTTATGCACAGCCTTTGTTTACACTTATGTCCTAAATGTCCCACATCGATTAATATGCACTTTTGTTTAGTCTTGCATGGGACAATTAAACTCTGCAATTATTCAGTGAGTCATTTTGCTGATAGCTTTGCCTACTAGCTTCCCTCCTGTAATACACAGCTCAACTTGTATTCATTGCAGCACTGGCAGTGGCATGATGATGCAAGGCACGCTCTAGCCTTTTGTGTGTCTTGGCCTTGACCCAGCCCACTATAAAATACTGCAATGTGAAAATAAAAACAATCCAGGGGATATAAGCTACTTTGTAGCATTTTTTTGCAACTGGATTGGAACAAAGCAACTGAGCTGCAAGTGTTAAAACCAAATAAGCTTGTTGTTTGTCACTTTGCTGGATTCCGTCTATTTGCCCAACAGTGGCATCTGTTATGTTCTGTTTTTGTGCAATGTCCAAATGTGTGTGTACTGGTGTTATAGTCTTACAAAATGCATCTTGGGCATTAAGTAATACAGGTGATGATATTCACACAGGTCCATTGCCCTGTACTTGTCTCTATTTTTGTTTTTCATGACATACCCATATTGGTTATTGCCTGATAGAAGCTAAGTTGAGATATTTAGCCCTCGGTTTGCCCACAAATGAAGTTGTTTCAGCATCATTTGCTGCCTGAAATAACAGTAACTAACCTATTTAGTTCTTTGTTGTCTCCCATTGTGCAGACAGTGTCAAAAGGTTGTTTCTTTTCTGGAGCATCTCTTACATAAAAGAGAGTACAACCAAGCCAGCCTTTGGTCTTTCTTTGTGTAATTCAGAATATCATGGCTATGGGGATGCATAATCGCATGACTCCTCCAGGGGCTGCACGATCCTGCCAGTATTGCCGCAGCCAAAGTTGTCATGCAATGCTGCGGGTGGGAGCTGAGCGGGTAGATGAAAGTGCTGTGGGGATTTTCTGACAGTGAGCCTGGCTCAAAATGCTCAGTTTCTTCAGAGTCCACACACACACACACACACATCCTTAAAATGTTCTAATGGGCTGCAGCATTGTGTCTCAACCAGTGGCTTAGAAAAATGTAACTAACCTGAGGGTTGCTGGTCCCCCCGGTACGTTTGTGCTGCACAGGCTCATTTTTGGGGGGTGTTTCGCTGTGCTTTTTATGAGCTTTCTGAGAGTGAAATTTAAGGCGGCATTATTCATTCCATGTGATGAAAAAAAAAACACTTCATCTGCTTAAGATGGGAGCAAAGATTAGGATATGTAAATGATTTGGCTGGCAGGCCTGCACAAAACAAATAATTTACCTTGCAGCATTTGTTTTCCTTGAACCAAGAGCGAGCTAAAGAAACACTTATTTATACACAGTTGTTTTTTTCCATGCACACTTCAGAGTAGAGCTCATGACAGAGAATCAATAAACAGAAAGGCTTTTTTGTGTTGTTATTGATCTTTTTTAACTGGAAAAAGCAGAAAAGCTGAAAAAAAGTTTATCTGTAGAAAAGCTCAGTGCAGTCATATAGAAACTGTAAATGGATTCAATGACTTTTTTTCTGATATTGAACCATGGCTAGCTTAAAGGACACATCTTACAGTTCATCCCAGCGCCTGATATAAAGCCCCCCTGAAGCAGTTTACTCTTGAGCCAAATGAAAGGAAAGAATTGAGGACATCATATCTGAACTCAAGCCAAAATGAGCTGTCACAATGCACTGAAACCTCGTCTTCTTGAGAATCTCCAGCCTGTTTTAAAGAAACCTCTTCTTTACACATGCATCATGTCATTGTTTGAGTCTGTGATCCCTCAGTCTTTCAAGTATCAGATCAGTCCCATGTTTTATGCCATGAAAAACTACTTGAAAGAGTAAAACTGTTTAAATAGATGTTTAGCTTGACACAACTGTTGCTTATGATGACCAGTATGGATTCGAAAAACACTCTGCTGTGATGACTTTGAGAACATTTTCCTAATGCATTGGACAGTAATGATTTCCCTATTAGGGTTTTGGCTGACCTGTTTAAAACCTTTTGGCAATGTTGATCTTAATGCTCTGATTAAAGAAGAACATGATGGTGTCAGTGGGATTGAACTCTATTTGATCAGAAATGATCAATGCAAATTCAAGCAGTTTGTTTCTTGGAATGGGGCTAAATCTAGATTTAAGAAGTTAACATGTGAAGTACCTCAAGGCTCTGTTCTTGGTCCCTTAATCTTACTTACACATTTAAAACATTTATTCAATCTTTAAAAAATGTTTATTTTAAGTTTTTGCCATCTTTGCAGATGATGTTATGATTTCCTTTCCGCTAAACATCATGATATGAGTGAGAAAAGTACATCATGTTAAATTCAGCAAAGTCAAGTCAAGTCAAGTTTATTTATGTAGCACTTTTCCTACAACATATGTAACTCAAGGTGCTTAGCAAAGTTCACACTTGTTTCAAAATATTAAAGTAAAGTTGCCTGGTCATGGACTAAACATAATTTTAGTTATTTTCTGTTATATTGAGAAAACAGTTAGAAAGTTTAAGGGTTGGGATAAAAAAATCCATTCACA
Organism: Scarus forsteni; assembly: GCA_036419115.1. Taxonomy (NCBI): domain Eukaryota; kingdom Metazoa; phylum Chordata; class Actinopteri; order Labriformes; family Labridae; genus Scarus; species Scarus forsteni. Next base: position 21,542,453 of record JAZDUH010000130.1, on the reverse strand, counting down.
TAAGTATCGGGATTTTTTGTTTGACAATTTTTAACCCTGTAAGTCCCAAGACCGCCAGAAAATTCTAATTTCTTGGAGATTAAATTTTTGTTTCACTTTCTGCTAAAATCCTACAAAAATCAAAACGTCCATAAAATTCAACATCTACATTTTTCGTATCTCATTTGATACATTTGGTGTTTTGGCAACTGATAATTCATTTGAGGACATTTTTATAATTTATCTGATTGTATTCAGATGTTTGTTTTGTAATTTGTTGATCATGTTGAGTAGAAAGAGGTATTATAAAAGCATGTATCAAATATGATACAATTGGCGTTATAGGGTTAAATCTATTTTTTGTTTCAAAAATCTTTTTTTTCCCCAAATTTAAATGCTTCATTTTAGTCTGTTAATAAACCACTTTAAAATCCAATCCAAGGTTTTGAAGAGAGAGTATAAACAGCTGGTTAAAATATATTGCTGAATAAATCCTAACAACAGACTCACATGTGATGTGTATTCCTGATATAGTCTGTTGGCACCATCATTGTTCATCTTTTTTGCTGGTGTTAAAAAAGCTAACTTAAGATTACAAAAATCAGCAATATCCTAGAATTGCAATTTCAATCGAATTGGCACCTTAAAAAAATGGTAAAAAATCGAATTGGGAAAAAAGCATAACGTCCCAGCCCTAGAAAGTATTAGGATTTATTGATTTTACAATATCCACTCAAAATTCTAATTTATTAATCATATGGGATTTAGAGGCAGGAACAGTTGTTTAAGAAATTCTGCAAATTATTTTTTAAATGTCATAAAGTGTTTAAAATTTTATTGTTACCGCAAATTTGATGGGACCTATTTTACATGGGATAGTTTGTGGACTGATTGAGCATTACTCAAGAAAACTCATTAAAATCCATTGATAGGTTTTCCAGGTATCTTGATCACAATTTCACAATTTCAAGAACCTGCTTAAATTCAAAAGGTATAGGATCCGAAGTCAGGTTTCCCATGATTCTGTTTCCACTCTCTAATAGTGCACAGAGACATTAAAACCCAATGGCATAGTTCTAGTCCAAGTATTATTTTATTTTTTATTTTATTTATTTATTTTTTTGCAAATATTGACTCTGAATTAATGAACAAATAATATGTTTACCTTTCAACTTTTTAATGCCCTCTCGTAATCTGTATTCATTACCTGCAAACATTTAATGATGAATTTTAGTTTTTCCTTCAGGAGATTCATTGGGTTTATGTTTATGCTTCTTGGGTTTAATCATCCTCCTTCAGGCTCTCTTCAAAACATGAGCAAGTCCAGAAAGAATGTATTAACATATTTTTATCCATCTGCTTGGTCATTTGATCCTTGCTAAATCTCACTGCATACAGTAAGTGTCTTCCAGCATGGGAGCAGTGGTTTACACTGAACACATTTTCTGCTAACTGGAAAATTAATCCTTGATAAGAGTTTTGAACCATGTTTTTTTTTTCTCAGCCTGGAAATAAGAAAACCCAAAGAGGCATATTTGATCCACAGCCAGAGCAAAACATGCACTATGTCAGCTGACAGACTAGGACGCACATCTATCACCCTTGTTGAAATTCTATTTCCTGCTCCGTCTTGTTGGCTGCATATTTGACACGAATGATAACATCAGCCATTTTGCTCCAAAATGAGGCCATGTCTGTTTATTATTGGGGGATTTTTTGTGTTTATGCTTGGCAAACAAGCCCCATTGTGTTTTTCGTACTGTTGCAGCATGTCGCTCGTTTCTCCAATCCAAATATGCAATTTTAATAATCAACAGTCACCTGCTGTCAGTGTGTACAATCAAACATGGCCGACCACAGAGCCAGTTTTTCCAAATTCCCTGGCGTATTTATTCAGCAGCAGAGCACTACTTCAGAGAGACGTCAACAAACAACTGTGTGACCTCCAGGCCACCAGCGGACTGGCACTAATCATCAGACTGAGTGGTTGTTGATGGAATTAGAACAGCTCCCTCCAACTATTAAGAGGGGCCAGAAAGACAAACGCAGTGTGTTAACGGGAGGTGTGGGTGGAGGGGCAGCGGATGCAAGGGTGTTCATTAAAGCTAAACTCTAGAGCAGGATGAGCCCCTGCTGCTCGGCTGTGCTGAGTGAATTAGGGGTAAAGTCGCTCTGCTAGACAATCATCAATTAATTCGTCACAGGCACAAGGAGCCACATTACTGGGTGAAGATGGTTTTCGGTTTGGATTCCCAGTTGAATGCACTTTAGAATAAAAGGTTAAAAAATGGATGAGATCAATTTTGAAAGGTGCATCTGTTGTTTTGATGCTTACATCTCACAAAAGACAGAATGCTTCTTAGAGCTGGAAAATCCAAGTGTTGCCTTGACAGAGCTTACCAGGAAGTGTAGACATTTATAATGAATCCATTTAAATGTCTATGTGCATGTCTCTGTAGGTAGCAGAAATTTAACAAGTACATAAACCTAACTAAATAAACCCAATGCGACTGAGAGTCTATGCCATGCAGGTGCTTAAGTGCTTTCAGCTAAAGCTAATACAAACAGTTAAAATCATTCCAGCCTTATTTTATCAATTCATCTCCAAAGCTGTGTACTCCTCAGCATTCACCAGACAGCTGAATCCTCCTCCTTCTTTCCTACTAGCAAAGTCATGCTAGTAATTTCTATGAGTGTTTATTTCCTACAATGTGCTCAAACATTCCTGAAGTCTTTGACTATGTGGCTACATCTTCCTTAAAGCCTTGACACTGAAATTGTTAGAAGATATATAGCTATTCGTAACCATTATATAGCCAGTGTTAGCATGGAAAAATATGGGGTCAAAGCATGCAGTGCAGGTGTCTTTCCTGTCTACCACTTCATGTAGTATAAACATAAAATGAAGCTGTTGATATTAAGGGGTACATTTGTCAAAACTTGAGGAATGGTCAGACAACACTGGTGTGTTCTTGTATTGAGGATGTAGATATTAATGACCTTTAAGTCACTTAAAACCTGGACAAAAGTCAAGAGCCTGTTGTCAGTGTGATCCTGCTCTTTAGAGCCTTGGTCCTCAGCCTGGGTTCCTGGCCCCTCTACGGGGATGCCAAGGGTTTCAGGGGGTAGTTTAGACCAGGAGTAGCCAACAAGATGCCCGCAAGCACCTGATAGCCAACAGAGTACCGATGAGGTGCTCTCAGGGATATTATAAAAACAACATGATACCACCACTAAAATTATTATAGTATCATGTTCTGCTTATAAATCACACTGCATAAATACAAAAATAATGAATATATCCCTAAAATTTGGTCTGCACACCTTGATCACCGCGAGTACCAGCCAGAATCCTTGCATTTTCACTGGAACCCCCCCCCCGCAAAACTGCTAATATAGTACATAGCAACTAAGTTTAACAGAGAAATAAAGAATTCAAGCTGCTTTTATGCATCATGTTCTCAGATTATTTCATAATCTTTAGTATTAGTTACTGTTAGAATTTTTTAAAGGAAACATATAGTGTGATATGTAGCCTACCAAATGAACAATATACATTATTTTACAGTAAACTATGAAATTTATTAAACTAAAAGACAGTAAACCAAGCAAGTAGCCTCCATGAAACTCTTCATTTCAGGGTTTCTCCCAGGCTCAAAAAGGTTGGTGACCCCTGCTCTAGACTCTGTCAGCATACTTTCTTTGCATACTATCTTTTGCTTAATAATTTAGAAGGCACACTGTAAATATGTTAAAGCTTTCACAAGACAAAAAACACACACTCAACACAGCTTTATCACTGAATAAACAACAACTCAGCCTTTCCACAACTTCAATTTAAATTTTTGATTAATTCCAATCAAGTTTTAAGTGCAACAGTGAGATGGGTGGAGCAACACTCTTTTTTTTCATGCACTCTTCTGTGCAATCTCTTGTGTGCATGGTACACCCTAAAATGTGCAAAACACAATAAACACAGAGGTACATTTTTAATATGTTTTACATAAATATGAATGGCACTTATATTTGTGCTCACATATGTATACACAGAAAAGAATATGAGTAATAATAAGTGGAAAAGTGGATAATAACTCCAGAACATAAACCTGTCTGATTTCTATTAGTTTTATGGTTTATGGAGAATGATGGTTTTAATTATTTCATGCAGAAATTTCCCCTGGGTCTTTTCATTCAATTCTTGGCCCATGTATTGTCTGAGTTCTTATAAAGTAAGAACAGGTTTATTTTGGGAGGAGAGTACGAGGGTCTCAGAACCTAGGGTGTGGGTATGGGTGGTCTGGGCCCTCTGGTTTGGGTGCCTCAACCTGGATTATTGTCCTAGCTTTTTGTGTTTTAGATTTCCTCACATTCTGTGAAATTTTCTCCATGAGCACCATTGATCTGAGGACACTAGAATCACTTGTGTTCCTTCTTCATAGGTTTTTATTGTGCTTGGGTTTATTATGACATTTTTGTATGTTGGTAATTGTTCTTTGATTTAAACTATGCTTTTTGTTAGTTAACTAATTTTGTGCTTGAACACTTGTGATTCTTTTTCTGTATATTACTGTTTGTTAAAGCACCTCATAAACATTTGTTTTGAAAGTGCTGTACACATGACATTATTATTATTGCTATTATTATTAGTATTATGATTATGCCTAACTCTGATTGACAGATTAACATATTTCAAACAGTGTGATGTGGGTGTTCTTTATGTTCAGATAATTACAGGAAATGAATTATCAAGTCAGTGTTCAGACCAAAAAACAAGACTGATTAAATCAAATTGGAGCTGCTTTTCAAGGAAATATTAAGTGGTACCTGATATGTTTAAACTGTATTGTTGGCAAAAAAAAAAAAAAAAAAAATAGTAATCCACAATCAAGGCTCATGATTCATCCACTCTTTGCTCTGTGCCATCTACATGGCAAAAATATGGAGATACATACCCCAAACAACTGTGCAACACCTATCAACATTGTTAAAATATGAACAGAAAAACACATAACTGGCTTTAGATTGAAGCTGTTTGGAAGTATTCTGTGCCTTAAAATCAAGATAAGGCAGAATTCAGGCTTTATCGGGTTGCACTTATATACTGACTGGGGAGATGTGTAAGCACATTCTACTTGAATTTGTAAACTCAAACTCCGAAGGTGCGCTCACACTGAGCACCACTTGATGGCCGAGATCGTGTCACTCACCTAAGTCGACTTGCCTGGCCATGAATTAACTTATTTTGTCACCATTGCATTGCTCAGTGAAGTCACACCCACTCGCGTTTCATCCTGATCATATATCATCTATCATATATTTGTATGTATAGCTTAAGCTGACATTGTTCCAACTATAATTTTACTCATCTACCAACCGTAAAACACCGCAGGTGATGCAGATGAGGAAGAACAGTTCCCCATAGATCCACCGCTTCTGTTGAATAAGGCAGAACCAATGTACTCAATAACTAATGTTCCCACACGGACATGTATTGCCACTCTGTGATCTGAAATGAAATAGTTGATGTTAACTGTCATGTGTGTTGACATACAGCCACACAACACTGGTTGGCTGTTGCATCACAGCCACTCGTGTTGTGTAGCCTTACAAGCTCAAATTTTTAACTTTGGTGACCGAGTGATGTGACCTGGTCACGTGTCCAGAACAACGACCAATTCACCCAGATCATCCGTTGCATCGCGTGAGGGTTGGCTTTGCCCCATCGTGGCTATCATTGACTTTGCATGGAGAGTTGTAACCCAGGTTGTCCAAGTTGCATTTGGTGTATCTAAGGTGTATCTGCAAGAGTATCTGAGGCTAGCAGTGCTAGCTATGCTAATATAAGCTGGACTCTGCCTGATGTTTTCCATGATCACTGCATTGTCTTTCTTACTCTTTGTAATATTTGTCCAGATCCAAGCCACAATTCACGGTCTTTTGGTCTCTTTTCTTATTTGGATCAGATGGCTTTCATTCTCACCTCAAACTGAACCGTCATCTGATTGGAACCGAGACCCCTGTTTTTGCGAGATTCACACCACCTCAAAGCAACTTAACCTTCCAAAAAGGCAAACCATGGCTTGTTTAATTGGACCAAGCTTATTAGATTTTTAAGCACCCTAATGTAACTGAAATCATGTTTTGTGCACCCGAGTTTAAAAAGGGGAGTATAGAGGATTTTGCAAAAGTGTGAACTAATTAGATTTGTTTTTAATAAGGAGGAAATCAGTATCTGTGTCTATTTTTACAAATTGGATGCGCTAAATGTGTGATTGACAGTATAGACTGTTTCCTCTTGTAAATTTACACACATTTCACCAATGAAAACAGTTTGATTATATGACTGCAAGAGTCTTGTTGCAGGCAGTGATAGATCTGTAATTAGGATCTATGAGAAGATTTTTCCCATTTCTCAAAGTGAATATTGATTGTGAAACCAAGACATCATTGTTTTGTCCCTCTCTTTTTACTTGTATGCAAGTAGCAATGAAATCAACTTGCAAGCAAAAGAAGTTTTGTTTTGCAATGAAACATTGTCATCAGCACTGCTTTATACTCAATACTTGTGTGACAAAAGGAAAGTGTGATTCAGAATGATAATACATTTCAGTTTGGGTCATGACGTAGACCGCAAAGTTCATCCAAATGTGACCTCATTTTGTGAAATGTCTCTCCCCTGCTGAAAAATCATCATCATCCTCCCTTCTTTCCTGTCACTGCTCTCTCCTCAGTGATGGGTATTCCTTTGAGCCACTCAGCGCTTAAGACTGTGAAAAGAACAGTAGCCTAATTTGCATAATTTAAGAGTCAAAGCCTTTCTTTCTCCAGGCATGAAACAGTGTTGTCTTCCAAAGTGGTAGGCATCATTTATCCCCACCTCCATATTTGAGCTTTACGACTGGCAAACACCATGTGGGTAGTGGATTAGAAAGCTTTCACTAGATCCAGGCCGGGGGTTCTGGGTGGGATTTTAGCACTGATATGAAGTCCAGAGATGAAGTTATTGTCAGCCGTTAATGTTATTAAGCACCTACTTAATGCTGATTAGGAGAGTGTAAAAAGCAAAGCACAATGCTTACTGTACAGTTCAGTATGGGCGTCTATCGGGAAGCTCTCTCTGGTGTTTTGGTAAGTGGCACATTGCCATTAATCAGGCATTTCACTGGTACCCATTGACAACATCCAAAGTAAGTGTCTGCCAGCCCTGTGTGTTCCCAGGCAGATTGTCAATGTTTTCTGTGAGTAGATAGGTTGGCCACATTGCACCATCTGTTGCCGGTCCAACAGCCTTCCTGTGTGCTTATCCCCTGTTTGCCTTCCTCTGCCTCGCTCTCGCTAAGCCGCCGCAGAGTGCTGAGTTTTCCAAATCCAGCTCCTCGGGACTGATCTTTTTCAGCTCCCTAGGTGCCAAGGTTAAGTTTGTGTGCTCATTTCCGAGTCAATATTATACCTTAACAGATAGGGCTTGTCTTTATATATAGATTTATTTAATCAGGTAAGCCAGAGTCAGACTACTGGACCTATAAATCCTGACTAGTTTTACAAAAGGGTGGCTGTGTGTCCAAAGAGAAATTTCACAGTCTTTTAAATGGCACTGAAAGTGAGCACACCTCAAGATATCAAAAGAGTGACATGAGGGGCATGGGTTCTTGGTCATGCAGATGTGACCAGAGGGGCAACTGACTACAACTTCTGATTTTTAAAGCACATGTAATTTAGACCATTTTAATGATGTGCCTTAAACAATTTTTCAGCCCTGTTGTATTGATGGTAACAGGGCCACCTACTCCTTAGATTGTTTAAAATTAAGAGGGTATGATAAAGAGCCCTTTGCTCTAACTCAGGTTCATACAGTATTCGATTATGTGGACTGCTAGAGTTCACAATCTCTAAAATTTCAAATCCCCATACTGAGTTCCCACTGATCCAGCTACATCACTATTGTGTTAAAGATGGTCTGTTGGCTCCTGCTATTCAAGGCACCCTTTCCTAACATGGGGCAAAGTCTTTTCTGATCAGTTGATGAGTTAACTTAATGGAAACTGACCAGTCAAGGGCTGCTAAACATCATGTATTGAGCAGCACTGCATCCTTTCTTCAGCGGTTCCCTCAAAGTGGCTCTTCTGTCAGTATGAAGCTTCAAAAAAATATGTACATGAAAAATGTCTGTCAAATTCTGCTGACACCACGAAAACATGCAATATTTTCACAAAAGTTGGACTAAAATTGACTGAGATTTTGTGCAACTGCCTTAAAGCATTTTTAAGAAAAGAAATACAATTTAAAGTAAATTTACTTAAATAAACAGTTAAGTTGTGTAACTTGTCAAATGAATAGCTGAAACTGGCTTAAATTCTGTGTTAATCTTATTAAATGTAGTTTTGCCATACAGGCTTGAAGATACTGTATGTATATGGGTATTGTTAAAGAATGATTAATGACTGGCATTCTAGGTTACCATTGTAAGCACCTACATGTCCTTGTCTACGATCTATGCTCTGCATAGGGCATGGTACTCTGAGCCAATGAGATGAGTGTGTCGACATAGTAAGACGTGCCACTGCAAATTTGTAATGTTTTTACTTTTGGTATTGATCCAGAAAACAATCAAGGTTCCACTTCTAATTGTGAATGTTTGCAAATAAGTCAGCGCTGGATAAATCCAATAAATGTGTGAACTCAGCCCAAGATTTGTGGAGCTTTCATTGCACCTTCACCACAAGAGCATTACTCAACACAACTTTCCTTCCTTGGGTAAATCTAAGCTGTCAATAATCCCATAAAGACCATGCTGCAGTGCAGCAGCTTATGAACAGCTACCAAATTCTCATGTGTCAGAAAACACTGAAATTCACCGTGGCTGTCTGTTATGGCAGTCAAACCCACAGTCACATCACACTCCCAAAAGTGTACCCTGAGATTGAAGTGCCCCTGTAATGTTCTTTAAGTTGGAGGTTTTCTGTGTGCCCAGGCTTGTTTTGTTCATTTGATCAGACACTGTAGCTGTGGGAGGTCAGTAATAAGCACCACTAGCCTTCCTCTCAGTTTCTGTTTTTGACCATGCCATTGGCAAAGACAACCCTTCAGCTCCTCTGAGAGCAGGCAGCAGAGAAAAGATCTATACCCAAGTGGTTTATGTGTGCAGAGTTGAGTTTTTCACAACTTTAAGCACTTCAAGCCACCAGAGACAAGCCAGACATATCACCAGCACAAATTCTCAAAAATCTTCAATGTATAGTAGGAAATAATTCACAAAGATTAGGTTGTGCTTTTTATTATTTCAAAAAGTGACACTCATTAAGCTACTGTACTGCCAAACTTAAGTGAAAAATGATATTTTAAAAGTCATTCAAACATAACTTGAAGGATAAAGAGTGTGTATAGCAAATATATGTCAGTGTATATCTGTGAGACTGAGTAACATGATAAAACTAAAAGTGCTCTGTGAGCACAAATCTCTGCCAAATGTTGAAAACTGCCTTATCTTCCAAAGTCAAGAAATTGTTTTTAAAAATTCCCTGGTTCCACATTTGAATTCAGATAATCAATAAAATTGTATTACTTCCTCCTTGTGACATGGCCAGCATTCCTAAAAATGTCATGAAACCTTAATGAGTTATAGTGAAATAATAACAAATGTGTAAAAAATACTGGACCCATATCCAGATATGGACCACCAAACATTCTCTGAAAATGTAATCAAAATCTGTTTACATATTTTTGAGATATCCTGTTCACAAACTAAAAAACTAGCAAAGAATGACACACAAAAAACATAACCTCACTGACAGAGGTAATAAAACAGGTTAATTTTGCATTTACTGGTTTGCTCCTTGCTCCTGCTTGCTGGAAGTCTGTGGTGACTTACCTGACATAGGGCATATTATCCATTTCCCATGCTGCAAGTATACACATGTTCACTAATTAAGAACACTGAAAGTGCTTGCATACTCAGACAATGATAGCAGTCTAGTTAATTTATATCCCAGTTATCCAGTAGCTTCATAATTAATCCACACCCATACGATACAGTAAAAAATGTTACATAACTTAAATTTTCCTCGATAAAGCCCCTGTGTTTAGAGCTTTTGTATGTTGGGACATGGGGGTTATGTATCCCTTCGCCATCAACTGGTTAGGTAATTGGAGGAAACAACAAATACTAGCTTAAATAAAACTGAGCTAATAATGAGTTACTTTAACTTCAGTAAATTGAGTCATGGATATGAAAGGATTACAGCGAGGAAGAACTTTTGTAGATTGAGTCACAGCTCGAAAGAGGGATGGAGAATAGTTATGTAAACTGAGCAGGATGGATCACAAGTTACTTGGAGGTGCAGATGCATGAACTGTGAGCCCATGTCCACAAACTTGAGTGAGACTTGGTAAAGCAGCTTCTCCTTGACCTTTCATCAGATCTCCATAATATTGGTAGTCCTTATGGTACTGATTGGTAAAATAGACACTGCCAATCACACACAATGTCACAGTAGAGGGGTGACTCCTGATGGCCATATTTAAAACAACAAGCCACATTTAGCAATTTATATCAGTTTGTGCTCCAGTGTCCATTACCTGACCCCTGCTGCAGCCTGCAGCACTCTCTCTGCAAGGTAGCACTTCCTTGCATCACAAAATATGCTAAATATTCATGGAAAATGGTAAAGCTAAGAATCTTATTGTATCATATTGTCAAGCAAAAGTATTTTTGAGTAGTTTTTACCTGTAAGGGGATTAATTATGAAGCTTTTGGTGGCACTATGTGCTGCTTTGAACCAGCTACCATCCATCTCTTCCCAAGGAAAAAGCTTGATAGTTCCTTCATTGGCACCAACATTTACTAGTGCAATGGGCCTCTAGCAACCCCATTCCAAAAAACAAAACTAACCCTTTAACTGTAAATGTACACGTACTGATTGTGGCTTCAAATAGGTAGGGAGAGAAAATGTGTTTGTTGTGTTGGAATTATAGAGGCATCATAAATGGCAACTACAGGTCATTTACTGCATGCCCTCTCCCTCTCCCCTGGCTACGTTCCTGTATAATGGGGAACTTTTTTGGAAGGTTGTTTAGTTGAAGTTGGAATAAGGACACTGGGCTGCTACTTGCTACTTAAATGAGGTCACCCTTGAGGTCAGCGTTCATAAAAATGTGCATTCCCCTGGCTTAGAGAGGCAGGAGCCTTTTTGTTGTTTTCATTTTGTGCATACTCTCTTCATTCTTGTTATTCTATATAAATAGCATGCCTTGTTGTAATATATTGCACAAAATGGCCAAATAATCTTTATGAAAGCCTCTGATTTGTAGCATTGATGTCACTATCACATAAACATAAAAGTATCCTGACTAATTCAGCTTTACAGCCTTAAAGGAGGATTATGCCTCTCTGTTTAAAGTGGTCTGATTCCCACAACAGTCCAAATATAGAGGTGTCCAGGCCATGCAGGCAGAACTAATTTATTCATATTTTTTGGCTGAAGACAGTGAGATAAGGGGCTAGCATCTGGTGCTAACTGGACCATGTTCTCTCCTCGGAGGTCTGTGCTGTATGAGGTTTGGTAAGTTAGCTAAGGGCTAGCATCTGGTGTTAATTGGACCATGCAAACACCTTTAAGAGCTCTGGTGCACTTTCTTACAGTTGGTTGGAAGAAACATATGTCTGGTGTGAAGAGGAAAACTCTCAGGGTTTACTGTGTTAAAGGTTGTTGTAGTTTGTTGCACTTTTTAAAGCAGCTGCAGGTATGATGGCACAGAAAACAAAAATATGGATCAACATGATAGAATGAATGAAAATGTTTGAATTTGATTTTGGTGTTTTAAACTCTTCCCTGGTACTTTAGTAAATCTGTACAATTAAATCAAGTAAATACATGTTTTTTATTGTCAGTTATTATCCATATATGCTGTTTTTATTAAGCATTAATCAGAAAAGAATAAAAAAAAACATTAAAAGTTAAACTTTGCCATTATTATTAAATCTTAACACATGCATGTTATTATATGTCATCATCAATCTGGGTTTTTGCCTTGGAAAGAATCATTTTTACCCATCTTCACTAGATGGCATTGTTTTGACCATGAGGAAAATGAGTATAAGTATTTGACACTGGACAAAAAAATAATACTGCATAAAAATCAGCGTTGGTGCTAATCACTTACATATCCCAAACTAAAATAATTTAACACAAAAATGAATTTGCAGTGTGGTAGAATGATGTTTTTTCATGAATGTTTAATGTGTATGATTGGGACTGATGTTGGGTTAGAATTCAAGCTGAAAGAAAATGGAAATAATAGCAATGTTTTTTTTCATAACAACCTTAAGAATCATTAATTTTGTGCTTAGCAGTGTGATAATGAGTACTCAACACTGCACAGTAAATAATAATGCATAAAAATTAGCGTTGCTGATAATCATTGACATATTCCAAAAAAAAAAACATTTTTCCCTTTGAAAAATGTGAAATGATATGTATATATATATATATATATATATTTATATATATGTATACACATATATATACACACACACACACATATATATATATATATATATATATATATATATATATATATGTATATATATATGTGTATCTATATATATATATATATATACATATATATATATATATATATACACACACACACGTATATATATATATATATATATAAATATATGTATATACACACATATATATATATATATATATATATATATATATATATATATATATATATATATATATATATATATATATATATATATTAGGGGTGCAACGGTTCACAGTTTAAAACCGAACTGTACGATTCACCCTGCACGGCTCAATTCGCCTTTATGAAGCGCGCTTTTTCGGTTTTGCAATTAATTCATTTCTAACAGCTGTGAAATGGATTTCTCTAGCCAGTGCCTGCCCTCCTCCCCTCCTCGCACAGCTCTGTACAAAACCCCGCCCCGCTAGTAAATATCCAATCGCTACTGTGTAATAGGAGCCGAGCACATGGCCGAGTGGGCGGCGTCTCTTACTCTGGAGCTCGGTCGGCTCGGCTCGGCTCGGCCTCACAAAAGCTAAGACAAAGAAGGAGAAAGGTATCATCAGAGTCTCCACGTCATGTAAACTTGCTATTTTAGTCTGATTAATCCATTCAAAAAGTCGGCGCAGTGTTAATAAACTAAGTTTATCAGATATCATAAAACAAACGTTTGATTCATTCATGTTTATCGTTTATTGTGCGTGTAATGGAGACGCCAGTCGATCGCCCCAGTGCTCTCTCACTTTTTCCTCATCACTCCTCCTTTTATGCATTGTTTAATCATGCTGGTAGCAGGAAAAACAACTAAAACTCTGTATTGTAGGACAAAAAAATGCATAAAGTTTTTAATAACCATGTCTATATTAACCTCTGATTATGTTTTGTTCATGTATAGTGTATACCATGTACAATACATAGTAAATTGTATTTCAGTAGTCAGTCACTACACTAGCCAGGAAGCTAAGAGGCACTCTGACCATTTAAAATGTTTACATTTGAAGCGTTTTATATAAATGTCATAATACTTTATTTAAGCCAAGTAACAGTTAAGACTAAGAGGCATTGTAGTAATATAGTTTTCTTAAAAGCAAAATACAGGGAGTCTTTTGGAAAGTCAAACTTCTTGTTTTTTTTTAATGCAAAACACGAACCGAAACCGAACTGAACCGAAACCGTGATCCCAAAACCCAGATACAAACCGAACCATGGGCTGTATATATATATATATATATATATATATATATATATATATATATATATATATATATATATATATATATATATATATATATATATATATATATATATATATATATATATATATATATATATATATATATATATATATATATATATATATATATATATATATATATATATATATATATATATATATATATATATATATATATATATATATATATATTTATATATATACACGTATATATATATATATATATTGCTTCGAATTCTTCCAAATTTCTGTGCTTAGCATTATGACAGTGAATATTATGACGCTCCTCAGGGATAAGCACACAAATTTTATTTTAATTCCTGTTAAGGTATTCCACAATTGAAACATGAATTAATATTTAAATGACATAAATAATTTCCAGCATCTTAAGTCACTCTAGACTAACATTAAGAGGATCTCCTTGTTACAAATATGGGGTGCATATTTTAATAAAGATTGCTTTGGTTCATAAATCAATTTAAAACTTAATCATGAGATGTTAAAAATGTATTCCCTTCATATATCAGATGCTGGAATTGATCCGAGCTATTATCATCATTCTATAGGAGTAAATCTGACATCAGTCAGAGTGAGTGTTGACTTCAGCATGAGATAGCCTTTTATTTCTATCGTTTTGATTTGGCACCACATTTTCATGTTTTTACTTCCCTCCTAAATAAACGTCCTCATAAAATCCTATTTTTAGTTCAATAATACACCATTAAATCTCTTTCTCCATCGAGAGGCAGTTATGATATCTCCAAGCAAAAATTTGACAAAAGATATTTGTTGGCCAGCATTTTTCCCTGACTGAGAGAGTGCTTGCTACACAGAAACCAGTCTATTGAAGCAAAACTATGATTAAACGATATCATTTGGCTTAATGCTGTACTCAGCTGGTTTGATTCCTTTCATTTTTCCTCCTATAAATGATTTCATTTTTCTAGGTTTACTCTTAATTAAATGCATCAGGAAGTATTGGGCTGTTTTTATAATTCCTTCAAAATAAACCGTCCGACAAAACAATGTTATCTTGCTTTCTGATTAAAGTACAAACTGTCCAAGAGATTGTAAAACTTGATTTAAAGATACATGCTGTATAAGAGGCTGGGTTGTACTCTCTGTAAAGACAACAGCAGTCACTTTAAGCCATTAGCGTAACAGGGGTTGTGTTTGTGAATCCACTGGTGAAACTCTGGTTGGGGTCACATGGGGTCAAGCTGCTCCCTTGCACCTGTGACAGCCTGTGATAGAGGATCCCTGATATGAATAAACCAAATCATTCTGTCTGCCTGTGGTGTCCTTCCTTCAGATTGAAATTCCTCCAGCAAAATAGTGCGTCAGGATGCAGCTGCCAGCTCTACTGCCCCTCTCTGACAGACACTTCCTTCCGTACTGTGAGAGAAAAAAAATATGTTTGCTGTCAAAGTAGCCTTGAGTTTGATGCCTTTGTTGCCCCAGTCCAAGAAAAGACTGTGTGGGAGAAATGAATCCATATGATTCTTTTATGCCAACAGGATGCTGTTTAAAATGGCATTACAAACAAAATTTGATTTCCAAATACTTTTCAAGCTATGTTCAAATGAATGCTGCGCAGCAAAGACTAAATATAGGCAATTTGGGGCTCTCAATTAAATCAAAGCAAGTGATAACAAAGGTAAAAGATTGTCACCCATACATCTACCTTCACCAGTTTCTTCTGTACTGAATGGAGGACTCATTTCAATTAAACTGTACCCACCCACATGCCCCAGTGTTTCTGTTTTATTGAGATAATTCACAAAATGAGGGTGAAAAGCTGTTAAAATTAGATATACTGCTCTGAGTCAAAAGCATTCTGGCTTATTATACAGCATGAGCCAGGAAGTTCTTTTTAAGGAGCTTTTCTCCCCCATAATGTGACATTTCCCTGCATTACAGAAAAGATTTTTCGTGTAGTAAATGCACCATTTTGATCTCCAATTACAAAGGGCAAGTTAACCTTGAAGGCAGTTGAAGGACACACCAGGCCAACTTGGAAATGTCTTTTTTGGACACTTGTATGACAGAATTAGAGGGATGGAGTTGTATATTACAAGAAGCATGTTGAAAGGTGCCATAATGATTTATCAGATCATCCCTGAATGCCCACTTTCATGAAGAATAATTTATCAAAGAGAAAAATGTTTTTTCTCACTTTAACATCTGGAAACTTTCACCTTGAAAGAAACATGTCAAATTTAGTGAAGTTGAGGCTTAGAGTGCTTGACAAAACCTTTCAGCATTGATATCAGTAATGAGTTCTGAAGTAACAGAATATTGCCAAAAATCAAATATAATGCATCCCTAACTGGGGGATGTGGGGCCTCCCACAGGTGGCATACACTTTCTAGGTCAGATGTTTATTTAGCCCACAGCCATTAGGGCAATGGAGATGTCTAGGTTTGTCTTTGAGACTTTAATAAACGTTGGACCACAATGCTGGAAAGCTGAAGCATCACCACTACAACAAAGTAGACATGGCAAAATCTAATATCTGAGTGGAACTCTGGGGAAAGAAAACAAATATACACTCTATGACATCTTGTGCCAATGGAAAGCTGTTGATAAGGAGTAGGGATGTAACGGTTACTGGTAAAATGGTATAAAAATTTCCCTCTGTAATCATTACAGCATCCTGATAAAATTACAGAGTAACCGAGTTTGATTACCACACTGTGTCAATAACTCACGGTGATGCTGCTCTTTGCCCTAAAAGCAGGAACTATGTGTGTCTGCCCCCGATGAAGCAGCCGTGTCTCACAAACAGAGGCACGCATGCCAGTTTGCATTGTTTAGTCTCTGAAAGTTTAGCAGTTGGAGCCTCACTCAGACTCTTAACAAGTTTTCCCACTCAAAACGGCTGAAGTCTGGGTTTAAGTTTGGATTTTACAAGGATGTCGGGGGGAAACTGAGTGACGTCAGTCACCTTGTCTAAAACACAAAGATGCAGTGAAAGACAAAAATGCGTGTGATTAAAACTGCTGTAACTCCTTGAGTAAACGGGCAGAGAGAGAGAGAGGATTCAGTGAGCCATACCTGAGTGAATTATAGGCGGTTTATCAGAATTGTCTGTCAAAATAATGTATAAAGGTTGTAAATAACAGCATTAGTTTCAATCTGGAGTGTGTTCTTGTTGTTCTTTCACTGTTTATTTGCTATGTTTCGCCATATTTCATCGTAACAGATCGTCTTTTTTCATCATAGTTTGTGTTTTATAGATTTAATCAATCATAATTTGGAAATATTAAAGAAGGAGATGTTGACGACATCTGCCATAGATAGGGGAGACCAGAGGAGAGTCATGAAGGGTGCTAATTGCTTCAGGGACTATCGTTGGTTAAGAAAATAAAAAATGAATAAAAAGGCCTGGACATGGTCTAATATAGTGAGCTGTAACATGGACACTGATGCTGCAGGCAAACAAAAAATGTGTGAGTGTATGTAAATTGGGTTCAATTTATTTTTTAAAACTTTTTGAACTTTTATTAAAACTTTGAACATGTTCATTAACAATTGTTTATGAAGAGAAAGCTGTTAAAAGTACAAATCCTTTTCTTTTCTTGTAATTACACACAGTTTAACCATTTATAACAAAATAATGACAAATACTTGTCAGAATTGTTTACTTTTATTTCTCATGACAAAAGGTTAAACAAATATTTCCAAAGGACAATTTCTGACACGGTGATTGACAAAAAGACAAAAGAACTGTTTAAATTTTAGTATTAAAGGGGTTAAATGATTTCAAGACTGTGTCAAAGTACTTTTTGAATATTTTGAGCACACTGCAACAATACCGCGATAATAATGATAACCGTGATAATTCTGGTCACAATAACCGTGAAATGAAAATTTCATACTGTTAAATTCTTAATAAGGAGTTAAAAATCTGACCTTTGAATTCAGTTAAGTCCAATTCAAAGCCTTCATTGTCACTGTAAGACAACCAATCAATGAGATTGAGATAGCAACTCTGTTACGCTTAAAAAGCAACGGACACAATAACACAAGACAATAAAACAACAATAGTAAAAAAATAGTTCAGAACATCTTACCTTTGTGATGTCCAAATACAAATATGTTGACTCATGTTTTTCTATCACAATTTTCTTGATACTGTGATAATTTGAAATACTAATTTTGATTTATTGTGATATATTTTTTTCATAATGCTGTAGGCCTATAAGCAGAACCTTCAGATGGTTCCATTTTCATGCATGTATTTTTTACTTGAACTTTGCAAACACAAAGCAACACAATCCATCTTCAGCATGATGGATCACAAAATGATTCATTGTGAGCTGCAGTCTGCCTCTCAAGGTTGTATATAGTGGGGCCATACACAGCGTATTATGAGTTATAATTTAATGCAGTCGTGTTTCTGCATTTGAAATTGAAATATGGCCATACATCTCCTTTTAGATGAGTTGGCGCTGGCTTAAGCTCCTCCATTAGCAGACCTTGAATGAGGCCTTCACACTATTACTGATACAGCTGTAACTTATTGCAGCTGTCATCTGAGGGGAGCTGCAGCTGGGTGTTGCCTCCTGTTTTAGAAAGCAACATACAGTTATGTTTCTTAACTGAAATCTAATCAGATATCAACATTTGGACAGGATTATATTGTTTATGAGGGGAGCCACACAGGCCACTCTCCTAGTGGGGGTAGGTAATTATCTAAGTGCAGTGCCAGGTGTGTGTCACTGATTGGCTGATTTTACCCAGGTGTAGAGCTTATATCGAATCTTTGGTTGCAGAGTTTGATGCTAGCTCATTATTTTACTGCCAGAGGTTTTGGGACTAAACAGTATCTGTGTTTTTCTTTCTTTTCATTGGGTTGTATGGATGTCAAGGTTTCTCAAGCAACTTTAAAATACCCCTGTGTTAATAAACCTAACATTACCTGACTTTATTAATGAAATAGTGTTTTACAGAGCTGGAACTTCTTACTAAACCTTTTAGTTTTATCTTTAAACACATCTGCTGGTCCTTGGTTCAATTTTTCATTCTCAGAGAGTTTAGTTCATAGTTAACTGCAAGGTTGCAGTAGTTTAGTTTTCCCATTTCAAAGCAGAATCAGGCACCAGTGCGTTTTTTTAATTCTTATTGTTAGTTTGTTGCTCACTTGTTTGTTTTATTCCCCTTTGTTACTACAGTTTCCATGTTTCTATTGGTCATTCTTATTGAATAGCTTTAAGGAGAGATTTACCCATGCCCAAAGTCCATCCTAAAGCCTTTAGGTGCTAAGCCTCCATGGTCTTCAATGGCATTGCAATTGTTCAAATCCACAGGGGTGTAGAAATTATATAAAAGGTAGTGAGACATACATGATATCACATATCCCCTGGAAAAAGATAAAATAATGAAGAAGTATGTTTAATATTTAAGAGAATATACCCAGTATATTCATTTGGGCTAAAGATGGCCACAAAATAAATTAATAAGCATTTTTTCCCAAGATAACTTTGTTCATATACCATCTTTTAAAAGCAGATGATTACAGAGTGCTTTAAATTAGACCTCTAGGAACATTAAATCACCAATTACTAGGCCTGTGCTCAAAATATCGATACTGCAAAATATCGTATCGCACTCCTTTGGGATACGTGTATCGATACGGATTCTACAGAATCGATACGGCCTAAATATTTTGACAATTGTTGTAAATACACTTTGGCTAATGTTAACAGTGGCACAGTTCAAGGTAGAAGACGAGCTACATAATGAAGCATATGTTCTAAATTTGAACTTAGGTCTACCATCTTTGAGGATCTGAATTTATGTCTCTCAAGTTGTAGAACCATTAAAACTCATCCTTGTTCTTTTTCTTCTTATAAGAAAAAACTAAACCTCTCAAGAATTTTGCTTAAAGCATAGTCAATGTTCACAATTTACGTGTGTCGGGATACGTATCGTATCGTGAAGTTGCTGGAAATACCCAGCCCTACCAATTACGCCACCTTGCTGTTTATGTGCAGAGACTTCTCTGGATTCTCAAAATCTTTTGAAACCACTGGACTATTTGTTCAGGTAGTTGTCAACTAAGTGAACCCAACAAATTATTCCTGGTAAAAGATATAGGCCCCATCCACACAAAGACAAAACGCTTAACAGTTTCCAAAAGAATCGTCATAAAGACGAAGGTGTCTCAGAAAATGTGTGCGTCTACATGAATACACTCGATACGCATCAAAACGCTGCAAAACACAAGCCAGACCTCTAGGGCTGCTGTAACAATATGACGGAAACAAGCGGAAACAGATGAAAAAACAGTGGGCATGTGCACTTGCGGCAAAAGTTGTAAACAGAGATTGTGATAAAGTGATCATAACATGCTGTAATGTGTCCTTGATAATTGTTTGTTCAACTCGGTGGTGATTGAGAAGAAGGACATTTTGCTGCAACAGGGATAGTAGGGTCACAAGCTTCATCAGCACATATGCTGCACTGTACGCCGCCATTGTCATTGCCGCGTGTGGCGCATGCATGTCAATGAAGATATGAAACTATGACGTAAGTGTATCTGAAAACTTGTGGAGAGCCAGTAATCACGGAGCTGCGTATACGGCATTTCATTTTGGCAAAAAACGTATGCCTGTAGAACTCGGCTTGTCTTCGTGTGGATGGGGCCTGAGCATTTTAGGATGCCCTTTTTTATACCTGATCACAACACTTTCCAGTTATCTGTTCACCTGTAGAATGTTCTATACAGGTGTTTTTGCAGCATTCCAACAATCCCAGTCATTTATTCCTGAAGCATGCTGCTTGCACCCAATTTAAAATAAGTGTAAAAAAAAAAAAAAAATTCTTGGGTTCTCTACAGTGATGTGACGTCATCTTTGAACATCCTAGGGTCAGAAGAACAGAAAACACACTTTGAAATGATTCCTAGCACCCTCACTGGTTTATCCATGTGTGTCTAAGTGTCTGTGTGATTGTGTGCAGCTGAGTATGACAAAGCTAAGTCATGTGTCTCTCAGCGAAATGATAATGCTTCATAATTATCCCCATGTGCAGTGATTGATGTGCAATCTGTGCAGAAAGACTTGTATCTTGGAGGAAATCTTCAGGCATATTTTCACAACTGGAAAGTGAAATATCCAGGGTCCTTACTGCAGTCATAAGCAAAGAATTAGAAAGAAAGAAATTGTCCTATGTGCAGTCATTCCCTGTATGAAAAGCAACTCTGTAAGCCAGTCATTGTGTTCAAACATCCCAGCTCTTCATGGTGTGATCCCACTTATTTGAGAAAGCATATCCACTCCCTTCTGTGGTCTCAAGCCTGGTGAGGGTGATGAGAGCTGAGAACATCACTATCCAGCCAGAGGGACGCTTGGCTACTTTATTATTCATGTACCCTCCCCAACATTCCTCCAATCTAGGCCAAAGCGCTGTTAGAACTGCTAAGTGTCACAATCCAGACTTCCGTTCGACCATTCATCTACCTCTATCCCATTAGTTTGCACACAATTTGTCAACAACTCCATCCATCCTGCCCTCCGATTCACAAAAAAAGTGAAGCGTGGAGGTCAGGGCAACGATAAGATGACATCAGACTTCCCTGTGTACACCTCAGTGAGTAAAAAGGAAAAAGGAATATCCGGAAGCCTGATTAATTCATGAAACACGCCTAACGTAGTATCTTTCTTTTATCTACCAGCAAAGTCCATTCACATACACATTTGTTTCCTCGTGCTCTCTACCTGGGTAAAAAGGATGGATCATAAATAAGTGCTCTACACAAGACAAAGTGAGCACCTTCCTGTGGCCTTCCTTTTAAACCAACAACTCTTCAAAGTGCTTTTATCCCAGTGTGTCAATACATTTGCTTCTGTTGTGCAGGAAGTAATTGCAACAGGGCAGAAAAATAAAGTCCATCCTGTCTGACATGTGTCTGTTTCTGTAAGATAATGGTTACTTTTGCAGGACAGAAAATAGACTGTGTGTCAGATTCATAGTCAATGTAGGTGTAAAATCAGACATTTCTCTAAAAGCAGGAACTTGGTCAATGGCTCAAGCTATGAAGAGGTGATGCTGAATTTATTCCCCAAGCGTGTTGTTAGGATATACTTCATTGTTACGAAGACTTGGTGGAAGGAGGTTTAGGTCAATGGATTGAATTGCAATATTACATATACCCATATTTTGTATTTACTAAATACATGGTGGGTCCGTAAGGTAGCACAATGTTGGGATGCCATTAAGGCACACACTTTTAAATTCAAAGTTAAGGCTATAGGCCATGTTTGGAACACAAACTCTCTTGTACTTGGGATCCATGGTCCTAACCGAGTTGTGGGTACATAAACTTGAGTGAAAGAGTAAACCTACTAAAATAGTTTGGATGCATACAACTAACAAAGTAGAGTAGATGTAGAAGCTTTTAACCTAGCCAGAAGTTTAGACACATAAACCAATAAACCTAATGAAGTAGTTTGGATGCGTTAACCGACACCGAGTTGTTTAGATACATAAACCAAGAGAAGTTGTTGCATGATCTGAGTGCTTAAAAACCACCAGTTATGTTCCATGCATAAACCTTGGAACAAAAGCCAGTAGTTTAGCTGCGTAGACCTACCAGGTATCTTTGATGCATACAATGGTAAACCTAACCTAGTATTTACTGAAAGCAAAGACCCTCAGCAGTTTGGTGTATGAGCCCACCAAGTAGATATAAAACACATTTATTAATTTAATGTTCATTTACTTTGGGACAGTATGAATCCAGAGGACATTGCCGCACACTACAACATTTATAGCCTGAGCCCATTTACAATGCATGTCCCAAGTTGGGCCTTCAAAGATATAAGAAACAGTAAATACTGTTTGAAACAACAACAAATGATCATCTCAACAATGACAGACAAAATATATAAATACACTAATACAAAAACAAGCAAAACGGTAAACATTATTACCATGTGGTTTTAGCATTGTACACAGTCTAAAAATATGCTTGTTTCTTAATTAGTGGCTTCACATTGCCTCCAAGTATGAGTGGCAATGCCTTGTCTGTTTTGATATGTCATCTTTTTGATTGAGTGATGACCACTCCAATGTGAACCTTGCCATTTGCCCAATGGCAGCTGGGACTGGCTCCAGCCTTCATGTGACCTTCATGTCAACCTGTGGCATATAGTCTGGATAATGTACTTGAAGTGTATCAGGGTGGGCCCAAAAAGCTTCTGTGCATAAATTTAACAAATGTTACATGGATTAACTTTTCAGGTCTAAACCCACCTGACCAGCTCCTGCAAAAACACAGATTTCATTCGTAATGTCAAGTCCCATAGCTATGACTACATTTTCAGCATATATATCGGTATACATTTCTGGATGTGTTACTGTTGTTATCTCAAAAAGAGAGGGCTGATTTTATGCAACATTAAGAGAGTTCTATCAATAATGCAATGGTCAGGGAGTTTGTATGTATGTAGACAAACAAAGTAGTTTAAGTGTCCAAGTCAAGCTCCTGTATCATATGCTTTTATTCTTGTCCATGTACATTACACTTTTATGATATCACTTAATTGCATAAATAAACAGACTTCTTAAGAAGCACCTCTCACTCTACATTATCATCACTCTGCCTAGATTATCCACCCATCTCCAGCATTTGAAACAACATGTCAATTTCCTCTCTACACAGTCTTAGTTATCTGGAGCTAATCCATTAGCCAAAACATTTAAACACATTATATTCTTGGACGTTCCTATTGATCTGTTACCTTGCATTGCATGGAAGTTTGAGCTGTCCAACTGTACTCCATTTGCTTTAAGCTGAGGACTCTTAAGTCCTTCACCACAGCTGTAAAATTCCCTTATCTGAATAAAAAGTGATAGGAAGCCCATGTAGCAAGCTACAGGGCCTTCACGGGCTTAACTTCATACTTTAAGACACTTTACACTAGTCCACAAAGAAGCGTGGCATGCCGTGTAATTGCATTTTGTTGTACAAGTGGAACATTTTCCTGCCAGAGACTTGTACCTCTCTCCCTTATTCACAACCAGTGTCTTTCCACTCGAGAAAGGCTGAACTGAGAGCAAATGTGAAGCAGGCACAACAACACTAAGTGGATGCTGAACAATGGTAGTATTTTGGAGATCTTAGCACCCAGTGCATTTCACTATCTCATGTTATATCTAGAAGTTTTTATACCCCTGCCAAAAAACCCCAGCAAAAGTAAAATATTTATTCTAAATATCCTAAGCTGTAAAAATGAAAGATATAGCCAAGCAAAACAAGAGGCCACAACAGAGTATTGTCTATAAAGATATGTCACTTTTCTGTTGAAAATGGATGTTAATTGAAATGAAAACATTTTGTAGCCTACACCAAAAATAATAACCCAGGATCGGGATAAATATCTATCTATCTATCTATCTATCTATCTATCTATCTATCTATCTATCTATCTATCTATCTATCTATCTATCTATCTATCTATCTATCTATCTATCTATCTATCTATCTATCTATCTATCTATCTATCTATCTATCTATCTATCTATCTATCTATCTATCTATCTATCTATCTGTATACACAAGTTAAAAGAATTGTCTTTATTAATGAAGCAATTCAATAAATAACAGGGGCCCCAACACTGAACCTTGTGGAATTTAAATGTAAACAGCTTTTATATATTTTATTGTTTTAACGTTGATTCCTTTTTCTATATATCATCACAAATACACCATTGTAGTGGATTTGAGCTTGACTTTGCAATGAATAACTATTATTGAACCACACAGTTGAATAGATACATTCTGGTTGAAAGATTACAGGTGACATCCACAGAAGACAACGCAGTGAAAGGCTGTTTCTATAAGGCTCTTGTGAAAAGAATGGTGCTGTCATGGTTTAGTGAGTTGGCCTGGTCTCATGCTCCAGTAGTTAATGTGCACTTGTCCATTGCTGCAGATGTTTGTCCGCATGGGAACTAGAACTGAGGAGTGACCAACAGAGCTCAGCGTGGGGAGGGATGGACAGTGTGTACTAGAACAGATGTTACCAGCCTTGGTGCGTTTGTCATTTGGGCCTTAATCTGGTCAGTGAAGGGCATTAGAGTATAGAGAAGGCTAAGGGGAGGGATTCTGCATACACAGGGACCCCAGCTGTCTGCACCCTTGAGAAGACAACCAGCCCCCCTCACCCCTTTAACACAAACACCAAATCCTAAATTCAGGCTGAAATCCATAGCACTGTACGTATTTAAACCAACCAAACGGCGCACACTTCATAATTGGCTCGGAATTAGGGCACATGCTGTATTGTTGAACCTGTGGAGATTATGCATTATGCTTGAATCTGCCGAGATTAAGCAGTGCTTGGATATTACGCTTCCATTTTCTCTGATTGCCTCTGTATTATTTCCCCCCCTCTATACTGTGGAGAATATCCCCACTCATGTTATTTTTTTTCCAGCCTAATATCGTACCTCATTCTCTTTTCACTTCCCCTCAATCCCCGTCTGTTGTTCTGCACCCTTCAGCCCTCTCTTCCCTCTCTCTCTCCTTTTCCCCTTCAGCTTCACCCCCCCCCCTTCTCCCCTCCCTTTTCTGTTTCTCTTCCTTAGGGCCTCTGGCTGTCTCCCCACAAGTGATGTTCTCCTGGCCAGATGATGCATGCATATCTCTTGTGTCTCCTTGATGCTAACTCTCGTCGACATTTGCACGGCATTGTGGGGATTATGCTCTCGGTCATATTTCATGTAATGATGAAAATGATGATGGTGATGAGGATTCAGGGTGGGAGGGGGAAGGAGGAGGAGGAGGGTGCTTCTATTTTCTGCTCTTGTGTTTTTTCATTATCAATCAGTGCAGCAAGAGTAGAGAGGGTAATGAAAAATTGAAGGAATGCAAAGTTTTTGTTTGAGTTCCTGATGGGTTCTTCCAGAGGTGCTGTTTGAGAGGCATTACATCCCTTATATAGACCAAAAATCATATTTTTTAGTTTTTTTTTGCCTAATGATATTAAACATATACCTCTATTTTAACTAGAAGGAAGTAGCCAAAGTTCCTGTCACACTTCTACGCTGCCAGCAAACTCTATAAGCCAGACTCCATGGGATATGGCACAAGCTTCCCTTAATAAGTCCCAAATTATCCTGTCCTGGAGGTATGCGCTTGTTTGTTGCCGCGCCACCTAGCATTTGTCCGTTCCTCATCCAGCATTTTCTTCTTTGGACTCCCAATAAAGTCACTCATAGTCAACACATGCTTAGCTGTTGGTTGCTTAAGTGAAAGAGACCATATTGTTATTTATTCAGTTTACATGGCTCCACAGTGTGATAGAGTACAGTCATACACAAGCCAAAAATTCATTTGAACTTGGGAGGTGCCAATAGCTGCCTATAAATGGCTTGTCCTTGATGCTTTGCAACTGTTTGTTGTCAGTTTACGCACATTAGCTTGGGCCGGCAAGTCCACTGTAGAGCATGAGCAGTGAAATGTTCCCAAAAATTAAAACCTGATCATTTCCCCTTTTGTTTTGTTCTTTTGTCCTATCGATCCCCCGTTCACCAACATGGAAATCATCATGTTACACATTTCAAAATTAGATTGTGTTATGCTAACATTACTAAGATAATTGTCAAATTCATCATGTTGATGCTGTGGCCATGGCTCATGAGTCAGCAAAATCCCATAAAGTAAAAGACTTGGACAAAGTCTTGTCATAGGAACCTTTGGTACACTGTTAATGCCCTCCAATGGATGCTACCATGCTGCGCGTGCTATCTTAAAGGTGCTAAGAGGAGAATCTATTTCCAGCGACATAAAGACTCTGCTACCCATGAGCCACGTGGCGATTGTCGTACAGACGTGACCCAAGCCAAAGCATGGGTTTGTTGTGGTGTTAATGAATGCAGCTCAGACCTTCCTCAGAACTCTGCATTGGTTTACAACTTCTTTTTTCAACAATTTACAGGATGCAAAGCGACGAGGTAATGTAACTCTTTCTAGTTACGTAGCGGTAGTTTTTGATGTGTGACAACAAGCAATTTTTGGAAAACTTATCGTAGTTTTGAGGCCAGCTATATATCGCTACCTACAGCCCGGTGCTCTAAGATGTGCCCTTATAATATAAATTTGCTCTAGTTTTAATTGTCTTGTTCCCGAAGTTGAGTATCCAAGCCGGTCCAGCCCTGTCCGACCCGACCGCAAAGCTAAGGAATAGCATTTATAGATAACCTATTTTGATGCTATAAAAAGTGTGTCTTAAAGTGTGTATTTTGATCAGGCATATATCTAAAAGTGAGACTTTTCTGTTATTACTTAGAAACTCCTCATAGCATCTTTAAACTCTAAATCCATGAACTCACAGACAGAGAGGCTGTGTTGAGGCGGGGTTTAAGACCTTTAGCAATGCCACACTTCCAAAACTTTCTTTCTTTATTAAGATCCCCATTAGCACTAGCAAAAGCATTGGCTATTCTTCCTGGGGTCCAACTGAAAATCCCCAATTAATCCCCCTTACAGTGACAGCATATACATGTGTTTTCTTTTGGATTTTAAACCAGGCTGTAAAGATGTGTCATAAGGCCTTAAAACTTACTGTGCTGCCTAACAGTAGCTAAGGTGTAATTTTTCTGCATGTAGACCCTGGTGGACACTAAAGGTGCTACACTTTTTGACACTTCTGCATAGGCCTGCATTTACAGCCCTCAAGGTTGGAGACTTGAATGATAGCAGGACCAGGTTTGCTCTGGCCAGCCTGAGCTTGTGTGGTGCTCTCGATCTTACAGGTCGGTGTAGAACACCAAATGTCAGTGAAGTTCGACACATATGCACTGAAGCAGAATCATCTTGCTGTCCTGTTCCTCTGATTTTACACTTTCAAACTACACTATGTCTGCCAAATCTGAGGTTGTCTGCTTCTTTGTTATTAGAAAATTTAGGGTGTCCTCATTCACATCATCTGCAAACATGATTACACGAACGTCATGTCCTGATAAAGTGACAGTGAGGATAAAAAAAAAACATCCCTGGTAAAGTGGCATTTTTGGTGTAGAACTGCTCACAATAAAAATGTGTTCTAAGCAAAAACAGGCTAAGAGGGGAGCAGTGAAGATAAACACATTCAGGGGGAAAGGAGGGGTGGATGGATATTGGAATAACCCTGGAGAGGGAGAGAGGATGAGTAGGGGGCATGGAAGACTTTTTGCCCTCCAACAGTGTCTCCTCTCCAGTGTGTGTGTATCTGTGTGTGAGTGTTGAATATATTTGAGCGTGTCTATGGGGGAGT
The DNA here is from genome assembly GCA_036419115.1 of Scarus forsteni. Classification (NCBI taxonomy): domain Eukaryota; kingdom Metazoa; phylum Chordata; class Actinopteri; order Labriformes; family Labridae; genus Scarus; species Scarus forsteni. The sequence continues at coordinate 21,514,442 of JAZDUH010000130.1, read as the reverse complement.
AAGAGAGAAAAGCGGGTGGTATAGTGAGCACATTTCAGGGACCCGCCTGCATGCAGAGCCGTGTCAGTGGATATAGCATCTATGGAAGAGAGATTTCTTCACAGTCTTCGCTACACCCTAATTAATCTGCTTAAACCTGCTAGGCCTGTCTCCAGTGCTCTTACACATCAGGAAAAGGCAGGCGGCTTCGAATCCAACCAGGATTTTCTCCATGGATGCCAGCGGAAAATCATCCCAGCCCCACAGTTGACAGGTTTCTGTCAGAGTGTGCAGAAATGCATATAAAGTGGAGACAAACATACAGCTCATCATTTTCCCCTGATAGATGTTGGGGAAGGGGAGGCAGTTGTCATGTGAAATTGTGAAGCCCTCGAAACAATCCGTTTGTATTTGTTTTATATGTTTTTTTTATTTCCTGCCTGCATCCTCTGCCTAATGGGTAACAGACGCTTCCGCTGCCAATAGTCAAAGCGATTTATGGTCAGAAGTGTTCCTTTAGCCTTGCCTCAGGCTAGGACTGTGATATGGGCTTTGCACGAATACCAATGACAAAGGGATGACAATGTTTTTTTGTCTCAATCATTCAATGTCAGAACTGGAGCTGTGGTACACAGTTTCTTCAATGCTCTGTTAATTTTGGCTGCTATTTTAAACTTAGTCTTTGTCTTCTGATTGAAATGCTCATTAGTATTGCTCACTGCTTACCCTTTGTTGTTTTAGCCTAGTTTTCGTCAAATTAAACTCAGACATTTAAGTCCATGCTCAGTCAGTAAGATAGAAAGACAGTTCTTTGTTTAAGGTTAGAGAGTAGATACATGTCAAACCACACATGCTGGAATTAAACCCAGACTATTCACAATGAAGACAAGGTCCTTAGCACATAAGGCGACATATATGTTGTCCCACTGGAGCCCTGATAGCGTATGAGCTTTATTCTTGATTCATTCTTAGAAGCTGAAACATTTCCTGCTTTGTTATATATGCTCTATTGTTAAAAGTCTTGTTAATGCACCATCAATCCTTACATCTGTTCAAGGTAAGATAAAATGCTGACACTCTTGTACTAAGTTTTTTGTTATTTTTTTTCTTTTTTGAGAAGAGATTCATGATTCATTTTTCTAATACTGATCCACCTATTATTTATACTGCTTCATCTTATTTAACGTTGCAGGGTGCTTGAGCCTGTCCCAGCTGTTGGTGGGCAAGAAACACCCTCATATATCTCCCAATTATTCATCTTTTTTTGATGAGCAGTTCTCTAAAATTGGGTGAAAAAACAGAAGACACTACGTATTAACAGAGTTCTGTTTTAAACTGTATAATGCTTGGATGTAGGGCTGAACAGTTGATCACAATTTCATAGTTCTTATAGGCTCTTATTGAGCCTTCGCAATGACCATCCAACTAAAGTTCTCTCTATAGGTCAAATACCGTCAGCTTTGGACAGCATTTGCTAAAATGTAAGACCAGTTAATCAAAGTTAATGCCCCTTGTCACCAACACCAGTAACCTGCCCACTCATCCATGTGTCTGCTCGTCTGCTGTTTCTGCAGCTCAGTCATCCACTTTAATTATCTATAGTGGAATCTCCAAATGTTTTTCAGTTTTTTTGTGATAAATACTACTCCAGTGTGTGTATCTCTGTTGAAATTCCCACTAGGACCAGAAGGAAAAGCCAGTCAGCCAAGCTCAGAGCTACTCATTGCTACAAAACAAATGCATGATGAGACAAGTGATGCCTTTTAGGACCAATCGCCTGCACTGACACGGTGGCTACATGCTGTAGCTGCAAGCATTGTACAATACTGGCAGAGAAGTTGAGGACACCAAACAACACTCAATATCATTTGTCTTAACATGACAGGGCATATAATTTTCTCGGTATTCAACAATGTTTTTGCACAATACATGTTTATTAGTATTGTGAAGTTCTACTGAGAAACAAGCTTGTTTATTCTCAGTTTTTCATTTAAGTTTCTCGTCAGAAACCAGATTTGCTTTTTCTTGAAATTAAATTAAAACATTTGATAAATGTCAATATGCTGTTGCCCATTCTTAACCCATAGGCTATTATCATCTGATGGATGTTTTATTTATACTTCTGCACTGCAAAACCAGCCCTACTAAAAATAAGAAAAATATCCTTAAATTTGCCACAATTTTCTTGTTTTGAGCAAAAAAGTCTGCCAATGGGTTAAGCAAATTTTGCTTGGCTAGAATTCTTAAAACTAGCTTATACATCTAGATGGAATCTGTCTTGAAACTAGATGAAATTGCCCTGAATTTGAGAAAAGTTTGCTTATTACAAGCATAGAAAAGTTATTTTTTAAGAAAAGTTCACTTATATTTTGTGTTCTGCTTTTTGATTTAGCTTATTTCAAGAATGTTTTTACTTAATTTAAGAATTAACATGTTTTTCATTTAGTAAAAAAATCTTGGAACGTGATGTATTTTCTTTCAACTAGACAATGTCTTTCTGATTTAGCTGGTTTAAAGAAATTATCCTCCAACTCCAAGAAAAAACAACAAGCAAAATTAACTTAGAATAACACATAATTTCTAAAAAATAAAACACAAATGTAAGTGTTTCTATCTAAAATGAAGGCACCAGAAGCAATCCTGTTTGCCCACCATTTATTAAAACAGTCAAATCAGCTGACAAACACTTCCAAAAGCATAATTCTCAACAACTCAGAAATCATCCTCAGAAAATGCATTCTATTGACTGTACGTCCAGTACCAATTATTTTGAGAGACTTCCAACCAAAGCCGCTAGCTTCGCTTGGCTCCACACAGGGAGTGTACGGGTACACTTCAGCCGGCGTCTTGGTACAGGCATATCAGATAACTCTAGACGGTCAGATGGATTCAACTTTGTGTGATTTCTTAAACTGAGAAATTGTGTAACAGATCTTAATCTTAAAATAAGTAAAATAATCTTGTTCTTCTGTTGGGACTTCATTCAAACCACTGTTGTGGCTTGTTACCAGCAATACTTGCTTAATTTTAGCTGTACTTTCTTATTAAGATTGTGTCAGACAAATTCTCTTCAAATAAGATTTTTTTTTCCAATACACATCTTGCTTGTCAAGATAATTTTTCTTTTTAGGTAAAATATAAGAACAAATTTCTAGAAACAAGTTTTTTTTTTTTTTCTTTCTTAGAAATCCTTTTTTGCAGTGTGGGAACAAGCGTTACTTCCTCTGTAATGATAGTTAAGCCAGTGGTTAGCATTGTAAAACATCCTGATAATATTCTGTTTATTTTACAATGTAAACAATACATTTCTTTGTCCATAAAATCCTACAATACCCCTGTTCATGGTTTCAACCTCAGTTCAACAGTGATGCAGTGAGCTGTAGTTTTTACTTTGATTGTACCTTCAATTATGTCTTCACTTGGGATGGGTGCTAAAAACTGACAGTAATGTGGAACCAGCATCAATGCAACTAAGACATACCAAACCCAATCAGTACACTGCACATCACTACAAGAGTAAACATAATGAATCTCTTTTTTTGAAATTTTCCATTTATAAACTATTTAGGCATCACAGTCTTATAAAAGTATAAACTTTACAACAATATAAAAAGTAACACCCCGCCCGAGATGAAGAAAGCATTGTTTTTGGACTAAAGGTTGATTCATTATTTCTGGCATGTTCAGTTTTTTCTAAACCTGAAGGCAATTAAAGACACTTAATGTCGTTTTAATTTGACTCACAATGTTTGGGTGTTTGTTGGCTAGGAATTCAGTTATATTCACAAACTGTATTTGTTGATTAATGTGTTTGTGCATCAGTGTTTCTCCGTGACTCCTCACACAAGCCCCTGTTCTGTTTTACCACCTCCCTCTGTTTGTTCTATTTTACTGGCAGACAATACACACAGAGGCAATATATCATAGATTTGAATGTCTGACAGTGGAGCACTATCACTGAAGTCTCCCTTATGAGAACTAAACTCACATTCTGTCAGTTTTATCATCAAAGTTGCATTTTTATCTAGTTATCATTTCATCTTTGACATGGACAGTGGGTCCTTGATGAATATATTTCATCATACACAATGTGCCAAAGACATTGCCTGAAGTATATCCAAACTATATTGCTTTTCCAACTCACAGCAGCTGTTAAGCAGAACTGTTCAAACTTTACTTGGCTCTACGAAGTCTGTTAAAGCATATGCTCCTGAGGAGGCGTCACATAGCACTATTTTCACAGCCCTGTCGGGATTTAAGATTTTCAGATTAAGTATCTTGTAATTACAATCAGTAATTGCAAGTCTGTTTTGCAGAAACATTTCATGACTGATTTTATCTTTCCAATCAGGATGATAATAATTTGTGTGGTGCTGCTTATCTTAATACGTTGCGCTGTTTGGGGCTATTTCTTCACTTGATACCAGATTGTTTTTGATATGATGTATGAGCATGATTGAAATCAACAAGGCATAAAATAAGAATATCCTAGCTTGACTTGATTATAAATTAAACCTTTGTCAAGAATCTGTAAATGTGGATGCTCCAGTAAAAAAGATATTGCTCAAGAACAATTAAGAAATACTGCATGAACGTGTTTTGGGTATCAAACCACTTCCCTTTCCAGTCACAACATAATTAAGGCTCAAACACTTGACCAACCCATTCTGTTGATTTGGAATTAAAAATCTATTTTGACCGCAGTGGCTGAAGCATTTGCAATCATACTTATTAAACTTTAAAACAGTCTGCTCAAGCCTGCTTTAATATTAGAATGGGACAATTATGTGCTCAGGCTTTTTGGTGTTCTTGGTAATGGAGAATCTCCTCTATCAGCACAATGAAGTCCATTTTACAGAATGACTACAAGCACACTATTTTTTTTTTTTTTTTAAATAATTGATTTACTATAATTTGAGGTGCGCTGCTTGGAAATGGAATGAGCAGAATAACAAAGCATCTCTATTTGAATGTGATGCATAAAAATCATTGCTTGCTGATGTAGTGCTTGTTCATTGTATTGCAAAGCACCCAGAAGGAGGACATGAAGACAAATAAAAGGGTGTGATACCCTCTGTAGACCTTTGGTATACCCATGAGAATATTACATTCAGGCTTTCCTCTAGTATGATTGAAAAAGTTTGGCAGAGGCTAGTAATATGTGATGTAAGGCTTTAATGTAATATAGTGATTATCTTACCTGATGATCCTATGGTGATATGGTTTAGGAGGGATTCCTTCTTCCACACTATGAAATATATCAAATTGAAACATCAATAATAATGGCTCCTATAATGTGCCAAGGAACAATAAGATGACTATTTCCAAAGCACTCAACCTCATTTGTCATATAATAAAGAAAATACTCACAAGGAGAGAAAAGCGCTAAGAACATTGGCCTCAAAATGAGAAGTGTTGTGTTGATCATATTTTAAATAATTAACAGTGATAAGTTGCTTAACAACACAGTTAACCATGATACAACAACAAAAAAAAGAATGAAATAATCACAATTTAAAAAGAGATGTGAGTTAAAGTAATGAATGACTATTCCATATTTTCCCAACATGGTTATAATTGATTAAACTTAGATTTAAACTTGGATCTGTTGGCCTGTTTCGCTGGTGTTTGGTCTAACAAGTCAGGAGAGTACTTCGCACTTCTAATTTAGGAGATAGGTGCGTCGGAGAAAAAAGTCGATTTAAACACGAAGATGGACTCCTGCACACTGTCTAACTTGCAAGAAAAACATTTATGTGCAATGTTTTGGTCTCAGACATTCATCAGGCAAACAGTTTGTTAAAGAGGGCAGGATGTCTTAAATAGGAAGTGGCGATCACACCTGTGGCCAATCATCATGACGTGACCAGAAAAATAAACTGATAAAAAAACACATCGACTTCCTGACTGAGATAGTCAACATGATGAAAGTCTATTCAGAGCCTACAAATAAGGCTAAAAATGAAAACATAAATCACAAAATATACTATTTAGGGGACATTAAAGGTCTATAAGACAAGTAACATTGTGGAGAAACATAATAAACTTTAAGTTGACACAGCCCATTGATTATTAAATCACTTAATTCACTTAAGATGAACAGTTTAGAATGCAGTACAACCTGATGACATCAATACATACAAATAGACACATTTAATAGGTCACCTGGTCATTGAAAGTGGGTCTAGAAATGTGTGCAATTCATATGTATCGCACATTAGTTGGTCAGAAGGAGGGACAACATGCTCTACTGTAAATTACAGAAACATAATCAGAGAAAGTTCATCATTAAGACCTTTTGGAGCCAGAGTTTGTAAAGGATAGAACCAGTATGCTACCCGCTGTTGCAAAGCACTGGTGTTTGGTCTATCATCTTGTGGCCCAAAAAGAAAAGAAGAAAATTGGTCAAAAAGGCAGCCATCTTTACTAAAAGTTCAGTTTATTTCAATGACACTACCGGGGGAGAAGGGGGCTTCATTCAGAAAGATTCCACGTGCCCATGACTAACAGGGGCCTCATATCGCAATTTTTAACTTTTTCTGTGGCATTTAAATCTCTTAAATCTTCAGATACAAAAAATGCAACACATTTGTTGTTTTCATTAGCAAAGTAGGAACATTTAGGCATTGCTTTAATCTGTGGACTTTAAACTTTTAAACTTTTAAATGTTAAAAAATGTCTCTTTTGTATACTTAGTAGATAATAATAGTTTTGTTCATGTATTTCCTTTACCTTGCAGCATGCTATTCTTTTTTTCTTAGTTTATAGATCAAGACAATTGTACAATCTTGTACAGAGTTTGGGATTTTCATTTAGATTGAAAAGTCAGAGTATCATGAGGACTCATAATATAATCAATTAAAACATTTTAAATGATAAAAATGGTCAACATGCCAGTTCTATAGAGTCCATACTTTACCATTTATTACTTCAGCTAAAGAGTGCTTTGTTCACAGTTTGAAGCTTATTTGTTTGTTTTTAAGCAGAAAATTCTGACTGCAATAATAAGGGCCCATCAGTTATTTATCAGTTTGCTATGCAGATGCTTGGTCTGAGGAACTGTGCAAAACGAGTGGGGGCCAGAAATTTCTGGCGGGTACACAAAGCAAAAAATGTTGTGATTCCAGGAAATTCTTCAATATTTTTGAGGATTATATGAACATATTTGGCAATTCACAAGGACTTTTGGAATTAATTAGATAATAAATAATAAAACAAAAAAGAATTTTGGAGAATTGGGATTCTTTTTTCCCAAGGCATTGTTGAATAAATGTCAGTAGTTTTGGGGATATCTTGGAAACTGTCCATTGTTACTTGCTGTGTTAGACTGCCATCATATTTCAGGTGAGGTCTTCTGGAAATCAGTCAAAATATGCATCTTAAATGAGGCTTGGATCACAAAAGATTCTCTTCTAACTTTTTGTCTTCCTGCCTATTTTCAAAGTCACTTCATCCCACTGCGTGTTTTCACGAAGGGAAATAGATTTAAGTTTGATGCATCAATCCCTGATGGAAACATCTTGGAATAAAATTGACCAAGACTGCACTCTTCAAACTATTGCCCCAATTTGGAATCAGGCCACCACTTTGTTCCACATAAAACTGTAGAGGAGGAATCTTCTGCTCACTTCAATGACATTATAGAGGAAACTTAATCTAGATAAGTGTGCAATCCCACTAATGCATTAGATAATCAAAGCCTGTCAAATTAAAAAGTTTTTATAGTGCTAATATCATTATTACTGGTCAGTTAAGGGCAGCTTTGTATCTGTAGTGTCAAGCATATGATGTTTTTATTTGCTAAGTGCAGTCTATTTCATTATAGAGGAGGACATACAGTATTAGCTGGGACCAGACCAAAAAAAGGGTGGGGGACAGGAAGGCATGACAAAAAATATATATTGTCCATTTTGAACAGGTTTGATGGTCACCGTCCATCAATTTATCAATCATTATTAATGTACACAGAGACATTTCAGTAATGAAGGTTTTAATTACCATCAGACTTAACAGCATGTGTGATTAAACTGATCCACTGATAATGGCCTGATTGACTATCTTACAGTGACATACTTAAATCTGAAAAGTCCCAGCATAAATTTTATCTACATCCCTGCTCAGACTGTAAATCACAAAAATGCCATCCATTTGTTTCTAAGGTTGCGTTCACACCAGCCTTGCTTAGTCCACTTGAACCAAACCCTGGAGAATTTAACTCCTTAGTGCGGTTCGTTTTGGTTGATGTGAATGCTGGTCTCAAGCTCTGGTGCGGACCAGTCATAGCTCTCGGGTCCGCTTGGTAGGGGTGATCTCTGATTGCTACCAGATCTGCCTGATTCTAAAATCATGCATCTCCATCTTGCCAGCCTACATTGTCCAACAGTTTCACTCGGCCAAATGCTGAACGGCCCAATCAGGGACGAGAGGCAGGAGAAGCGGGTCCTGCGGGCTAGCAGCTGCTAGCTGCTTCGGCTAACAAGGACAAACAACAGTTGGCCGTAGGCTGTAGCAGCTAGCAACAGTTAGCAGCTAACAACAGTCAGCCGCACAGCTAACGGCAATTTACTGTTGCTTGCCCTTCTGAGCCAATAGCCGTAGTAGCTAACGGCTAACCATTAGCCACTAGATTTAGCCACTACATGCTACATCATAACAGCGTTGCTTGATATGGGTTGGTCCGCGATGAGTGTTTTGAGCCTAACGATCGTCCCATTACAAGCTGCTGTTGTATTTGAAGGTTCTGCCCCTGAAAACATTCTTGCAGGGCTCCTCCCCAGATGGATTAATGAAATATTTTCAATATGGAACTGTTCATCTGGCATGTCAGGTTACTTATTTGCCTGGATGCAAAAAATTCCCCAAATTTTTGAAGTCTCATAACTTAATATTGGGCTTTAAAAAAAAAAAAATCATATCTCTGACATCACTCGATGGATTTGCTTCAAAATTTACAGGATAATATAATAAATATAACTCTATCATCAAGAACACCAATCTGGATCCCATCCAGATTGAAATCATAAAAAAACATTGAAATATATAATGGCAAATCCCATTAATTTCTCCTCAGCTGCTGAGATGGTTTTGCCCCCTTTATGTCATTATGGGAAGTAGTTTATTTGAAAACATTTCTCAAACCTGTGTCACCACATTTCCCAGCTTCCCTTGCAATGCCAGTGAAGGAGTTCTCCACATGGACAGACATGATCGGAGCACATAGTGATCCAGAGTTGTATCTTTTACAGGGGTTGTGGAACATCATAAAACATCACAACATTGTTAAAACCACTTGATAATCTATGACACTTAGTGTAAAAAAGCCTAAAAACCCAACAGAAAGCATGCCTAAGTGGTGCAGACAGTGTCACCAATTTGCAATTCAGGGAACAAGTTTGTCTGAGTGCACTTGTAAAGAAACCATTTCTCAACTCTGCCAGCTCAACTCAGATTGCCTCAGCTGACCACTTTCTTTCATAGCTCCACTACAACACGAGCCTTTCCTTGTGCACTCATGCACAAAGGATTTTTTTCAACATTACATATGAACATTTGCCTTGTCTGTTTTGCATATTTCATTGAATTAGTTCAGGTTTCCATTAAGTATTTACAGAATTAGATGTTTTTTATTACATGACTGTACCTACTTGAGTGCCTCGTGCCACACATCATAAAAAAAGCACATTTGTAAATATTCAGTTCTCTTCTAAATCTGGATTCATTTATAATCTAGCATGCCCTCAGAAAGATGGGATGTGTATAATTAAACAAAATAATTCCTGACAAATTAAGTTAAACTTGTGAGTAAGCGTGTATGAATTCATTATCTTTTATTCTCAAGAGAGGATTATTAAGATAATTTATGTCATCAAATGTGACCTGGTTTTACCAAATTTGTTAGAGCACAGTTGCCTTTCTCAGATTTATACAGTACACTGAAGCAGTCTTAATTCAAAATACTGCAAGCACATTAAGCCGGGGGCACATTTGATGTGAGCATTTCTTATCTTAACTTTAACCCACTAAAACAAATCTTTGCAGCACATGACTACAATCACACTCTTTTGCCCCATGAGGCCTAAGCCATCAAACCTTTATTAGGAAATTATTGTATGAATCTAAACTATTTGTTGAATATTCTTCAACATTTCTTGTTAGATATAATATACCGTAACATACTGAACTGCATGAGTTTTTTTTATGATCATATGTGATAATTGAAGGGTCAGTGTTCGTCAGTGTTCTTCATATCTAAACTTCAGGACATATTTGCAATCTAGACATAGTTTTATAAAGTCGGGAAATGTACTCATTAATCCGTTTTTGTGGCTACCTCTGCCATTAAAAAAATGAAGCCACTGCAAAATGTTTCCTCATTAGGCTTGGTGCAGTAGTACCAAATGCTAAAGTATCCACTTGGAGCTGGCTGCGGTAACCTGACACCTTAATGATTGTTTGCAAGGCAAAGACAGTTTCTACTTCTTTAATCCTCATCTTTACAGCCTGGTTCAGAAAATGGCTTCAGTCTAAATATGTATTGCATCTACTGTATGTGCTCTCACTGTGAGGGGGATGATGGAGGTTATTGAGGATTTCCAGTTTTGGAAATGCAGAGTCACTATTGGACAGAGAGCCTTAAGTCCTGCCGAAATACAGCCTTGCTGTCTGTGATGAGGTTGAGCTAACGTTGGGTTGAGATGGCACATGCAGTATGGCAACATCCATTAGAATACATCAGCAGGATTCACAAGACACCATGTAGTCTTTGGTAAAAATGCTGTCATAATAAGCATGTTGACAGCCTGGTTTTACAAAGAGAATTTCTTGACTGTCTGGCACAAACCCCTTATCTCCAAAATTGCTACTTTTGTGGCAATGAAAATAAAACACTCCATTGTTGACTGAGCAAATATTGCAAAGTCCTGATAATGTGTTTTTAATACATATAACTGGTTAAAATTTTAAACCTGCTCACCAAAATGGAAGGTGACTATGAGCTCTGTCTGATTAGTTGTCTGTAAACCAATGAATCCATCTCGCAAAGCTCCAAGCCAAAACGATTGACCTCAGTCTGCAGAGGTTTGGCCCGAAGAGCAGTCACTAAAGCAGTAACTGTACGTTTACACCAGAAATGACAAAATCGCTTCTCGACGCTCTGACCGCCCTCACCGCGGTGCTTGGCAGTTGAAAACACACAGCAGCACACAGGCAGGGGACACTATGTGAACGGCCGGAGGGTACTAAAATAAGACAGGTAAACAGACATATGCACAGGCGTGTGACCCTTACACAACAGCTTATTTGATTGTTATGACTTTACCCCCCCTTTTATGAAACATTTGCACAAAGCGGGAGGTTATATGGGCGGTTGGAACATGTATATGTGATGCACATGGGACTTCAGTTCCCTCTTTCACCGTGGATCCCACTTGGGAGGCTGGAGACAGCAGTGATAAGTTTTCCTCCCTTTTTTTCTCGTCCTCCCTCTCAATGTGTTCTGCATGGGAATCCATATCGGCTTGTAATTGGCTGATGCCTCTGTCACGCTGCTACTTATTTGCATAAAGTTGAGCTCCCAACTTCAGCTCATCGATCATAGAAAATGAATGGCAGCTGGACGTCACACACTCAGACTGCTTCTGGTGTGAATGTACAGTAAGAAGGGGAAGCTACAAGTGGAACTACAGACTGAAAAAAACTCCTCTTTTCACAAAATGAAAAGCACTGAAAGTATTTCTTGAAAGAAATATTTTTTTCCTATGTCCAACATGTTTTGGCACTACTTTATTGTACAAATTTGCCTACATTTTGTACTGAACATCACAAAAGGAGCACCTACAGTTACAACATTTGATCGGCCAGTAATGAATGTGACTGACTGAAAAATCATCCAATCACCTGCTGATTTTTTTGAGAGTTTCTGCCCCCCAATACTTTTATGGGCTGTTGTCCAACTGACAATGGAAATATATTCTGTATAGTATATATTTAACTGTTTGTCTGGTGTATCAGGTAACATGACTATGCTCATTTTATTGGGGACTCTTTAGTTTCTTACTTTTCCCCTGGTGCATTTCTTTGTGCTTAATATTCTTGTTGAATCCTTTTTCTTTAGTTCCTCTGATGATTATTGTATTTTCAGGATTGAAACAGGCTAGGAGTGGAGAGCTCTTAAATTGCCATAAAATAAAATCATATTTCGGCTTTTACAGGGTTAATAATGGCCAGTGGTGTAGGCTGTTTATTAGTGTTGTATCTTAAAACTCTTCCTCTTGAGAGCTTGTTTGTAAGCATTTTACAAAAACCTCTCACACATATAAACAAATGAACAACAGAAACCAAACCTCTGTGCAGAGCTGCAAATATGACACTGTAAAAATCCTTGACCTTGCTGCTGTCAAAGCATTTGCCACTCAAGGTCCACCTACTCGCTGCTCTGAAGCAGTTCAGTTTCCATGGTACTGCTGCATGATAACAGACACTCATACCACAAAACCACCCTTACAAATATACACATATATGCATCTATGAAGACAAATGCACACACATTCACTCTACTCAGAAAGGCAATCAACTCGATGATGTTTTAATTAGAGTTAGGACGAATGCAGCAGCAGTAGCAGCAGCAGAACAATCCCAAAACCAGCTTTCTCCTTCTGTGTGAGCTCAATTAATCCCTGATTGGCGCTAATTGCTTGTGCAAAGTTGATCTAAAATAACAGTGGATATGAAGAAGGCTGAGCATGCATGGCTGTGTCTCGTTCCCCCCACTCTTTAATGCAGTCTTCCTGCCAAAGACTGCAAATATTTGATGACAGAGTGTCTAATTGCTTCCTTCCTGTCTCAGTCTCCATCTCCTTGCCTTTGATTAGCAAACATGGACAGGTGCCTACTAGGGCTGGAAAATACATTCAGATTTTAAGATGTATTGATAATAGAGTATTGTTTAAGTTGATGCTTATAAGAAAAAAAATAAAAGGAATAAGAATAAATGAAAATAAACTATATGAATAATAACTAACAATAAATAATAAAAGGAACTGAAAACACTGTAACCACATTAGACAGGCTGCTGTTATCTGACTGATGCTGGCTCCACTCACATTATTAAGGTTGCTTTGACACCGAAAGTTTGGTGGACTCTGTTTGGTTCAGAGCTGTGCCATTTTACAACAAGTAGCTCCTGTACTGAAAAGACCAAGATTCTATGTGAAAGGAACATTCGCAGAACACAAATGAATGTTCCTTTCAATGGGGATATCCTGATCGGCATACACATGACCAAATATTCGGGTTGGATAAAGAATAACCCTGGGGTAATTTTCAGGTTTTTAAAAAACGGAATATGAGCATATTCTGGTTTTGCAAAAGGGTTATTGATGTTTACATGACCATGCGCAACCAGATTATTGCTAATATTCCAGTTATGAAAGGGTTAATTACTGCATGTAAATGTAGCAAGTGTTTCATTTGTCACTTGGTTGAATTTGTGTACACACTGCTCTTTGTCAGACAGACCACAGCCTGTCAAAAAATGCACAATATGGCCTCCTGCCTCTAGTTAGGATGGTAGCTACATTTCTTGTTCCAGCCATCCTGTTGGAAATACACACTTGGCTTTAATTTGTAATGTTCAGCCCAAAGGACTTTGGAAGTATTCCATGCCATAAAATAAAGATAACTCAGAATTTAGGTTATTGGGTGGCACTTGCATATGTATGGATGATATGTCACATATCCACAAGGATTTGTGCTATATGCTAGCAGGACTTGCAGTGTTAACATTAGCTGCTCTTAGCTTCATGTCATTGAACACTATTGGCCCTTTTCCATTAGCCCTACTCTACTCTACTCAACTCCACTCAGCTCTACTCTACTCGCCTTGTGCGGCTTTTCCATTAGCCCCAGTCGCCTGCCCAACGGGGTGAGCGGCATTGCGGTGACGTTATTTTGAGCGCGACACAACAATCCGTGGCTTTTTGTCACAAACCGAGTAAAAAAGGAAAGCAGAAAAGGCTGCAGGTGGAAAGATGAAATACCCCTTGAAGCGTGGGAGAGTTTTGGAAGCTATACAACAGAATGAAGCCGAGGACGAGAGCAATCGAGCTGCAAAGAAAAGACGTTTGAGAGTAAGCTAACAGTAACTACCGCTAGCATGCTAGGTCGTGGCGCTCATGACTCATCGATGACGACACTGTCTGACCAATCAGTAGCCGGCAGCCAGTGACGTCATCTTTCAGTATTGACTCAGCTCGCTTGGAACCAGAGCGGAGTAGGTACTAAAACTTGCTTGTTTTAGGAGGTACCGGGCTAGTGGAAACACGCTGCAAACCGAGTAGAGTAGGGCCAAGGCGTGCTCGTGGAAAAGGGCCATATGCTAGCTTGCTTGTTGTTTTATTCAGGCAGGTTCAACCCACAAGTCTCTTCTTTTTGCTTTGGTTTGACCTTATTTGGGCCTTGTTTGTTTTTTTTTACTTTCTGAACTCCGGTAGCTTATAAGCGGACCAAGACTCCTGTTTTCAGAGCCAAGTGTTTGGTAACTTAAAATCTAATCTCTAATCTAACTCATAATGAACCAAACTATTAGAAAAAAGTGAAAGGACCAAACCTCTTAGGTGCGAAAGATCCCTCAGATTGGTCAAAGCCAGAGTGCTGTCAGTGGCCTTTATTAGGCATACCTGCTCAACTGCTTACCAGGGTAAACTGCTTACCAACCAATCACATAGCAGAAATGTACTGCATTTAGGTATTTAGATATGGTCAAGTTGACCTGCTGTAGTTTAGGTATAGTAGCAGCGTTGTTAAGAATGTCGATTAAAATACTTTTAATGTGTCATGGCTGTTAGTGCTAGATAATCATACGCCATCTGGAATGGTGACATTTTACTGGCAATGCTGAAATGCTGCCATATCCCTGATGAATTCTGCTGACCATGTCCATCAATTTATCAACACAAGGTGTCCATCTTCCAGCAGGATAATGCACCATGTCATAAAGCTTAAACTAGTTCCTGTAATGTAAAAGTGATTCACTGAACTCCGGTGGCCTCGACAGTCACCATATCTCACTCCTACACCACACATTACGAATGTGTTGGAATTATAGATTTGCATCAAAGCTGTGCAGTTGACAAATCAATGTCTCAGCACCTTGTTGACCATATGACACAGAAAAAGGCAAAAAGGGTCCAGCTTGATACTGGCAGTGCATACCTTATAAAATAGCCACTTAGTGTATCCTGTGTCCTGGTAGACCTGTGCTCATGTATAGCTAGTGTATAAATGCAGGATATAGATTTAAATTCATGCTGCACTGTATATGTACATTAATGCTGCAATAGATGTCCCTCTAAATCACTTATTCACCATCCACCAGCCCAACAGTCTTACTCACCGTTCCCCCGCCATTAGAACACTCTGGTCCGGCTTCACTCAGGCTATTAGCAGCTGTTAAGCAGGCAGAATAAACTGCGAGCTAATGATTAGAATGCATCTGCGGAATCTGAACTCTATAGCACCACATTTAGCAACACTTAATTAATCTTAATGGATTCTGAAATAAGCCAGCCAAAAAAAATATCCTATCCATAAATTACTTTCTCTGTTCCGTGTGCCACAAAGCACTCCTGGGGGACGCTTTAACTCCTGCACATAAATGTATACGCATGTGGTATATGTGTGCGAGCAGAAACACTTATGCTAACGCTTACTCCACTATTGCTGCGAGGAAGTGTTTACAGCAATATTAGCTCCTTAAATCAACCTCTCTCCCCTATTTTCCCCTCTCTCATCATCTCCATCCTGCTCTTTAATTCCTCTTTTCTTGCACCATAATTCTTTCCCTGTGATGTGAGCGGGACTGAAAATACTTAGGACCTGCTCGCTCAGTTTTTTGAAGGGGTGCCATTTAAATTTACTGTTGAAGTTGGAATGAAGGCTTCAGAAAGTGGGTATTTGCAGGAGTATGTTTATTTGTTTGCATGCATGTACATGTGTGAGTGCGCGTTTGTGTGTACAGCCTGCCACGGCGTCCTTATCACCTCCTCACACACCTGCTTCCCTCCAAGACTGAGCCTCCCCTCTTCTCATGCCTCCTCATCAAAGCCACATCCAGCCACAGTTGTCGCTTCCCTTTTCCCAGCATGTGTTCCCCCCTCCTCCACCCCCCGCCCTCATCAGGCTGGTCTGGCTGGTGTTCAACAGCCACTGCTCGCTGTGTATCACTGTGTTGTCCAGGCAGTGCGGCCTTGCTGGTATCATATCATCCCGGGGAGGAAAATTCATGCAGCTTGGCGGGTGTGCCCACAGGTGCTGTAACTCTTGGAAGGGCTATCACGGATTAGAGGGGAGTTCAAACTGCTGAGAGCACAAAGCTTAAATGTGGTGGAGCAGGACAGGAAGACAGAGCAAACTGCAGGTGCAAATCGGGTGTTACTGGCACAGTCTGTTTGTTTTCCTCACAAATACAGAAACCTAACAATGGGTGTCAAAAAATACTGATGCTCCAGTGTGTATGGCAGTGTTTTAGAATGTAATAATGTATCTTTATTTACGAGTAATATCCATCCATCATTATAACCATTATCCCTTTCACAGGCGGATAGGGCCTATCTCATTGGGAAGAGACCGGGTACATTGTGGACTGGTTGCTGGTTGTTAAGAAGCATGTCTTTTTGGTCTGTGATTCAATTATTTATAAATGTGTTCGTATTTCAATGCAGGCTCGTGGCTACTCTCTTGGTCACATATGTAGCTTTCATTTCTGTCACTGGGACACACAGTACAGTTTATTCATGTAGCTGTAGGGACTATGCTTTATGAACAACATTGTTTTTTTCCATGCATACAATCCTGTGGGCTCTTAATGCGATTTAAAAATAAAAATAGAATTTTTTTTTTGGGTGCTGGTTTGGCGGAGTGGT
Source organism: Scarus forsteni (assembly GCA_036419115.1). NCBI lineage: Eukaryota > Metazoa > Chordata > Actinopteri > Labriformes > Labridae > Scarus > Scarus forsteni. The sequence continues at coordinate 21,497,544 of JAZDUH010000130.1, read as the reverse complement.
TAGCAACGAGGTGCCCCATGTACTTGCTTCTGCCGGTCCGGGTTCGAGTCCTGCCTGTGACCAGTTTGCAGAGTGTCTTTCCCTGCTCTCTTGCCCCCCTTCACAAGCCTATCCACTGTCTCTCTCCTATCAATAAAGGCACAAAATGCCCAAAGAAAAAAAAAATATTGAAAAAAACATTATAATGTATCACCCTGTTTAAAGTGTCATAATATATCATCATACATTGTATTGCTGCCTATGTATAGCAGTGTGCATTGTTTTTGCCATTACATACCCTGAGACCCTAGTAGTTCAACTACACCCCTCAAAAACCCTTGAAAATATTATTTGATTCCTTTTTTCTTTATTTTAGCTACACCAATTCCTACTGAATTTTATATAGTTGGGAAGCTTAATTTGTCACCTTTCAAACAAGGTATGACTAAAAATAATTGTCCATTTGTGGAATGAACAACAAACCCAAACACATGGGTAGTATCCACATAAATGTGAAGCTATCCCCTGCAACCTGGAGCTGGTGTTCTGTTATGCAGAGTAGCATGATTTTGGTGTCAGTCCTGGTACCATTTCCAAACTTTAGGGCCAAGTTTCGTGTGACCGATGAAGTCAAAAAATGACTGTGAAGAATACACCCACAGTAGACCAGTTCCTCACTCTTGCTCCACTTAGAATCTGGCAGCTTTCTTTCAGGGGTAGGGAGATCTTGGCACAATTTTCATACAATACAAATTGGAAATACCATAGGGGACAATTAAAGGTGTATTCAGTGATGTGGGAGAAAACGAGTGGAGAGGTTGTTGATAAACAAATTTAGACCCGCCTCTCCCTTCCTACCTCACCCCTGGCTCCAACCCCGAAAGCTGATGGATGTGCATCGTCATGGAAACGGCTGTAGAAACTGCGTAGCTGACCAACGTAGCTAAGGTAACCCTGACTTGTTAGACAACTCGACTGCCATTAATGATAACATCACAGCAACAATACATTTTGGCAGATTAGACAATAAGATGAATGCCTTACGGCTGTTACTGTTATGTGAAGCACCACTAAGCTAATGTTGCTTACCTATTCCGTTTTCAGGTCTTTCAATTCGAGACCCTAGAGTTCAACTCCACGATTGGAAAGCAACACCAGTGTTGAGCTGGGTCTCGCTCTTTCATGGTCATCGCCCTTCTTTTTCACTTTTCACTCCTCTGACCTTTTTCTTTTGGGCTGTTTTTCAGCCATTGCTACTGCACATATTGTATCTCTCTCTTACGCTAACTGCGCACGCTACACAACCTATGACTCCTCCTCCCCCCTCTGTCTGATCTTTGCATGAGTATGATTGCCCCCTGGATGTGGGGAGTTGTACCCTGTTTTGAAATTCAGAGCCAAGGCTGTGGAAAAAACACCCACAGAAGACCAATTTCTCACTCTTGCTCCACTTGTCAGTGGTTACACCTTGTGGATGGGGTAGGAGATCTTGGCACAATTTTTGACAAATACTGCATTAGAGGATTAGAAGATCGCTGACGACAACTTTAATCAACCAAAATTTTGTTTGAAAATCTTTTTGAGGAGTATAAAACCAAAGGTTATGACCTAAGTTAACTTATTGTTCCTTTTCCATGCCCCACCCACCTTGGTTACTGTCCAAACTTGAGCTAAATTTACTTTATTTTTCACATTTATTTGATTTAATTCCTCAATAAACACGGTCTCAGAGACAGAAAAAGTCAATGATATAGTAGGGTGTATGGGGATATCTAGAAACATCTTAAAACTTTGACGAAAACATGAACTGTCTGAAGGTAGTGGTGTCTCCTAACGTCTGCCTTCCCTTCATGACAACATTACCAATGTGATGGTTGTAAGTCAGGGCTGGTTAAAACTCAGGTAGTTACCATGTTATCAACAAACCTAGCTGTTAAAGCTGTAGTCATTTTGAACACCTGGTAAGTAAACCCCACATGGTGTCAATTTTGAGTTCTTTTAGGTTATTTTGTTTGGTTATAGTCATACAATCATCAGCCGCTTTCAGTCTAAAAAGACTTCGACAGTAAAGTGTAGAACTGATGAATTATTCAGTTGGTACATTAATCACAGCATAGGGAAGTTTTCACAGTCCATGTTCTCGAACCTGAGCTTATCAGGCACATTCTGCTGACTGCTTTAACTTCGCTAAGACTCAGCTCCTTTAAGGATTTCAGATCAGGATGACCCCTTTTAAACTTTATGTCTTTGTATCCACTGAAAATGTGGTTCACTGTTATGGGTAGACTTTTACCTGGCTTTATTTGTTATTATAATGAAACTGACGACCTTTTGTAAACATTACAGTGCTTTTTGGAAAGGTAATTAATCCTGAAAAACATTAAAACACCCACATCAACAATCATATCTAATTGAGAGATGTCTGTGAAGGCGCCACAGTGCTAGTTCGACTCAGTTCAACCTTTTTTTTTTTTTACATTGCAGACAAATTACCCCAGAGACAACAAATACAGTTAAAAAGAACTGCAATCCATGCTATTAATCTAAAACATAATGTCAAAGAAAAGGAAATCCCAACTGATGATTGTGGAAAGTAATGCATGCTGATTTGTATGCTAACTACATTATTTAGTATAAGGTGGTCATGAAACTCAATCCAGGCTGTTTTAGGCAGTCTCTCACTTGCCTTGGTTATTGCATTTCTAAGAAGCAAATAAAAACCAATAACCAATAACAAGCTGCATATGAGTGTAGGCAAGATAACTACAAGAACCTGTGGTCTCTCTTTTTCCCACTTTTTATTTATGGGTCAATGTCGGCAAACGTAAAAGATTCATTCTTCTCTCCCCATAATACCAAATTATCTGCCTTTCTCAAAATGTTTAAGAGTAAAGAAGTAAAAAGTCTTTCCTTTAAGGTCTGGTATTTAACTAGAGCTGACATTGGGTCAAATGACAATATCGTTCATTGCAGTTGCATGATAGGGTTGTGAAAATCTTTTGTAATTGTGAAAGTGAAATAAAATGAAGTGTGCAACCTGTGGCATTAGTGGAATATTGGAAGGTGTTTGTCCTCTGTGCACAGATTTCATTGTCCTTGAAGCAGGTAGCATTAGTTCAGAGCCTGCTTGTCATTCTCAGGTCTCCCTCTTCAGACTGACTGGTATCTTGCATACTGGCATAAACCCTAAATTTAATCTATAAAGATATGTTGATAATCAGTAGACAAGAAAGTATCTATGTGGTGTTAAATACAAGAAGGTCCCAATTTGATTGGCCAAAAGTGCGTTGTCTTAAAGCATGTTGTGGACAGTTGTTTAGGGCTTGTTGGTCTATATTTTGCTATTCTGAGAACTCATAATGCTGGTGCAAGCCAAATCACTGGGTGCAAGCTAAGCTCCTTTGAGTAAAAACAGGATGAATCATGTGCCTTGATTCAACAGCGTTGTTTTTATTTTTAACATGAATCAAGCCAATCAAGGTCTCAGCTCTCATTCCCTTGAAATTATTATGTGTTTGGCAGCAGGCACTTTTGTGATATGAATGGTGGGTTCACTGTTTGTTTTGTATTCTGGCTCATATGATTTCTCATCTTTTTTTGTGCTTAACACAACTCAAGCATTACACTATATGAAAATGTCAGTGCTTAAATGAAAGTTATGTGTCCCCTAAGCATTCCCACAACATCAGAAGCAATTAAAAAAAAACATACTGAATCCCATGTAAAACTGTAACCTTATTAATTATTAAAGTCCCTGGAGAGGTTTACATTGTCTATTACTTGGTTTGCTTGACATCAAGTTATTCTTTGGCCTTGCTCTATTATGTGAGCCTAAGTCTGTTTAAATACGTGAATGCACAATTATTGATGGCATTTGCATTTATTTATAAAATATCTATACTAAATTCAGATCCTTTCTGCAATCAGATGATAAATTGTGTATGTTTTGCATGTTTCTGAGTGTATAATTCACACTGGAGAGGGCACTGAGAAAGGCGCTTGTGCATTTTGATTTTGAGCATGTGTGTGCATTTCTTTAGTGCATCCTCAAGGCAACAAGAACACAATAGAAGTGCGCAGGGAGGACATATTTTGCGGGGCACCCCAGAAGTTAGCATCATGATGTTTTCTCTTGAATGCATGCCTACTAAAAGTCAGGTTTGTGTTTCATTGTATTTTTGGTCACTGCTGATAAAAAGCTATGTAGCAAATTTAAAATATGAAGCTTACATGTTGAGGTCTTTGTTGTAAATTTAATAAACAAACCTTAAACATAATTTGTGGGACTAAAAAGCTACTAGAAAGCTAATATGAAAACACAACATGGCGGTTTAACTTAGAAGCTACTAATATATTTCCTTTTGTGACCTTTTGTTTGAGGGTTTCCACAAAATCAAATGGCCTTAGCAATATAGTCCTCATGGCCCTGGCAATAGTGTATGACTAATTGATTATTAATAATAATCAGAAATGCTTGCTTTTGGGTCACCAGCCATTTTTGTAGTCCTCATTTACTTAGCAACAAACGCCGTCAACAATAGATCATTTTATTATTTCTCATAAAATACACAAATCTAATGAGTGTGTTCACCACAAACCTTTTTCAGGCACTTTTTGGGCACTGGTATTCTAAATCCCATTTAGGTTTGAGGGTTGGGAAACAGAAAGTGCTAAATACTAACTCACTTTCATGTTTTTGAAAAAATTCCTTTACTTCTCTACAGACTTTACGCTTTAGACCGGGTTTCAGGTGGTCAATGATACAGTTGTTCTTCTAAGTCCTGAATATAGAATTTAAAATTGCATTAGGTGTGAAAAAGGACAGACTACACACACCTTTTTTGAGTCATTAATATGCTGCATGTCTCCAGTTCTAGTCTATGTTGTAATTTTAATTTCATGAAAGAATAACTCTTGAGAACAACAGTTTGTAAAGTTTCTGTTCAATCCAAAACTAGGGACAAATATGCATACCTAACATAATTACATTCATGATTTGTGTTTAACATCTTGTTGAACTTGAAAGCTATATGGTTCATTGGTCTCATCATCAAGTTTATTATTCCTCCTCCGGCCATTGTAGTTGGTTGATAGTTGAAGTATTTCAGTAGAAGGCAGGAATTGTGATTACAGGATTTCAAAGTGGAAACCTCATCCTGTTTTCTTTGGCACTGTGAACATATCATGACCTAGGAGATTACCTTTGTTGTATCATGAATGAAATCAACTAGACCCAGTACTCGTAAAGTGGCCAAATGAACATGAACTGGAATGAATGTTTATATTTTGATTATTTAAGCTAACCCATTTTGTATTAAAAGCCTAAGTTAGACAGTTAGTATGATTAGTTTTTATTCAGTTCTCTGCTCTGTAACAATGAATTGTCTGCTATGAATTCTCACCTGCACTTGATCTTCTATTTTACTTTGATTTTTTAGACACTTGGCTCCCGTCGTACAGACCTGGATGAACTGTGAATTCATCTCAGGTCCATTATATATGAATATATGATTTTAGCATTAATCTGCAGGTTTTATTATAGCTTTCTCTCTCTGCTTCCATAGACCTTCAATTAGCCAACCACTTTACATCTTTTAATTGTCTTCCTGTCCGCCATTACCATACATACAACATGAGCTCTCCATTAAATGTTCTCCTTTTTCTCCTTACTCCTTTTCTTCTGTATTTCTTGCTTGTACTCCTTTATAGCAGCGGTAAAATGTTCACATTTTTAATTAACTTTGCTGGGAGAAGGAATGTCTTTGGATTTCTAATTAACAGCTGAAGGTTTAAGTACACTGGGAAAGTAAAATGAGAATTTCTTTGTCTCCCTTGAGGCTAGGATTTTAGGAGCAATTTTGTTATGTCTCATCAAGCATCTAGTGTGGGGTGATAGTTTGTGGGTACTCACCACTTTCCTGATTGGTTTGATAATAAAGTGTCTGTAAGGGGATTGCTTTTTTCCCGGGTGTTTTGTGTATCTCTTTAAAAGTGGATACGCTTTTGTCTGTTTCCTCACCCAAGCAATTTGCCTATTATAGAAGAAATGCAAACCTCATCCATCCATGCATGCAATGTAAACAATTCCACCTACCAATAAAGCTTTCATGGCAGCATCTGTATGTGTGCTGTGTCCCCCCCCTCCTGCCCTTCCTCCCGCCTGCTCTGTCCTCCCCAGAGAGCTGCAGCATTAATAACTGTAAGTGGATAATGCTCGAGCTTGAATTCCGATCAAGGTTTAATAAGAGCATGATTCAGTCGGCCACTGGCGACAGGAGGCACTCTGTATATGAGCGTCTGCTGTGCGTTTGCATGTGTGTGTTTCCAAGCACATGTGTAGCCTGAATGTGAAGTTTAAGTGTATTACTGCTTCTGTTTGTCCATGACCTTTTTCCACAAATTGATGCAAAGCGAGACCTCACTGTCTGGGTCAAACTCTAGGGTCAAGTTGTGGTCAGTAAAAAATTAACGAGAAATCATGGATCCATAATGAGGAGAGGTGGTGGAGTTTTCTGCTGATGCACCTGAATGCATTGTGGTTGCAAACGAGGGATATAGCATGACTAAGTGAAATTAATGTGAAACGTTAACTTAATCACCTTTGATTAACTAGTCTGAAGTTAAAACTAGGGTGGTCTTTTTTTTTAAAGGTCAAGAATTCTGTCAATCCATGCTCATGTCTTTAGGTATGAATTTAGGTAGAGCTTGTCAAGAAATAAAACTAAAAGATTACTGAACAAATGTTCTGTCCATCACATTCCTCATGGGCCACTCACAGGTTTGCTGTCACTTCTGGCTTTAAGCAAAGTTAAGCCCTCCATAATCAGTTCCCTTCCTTTCTCTCCAGCCTGCTCCACCACTACACCCCCTCCTGTGACCTCCAATGCTCTAAAGCCCACCACCTTTCCCTACCACCTGACACCAAGCATCCAACCTGTGGGGACAGAGCCTTCTCTGTTGCTGGCCCCACCTTCTGGAATGCACTACTATTATATATGTGTGGCCATTTTTAGATGGAGACACTGACCTAAAACTGAAAGGTTTTTTCCTTTGCATATTCAAAGTCAATCTGCATTCACATGGAGATGCTGGAAACGAATGAAATCGCTGTAGTGTGCATACCAGTCCAGTAGATGGCAATGTAGGTTGCATACACATATACAGAAGAAAAAGAATAATGGCAAGTGGATGTACAATGGCGTAGGAGTTTCTTGTCCGGACAGCAAATCTGATTGGATTTTGTCTGGATAACAAACCAAACACAGATAGCAGCACAAATCGTGACTTGGTAGATGGTTGAAGCTATTTTTGTTCCTGGTATGCGCTTAGCCTTCATGTGGAAGAGTACTGCTAATACAGTGACGTCAGCGTTTCATCCTGAAATGCTCTGATTCTGGTTTACACGGAGCTGCATAGAGTAGCGTTTTGAAAACTCTCCACCCTGGACCCTGGTTTCAAAAGTTTGTGGATTCAAGAAATCCATATACTGTTCCCATGAAAACAAATGGCCAAAACGCAATGGAAACTTCTTGGATTTGACCGTATTAGGCCTTGTGTGAACGGCCCCTGAAAGTGCCTGAACCTGTCCATATTCAATTCTTTTACCAAAACCCACCTTTTAAGAATTGCTTTTAATGTATGACTGCTTTTATATGTATTTCATTTTTTCTTATGTTGTTTTGTGTGATGATTTTAGCTTCTGTACAGCGTCTTACAGTGTCTAGCAAAGTGCTTTATGAATAAAAATGTATTATTTATTATTATTATTATCATTATTTTTTTATTAAACAAAGCTCTTCTTCACTTCCTCTTTACCATCAAAAAGATGCTAACAGGCCAAATCATTTACTGATTAGGGACAATCTTTTCAACTTGGTTCGTAAGACAGATCTGCCTGATGTCGGATGTGGAATCTGACAAATTTAGTTGCTTTGCAAGGTTAGAGTCATTGTTCAGTGAAAACACTGCCAAGTCATGGCTTTCAGACTGCAGGAATGGCCAACATATCTCTGACATGTCTTCTACACCGCAAATCTCAGAGTAGATGGGTTACCTGTTTTGTCCGCAAGACATGAGCCATGAGTGTTTCTTAGCCTACATAGACCGAAAATGACATGTGGACAGCCAAATTTACCTTATTCCAGCTGGCATGTATGCCCACAGTGGTAGAATATGTCACAGAAAAGATAAAAACTGCCCACTTACTCTTCCTGTCTATGCAGTTCAGACTTAAAGAAGTTTGCTTCCTCTGTGGAAAAACTCTCTTGTCTGTCAGAGTGCTTTCATTCTTTTGGTTTAACAGGTCAGTTTTCAATGAATCGGGTTTCTAATGGGTAGATTTACTGTGTTTCTTGAAAAACTTTCCATATATACTCGTTATTGAGGTGATACGTATAGAGAGACAGAGCTGGAGGAAAGCAAAGCACATTCAGGCGCCTGGTGTAATAACTGTGGTGGCACTCACTGGAGCTGACACCCATGACAAATGGATGTGCGCAAAATGCTTCCAATGTGAAACAGGCATTACTCTTTCATATTTCATAATATGTTTAAAGGCCCAATGATATTTTACCTTATGTACTACAAGTCTTTGTCATTGAATTGTGTTCCATCTATCCATTATTTATACACTTATTCCTTTTGAGTTGTGGGGCTGGTGGAAAAGTGGTGGTAAATTGTGGCAATATGTTCTAATATTTATATCCAGGTGGTAGTACATTATTGCAGAATGTCTTGTTTACATCTAGGTAGAAGTTCATTTTGGTAGTACTATTTGTTTATATACATGCTGTAGGGCATTGTACGGCATAAAAGTAGACATTAACTGGACATACAGTGTTGTTGAATGGCTGCTTCACTTTTTTGGGAAACATACCTTGAGTTGTGAGCTTTAATTGATCCAAAAATATCATTTCATGTAGAAGTTACTCATTGCGCTTCTGCTATTTAGCAGGCTAGTGGTGAACATCCCATCACGAACTGATGAAAATAACTACATTCTTCATTCTGAGCTCGTGCCAGTACATCAGTAGGTGACTTGGATGTTTTTATCATGGCGTGTGTCCCCATATTGGCTCCATGCTTGCAGCCGTAGATGGAACATCTCTACATTACCATGCACACTACACTGCTGCACAGCTCTGCATGTATATTTCCCAGTGAAGTATAAATGCAGTCCAACAGAGTTAATTGGAGCATTACATAGATCCTATATGGGCATGCCTTCAACAGCCAATGATCTAATGCAAACAGACTGGTAGGCACTGTAACACCGAATAACATAAAACATTACATCCAGAAAAACAGGAGAGTTGGAACGTAGAGGACTGTCACATAGGAAGTCATGAGAATTATTAATGTCTCTATGTATTATGTAATATAGGTTAGCTGCTGGAGTCAAAGAACAGTATATGGCAGCATTATTCATGTTTTGTGGAGCCATTAAACATGCTATCTGTTCATTGCCATTAGACACAAATGCTCATGCAGCAAACCTGACTTTGACGTCTAATCCTCTTAATCAGAAGAGGACTAATGCGTGCAGAGCATACAGATCATACCAACGAATAGATTCATTCTTTATGTGCTCGCACTGAAAGGCGCAGTATCAATAAGCTGCATTTTTCTCTGCCTCTTCGATTCCTTTTGACTCCCCATCTCTGTTCCTGTCTCCCCCTCTTCTTTCCAGCCATCCAAGCAGATGGCCTCCCTCTAACAGAGCATTGACACCAGATGTGCAGTTCCAGTGTCGACTCAGGGACCAGCTGGGCTGAGTGTGCCAGTGGTTCTGTTAATGAAAATGGCTCTGCTGTGTGTGCATATGTGTGTGTGTGTGTGTGTGTGTGTGTGTTGTTTACCGTGGTTCAGTGGCATGTGACAGTTGGGGGAACTCTCTGTGGGTGATGGTTTCAAGAGCGAGTTGCACCGCTGCTCAACTCAGCCATACAGCGCTCGACAGCACACCCACCAAGGCTGCAACTATACAGCCACCCATCCAGAATAAACACTTTCTCTCTCTCTCCCTCTATTTCTGCATTGTAACCCCCTCAACATCTTGCTATCTTTTTCATCTGTAGAGCCATCTCTCACTACCCCCACCTCCCCTCATACATAATTATATATTCTCTCCTCTAACCTATTTAAGCAGCCAGGGGATCGCTGCCTTTATTACTAATTCATAACGCTCTCCTCAAACAAAGAAGTAACAGTTCAAATAGTCTGGGGTGGAATTAGTCAGCGGTAATTGCTTAGAAAGAAATATGGTGGTATTTGAGGAAATATTTCCTTAATTTTGATGTCTCTATTGTAGACAGGGACATATATAGTAGGTGGCCCCTGAACTGCTGTTGCATCACCGGCCTGTTTTATGTAAGACTATATTCTCATGACCTATCCATCATGGGGGTTTTGATGGAGGGAGGGAGGGGGGCTGGGGTAATCAACACAAGTAAACATAATATGCATGATAAATAGAGTAAACAGTTACATAGGATCAGTGGCAGCCATGAGATTGTTTCCTATACATGCAAAGAGGATTGGTGCATTGATTTATTTGGTGGCATTGCAAACTGCTGACTTCCAGTCTATTGTGTCCATTGTCTTTGTATTAGATGTGCCTTTTATAGCTAGACATTACCAGGGGTACCCCTTTAATTACCCTCACAAAAACTGCTTTTTAATTTTAGCATGCTCATAGAACATGTCTTAGTAGTGTGTCTGCCCATCAGCTACACCTGTATATGTTTGATGATGTTTTAAAGTGAAAACAGAACTCACAAAAGATATTGGACTAATAATCAAATAAATAATCCATCTAAGAAGGGCTCACCATTGAGATGTACTAATAGTTGCATGCAGCAGAATGGCTTACTATTATGGTCTTCTCTGAAGTCAAACCGTAATTAATATTATCCTTTATCTTGATCAGTGTACACATTACTCCTTCCAACTCCACAGGGTCACTGGGGCCCCAGAGCAATAACACACATGGTTAACCGTTATTCCTGCAGCATATCTTTATGGGGAATAGGGATAGGGATTGACAAGATTATATTGACACCAAGTGCATTATCAATTCTGCTCATGGATCTGATTCTTTTATCTATTACAGTGAAATTATTTGTGCATAAAGTAGGCCTACTTAAGGTTTTCATTGGCAGTAACATCAAACACATGGCACTCCTGAAATTCAATGCCATGCTACACAGATAAAACACTGAAGCAAGCGGCTGGTGTCTCCACTTAATGAAAGCTGTGCAGTTAGTGTATTTTTGCCCAAAAAGTATCTACAATTTTCAACACTTTTTGATTTTTTGTTTTGGACAAAACTATTTATGAAAGCTCATTTTTTGGTCAGTGTTTTTAAGGACATCAGGCCAAGTGGATTACTTTGGAAAAGTTAATATCTCTAGCCTTGCAGAGCAGACGGACCTGCCTCATTCTGAAATCATGCATCTCCGTCTTGCCAGCCTCCACTGTCCAACAGTTTCACTTGGCTAAATGCTTAACGACCCAATCGGGGAAGAGAGGAGGGAGCTGCGGGTGTGACGACAACAGGAAGTGACTTCACAAAAAGTAAAGTCACTTCCTGTTGTGCAAATAATGGAGGCTAATGTCAGTTAGCTATCATGATTACTCAGTTATACTTGGTGAAATATGCTCTCCTCATAAGTTTACATATAAATGTTAAATGATACATCTGTGTGGTATAATTGTATGTGAAACGATAGTCTTAATGTAGTTAAGCTATGGCTAGCGGCTGTTAGCCGCTTTGGCTAACGGCTTACAAGGGCAGACAACAGTTGGCTGTTAGCCTTAGCAGCTATCAACAGTTAGCCGCTAACAACTGTTAGCCACTATGGCCAGCGGCCATTTACTGTTGTTTGCCCTTGTCAGCCATTAGCCATAGCAGCTAATGACTAACCATTAGCCGCTACGTTTAGCCACAACATATGCTACGTCATAGCAGTGCTGCTTGATATGGATTGGTCTGAGATGAGTGTTTTGAGCCAAAAGATCGTCCAATCACAAGCTTCTGTTGTATTTGAAGGTTCTGCCCCTGAAAACATTCAGGACTCCTCCCCAATGGATTAGTGAAATATTTTCAATATGGAACCATCCATCTGGCATGTCAGGTTATAACATCTCAGCCATGCATTATTTTTTTAAACAGTACTGGAATATCAAAGTCCAACATAATATCACAGTCCAACATAATGCCAATAATTGGGATCCTCACCCTGAGTGTGAAATCACAGGTCAGTAAATTCAGCACAGCTAGTAGTTGTATACAGCCTGAGTTCTCTCATGTGTCAAATAAAATACAAGAAATGAAGCTGAATGTATGATGAAGCTAAAAGATTATTCAAACATGAGATTAAACAGCAAGTGTATCTCAGGCCTTTATATTTCCACCATAGCTATGACATTTGCAGGAAGCCTAGTTGTAAATTCCTGAAAGTCAAGACACTTAGACGGATGCAAAAGACCCTGTTAGTCTCACAAGGAACTGAAATTAAAGGGGTGTTTCTGTAGTTTTGAAGTACTACATGTCAGTTTAAAGTGTAATAGCAACAGCATACTGACATGCTCCTGTAAAATGAGCACTAGCTTAGCCTTACATTGAAATTTTTTAGAGATGAAAAACAAACAGGCATAGAAAATGTTTAGTAAAGAGTGTGCAATTGTCCTGATATTGTTTTAGTGAGTAAATTTCCCCTTTTATTGTCTTAATTTGACTGAGCTTTTGGCCTCATTTGCTGCAATATCTTAAGTTTACAGGCTTTAAGCTAGTTTATATCATTACGTTCATCTAACAGGGACAGAGACTATTATCCTCACTGTCATTGTGACTAACATAAATACCATTACCTCATACAATCCTTTTATAAAAACACCAGAATCTAACTTTAATAATCACCTTAGATGTTTTTTTGTCTTGCTACCAAATGATCCACTGCTCTGGACTGGTCCTCTGCTCGGCGGTTTGAGACTGCTGATATAATGGACTCTGATAAAACCTGACGCCCTGGCTAATGAAGTTGTAACTACACGCCACGCTCTGTAATTTAGGAATTTGCTCGGAAACAATTCATTATTACAGGTCCTCCTGCTGATCAATTAAATGATAAGGAAACAGAGAAAATCCTGTTTGCTTGGCAATAACTCAGACAGCTGCCATATAGGATGAAGACAAATGAGCTAAGTGAAAATTTAAAAGCAGAAAACGGGGTCTCCTTTTAAAGAAATATGGGGGGGATGACAGATAGGGACCCCTCACACCTCTGCGATAGCCCAGTTATCTGTACTGATTACGTTTTGCCCCCTCTCTCTCAGCACAGAGATTATGAAGGGGGGGGTTTAATACTCAAACCAAATGGCTGACGAGGTGGATGAGATTCCTCAAGCTCTTAAGCATGCTCTGAAAGGAGATTCTCGCACTTACAGGATAAATCATAGCCTTTTGAAATTTCTTGAAGGGAATGTGTGAGTCCCCTCACCTTTCCACTGTAATATTTTTAGAGTTTATGGTGCCAGGAGGGGTGCAGCAGAGTGACACGGGAGTGAAGCCTCCCATAGGACTCAGTCTATTAAGCCGGAGGGGGCCAGAGATGTGATTCCAGATATTGGAAAGTTTTAAGCTCCACAGTAATCTATCTTGCTGAACCAAAGCGTAGCAGTGAATAGCTCTCCCCTGACTTTTACTGATAACATTTCCTCAATTTCCTCATGGCCTTTTTTTTCTTTTTAAAGGGACATTACGCTAGTTTAGCTCGGTGGATGGTGCATGAACCCCATGTATATGGGGCCCACAGTGTCCTATAAAGCAGCTCCAACCCCGAACCCTTTGTCATACACCCCCCATGCCCCACTTTATCTTTAGCTGTCTTCTCAGTAAATAAAAGTAATACATTTCAAAATCTGTCAACAAACCAACAGGACATTATATACCAAAGCTATATCATTTTTTCTAAAAAAAACAATGAGAGAGAAAAATCTGAAATCTATTTTTAAACTGCCTATGTAAAAACAATGTTGGATGCTCTTTACTCTATTGTATTTTGTCTTGATAAATGACATCACCTTATATTTGACATAAAATGAGATACAGGATATGACAATATGTGTGTATTTTTGTGGTGTTAGATCATAAAAAGGAAGATATGTCTGACCAAATGCTCATTTAGCAAATAACTGGCATCTGACATTTTTTTTGTCTGGATTTGAGTAAAGATAATGAGCTAAAAAACATTAAGATATGATTTTTAGTATTTATCAAACAACCATTTCATGTACCATCAAATTAAATGAAGTGGCTGTCAGGTTTTACGAAAGATATTATGTCATGTGGAATATTTAATTTAAAATAAGCTCACAAAACTCAAGTTGTATCAACTTTCCCCATAATGTGAACTACAACCACAGACTTGCTATCAATTCTTTTTTTTTGTAAACAGTTCAATGAAAGGTTGACCATAACACCTCACCTCTTTCGAGCCACTTTGGAAAGATCGGCAACATGGCTGAAACTGGTTACAGACATTCAGGCAGACTCAGCTGCTGTGCAAGATTAGTCTAAGGTAACAGTCGCTTAAATTGACCTTACACATGGACTACTACTGTTCAGATTTTATAGCTGGTTATTTAACAGACTGAAATTAATGCTGATGCCTCTATATGACCTGCAAGCACAAACAAGACCTTTAGCATAACAATTGATTATTTTCTTCTTATTATGCATGCCTGAAACCTCCTCTGTGGGTTTGCTGTCAAAGGGGATAATATCACCCAGATTAAACTTTTTTTCCCCCCCTTTTTTTTAGCATTTTAATACCACAAATCTTTAATTGTTCACTTAAATAAAAACTGTAATATACATTAAAGGACACAATGTAGAATGAATGATAATACATATAATTTTGTACATTAAAGGTTCAAAGATTAACATACATCTAAATTTCTTCAAGAAGGCTTTAAAGGGATAGTACTGTACTTCAAGAGGAAGGTTGCACTTGTAACTAGTAGCCTGAGAGCTGCAGGGAAGACCAGAACACATAGTCATTTAAAGGAGATCCCAATAGAAGTGCAAGCAGACTGTTCAATATATATCACCATAGCTTATCTGGGAAAGAGCTTCTAGAAAGTGTTTGGGAAGGGGCAGAACCTGTCAAAAGCATATCCAGCAGGTGATTGGACAGTCATTCCATCAGTCAAATTCATTACCGACCAATCAGATAATGTAGTAGGCAGGCATTACTACTGCGATGGACAGGGCAGAATGTGAGACACTTCGTAAAACAAACTTTTGGCAAAACATGTCTAAAGTGGAGCAAAAATGTAATTTCTATAGAAATAGGGGTTAAATGAGCTATTTCTTAGAACTTGTCACAGAGTCATCTAATTATATTAAGATTTTTTATTTGTTTTGGAACAGAAAGTCACCCCTCATATTTTTTGTATTATCTTAAATGGTCCTCCTTTTCTTTATCATTTATAAATCTGGCTTTGCATTTAAACATAAGTTTGGAGTTCATCTTATCTCTTATATGCTGAGAGGAAAGTGCTATTCAGTCAGGTCCCCCCTCTTTTGCAGAGCTAGTACACACACATTGCCTGACAAACACCTTCACACCTACTGGCTATTCAGATGTTTCAGTTCAACTAACCTGCATGTCTTTGGTCTAAACAGTGGGAGTGGAGCACCCAGAGGAGACTGACACTGCTGCACGGAGAACACGCAAACTCAATTTGAGCCCAGGTCCCTCTTGCTGTTTGGGGACAATGTTTACCCGTTTACGCTGCCCTAAAAGTCTTTTTATAGTCCTCTTTTCACATGGCTCACCCTGTGGAGTTTACTCCAAAATAAATTCAAATGTAGTCAGAAAAGCAGTGCATGATGTTTGCTGGCTTTAGACCAAGTGTGTCAGTCTGAAGGGCCGACGCTGTGGCTGTGTTGATTAGGATATCTACTGAAAACACTTTGAGTGCAGCTGTGTTTACATACATTAGTGCTGCTAGGAAAATATGACATGCACATACATTTACACATGTTAATCCTCCATTCTGAAATGTTAATTATTACCCTGACAGAGGAGTGAAGGATAATTTGATATTTCAATACAGTTTTATGACAGGGCCAACAACTATCACGGATTCATACATGAATTAATGCACAGAGAAACTCACATACATGCATGTATGTATAATGAAATATCTGTCTTACACATATTTCAACAGTGTATCATTTATGACTTTCTCCATTAATAAATGCAGTGACTGCTGTGTTCTCATCATAATAAGTTACCATTGACATTATGGTTAAGCACTCTGATGAGAGAGGGGTGGGCACTGGACGTTTTCAGTCATATGCTGGAGGGGGAAGGCAACGTCAGCTAGCTAACATTGAACACAGGCTGGAGCTGTAGTACATGCTTTTTAAATTTTCATCTTTTCATCCTAACAGTGTATGACTATCACAGAAAAGTGTAGATATTAACATGAACTGTTGCCATTGAGAACTTTGGGCTGTTATACAGTCCAGGGACCTACAGCCCTTTGGCCATCTTTTAAGTAGCTGTAAGTAGCATCGGTAAGTGCACTCATTTGCTCTAATTTCTGCTCTGATTTACAGTGAATTTAGTGTTCATTCTTCAGTCAAATACTCCCACAAAGTTTGTCAGTTTTCTCTTGTTTTGTGTCTTACTGTGGATTTAAAGTGAGTGTCTCTCCCCTCTCGTTTTCATCCAGATAGGCTCATCCATCTTTGAAACTAAAAGACCGTCTTATAGCATTTCTGGCAAAAAGAAGAAAATGGAGTAACTCTGGAACCAGAGACAGATCAAGGCACAGATCATGGCTGTCACTTTTCCCAAAAACCAAACAAAATATTTTTTTTTTACTCATACATCTTAATATCCAAAGATATTTGGTCCTTAATGTACATCACCTATCCCACTAGCCACAGCACACACTAGTCATATTCGTGATATCATTTGAATAGTTACACCTCCTGAGGCCACATCAGTGAGAAACATATTCTTGAATAGGAACCTTGCAGTCTAGTCTGTGATGGCATTTTTCTCACACGTCTAGTTAGGGCACCTGCCTAGGAGGACTCAACAGCATTGTCTTAGCACGTGACAAGGCACTTTTAGCTGCAGTGGGTGAAAAGGCTGTTTGCACATAATCTTCACATGCAGGAGCCCAAAGTGCTTCCACGCGTTTAGCCTCATGTTTCCTTGTTGTGTCCTCTGAGGCGTCTTCTTTGTAATTTTGTTTTTCGGCAGCTTCATTTACTTTAATTGTTTGTTTAACCCTTCTATTTAGAGTTATTATTTGCATTTAAAAAACATGCTATCATGAACTCTAATGACACTTCTTACTGTGTGTTCAATTGTTAAACTGCATGTTATTATACGTTGCTCATTGAGACAATGGCACAATATGAAATGGATCTGTGCGAAAAGATCAGAAATAGTGTGCACCTTCTGGAAGCCACAGTTGCCTCTACTGGAGATACAAGAGCAAGAGAAAAAAAAAAAGACTATCCAGCTCCCTAAGTGTAAAATCATGATTATTTCAACAAAACTCCTTCATTACTGAAAGCAATCACATTCTGTCTAAAGTCAAGTTCAACGGTTAAGTTTGTCATTTCTTTCAGGGTATGTTCAGAATCACTTAGGTTTAAAAAAGTGTACATAAACTGAGTAACCCTGCTGTATTCTTTCCTTGTCTGAGACACTCTTTCAAAACTCCTGCCCTTTTGTTTCCCCTTCCCTACGTGGGCCTAGTCCACTGTGACTAGTTTCCTAGTCAACTCTTGATCAGTTTAGGCCTGTTTGGCTCCATCTTGTCAACACACTACATTCATTCTCATCTATCCTCTGCAATGGGCTTGTTACCATGAATCAATACTCTTAAACTTGACAATAAACTAAGGTAGGGCATCATAACTGGAAGGTCTTTTTGGTGGAGTAGAGGAATGAGGCTGTAACCATAAATATGGGGATAAGTCTTGATGCTACTTCTTATCTTCTTCATGGAACTGCTCTGTGACACTGAGGAGTTGCTCACAATATAATATGGGTAGTTTAATATCATAGATCCTTTGATAGGTCAGAGTCGAACGTTTGTCCATGATTAATATTTGGTGTAAAAACAGGGATAATACAGGTGCATTTCTCGTAGTTCATCATGAAAACTTTTTTTTTTTTTGTAATGACTGATTCATGCATAAGATTGATAAACTGGGATCATATGCTGCACTGATATCTCTGTGCAGAAAGGTTTTGCTTTTGAAAGTGAATGTTAGACATAGACTACACAGCCATTATTCACCATCCCTGCTTCTGTCAGTAGGTTATGCTACAGTCAGCTACAGAAATATGAAGCAGACATCGAGCAGGTAGACTCCACACGCACTGTAAGCCAAGTCATAATTTGCCGTGGGACTGGACGCTCCAGTGGGTGTGTTGTTCCACAGTGCCTCATCAATTACATTCCCGGAGAGAGAACACCCGGCTGTTTTCTGTTTTCTTCCAATGCTGGGGTTAATGGTCCTTTTCTCTAAAGCCTCTGCCAGCCAGTAATTGGAGCAACTTAACAATCATAAGTGCAGGCTTTTTAAGTGGAGAGATCACAGGATGAATACAGCGTTATTAAGTAGGAAAGCCAATTTTTATTGATTGACCTCTTCTTTTTTCCATCTTTCTCCTCATTTGTTTTCTAGCTCCTGTGTTTTTTTTTTGTTTTCCATGCTGACAAACACCATAAAGCTTCTTAAAAGTACTTTAAAGTGGGTAAAATCAATTCTCTTGCAATCACTTTTAATGTTTCCAACACAGACATTACCAGTAACGGCTTTCAAGTATGTTTACAGCGACCTGCGTATTTGCAGACTGTATTTACCTCCTTTTTTCCAGTTCATGTAACCTTATTTGATCTCCATCCTTGAAGATAGAGAGAAAATATGACTATGCGCCTCTCGTAAATGCACCATTTGAGATGTGATGGTCCATGTCAAAAGGAAAGCCTTTTATGTCGTCAGATGTTATCCCTCACTCTCAGCACTGCATCTCCAGAAAAGACTTCTCCAGGAGTAGATCAGCTGTGAAAAATGACTAACTTAGAAGGAAAAGCACGTTTGTATTTACATTTCTATGCATGATGATTTGGTGAGTTGACCATGTTCAGTTGGTAAAGCAGTATTACAGCCATCAGTGGCAAAAAGAGGGATGATCAGTTAAAGACATATATTTTTTGTGTCTAGGGATGTATCAGTATGAAAATTTCCTATCACGGTTATTGTGACCAAAATTATCACGGTTATCATTATTATCGTGGTACTGTTGCAGTGTGCTCAAAATGTTCAAAAAGTACTTTAACACACACATGTTCATTTAACCCCTTTAATATTATAATTAAAACAGGCCTTTTGTCTTTTTTGTCGATAAATGTGTCAGGAAATGAGTACATTTTTTACCCTTTTTTCATAAGAAAAAAAGTAAACTATTCGAGGAAGTGTTTGTCATTATTATGCTATTAATGTTAAAACTGTGTGTAATTACAAGAAAAGAAAAAATACACATTGTAACTTTAAACAGGTTTCTTTTCACAAAAAATTGTAAATGAACATGTTCAAAGTTTTGAGATGACCAATAATAAACTTAACCTATTTTACAAACTCTGTCAAACTAAAACACATTTTAGTTTGCCTGCAGCATAAGTGTTCATGTTACAGCTCGTTAAATATTAAACCATGTCCAGGCCTTTTTTTTTTTTTACTGATAATAGTCCCTGAGGGAATTCCTGTCCAGTTAATCCCCTTTCATGACTCTCCTCTGGTCTCCCCCTCTCCCTGACATTTCTCTGATATTTCCAAATTACGATTGAATCCATAAAACACAAACTATGACGGAAAAAGACATTCAATAACAAAATGCGGCAAAACAATATGCGTTGAATAAACCGCAAAAGAACTGCAAAAAAACACTCTAGAATGATACAAATGCTATTATTTACATGATTTATTCATTCTTTATACCGAAAATACTGCTAAACCGCCTATAATTCACTCAGGTATGGCTCACTGAATCTGGTCACTCTCTATGGCTCAGTTACTCGAGGAGTTCACGCCCATCTTTTTCTTCCACTGTAGCTTCTTGTTTTTGACAGGGTGACCGTCTTCCATCAGTTTCCCCTCGGCATCCTTTTAAAATCCAAAATTTGACCAGAGTTCAGAGTCCGTTTTGAGGGGAAAAATCTCCGCTGCAGTATGTTTGTGGGATAACTCTCAGTCTCAGAGGCCAAACAACGCAAACTGCGCATACACAGCTCCGTCTGCTGCTTTACTCAGTAGTAGACACACATAGCTCTGCCTTTTCCAGGCAATGAGTAGCATCATTGTGGGTTATTGACACAGTGTGGTGATATAACTCGGTAACTTGGTAATTACAACAATAAAAATTGGTCAAACATGAGAGAAAATGTTAGTTTTGTGTGGGACTTGTCAAAAGATCACCTTCATTAGTTTGTTTAACATTTGTTACCAGTCAACTGTTGATGTATCACTCAACTGATATATTTTGTCAAAGATATATATTGAGACAGAAGTTTCAAAGAAATACTTTGAGAGGTAAATATTTCAGGAGCAATATGCATTTTGTTCAAGTTGTATTAGTTGTTGGTACGATTAAGATGTGCAAGCTACTGCAGCACAATTTAGAGAAGCTTGTTTTCGTTTCTGTCACCAGGGTGCACCTTGAGATTTTTGCATGATCTTAGGGGTCCCTCTTACATGAAATGCTTGAAAATCACTACAATAGGGTCCTTGCACTAAGCTCTACTCAGACTGTCAGAGAGAGTCAATGACAGAAGAAGAGCAGGAGCAACTCTTAACTACTTTCTGACCCACTTTCAAATCACCTGTGACATTCTCAAAGTTGGTGTAAATGATTACAAATCAATAAGCAAACTGAAAAACAGCCATCACCAGGAGGATAATTTTCATAATTGTATATGGGTAAGTTGTTGCAGTTCTGAAAACTCAATTCTTTCACTTTTTAACAATTTTGAAATATCCCTGCTGATGTAACAACTACCTTATGTATGGGAAATCATCTCATTTGCAGAAGGCAGCAGCTATGTAACTTGTTGACACTTTATTACTCTTGTGGGATTATTTCACTAAAGTCTGCAGACTTGCATCATACTTTTTTGCATGCTGAAAGGTTGTTATGTGGCAGATGTGACAACTTACTTTACAGATTTGATGCACTTCCATTTGTGGTATGTGATCACCTCGACTTCACTCTGCACAGTTTGGATACTTCCTGCTCTGTTTTCATTACAGTACAGATTGTACCAGTATCTCTTTATGGTAGGTGGGACCATCATAGCTGGGCTCCATGAACATGCCCTGCAGCATCGTCACGACAACAGAGAAGGAAACAAAGGCAACAGAGCTTCTGGCCCCTATGGGTCTTTTTTGTTCCAAAGCTGGTTGCATGCATGCTATTAAGTAAAGGAAAGTTTGGGGGGGTCATGCATCATCCTGAAGGTGATATTTGAGGAGTTTCATTTTGTGTCAATACCCAATACTGTGACCAATCAGAGGTCAGCAGTGTCTCCATGTCACATTTGGTCTGAGCTTAGCTTGCTAGGAACCCTGCTGGAGAAGATATTAAAAACTTTACCAGGTAATGATTACAAGTTCTAATGGAAACCAAAACCACCAAGTAAAGTCAAGCTGAGTTTAGCAAATATCACAGTGAAAAAGCTCCAGTCGTTCAGTCTTGTCTGTAGGATTTTACATGCAAGAGAATATTGATCTTCAGCCGCATAATAAAGTATGTTTGTTTGACATTAACAAGATATGCAAAATGTCTTTTTAAAGTCCTCTTTAGTGTGACAAATATTGAAATTGGAGATTTTAACTGCTGCTTTGACATCGTAACAATCGTAACTAATCGAGCAAAACCTGAAAAAAAGGCAAATATACTTCCTATCAACCTCGAGTTCTTATCATACCCTAGGACATAAAAACATAAAGTCCAGAATTTCCTGCAATAACTAAAAATATCTGCCCAATGTGATGAGCAAAATTCATCTGAGCTTCTTGAAATGAAATTTTCTAATGAGATGTTGCTTATTGAAAACAATTCTGGCTATTTCTGTGTTTGGTATTCTGGAACAAAGAGTTGTGGACTGTTTAAGTTAGAGGGGCCTAAAATTAATGCAATGATATGTAGTTTTAGTGAAATTTAGACACATTCTGCTTATGGCAGAGTGTTTGAAAAGAAATCAATTTTCAGGTCATCAAGATATTTTAAGAAAATCTTTACACATTTTATTACATCTCTTTATGAAAACAGGACACCCTTTGGTCAACACAAACTTTTTTTTTTGAATTTGATTTTACTTTGCAATTAAAATAAATGATAGTTAAATTCCAACAATCAGTGAAGGCGAACAGGTTGTGTAAGTCTCTAGGATATGTTTCGTTTGCTCAGTCTGTTTGCATGCTACTGCAGTGTTGGTTGATTTTTCCTATCCAGCAGATTAAGTCAGGATTGTCAGTCTCCTTACGCCTCCTACCTAGAGAATACGTGTTGGCATCCATGTCTGCTCTCGCATCTGTCAGTCATTTATTACACGTCTCACACATCTGACCCCTCTGCTTACCAGTACGTGACGCAGATGTTGTGTTGTCTCTTCTTTTTTTCCTCTCGTGTTCTTCTGACCGACCACAATAGGTTCTGGCACACGGCACAGTATGCAGATCAGACAGTGTGGAGTCATTGCAGAGCGGCTCCAGTGTGTCAGCAGACAAGCACTTCATACTGCAGAGTCAGCCTCTCACAGCACTCATTTTAACCAGGATTTAGAGGGCTGTTACATCGCCCGTAGGAAATAAAAGAACCATCTCTGTGATGTGTACTGTATTTCATCAGAGGGGGGCTCGCTGCGATGACTGATGGCGTGTCACGAACAACTCACATTGACAGCATATGAAGAGCTTTGACAAATGTGACTTGATTTGACAAAAATCTCATGGAAAATGGGGCCCAAAAAAAAATCAAACAGGTCCAGTCCTGCTTCAGAGAGTGAACATCTGAGCAAATGGAATTGTCACAAATAATACAGTATGCTGTTTGTTTTTGCTCTCAGAGCGTTAGTCTGTCTGTCACTAAAACAATCTTTTAACTTAACAAGATGTGAGAAAAGAAAGAGACAAGAAAAGGAAACTAATAAATCAAAGGAATAGTTTATTTAATAGTTAAAGCTCAAACAGTACAAACAGAATCAGCAGGTGGATGTTTTTACAACATATTTTACACATCTAGTCAGTATTTATCTTTCTATCTATCTATCTATCTATCTATCTATCTATCTATCTATCTATCTATCTATCTATCTATCTATCTATCTATCTATCTATCTATCGTAAAGTGCCAATTCGAAGTGCTATCTCAAGACACTTTACAATAGAGCATAAATGTCTTCATTTTATGGATACACATATATGCATAGATACATATATACATATAAAAATACACATATACAGTACATATATATACAAATATGTACATCCAACACCCAACATGAATCCATATAGCCAATCATGAATCCCTCCATCATGGCGGCAAGAAAAAATCTTCTGTTAAGCAGCAGGAAATCTTGAATGTGGATCCCAGTCTCATGATGAACAGCAAATCCACACGATGCTGTGTTGGGGCGAGGGCGAAGGAAGGGAGGTAAGAGGAGACGAGTGGACTAAAGTAAGAAAGTCAGAGACAGATCCATGAACCATAGACCTGACGTCTGATTTATGAGAGGTTAGCCTCTTGAGATGCTACATCTCGTTTTTAGGAGGGCACTCACGTCTGAATGGTTGTGGTGATCATTTCGTAGGAGTATAATCGATGATATTCTTAATGAAAATAAGACACTTGCGTGAAGTCAGCAGTGTGTGCATGTTTTCATTTTGCCAGGCATGTTATTAAGTCAGAGCTGCCAGTTAAGCTGCACGTCTCAGGTGTGTCTCCTGCGATGAAAATCTCCAAATTAGGAGGCTTGCCCCTTTTCCCTTTTTTCCATTCCGTTTCCATTTCTTGGCCAAAACAGACATAATAAACTAAGCCTTCTGGTATATGTACACATCGGTAGAATATGTCACCATCACTCTCCCTATCTGTGCCTCTAAAAGTTAAGGCTTATATGCCTCCTCTTTGGGGATACTCCTCTTTTCTCATTAGAATTCCTTTTTTCTTACCAAAAGAGGCATTGGAAGCCAATCAGTGGTGGTCTGGGATAGCCCCCTGGCGAACAACTGCATTGTTAAGCCTGCAGTCATCGAGGTTATGACCCTAACTATGCACAACTCAAATCCATTCTTGTTAAACTGACAAGTTATAGAAAAAAAACAATTCTGTCAGTGACGCTTTGGGCCACACACAATTGTTGTAGATTGGGGCTTAGCAAAACGGATCTGCTTCATTAATTTAATAAATTGAGCTGATCCAACTGCACTGCCAGGTTAGTTTTGAGATCTGTAGTAGGTCAAACACTAAGAGGATTAGATTTGGATGTTCATCTGGTAGCTTAGGGAGGCTGTTCTACGTCCTGAGTATACTGTTAAAGTGCCTTAAGCAGGGCAAAAAACCCTGAACTGATCGAGGAGTCTTCCTTAAGAGAAGTAAACCATCACAGCATCACTCTCAATGCTTTAACCAATCTGTTAGGCATCATAAAAATGTCATTTGTCTCTGTGACCGAGAATAAAGATGCCTTTGTTCTGTATTCTCAACTGTGTTGTTAAAACGGCATCTTATGAATTTAAGTTGTATAATATGTGTAATTACTAGGATGAGTATTGTTATTATCCCTGAGTTCAAACCAGTCAATCTGGTCAAAAGGCTGGATGATGCACACAGGGACTCTGCTGCTCTGAGTTGCCCTTCAGGACCGGCGGATATACAGCTTATTGTGCTGAAAAGTGAACGTGGGGCCAGTCTGCTGCCTTCAGCCCACTTGGCAGCCGGATGGCTGTTGCTCATCTGTCCCAGAGCCAGTGTGAGCACATCACCGATCTGGACCAGGATTAAAAGACCTAATACCAACAGCTGGCCTGAGATTAGCCATGTCAGTATTTACAGTTATTTTGTCAACTACAGCTCCACACACTCTGTGCAAATAATGGAAGGATACATTTGATTTTGTTTTTGATATTTGGGTATTGGATTTAGAAAAAATGTTCTGTTCTAAAATCATGAAAATAGAAAGAAAAGAAAGGCTGGTGTGAGAGAAACCGATTAGAGTGCACGGTGTAGACAAAAATGTTTGGGACTAAAATTAAAGTTAAAACCCCAATTCTAAAGAGTATAGATTGTGTTTTAAATGAATCTAAAAAGAATATTGTGATTTTAAAATCCTCTTGCATGATACATCTGATGTTCATCTGTAATATATTATTAAAATGTACACTCCACACAGTGGTCCCAAAAATGCCATTAAACTGAAAAGAACATATATATATGTATATATATATATATATATATATATATATATATATATATATATATATATATATATATATACATATATACATATATATATATAGATATATAGATATAGATATAGATATAGATATAGATATAGAGATATATACATATATCATGCATATGTTTTTTGGGTGCATGATGTAAAGGTTATGAAACTCTCCAAAAAAATATATTTTCACAATGTTTAAGAAGATGAGACACTTTTATTCCAGTCTGAGATGTGTCGCTAATAATCTTTAAAATGAATTGGGCATGCTAAAAAAACAACCCCCCCCCCCCAAATAAATAAATTGAAAAAAATTTAAAACGTTGACGCTCTATAGGCCTTTTTTTTTTTTTTTTTTACAAGTATAACATCAATGATGTCTTTGTGGGAAGGAATCAAAACACTAAAATACATCCCATGAATTAATTTGAGCATTCCCACACAATGTTGATGGAAGAGTCTTTTTTTTCTTTTCTAATGTTTTCATTATCAACATAGCCAGGGCCATGTCTACAACAATCAACAGAATGAATATTGCTCTGTCCTAAAGAAATAAAAAATCTAAAAAAAATAGGAAAAAGTCATTCATGAACCAAAGACTTAAAGGTGATACTTTCTCTCTTTATTTTACTCGATGTCAAACTCTTCAGGAATTGACTTCTTTTAGTCAATGAGCAGTAAAGCCTGAAATATTGGACAAAGCCCCCTCATTTGTTGATTCATACACTGCTCCATAAATGAGGAAACAGAGCAGATATTGATGGATCGAGCTGCCTTTCCTGCGTACGAGAGAGAGAGAGAAAAAAATGATATGTGCCATTGTGTTTGCACACACACCTCCCCCTGTGTGTGTGTGTCAGAGTGTACCTCCAGCAGCCAGTTCATGAATATGCATGTATGTGTTCACACAGCGGAGCGACGTGCTCTCCCAGCAGAGACTGATCACCCCATGATGGGCCATCACTGGAAGATTGGACTGCATTTTTTTTCATACCTATCAGTCTATGGAAATGTCATATATAAAAAATGAATGCCATTTTCTGAAGTGGCACCAGTCCTTTTTTTCTCCTGATAGATAGATGGAGCGTTTTAATCTGCTGAGATGTTTTATGTGATGGAAGAAAGATGTAGAAAGGAATTCTGGGAAGGTGTTGAAAGCAGCAGGTCAGTGACGGCCTCCCACAGGAGCTCGCTGTGAACATACAGGATCTTTGCTGGTGGCACAGGATCACCAGGGGGTGTGCATAGATGTGATTAACAGAGATTTGGGGGTGAATAATCTTCTAAGCCGCTCAGTGGAGCATCAGTGGTGGTGAGGAGGGGACTCTGGGGGGAACAGGAGGAGCTTATGGCTGTTGAGACTTAAACATGGGGCCTATTCTAATATAAGATCATTTATAGCTTTAAAGCTTGAAAAGCATGCTTTGTTAATTCCTGCATGTACACTGCGCAGTGGTAGCTACTATTAGGGCTGAATGATTCTTTGTTTTTAGCAGATTTTTACACAAAAGACTAACCTGACACACCAGAAGGGCTGTTCAATACATTTCACTAGTCCATCTGGTCCCATAGAAAGTGTTTGAAATGGGAAGAAGCTTTCAAAACTATTTTCAGCAGGTGATTCATAGAAAGCATGTTAGAGGTAGAGCTAAAATATCCTTTCTGTCAAGTGTTTTTAGTTTAGTTTAGTTTTTTAATGAAGTAAACTCAAACTGCATTTGATCTTTGACCAAATTAATGTCATCCATTATTGATTGTAGGGGACTTCTGAAACCTAACGAAAATGGCCACCATTTTGAAAATGCTTTGTCGACATTATGATTAGCCTTACAACAATCAAGGAGCTGAAGAGCTGAGAAAACCCATGCATACCCACACAAACAGCTACACCTTGTTGAACATCAGTCAGCTCAATTATATAAGTTACAGAAAAAAAATCAGTTTGTTACAATATTGCCTTCCATAGCGATGAAAACTGAGTAAACAGACTTGAAAGACTGCCATGTCACATTACATGGTTGCCTCAGTTCCTTTGTTCAATATTACTATTAGCATTATTTTGAGGTATTGTATTTTTAAAAGTATATTTCCACGTATTGCCATCCTTTAATGTTTAACATGTTAAAAAGTCAACACTCAGTAAAGCATGTGGAGTGTTTGAGGAAATCAGTAACAAGGTTTACATGCAGACTTTTTTTATTCTGATTAAAATCATTTTGATTGAAGATCTCAGGTGAACTGTTTACATGTGACGTGATATGCTCCCATCTGGTGTTAACATGTGCCACAACAGTTAATCGGAACAGCTGTTTTACGGGCATGTGATACGCACAGATCTATTTAAACATCGCGTGATTTATCAAAGATGGCGGTAAGTAGGTGTTTTAATGAATTATTTGAAGGTTGTGCTGTTCAGCCTTATAGTAGCCAGCCTTAAGAGTTCTCCAGCGGTTCCTTATTTGTTCAACATTTTGGTCTATTCCGGCTTTGCAGAGTTTTTCATGGACTTTTTAAAAATAGTTCAGTATTTATTGTTTTCCTATCATCTAAGCGTGTGATAATTTTTAGTCCTTTGAGAATTTGTATAACAAAAAAATAAAAAATACTCTTAGAGGCAGACCAGTGCTGTGTGCTCTGTTTGGAAGCTGCCATGTTTTCAAGTGAGTACATCAGAGCATGTGCAGACAGAACCAAGCCTGACAACTTTCAGATTTACCATTTACATGACAGGATTTTACTTTTAAGTGGTTTGGGAAAAGGAATATACTACCCCTGTGCAACCGAAAGAAATTCTATTTGGATTGACCCATCTATTCTGATTGAGGTGTTTATATGGAGCATTTTTATTTGGTTTGGGCTTCTAACCCGATTCTAATCGAAATATTAGGCTCCGTGTAAACCTGGCTAGTGAGCGATTATATTTCGTAATTGTGATTTCATGATTTTTGACACAATCAAGAAGTTCCAATTATTGTTTTGAGAACAGATATTTTGGATTGTATGCACGTTACATCTGTTGGTTTTGCAGCCACTTTTTATTGGATACTCAAGTATCTGCATATAGTTTTACAGCTCCAGCATACAAATGGCAGAGCTACCCTACATTTGTGCCATGCTCATTAGCTCAGCAAACATTTTCATAATGACTTCATGTTCATTGTTGCTACTTTTAGGTCTTTTACTCAAAACAGCAAGAAGTTAATTTGAAATTTTAAATCCAATTCAGAGATTAAGTGGCAATTAAGCAGGGCTTGCTGCAGGGCATGGCAACATGTAATTTAAAAACTCAAAGTTTGTCATTATGAGTTTATGTTATAATTGTTTTTTTTTTTGTTTCTGACAACCACTTGGTAAAGTCTTGACTCCATATCTGCCTTATTTAAACCCTGATGTAAGTTAGCTACACATCAATAATGCTTCAACAGTTGTGTTGTGTATGGCCCCTGTCAAATAAACTGATAACTTCTTTCAGTCTGTACTAACAGTCCAATGGATACCAGCAACAGCCAAGCTTTAGCTCCAACAACCATGATTTGTTGTGTATGACTTAAATTAAATGTGCTTTCCATATCTAACATCTGCCTCATGAATGCATTTTTCTAGATTTAACACTGCTAGTGATACAAACTAGTGAGCCACATGTTGGATAGGTCCCTGTGGTCACCCTAAGGTCACACAGACTCCGTGTTTTACACACATGTTTGATCATTTCCCTTCATTTACTCATTTAGAGATCAAAGGTCAAATCGGCAAAATCAAAGCAACACAGCGCACCATATTTTATCAGTTAATGTGGTAGCATGACATTACCATATTAATTAGTTTTCTTTTGTGCTGAATGCCAGCAGTGACAGGGGGTGCATGCATACAGGGCCTGGCTCCATAGCTCCAAGCATTTATTCAAATGCAGCCATACATATCTATATGCTTTCCAAACATGCACATATTGTGGGCCATCTGTATGTACCCGTGTGAGGGAGGGTGG
This sequence comes from Scarus forsteni, assembly GCA_036419115.1. Lineage (NCBI taxonomy): Eukaryota > Metazoa > Chordata > Actinopteri > Labriformes > Labridae > Scarus > Scarus forsteni. Next base: position 21,468,035 of record JAZDUH010000130.1, on the reverse strand, counting down.
TTGTGGTAAACACAGCTTAGTACCAGCATCTCTGGCGAGGTTGTGTTTGATCATGCTGGATGGTGTAGACACACAGATTATCACTGCAGATTTTTGCTTCCCTCTAACAGCAATTCTCTCCTATTAAATCCCACAGAAGTCGAGACTGTAGGGAAATACAATGAAGGCTGCTATACTGTAAGGACTGGAAATTTATTATGCATCCTCTCTTAAGGAACAAGAGACCTAGAAATCCCATCAAAAAAAATGTTGGGATGCTGTATAAGAAGTGAATTAAAACAAATTCCATTAATTTTTCCCCACAAGAGTGTATAGTAATAAATGCATTTGATACACATACGGACTGTTCTTATTTGTAGCAGAAATAAAAACACTTTTTTTTCCTGCACTGTGTTCCAAAAAACTTTTAACCAAAGCTTGTTTCCACTGTGTTGCATCATCTTGTCTCCCAAAGGTCTTTTCGTAGTGGGAACATACTGGCTGCATGATGGCTGTGACACATTTGGTAGGACTTTCAGACTGCTTAAGTTAGTGCCATGTATTTGGCCACAAGTATCTAGAGCAGGGATTTGCCGCTCAGAGGGTGACAAGAAGATGAAGGGGCACACCACAAGCTACATAATTAAGCATAATTACCAAATGGATTTAATGGAGGGAACACATAGCTTCCCTAAAAAATACATTTACGGAAAATAATAGAAATTAAAATACCAAAAAAATACAACTTTATCAAATTAGAAACAAATAAAACTCAGGCCAATCAGAGCTACTTTTAAGTACAATAAACTTAACTTTTTTAAATATGTATGTTTTACCGACACATACTTTTTGGCCTATTCAACCACATGTAGTAACACAAGTTTAAAAAAAGAAAAAGGAAAGAAAACAACATATCAGTTGCATTGCTAATTTCCAGCAGAAAATGAAACATATTTATACGACCACAGATTGTTGTGAAAATATTTAAATGTTTCAATGTTTTTTTTTTTTCTTGTTTTCCCATTATGTTTACAACATCTCTTATCTGGAGTACACATGGCTCTTAAACTTTTAGTAGAAGTAACATGTATACATGTATCTATATGGCCAAAATAGTCTGTTTAATATAAAATAAAAAGCTATATTTACCTTGCCTTAACACGCATCCAAGTTATACTAAGTAAAACATGTACAGATGAGATAAACACAGTATGGTTACACTTTCGCTTCATACAGTTTAAGGTCACTGCCAGGTTTGACTTAACCCCCCTAACTTGCAAAAAATACCCTTTTTCTGGAGGTTTTGCAGAATTTGAGCCTTCGCTAACCTGCACACTTGAATTTTCCTGTAAATTTTGGGAAAACATATCCAGAAAATCTCCTAACTTTACACTTGGCCTGCTTCTCAGTCAGCTGAAGGGTAAATACCAAAGGGTTTGCAGATAAAATTTAGGGCGAAATGTTTGTAAAAATACTTTTTGTTTTTGAATGAATGAATGAAAACATTTCCAAGATTTTCTTGCATGTGTGAATGGGTTTTTATGCAATAAATAAAGTTACTCAGGGAGGTATGTTGCAGTTCCTCCCATTTCCTGCTTCGCTGTTAACCACATTACTTTTTGCCTTTTTTCTGGACATAATTTTTGACTTTTATAGCCTAGACAATAAACAAAGATCCATCTCATGAACTTAACTGAGGTAAACTCATGAAGTGGAACAGGGCTGTTGATGCTGGGAGATGCGTGCCTGATCTGAAAGCCATGGTGTCACAAGCTGGAGCTGGTACCTCGGCTAACACTCTGTAAATGTCTTAGGAGAGAAGATAGTGATTGTTTAAGTATCTAAAATGGAATTACTTTTTTATTCTTGTTTGATGTATGTGTTGTAAGTTGTAAGCTCTAAGTTGCTTAACAGTACAGGGTTTTAATAGTCTTGTTTTTCCTGTTGTAGTGCTCCATACATTTTTAATGGCCGACAGACATGAGTGTCTGTGAGCCAGACTAGTGCTTGTACTATTTTACCACAAAACCATGATGTTGTAACTCATTCAGAAGGTAGGTTGGTATTGTCTTGTTGAAATAACCAGGGATGTCCCTGAATTTTTTTTTTTTTCTTGATGAGATGATTTGTTGCTCCAGAATCGGCATGTGCATGGAAGCATCAATAGGTATTAATTTCCACTAATAAAAAAGAAAATATTTCAAAGTTGATGTAGTTGTAGGATGACTTTCAACAGAGAGAATAGTGACTTTTCTACCCCCTCAGAACCCCTGTGACACCTGCATATAGCACTATGTAAGTTAAGAAGTGAGCCATAGTCATCTAGGGACATATCTGTACTGCTTTACTGCACAAGTTTAGCCTCACTGACGGGAAGCACTTAATCCAAGGGATGATCTTTGTAATGAAGCTGATGGGTCATCTCTGATGTGAGGATGATCTGTTCCTCCTGCAATACTGAAGCCCAGACCTGAATTTCCCCTCTTCATCATAGTCTCATACTCCAGCTCTCCTCCTGATTCATTCATCATATGTGGAACTTCAAGAAGTATCGGGCTGTAACTCAGTTGCTTATCAACAAGTTGAAATATTTTTCCTATTTGTTAAATCTGCTTTGATCTTCCTGAGATTTTTAAAAAAACTATTCAGAGCTTTATGACTTAATTGTAAAAATGTGAGAAACTGCCCTATCTTGCAAGCTTTATTAGTCCATTCAAAAGACTCTTTGGTCTGAGTCCAGATTTGAATCACCACCGAAATCAAAATAATTTTTCATGTCAAAAGTTTTCTGCAAATGTCGTCATTTTTTTTTAAACCTTTTTGAGTCATCTTGCTCACAGTAAAAACTGACAGATGGACCAGCACTGGCAAAAACATGACCTCTTTGGCAAAGGTAATGATACTGACTGGAATCAGTCAAACCAATGGTTTCTCATGATGTCTTTTCTGCCTGGCTTAATCATATTCTGTTTGTCAACAAGCACACAGTATGAAGCTGAGTGTTTTATGTCAAAGAAATAACTCTCAGAGGCCTTTGGTGCCAAGGGCAGTGGTTTTCAAATGGTGCTGAGAGGCACACGGGTATGCCCCGAGGCAAGTCTTTGTGCCATGAAAATTAAGATAAAAGTAATTTATTGCTATAATTACCTCTTGTTAGGTGCATTATATTTTAAATGTAGTATCTTTTACCCAACTTTATGCCAAAAAGAGAACAACATCTTTTGTTTTATGTTTTTCATTTTTATAAGCTTTCAAATTTAAAAATGTGGCCTGTCAAGTTGTGCGTTGATGTTTTTTTTTCCTATTTAACCAAGTTTTAAATAGATTTGAAAAGATTTTTTAGATTCTTTGGGGATAATTATTGCAAAAGAAACACTTAATTTAATCTTTCTGTCTTATTACCTAATACATTAGACATAATTAAACCTGAACAGACCATAAAGATATTTTAAGTTAAAGAGAATGTTTTACCTTAAGACTCCAGTTTATTTGGATGTGCCTTTGCTGGAGTGTTTGAAGCCACTGTACTAGAAAGTCGCATAACCAAATTCTACTACATCACTGCGTTTGTTGTACCCTTATGGGAGTGCAAGTTACCCATGCTTGGGCACTGATACAAGTGCTGGATTTTGAGCTTTAGGATGAGAAAAATCTGGAGGGTAATTTTAGTCATAAGCCCAGACTACTGGAAGAGCCAAAAACAATTCTAAATGAGGACATCCCAAACCATGGCCCTTTTTTTAACGTATTTTTGTGCATTTTGTGCCTTTATTGATAGGAGAGAGACAGTGGATAGGCTTGTGAAAGGGGGTGAGAGAGTAGGGGAAGACACTCTGCAAACTGGCCACAGGCGGGATTCGAACCTGGACCGGCAGAAGCAAGTACATGGGGTGCCTGGTTGCGAACCACTCCGCCAAACCAGCACCCCACCATGGTGCTCTTTTACACTTCAGGTGCACATTTCACATGAGCCCAGAAGATTCCCCGGCCCATCTGGATGGTTTTAGTATATGGTCTTTGCTTAAATGGAAGAGTCTTGACTCACAAGTATACCGACGACATAGAAAAGGAAGTAGTAAGGCCTTTTAACTCATAAAGTTCTGCAAGAGAACACATTTAGCTCCTGTTTATCCACTTCGTCTTTGTGCCGATGTCCATGATGATGACTGCTAAACACGGCAGCGTGCATAATTTCAGTTAGAGAGGGCGAGTGCATGCAAGAAAGCTCTCTCTTTTTCTCTCTTTCTCCCTGGGTGACCGCTGCTTTAGTGAAACAAGGCGGATAAAAGGCTAGATTCTGATCCCTGACTCATTTTTCCAGCTCATGTTGTACATCTCCACAATATTGCTGTAAGGGCCTGTGATATCCACCGTCTTTGAGAATAAATAATTTGATCGCTTTTTTCTACATTGCGCCTTCGCCAATATTTTTCCCTTCTCTTCTTGTTTTTCATATTCTTCCAATAAAAGCCGGAGCCGGGTCCGGGGTTACAAACACGGGTGAAACATGCCTCCCAGCACAATCGGATTTGGCAGATGTTTCTTTAAATTCTCAAGATGATAGTGAGACAGAACATCACAATTAACAAGTAGTAATCCAGCCTCCTTAAAATGCAGAAACATGAACTCGGGGTCGTGTACAAATATTTGCATAGAGCCCAGCGCACACAAACAGTGCACACTAATACGCATCTGGATTTACAGGTGTTGGTAGATGGGATAGTGCGGGGAGCAGGGAACAGATTTGCATAGGTTAGACCGAGAGATAGAGGAATGTGTGGTGAAGAAATGCACGCAGACAGGAGTAATTAATTATGGATGTTGAAATGTGGTCTGAGGGAATGCTGTTACTGTAACTAGAGGCATGGCAAGTGAGAGATGAGGGGATGCGGGGAGAGACAAGAGGGGGAAGGGGAGAACCCTGCTACTATGGCGTCCACAACTTCAATTTACATCACATGACAAGAGAATGGAGGTTAATTAAACATGACAATGCTAGGGCGTTTATTGTTAACCCTCACTGTGAATGTCTGGCCCCAAATTCAAAGGCCAAGGAATGCATAAGGAATATTTTCAGCCAATCTAAAAGTGTAAACTCACATTTAGAAAATAAAGAGGTTATGAGTAAAGGTAATGAGGGCCCCCAGGTTATGAGTGGCACAAATTCGGATTAATAGGACAAGAGCAAAAGCCATCTTCATTTTTAGAAGGCCTAAACAGTGGTATAAACAGACCTCATCATTAAATTCTCCTTCTGTTTGCAAAAGCGTTCTCCAGTTTACAAAAAGTAAATTGCATCCAAAACTCTGCAAAATTTTTCTTTTGCCACGGGCATGCTCACTTTTCACCGCACATCGATTTCCAACCCTCACATCAACACTAATTTGACTCGACACTAATGATGCCAAAATAGCAAAAGTGAAAGCAGTGCGAGGGGTTTCTCGAGCTGCCTGCTTTATAATTTTGGAAGACTGCTGACTTTAGGGTTATTATGGCGCTCCTGAACCCGGGCTGCCTTTGAGATTAAATTTTATGCCAGGTTTCAAAAATGGAAATGAACCTGGGTCAAATTTATCTTAAGGGCTTGAGAATGTGTCTCAATGAAATACGATGATTTTTTTCTTTACAGACACAGAGACTTCACAAGAAGTCTTTGGCAATAAATCAAATCAGTTTTAAGTTACTGCCAATAACTCGTTTTCTGATACATGGATGTGGATGTTCATTTAGGCTAGCTATGCTCAAGACAAAAATTATATCTCAACTAACTGTAAAAATGATGGAAACCAAGGATATTAACACATTTTTAAACTTAGAATCCAATCCACCATTCATGCACTACATAGTTATTTCAAACCTTTTCTCCATAGAACCCCATTAGTGGTATCTGATAAAGAGTTGAGTCATTGATGTCCACATGAACACTGATTCCAATAATGTTTTATAAAATGTGGACAAAAGAGGCTGTGCATGTTTTTAGTAAAAGACCCTTTAGTAAAAGATTGCTGTAAGTGTCTAAACGTTGTTTTGTATATCCCTTTTCATTATCTCCCAGGATTACAGAGCCTGCTCCCAAGATCTTTTGAAGATGTCTTGTTAAATCCATGGAAGACAGTGTTCTTGATTACCTTCATTTTAGGAAAAATTAATTTCATTTGTTGCCCTTCGCAGACGCTTTTTAACCATGCTAAAGTAATAAAATTAAGGTCGTAAGGGTCACTGTGTAAGAGCTATCATGAAAAGGGACTCTCTGATACTGCCCTGCATGTTAGCTGGAAAAGTATGCAGCTTCCTTTTCTGACATTTCCTGGCCTGCTGTCCTTCATTAGCTTTAGCATTTGAACTGTTGGGAATGGCCTTATCCAAGGCTGCAGATAAGGAGGGACAAATAGTTAAGTTCAGGGGTGACATAAAGGGAATTAGGAAGGCATGGTCCATCCTGTATGAAAGAAATACTTAGCATTTATTTATACCTAAATACTTATCTTTCATTTTGGAGCAACAAAATCATGTTTTTGTTGAGTGCCTTGAAATGTGAGTGTTCTTCAATCAGTTCAAACACTTATTTTATTCTCAGTATTGATTGCATTACTGGGTTTCATGAATCGGAATCAAGCAACTTGCTTATGCTTGTCAGTACATTGACAATGAAGCTCTCTAGCTCCTTCATAATGCCTCCTTAGGTAAAGAAACATGGGCGCAAACCTAGCAGGCATGAAACAGCTATGTCAAACTTAACTTTTAGCTCAGTAATGTCCATGTGTACAACCATATTAAAGCTGTCCTGGACCCAATTGTGGATTATAGATTCTTGAATTAGGAAATGCTAATTCAGTTTCTCGTTGTATCTGTACAGCATTTACATGATACAGCCTTCCCCTGTAGCTGTGTTTCAACCAGAAACTTAATGGTTAAAAAAGATAAGAAAATAAACATGCATGATAAATTTGAATTCTCATGATGTATTGGCAGTTAAATATCTGAAAGCTATGGCCACCTCACACAACCTGAGTCCAAAAATGAAAATTGGATGGTGAAACGGTGCCACGAAACCAAGAAGTCATCATGATGGCATACAAATTGACAAATGTTGAGTTTCCTGTCTCTTTTTGAAACAGTTTCATTGTACCAAGTACTGTATTCTCTCTGTAACAGAGTGCCTTGATTTAGTCCTGCTGCATCCCGATGATGTGAATGTAAAATTATAATAGGTAATGCACGTCTGTGCTGGGCTGGCTGCCTCTGGGGACAGTGTGTAAACGCTCCTCATCTCCCCTCTGATCATACTCCTGACTGATTGCTGATGACTTTTTCAGGCCACAGACATGCTAAGTTGTTTATTTATTCAAAAAAAAATCCCCAATGCAAATCGCCCTCTCAACTCTGCTAGTCCCTCTTTCCCTCCTGTTAAACTGTGTGTCGGCAGATCTGTCTTGATTCTCGTGTCTGCTCGGCTCTTGCGCAGTGATGATGTGTTGTGGTCATCAGCAAAGTTTGTGATCTAAGACCAGGGCAGCTGTTTTTTTGTTGTTTATGCCTGGGTGTGTGTCAGTGTGGGTCTTATTCATGTGACAGATATGGGACAGCCTTGACTGCTGTTGAAAAAGTGACACAAACCCTACAGGCGATGGTGTTCAAAAATAATCTACAGCAAACTCCAGCACAATTTAGCGGACCACTGTCATAAGATATCACATGACTGCTGCTGTTATGCATTTACAGACACTGCATTACACATCATATAAACCATTGTAACAATGCTGTGGTAACTTTAGCATCCTTATTCTCTACAGGGAGCAGAAATATACTCATTTCTACAAAATAGATTACACAACCTGAACTCACATTTTACTCCAGTCTTATTGGTCCATTCAGTTATTTTTTCCATGAATAACCCTGATGACATGTAATTTTCAGAAATATATATATTTTTTTCATCTTTAATTTTAGACTCTAAACTCCATCTTTTTAAAAAGGTGATAGGCAATATATGTTAACCTTCAAAGTATTGCAGTGATAATATTATTTTTTGAGTAACTGGTAAAGTAAAAAATCACAACATCTTAAAATGTGATCATTGTAAAAGCCACTATTCAGAGTGTGAGTGTTTGGTTCTTTTTTCCAGTGTGAGTTGCAAGGAATATAAATGATAATGAGCAAAACAGTTAAACACAGCATAGAGAATGAGTGATTTCTTTATTTTGGGTTTTTACCAGTGAAGAATGCAAAGAGCATAATTTGTGTGGAGTTATACATAATAAGTAGCATATTTAGATTTTCTAGTTGCATGCCAGCAGTTATTAGAATAACCCTTAGTGCTCTGTGTGATCAACATGATGACACTTAGTCCATTAAGGTGAAAAATGGCCTCATTTAAACCCATTAGAATTTAATTTTACGACCACGTGGCCTCTGCAGAATAATAATTAAAAAAAACATGAAATATCAGATAAGCATGCGCTACATTTGGTGGCCAATGGGATATTTTTATAGGGGCTTTTATTTAAAGATGGCACAACACAGAAGAATCTGATATATATTGTTTTCTGAGATAATTGTTGACATATCTAAATAAAACCCAAAGCATTTTACTTGGAAAATGGCCCCTTTTTTATTTTTTTTCTTCTGTAGGATATCAGAATACAGAAACACATCAGGGTTATGTTTGCAGATATGTTCACGACTGCAACTGCTGTCCTAAAATGATGAATATGTTAGCTCTGTGCCTTTAAATTAAAAGGAAAAAACACCAGCACATGGGTTCAGACTGGTATATGGAGGTTTACTTTACTTACTGAAATATATGAATATATTTTTTCTTAGACATACAGAAATGCAATTACTAAAAATATTTGATGCAGGATAAGCAGAAAAGTATATTGAACTGGACAGGCTCTCAGAGAGTGTAGACATCTGCCAAGCAGCTCAGTTCCAACAGTGGCTTTTCCACAAACTATGTTAAAGCTACAGTTCTGGATTATTAGCTCTAGAATAGTGCCACGATCCAGACCAAACTTAGCACATATGTGGAAGTTGTTATTCTATACTGACAAAAGTTTTGGGAGCATTACTTTATATTTTGATTTAATATGATTTATTTAATGTTGTCAATGGGATTTCACATTACAAGGCTCAGTGGTTTTATGCAACATCAGTCTGGTTTACATCCAGAAAAAATTTGCCTTTATGATGGAGACATGGACCCCATCCTGTAAAATTGGAACCAAATCTGTTGAGAAATGGCAGAAATATATATTTTTTAAAAACTCTGTGGAATGTTAACTAATTGTTTTTTTTTCAATCCACAGAAATATCTTTATCACCACCAACATTTATGGCTTTTTCCTTGGACTAAACTAAACCTCTGGTTAGTTTTTCATGTAAATCCATCTTGTAGTTTTTTCTGTAATCTTTCTAACAGACAGACCTTAGCAGAAACATAACCTCCATGATGGAGTTAATTGTAATAAGTGGTTGATAGCACTTTTTTTGTGGATCCATTTAAAGAACTTTATGTAGTATGTCTCATTTCTTTTTTTCAATAAGACATTTCATTCAAACCCTCATTACAAAACTTTATCCATATGCAGCACATCGTTTTTCCCTGCATCTCTGATTTCTACATGGAAAGCACAACCATCTGCACACAACAACTTGCGATGTGTTTGAGTCTTCATCTTCCCCCTCTGCTCATAAATAAGTCTGTTTCTTTTTTCACCTCTGTGGTGCCGCCACAGCAGTTTTCTTATGGGTGGAGTCATAAGGTGCTAGGTTGGGCCAAGGCCATGCACAAACAAGCACTCTGCAAAAACAAAAAAGTACTGCTCGAGATAATTAGGTTGTAATTCTGTAACCCATCACCATCTGTCTGTCACACCTTGTTTGTTTATGTCCTTGTGTTATGATGTGAAAGGTTGTCTTTTCCAATCAATTAATGTTCTGAGCTGACTCAATTAGCGCTAAATTAATAGGTCAAAAATGATTACACTATGCAAGTCCTTAATTGCATCAGAGTTGCATCTCGTCTGCTCTCATGTTTATTTCACAGATGCCTGAACAAGCGCTGACAAGCTTCTTTTTGGATAAGAACTGTCCTTTTTTGGCTTCTGAAAAATGACATGTTAGGTTGTACTGATCAAACTTGACTCCTTGTGGCTCATTCATGGGTGATGCAGACTTTACCAATGTGTTCCAGCCTCCCACAATAAATACATGTCAATAGACAGCTTTATATTTAGAATTATCAGAAACCTAACTGTTATGAAAAACAAATGCCTATTGCAATAAAAGCCATGTCGTGTATCTTATGAAGTATATGAACCATGGCTAATAAACTATTGGTAACCAGATTTTGATTGAATAATTCCTTCGTAATTTTTTATATAGGCCAGAAATCCCAGTCAAATGCTCCATCAAAACTGTAACAGAGCCGTCCGCCATTAGAAAACCCTGTAGCTTTATGTAATGACTGCTGCCTTGCAACTGAAATGTCCTTTAATCAGATGTAAACAATGAAGAAAAGCAATTTGCAAGAAATTTCCTTTTTGAAAAGGATTGGAATATTTAACCTTTGACATCAGCCACACTCCTCTCTGCAAACCAATTTCACATTTTCACCACTGACACCAATGTGACAAGTGGACATTTGTTCATGTCCAGTGCTTTATTAACAGCAGATTATTTGGTGACCTGAATTTTACCTTCCTTTGTTGGATTTGGAATTATCAACCAGGAAACACTCCTGTGTTTTAAACTGGTATTCGCTTGAGCCTTTGCCACCAACCCTCAGTGAACACCCTAGTAACTGCTGTCCTGTTACATTCATTATTGCATCTTTTGCAGCTGCATTAGTCTCTGCGTTGCTCAAATTCCACATGCTGTTGCTATTCATGATTGTATGAAAACATGGAGGTAGCAAATGTGACATCACCCAATTCTTTGTATGCCCCCCTTTCCGAAGCTTGTTGTTTATCTCACTAAGGTTACTCGGGCCGTCACAGTCTTGTAATTTTCAGTCCAAAAGTGGTCATATTTGGGTGACAGGTTGGTCACCCTGCATTACATCATCGGTTCCCAAAGTGGGGGTCAGATGTCCTGAGGGGAAACAAACACTAAGGGGGTCAAATGCCCTGGGGAAAACGAAACACTGAAGGAGTTTTCCAGATGCCATTCGCATTTCCTTTTTTTAAAAAAATTTTTGTATGGAAGGTACAATTTACCAAATACTGAGAAATATATACATAAATTAGTTAATCATAATCATCAAAGATAACAATTGTAAGGTGGCATTACTGTTTTCTGACATAAAAAAAAATCATCTTTGAAAGTCTTTGAAATTTTAAGTTTGGATTTGAAATCAGAAATGCAAGAATGTGGAATACTAAGACAACACTTTAAAGACGGGATATCAGCTTCATGTTGGTCAATTCAAGGTGTTCACCAAGAGCTATTATCCATATAATTATTCTGCTATTCAGCCATTTTATGACAGTGTTTCATATGAATATTTTAATAGATAGATAGATAGATAATCTTACTTTTTTATTTATTAAAAGAAGCATCCAATTCCTGTTGTGTTTGTGCTGGGAAAAGCTTAGATTTAGGGAATGGAGTAGTCTAGATAATTGATAATATTTCACCAAAACTATGCGCATTGTGATTAAGCATGAAGTTAGCATGTAAACAAGTAATTAAACCATGTCTATCTCTGATAATATGGCAAATATTAGCAATAGATCAAGGTATTATAAAGTTACTTTACTTGGAGCATAATATGAACCTTTTTACTTTTAGCTGTTAATCATATAACAAGTCCCTGTATCGCTATTTGTATTCAGTTACTTCCACCGCGTCCCATATTTTACCACCTATTGTGTCATGAAATGAAGCCCATTTACAAATCATTCTCCTTCTGATTTGATAAATGAAGCTGCTGAGCGACTGAGTCCCCCTGAATGGCTGCTTGAATAATTGAGCAATACTCAATCAGACAACATTAGGCAGCAGTGTCGGGCCCCGCCATCTGAAATAATTACCCGCCGACAACAGACTACACATGGGTGCTGCCTCCACAGGGACTCCACATTTCTGATCAATAGATTAGAATATAGATAATCCAGACACACATTGAACTGGCCTATAGCACAAAGAACTCGGGCCTGCGCCATGAGAAACGAAGGTACCTGGGGGATATTACTAGCCTGACAGCTTAGACACACACATAGGTGCTGCCTCCAGCATCCTTTCCTGTTGTGTTTGTGCTGGGAAAAGCTTAGATCACTGTTAGTGCTGTGGATACTGTCAGATTAAATAAATTACAAGCACAGAGCCAACAGTCTCTGTATTTGAAAACAATCCTCATACATTTAAAATGTGCAGCAGCCTATTACCTGGTGGTTGTGTTTAATAAGTAATACACCTTCCATTTATTTAGACATGATTTATGTGCACCATTAGTGGTAAAAACAAATGGAGACCCTATTATTCTGATATACATGAGGAGACTGATTTTACCATAACGCTGGGACAGAATGCTAACTATATTAGGAATGAGTAAATTAAGTGCATTCCCGTAAATGACTTCAACCTTAATACCTCTGATTGGCACCTGGTGTACACAACAGGACTTGATTTGTCTTGTCTCATGAGGCCGTAAGGTCTTTAACATCTGTGCATTTGTACATTGATTTATGCAAACCTTTATTTAAGCTTTTAGATCATTGGGGTTTCTCTTATTTGTAGTAACAGTCTTTTATGGCATATGTATAGCCACAATTCCATCATTGGGCTCCATCTGATCCTTGAAGTTTTAATATCCAAGTTGCAGATTAAAAATGTCACTGCAAACACCCGCTTTGGTCAGTATTGCAACTCTTTAGGTCAGACAGTTTTCAGTGCGTGTTCAGTGCTCTAAATTGCAATGAGTATCATTGGATGTGATGCAATGCTCAGCTCTGACATGCCAGTTCCATGTTAAATGAGCAAGAGAAAAATGGGCATCTCAAGTATCTGGAGGAGATCACACCCACAACTCTCAAACCGGAAAAAGTTCTGTGGTCCAGAGCATTGTAACAAGTGGCGTTTCTTGAGCTGGCTGTGCTATGGGAAGAGAGGATGGAAGAGAGGAAACTTGGAAAGCACTAACCCCTCATCGACGAGTGCCAACAGGGGAGGTGGCTGGCATGGATCTTGCCAGGGAAGGTGGGCTGCCAGGGATATCCTCAGGAATCACTTTGGAGCACCCTGTTTCGACTGGAATCAGAGGTCCCAACAGGAGGGGGCTAGGGGCGAGTGTGACAATGAGCAAGTAGGCTGGTTTCCAGTTGGAAAATGACTAGATTAATTTGCTTCTTTGAAAGTGAGACAGGATTTAAAGTCTGTAAAAAAAATGCTGACTTGAAAAAATGTAAGAGTAAGTGCAGAACTGGATAGCGTTTCAACATAAAAAAAATAGCAAAGAACAACACTGGAGGCAGCTCTTTCTTGAAAGCCCTGATCTGGCAGAGCCACCACAAAAGAATTCAAACAAAACAGTTGAACTTGATTGGCAGAGGCACTGACCAATCAGTATCCTTTATAGAGGAACTATGACTGCTGTGAGCAACTTTGAGCCCATAAACTCTTGCTGCTAACATACAGCTATTAGCATTGATAACGCCCTTAGTAGCAGTCTTATCAGGATTGGACAACATTTCTTCATTAACTGACAAGCAGAGAACAACCCTTAATGCATTTCTAGTTGGAAACAATACTTCACTTCTTTCCCAACAGGCAAGAGTTTGATTTAAGAACAGGCTCACATTATTTATGTCATCTCCTTGACGGCAGCACCTGCATACTACATCATTTGATTGGCATGTTTTGAATTTTATTTGGGGAGGGATTGTGGCTGAAAGGATCTGCCTTCCCCAGTACTGTACGGGCTGTTGCCCAGTTCAGTTTGTGTTTCAATTTATTGAACTGGCTATCCATCGTGTCAGGTTGTTGGAGTAAACTTGACCAAAATAATATTTTTCCAATCATCTAGGGTCCTTGGGTCTGCGTCCAGATGTAGGAGAATATACTGTACCATTGATATATGAGGCAGTCAATCTGGCATGTCAGTTTAAAAAAAAAAAAATGTATATATATATATACTTCCGGTGAACAAACTGGTCTGATACTTTGGAAAAAATGGTAGAGTTTTCTCCACTAGAGAGGAAGATGTTGAACCCAAAAAATGTGCCTGAACATCAAGATTAGTCAAAAAAGCTTGATCATGTCTTGTGGTCAGGTCTCAATCTATGATTTAAAGGGTGGTAAAACTTTGGAAAAAAACGTTTACCTCACACTAAATGTGTCATTGATTTGCACCCAGTGTTTTAAATAGTCGCTGGCCTGCACCTTCTTCACCTTTTTTAACTTTTATACATTCTTGGTGATGAATAATGTAATTAATAAAAAGAGTGTTGTGCATTAAGTCAACACAATCTTGATTTAGACTCTACATACTGCTTAACAAATAGGCACTATGAAATTTGAATTAAACTATCAGTAACACTGATGTCGACATACTTATTTTTCTCTGCCTCAGTTTTGCCTCAGTTCTTTATAGGAGCATCTTTACTGTGAAAACATGGGAGGGGGAAGTATTGTTTGTGTGTTTTGCGTATTGAATGGGTTGTTAAGTGTGCAGTAACCACATGACAACAACCTTGGAATATTTATGTGCTGAAGTAGAGCCTGTTAGTGAGACTCATGGACTCTGGCTCTCCAGACTGGATGTGATTGACAGCTCAGCCAAAGGGCCTTTGGCTCCTTCCTGATTTTCTTCTTCACTCGAGGTGTCCTGTGGGACTTGGAGTCCATGCTGCCGTATATCAGCAGAACAGCTTATGGCTGTAATGAGGATGAAAAGCAGACTGAGCACCAGGCTTGTTTTTTTCATCCTTTGCTGCTCTGTGTATCGCAGACTGTCTTTTAATTTTAGTTTATACTGAGCACCAAACCGTAGACATTCCTTGGATAAGTAGTCAGACATTTCAGTGGCTGATGTTTATTGATTTGGATGAATTGTAAGAAAAATGTCCGGCAAATTAGTTGATCCAGTGCTGTATCTTAGTTGGGAATTGCACAGATGTTGGCTAGTTTTACATGAGCAAATCATTAAAAAAGAATTCAGATATCACACTTCTATTGGTGCAGTAGCAGTCTTTGTCAGAAGAAGCCTTTTCTTATTCAGATTAGGCTTACAGTTAGTCATTTTACATAAACAACATGTTCTAATGTATTAAGGCAAAGCATCTTCATGGAGATCATGTGCTCTATTTTTAAAAATAATTACAGTGTCAGCCTACAGGACAGTCACTCCTGCAGCTCCTTAAAGCAGCCGCTTTTAAATTATTCTTTGGGATAACAAATGTGACAGAATGAGGAAGTTTTGAAGCTGAAACCTTTTTAACTTAGCAGCAGCTTCCTCATACTTCAGCTGGAAACATATGAGTATGACTTTTAAAGCTTTTCTTGACAACATTTGAAGTTCTCGCTCCTTTGAACAAAAAAAATCAAGCTCAGACACCCCTGCCATGGATATTTAAATTGCTTGTCCAGCAGTGGAAGAATGCAGAAATACACTAAACGGAATAGTAATGAACCCAGACGTAAAAACTATTTGGGAATTTTTCACAAAGCTTGTGTAAAGAAGCTGTCATAATTCTTGTCTTCTTTTTTTTACACTATTGAGTTGTTGTCTGTTTTGAAGTGTTGACGCAAACTAAGGAATGCATGAAGGGTATTCAATATATCTTCTCCAAAGCAAACAATCCTAACCCTTTTACTGGACTGTTTCATATTTGTTCCTGACAGACTTTGAATCCATTTTGCCCTGTAGAGTCCTTGCACATGTTCCCATACTCATTTTATCAGGCCTCATGAAAGAGAGTTTGATTTAGCCTCTATCCACGGTCACTGAAGCTTTTTTCTTCCAAACTGTACACACAGTGTAGAGCCTCTTTTGAAGTAACCAAGGCCTGACCCTGTTACTAAGTATGGAGGCCATCTTCAAAAGGCTGTTTTCCTCCAAAATTTAAAAAAAAAAAAAAAACTTTGAAAATGCCAACTAAAAGAGTCTACCTAATCCGATACCGTATCATCCAGGGATCTTAAATGAAGTGAATTTTAACACCTTCAATATATTAATTTGATTTTCTTGAAAGTTTCTTGAATAATTTCGAAACCACTGTAAAAGACATTTTTGTTAAGTATTTAGTTATTTTGAGGAAAGACACCAATGACACGCTTCTTGCTTTAGAGCTGTCTTTTGCAGTTAAATGCAATAAAACATTCTGAGCATTAATAGGCATAACGTCCCATAGTAGAGATAACATGAAAGGTTCTTCAAATTAATTGCTCCAATGGACTTGCGATGTAATTCCCAATTCAATTAAAGTGATAATTATAAATGTGTTTTCACCAGACTGCCTGAGTTCAAGAAGGATGAAGCACTATGGAAGAATTGATGTACAACTGTTAATGACTGAAAACATACCAAAGCTTAAAAAAAATCAACATGGCTGACATCCTCTTATTTTGAGGGGAGATGATGCTCTGGATCCAAGCGGTAGATGGGCATTTGTTTTGATTGTTGTGCCATTGCTGTCAAAGCTTTGAAGAGCAACCATGCGTAGATTGTGGTGAATGAAAGGAAAGTATTCAAAGAGTTGAAAAAAAAACAACCTTTTTGCAATATGTATGCACCCGCACACCAGCTTCCATTTGCAGTGTTCTAGTAATGATGTGTTAATCTTTGCAAAGAGAATATGCAGAAATCATTATATGTTTAAACTTCAATATACTCAACCTACCAATCAGCATTTAGATGTTCAACTAAATAAAAAATCAGAAATGATCAGTGACACAATTATGGCAGATGTCTGTTTTGGCAGTGTAGTGTTGCTTCAGTTTTCCACTTATTTCAAGGGGTTTAGGGGTGTTGGTGGTTCAGTCTATCGGCAATCAGAAGGTTGCAGGTTTGAGCCCAGCTCTGACAATTAACCCCAAGTTGTTCCCACAGCTTTGTCAGAGGTGTGTAACTGGGTATGAAACAGTGAGGATGTGTTAGATACTGGAGGAAATCTTAAAAGTGGAAAATTTTACACCATCAGTGGATGAATGTGTGTGAATGGGTTGGTGTGAACTGAGGTTCAAAACTGTTTTGACTAGTCAGAGACCTAGAAAAGCACTATATAATGCTGTGTTCCATTAACCTCGGAACTGGGAACAGGGAAATGGGAGTGACGTCATCTCCGACTTATTGGCGTTCCAGTTGAAAGAAAGAGAAAGAAAACGAGCTGATCGACCAGGCTATTGTTAGCCTTTGTTAGCATGCCCTGCGTTGTTGTTCACAAATATCACATGAACAATGTGATTATCACTATGGCAGCATTTTTGTAAATATAAGTCTAACACTACTACGTATACAGCTGATTTAGAGCGACACACACTAGTCAGAAGTGCAAATAAATTGATTGTTACAGGAGCTAAATAACTGTTCACACTGGGGGCTGCCATCTTCGATTGTCAACTCGGGGGTGGCGAGGTTTCATTGAGTTCCTAGTAGGAAATTCCGACCTCGGAGGGTGTTCCAGATAAAAATTCCTACTCGGAACTGGGAAATTCCGACTTCCGTGGTAGATCTAGTAAATGTTTCCCAGAGTAAATTATTGGCCTGCTCTCATTGTTAAGTTGCATTATGAACTACCACCATATGATTTCAGACTTATTGAGGAGAAGATTTCACCCAACAATTTGACAGGATTATTTGGACAAATAAGTTATAACAGACCTCATACACCTTAAATCTTCAAAAGGGGTATATCAGGTCAAAAGCATGCCTTTGAAAAAGCATATACTATGCAAAATACACTTTTTAACTGAAAACACATAAAGAAAATCAGAGGATATTTATGGATTTTTGCCTGTTTTTTTTTTTAAATGTACCTCCGTCCTTGGACCCAAACCTACATTTTTGTCACCACACACCTTGACCCAGTGTGGTACTCAATTGTTGTTCTAGAAAAGTTTTTGTCCATGACCTTCAATAAACTCCCTAAATGTGAGAAAAAAATCTTGTCTCTCACATTATTACTCACTCAACCTTGAAGAAAACATGTGCCCAAATAATTCCTTTTAAAAAATTATTCTAATGTTCTCATTATGGAATTTGCCACCTTCCCTGGATGACAGACTAAGGCAGGAACTGTTCAGCCCATGGTCAGCTCCAGTGAAAGGAGCATGTCTGAGCATGATTGTGTGACCACAGTAAACATTAGAGCACTGACTTGTGGTCAGACACAACTGGTGAAGCTTTACTCTAAAATATTTTAAAGAGGACTAAATGAGGGGTTTATATGCATGCCAAAATCCAATATACCAGTGGATATTCAGCAAGAAGCTTTGCAGATTTAGTCTGGAGGTATCTTAGACCAGTTTAAGCTTGCTGAAGATGCGTTAAACATGTGACCTTTATGCATACTGAGCCTTACTTTCTTTCCAGCTCACTGATCAGGCCTGACCTATCCTATACCTTCACATCACACTGTAAACTTAATGTAAAGGGGTCAGTCACACTCCCCAGAGGGGGAACCTCGTACATTATGCACTCCATTGAGTAAACACTGATGTTTTGATATCTGTCATCAACTTGTTATTTTCTTTAACCCCATTTTCACTCCACTGGATATGAGGAATTTTACGTTAAGAGGTCCCCCATAGGGACTAAGAAATGTCGTGTTGGTTGAATATTTAATGCATGATCTACCTCTTATGGGTCTATACCTCTCTGTGCTTCTTTTCCTTTCTTTCCATGTTTCTTACTCTTCTTCAGGGTGTCTTTCCCATCTTATTGTACCATTAATACTACCTGGCTCTACTGGCTCTTACATTTAGCTGCTGAGATCAAAGAAGTGCCCACACCCCCTCAGGGAAACAGCTGTATTATTAAAGACTTAGAGATTGCTGTGGATCCTGCGAGGCAGCTTCTACTTGATAGAATTGTCTTGGATTCTCACATTAGAAAAAGAAGGTGGTCGAGGTTATGAAACCCCAGACAGCTGAGTCTTAGAGCGAGGGAATTTGATAAAACTTTGAAGTAATTACAGAGTGAAGCACTATTTCAGACCCTGTTTCTTGTGTTTTCTCTTGCAGTGTTACGGGATGACTTCAGACAGAACCCGCAGGATGTGGTGGTAGCGGTTGGGGAGACTGCCAGTCTAGAGTGTCAGCCTCCACGCGGGCATCCTGAACCAACCACCTTCTGGAGGAAGGATAACGGTCATCTGGATGTCGTCAAAGATGACAGGATCACGGTGGGTTGCTCCTCCGGGTGCTCTTGTTTTGACTTTTCCCCTCAGCTGCACTTTCTGTATTTTTCTTAAAATCTTTTTTGCCGTTATTGATGAACTAAGTGTGACAAGCTAGTGACAACCATTACAAAAAGACAAACTGGTAATCCGTTACAAACAGCAGCACAAAATGACAAAAATTATACGGATTAGAAAACAAAGAAACAGAAAAAAATGGACGTTTACAACCTAAGCCATGAGTGATGTCATGTCTTCTCTTGGGTGGAGAAGTGGAAAAAAGCAACTTGAAAATCATTTCATAAGTATTTCAAACACAAAGGAGCTATTATTTCCATTTATTCCCCATTTACATCAGTATCTCCCAGGTGAAATTGCTTTTTATATTTTTTACTAGCTTTTTGAATTAGGTTTCAACTTTTGAAACACTTAAAGAACAATCTAATGGCTCCTTTTTGGTTATGTTTTGTTGACTGGGTTTTAAAAAGTGAATTAACTTCACAATAATTGTTATAAACACAAAAAACCTGGAAGTGCGCTAAGAGAAGAAACCTTTCCAAAGGTATTTCTAGCATTGCTGGCCAAGTTATTATCAAAAATGTGGAAAAATTCCATGTAGTACAATGTTAGCAGTTTCTCTAAGAAAGTTAAGGTCCTGTATCGGGATCACCACAGAAATCGAATCACTCTCCCTTTTTCCATGACCAATATCCTCTAGAAATGTCCTCAAATTAATACAGAATGTTCTGACTTATTAACTAAATGCTGTAAACCTGGCTCTCTTGCAACGTAAACAAATCCCTAAGTAGTTATGGATCCTTATTCCTATTTGGACCGAAATGTAAATATTTCGGCTTTGTGCAGTGACCCCTCGAAATGTCTTGCCCTCAGTCACACAAACTCAACAAACCAACAAATGGAAAGCCAAAATTGTAAGCACCAGCAAAACAATAACTTTGTCAATGGTGATACTTATGTAAACTTAAAGGAAAAGTTCGGTTCCTGCAGCTTTTACATTGTTTATAGAATGAAGAACAACAATCTACTCACCCAGAAGGCTTTCCTGATGCAAAGCCTTGCTCTGCAGTAGAATTTCAGATATCTGGATTGTTTTAAGTAATGTGTAAGTACATCCATGTCCTAACTGCATTGATCGTCCAAGGTTTTTCACCAATATTCCATCATGATAT
This sequence comes from Scarus forsteni, assembly GCA_036419115.1. Lineage (NCBI taxonomy): Eukaryota > Metazoa > Chordata > Actinopteri > Labriformes > Labridae > Scarus > Scarus forsteni. Next base: position 21,447,529 of record JAZDUH010000130.1, on the reverse strand, counting down.
TTTGGCTTTTATTGTGACAAAAGTCAAAATCAGTGTAGCTTAAAAAAAAAGGCAATTAAGAGACCTTTTAGTTAGTAATTAGTACTCTCTTCTCTTTTTTTTAACGAATATCTATGGGATGAAGATGTTGTCGAGGAGGCCTTTGAATATGATGGGCGTCCTTACAGTTTGGAGCCACAGTAAACAGATTAGTAGCTCTTAGCAATGAAGATGAGATCGCAACGCTCCGGAGAGTACTGCGCATGCGCAGAGGTACCCGGTATAGTTCGTCAGTTCAGAGGTTAGTTCAGCCACACAGCACTGTGTGGAGAGACACAGGCTGCAATGGCGGTCCATTCGGAGGAAATCATGATGGAATATTGGTGAAAAACAGGAGTTTTTGGACGATTAATGCAGTTTTAGGAGCGGCGCTAACATGCCCTACAGGCTACCATTATATCGGTGTCCGCTGCTCGATTTTGGATCTAAATATCTCCCGAAGCACCGTTTGCATCAGGAAAGCCTTCTGGGTGATTAGATTGTTGTTCTTCATTCTATAAACAATGTAAAAGCTGCAGGAACCGAACTTTTCCTTTAAGTAGGAAAAATACAGTATATCAAACATTTGAAACAAAAATACACAAATAAGACACTGTAGTTGTATGTGACAAAGCCTTGTTTTCTCTTCTGCAGTAGAATCTCAGATATCTGGATTGTTTTAAGTAACTTTTGTTAAGTACATCCATGTCCTAACCCATAAAAAAGGTTTTCCATCATCATGATACTTGGGGCTTTTATTGTGACAAAAGTCAAAATCAGTGTAGCGAAAAAAGGCAGTAATTAAGAGACCTTTTAGTAATTAGTACCTTATCTCTTTCCTTTTTAACATCGTAGACATGTGGCATGTGTCACAAGGTTAACAACACATCTTTGGTAGAGATGTTTTTTGTCTGCTGCACTGCAATTAGACATTCCAGCACATAGCCTGCACCCTGTTATCAGGAGCGGGGACAGTGAACCTAGCTGCTGGACACTTGTGTCAGAGAGACAGGAGCTAAAGTTTGGGTTCTTTGGTTGTTCTCTAAGTCAAATCTCTGTGTTATGAGATGTGTATTGATCTCTTCACTACCAAAGCAAACAAATTAAGTTGACACTGCTATCTCTTGATAAAAGGCATGTACATCAGACAGGCAAAATAACAGACGTCATAAATCTAAAGCATGTGGGGATATGATATTGTTTTAGCTTCAGGATGTAGTGTTACACATATGGAACCAAAGTGTGTCATTTCACTGCCCATTTGTCCTACCCCCCCAAAAAAACTATTGACCTTAAAATCTTTTATTACTTCATCCATAATGCATTTAAACATAGTTTCTTGTCTTCCTTTAATCTTTAATGATTGGATACATTGGCTGCGGTCGAATAGTCTTTTTTGCTTAGGAAGGTTTCTAACGGAGTGAAATGAACCGGAAATAGTGCGGGATGAGAGCTGTTCAAATAGTTAAAATTCATAGGAAAGGTGGCTCAATGCTTCCTTTATTATCTCCTTTAGCATAGGATACAACGGACCATCCTTTACAAAAGGAGAGGAGAATATTCTGTCCCACAATTCTCCGTGGCAACAGCTTTTATAGACATTGCGTATTCTAACTGCTTCCAAATTTAACCGAATAATAATAACAAAGCACGCAGACCATGTGAGTTACCTCTGCTGTTCATCCTTTCTAAAGTTTAACCTTAACTTTCCAGTAGTCTGATTCTTTGAAGAGAGCAGGATATGAGACATTTGATGTTGATTATGTTTTAAACATGGTTCAATATTAATAATTTGTACACCATTGGATTGTGGTCTTAACAATTTCTGCTCTTCTTTCATTCAGTTGCCATTTTTTCTTGCACTGATTGGTATTCACGTTGATAATGGGTAGACAAATATATTTAAATCCTCACTTCCACCATCGGTTATGCAGATGTAATTTTTACCGGGTTATTATGTTCAATGTTGTCTGAAATGAACAACATTGTCATGATACATGAGCACTTCTATGATGTGCTTTTGTAGTCAATCTTCTGAAAACGGTAGTTTCAGCACAGCAGTGCCATCCGCTAGGGCTGGGCAATGAATCGAACAATAATCAAAATTGACATTTAGACCCTATAATTGAAGTAATTTTACTCATGCTGATTATTTTGATTATTTTTCCTGTGTAAGTCCCGTGACCGTGCCCCCTCTATATAGTCTATGTTCACTTTCGCCAAGAGCGAAGGATGCGCCACCAACATGGAGGAGACAAGTGCCAATCTGTCAGAGGACCTAGTAGCCAATAAAAATACCATCTCCATTGCTTGGGCACATTTTGGATTCTTTGCAGAGGACATCAAGCAAAACGTAGTTAAGTGTAAATACTGCAGGAAGACCGTGTCGATGACCGTTGGTATCACCACTAATTTGTTTTTGCACATCATAAAATTATCGTTCAATAATCGTAATTGAGGTAAGAGCTTCAATTAATCGTGATGTTGAGATTAGGTAATATCGCCCAGCCCTACCATCTGCCATCACATGATGACATTGGATTCTCTCTGCACTGCAGCTTCCTTTCCTAAGTCCTTCTGAATTCTCCTTTCTCCTTTCCTTAACCTCATGACGTTTTCTTTCAGGGTTAAGGAAAAGTAGATCGGAAAGGGCCTAGGATGTGACTATTTGACCACAGCCAATGTTCCATATTTCCTTTACAAGAACTTCAATGTTTACAGATATGATTGACACAGGTGTTAGTATTTATTACATAAAATCTAGATTCTACAAAAAGATTGAATCATCACAGATTTAGAGTATCATAGTGTGATGCTGATTGGCTTTTATCATATTCTAAACAACATCACAGAAATTTTGTACAGGGTTCAAAGGTAAGATCTGTAATTACATGTTTATAAAGGTATTTATATAATTATATCCCACATAACATTGTTTGTCACAATAACACCACCAAGCTATGGAGCAAAGACATACTGGGCAAGATGGAGCCACCAGAGAAGCAAGTGACAATCATTCCCCACCCTGCCACCCCCAAAAGCACAAACATAGTCTCCTGTGGTGATTTTAAGGGGGGTGCAGTCAATGAAGCAGACCACATGTTCAACACTTCACCTTTCCTCACTTACCTGTAACCTTTACAATGAAAAGCTCTCCAAGTTAAACTGTACCTCCGTGATGTGTGCTTTTTGCTCCTTTCCTTTTGTAGGTCCGTGGGGCAAAGCTGACCATTTCAAACACAAAGAAGACCGACGCGGGGATCTATGTGTGTGTGGCTGTGAACATGGTTGGGGAAAGAGAGAGTGAAAAAGCTCAGCTCTCTGTGTTTGGTGAGAAGTCTGAAATATTCTCCTTTTTTATTCTCGAGCAGAAATAAATCATGACTTTTATCTCAGTTTTTTCACCGTGCACCAGCACATGAAGTATTTACTGCCCTGTCAAAAGTATATTTAGCTCCTATTTTATGTGCTTTGCCCTGATCCAGAGCGACCGGTGTTTGTGCAGCGGCCTGTGAACCAGGTGGTCTTGGTGGACGAGAGCGTGGAGTTCAGGTGTCAGGTCCACGGTGACCCACCGCCTACACTACGCTGGAAAAAGGAGGACGTGGATATTCCCCGCGGCAGGTGAGGGATGTGTGTGCCACTGTGTGTAGTTCATCTGTCAGAGTCTGCACAAGTGTTTGCGTGTCATAATGAATAAATGCTGGAGTATGGTTAATGAGTCCCAGTAGAAAAATAATAGATTCAGCATATTAACCAAGAAAGACTTTCATCAATGTGGGAAAATAATTTATTAGCAGCAGAGAATCTCATTATTTGCTGTTTGAACCAGAAGCAGATGAAAGACTGTCTATGGCCGCTTTGACTCATTTACACTTTTAGGAACCTCTGAGCTTTATGTGAGGACATTAAGCGAAGAAGGTGGACACACAATAGGACACAAAGTCATTAAGTGCTGTGTAAGGTACTGGTTCTTTGTCACATGTCTTTTTAAAAGGAGCCACATTTAAAGAAAAGGCAATGACAAGTGGCTGTATCTGCTACATATGACAGTTAGTCAAAGTTAAAAGAAGCTAGATCAATTATTTTAAACCCTAACACATAAGAAATAAGCAATTAAGAAATAAGTGACTTAGCTGAGGGAATGCTGGTGAGTGCTATGATGGTTTAAGAAGGTATTAAAAAAATCTTGTGAATTTGCTTCATCTTTAAAAGTTACCTAATGAAGCTTTAATTTTTAAGTTGGCTTTAACAAATGTCAACCACAGATTGGTTGAGCAGTAACATAAGAGGATTAAATTAGAATAAAACAGGACATTTTAGAGTTTAACATTTAAATGTAACTCCTGAAAAAACTGAAAAAAAGAATGTATTCTGATGAAAAAGTCAGTCTTTTGAAATTGGACTCAGAAATTTAGGAAGATAGTTGGAGTTCTAGGATTAACTTCAAAATTGTAATGGGAAAGTCAGAAAACTAAATAAGAAATAAGAACAATGGGCCTCATGCAAGAACCGTTCATACAAACAAATATGTTCGTAAGTGTTGGGTACGAATGATTTAGGAGAATTTGTCGCAATCAGCATTTTTTTCGTATTTAGAATTTTCTTTCAAGTACGAACACAAATCACAAGTGGTCCAGACTTGTCTTAAAAATCACAACAAATTAGTCTGCTCTTTTCAAATCAAGTGCCTTACATACTGATTATACATTTAACTAATTTCAAGCGTTTTAATAGAATATATCATAAGACGAAATAAATCTGAGGATCTCAAACCAGAGAATACATTAAAATCTATTAACTGGAGGTTTATTAGACTGACCAATATAAAACGTTAAATGAGAGAGTAACCAGCTGCTTTGGATGCCCTGGCATGCCAGGCACTTGGAAGACAGCGTGTGTTTGGCGCCATCTTCATGAATGAACACTCCTGTTTTATGGTGTGGGGAACGTATCCTTATATGGTATTCTTGGGGTGTTACTCATGCAAAAATGCTATCCTCGTGCATGTGGGCTTAAAGTACGCACAGGTTGCATTCATCATGTTTTTGCAGGTCATTTACACACTTTTTTAAAGATAGAAGTGTTTGTTGAATCTGACGGAGCATGTTTGTAAGAACGCAACATAAGATAAAAGGTAAGAAAAATTTAGGATGAGAATACGAAAATGTTCTTGCATGAGGACCAATAAGCGAATGTTAGTCACTTCTCAATTGATGTCAGTAATCTTGGGAAAGATCTGAAATGAAAGTTGAAGTTTGAGATTAAAATCAGATTCCTGAGAGAAAAAGTTAGAATTTTAAGACTAAAGTCAGATTTGAGGAAAAAAACAAGAAAAAAAACTCTGAGAGGAAATGGAATCCTGAGGGACAATAATCCAGTCAAGTTATCATTCTTGGAATTAAGTCAGAATTCTAGAGAGCTTGAACTCCTTAAATTTAACTTCAGATTTTTGAGGGAAAAAGTCCAAATTTTTAGAAAAAATCAAAATCTTTTTAAAAAAAGTCTGAAATCTCAAGTAATTGTCGGAAATTAGAGATTTTTGTTAGAAAGCTGAGGGGAAAACAAGAATTAAAAGAAAGAGTCAGAATTTTGAGATCTAAGTTAAAATTCAGAGAAAAAGTCATAACTATTGGAAAAAAAAGTCACAATTCTGAGAAAACATTGACTTTTGGAAGAAATTCAAAGGGCAGATTCTGAGATTGAAGTCAGAAATCTGGGACAAATGTCGATTTTTGTGGAGAAAAGTTGGATTCAGAGCTAGAACTCAGAGAAAATGTTATAAATCTGACATAATTTCTTGGAATTCCGACAAATAAATCAGCATTGACTTTTTTCCTAACTTGAAAAAAAAAAAATCATCTTCTGTAGATCTTTTTTCAGTGGCCCAATTACTTTAAAACATAGAAACAAAATAAAATCCCCATTGACTATCAAACAACTGACATCACGTTGTTTCATCTCATTTAAACAGGGTCGGACAAGTAAAACATTTCATTTTGAAAGAAACAAAACTTTTATTTTTTTAATCAGTAGATATGCGATGAGCTTAAAAAACTTTTTATCATTCTAAGAGTACATGATAAAGGTAAATGTTGCAGTAAAAACTGTGACGTTTTATATCACAAGGTGCAAACTATGTTTGACTCATTTGTTGATTGTTTTTTTTATGAAATGAGACTTTCAAAGGAGAAGCAGTTTCCTTACTTTACTTCTCTAATAGAGCCAAAAGACACACCTCCAAGTAGAAACCAACTACAACCTCAGTGCAAAACATACAGTGCACCTTAGAGAAAAAACAGCGATCATGATTGAAAATAAAGGTGCACATTAATTTTAGGCTTTACTCAAAATGGTGAAAAAATTGACACTCTCAATAAATATTCTCAATACTCAATGTTTTTGTACTTTTCCTACTGTAACAGCAACACAGTCAGATTTCATATTCGTGCAATCTCATTTGATATTACTGTAATTCTGACCCTGATAATGAAATTAGGAACCAAGCTTAATGCTTTAATAAAGACATTCTTGCATCTTTTTATAAAACAAATTTGGATGCTTAGACTCTCAAGGTTAAAACATTCAAGACTCTGAGAATACTTCCTCTTTTTGTCTTGCTTTTTTCTTAAGTGAATTTTGGGATAGATTGTGGCCATCACAGGAATACAGCACCCAACCTTTCAATTGAATAGTTGTGATCTATCATGTTGATAATGCCCAGTCAGTTGGAAAGGTGCGACTCCATCTGTGTGGTTATTTCACACAGTAGCTTGCTGTAGAGATGGATTGTATCATGTTGAAAGGTGTTCCTGTGGTTTTATTCACTCTTGTGTGCCCACATCATAAGCACACATTAATTGCATTGCAGTCCCTTTAGAGCTCTTGTTTTTTTCAAGTCACTGTCTGCCTGTCATGTTGGTCTTAATGGTTAATGCTTAGTGCTTTTATACTTTTAATTACAGCATGTCTCATTATGCAATCTGGTCATCCATCAAAAGCCTTTCATTTCTGCTCAAGGTTTAAGTACTCCTTAGATTAGATGTTTTGAGGCTGCGAGGTGCTGAATTTCCCTCCAGTTTCAATTTAATTTTATTGGTTACATTTTATTTGTCTGCCTTTTACAGCCTTACTCGTATTTATAAAATATGATTGAATATTACTTGATGTGAATCAAATTAATTGAGCAGAAGAAGAACCAGTGCCTTAAAGTTTAATGACAGTTAAACTGAAACAAGACATGATCAAAAGCTGGGTAGTGAAAAGACAGAAATAGGACAAGAGAAGGGGCAAGGGTGGTTTGTGTGGAAGCTTGATCAATGAAAATCCTAATTCTTCAAGGTGTAGGTGCATGTTTAACAAGATTTAAGGTAGTGATGACTGATATCAACTGTGCATTTAAGAGTAGTTGATTTTTCATAATGGACACTGCCATATTACAAATGTCATCTCAATGTACTCACAGATGGATGCCATGTTGAGTCGGGATGTAAGGCCTTCTGACCAATAGGGACTCCTTGGGGACGTGCGGCCATGTCAATCATGTCCCACACTTCAAAACCATAAATCCTCAATAAAATGAAAACAGGTGTGATATAGCAAAAGTCGCTCCCTGTAAAGTTAGAGCACATAGATTTATTACAATTAGACAGAATTGTTTTTTTAACCAGGCTGGATCAATGAGAAAACATTCATTTGCCACACTCAACCATAACACCTCCAGGGTTCCAACAGTCAGACTCAAGTGGATGTTCAAGGAGCAGCAGCTTTTGGCACTTCGGTAGGCTATGGGTCTCCTTTAGACGTGGAACACAGGAACCTTTTAAATAAGGCTGGATTACTGCTGTTTGTTTGTTTTTACAAGCAGTAAAAGGGGTTATAGATTTGTAATGATTATTTCTTTAACTAATTTATGATCCACTAAAATGCAATATAAAGCATTAGTCAGTACATTCATTTCTTAAGAAGCACAAATTAGCTTAAACTCTGTCATGAATTAAATTGTAAACGTGTGTATGCATCTGAAGAAAACAAAAATTTTAGTGTGATTGATTCTAACAAAAGCATTATATTTGTGATTTCTTTGAAGTTTTTATGACTTCTAATGAGAGTATGCAACAGTTTGTAACACTGTGGCTCTCAGACCATGATGAAAAGGGTTCTGTGCCTCATTTGTTAACCAAAGTTGCCCATCACCGATACATTTATAATCAGTCCAAACATGCCATAAAGGCCCATGTTCTGAGCTGTTTGATCACCATGCCTTTGAAATCTATTTGGCAAGGATTTGAATAAAGTTAAATAAAAATAATAAAGTGGAATCTCCATGAAGGATAAGATACAGCTCTTTTCCCCTCCCCTTTGGAAACACTCAGATCTGAGGGTATAGGGAGGCTATGGCAGGCTATGATAATGAGCTCTGTGCTGATTGGCAGCCCAAATTATGTGAGGGTGGAGTAGATGACTTTTTAGGCTGCAGAGAAAACTTTCAAAGCAGTCTGCCTGTGATGGGTAGAAAACACAGGTTGAAGCTGTGTTGTTATGATGTAATAAACTCCAGAAAGTAAAAAGATAACAGAGATTTTTAAGGGAAATTGCAAAGAACATTTCTCTATATCTTAATAGTTTAGTTCAAGGTGTCTTGTTCATTTGTCCCCCAAGCCTCTTTAACAGCATTAAAAGTTAAAAAAAAAAAAAAACAGCATTTTCCATGACATGGGACCTTTAAAATAGATAAATATAAGGTAGCAGCTTAGTCTGAAAGCATTTGGGTTTGGTTCAAGGACTGAACAAACCATGTTTGAAAGTTGGTAGCTGCAGAATCACGATCATAGAACCGGTTTGTGCATTTGCGTTCATGTGTGGGTATTATGTTTTAAACAACAGTGTGTAAAAATTTGAATTTCCCCATGAGGGATCAGTAAAGTTTATCTTCTTCATCTTGATATTAGACCTCCAATATTCAATCATCTATCTTTGCATGACAGTGGACATCTGTGCAAGGTCTGAAGAAGCTCTCTTGATATGTTCTGGAGATGTTGCATTTACAAGAATGGCCCAGAGGGACAGCGGACAACCTAATAACATTGTTCCTGTGACACTTGCTACTGATGTGAAGTCATGAAAATAGAAACTCCTTCTTTCTCCCAAGTGTTCTTAGGATGTTACTACCTGTTACACACTGGATCTTCTTTCTAAAAACAGATTAATTCCCTCTTTGGTGAGCTGAAGAATAAGCTGAGAGGCCGACAATAACAACTGTCTGTCCATCTTTGAGTCTGTCTTTCCACCTGCGTTGTGCCCTCTACCTTTTGTGCCCCTTGACTCCTCAAACATGTCCTAGTTTCAAACCAGCCTTGCCTCACTTCCCTCCTTCCACTTATTTCATTCTTCTCCTAAACCTCTCGGCCTCCTGGGAAGTCGGTATCTGGGTCAGGGATGTGCCGTGAATGGAGTCCTCAGCAGCAGACTCCGGACAGACCTGCGCAACCCCCTGCGATCGATATTCTGCCCACACCCCTTTTGGAACATCTATTTTCAAATGTGACTTTTTCTCACCCCTTGTGCCATTTCTCTGCCTGACTTGTCTTCCATCTCTGAATCAGCATGGCTGGCTACACAATTTCACAGGATCTCTCACGCCAAAAGGGACCCCAGAGAGGGAAAACCTGGCTTCTTTGCTCCTCCACTCATTCTGTGTGAAGGCTCTCTGAGGCGCTTATCTAAACTCTGCTCTCTGAGATGTTTCTCTCACTCTAACTGCAGCTCTGCAAGTGCTGCCTTATATACTATGCTGCTCTGGTGGATACACGCGGATGCATGCAACACGTCCATGAATTAGTCATTTCTTACCGCTCGGCTCATTCATCAAATTGGGTTTGTCAGACTGAGCCACTCCCTTCCTCTCAGACTGTCTGTCCCTGTGTCTCCCTCCCTCTCCAAACACAGATGCACTCACACGTACACAGTATAGAGTTGTATTATAGTAAACTGCACAGCCCACACCACAGTGGGTGGCTCATCTTTATAAATATTGAAATAGTGGAACAGCCAGGGTTCCAGCTGAAAGCACCGTTCATTTTGCCATGCCTTCATCTCACTATAATTGCTCCTCTCTCTGCTTCTGTTGCAGATTGTGTGCAGCAGGGAGTCTTAATTGCCGTAGAAAGTCTGTCTTTATTCTATCAAAGTGACACAACCTTTATAAAAGCACCCATTTCAGGCTTCAAACAGGTTTACACAATTCAGTTTTGTTTGTTTTAATCTCTTTCATGAAAAATATAAGAATTTCAGGGACTCTCAAGTTTGATTCTATCCTTAGACAGGAAACACTGAATGATTTTCAGACATGGACATGTTTTAAAAAATGTGGGATATTTCAGTCAGAAGGACAGAATTCTAGCATTCTGATCATGTGAGTGCACACCTTCCTGGAAATTAAAGGATAAGTTCTGTTTCTACAGCTTTCACATTGTTTATAGAATGAAGTAGAGCAATATACTCACCCAGAAGGCTTTCCTGATCCAAACAGTGCTTCAGGAGATATGCAGATCCAAAATCGAGCGGCAGACATCCGTATAATTGTTGCACAAGGGGCATGCATAGCGCCGCTCCTAAAACTGCATTAATCGTCCAAAAACTCATTCGTTTCTTCAATATTTCATCATGGTCAGCTCGGGCTACTCCTCCAAGACAGTCCGGGGTCGCTCCACCCATGTTTTTGTGACTGTGCTGACCTCTGAACTGGAAACTTTCTTCACGGTTGCCGCGCATGCGCAGTACGGCTCCTTGTTTCAGGGGCGACTTCCGGCTAATCAACAACTTTCTTCTTCCAGTTTTGTGCAAAATGGACAAATATCTATCGGATGAAGGTGTTGTGGACGAGAACTTTGAATATGATGGGTGTCCTTACAGTTTCGAGCCAGAGTTTACAGATGAGGAGCTCATTGAAAGGAGGAAGCCGTACTGCGCATGCGCGGAAGCCGTGAAGAAAGTTTCCAGTTCAGAGGTCAGTACAGTCACAAAAACATGGGTGGAGCGACCCCGGACTGTCTTGGAGGAGTAGCGCGAGCAGACCATGATGAAATATTGAAGGAACTAATGAGTTTTTGGACGATTAATGCAGTTTTAGGAGCAGCGCTATGCATGCTCCGTGTGCTACCATTATACGGATGTCCGCCGCTCGTTTTTGGACCTAAATATCTCCCGAAGCACTGTTTGGATCAGGAAAGCCTTCTGGGTGAGTGTATTGTTCTACTTCATTCTATAAACAATGTGAAAGCTGTCGAAACCGAACTTATCCTTTAAAGGTCACACATCATACAGAATATACTTTGTGATTGTTGTATTCAGAAATATTATGTATTGCCATAAAATAATATGACTACACTCATGAGAATAAAACCATGTGGTCTACAGTCACAATGAGTGTTCTGTTATAACGGGCTGAATATTCATGGTCAATTGCTGTGAGTTTCCAAAAGGTGATGTCTTTAGTTCACTACTAGTTGCTGTTCACCAAGACAGACAGTTGAACATGGCAATATTGTGTGCCAAAGTTGTCCAAAAACACTTTGCAAAGAACTCCTTCTAAAAAAAAAAATGTTGCAAAATCTCTCCCCAAATTTTCTTATGCTTTTCTATCTGATCACTTTTTGGCACAATCATGATTAGGTTTTCCACTTTGTGAACAACTGCTTGAGAAAATAATCAAACAGTATAGATTTTCTCAAGCAGTTTCATGGAAATTTATTTTTTTGTTTCATCATTTACAGTCCATAATATCATCAAAAGATTCAAAGGATCAGGAGAATATCTGCATGTAAGCGGCAAAGCCGTAAAACCTATATTATATGCCAATGACCCTCAATCCCTCAGGTGGCACTGCATTAAAAATCAACATTCTGCGAAGGCTGTTACCACATGAGCTCAGGAATAATTCAGAAAACCTCTGTCGGTTAACACAATTAAAACTACCATTTAAGCCAAAGCAGTATGTTTTTTTTTCTGTATTTTTTTTTTTATTTTATTAATTTTATGACACAAACAAACAAGACAACATAAACACAAGATACACCCCACTCACCCTCACCTCCCACCCAAAACTACACATGGTTACAACAAAAATGTATACATATAGACCAATTCAGTTTACATTTTCAAAATAAACCTTTGAGAACCTCCCTTCTCCTTTCATATTTTTTGGCATCATTGTCAGTTTTGACCATATAACCTTCTAAAACTATATATCGCTGAATAAATCTTTTAAAGGAAATGATATTAAGTGAAGATCTATTTATGGCCTTAAAGATAAATCGTTTACCCAGAACAATAATTAGGTTAACTAAGTCATTACTATCTACAAACTCTCCTAGAAGTACAGAAACAAAATCTAATTTTAAAGACAAGCCAGTTTCTAAACACAATTCCTCAACATCCTTCCAAAACAAGGACACTATGTGACAGTGCCAAAACAAGTGCAAGGTGGATTCAGACCCCTGATAACAAAAACGACAATCATCGTTCTCAGCCATATCCATAGCTTTAACATTTTCCTTCTGGGTAAAAAAATATATATTATTTTAATTTGAAAGAACCGATTTTGCACATCCATCATAGTTTTGTAAATTAATTTAAATATTTTTTCCTATGGTAATGGACAGTCAAAAGTGCCTTCCCATTTTCCATATGTATGGTATGGGGCAACCTTTAAGGACTGCTTTATTAAATAAAAATTGTATATATATATTTTATTTGGTTTTATTCCATTCAACCAATTACAGTTTTTCATTGATGGTTTACAGACCAGCAGTTTGTTTTTTCCATAGTTAATTGTTTGTTTCCACTTTTTCCCTCATGCAGCAGTTAGCTGATTAAAGGAATAACATGAACATACATCACCATACATAATTCTAAATTCATCATACTCCATAATCTTGCCATTCTCATTAATAATGTCATTTACAAAAATAATACCCTTCACACACATATTTTCCCAAAAGAAAGGCTTTCCATCAATTACAATATTAGAGTTGCCAAAGCAGTATGTTAACAACACACAGAAACCCAGCCAGCTTCTCAGGGACTGCGTTTATCTGAGATGCTGAGACTGATGCAAAGAGGAAAAGTGTTTTCAGAAAACATGGATGCTGTGTTCTCCAAATAAAGGAGGAAATGGACCATTCAGATTCTTATCAGCTCAAAGTGTAAAAACCTGCATCTGAGCTGGTATGGAGGTGTGTTTGTGCCCATGGAATGGGTAACTTGCACATCTGTGATGGCACCATTTATTGTAGAATGTGCATACAGGTTTTGGAGCAACATATTGCACCATCCAAGTGACACCTTTTTTAGGGACAGCCCTGCTCATTTCAGCAGGACAATTCAAAGACACATTCTGCGTGTGTTCCAACAGGTAACAACTGGTCTGTAGTAAAAGAGTGAAGGCACTAAACTGGCCTGCCTGCAGTTCAGACCTGTCTCATATTTAAAATGTGAGGTCCATTAGAAAGTGCAAAATACAAGAACAGAGAGCTCCTGATGACTTTGAGCAACTGAAGTCATACATCATACAAGAATGGGAGAGAATTCAACCTACAGAATTTCAACAATCAGTGCCCTCAGTTTCCAAACAATTATGAGTGTTGTCAAAAGGAAATGTATGTAAAACAGTGGGAAACATGCCCTTGTCCAAGCTTTTGGGTAATATGTTACAGGCTTTATATTAAAAATGGGTTAAAAAATCTGTTTGAATAATAAATATCTGTATTTGTATTGTATTTAATTGGATATTGGTCCAACTGGATTTGCACATCATTGTATTCAGTTTTTCGTTTACATTTCGCACAACATCCCATCTTCATTGGAACTGGACTAATGGGTAATTTACATCGCAGCCTCCACCTTTGGTATGTGACTTCAGTTTGAAAGGGAACATGTGGAAGTGTAAAAGTGTGCTGAAAAGTCTGACAACTAGAATATTGTACCCAAGCTCAATTCCATTCATAATTTTTTTTATAATGTGTTGTTCCTCTGTGTTTCCAGATATGACATCAGATATGAAAAAGAGGACTTTGTGCTGCGGATAAAGAAAGCATTAGTGGGAGATCAGGGGACATTCACCTGCCTGGCAGAGAACCGTGTGGGTAAAGTGGAGGCCTCTGCCTACCTGACCATCAGAGGTGGGTAACTGCTCCAATACTCAAAGCTCATAACCCATCCCTGACAAATTTAGTGTCTCCCAAAGCAGGCTGCAGGACAATCATTCCTTTATTGCCCACTTTACGAGTGTTATGGGCCCCCTGCTGAAAGGGCCTGGCCTGGCCTCGGCATTACTTTCATATAACAGGTTGATTGTTTCAGATCTCCAGCTAGGCTCCAAATATGAACAATCTAACCAGCTTTAAGTGAACAGTTATGGCTGCTCCTGGGGGGCTCATTCTCCTTCCACTCGCCCACTCACTCAATATTTACACCATATCTATGGCTGATGCAGTAAAAGAAGAAATATTGCTATTGGGCTGCTCTGATCCCTTCAGTGTTTTCTTTACATCCAGTACTAACTTTAAAGTTTGAGAACTTCTGTAGAACAAATGGAGATATATCATAGTTTACACTTCGAAAAACAACTTTTCACCTAACCTGGGTTGCACCAGCTGTATAATGTAAATGCTTGGCCTTGTTTTAATGTACTTTCCTATTTAGGACAGAGTTTACACATTTCTAATATTTGATTTTGAATTGAAATTGAACACTGATCATTTTTAGTCTAAAGTCCTCTATGAAACTGGTCCTTGAGGTGTAATGTTTCAAAAAAAGTATCACTTAGAAGATATGGAAAAGCAAATAAATGTCAGCAGATTGTTGGTGTCTGCAGTGAGTTCTCTTAGCTTGGCATCAAATCATTCAGTATGTAGTATACACAGTTAAGGGCAAGCTACTTATAAAGTGAGTAAGTTACCAGTTAGTCCTGAAAACTATCAGCTTCTGTAAAAGAAAGCTAGAGCCCACACCACTCAATTAGTTTTATAAGCTACTAAGAAGCTATTTGACTGAGAAAACAAAAACAACACAAGCACAAAGCTATTGAATATTGTAATTAAGCTATTAACTGAGCTAGTTGTAGTGAAGTTACTGCCCATCACTGACTATACAACATCCATTTCCCTAGTCCATCCGGGCACCAGCCAATTGAAAGTGTTTGCAAATGGGCAGAAACTTCCAAATCATATTCAGCAGGTGATTGGACCATCATTCTGTCAATCCCATCCATCATGGCCAGTCTGATAATAAAGTACGCAGACGCTACTGTCGGAAGAAGAGCAAAAATATCCTTTTGATGGAGAAATGTTCAATGTTGTTTGTTCCCAATCAAATAAAGAAATACAGCCTGCAAAACTGCCAAAGCTGATAGCATAAATGCTAATCCCTGGATGAGCAGTCACTTCCTGCTGTTGATACGCTCGTCAAGCACTATCATTGTAGATTGGAGTTTGGCAAGATGGATCTGAGAGATTACTGATATTGAATCAGGTGGATCCAGATGCTATGCATAGTTAGTGTTCTCCATATTAAATTACACTGATGACCACACCATCTACAGGTTGCAATTTGACAATTATTTGTTAATGGTATCAGAATAGTTACTCAAATATTGTCATGTTGTATGCTTGGGGATTTGCTAGCAGTCATAAAAAAACCCTCGAGAGACTTTTGATGCAGAACATGGAAGTACATAGTGGAAAGAAGGTGAGAAAAAAAGTCAAACTGTAGAGCATGTCAAATAACCTCATTTCAATCAAGAATTTGCTTTTGTATGCCAGCACTGATACCTTACACTGTACAAGCTAAGAATGAAAGTTAAAGTCAGTAATGATTGTATACGTTTTTGATGATCAGTGGATTGACATCAGTAAATTAGAGTTATTTCAGTGGCTTTACCATAACCAAAACTGTTTGATCACTGATTGGTTACAGGAGGTTAGTGGCCATTCCTCTGAAATAAGAGCATAGCAGTGTTATATCAGTACTAGGGGTGTAAATCACCGGTTTCATGAAGATACGATATGATATCGATATCGATTCTTTGGACAACGATACGATATTTGTCGATATCACAAAGTCTGTAACGATTTGATTTCGATACGATGCGATTCAGGGGCCTTCGATCAATTTAAGACGATATTATGTACTCACTGAACACAATCAGCGACATTTCACCTGAAGCAAGACAGAGTTACAAAGCAATATCTAAGTTTCATTTCTGAAATGTGAAACAATGTGCTGACCTTTAGATATGATAGTTTAAGGTAGACTTAACACAAGACTTTAATTGTAACTATAATATATGGTCCTGGAACATAAGGCTCCTCTTGTCTAGTAGAGTGTAACAGTCAAAGTAAGCAAAATGTTGTCCAGGTATGGCATTTTACTTTAATTTGCCCAATAATTTAAAAAACATTGTTTGATTTTTATACACTGCAGCCTCTGAATTTTGTGGCAAATAGGACATGCTGTATCCTGGTATGAACTTATGGTTAGAGGTAATTTCAGGTAACTGCTATTAATATACAGCAACAAAAAATAAAATATATATAAATTATGAAAAAATATTCTGATATTGAGTTCAGAAAACCTCCAGCCTTAATCCACAAATGGAGTGAATTGAAGACAGTGGCATCATGCAGTAAAATCAGTTAAAAAAATGTGAGACAATTTAACAGACTTTTGTATTGAAGGCTGAAAATATCTTTGTTACTGAAAAGTGAGGGCAAGAAATTTATCATTTATTTCTGAAAACTGTTACCTTGTACAGAGAACACCCTGCTGACACCAAACAGCTTGTAAGATCCTCTGCCTCTCCTTATCTTTCAAGTTACTTGACTTTTGTAAACTTTATGGAATTTAGCGTAAAATAAAGATTAGGTACAAGACATGAGTTGGTGTTAAAACACTTTCAGGTCTTGCAACATCTCTAGTATTAAAGGAGTGTGAACTCTCAAAAGAAGTCTCTGAAATGTTAATGGATGTTATGAAAAGGAAGTTTTACCTCCTGAATCAGAGCTGCTGTAAAGTGGGTAGAGTTAATTTAGCATTGCATCAGCTCTTTAAGCATTTAGCCTGAGATATACTTGCAGTTTGTCCTTGCAGTCACATTTGGGTCAGTTGGCATGAGCGTTTTAGTTCACTCACTTGCCTATATGTAATACGTGTTACTGATGGACACCACTAGAGGGCGTAAAACTCCTCCGGCCGTTTGTAGCTACTTTTTTGCAATTCTGGTAATTAAAATAAAATGAACACCAAAAATCAATACCATATCAAATACTTATTGACAATTGATGGCTAGTGGTCAGACCTCACCATCAGCACCATCTGAACTCCATTTCTCTGATATTTTTCTCTCTGCACTTGGAACTGTCTCAGCGTATGGGTGTTATGAGTTACTGTGTAAACTGGTGACCTGCAGCCATCTGTGCTGAAAGATGTTGTCGTAGTAATTAGAAAAGGCAGATGTTGTACCCTTCAATACTTGATTTTCATTCTTCTTTGGAAGAATACTTGATTAATTAATATGAGATAAAATACATTCAAGGAAACCAAGCTAACACAAAGATCTACAGAAAAAGTGAACTATGGTGCCAACTCCAAGTCACCAATGTACACACTCACTAGCTGAATTATACACCAGACTTATTCCCTTGTTTCCTGACTTCTTAAGGAGAATTTATCTGTCATCAGCTGGATGAGCTGTCAGTTTGTGTCTGTATGGTCCTGCGCATTATTAAGATGTTGATGAGTTTGGTATTGATTTATCAGTTTGTCTTTAAAACTGCTGCTGTGATGAATCATGTCACCTTCGCCACTACAAGTTATCAGCAAGACTTGCAAGTATATCTCTAGTTGTACTGTCAATAATATTGTGGTGCAACCAATCCATCATATGATGTGCTACAAAAAAGTTGTTTTAACACACACTTGCTTTGGATTATACACTCTTACTCATGATAAAACATACCCAGAGGCATGTTCCGAAATAACATCATACATAAACATGAACCATGAAGCTCATAATATTAACAGTTACTTATTTCCTATCAAAATTGCAATATTAGATTTGAATGCTTGATTTCATCACTCATCCATGGACTGACTAATGCTTTGAAATATACATCATGACCAAATCTTAAGACTCAAGCTGGAGCCAAAGAAGATTTGATTTGAGCAAATATGTCCCTCATATTAATCCAGATTTATGCTTTGGCTTAAGTGGAGTCTTTTATTAATACAAACTCAGTATTGAATTATGTGAGATTAGCTTCATCCAGTATAACCAATGCATTATTTTTGTCTAAATTTTGATGCGATAAATATGAAAAGCAGAGAGAACCAGATATTTTAATCAATATTTTGTGGTGGTATTTATTTACCCCTCCCCCGATGTCGCCAAGGTTCCATTTCCTTGCAGCTTGCGCCATCACCTGCTTCTGGTGACTGAGCTCCACCCTCTCCCCCCCCCCATCTAAATCTTCATGGATGGAAACCCGGCTCCATCTCATCCATTTCTGATTTTCATGTTTATATTTTTCTTTCCCTCTGTTCTGCTCCTCTGCTCTCCGTCTCTTTGTGTGTGTGTTTATCTCACCCACACCATTGTTGTGTCACCAGCTCGCCCTGTTGGTAAGTAAGAGCTGATCCCATTGTGCATGCATTACTCTCTTTTTTTATTTCAAACCACACACTTGTATGCATGTAATACACAAAACACGCCCATCAAACTAATACTGGACATGCATATCTACATTAACCTCTGACTTCCCCTGGCTGTGGTACTGTGGTATTATCACCTTACTTTGCTTAATATGGGGGTCCAAATGAAGCCCAGTTGATATGTCTATTTCAGAGGATGATTAGGCACCTTGAGTATTAGCTGATATCATTCATTCTAATGTTTTACAGCTGGATGAATGGTTTGTGTGACTGACACGGAAACATATTTCGATCAACAAAGTCTTAATGCATGACCTTGTTAGCCTCTAGCTGGATCTGCAGTTGAATCTCTTTGCCTCCCCTCTCTTTAACTATTTTAAATCCTGTGCTAATGTGTTGCTTTTACTCTTATGGTTTCTTTCACCTTTAACCTCAGAGGCGCCCCAGTTTGTGGTGCGACCCCGTGACCAGATTGTATCTCAAGGACGAACAGCTACGTTCCCATGTGAGACCAGAGGGAAACCTCAGCCCACAGTCTTCTGGCAACAAGAGGGCAGCCAGGTGAGATTCAAGTCATAGTAAATTATCTGATCTGTCATTTCAACCATGTGTTAGAGCACAGTGAGAGAGAAACTTTCTCATTTTGGATTCTGCTGCCTTAAAAGAAAATTGTGAACAAAGAAGTTTTAAGGAGACATATCATGCTGATGCATGATTTAATACTTACATATAATATAATAAATTTGAAAACAAGACCTTATACCCCCTTAATTTAAAAAAAATTAGATATTGTATTTTTTCTGATATCCTAGAACGAGATTTGATGCCTCTGAAAATAGGTCATTGCGAGATGTCCGCGAGATTTCAAACGTCGTGACATCACGAGGTACCTTTCTTTTTATTGGAGTAATCTGATAAAACACTTCCTCCTCTGTGATGTCCGTCAGCCCCAAACCCTCACCGAGGAACACATCCAGCAGCAGGGGTATAAAGCTCCCTAGCTCACAGTCACTCATTACCAGCTCTGGCCTGTAGGGGGACTCAATACGCGGTTGCTGCTTTGAGCCTGCCGGAAAACACAGTAGAAGAAAAAGGGCAGGCTGGCTCAATCCCCGATAGAACTGACCAATCAGAGCACAAAGGGCTGTGACGTTGCGAGGTAACTTTAGGTCATCCTCGAGACCAAGCGTTTCAACGAGCACTTGATAATGGCCTAAAATGAGGATATTGAGAACGCTATTGTGGGGCAATGAAGGAACTAAATGACTTGTACTGAGGGCAGAAATGCTTTACAGGCATCCTAGTCTGGCATAGTGAAAAGGAGAAACAAGCATGATATGTCCTCTTTAAGCATAAAGATAAATTAGGTGTCAAAAATGGCTATAGTAGCATTAGTGACAAAGTATGTGTGGTAACTAAAAATGTCTGCATTGCAGTTTTATTCCTCAGGGAGGTTTTTATTTGCTACAGTAAACAGTCAGTAAGAAGGGCATTGGTGTTCCTTTTACAAAGGGATTTGTGTGAGATCGAATGACTTTAGTCTATGACCTACCCCCAAGGGGGCCCAAGGACATTGACTTGTCCCTTCAAAAATCCTACCAACTCATCCTTGACATCAGACTTGATATTAGAGCAAAATCTAAGAATAGTCCTTTTAAAGTATCTTTGAGATACTGCATTCACAAGCAGGGCGGGAACTTCCCTAGGTCATAATAGTTTTGGATTTGTCATTATAGCTTAGTTTTAGTTATTTTTGACATTTTTTTTCTAATTATAGTTTAGTATTAGTTAGTTTTGACATTTTTTTTCCATTACAGTTTAGTTTTAATTAGTTTTAGAGTGGGTATTCTAGTTTTTATTTAGTTTTGATTTTTGCAACAAGGCTTAGTTTTAGTTTAGTTTTAGTTTTTTCATACCTTATTTGCCAGGTGCAGGATTCAAAAAGGTCAGAGTAAGTATTTTGTAATACTTTTTATTTTCAAGTCCAACATAGTGCTCACTGCTCAGTCAATGCTGATACTGTACTGTTGGCTGCTGCCTTAAACACAAGAAAATAATATAAACTTAAGATAAAAAATATAAACATCAATATAAACTCTCGGCCTCCTTGTTTTCATTAGCTGTATAAGCCTCCTTATGGTGCTCCTCAAATGGGCTTATAAGTTTGTGGGATTTTTCCCCTTAAGAAGCGCTCCACATATCTCACCAGTT
Organism: Scarus forsteni; assembly: GCA_036419115.1. NCBI lineage: Eukaryota > Metazoa > Chordata > Actinopteri > Labriformes > Labridae > Scarus > Scarus forsteni. Next base: position 21,426,592 of record JAZDUH010000130.1, on the reverse strand, counting down.
TTAATTTCCACCAGGCACTTGCATTTGTTTGTCTCACTGTCGTACTCAAAAAAATCCCAAATGGGACACTGCCGCCTCCTTCCAACTTTAGCCATTTCTTCCAAGTTGTTCCAACAACACGGATCGTTGCGGCACAGAGCACAGCCAGTCAGTGCAGTAAACAAGCATGTCCCAGTACGTCGCTATGATATGCCGTACGGCGCTGACAACTGCTGAAAACTGTTGTAAAATTGGTTGGGGAAAATGTGTCAGATTAATTTGAATCCTAAAGGCTAATAAATATTGTCAAAAACGATAACAAAGGACATTTTGTCTATAATTTTCATTAGTTTCAGTTAGTTTTGTGAACACAAGATACAGTTTTAGTGTGCTTATCATTTTTGTTTTCTTTTCTTGTTTTTATTAGTTTGAGTTAACTGCAATGTATTTAAAATTTTAGTTTTCGTTTTTAGATTCATTTTAGTTAACTACTATAACCTCAGCGGGAACATGACAATACAGTAAGTGGCCTTATACCCATGACCTCCAAAAACCATCCCATAAGTCTTAATGACATACCAATTAGATATTTAATGAGATACTCCAAGGCTTACCAGGAGAATCCATGACCCTGATTTCTGACTTATGTCCAAACCATAGGTAGTTCATCCTACTTCAGTTTGAAGAAGATCCCATAAAGTGTTAATGAATTATTGTGTTCCTCACGCAAAGGATGGCCATGAGGCTGTGTGCTCACAAGATTCCATTCTCAAGCAAAGGGTGAAGATGGCCATCATGACCCATAGTCTTTGAATTAATATTAGGTCAGAGATAAGTGAGAGTGAACATTCAGGCTAAGTTGATAAAAAAAACAAATTCAAATGTTTTCTCCAAGCAGAAGATAGCCAAATGTCCTTCAGCCTATGAACTTCAGAGTCTTAAAAATGTAGAATTGAATCTAAGTCCTGATTTGAGAAAAAAATTTGTTGCATTCTTTGTTGCGGTCCTGCTATTTTGCATCCATAACTTGGGAGTGACTACAAAGGAGCTTTATCTTGACCTGTAGACTTCAACATGTTATTCGTTTATTCATGGGTCCAGGTGCTAATTTTTGCAATTTTCAATAAAAAATCGTGAAAAACATTCATGAAGTGTCTAGATTATAGGATTCCATTCATAGGTAAATGACATTGGTGTTTTGTCCATGAATCTCAACATGGTATTGTCAGGTAGGAAGTGTTTTTCCATAAGCAAAGGATTTGTATAGGTCTCCATGACATCGACCTTTGGCATGTTAACTTAAGAATTGTAAGAATTTCATGAATTCAAATTGATATTTATGAAACATTTAAGGGAAATCCCTGCTCTTCCTGAGATATTGGGCTCTAATTTCGTGGCGCAGCGCAGGGGGCGCAAGCCTGGCGCACCCCGCGCAGTGTTAATTTCGTGCGGCGCACCGCCATGTGCTGCCAATTTGACAATTTGGTAGACCGTGTGCGCAGAGATGGGTGTGACGGCGCACCATGGGGAGGTGACGGCACACCAGGGGGAGATGTCGACAGATTCGAGTGGCGCAGTGAAAATTTCGTGCCAAAAAACTGTGCGGAAGGTGGGCTGAAAGCTCGCCAGCTCCAAACCTGGTCTATCTTCAGCGCAGGGTGGAGCGCACCCTCTGCAGCTGTATTTGGTGACAAGCGCACATGTGCGCACGCCTCAGAGACAGGTTTCCAGAGTGTCAGGCACATTTTAATGCAATAAACAATCACAGCAATCACTATTTAATGTCCCCGTCTAAACCAGCATATACATTTATATCTATATTAACTGTCCCGTCACATCTGATGTCGGATTAAAGCTGTTTGTCATCATGAAAACTTAACCTGACGGCAGCTGGAAGTTTGATGCACATCTTACAAGTCAACAATAAACAGCCTTAACATCTGATACTGAGTATATACTGTATCTGGCTTCTCTCATTTCATTAAATTCAAAGAAAAGAGGGAGAAAAAAGACGAAGAAAAAGGAGAGAAAATAAATGTCTGTCACTCAGGATTTACCCGTGATTTCCCATATTCCTCTACTTTAGTCTTTATTTTTAACATTATCTAAAAAGATGGAGTACATCATTGCAAGGAGGATGAGGAGGAGAAACCGGGAGAGTATGCAGTATATCACTAAAGGCTCTGCTATTTGGCGATGACAAACCAGGAGTGCAGGTGGATCACAAGTATTATGAATGGATAAGCCAGCGGGTGTGAAACTGTCTCTTATTTTTTTTACTCCTATTAATGACAAAGGAACAGATTACATCTGTCCCGGGAGCTGGCCCACACGGTGACGCGCCCCGCTGTCCATTCTCCTGCTGAAGGGACAGCGTCCCCACTGCTGGGTCTTTCCAGCACACTGTTTCCGCGGTGGCGGGGATGATTCAGACCAATCAGATGCTGCACCTCGGCCGCAGCGCATTTAAAGGCGAGGAGAGGCGCTCATTTGATTGGTGAAGACAACGATCGACTGTGTTAATCCCACTCACGTCTATTCTCCTCCTCCTCTGACATTTGCGCGGAGAGGCAGAGACGTGGGTGTGGACGCGCTCCTCTGCGCCATGAGTGCGCCTCTATTGGCACTGCAGGAAACTTGCAAAGTGCGCGGGTCACACCCTGTGCACACGGCGAAGGCCGGCGCAGGGCAGGTGTGCCTGCGCTTGTGCCTGGTCTACGAAATTAGAGCCCATAGAGATCATCCTTGAATCCAAGCAGGCAGTTGTCTAAAGGCTGATGTAAATCCTTGAATGTGTTCTTGAGATATTGCATTCTTAAGCAAAAATCCTCTCATCCATGTGTCAGAAAAGACATTTGTAAAAAGTTTAAGGAAAATGTCCTGGGGCATTCCTGAGAAATTGGTTCAGAAATTGACATTCAGAAGCACAGACTCTGTACCTCTAGCCTCAGCTGCACCCGTTGCAGAGGCCCAAAGCGTCATATTGACTGAACTGCCGTGAGCAGTATGTTTTTTTTATGACATATAGATATATTATAAGGATCTCTTTATCAACAAACCTTAAATGAATTGGGTAGGACTACTGGTTTTGAAAAATGCATGATGAGTAAGAAATAGTTTAGTATTTCAGCTCACTTTGCAGAACAGACATTATCCCTGCAACAGAATCCAGAATAAAGCACCTCAAATACTTAGAAAATGACCAATGATTACGCTAAAAGGATCAAACTAGAGGACAGCAGAGCATGGGTCTACTCCTCGTACAACAAAATGAAGTGGTCATTTATCATCAATCTGCCGCGGTCCGAGCGGCTAATTCAGTGTGCAGGAAACAATGTCATGTGCTGCATTAGAGTCATTAGATGTAATGAAAGCAGGCTAATGTCCTTTCCTGCCCATCAGCTTGTCTGCTTGGGGTGCAGAAAGGGACAACGCTGCTGATGCCTTAATTTTCATGACTATGACTGCAGGTTATCACAGCAGGATCATCACTCTAGGGAAAAACTGCCATTCAGACAAAGTAGAGAAGAGACACTGACCCACATTTACAGCCAAATTGCACCTTTTGTTATGGTATGTAAGCAAATTCATTTTTACAGCAGTGATTCCTTAAATGTCAGTTTTCCAATGATGAAGGTTTGGAAGACAAAACAATGACCTAAGGCTTTCAATAGAGTAAAAAAAAAAAACATTGAATTGACTTTAACCTTATTTTGGCAAAGTTTCTTCCACAATAGAAATAAATATTATCTGCGTAAAAGTAAAAATATGTACATGCTAAGATAGTTTTCATATTGACGCTAGTGTAACACTATTTAAACTACTGGTCATGCTGATGTTGTTGATCCTATGGTATATTATTTTTTGTTATTTTACGATTTATTGAAAGTGTTTTGTTGAGTCAGGCATGGCACATTATTTTATATGCTTTAAAATCATAGTATGAGTAGCACTGAGCTTGATTTGTTAACCTGATCAACTTTTAAGAACTTGACCAACTCATTAAGGGTGTTTATATGCTAACATGTTTGGTGATAAAAAATAAACTACTTTGCTCTTATGGACAGCTTAGCTAATTTGGGTCACAAGAGCTCTAGTATGGACTAAAGAGCCAAATTCTGGTCTCCAAAAACGAGTCTCAGTTCCCATCGAAGTGAACCAGAGTTTGGTTCTGGATATGAAAACCTCCTAAGCCAAACAAGGCAAGTGGACTGAAAGGGAGTTCTTGGGAGTGACTTGGACATAATGAATCTAACAAAAAAACAAACAAACAAAAAAAAACAATACACAATGGTAAGAAAGCAAACATAATATCCAATGACAATGTATGTCACAGTGTTTTGGATGTTAGCATTACTAGCCTCTCCCACCTCCAATTCTCTTTACAGGTTAACCTATGCAAATCCATATGAAATGTCAATTTACAAGTGTCATCATATGCAGCTTTATTTTATTTTATAGCCCATAATACTTTTGAAATGATTCAAACTGAATAGTATATTTTACTTAAAGCAAGTTGGTCTGGGTCATAGTGCAACAATGAGCCTGAAAACAGAAGCAAAGGCAGCAGCTGCAGCTCCAAGTAATGGCGAGAGGCAGGATTACACAACTTGTGACAGGATTTGGTCTGCCTGACTAGATGCAGTGTGGAAGAAAACAAAACCAAGTGAAAAATTAACAGTGTTGCAGTTTCACCCCTGAAGTGAACTCAATCCACTAAGGTTAAGGCATGAGAGCGACCTCGGTGACATGCGGTGTGGTGCTCCACAAGGTTGCATACTTGTACCTATTTCATTCTTCATAAATATCACCTGCATGTTAAATCAAAAAGGCTTGGCATAGAGACCTTGTTGACTTGAATAGTTTGAATTCTGCTTCACACTTCAGTCATTCTTCTAATAGGGGCTTTTAAAGACTTTCAGATGCATGATTTAAAACAGGGGATGGGAAACTATGGTAACCATGAGGGCCACATTAGTTTTGGGCTGAAATATGGCACTTGTAAGGTGCTTTAAGTCACAATACTGTTACTTATTATTGAACAGAGAGGAAAAAGAAAGCTCTCTAAAAGAGGTAATATTTCAACGTTTACATTTTTGACTCAACCGTACATAGTAGTACTTGAGCTAAACAATAAATTCAAGCCAAATTTAATCTTTTTTAGGACGTGTCCAACAATTTTTACTGGTTGTCTAAGTATATTTTTCCTTACAAATGCAATTTGAAATGCCTACAAAAGTTTTACAGAAACAGTTGCAGCCAGTTACTACTTATTTCTTGGAACATTGTTGTTTTAATTTTTTCCCCTAGTGGATGTAATGTGTCATAAATATTATTTTTTAAATTATTAATACTGACTGGTGGGCAGGGGGTAGAGAGGCTTGTGATGGTTGTGAAGTACAGAGCAGCATGCCAACATACATTGTTAAATTATGTCCGCTTACTACTCTCAAAAGTTGCCTAAATACTGTACTTCAAATATCTGTTGTGGCAAGACTGTGCAGGTGCTTTTATGTCAGTGTTTAGTGTCTATCTTTAAGAACCCTGTAAAATAGCTTTTGTCCCTTCAGATCTTTGTATTTGTCCTCTAGTCTTGTATTTTCCTCTTTTTTGTTTCTAAAAAACGCCCTGAAGAATCACAGAAATGTGTTAATGTTTTCAGTTCATCCAAACAGCCATGCCATCCCACTCTGCTTACATTACTTCTCACTCTTGCTGCATGCAGGATCTTCTTTTTCCCAACCAGCCGACCAAGGGTGACGGCCGTGTTTCTGTGTCCACAAATGGGGAGCTGACCATATCATCTGTACAGCGCTCTGATGCAGGGTATTACATCTGCCAGGCCCTCACTGTAGCAGGAAGTATCATGGCCAAAGCCCAGCTGGAGGTTGCAGATGGTAAGAGAGCACGTTTTTGCAATGTCATTTCCAGCCCCCCCAGATTTTGCAATAACAATTATGTTAAGTACTCTTTGACTACATACTGTTGTTACGCCTTGTTAGGTATTTAATGCATCAGGAAGATATAAACAGGAAAGGCACTCCAAACGTAGTCACATAAGTATATGGCATCATGAGCTGGTAATATACGGAGAATGAGGCCAAACTGTTGAAATGATATTTAAACAATGCATAATTTAGATGTTTAAAATGATTGCAGAAGTTTCTCATTTTCTTATAGCAACATTAAAGAAGAATCTTTATATGTCTCTTCAAGGTAGACATTTACTAGAAGGTTTAAAAGCAGGGGCTGGAGTGTTTTGGTGGCAGATGTCTGAAACAAGATTTGAGGGCATGGTGACCTTGTTGAAACTTCATCCATTCAGTTTATTCTTGAAGTTGACACAGACATCAAACTTTAAAGAAAAGTGTCTCTAAGTACTGACTACAAAATTTAGTCAACATGTTCCCAGAGCAAAGCATAAGTGTAAGGCCAGTGACCTTTGTCAAGTTGGTTTTCTTTTTACTGCTTTTGGTTTTATTTTCTGTGCAAGAGGCGCATAAATAAAATATCAATCTTGAAAGGGGGGCCCAACAGGAAGTTATTGAGAATTACTTGTTTTGGGTGCCTGTGTGGACAAGGAAAACTGTATTTGGCCTTAATCATCCCACTCTGCGCTGATCTCTCTTCAGAGTGATGTCACACTATGCAACATTATCACAGTTTCTTACATGTGTTGCAGCAGTCCTTGTTTAAACTATTTCTATTTAAAATGATTCTGACTGGACTGTTTACTCGATCACGTGTACTTTGAGCTTTCTCCTGTCTGGTTTTAAATTGAAACAAATGCCAATGTACAGGAGGTGGCTGGTATCAGTGCTTCACATGTGATTAACTGATGACTAACGGCCTGCTGCATCTGTAGAATCTGTGGAAATAACAGATGTTGAAAACAACATGTCATTAAACAGTACTTTTCAGAAACTGAAATACAATTTACAGCAGATAAAAAGTAAAAACAATGCAAAGTAGTTAAACGCACACAAAATATGCGCACGTTGATACACACTCTGACACAGACACACAGCAAAATAACATATTAAAGCCTATTTGAAAAGGTGAATCTTGAGAAAAGATCTGAAAGTGGGTGGGTCAGTGCAATCTGGTATATGAGAGTGAAAACAGTTCTAGAGGGAGGAGGCAGTGTTGGAGAGGGTGATTGGATGGAAAAGTTCTAGTCTTGGCCCTAACACTTAAAGACTTGAACTCTCTGTGTAAGTAACAGGTGGTTTCAGAAAGCAAAAAGGATACTGGACCAACCTAACTACATTTTCATTAATGCCCTTTGGGTGGCGCTGTCTTACCCCACTAAGGAAAACAAATTGGTATTCTGATTCCTTTGTTCCTACAGCAATTTGACAGTTGAGTTATGGCATTTGATTTTGATTTATGCAAGTTGCACTTCTTCTAACAAATCTTTTTGTTGACGCAAGCCTTGGTAGCTATCAACTGTACCCATGCGATAAATGTCTCGATCTCAAAAAAAGAAAAATCTGAGACACAATAACAGGATTTGATCAACACTATTAGATATGTATTGGATTAAAATATAAGCGAAGACATATTTACTTAAATGCATGGTAACACCAGATAACATAGACAAGTTAAAACATAACATGGTTCGGTTTATGTGAATTATGTGGTTGCACCTCATTCCATATTTGTGATGCTATCTGTGAGACAAACACAAACACCATCTTGTAGCATTGCTCTCATAATCAGACATTAAATTAGCTTGCATCTGAGGCCATTTTTCTGCCCACACTTCACTACAGTCGATGTACGAGCAAGCCATAAAAGCCTGCTCCCCACTTTTCATTAACACCTAACTGTGGTAAATCTGAATGGACTAAAAAGACTGAAACTGTGTAAAACAAAACTGCCTCCTTGATGGAGAGACACTTTGCACTTTTTTTTTTAACAAAGCTTTAATGTCAGCATTAAGTGCTGAGCCGCTGCCAGCTGGGAGCTGTTTATGCCCTTCTTTCCATTTGTTTCTTGGCTTTTCCTCCCACACATTATTAAATTAACATCTGTTTGAGTGTTTTTTGGAGAGGAAATGACTTCTGTTCTGTCACTCAGAGGAGATGGATCAATATCAAAATGTTTGTTGAAGAGCTCCAGGGATAGAGTGATTGATGGCTGAAAACAGGGAGCTATATTGAGATACTGGGTGGAGTTATTGAAGCCAGCAGTGTCATATAAAGCATTATTGAACATCTGAGGTGTTCCACAATGTCCTCTATTGAATGTAAACTTTCTGAAGGTTTGGTTATGGGCTGGAGCTTCATCCTGGCTTGTTGCCTTGCATGTGTGACTGACAGGTTTATCAATTATCCAGATGGATTTGAAAGCCTGGTACGTGATGAAACTTAAAGATGAAGCTATAGTGATTCTTGTTTCGTGCTGCCTAACGCACACACGCTACTGCATACTTAAGCATGCAAGCTGAGAAAGTGTATCTGAAAGGATCAAAGCTGGCATTGTATCTTGTCAGTATTTACTGAAGTGCGATTGAAACTCGCAAAGCATATGGATATAGACATGAGAGACATTTATACTCTACCATTGTCCATGCACACACACACCTATTCTCTAACCATTTAATCTGAGCACTTACATTTTTACATCATACATGAACTTGGGAAACACATAAACGACCCTATGTGATTTCTTTCCACTTATTGACTTGTTTAACACTTACATGTCTAATCCTTTATTCCATGCTCATCTGCTTTTATCATTTTACATTACATAAGTCCATGCACACTCTTGCTCACTTGTCTTTTTATGTCTTATTATTTACATTGGCTTAGTCCAGTGTTTCTGAAAAAGCGGAGCTGTCTCAGTCAATCTATCTATAATCCTCCAAAAAGTTTAGAAACAGCTTTCAGTCTATTATTTAACCTCTTTGACAATACCAATTGTTATTGTATTTAATATGAAAATCCTGATTAGTCAAATTAACAAGATACAACTTCTAAGAAAGTGCATGTGTTAAGATTACACAGTAAAGCATGCGGGTAGTGCCCACATGCTTTACTGTGTTCTCTGCTGCCACTGTGTTCTGGGACACATTGTTGGTGTCAGCTCTGGTACCATTTCCAAACTTAGGACCAGGTCTGCGACACTGAAGAAGTTGAAGACAGATGCGAAGTGGGAGTCCCAGGTAGACCGTTCCTCACCCTTGCTCCCTTGCGTAGCAAAGGTTTTCTTCCGGGGGAAGAAAACCTTCCATGGGGGCTAGGGCCTGTCCCCACTGACACTGGGCAACAGGTAGGATACACCCTGAACTGGTCACCAGCCAATCACAGGGCCACATAGAGAGACAGACAACCGTTCATACTCACACTCACAATTAAGGGCAATTTTGAGTCACGAGGCAACCTAATGACAAAGTTTTAGTCTGTGGGAGGTAGCTAGAGTGTCCAGAGAGAACCCAAGCATGCACGGGGACAACATGCAAACTTCACAAAGAAAGGTCCTAATCAATAGAGGATTGAACCAGCAACATTCATGCTGTGAGGCTCGTGCACTACCTACTGGGCCACCTGAAAAACAATAGCAAATGGTATACTTAAAGGGGAGAAATAATCCACTGAAATTACATGTATTCATGTACTCCTTCAATTTCACTCTTTCACTATTTACTGTTAAAAGATATAAGAGATATCATTTTGTTTAATGAATACATGTGTACTGCAAATATACCATGGGTACTTTTCCATTTGTATATTTCTCAAGTTTATGTAAATACATGTCTCATGTCTGTTCATGAATTTTCATCTTCACTCATTTATTCAATTTGCTGCTTTATTTAATGTACATCTTTATCAACTCTCTCTATATATGTTCTTTACATGCACACTCCAGTTGCATTTGTTAATCCCCTATCACTGCTCTACCAGTGTTACTATCCAATATTCTTCCAATAGTACTTTAACCCATGCATATATAGGCATATTTACTTGTTTACTTTCCATTCACTCTCTTAGTCCATGCATTAAATCCTCTATATTTCATACATTTCCTTTATCCATTTACACACATTGTTTCTAAATACTGTATGTCGTATTGTCTGTACACAATTTTTTTATTATTATCAAAATGTACATAACTTTGATCCACCATCTCATCATCTGCATCAGATCTCTAACATGAGTCTACAGATTGTTATTACACTCTAAATTGGATCATCTGTAGAACAACCTGTGCAGGATGCAAGATGACCACAGCAGCTGCCCTTAGTGTGGCAGCACCTCTACTCTTTTTTTTTCTGAGCTGTATTGCAAGCCTTGAGGGGTTTTGCGTTCAATACAAGATAGCTTTTCAGTGTAGTATCACCTCAACCTGTCGGACTGATTCGTACAGACACCTTGGATGCCTGGAGGCTAACGTGGCTACCCGAGTGAGGACAGATCAAAGAGTGCAAACCTGACCTTAAGAGTTACCTCCTCACTCTGGAGAAGTCTCAAGAAGTGGTGTGTGGTGTTTGATGAAAAAGCTGCTTGGATTTGATTCTTTAAATCTTTAGATTTGTAGTTATTAACATTTGAAAAGCTACGTTGTTATTATCAATACTATTGTCATCTAAGACAGTTATAACATGCAAAGGACATCCTTTCTGTAAGAGTCTTCCTAGAAGAATATGTTTTATCTATGAAAACGTTAAAAACAGAACAAGAAACATTACAATAGGGCCTTGGGGTGGGGGACTTCCTCACAAGTTGGCTTCTAAAACTGGACACTACCATGTTATGAATGCTGACCAAATGAGAAAATTTGCCATGACATAGCAAAAGGTATTGATATGGAGCCTTTAAAAAGGGCCAGAAAACAGAATTAAATTCATCCATTCAAACAGGGGTTTGCTAATTCTATGGCCTGTGACCCAATGATAGCAGTACCAGAGGCTCAAGGACCCCCACACTGGCCTTTTTCTTTTAGCCCTGCTCTACTCTACTCGACTCTACCCGGCTCTACTCTACTTGCCTTGTGCTGCTTTTCCATTAGCCCAGGTCGACACAACAATCTGTAGCTTTTTGTCACAAACCGACTAAAAAAGGAAAGCAGAAGAAGGCTGCAGGTGGCAAGAAGAAATACCCCTTGAGAAGCACAGGAGAGTTTTGGAAGCTATACAACAGAATGAAGCCGAGGACGAGAGCAATCGAGCTGCAAAGAAAAGATGTATGAGGGTAAGCTAATGGTAGCTACCGCTAGCATGCTAGGTCGTCGTGCTCATCGATGAAGACATTGTCTGACCAATCAGTAGCCGGCAGTCGGTAGTCATCTTTTAATATCGACTCAGCTCGCTTGGAACCAGAGCGGAGTGGTACTAAAACTAGCTTGTTTTAGGAGGTACCAGGCTAGTGGAAACACGCTGCAAATCGAGTAGGGCTGAGTAGAGTAGGGCCAAGGCGTGCTAGTGGAAAAGGGCCATTTGTTTCACTATGGAACTGCAGATGCACACAGAAGACGACATCAGCCATTAAGACCAATTTTGTATTTTGTGTTAGACTGTAATGAAGTTAAATTTAATTTGGGCTTTTTAACATTAACGTTTTGGAATTTTAACAACTTTGGAAGCTTTTCTCAAATGTACACTTTTAGAGCTGCAGTCATTTTCACATCTCCCATGGTCACACTGTTCAATACTGGGGATAACTCTTTGTGTTTAAAAGCCACTTATGATGTTTTTAATGTAACATATGACAACTATTCAGCCTCTGTAGCCAGCACACTTCATATGTGTCTGTATCCTACCACTGAATCAACTTTTACCTGATTTCTCATTTTTTCTGCTTGAGCTCTGGCGTCCCTCATTGTGTTGAAGGAGGTGTGATAAAAGATAAGGTCTGTGGAACCTGGTGTAAACACTTGTGCGAATGGAGACGGACCTGATAACAGCTGAGAGCAGCCATGAGGAAATTGGAAGTGGGGGGTAGTAACAAGGCCTACAGAGCTTCAACACTCCAGAAATTACTGTTTGGGATTGCAGAGGCTGTTTTCTGGATGATATAACATGCTTTGAAGAACCTTAAATGAGATGAGTTGTTGTTGCTCTGTATGCTAATTCCGAGTTTGGTCTGGTGTGTGTGTGACTCTGTTTTTCGGGGTTTCGGGGGAGGGCTGCAAAGAGGAAGGAGGTGCAACCATGAGTCAGAGCAGGAGGAGAGAGGACAAGATGTGTTGAGAGGTGTTATAAAGAAGGTATGGTAATTAGCACCACGGGTGAAGCATCGTTAATCCTCCCCCTAGTAATTAAAGCTCAAAGGTGTGACGCGGTGCCATGAGCGCACTGCCATTCTGTGGAACAGCCCCACAAAACAGTCACTTCCCCTCACAACACATCCGACAGATTGAGCCCTAACATCTTGAGCCTGCAACCACACATGCAATTACAGCAATCACAAATTAACACCTTGTGATAAGGTCATGTCTTTTTTTTCTCAAAAATCAACCCATAATCTCAACCAGTTGAACAGGAATTTATCGCCATACCGTGACACCAGCACAAGGAACATATCCAGACAATGCTGACACAATTTGTTGTTGTTGTTTTTCTTAGCTCTCAAGGACCGCCCACCGCCAATCATCCGCCAGGGTCCTTCCAACCAAACACAAGCAGTGGGAGGAGTGGCTCTGCTCAGGTGTCTTGCATCAGGAGACCCAGAGCCAACGGTCACATGGCGAAAGAATGGGGTCAGTCTGCTTGGGAAGGACCCTCGGTTTTCTCTGCTGGAGCATGGAAGCCTTCAGATCCAGAACACTAAGGTGGGTTGTAGTAGAGAGAACAATTTATGTGAAAAAGCATGAAAAATGAACATGTGGGATAAGTGAACCATTCAGCCATGTTGTTACAAGCACTTTAAAGTGATTCTTGTCTGCTGCTGAAATTGATATCAAGCAGTATTTGGTGTGCTTGAAAATCAGGGACCTTAAAGGGTTTATCTGTGAACTAAGGCCCCATCCACACAAAGCCAAACCGAGGTCTAAACGCATACGTTTTTTGCCGAATCTGTGTATCATCCATACAAAGACGGCGTTTTGGGGGTCTGTAAACAATCATTTTTTTAAACCAGGTTCCAGAGTGGAAAGATTTTGAAATGCCGTGTACGTAGCTCTGTGATTACTGGCTCTCCGCAAGTTTTCAGATACGCTTACGTCATAGTTTCATATCTTCATTGACACGCATGCGCCACACGCGGCAACGACAATGGCGGGGTACGTGAAGCATATGTGCTGATGAAGCTATCTATCCCTGTTGCAGCAAAATCTCCTTCTTCTCAATCACCACCGAGTTGAACAATTATCGAGGACACATTACGGCACTTTATGATCACTTTATCACAATCTCTGTTTACAACTTTTGCCGCAAGTGCGCGTGCCCACTGTTTTTTCGTCTGTTTCCGCTTGTTTCCTTCATATCGTTACAGCGGCCCGAGAGGTCTGGCATGTGTTTTACAGCGTTTGATGCGTATTGAGTGCATTCATATAGACGCACACATTTTCTGAGACGCCTTCGTCTTTATGACGATCGTTTTGGAAACTGTTAAACGTTTTGTCTTCGTGTGGATGAGGCCTAAGTCTACTTCATCGCGCACATCCACTGGCATATGTGGCAGATTGATCCATGTGAGGGTGGGCAGACGTGACTGATCAGGACAGTCCTGTTCTAAAGTTCCGTGGCCCTGGTCCCAATAACTATTTCTAAGCACTGTTTTCAGTCAAGTAAATTAACAAAACAATACAATATGCTTGCAACAAAAAATATCGATATGTAGAAGCATATACATGGTGTAGAATTCAAGTACTGGAACTGTCCTTATGAGGATAAATCCACATTGTTCATAGTCACTTATTGTGATTTATTAAATGTTGGATATTTACATACAACTACTGTAAGATTTCAAGATGTGATGTCTTAACTTCATTACCAGCTAGTCTGCTTGTTAAGGATTGGTCATCTAAATAGCCAAGCAATGCTTTAACTTGAAAATATGTTCTTGGAAAGTGCCAGCACCTAGTTTTCAAGCAGAATTTTAGTTAATAGCCCATTACCTTGTATTTTTCCGATCATGCCCCTCTGTTGCATGTTGCAGATGAAAGAGAAATCTTCTTGTCCTTGAGCTGATTTCACATGAATGTAACTCAAGTGGACAGTGCAGAAATGTTGCTTTTGAAATATGAATAGAGTATTGATTTTAAAAAAGATGTTAAATGCCACTATTTAGCTTGAATCTCGGCTTGTGGAAAGCTGCAAATTTGTGTTGGTTCAGCCAAAGGACTCAAGGGCAGGTACCAGTGAATAGATTGTAAAGGGTTTATATTAATGAAAGGGGCAATAATATACAGTGTGCTGCCACAGTGTCAGAGTATTCAGCCTGTGTCACTCTACCTCTCCTCGCTCTCTCATGAGAGATAGCTGAGTTGTCAGTGGCTCCTAAGGCATGGGCAATATAAAATAGATCGTCATATCACTTATATCCTGTGTCAGCACTGGTGATGATAATGCTGATGGCTCGAGGAATGGAGAGTGACTATTATTGGAGAAAATCAATTAAGAAAATTAATGTCAGCTCTTACTGAGCTCTTTCTGTTTTTTTCACCAGCCGGTGCTAAAGTTTTCTCTCCCATGCACTCACCAAGATTTTCTCAAGCCAAATGCAGGCCAGTGGAGGTTAATGCATTTTTACTGTACTACGAGCTGTGAACCTCCGTCAAAAGCCCAGGCTGACGTAAGAGCTTGTAGAAACCATCTGGGATCACGGTTACAAAAGCTGTTGGATTCAGAGGAAGACAGCAACAGAGAAGAGCAAGAAAGATGCATTATTTAGAATCTAAAGGAGCAGAGGAGATCTGTAGGAGTATCACAGACAATTTCACACAACTTTTTTTGTTGTAGGGTTGAATTTGGATGCTGTTCTAACTCTGACATCATCTTCATGGTCATGCTGCAGGCTGAATAGTAGCTTGTGTGTGCCATACTAACAACAGAGGCTGATCCTGCAGCTGTTTTTGGTAAATAAGCAGGTGGATGAGGTCTTGTTTGACCAAAATCTTGATTTGATAACTTTTCATGCTACTCTACTAAAGAAAAAGGCTTAATTCATTATGTGTTGGGGTGGAAAGAAGACCAGATGTTTGGTGAGATATTTTGTTGCAAAACAACATTGGTTAGGAAAACAGATATTAGAATATATCACTCAGATATCTTTTTGTTGTATGACTTTAACTAACTGAAACTTAAACAACTTCCACACACAGTCATTCAAAGCTGTTGCTGCAGACATCTAGTCGGCTTGACTCGCCACCCAGCTCCACTTCTCAGATGCTGTCTTTAAATTGGGATATTTTCAATAAAACCTGCAAACCAAAGGTATTATTCAAACAAAATGTAGGCAGACTCATAAGCTGAGCCTAAAAGTAATGCTGGGAAGTATGGCCTTAAAATAAAATTGGAATTTCCTTATGCAAAATTTGATCTCTGATTTTAATTATTGTAAACCACTCAAAGCAGAAAAAAATAAAAATGAGACCAAATTAAAAAAAAAACGTGTTTCTTTAATATTAGAAAATTACCATAATTCACAAAATTAGAAGGATTTTTTCTTAAAGAGTTTAGTTGCATGTTGTAAATTTGTAAAGGTACACAGATATACTTTGTAGATTGGATATAGAGAGGCTTGTCTATAAACAGTGAGAGCTGTTTTATCTCACGAAAAATGAATGTTCCATGTTCGGCAAATCTATTTACTTTGATTTTTTTGTTGCAAGAAAAATGGAGTAGGAGTACAAGAAACCATTTTCTAAAAGCATTGTGCCACTTTGTAGAAAATGCCTCTTAAAATATGTAGTTTTTTACATCCTACGTTTTATTATTCAATAGCATTACAGTCTCCACCTACGTGTTCGGTTTTGTTTTGTTCATCACTGACAGATGCCATGACATGAAAGTCCGCCCTGGGCCTGTTACCCCCCAACCCCTCCAATCTGACATTGGGCAGCCAATTAGCACAGAGCTCATTATCATAGCCCCCTCCCTCAGATCTGACCATTTCCAAAAGGGAGGGAAAAAGAGCTGCATCTGTTCTCTTCATCAAAGGAGTTTTTCATTCCTTTTATTCAACTTTAATAATACTTACCCAATAGACACCAAAAGGTCATGGAACTTTAACATGAACTGTCTTATCGTTATTCAATTTATAAAAGAATAAATACAGACTGAAAAAAATACACTTGTTCTAAATTGTCAGATTCTTACAACTGGGAAACTGTTTTAGTATTTCTTTCCCTCAATCTACTGGCATTTGAGGGAGTAAAATAAACATTGGAGTAAGTTGCAAAGAAGACAATGATTCTCAAAATAGTAATAGTAATTCATCTTTTCTATAAATGTGTTATGCCCAGCCTTAGCTTAAAATGACTGATTGAGTTGGAGGTTTTAACAAACACATTGGTAGAAGCTTGAGTATAAAGAAATCATTGCCATACCAATGCTACCTTCTTATATTATCATCATACATTATTTTTAAATTAATTATCCTTGTCATTCTTCTGCCTCTTGTCAAATAAGACAGAGTGCAGTGAGACAAATACAATCAAATAGTTCATCATATTAAATGTTTTGACTGTGACGTACATGGCATTAAAAATAGTGTTTTATTTGGTAAGATGTTTTCTTGCCAGATGGTATAAGGAAGGAGGATAGTGTAAAGGTAGATTTGTGCATTAGGGGACAGGTACAGTTGGAAGTCTTCAGCATTGCAATGAAACTAGGCAAGTTTTTTAAGAGGGATGGTGAATGGGAAGGTGTCAAGTATTGAGCTATAAGTCATATACAAAAAAGGGTTGTTATTTTCAGCTCAGATAAATATTTTATTATGCTGCAAAATGCTCTTAACATTGATTTCCAATTCAATTTAGACTATCTGTCTGGTGCACTGATTACACCGTCACTGATTACATTCATCTAGAGATAATTTGTGTGTTTATTGCTCAATGACCAATTGATTAATTAATGAGTAGATATTATTTTAAAGGTTACATTTTGTAAACACACACACACACAAACATATATATATATCAGTTTCATTCCCTTGTTACTTGTTCCACCTTCAAGTAAATGTCCAAAGGATATGTTGTCTCCCTCACACAAGTACAATCTCTGAGCCAGACCACATTGACCTCCAGATTGGCCTGGACTTGTGTGTGCATCCACAGTAAACTTGAGAGCACAGACTTAAAAAGCAGAATCCGTGTCTACTTCTAGAGGAGGGTTATCACAGCTCTAAATTTAAATGGCTTGATTCGAACAGGGCTGAGACAGAGGAGTTTTTAGGCATGCAAAAAAATCCAGTATCTCAGAGGATGTGTTGACGAGATACTTTGATAATGTTCTGGAAACATCAGATAACAATGTACTTTAATTTAAAAAAAAAAAGTAAAATGAGTGACCTTAAGGTTTCTTTGGTTGACAAGGACCCATCTTATAATGCCATAATCTGTCTTCCTTAGCTGTCCGATGCAGGACTGTACACTTGTGTTGCTACCAGTTCCAGTGGAGAAACCTCATGGAGTGCCTATTTGGATGTGAGAGGTCAGCTTCATAAGATCTAAATCACATTAAATATTTACACATTATTTCCACATATGAAATCAAAATACCTAACCTGCTTTTTTTTAAGTATTAATCTTTCATCCCTGCTTTATGTCTCCTCTCAGACTCCCCTGACTTCATAGACTTCATGTCTCACAACGCATCCGCCCTTCCAGGGCCACCCTCCAAGCCGGAGGTCACTGATGTCACCAAGAGCAGTATCTCGTTGTCATGGGAACCAGTGCCTGAAGTAGGGTCCCCTGTGTCGTCCTATGTCATCGAGGCCTTCGGGTATGTCTATGACCTATGGCTTCTGGCTGCATTTAGTGACCCCGAAAACTCCCACAGCTCCTACAGATGGGGGGTGTTTTTTATAGGCATGCAGTCAAGCCAGAGCATTTTCAAGGAGACTGTCTTTATGGTTGATCTTTTGTATTTTCTAGAAGTTAAGTGTATGATTTTGAAACTTTAATGCTAATTGATTGGAAAGAAATGCTTAGTTTAAAGACAAAGTGACTGACACACAAGAATTAGCTTTTTTATTCTTATCAAAGAGTTGACACAAGAGAGAGAGCATTACAAAGGCAAGTGTTTCATAATTGTTACCCTGATCACTCCATTTGATGATGACATGCAGCATTTTAAAACATTTCCTGCCATTACTGCGAGACGTGCCATTTCTGCTCCGAGTCTGGAGGAACAGTAATTGTGTTGCCCAAAATAAACTCACTAAAAGATGTCTGACGGGATGAAAACATTCTCTGTCATTAACGAGATTTAATCATTCCCCTTTTACAGTCAGTCGGTGAGTAACAGCTGGCAGACAGTGGCAGACCACGTAAAGACCACAGAGTTCACAGTCACCGACCTCCGACCCAATACTGTCTACCTGTTCATCATCAGGGCGGTCAACGCTCAAGGGCTTGGGGACCCCAGCCCCATGTCTGAGCCTGTGCGGACCCAAGGTACAGAAATAAATGTGGGCATTAATGTATTCTTAGTAATAACTGCAAATGCTTTCAACTTGCATTTATTTCTCTGTGTCTCCCAGACATTAGTCCCACTGCACAGGGCGTGGACCATCGCCGCGTGCAAAAGGAGTTGGGGGACGTGGTGGTCAGCATGCATAACCCTGTGGTCCTAAGCTCTACCTCAGTGCAGGTTACATGGACGGTGAGTACTTAAAATTCTTGACTAGTGTTATTCAACTTAGATTTACATTTAGAGGCTAAAATCCACAAATTATGTCCTGTGATTTCTTTACATGGCTCATTCCGCCTAAAGAGTGCAATTTGCTTGTTGTAACGCTACAAAAATAAACTTCATTTTTCATTCAATTTCAAGATAGAATTTAGTAATATACGCATTTACTCATTCAAAATGAGTACTGGCCAATCTCAGGCAACTGTATTTAATTTATTGCAACTTTCGACAGTTTATTATCATTGCATTTTTTTCTCTGCTGTTACCAAAACTCAAACTTTAAAAACTGTTTCATTTTAAAACCATGTTTAAAAGAATATCAACCACATACAATGGATTCCCCTTAGAAAAAGAGTTAATTTAAAGGGGACATATCATGCTTGTTTCTCCTTTTCATTATGCCAGACTAGGATGCCCGTAAAGCATTTCTGCCCTCAGTACAACTCATTTAGTTCCTTCATTGCCCCACAATAGCGTTCTCAATATCCTCATTTTAGGCCATTATCAAGCTCTCGTTGAAACACTCGGATCTCAGGATGACCTACAGTTACCTCGCAACGTCACAGCCCTTTGTGCTCTGATTGGTCAATTCTATCGGGGTTAGAGCCAGCCTGTCCTTCTTCTTCTACTGTATTTTCCGGCAGGCTCAAAGCAGCAACCGCATATTGAGTCCCCCTACAGGCCAGAGCTGGTAATGAGGGAGAGTGAGCTAGGGAGCTATATACTGCTGCTGGTAGGATGTATTCCTGACTGATGGTTGTGGGGCTAACGGACATCACAGAGGAGGAAGTGTTTTATCAGATTACTCCAATAAAAAGAAATGTACCTCGTGTCGTCACGACGATTTAAATCTCGCGGTCATCTCGCAATGACCTATTTTCAGAGGCATCAAATCTCGTTCTAGGATATCAGAAAAAATACAATATTTCATTTTTTGAGAAATTAAGGGGGTGTAAGGTCTTGTTTTCAAATTTATTATATTATATGTAAGTATTAAATCATGCATCAGCATGATATGTCTCCTTTAAAATGGATCCTCTGATATAGAAAACAAGTGGTCATTTTGGTGTTGAAAATGAAGTCATGTAACAGGTGCAGTTTCTCCAGTGTCTACTAGTGGCTAACTCAGAAGTGTCATATGCACACTAAATTAGAAATATGAATTTTTAACAGCCAGATTCTAAAAACAATTTTGGCTGGAGTAGTTCATGTTTCTGTCAGCACATAGGGGGGAATTATTTTTGTTGTTTTTGGTTGTAAGAAGGATATGCATAATGGGGCACTAGAGGCACAAGCCAGCACATTGCAGCTGGTTGTCAGGAGACTTTGGGACCACTTCAGCCCAAACTCTTTGTCAGTCACCAGATTGATGGAAAGTTTGAGAAGGCATTTTAATATAAACAGTGTGATGTGGCTACAAAAGCCCTCAAAATGACTGATGTCAACCAAAATGTATCCACTACTTAATACAGTTACCAAGGAACTTTTTGGGGCATTTACAGCCAGCCTTAAGTGAATTGCTGCTGGAATTGCAGTTTTGTGCTCCTGTGCCTTGGCATCACTTTTCAGGACTGGCTGTTGCAGGTTGTCAGCATGAAACGCAATTATTTATAGCAGTATGTACTGATCTAGTACTCTCTACTTGGCATGTTTATATGTTGTTTTTTGTATTAGATGGCACACATATTCACAGAGTAAACATGAAAGGATGGTTTCACATTCATAGCCAGAGCAGATGGTGTTCCATCAATGTAGAATTGTTTGAGGTGATGCAGAAATCAAGACTAATGTTTCCGTCCAGGACAAATACATCACCATTAGGCGCTACATGTGTCACTTCTGGAGGCAGTTTGCAGTCAGCCCTTTATCTGGGAAATGTTCTGTCTGTTGGCAAGGTGTCCTCAGTGTCTGCTGTTGTAGGTTAATGATACACCTTGGATGCTTTGGTCTGCCATTTCATGCTTGTCACTTGAACAAAAATGTACTTTAGTGGAGCCCACAGAGAGGCACAGTGACAAGATAAAGCTGGGTTTGTGGTACATGTGAATGGGTGTACGTGTGCTCTATTTGACGGAAAAACACTCATGTATTGTCACACAACAAGCTAACCTTTCTGTTCTCAGTATTTGTGTGGATTGGTGTGATATGTCTGAATGGTAAATGAGGAAGCACAGCCTCTTTAGAAAAGGAATGCCACTAGAAAGTGCCTTAAATCTGCATTTAAGCATATTAAAAGCAAGAGGCCAGTAGCAAAAGACAAAGGGAGAAAAAAGCTTCTTAGTTGATTGACTATCATTACAGAAACTTTCCTACTTTTCAGAAAACTCTGTGGTTATTATTGTTAGTTTTAAATCCTCTGTGGTGTAGAACAATTTTGTTTCACGAGAAAGGCTCCAAATCAAGTCAGAGATGTACTTTCGACTCAGGGGATGTGTGAGAGATGTCATAAACCTCACACAACCCCATTTCAGAAAACCCAAACTATCCTTTTAAATATCAATTCTGTATTGATATTCTAACAACATGTGAATCTGTAAAGTTCTAAAGACTATTTTCAGTCTATCTCTCTTTCTCCATGTCAAGGCAGCACAGCTTTCTGTGTCATGTGACTGTGGAGAGGAGCCAAATGTATTAGAAAGCACTTATATGCACCTGCAAGCATAAACGCAGACACATAACATGGTTTTGTAACGAGCAAAAGTAACTAAACTCTATTTTTAAAAAATTCAGTCTACACAAGATAATTTAAAGCCACTTTTATTTATTTAAAAAAAATAGTACTGGCAGGAAAAGTTTGGCCCAGAGGCCGCTATTTGCCAATCCGTGGGCTAGAGCCTAGACTGCCCTGTTTCCTTTATGTGCTTTTGGTCAGTGAAAAACATCAAATTCAAAAAGTAATATATGAAGAGTTCTTTTCCAAAATGCTATAAAAGCCAAAATTAGAAATACATATATTACTCAGTGCTATTCTTTTTTACACTGGTTGTACTACCTGCCCTATCAGCATTTATTGCCAGAAAGCTATATATTCCTGTTTAAACTTTATTTCAAAGTTCAATTCCTGAGCCAACCCAATGGTGGGTCTGGGTAAATAATGTAATTTTTGCTAAATGAAAATGGATTTATAGCGTTTTGGAAAAGAGATCTTCATATGTACTGCAGAGGATGATCCATATTGGTATTTAGACACAATATAAAAAACATGTAGAAACTGTTTCTCATGTTATTCTCCTAGCATATATACCTTGAGTATGGCTTTATGTGTTCTCTATTCTGCCTGAAAATAACAGTTAATATCTCTTCTTTTTTAGAGTTGTGCTCAAACAAGCATTTCTCCTGTGTCTGATTGTTGATTAAAAAGCCTTTGTGTTTGTGAGACATACACAACACAAGATGTGTGTTTGCTGTTCCTCGTGTTATATCAGCTAAATATAAGAGGTTACTGCAGTGTATCCAGTGAGGAACAGAACACAACACCTTTCTTCCAAGAAGCACAGAGAAAGTCAATTTATATCTGGGCCTTGAACAAATGCAGTCTGTTTCAAGCTACACAGTTGGTGGTGGAATGTCATGTGCTTTAAGATTTTAAACCAACAAATCTTTGTGTTAACAACATGTGGACTGAGGCTATCCCCAGAAAAGGAGAGAGAAGAGTGTATTATCTCACATAGGCTATCTGGCCCTGCTGAATGAGGAGCAGCTGCTTTATATTTCTTTGAAAGCTTTTCCTTGCTTCTGCACTTGTTAACATGCCATTACCATGGGCCTTATCTGCTACATATTTTACACTCCTCCCAATATGCACCATTAAAAATAGAAAAAATCTGTTGTGATTCAGCATTTTTGCTCCCAAGTTTCGCTGCAGATTTACTGCTCTATGGCTCTTTTCTGATTTGGCGAACACACTTCATCTCTCTTATTTAGTTCTCTGTTTCGGAGCTGCTAATTAAACTGTATGATTAACTAAGCATGCACAGTCACTGAGAGAGGACACAAACTGAATGCTGATCCAGAGCTCCGGAGCATTTTGCACACAGATGTACAACCCCTCCTACATCATTACCATACAATATGTCTTCATCTCGCGCTCTCTCTCTCTCTTTGTCTCTCAGGTGGAGAATCCATCGCAGTTTATTCAAGGCTACAGGGTCCTGTACCGGCAGACTTCAGGTCTCCCCTCCCCAGGGCCGTGGCAGATCGAGGACCTGAAGGTCGCCTCAGAGAGGAACATAACTCTCTCGGGTCTGAAGAAAGGCATTGTATATGAGATTAAAGTGCGACCATACTTCAACGAGTTCCAGGGCGCAGACAGTGAATCCATGACAGCACGCACCATGGAGGAAGGTAAGCGTATACAAAGGGGATGAATTCAAGTCAAAATGAGCCGTTCTCAGTTAAGTGATCTGGATAATGGGTGAAAGTTAGATGTGGGACAGGAAGTAAAGGATCATGGGTTGGAGATTGCCGGAAATTGATGTTACAAAAACATTGAAATTTAAGATTGGTCAGCATGCACCAAGTGTAACTGAGTATCACTGCAATTTTGCAGAATGGATTTTTTTTTATTCCACAAATTGATGGCTCTCCCTGCCACGAGTATGATCAATGACCACAAATAACTTTGTCCAATTGACCGTTTTATTTACAGCCAAAAGAAAGGCATATTAGAGTCACTTGGACCACCCAAGTAAAGCAAGTGGCACATTATGCCACTTATTAGGGGTGTTTCTCATTTCTCAATGCACAATCCTTACAAGTTGTACTTCTATAAAAGGTAACTTCTCAGACGTACAAACAGGATAAAATATATTACCAAACGGTTTTGCTACAGGAGAGAAATATTTGAGTGAAATAATGTTTCCAGTATAGGTTAACACATACACTATCCAAAACCCAACATGAATCCATCATGTCCAAACTTTGTTTAGCAGCAAGAAATCTTGAATGTTGATTCTGGTTTCATGATGAGCAGCCATCCACCCAAAGCTGTGTTGGGTGTGTGGGCAAAGGAATGGATGTGGGAGGAGACAAGCGGACTAAAGTAAGAACTAAAGCTAGTGACAGATCCATGGGTCAATCATAGACCTGACTGTCATGTTTGTTCTTGCCTTACGCAAATTTATCAGGTTAGCCCCTTGAGATGTAGCATCTAACTTTTGAGAGGGTCCTCATGTCTGTATAATTGTAGTTTTATAGTAATAATCTAATATTTATGTTAAAATCTATAAATATGACAAGATAGAGATGACTCATGTTGAATAATACAACAGCATCAAAAAGAAAATGTATAAGCGATGGATTTTTTTTAATAGTTGAGAGGGTTGGTGCAGAGACACAGAACTGAAAATAAGAATTTATAGTGGTGACAAACTCAGGAACCTCCAGACCTTAAATCTGTCCCCGCCACATTTGTCTTGGTTGAGTATAAATTCATCAAAGGTAAGTCTTTTGAGACGTGGCATCGTTTTTTTCAGGAGGGACCTCATGTCTGTATGGTGGTAAATATAACTATGGACGTACAACCAACCATGGCTAGGGAGATCATGCTTATGTCTGCATCAACAACTATATTGAACTGGAATGCAGCTAAAGGAATGACCAAATATTTGTTATATCTTTAATTGTGGTAATCAAGGCTTAGAATTTCTAACTTTGGATCTACACAACATGCTGTGAAATAATAATAATAACAGAAAATTTTGAGTTTTACAGCTTAGATAATATATCTAACAGCTTACTTACTCTTCTTGTCACTCGTTGATGCTTCCTGCCAGTCATCTGAGGGAACTCCACTGAGTGCTACTTTCTGTGGCATCACGTGCACACCTTACATTTTTCACCAAAAGTGAATCCTCTGCGGACTACATAGGAGGAACTGTAAGGTGAAGTCACTTATGCATAAGCAGATGCTCCTCTCTAAATGATTCCTCCTACTTTTATATTTAGTTGCCTCGAGTAATGGCTTCATGGCTAGATAGTAATGGATAATGGCATTTCAAGTGCACCTACCCACACACGCATGTGGCTGCAAAGCAATGTCCCCTGTGTGTAAAAACAGGTCTCCCAGACAGCGCAGTGGGGGTCTGTGACGCGCGCAGGCCTCGGTGACTCTGTATGCTGGGGGGGGGGCACAAACTGTCTATTTTGACATAAGCCCAATTCTATGTCTGCTCTTTTGTGGACCCCTGCTGCCAAGTCTCCGTCACACACCAACCAAACCTGTAATAAGAGCTTCCTACACCAGCACACACACATAATATCCTTTAAGTTTATCTGTGAGTATTTTCAAGTGCTGTTTGGCTAAAACCAGACTTTTGAAATATACAAATATATGAACATTATAGCGAGAGTTGAGTCTTAATGCAGGAATTAAGCACACGTATAATAAAGATTGTTTGGTTTACTCTTGAATGTGTACGTCTATATCCTGTCAGAGTGGAACAGGCCTTCTGCTGTAGCCTCGACATAGAGCTTTGACCCAGTAGCAGAACAGTATGAATGCAGTCAGAGCACAAGCCATACAGTCTGCTCAACATTGGTTTCATCTTATTTTTTTTCATCTAGTTTTAGAGTTGTTCAACAAATTTCTCAAGTACAAGCAAAACTTAAAGTTTTACAGGAGTGATTCTGGCTGTTGAAAAGTGGTCCCAAGACTATAATTTTGAAGTTTTGAGGTAATCTATTTTCATGCTTGGTGTGATGATCTGTGCTTTTGTTGTATTTAGCCCTTTCTTAAGGCAATTGTATGACTGATGAGTGATTTTACCCCTCAGAATTCTTTGTAAATTGAAGCTTGGCAAATGGATCTGACTAGGCACAAACATTGAATCAGGCTGATCCATCTGCATGGGAAGGTTGATTATAAGCTAGCTTATAAACTAAAGACAATGTGATACAAGCCATACACTCTCCTGGTCCCTTATTAGTCAATGACAATGGACATGACCTTTCAAAAGCATTTTGGACGATGGCTCCATCAACTACATTCATTACAGGCCAATCAGAAAATGCAGAAGGTGGGCTCTACTGGTGTAAAGGATAGGATGTAAGCCACTTTATATACCAAACTAGTCAAAACATATTGGTAGTGGAGTGAAAATATCCTTTTTATTGAGATATTTGTTTTTTATTGTTTTCATTTAATGAAAAATGTGGTCCAAATCTGATAAAACTTCTATTGAAATTGTTAACATCTATCCTATGGGCAGTCTTTTCTTCCTGCTCTTGAGGACACTGATGGACTGTGCCTCTTTGGGCCACCCAGAATTATTGTAGATTGGAGCTTAGCAAGATGGATCTTCCTGATCTTCAGCAAGCCATCTTGACATTGTTTACATGCCTCAATACATAGAGTATCTGGTTAGCTATTTGCGTGATTGAGCAGTTGAATGGTTGCAAAAGTCACAAGTCAGAAAGGTGACTGGTTAGTGTTCTTCCTCTGTCGCCTTCCTTTAGGGAAAATTTACGAGGAAAGACAGGGCTGTGTAGTAGGGAGCCAAAATTTAGCACTGGTCTTATCAACGAAGTGCTGACAGGTGCATCAGCCATAAATTATGCAGTAAAAATGTATCCAACACTGTCAAATTCTTCACAGCAATGAAGACTGCATTTAGGACAAAGAAAGTCAGTCACTTGTCGACTGGGATTGTTTTTCTAAGGAGAAATTCCAAGTCAAGAAATACTCAATACACAAAAGTTGAGTTGTGGGCAGGGGGTCTCTTCTTGTAGTTTCCATCATCCAGATGCTGCATCAGCTGGTCTGTTTTGAACACTGCTTGTACTGGGAGAAAGTCATCCTGAAGACCATTAATACTGCTTCCCTCCCAGCAGGAGAATAGGAGGAGGGGTTATGAATCGGGGGGACCAGCGTTGGAAAAAGAAAAAGTCAGCTCACTTTGGCCCAATTAAAATGGCCACATAGGATCACCAGAGGTCCTTGCAGACCCAGGAACAAGCTCTAGTTATTTGGGAGTCAGGAAATGAGGCATCATGGTGCAGGAAAAAATTGGCTTGATCTGCAGATACTCCAGAGCCCCAAAATGTGCTGCTCTGCAGATTTCTGAGGAAAAACACTCGATATCCATCAAGGCAGATTGGGAATGTGGCAGTGCCTTTGTGAAAGCCTAGCAGAGGGCGTCTGGGGGGTCCTGGGGGTCAAATCAGCTGATGTCTGCGGCTACATGGAGGGGGGAAATGTGTATCAAGATTAATGATCCTCGCAATCCTTCTATGAGTTATTAGAGAGAAATGTGGCCAGGGGCGGTGAGCTCTGTGACCTTACTGTCATCACATTCATCTGCTGGATCCACCATGCCATTCAAAGAAGTGCTTTTGTGTTTGAGTTCAGGTGTAGAAGCTAAGATGAAGATATACTGAGGGTCAGTGGGAGAAAAAGACAAGGCCATCCTGTGTGGAATAGAGTTCCTGACCCTGCCTGGATAGATTTGATTTAACAGTACACGAGTGTTATGAGGGGACAGTTTGGTAGACGCTGAAATGTTTGCTAATGCCTGAATTAATTAGCTTAATTGATGCACTCATTTGCATAACAGGTTATGTTTAGCACTTTATATAGCAGGACATTAAGCTGCTTAAGTGCCTTTTGTTTAATAGCACATCTGTGACTAAAAACTGAATGTTCCCTCAGACACTGGAGGCATTAATTGCTTTAAATTATTCTGTAGCTACACTGTCCATGAGTCCTAACATCTGTATTAGACACATTATTAAAAACATGCACTCAGACTTTTTATGCTGTTGTTATTAATATTTACTGAAGTATTTACCTGAGTCTTAATTAGTCAGGGATCATTTTAGTCTGTATCAGTGGCGATTGCTCTAAGACTGCAAGGGAAGCTCAGCTTCCCCTAAAATGTCCCCCAAAAAAGTGGTGATATGTACTGCTGTGTGTACATTTCATTGACTAAATATGCGCTGGAATACCTTCATCTTATGTTCAGAATCAGCTACTTATCACAGGTAACTGGCGCGGCTTCCTTCTCATTAATCCCCGCAGCGTCTCAGTGCTTTAAAACAGTCGGACGCTGAGCATCTTCTGACTTCGATGGGGAAGCGTGGAGTGGGTTGTTCCACTGTGGAAACTGGACGGTCATTGGATAAATGCAGGGCTTTGTCCTGCCCATCGGACGCTCAGCGTCTCTGGGGGTCTATTAGGCAGTGGGCTGGCCTGTACGCTCGGCTTCTGCATGATGATTGGATGATCTATCTGAGGGCGAATCCCTTTTTGATTGACAGTAAAATGAGCCAATCAGCGATCTTGAAGTATAACCCTCCACCGGAGCATCTTCTAAGTTTTACATTCAGTTGTTCTGGAGAGGAGTTTCTCCTGTTTAAAGCGGCAAGAGTCTTACACCCGCAACACACTGGGCCAAGGCCATTTAAGCAGTCTATCTCTGCTGGCCATTGAGAGAACACTGGTAAAATCCCTGGAAAAGACACCTAGTCGGTACGACAGGATCACAGATCATTTTCTTGAAAAGGAACGGAGGGAAGAATTTACATTTAAATAATAAACAAGTTTATGATGCAGGCTGGAAAAAATGTGCCTCCCCTCCTTGACTGACCAGCAGCCGCCACTGGTCTGTATATATAGATATGTGTATTCATAGGGCAATTTTTTGAACTTACAAGAAATATGCAACATATAGATCCAGGTCATATCTCTGTCTAAACACAAACTTCTGAAAGAAAACTTGGAAGCCGAATGTCACTTTTCTTCATATATTTCATTGTTTATTCCACTCATATCCACATAACTTTGTCGCAGTTGCTGATTTCATGCTCAGTGGTGCCTCATGAGAGTTGTAAAGCAGCCATCATTTGAAACATTATCGGGATGTATCACTGTGGTGTTTGACAAAACTACTGAAAAAGGAAGATTTAGAATGCAACTTTCAGAATAAAGTGTGTTTTCTTGGAGCCTTTCTGTCCTCATGAAGATAGAGCAATGTCTTACAAAAACATGTTGACCGCTAAGGCTGGGCAATATGGATTGAAGTCATGTATAGATAAATTGAATAACAATTTCAAAAGTATGTATATTACTCAGGATATTTATTGCTGTAAAGGAATAAAACAAAGTAATTTCTGTGGTTACTTGCACACTTCAAGTTTCGTCCACTTCAGGAATGAAGTTCTACCATTGTTTCATTTTTCATTTGATTTGGTTTCCTTTCACACTTCTCTTTATTCGGTGGATCAGTGCTTGTCAAATGATGGATAATCAAGCCACTCTGCACTAGTTGGGGTTGAACTTTGTTCCTTCTGTCAGACCTTTTGCTGCCCTTTGACACAAAAAATGCAACCTTCTTTAAGTAAAAACCAGGCAGCAACCTTACTGACTGAAAATGGAGGCCCTTGCAGAAGTGCCAAAACCTCATACCACATGTGTCCACTCTAGGCTGGCTGCGGAAACCTGACTCCCAAACTATTAAGTGCAGGGAAAATATGTTTTTACTGCCCAAATACTCATCTTCCCAGCCTGGCTAAAACACATCTGCAGTCTGAAACTATAACACAATTATGTGCTCTCACTGTGAGGGGGTGAGTTTTTTTCATATCGCGCCCATTTTTCTTTTTCAGAGGATTTTTTTGAGGATTTCCAGCTTTGGAAATGTGAGGTAGGGATAAGTCACAGCCTTTCTGTCTGTCTCTGTGAGAAGATTGATCTAAGGTGGCAACATCTATTAGAGGGCGCCAATAACGTTCCAAAGACAAAGACTTTGATTATTAGACAGCTGACATCACATGGCTTCATTCAGTTCTTTTACAGTCTATGGTAAAAACATTCTTTAGTTTACAGAAGTTGGGAAGTTTTGTGTGCCATAAAATAAAGGTAAGGCTGCATTTACACTGAGTCAGGTGACACTTTGATATTGGTTGGAGTGATGTATAATCATATGCTGCACTGATTTGTAGACTTTAACTTGTTGAGAGGACTGGAGACTTGTGGTGTTGCCAATGCTAATCCTGGCCTCTGCTTGATATTGTTAGTGAACCAGATTTTGTTTGGTTGAACCAAGCATGTGAAAATTTGGAAAGAAGTGTTTTTCAAGCCTCAAATTTTGCTCTTAAAACATAACAATCTCCTGCCTCTACCCACTGTGCTGTCGGCCTGGCTGGACAAATCACATCCAAACTCGTTTTCTTCTGAATTGCTTAAAGTTCTGACAATGTTTCTACAAAATCTGGTTGCTAAAATTTTGATGAGTCTCTGCTTAAACCATGAGTATATCTTTAAAGCTAAGTCCAAGTACCACACAAAATTCTAACACAAAGGTTGGCCAGAGCTAGGCTATCTGAGCAGGCAATTAACTGGTTCAGCAACTACATGACTGGCAGAACACAGCATGTGCACTTTGAGGGCCTCTCTTTTTCCACTCCTTTTTATTCTGTATATTAACAATATCAATGACAGTGTTATTAATACAAACTTTCATTTTTATGCTGATGACACTGTCATGTATTGTGCAGCCCCCACATCAGAGCAAGCACTGTCTAAATTACAATTGGATTTCACAATTGTGCAGAGAAACCTTCATGACTTGAAACTTGTTTTAAATGCTTCAAAAACAAAAGCAATGCTGTTTTCCAGTCACAGATTGAAGCCTTTGACCCTGCCCTCCATCTACACCTCAGAGGGTACCCAAATTGAGCTTGTATTGACCTATAGATATCTTTGCTTTTTAATTGATGAGTCCCTCTCTTTTACATCACATATGCAGCAGTTGGTAAAGAGGCTAAATTAAAACTGGGTTTTTATTTTAGAATCAAATCATGTCTTTCTTTTGAATCCAGAAAGAGACTTGTTGTTGCCACATTTCTGTCTGTACTTGATTATGGTGATGTGTTGTCCATGCACACCTCGTCCCAGAGTTTACAAGCCCTGAATATTGTGTACCATGGAACTCTGACGTTCACCACAAACTTAAAATCCCTCACTCATCGCTGTACCTTGTATTCACGTGTAGGATGGTCCTCTCTGTCTACGCGTAGACTTAGTGCATTGGCACATTCTCATTTTGAGTCTACTCCCTTCATATCTTCTGACCTTCATCAGCCAAAGGACTTCAGGATATTATAATCTTTGGTCCCAGAATTTCCTCTTGTTGTCTGTTTCTAAGGTCCTAACTGAGCAGGGAAAAAATGCCTTTAAATTTGATGCTCCTTTTGCTTGGAATGAGCTGCAAAAAGACCTGTACCTGGATGAGCTGGTCTCATTGGACACTTTTAAGAGAATGTTAAATGATGTAAACACTGAGGCATCTGGCTGCCGATGTGTTGACAGATGATCTTGCTTCCTTTAATAATCCAGCCCATCAAATGTCTTTATTTACTGTATATTAAGTGTTTTACAGGTCTTGTGTATTTGTGAGTAATGCAATTGTGAATGTGAGAAACTTTGTAAATTATGCTGCTGCCTATCTTGCCCAGGACACTCTTGTAAAAGAGATTTTTAATCTCAATGAGTTTCTTTTCCTGGTTAAATAAAGGTTAAATTAAAAAGAAAGTAAAAATATTTGTGAGCAGGCCCATGGTACAAGGTATGCAGTTGAATCTGGTATGTCATTCTTCCATGCATTTAGACATATTTTACTTTGTCTTTTTCTTAAATCTGGCTTCTCTTTTTAAACTTGACCTTCCTTTTTTCCTGCAGCTTTTAAAAATATTATTTTAAAAAATCCTACTTAATTCCCCATAATACACCATTATTAAATCAAAAGATTTCTTTCCAAAGAATCTACGGATCATTTTAATTTTCTGAGTGATATGGTGTTGTTCATAATACTGTCAGTGATCAGAATGCCTAACACATTGTTTTTAATAGACATGAACAAAAAACTATTCAAAAAATGGAAGATGTAACTTTACCATCTTTGAAAATTATGTACTACACAGCCCCTTAAACATTTTTGTCCAATGCTCAACAATGGTTGTCAATCCAGATGTGGAGTTTTCATTAGTATTCTGTGCACTTGCTTGTAACAGAGCCACATCTGGGAAATGCTGCTCTTTCTTCAGATTATTTTGCTTCTGCATTTATCACTTCTACAAAAACAAATGCTAAATCGACTGTTTAAGACTTAAGTTTTCTTAATTGAGGGATAATCCATCACTGGAGGCTCTTTTGGCTTCATTGGAGGCTCATTTGTTTAACATGAGTAGATTCTTGATTGTGATTGATTTTGTGAAAGTTGGCATGGAAAAGTGGTTGCTTGCTTTAAAACTGATGAACCAAAGAGCCCTATTGACTTTTCCCATCTGTAGCACACACTCTTTTGCACTGTGTACTGTGTCCAACAAAAGCATATATTTGTTTACATGTAAGATGCATTTGGCCAGGGATAATTAGTGTGACATATTAATGCTGAAATGTATTGGGCATCATAATGATGGCCTGTCTTTAAAGCTCTGATGATCAGTGTCTGGCTGGCCATGAAAAACAGTGAGATTAGTATTGATGATCTTTAGCTAAAACAACACCATCAGGCAGCAACACCATCAGCATGGAAACTAATTATTTTTATAAAGACATCTTTAATTTTTCAGCCTACTGCTGGGGGGCAACGGATGTTAGACAAATATATAAACATGGCGCGCCAAAGAACAAGTATTTTAAAACTTCTCACAAAGAAAAGTTTTGCAAGACATTTGATAGTTAAAACAAAAGATAGTTAGATCTTTAAAAGTAAAACAATAATAACACAACTTGGAGTACAAGTAGTCTAGCAGCTAACTTTAGAACCTGATATGGCAGAAGTTCAAATTATTTTATGAGCAATTCTTAAAAACAAATTCAACACAACTTAAAGGGACTGTGAGGAGTTTCTAAGTAATTACAAAAAAGTCTCACTTTTAGATATATGCCTGATCATCAAAGATTTTAGGTTATCTATAAATGCTATTCCTTAGCCTTCCGGTCGGGTCGGACAGGGCTGGACTGGCCCGGATACTCAACTTCGGGAACAGGACAATTAAAACTAGAGCAAATTTATATTATTTTATTATTTATATTACACGTCTTAGAGCACTGGGCTGTAAGAAGCAATATATAGCCGGCTACAACTACGATAATAAGTTTTCCAAACATTGCTTGTTGTCACACATCAAAAACTACTGGTGCATTCCAGTTGTAGTCAGAAGCAGGAATTTCTGGGTTCTGAGTAGGAAACTGCAACTGGAGTGTTCCCCGAAGTCTGAATATCCTCTGGGAACTTGGTGAAACCTCGCCACCCCCGAGTTGACAATCGAAGATGGATGCCCTCAGTATGAACAGTTATTTAGCTCCTGTAATAATCAATTTATTTGCACTTCTGACTGGGGTGTGTCGCTCTAGATCAGCTGTATACATAGTATTGCTAGGCTTATATTTACAAAGATGCTGCCTTAGTGATAATCACATTCTTCATGTGGTATTTGTGAGCAACAATGCTAACAATAGCCTGGTAGATTGGGATGTAGTTTTCCGACTTCAACTGGAATGCCGATAAGATGATGTCACTCCCAGTTCCGAGGTTACTGGAACGCAGCATTACGACAGTCGCCGCACGTGCTCATGGGTAGCAGAGTCTTTATTTCGCTGGTAATAGATTCTCCTCATAGCACCTTCAATACTGGACAAGATCACTGAAAAGATCAGAGGGGCTGTCTTGCCCACTGAGGCTGCTAAATCCAACACAAGCTTCAAGTTTCTTTCAGGGGCTTTACTCTGAATAAATCAATTTGAAATATATTTAGATTAAAATATCCCTCAATGTCTTTTTAAAATTTTGTATTTATAAGATATCATTGGCATGTAAAGGATGGCCATGGGGCTACAAATTTTCCCCTAAAACCTAAAAAATTTGAATCATTTGATTCTTGTGTCCTAATGGTTAAAGATTCCTTGTACTGTGGTTTTGCATACATACAATCTGATTGCCCAAAGTTCATGATCTTTAGGCCTCTTTTATCATAATCTCCCAAGTCTAATCCTTTCATCCTTGGGTCAAATTTGATAGCAGTCTTGTTGGGAATCTGACTTAAGCAATACTGAAAGGAAAGCCTAAATAAAAAAAAATGAAAAGAGACAGACTAAAGACAAAGTCTGTGGATCTGATGGACTTTAGTCAAGCAGAAGCATCTCTCTTTTTGAGGATTTCATATTTTTATAAAAATAAAATAATCAAATTTCACATAACACATAAATCACTGGAATAGTCAAGGAAAGATACATCATACAGCTAATATTTAGAATATATTTTCAATTTATCATGACTCAATATCAGTTGGAAAACTACATAAACAATCAGGATGTTGATGGTCAACACTTGTTAAGCTTATGCAAACACCATGAAATAATAGAAGCAGTCGTATCCTGAACTGATAAAAAAGTCAGGTTATGCACAAGCAGTCAGGTCTGTCAGATCAAAGCAGAAAGCAAATAGAGCTACAACCAGACAAATGCAGTGAACCTAAAGTATGTCTAATTCATTGATATAAAGCTTGATGGAATTTAAAGGTTTTCCTGAGCTGTTGTGTTCACAAACAAAGGCTGATTAGGAGACTTGATGACCTTGACCTCGTGGTATTGCATACACAAGATCACTTAACAAAGTTTGACCTTTAGGCCTCATGCTTCTGATCTGTACCATTGACTTTGAAATTTAAATAAGACTGTCCTTAAATGAAAATGGCATATATTCAAAATTTTATGACATCCATTTGACATGTTTGATAGATACACAGTGGTGCAAGGATGATATATTTTCATATAATACGTCTATAGAGAACAAAATAGTATGAAAACTAGATGTTTTGCTTTTTGTGATTATCTCAACAAACAACCCTATTATTAAAAAAGGACACCTTATATGTAATCTTCCAAAATGAAAAGCTACAAGGAAGCTACTACATTGCTTTGCAGCAACTACAATATTTCCAATGTAATAAACCTTCCTCTAACCTCTTGTTTTAGAGTTCCCTCTTAACTGAAGGACATGATCAAGTTGGTCGACAAAGGCTGTGGAGAAGAATTGATTATTGGAAAACAATTAGCTAGCCTTGCCATTGGTTCACAAGCCATTTTTTTAGTCTTTGTTAGTAGTTAATTAGACACGCAGCAAAGGTGTAGGAGACAAAACTGGACAACATCAAATGTATTTTTTTTATTTTGTTTAAACGTGAAAAATCTCATGTGCATATGTTCTCCACAAACCTTATTCCAGGCATTTCAGACACACAAAAAACTGGCATTCTGACTCTAGTTGGGATTAGGAACCAAGAAGTGCTGAATGCTAAATCACTTTAGCTCGCTCACAGTGTTTTTGGACTCATTCCTGAACCACTTTATGGTGATCACAAGCACAGGGTAAACGCACGCTTTCACAACCTTTGCTTCTGACATACAACCTCCAAAACTGAATTATGTAATTATTATTTTGTCCTTGATTTTAAGTGGGCATCTTTAAGATTGTGATATTGGGTTTACGAGAATCAGCAGACAAATGCAGTGGAGGAATTCTGACAGATTTTTTTAGCTGAAGACATGAAACAAACTTCACTTGATGGTTTCGTTGTCATTAAATACAGTCTCTAAACAGATGTGTCATGTCAGCACAGTATCTGACAGCCTGGCACTCCAGAGAATATTTATCCGCCTTACTGATGCTTTTATTCTAATAGAGTGAGCAAAATGATGCTGTGGATATTGGAGTTTCTCTAAAATAAAAACTAACAAAAGAAGAAAGCTTTCCTTCAAACACTAATAAGATCTTTTATTGAGGTTTGTCTCATCTGTCCAGCTTCATAGAAAACAATCTTCATCACCGTGTATCCTTGCAGAAGCATCGCTTTCTGTTGCCTCCCTGAGACTATGTGCACATGCTCATTGCATTTCAATCTAGCCAATTAGAGAGCCAATCCCATCTGGACAATTTAAGTCACAGTCACCATGTTGCTCTCTGTCCAGGTGGCAAACAAGAAAACCCCCGTCATGGCCCACCTGCTTTGGCTTCTCCGCTCCGCTCGTCCTCTCAGTGCCTTTGCTTACACCGCACTGCAGATAGCATTATTATTTTGCAGCTCCTTAATTGGCTCTGGAGTACTTATTCCATCCACTCAGTCAAAACATAATGATCATTTTAATGGGAATCATGTGGAAACTATGTGCCCAGTGTGGTCGTGTAGCCTGTTCATTTTGAGATGATGATTTGCTGAGTTGCTTGGACACTGTGTTTGCCTCCCGGTCTTTTTAATTCACAGATCTGTCCACGCAGGTCATCAGGACGGATTGATACATTTACACAAAAATGACCCATGTAAATGAGGGAATTTGAATTTGGCACCGTTGGGCAGTGCATGTCCGCTGAAGATTTCTGAATCCTCATTATAGGACCCAAAGATGGACCGTTTTCATTTAGATATGATATGCAAAATTGAATTCAGCTGCTCTGGAAGCATTTATGTGTGCTCATAATGGTTCTAATCCATTATGGAAGTGATGTTAGCCACCAGGCTCTGCCTTTTTCTCTTGGCAGGGGGGATTCAACTCATGTTTTAACTTGCTGCTCTGCTTGGAACGGTTATGATTTATGCAATTAGTGAAGAGTAGTTTGGATGTGAAGAGCTTGGCTGATATAACTTATGATGCCAGGAAGATAATAGATTTTTCAAATGGGGAAAATAAAAGAATTAATCATTTTAGGTCCAAGTGCATCATAGTAAAGCGCACACATGTTAGCTTTGAAATATGAAATGAGATGAAGTGCTGAGCTCACCATCTGGTTCACTGTCTAACAAAATATCTTGTTACGTGGCTTCTTCTTCTCTGAATAAAAACTGAGGTGGCAGGTGAGACGAGTCCCCCTCTCAACATATCTTGCAATTAAATCATATCATCTTCACAGGTCTCTCTTTACCTGCATGGCCTAACACATATGGACTTTATTTACCCTAAAACAAGCAGTTTGGACCTGAAAAGCCTGGCATGTCTAACTTATGATGCCAGGAGGATAGCAGATTTGAAATGGGTTTAATAGATGAATGGTGCATTTTTAGATCCAAGTACAACATTTTTGTTTTAAAATTAGAAATCGAAATAAAGTCCTGAGCTGACCATCTGTTACTCTGGCTTAAGTGGGGGAACATATTGTAATGTGATGTCCCCTTTGTGACCAAATACAACAAAGACCCTGTAATTGTAGGCTGGCCACAAACTTGACAATTTTATCCAAGGATTTTGACCCAGTTTGTTCCTCCTATGGTCAGTGGATCATGAACGTGTGCAGAGGCACTGCAAATTCATGAAAATGTATCAGATTGGTTTAGAAAACACTCTTCAGCTGAAACCATAGGACAAATGTCGAACAAAATCTGCTATAAATATGTTTATCATAGAATTGATCCTTATGAATCTCTGAATATTTTATCCTGTCAAAGATTAAAATCAGATTTTAGATTTTTCTTTCATAACCTGTATTTCTAAAGATATAAAGATTTTCATTCTCATTTTCATGGGACTTATCTGATGGTAATGATACCTGGATTTTCCTTTTTGCAATAAAACAATAAAGCTTGTTATTTTTAATGAAAATAGAAAAGAGGTCAATCAATCTTTGTCAAGCACCAAATCATAACAAATATGTCTAGAAACTTCACAAAAGTTTAAGTTGATGTCATAGTCTTCATTTTATTAAATTGCATTATAGCCTTTTTAAAATCATTCATTATTATTATTTTATTCAATATTTATTCAGAACTTAGCATGAATCCACCATCATGGGTCAGTCACTTCTGTACAATCAGCAACAGTCACTGTAACAAAAAACTGTTCTTGAATACAGATATATATATATATATATATATATATATATATA
Organism: Scarus forsteni; assembly: GCA_036419115.1. Lineage (NCBI taxonomy): Eukaryota > Metazoa > Chordata > Actinopteri > Labriformes > Labridae > Scarus > Scarus forsteni. The sequence continues at coordinate 21,388,936 of JAZDUH010000130.1, read as the reverse complement.
TATATATATATATATATATATATATATATATGTTTATATCTATATATATATAAATATATATATATATATATATATATATATATATATATACACACACACACATATATATATACATATATACACACACATATATATATACATATATATACATATATATACATATATACATATATATAGATATAGGAAGAGAGAGAGAGAGAGAGACAGAGACAGAGACAGAGACAGAGAGAGAGAGATCATACATACATAGATAGATAGATATTTACACCTTATACCCCATTTATACCACATGTACCATATATACCATGAAAATACACCACTCTTCAGGCATCAGTCAACGGATTGGTGCAGGAAGGAGTAACTTAGTTAGCATTTACCACTTCCTGGTTCGCAAGCCTCTCTTTATCTGGGATTTTGAATACCAGCCAACATATAGCATTCTTGTTTGACCTGCCTGGGGGAAAATAAACTTCTTAAAGTGTTCGCTCAGTTTAAGACTAATTTTCACAATTTTCTAATCCAAACATGTCATGTTTGTTTCCCTGTCCTCTTTCTGTGTTCATGCTGTCACCAATACAGTCTTCCCTCCACTCATGCACCCTCCTCACTCGCACACTCTTCTTACCGATTGGCTGAGAAGTGCCATGTGTGACGTTTCCCCACAAGTTCATTGGTTGATGTTCCAGCAGGCAGTGAATGTAGTCACAGTGAATGCTAGAGAAACTGTTAAGAATTTAAATAGAACAGCAAGCAGTGCCATTTCTATCAAAAACATTAATAAGCATTAATAATAAAATCCGCCTGGTTCTGGTTTGGAATGCACTGCTGTCTTGGCCCACAGTCTGCCATTAAGTTATGCTTGCCCTAGATCCCAGGTAGGGGAACCAAGGCACTAAAGCATACCACTATTAAAGTGACAATTAAAGAAGCTGGACCTAAACTATTACCACGATGCTTGGACTAGAAAGCTTACAGTTAGCTAGTCTGAGTACCAAAATGGTAACAAACTTTAGATGTGTTTTGAACAAAAAAGGTAGAATTGGTTCTTACTTCCTCTTTTTTTCTGGTGTGAAGTTACTTTGTTGGTTTGAAATAAAAATGTGAGGATATCTTCTGTTCCTGCCTTAAATGCTCTGTCTCACATTAAATTATGCCTTAGTACCCTGACCTTGCATGAGTAGCATAGCTACTTAAATTGCATTTGACCACATAGGATGAACAGCTTTGAGACTGTAGACTTTGATTTTGTGTGTGCTGTGTTTCACCTTGTAGCATCCCACGCACAATAAGAACTAAACTTTAAAATCTGTTGTTTTTTCCCTTATGTACTTGGCTTTTGAAAAAACTTTGCCTTTATGAATATGAATTGAGGCAGTGGGTGGGACAAATCCCTCTTTGACATGGTAAAAAAACAGAAGATACCCACTTTTCTGCTAAGAACAACAATATACACAAAAAACATTCATTCTTCCTCTCTTATTTCTTGTTTTTTCTTTAATCCTTCACGCCACTTGACCCACCAGCACCCGGCGCGCCTCCGCAGCAAGTGACAGTGTTGACAGTCGGCAGCCACAACAGCACATCCATCAGCGTGTCTTGGGACCCTCCCCCCTCCGATGAGCAGAACGGCATCATCCAGGAGTACAAGGTACGATCAAACCTCTGCACCTGACACACTCTATGAAAGCAAATATTTTATTAATGCACTCTAAAGCCTCGCACACTGAAGTCTGTCTGCCGTGTCTATCTCTGTCAGATCTGGTGTCTGGCCAACGAGACGCGCTTTCACGTCAATAAGTCTGTGGACGCAACCATCCGTTCAGTGGTGGTCGGGGGGCTGCAGGCTGGAGTGCAGTACCGCGTGGAGGTGGCTGCGGGCACCAGTGCAGGGGTGGGGGTCAAGAGCAAACCCCAGCTCATCATCTTGGGTAATCCACTCTAACACACACACACTGAAGGAGTCAAATGAAATGACCTAATAATGGGGGACCTGGGTCTCCTTCACAGATCGAGGGGTCTGAAAAATGATTTATCAATTTATTGCTCTTGAAGAAAAGAAGATTGCACTTTACTAACGCAGACGTCCACTGAGAAATCAATAGTGTTTCATTAAGCGTAGTGTCTGGTAACACTGCCAAGTACTGTTAGCCATATCAATAATCCTCTTCAATATGTGGGCAGCTGGCGCTAACAAAGTCGACAGAGTTTTTGTGGGAGCTTATCAGACTATCACATCTTATCAAATGGCTAAAGCATGCCCAGAGTATATGAGCTTAGAATCAATACAAGCTCAGGCCAGATGCACCTCATCTCTGACTTTTGACTGATATATAATAACATCCTTAACGCAGAGAGAAAGACAGGGAAATGCAGGCTTGTGTGCCGCAGCTTAATGATGGGGAGGTGGGGTGGGGGGGGGGCGAGGTAGTGTTGGGTTGTTGATGGTGGTGGTGGGGGGTGGGGGTGTTCCTGCTGGAGACTGTGAATCTAATTTCACAGCACAGTAGCCGCAACAGAAAATCAAACTCTGTCAGAGCTGCTCTGTCAATCTCGTGTCTTGCAGCTCAAGTTGATAAGTGCACCGCTGAATTGATTTACTCTGCCTACATATTGGATGCACTGATGCTGTTTATGGTTTTATTTTTTTATTGTTATTTTGCTTTTACCAAGACCACAGTCTCATGGTGCGGTTATTCCTGTGGTCTGTGTTTATGTTTGTCATAGGGCTGTGTAATAATCATGTTTCAACCCTTCTAAATTAACAAGAATTTATTGTGTGAAACATTAGTTCAGTAGCACTTTGTATGAAACCCCACATTTTAAGTATTTTTAAAGCATTATAAAATTTTATAGTGCCAGTATAAAGAGCCTCATTTAATCAAGATTTAAGATTGCCTTTATTGTCTCAGAGAGAAATTTGTTTTGGGCCTTTCGCCCCTGCTGCAACCACATACAACAGTACCATGACCGTAAGATAGGGACAAAAACAAGACAATAACACACAATAAATTAGTAAATATAAAAATTGATAAGAACAAGCAAAGTGCTGATCTGTGCGAAAACAAAGTGCTAACTGGTGCAAATGCGCTGATCATCCAAGATCATTGACTAGTTTGATCGCCATAGGTATATATATTTCCTATAGCTAAAATGCTACATGGATGTTTTTATCAGATTATTACTCCTGCAGCAGCTCAGTGTTCAGTTCGCCTTCCAAAGCTAATCTGGGTTCATCATATTGAGACATTTGGTTTCCTGTTTTCATCGTTTTCACAGATAGATGACATTTTTATTTTGGCATTCAGACTCAAAACCTTATCCATAAAAACAAATGGTTAAAATTTGCACATAACGAGCCTTAGCAACACTTTCTATGAAGCCCATTTTCATTAATCATTACAGCACTGTGATGATGTTTATAGGATATTTAACTCATTAGCATTAGCAGCCACAGCTGCTAAGATATACATTTTAACCATGAAAACTACAATCAGGGATGTATCAGGAAGTCAATAAGACATAGAAAGCGAAAAGTGAGATTTTTTAACAATCCCAGCTCTATAGGATTGCCAGCGCCCCCAAACAGTAACTCAGTTTACTTATAACATTGGAACCTTAGAACAGCTCTCTCTGAGGACCACTGGGTTTGAAGACTCTGTATATTGCTTTTGTTGATCCACCTGGGGTCTCAGATGTCCTTGCAGAATTATTTCTCATCCAGCCATGAAGCTGTTTTTTCCAGAAATGTTGTATTTATAGCTCAACCAAATACTCAGCCTGTAATCATTGAGTCTCTCAATGCATTCTTTTTTTATCAAAATGTGGCAGTAATGTTTCAAGCCCCCAGTTTTGACCATAGAGCAAGTGACAATCTGTCAGTCTAATGATCAATCGAATGCATCCAGTTCATCTTCGTGTCTTCCTTTCTTAACAAGTATATCCACTCAGGAGCAGTCAAAGGTCAACAAAAGACCAGATAGTTACCTGTCAGTTACCACAAAAATCAAAGAGGGTCAGAAATGGGATGTGGCCCTCTGTAACATTTAAGCCAATAATTGCCTCCAAGATTGGCACAAATGACTTTTTGAAACAGCAAAACATCTGAAAAAAATGTGTCGATGCATAAATAGTTTGTGATGGAGCACTTTTGGATTTATAATTTTGTTCTTGTAATTGCCAAAACCTGATAGAAATAGGGGTGTCAAATTATCGCATTAATTGAGATGAATTAATTACTGTCAGAATTGGCACGCTATGTTGTTTAATATCGTTAATCACATTTTTAATCTGATTTCACTGTTTTGGTATTTTCAGAGGGTTACACCTTAAAATATCAGGGCAGCTGGTGATTGGATGATCGGTCAACTCGTCACACTTTTCACAGACCAATCACATCAAGTCACAGTATGACGTAGCAGCTTGACCCTGTTGTTAGCCGTTAGCACAGATTACGAGTATTTCAGTCCTTAGACTATCGTCCTATCTTACTTTTAATGATACAACACAGATGTATCATCCACCACATGCGACATGAATCTCGCCAAAGACAAAACCCACCCATTCTCCCGGTAAACTTTTGAGGAGGGCATATCTCATATCGTAGGATAACCGTGACAACGACTCGGCGTTGTTAGCACAGCATTTCAAAGTCTTTCAGTTTCCCAGCAGTTATCTGTGGTCGGGAGAAGATCAAAAACAGTATTTCCCATAAGACAGCTTGAAGTGATGTTCTTTGCTCCTCTTTTAAAGGAGAAATTGAGTCATTTTCTGATAAAACTAAAGATCTTTCTCTATCCACAGAGACTACTTTACATGCCACTGTTATATTCAAACATGCGGTCACTTCCTGTTGTCGTCACAACCGCAGCTCCGCCTCTGTCTCCTGATTGGGCCATTAAAGTTGGACAGTTTTTATGCATTGGGCTTCTTGTACTTTAGTTTTGGGGGGTAGAGAATAATCTTTTGACATGCCACAATAATATAATGAATTTAATTGAAAATACCTAAATTTGAGGCTTTTTTCCAGCAATTTTTGAGTGAGATTGAAAAATTGGTTAATTACATTAATTAATTAATTACAGGTCATAATTAATTAATCATTTTTCTTTTTGAACTACTGACAGCACTAGAAAGTGTAATATTCAGTTGTCAAAAAGGCAGTTCATTATTGATCTGTGTGTGATTTGTATCAAATTCTTCAAGATTTATATTTAAATTTTAGTTTTTTGTCTCTGGTCCTGCACCATTTAGCACATCTGAACAGCATAAATATTCTGATAGCCCTGGTTGATTTGTATCTTTAGCTTAAATCTGCTTGCAAATGTTGAGATTCTGCATGCATTTTTACAATTATAGGCAGATTACAAATAGCAAAAAAAAATTGAGAATTCAAAGGAGCAGCAGTTTCCTTCATTAACACAGTGGTGCAGGAATGACTGGGATTCAGAATGCCAGTTTCAGATAAATGGAGGCTTATAGTTAACTCTAGTAGGCTTATAGTAAACTATAGTAGACCCATAACATTTCAATTCTTGAAGGGAAATGATAAAATACAACTGATTCTGCCTGGTTTGAATCTTTAACCATTGTTGTATGTCTAAAACAACAGTTGCTAACTGCTAACAAGAACTACAAAGATGGCCAGGGATCCAACAGCAAGATTTTTTTTAGCAATCGAAAGCCACAGTAATGGAAACCATTTTGATCAGGTTGGTCAATTAAGAATTAACAAGGAAGAGGTCACAATAACACATTATACACTGAAACATAACAGTTACTTCAAAGCTGATCATGTTGTAGTTTCATAGTAGCTTACCAATCCCATTTTTTTCTTTTCCTGATTTCGCTTAAGCTTAAAATATTTTGAAAGATATGTTTGTTCAGATTATCACAAAGAACAGAACATGAAAGTTTTGTAATTTTTTATTCTCCACAGCTTCTTATCAGCAATGATCCAAAACACTGGCAAAGTAGTCCCATTGCCTATTAGTTGTCTTGCAGTCAAAGAAGAAGCCAGTGTGATGCTAACCACTAAGTTGTGTTGCATAAATGTCATACTTGCACCACTCTGCTTTACACTTGTATGAACTTTGAAGGAAATCGTACTTAGCAGCATCCAGGTGATTCTTCTACGCTAGTTAAACAAGGGGGAGTCTAGACTACAAAGTAGCTAAATGAAAAAACATGATAGAGTTAGTCAAGTAACTACTGATGGACTTGAATCTTTTTGGAAAAACACTTACTTATTATCTACCCACATGGGCAGAGTTTTGCCATGGACGATAAATCTCCTTTCACTGTTGAGAGCGTTTTTCCATTTGTCTCAATGGAGTTTCCTTTTGATTAAAGAACAGGAGCTAACCCATTAACCCATTCCGCTCATTTATTTTTGTTTGAATAATTGTTTGTTTTGTTTTATGAATAATATCCAGGCATTTTTTTTAACAATGAATATGCTCATATTTCTTTTTGTCATATTTATTAGCACAGCGAACCATAGTGGAAATTGAATTGATTTTTTTCCCTTCTTTTTATTTTTAATCTCAAATGATTTTCATGCACAGCGGCTCCTGTAATGTGATCTTTTCTTCATTTGCACTCTGTTAAATCAACAATCAACCCTTCATTTTTTTTTTCTTTCCTCTTTCTTTGTGTTGCGTGTTCGTCTGCTGTGCCCCCAGGTGCAGAGCTGAGGGACATAATGACAGGTTCAGAGGGCAACAACAGCATCTCAGACGTGGTCAAGCAGCCGGCCTTCATCGCCGGGCTGGGAGGAGCCTGCTGGATTGTTCTCATGGGCTTCAGTGCCTGGCTGTACTGGAGAAGAAAAAAGAGAAAGGGACTCAGCAACTATGCAGGTAAGAAAATCAATTTACATGGTTCTGCATCAACACAGAATCTCAAAGCACATTGGGGTGTCTCCCTCCAGTGAGAGCTGATGTCATCACGGCGGCGACTCCATTTGAGACAACTAAAAAGCAGAACAAAGGGAATATATTCAGCGCAGATGGAAATAGGCTCTATTGACTTTAATTCAGTGTGCACTGATGTGCATCGACTGTGCTGAGTTCCATCAGCGCCGCACCTCAACACTCTAATACGTTCATGCGAGATAAGTAATTTAACATCCCCTTCCATTACCAGACCATGGCTGGTGTTGTTTGCACATTAACACGAAGCGCGCAGAGGTTAACGTATGAAACATTCTCATTCCTGTGTGAGTCAAGCATATAGCTCTGTGCCATTAACGTAATGTGACTGGCAGCTTTCATTGCAGTGAAGTGAGGAGAGGCTGCTGTGAGTTCTTGATTCAGAGGGGATTTACACTACTGCATCTCTGATTCCCTCTCTTTAAAAACATATTGAGGTCGTTACCAGCAAGCAGTGCATTTACATTTTAATAATGACCGGAGTTTTGTGAACAAAGAGAAATGCTGGGTTTTAATTAGACCTGTCAGTTTTGACACATCACCTGAATTGGGATTAGATCCCGGAATAAATGCATCACATTTTTCAAATCACAAAAGAAAGAAGAAAATCTGTAAATGCCAGATGGTAGCATGGCAGAAATTCTACACCAGTCAGCTTAGGCTGTCCATATGTAGGTGAATAGTTTCAAAAAATGAGACTTTTCTTCTTCATTTTAAGAAATAATCCGATGTTTCTAATGATAAACTGCAGAGCCACACCGTTAAACACTGTCTGTGACATGTATGCATCGTATGCATTTTTGTCACTTTCAGTGCAGAAGCTGTTTTATGTTCATATTTGTTCCAATCCCAAGTCTGACTGGTGTTACAGTTTAACTTGTGACTATGCTACCTGATGTTAGCAGGCACTTTGAGTAAATATTGTTCATATTTCAATCTTAGATATATCTGACAATCTTGATCAAATTATGCTCTTCAAAAGCCTTCTTGAGTTGTTGGTTTCAACATCTGTTGTTTCTGTGACACCCACAGATGCAGCCAAAGGTCACCCGTCAACAAAGTCACTTTTCCAAACAGTAACACCAGGCCTTGTCCTAAACTTTGGCAGCGTTTGTATTATTTTTAAAGCAGTCAGTAAGGGAGCAGATGAAGGTCAGTTTGATCATGTAAATAGACCAGTCGGCAACACTTAAACCATAGTAAAAGAATAAGGCATAGTGGCCCTGTTTGGCACAAACCTCTTAAATTCAAAATCGCTTCTTTTTATTAAATAAAAAAAACTCTGCCAGTAAATTACGGAATATTGTATTGCCCTGGGTATTTTTTGGTATTTTTATTTCTTTAAAAGTTTGTAAAAACCCACTCAACAACTTAGAGGATGACCAATGGCACTGTTTTATGAAAAATTAAAATAAATAAAAATGGAGATAGGGGTTTTGTGCCCAACAGTGACAATAGCGTGACATTTGAGTTTGATATTTTAAGCCCAAAGTGCCATGTTCCCTGTCCACACCAAGACATAAAACATAGTTTTGAATATTTCCCACTTGGCATGAGTTTCCAGTATAACTTTTGCACCTCTACAGCCCAGTACCAAATGATCTACAGCCAGGTCGTGGTCCACAGCTCAGTAGTTGGGAAGACATGTAGAGGAGACATGTGAAACACACTGAAGGGTGTATGAAACTCAAGCATGTATGATATGGGCTCTGTAAGGTAGATGTTAAACAGACCTGCTGAAATCAATACTAGTGCCTCTACATGAACTGAAAATGTGTAAATACATGACCTGAAATCTACACGTAGAGCTGTACAGTGGTGCAGCATGTTACAGGACAGTAAGGACAGCCTATGAACAGACAGAAACACCCTTTTTTTTTCATACAGTAAACACAAAAAATCACAAGTGTCCTCCCTCATGAAACTTACAAATCCAAATCAGGGGAAAAAAGAAATTCAACCACTTGAAGCTCAAATTACAAAGGGTACAGTTTGGCCCCAACTGTGACTGAGCAAAGAGATAATTCCAAACAGAGTGGGTCAAGCGCAAATCATAAAAATGATCTTGGGAGGACATGCATGTATTAATTTCATTAATCTTAGTCTGTAGAGATACTGTATGTAAGATAGTTTAGTTTTTTCTCCAGAATGTAATGCATTATCATGGGAAAGTCATCTGTCCCACTCAATAGGGAGTTGTGTTGAGATCTCAAGCAAACAACAAAAATAAACTTGTTACCCTGGCATAATGACATAAATCTGGTGACGCAAAGTGATAAATCCTGAACAGCAGGGCTTCCGCACACCACTAACTTTTGGTCACATTTTTCTTTTAAGCACATATTCAGAGCCCACTGATGCCGCTCCATAACCCCTTCTCCACCCCTGACCCACCAGACAAGCGCCACTGACACAAAGGACAGGCTCAGCAAAGATATCAAATGCTCTGGCTTGAAAATGTCCCCACAGCCATCTTAGTTTGGAAACTTTGATGTTATTAGGAGGTTTTCTGAGTTAATTTTCCAATAAACTTCTGGCTCTTCTCTGTTTTTAAGACTTCCCGTCATGCTCCAGTTTGTAATTTCTCAAAAATAAATAAATGAAACGATGATGATGCAAAAGCCCGAGGCTAAACAGGGTCAAGTGTGTAACCCTTCCTTCTTTTATTCCCTTGGGTAATCAGAGTAATGCTACCAAAGTGGTTTCATGCAGAATTGCCTCCAGTTTCATCAAAACGTAATCTGTTTCACTGCACCGTGATTTTATGAATCATTTTTAACTTGTGACTCTTTCTTTCTCGTCTTTGCAGTTCAGTCCTTCACCTTTACTCGTGCAGGTATGTATCAAAACTGATTTATATTTACCCCTTCATAGCTCCTTTTCATGGACATGCACATATTAGTTCTTCAGGCTGATTTCCATCATTGATCAATATGACACAGTTTGGTAGAATTTTATATTCTTGTAAAGTTTGTCATAAGAACTATCATGCTAAGATAATCAAAGCCAAAGCAACCACTTACTTAATGTGATCTTAAAACTTTTGTCCATCTAAATATATTGTTTTTTATATGTGTTTTCAGTTTCCATACCAGGCTGTAAATTTGTAGTTTTGCTTTTTTGCCGTACATTTTGTTGCTGTTGTTGTTTCTCCTGTTGTTTTCTGTGAAAACAGGCATGAGATCATCTACACAAACTGGCATATTAAGAGTTAACGTTCTGAAATTAGATAAAATGTTTTTATTCAAGATCAGTTGCAAAGTTGAAGTGAAAACAAGACATTGATATATAATAATTTCTGGCCATTTTTAAGTGTCTACTTTTTGGTTTCATTGGGCTTTGTGGGACATTTTTTTCCCTAAACTGGCATAGTAAATAATAATAAAAAAAACACAAAAAAATACTATGTTGATCCATGGAATGTTTTACTTTCACGCATTTTTATTGAGAAATAAACCATATTTTTCCCTTTTTTTCCTATCATATTTAAGGTTAAAGTGCGAAGATGAGAATCATATTTATTCGTATTTTATGTTATTATTATGTATCCACATTTGGATGCTGTGATAAGTGCTATTTTATTTTTCTCACTAAACTCACTGAACAACCAAAAAAGAAAAATTCCCTTAACAGTTTTAGGAATAATCACCGGCTTATCCAAGACTGGTTAATCCATCTTTAAAAGCTTTTCCCCAAAGCAATTTGTAAATGTAAAAGAAATAATGAATTTGTTTTTCTTGTATTATTGTTGTTGTTATAATTATTGTTATTAGTTTGCAAAAATAAAATGCCATATCAAGGGTTGAAGTGCTAAAATAGAAGACCCATATTCCCAGGAAAAGTGGGAAAATTATTTAAATTTTTATCAATTTACACCACTTTTCTGATGCGTCTGTGTTTTGTACACAAAGAACTCAGTGTGACTTCTTTAGCTGACCCCAGCTTAAAAAAATCAAAATACATCCCAAAGAAATCTTACTGATAGATCACTGACATTTCTTTCATTTTGCTGGTCCAAAAAAATCTCTTTTGCGTTTTTATGAAATATTAGTAATTCCTGTGTCCTTTTCCGTCATCACGAGAGCATCATGTGCCTGAACTAGAACATTAGCAGCCAAACTGTTAGAAAAATGCTCATTTTTTTAGAATTTGTGAACATGAAGGACTGAAGATGATAAAAATATTTGGTGCAGTGAAAGATAGCACTCATATTATCACAAGTTTTTATTTTAATGACACCTGCTGTGAACTCCATGTCTATTGTGTAACTGAATGTGTCATGTAAGTAAGAAAATCCTGCGTTTTCAGCAGCCCACTTTCCTTTTACTTATAATTTGTCACTCAGTCTGATGGTGCTCCTATACATTTCTAGACAAAATAATTGTGCCTAATTATTCCTCCTCTGTCTCTCCATCTTTTCTCCATTAGTGACTTTCCAAAGAGACAGAGGCCTGATCCGAAACGGAAGGTGAGATTTTAAATTAACCCACAAAATCCAAGAAACCCCACAGCTAAAGCTTTTCCTGCTGACATTTCTGTGTAAAACTCTGCCTGTATTTCCCTGACAAGAGCCCATTGTCATACCTGTAATGAAGAGTTCTTTCACCATGAACACAATTTGCATACATGTTCCAATATTCGCCCCTGCCTGCTCATATCAGCGTATGATTTGCGCTGATGTACACTTGATGAAATCATTAATCACGCCTTTGAAGTGAGTGCTACCAATTAATGCAGGTGGGCCGCCGGGGTTTTTTTTCCATTCGCCTCCCTGTTCATCCGAGGATGTTGGCAGAGTGAGAGGTCGCTAGGAGAAGAGAAGAGGTGATGAATGTGCTGTTGGAAAAAGCTTGGCGTTCTGTACATCCTGCTGGGTTTTGAACAACAAAGTGTTAGACCTTGAGACGGCGCTCTGGGAGAGTTTGCTACCCGACCAGAAGTGAAGCTTACCTCTGAATCCATTAAGGATAAAAGTGAGCAGACACAGCAGAAGAAGAGATGAATTAGGATTGTAAAAACTAAAAGAATCATTTCAATTACTTCCTCATCCCTTGGGTTCCTTTTGTCATTCTTAAAGGCAGGATTGGCAATCAGATTAAGATAGACTTTTTGTTGTACTGGTTAAAATGATCGTTTTGTCCCAATGGCAATCAATTCACGATGTGTTCTTAAAAGACAGCAAAAATGGCCGCTGTCTACAGCAGGAGTAAAGCAGGGAAAACATTCAGACCAGATTTAATAAACCGATCTAATCCTGTACTGCCGTTCTGCCAACCTTCAACGTGTACATTTTACCGGCGTGTACTGATCCTGATTCAATGGGCGTTGCTGAGCTGAGAGCATCCAAGTACACTGGAGAATGACAGAGAAACTATACCCTGATTTCTGGTAAACGCTCCTGCTAAACAGAGCAAGAAAAGAAAGATGGAGGAAAGTAAGGCAGAAACAAAAAGGATTTGAAGCCAGGTCATAAATGAGAGTTAACATCAAGTTGTATGGGTGGGTGGATGTTGGTGGTGGTGGTGGTGGAAGTGGGGGGCTAGACAGAGTCCTGAGGATATACTACTTTCAAATTCATGCTAGTTTTCCATGACTATCAGCGCCACCTTTAAGGCAGGCTGGATGGTTTTAAGACTTGTCACACCCAGCTTTAAACCAGTTGGTGGTGGACCATACTTGAGTCACTGAGTCATGTTTAAAAAAACTCTCTTCTACTGGGTGGTATTTAATGTGGGGGTAAGGAACAGTTGAAAAGGTATTTCGAACATTGTTTGCATCAGGACTCCAACCAGGACAGCATAGACATAAAAATAATCATTTTTTCCTGCACCCTCTTTCAGAGGTGTGGGAAAATTGGGTTCTAAGTCCTGGACCATTCAATGTATTTCAGTAGTCCATCGAGAAAGTCCATAGACAGTGTTTTGGAATTGACCTTTCAGAGGCATATCCAGTAGGAGATTGGATGATTGGTCTGTCAGTCATATTCAATATGAGCTGATCAGATTTTGTAGTAGGCGAGTGCTGCTGCTGGTCATAAAGTACAAAACCTGTGCCACATTGTACGACCGACTCTCACCAAACCATTTTAGAAGGGTGGTGAAAAGATCTTTTCTATCAAGAAATGCTTCAGTGTTGTTCATTGTTTTTCATTGAATAAAGAGAATGTGAAACAGATCCCACTGTTGTCTTGCTTGAAGTGCCCGCCTCTCTCTGCTTCTAAGGAAGCTGATTGGGCAATGCTGTATCAGGACAAGCACAATTGTAGATTAGGGCTTTACACAATGGATTTGACTGATTGCAGACTAAAACCGTATGGAATCAGTTGCACTGCAATGTCAGGAATCTGCAGGAATCACTTTCAGAGTTTAGGGGGTCACAGCCCCAAGTGCTCCTCTTTACTCCACACATTTTCTCCAGTTCCTCTTTCAAGGTATTTCTCAAGCTTCTCATGCCCATTTTTCTTGATGTTGCTATCATGGGTTGCTACATCTACCACCACTGCCTTCTTCTTGTCCTCAACAACTATGTCCATTTGGTTTGCTATTACCTGTTTGTCAGTTTGTATCTGAAAGTCCCACAGGGTGTAGGTTAGGTCCCTCTTCACTTTGGGAGGTGTCCCTCAATTCCAGCTCAGACTTCCAGTCCATACTCTGCATAGATGGTCTATGACATATCATGTACGCCTTGCTTACCTGCATCTTACAACCCACTGTTATGTGCTGGATTGTTTCAGGGGGCTTCTGTGGTGGAATTTGGCCTCAGATGCTCTAGTGCTGAGGATCTTTTCCTGTGCTGCCATGATCAGTGCCCCTGTGTTTCCTTCTCTTTACTGAGTCCCTTCAGCCTGCGGTATTCACTTAGCATTTCATCGTCTGGGGCCGTCTTCTTGATGAATTTGATCTTAACTGTTTCATCCTGGATAGTGGCTTTGACTCTAACTAATCCTTGGCCTCCATCTTTGGATTTGGTGTACAGTATTGGGGCACTTACAATCTGCACATAGTGGGTTTTTTTCATCTTAGCCTGGGTTAGGCCAGGTTATCAAGCCAGTTGGGTATCTGATCACTAGATAAGGCATATGTGTTTATAACTAAGACCTTATTTTTAGCAATTAGTATACTTCCTAGTACTTCCCTTCTCATATATCTCACCTTGAGGATTATTTAGCTAAACAGATAGTTGGAATGATCCTTTAACTAGCCCAAGCATACAAATAGGCTCAGACTGAGAAGACTGATGCTTCAATGGACCAAAAATAAACACTTTCTTTCTGACCCGTCTGATTTGCATGAGTGTGCTTTTTCATATTATACTTCTACATGTATTAATGTGGCAATATTTGCATGTGTTGCAAAGTCAATGTATGCAAATGTATGTGCATGCCTGTGTGATTTAAAATGGAAATTATTGACGTAATTGTTTAAACACCTTTGAGCTATCACTAAGTCAGCTGTGAACAATTCCCCTGACACTGGAAAAATTCAGCAAGGCTGCACGTGAAGAAAGCATGTGATAACAGGCAGCTGCACCATAAAGGAGTAAGGACAAGTCCAAGGCTTTATGGTCCAAAGAGGTCCCAGAATATAAAGGAATGAGTTATTTTCTCTATAGCTGGTAGCCTGAGAGAGCTTTTTACTGTGCACCAACTCAAATTTTTCTTTGTTTTTCACTGTGTCTTTAATTGTCATCACTAACAAAGTAACAAATTATCATGGCATTGCTATGCATAATGAAATCAAATTCTGGCTATGTATTCATTGTTAGGTATTTATAAATTCAAGAATAATGTATTTTTCAATATTCAAGTGCAGGTAATATGTTGTTGCATGCAGTATGGGTACTTTTCTTAATTTTACGGTCAAAGTTGTCAAGTTGTGTCAAGTGCTGGACTTGTGAACTGAACTTTAAGCCGTCTACTTTGTTTGAAAGCATTACGCATGTGGAACAGATTGATCCTGTTGTTTTAGGACATATCATTAATATGCACCAAGATTTGTGAAATCAAAACAGACACTTGTCCTTTATCTACGAGATACTTAACTGCACAATACCTCATAGATTGCAATGCATTTTTTATGATATTGAAATCAAATTTTTAACTGGAGATGTTGAGGAACAACTCGCTCTGTTTGATTCCAAGTTCTTTGCCTTGTGCTTCCACCCCCTTTCACATTACCAACTAAAAAAGCTCTCAGAGAGCGCAGACCTCCGCCAGCACCACAGTCCTCTCCCATATTGTGATTTTTACCATAAATGTTAGTCCTACCTTTATTTCATGTAAATATTTAGATTCCTTGACCATGAAAACATTCCATTAGCAATTGGTTTCATAATGATATCTATTTTAGCTCAGTAGTTATTCACGAAAATCACATTTTTTGTCTTGGCCGATCCAGAAGGTGATCCGGATCAACACCAAAATCAAATCACTTCTTCCTTTTCCCATGCTGAACATTTCCTGAAAATTTAATCAAAATCCATCCATACTTTTTTGAGTTATTTTGTTCACAGACAGACGGACAGACAAACAGGCAAACAGACTCTCCCGAAAACATAACTTCCTGGTGGAGGTAATTATGAAGTCCATTAAGAAAGACCCAGAGATACTCACTTTCACCATGTTTAAAAGAGGGAGTTGGACTTTTTATATTTGGTGCTGATAATCCTCAATACTTGTTTTCATAGATAATGATACAGTATGTCCAGTGAGTTTGACACTCACATTGAGTGTATAGCCAAATATTTCAGCTGATAGGATAATTAACAAAATTAAATTAACGTATCATTGCTGAACATTAACAAAGTAGATCTGGTCCATCCAAGCCGTTTTGTAAAATGTCAAAGTGTCCAGTGTCCTTTAGATCATTTCTGATATTGTGGTTATGCTTTTGTATGTCTTCTAGATTGCAAAAATATAGACAGACATGTCTTAAATGGCTGTGATCCAAACCTTTCAGGACTAAATGCCAACAAAATGGTGTTTTTCTCATTTATTTCATGCAGGCTACACTAAAAGAGGTTGAATAATAAGCTCTGCATGTTTATGGTACTAAACTGCGACAGGTCATACAGCAAAATAAACATGATAATAAAATTTGTGATTAAGTTGAAAGGCTTGAAAAAAATATCCTTTTGGTCCTGCAAAATTGATTTCTTTGAACAGAATGATTTGGTCATAATAACTTGCTCACATGCAAGGAATTCATCAGAGAACATAAGAGGGTGTGCTTTAACCATCTATGCCTGCTTGTGAAACACAGATAAAAGAAATATTTGAAATGCCAATAAATTTTGGATGTTGTGTAAAACACAACATCCAAAAAACAACAGAAGAACACAATGATTTGAAAATATTTTTTTCAGTCTATATTTAGTTGAATACACTACAAAGACAAGACACTTCATGTTTAAACTGATACAATTTATTTTTTGTTGCAAATTTTCACTCTGTAAAGTGTTGCCAAAAAGCTGGGACAGGAGCAGCGAAAGACAGAAATTTGAGCACTCTAAAGAACAACTGTTTAGTACTTTCCACAGGTCAGGGGAGGTTTACTGGAAACAAGTGGGAGTCATGACTTGATATAAAAGGAGCATTCCAGAAAGGTCCAGTCATTAACAAGCTAAGTTGGGGCAATGTTCTCCACTTTGTTAATAACTGCTTGAGCATAAAGTTGCATGAATGATGACCAACAAAAGCCTTGCATCAAGCAAAAGTAGTAGTAGGAAAATCTTCCCCAACAACATTCAATAATTAGTGTCGTCAGTTCCCAAATGTCTATTAGATGTTATTCAAGGAAGGTTGATGTAACACTGGTTAACATGCCCCTATGAGTTTTAAGGATTAGATATCTTGTCTTTATAGCGTATTTTATTGAATCTAGGTCAAAAGGGATTTGCTAGTCATTGTATTCAGTCTGTTTGCATTCTACACAACATCCCACTTTCATTCAAATTTGAGTTTTGTGAATAAAACCTTGTAAACCAAAACAAAAAAGAGAGCTTATTAACCAAGATATGTTTAGCAGAGTGTATAAAGCATTCTGTAAGCACAAAGTCACAACCATTTAAAGATTATGGTGGATGAAATGTAATGTTCAAGGTGGGTTTGGGCTGTTGGCTGTTGGGTTGACACTTCCTGCTGTATCCCTTCCAAACAGCAGTACATAAGACATGTGAGTGTTTCACTCTCACAGCAGATGGTACAAAGAGGTTGTAATTTTTTTTTCTCTCCAATTGCCGCCCACAACTTCCCACCTTGAAGTCAAAGCCTGCATTCATGAGCATTGTATTTCACTAAGACAAAATGACACGGTAGCTTTCCCTAAACCACCTAATGGGCTTTTGCTGTCTCTGTTGCCATGGAGACGGTGCAGAAGTGTAGCCGATCTGCCAGAGGCCGTCCATGATTCTCAATTTAAAATGTAAATTTGTGTTGTGCTAAGGCTCTAAAGTGGATTTAGTGTGTATTTAGGCCTGCCTTGTATCTCCGGGGAGAGTTTGCACTGGCAGTGGAGTTAAGGGGAGGCAGGAGTCTGATTTATAGACTTGCCATTTTATGTCTCTCTGTTGTTTATTGTCGCTTGTGTGCACGGGGGGGGGGGGGGCTGCTCCACAGGCGAGAATATGCTGAATGAGTTTTCGCATCAATTTGTTGTTGATGCAGCAGTAGGAAAATGAGCAATACTGTAACGGTGCAGGCTGGTGATTTAACTCTGTCTCCCCCCTCCTCTCTCCTCCTCTCTCTTTGTCTCCTTTCTAACATCCTCTCACAGCCGTCCTGGGCTGCTCAAAGCCGGAGACCAAGGCCTTCCCTGGCTGGCTGACTCCTGGCCCTCCACCAGCCTCCCGGCGAACGGCGGCTTAGGGAGTCCGAAGGGCGGCAGTAACTTTGGCCGAGGAGGTGAGGCACATAAACAGCGTTGGAGTGAAGGGGAAATGGGATTTTAGCGATGCCTGGATGGACAGTTTTGATGCTTATCCATTGGGAAGTATAGTGACAAGACACACCAACACACTCAAGCACACACACAAATTAAAACTGCCTTTGAGGGCTTTACTAATTTGATTTGACAAGCTTGATATTTGGCTCCAGTTGATGATATTTGCATTTACTTGTGCCATTAATTATTTTGATTTCTCTGTCATTATGCAGCTTTTCAAGGTCTTGTGAAAGTGATGGCTAAAAAATATGTATTTTGATATGTTTTTCTTGTTTGTATGTTCCCTCAGCCAATTGGGGCCCCACTGAGCAGTAGGCTTTATATGTTGCATGACAGTAGAACTGAAGGTTAGCCCTGTTTGAAAATCCCCCTTGTGAGCACTACACCGGGCTCCTAGGGTGCATTGCATGCTAATTGTGCTCGTAGATAATCACTTTCATTTATATCAAGTCCATTTGAGACCTGTGTTTAACTAATTCCGAGCGCCAGATCAGCAGGGATTGCTAATGACCTTAAAGATCGTTAACTTCGTGTCAACTCAACTCTCCATGATTCCTCTTCCCTTTTCATCATGGCTTTTGTTTTTCAGATGTTTTGCCGTCCGCCGCCGTGGAGAAAACGGGCACCATGCTGTCTGATGGTGCCATCTACAGCAGCATCGACTTCATGGGGAAGGCAGGCTACAGCAGCCCGGCACGAGTCAGCCAGCCCACCCCCTACGCCACCACGCAGATACTCCAGTCCAACAGCTTCCATGAGCTGGCTGTGGACAGGCCAGATCCCCGCTGGAAGGCGTCCCTGCAAGCCCAGCAGGAGATGGCAAACCTGGGCTACTCACTTACCGACAGACGCCCTGGCAGCGGTATGAGACACTGTGAAGACAGAGATAAATTCTGTTTTGATTTAGTCTGATGTTTGTTTCCGTATGATTTAACTCTGATACCTACGGAGAACAAATCCTAAAATGAGAGAAATTTTGACTTTTTTTTCCAAGTGGTATCCAAATACTCCTCATTTATATCCTGTTTTCGTTAAAGAGCCCTTTTATATCACATGTGATGTATTGGATTGTTTTATGTCTTTTCTAAAATTGAAACCATGGCATTTTTATAAATGTGTTTTAAATAATGATACAAAAGGACTTTGAATAGTGGTAGTGATATAAATGAGAAACCTTTAAAAGTAACAAGGGATGATACTACATAATAACAATTTCAAAGGCCTTAAAAGCAGTAACAAATCAGTTTTGATGCTGTTTGTGCCCAAAGCACAACAAAAATCAAGACAAAATTTCCAGACTTACCATGTTTGCTTTAATGCAGTAGTGTCAGGCTGCTGGTTTGTGTCTAAAATATGAATCATTTATTTATGAAGTCATGCACTAATCTATTTCAACTTTGATTTCATAATTTAAGCAGGCAAAAAATTAGCATAACAAATCACAGTATCTCTAATCAGTGGCTAAATGAAAGGAAGATGAAAACATGAACTACTCCACCCATTGTTTTCCACTGACCTACAACATATGGTTTTACCTTTTCTGCTTTGGAGGGAATTTTCAAAGAGCCCATATTATGCACAAGAAAAATGTAAAAGTCTGCATCAGTAATTCTCCCTCACTCCCTCTTTCCAGTATCAGTACATGCCTAACATAGCTTATGCCCCCAGCACCCTGTAAATGACCTACCAGTGTGACATCATCACATTGTTTCTTAAGCAGTTTAAGACCATTGGCTAGAGTTGACTGAACAGAGTGGGCTGGAGCCACATTGGGAGGGCAAGAGATCTAGTAAAACTTCTCAGGCAGACTGATATCAGTGATACTCAATGTATGAATAATAGAAGATATTTGAACAACAAACTGTAGAAGCCTACAGTTCCTATTCCCTGAAGCCCAGTTTTGTAATTCTAGTTTAAAGTGTAAACATTGGCTGGACGACAGGAACAAAGAGCTCTGTTACATCTCCGATGGAGCCGTGGGCTACCTTCCATGACCTCAGTCATTGGTCCAATCTGAAAGTATAGCATTAAAGGAAACCAAACCAAGTGAATATTGCAACATCTCTTCCATAGCAAACCAAATCTGTCAAGCTTTATATGTGGGAATTTAACATTGTTTAGACTTAGCCTCACATTGTGTTTAATATGAGCATTAAAAAATTAAATGAATTCATACCTTTTATATTTTCTTTGATTCAACTTTGATGTTTTAATTGGAGGTGGCACAGGACTTACATTAGCTGTGAAGTGAGATTAATTAAAGGTTTATAATATAAGGTGCTTTAACAGCTTTATTAGACCAGCATGTAATGCAAGGTTTATGCCACAGCTACTCTGAAACAACAACATTTGTGAGAATAAAAATCATTTTTTTGTCTCTGTAATGGTTAATACACCAGTATACTACAGCTAATGAACAGAAATGTTACATGTAATATAATAACAGAAATCCATAAAATTGTTTCTTGATTTTCACGTCTTGTTAAAAATACTTGCTTGCATTGATGAATTGAAAAAAAAAAAGTTTTATTTGTTAAATGTTATGGTTGATTAAATTCTGACTTAGAAGCCCAGCAAGCAAATTTGGGTCTAATGAGGTAAATTCAGTTCAAAATGTCTTATTTATGTTCAAAATGTGTGTACAGTAACTGTGACATTATCAGTGTTTGATAGATTTTTAAAATATTTGTGCTTTCTTGTTTTTATGACTGTCATCTATCTTATTTTAATTTATTTTTTTTCATAAAGCTACATCATGTTGGTCACACAAGGGGACTTTTCTCAAACCAAGGGCAGTATCGTATGAGCTGCAGTTTATTATATGATTTTATTATTTATGTATTATTTATATTTACATATTTCATCCATTTAATTATTTCAGGAAAGAACTAACAGGAAGTTTGAAGAAAATGCCCTTGAAAGAGTAAAATATAAAGGATAAATTATATTTACATATTCAGAGGAAATGGACCCTTAGGATAATGTTCTTAATTACTGCTCTATCTTCATCACAATTCTACCCTGGGAGCTTATCTAGGCCTAGAAATGTCACACAATCATGACGCATTTCTCTGGGGTTAACTTGATTAGTGATGGCGGAAAAATCCCTCAGTGTTACTTATGCAGTGAATATACATGTACTAAAGTCATGGAGGCATTTAAGTCTGCTTTTTTTCTTGCACAATGGGCTGTGTGCTCAGCTAAATGTCAGGCTTACCACAGATAAAGTAGAGCAAGCTGTATGAAAGCAACTTTAAGTGGTTTACCGAAGGTTTTGATGCCTCTTTAAGAAATGTCAACATTTAGAAAAAGTCCTAATGTGCTGTCAGGACACAAAAAAAGGAGAAATGAGGAACACTGCGAGGGAGACAGGTTTGAAATAAGTGCAGATTGGATAGAAAGATAGAGGCAAGCTTTCAAGGCAGAGCAGTGCATGTAACTATGAAAAAGATGTTCGCGTGCAAAGCCAGGACAGGAATTTTCAGAATTCTGAGGACATGTCGAAACTTCCCTTCTCCTTTTTTCTACCCAGGTGCAAAGGTGGGGAAGAAGAAAAAGGTGAAGGGTGGAACAAAGGGCTCTAAATCAAATGGGACATGTTGGGCGAATATTCCCCTGCCACCACCACCCATGCACCCTCTCCCTGGTACTGAGGTCGACCTTGACCGCTACCCTCAGGAGAACCACGGAGGAGGGTGAGACGCATTCATATCTCATCAATCTCTGCCCTGGAACGGACACAGAAACACAGAAACACAAGTCAACGGGAGAAACACATGCAGACGCAGAGGTCACAATATCCTGCACCTGGGCCCAGTCCGTGTGTTATCCTGTCAGAGAGCTAAGACGAGGGCCTCACACAGATCAGAGTTTGCTAAAATAGGACACATCTCTAGATTCCCCTTTTTCCAGTTTAACTGAAATAGATTTAAGGTAAGCTTTTAGACTTATTGAGGGAAAAGACTGCAATTTTGACCAATTCAAGATGCAGTTTGGCTGATATATTTATAGGTAATTGCTTATTGACTCCAGAAAAATGGAAAGAAGTTAGTATTTAGCACTTGCTGGTTCCCAACCCCACAAGTAAGTAGGGTTCAGGGTAGCAGTTATGTATAAACGCCTGAATTAAGGTTCGCAATGAACACCCAAAGATTTAAATGTTTCATCATTTCAGATTTTGATTTGTTGTGTTTAAAAGAATGGTTGCTAACAACATGCTAAGAGAGACTACAGAAATGCCTGGGAACCATTATGCAAGAATTTCTAATACTTTTATTTTAAGAAGCAGTATTTCATATACTAATGCCACTGCCATAGGTACAGTATATGCTGGTTTAAAGGTATGTAGAAGACAAATGAGTTTACAACAAGGTATTATATAAGATACTGTATATTGTTGTTAGGTCTAAGTTGAACCGCCATATTGTAGCTTCATTGTAGCAATAAGCCAATAATAGCTTTTTATTCTTGTCAATTACGTTTAAGCTTAAAAAAATCATGACACGAAGCTATGCTTATTCAGATTATCATAAAGAACAGAACATGTGAAATTCATATTTTAAAGTTGACTACCAAGCTTATTATCAACAATGGTTGAAAACACTGGGCAAAATCCCACTGGCTTTCAGTGGGCCTGCAGTCCAGGGAGCCAGCATGATGCTAACTTTTGCGTTAGCCTGCAAAACTGTGTCATCCCTGCACAACTGTATTGTTTGTAATTATTGTTTTTAAAATCTCAAGCAATTTTCTATACTATTTTGATACGCAATAGATATTTTACTAAAGCACTTTAAATAAATAAAGACAAATTCTATTTAACCTTGGCATCACCGCCAGGCATTACCATAATTATAGTTGTCTGACACATTTTTTTTATACATTTATTTTCAGAGCAACAGTGCAATAAATAATTTAAGGAGTTAACTGTACACATTTTTTAGTTTTGTATGATCTTTGTGCATTTTCAGGACCAGATTAAAATAGCTTTGTGCCCCTGGGCAACCACTTCCAAGTGCTTCTTTAGAAATCTGTAGTCCACAAAACCCACCAGCACCCACTGTTCCCACAATCACAGAAATGGCTATAAAAAGACAGAATATTACAGGCACATTTCAACAGAGCACATCCAGTATATGACTAAAAGACTGAAGGTTTTAATTTGTCTTAATTGCATCAATAAGTCCTGTTTCTCCATCTGTGTCAGAAATAGGCTGGTGGAGATTTTTTGCATCTTCTTGATTATGGCAATTTCTGCACATGCATGCCACTGTTCAGAGTCTTCACTTTTTGGACCGTTTGTATCATGGTGCTATGAGATTCATAAGAAAAGTGGATTTCTCATTCATTATTGAACCTTAAGAACCTTAAGTTCTATAAGCTCTAGCAGACTGTCACACTGGTATTTCTTATTTATAAAGTCATACTGGGAAAGATTTCAGATTACCTTCATATCTTCTAAACATACAGATGGTATGAACAACCTTTCGTTGTTGGACATTGTTCAGTTCTATGTAACCAAAGTCTGAACTGAAAGCTTTTAGCTTCTCTGCTCCCTATACATACCTATATTTCTATAAATCCTTGGTCAAAAACTTTGAATCAAGGCTGTCAGTGAGAAATTGTTGTAAAAGACGACTTCTCATGGATTTTGTCCTTAATTATGTATCATATGAGTTAGTGTGTTTGTTGATAAAGCTGCCATTCACAGTGAGGTTTCCCTTGAAAATGAGATCTCTGATCACCATGGGACTAAACAAAAAGGGGCATCTACAGGACTAGTTCTGGGCATAGATTACAAAAATTAGGTGTTTAGTACATGAAATAGCACCAATATTAGCTTTTTCTGCAAAAATGCTAAGAGAGAAACCTACAAGCACTTAAATGAATGCCTGGACTGTGCCCCAGTAGGCCCAATGATGTTTTCATGTTATTGCATATTTGTAATATTTAAATCCTATCGCAATGCTTTTATCAAATACTGTTTTGCACTGTATTATTTGTTATGTTTTAGAGTGCTTTGTATTGGTTGAAAAGGCCACTGTTTCATTTATGAGTATAAAGTCTTAACTTTTCCCCATCTAGTGGTATACTGCAGAGCTGAATTGTCATCGCCCCAAAGCCTCTAAAGTAGCCAGAGCTGGCCCTGGTCATCGAGTTAAGAGTGCATGTGAAAGCCATCTTCAATCTGGTGGTCTGAAACTGATCCTAACACTGTTGCATAACACTGCCATACTGAAGTAGCCCACAGAGATTTTACATTGTGAGATCATATCAGTAAGCTACATGCAAAGTGACAGTGGCCAAAATGTGTTCCAATTTATGCACCATCAAACTTTAACAAAAGAAACACATACTTTGTTTCCATACACCATGATGTTTTGTGCTACAAGCAGGGGCCTCATATAAAATATGCCTTGGCCAGGTGCCGCCCTAAACCTAAAGCACTGTGTCAGCAAAGAAAGAGACAATGTATTTATTTAATACCATATGTTTTAAGCCACCTAAAAAGTTATAATTTCCCGTTTTCTAAAATATTAGCCTGTACCATGGTTATGTACACACACTATCATTCCTTCTGATACAAGTGGCTCACTGTGGCAAAGACGATTTTGATTTTATTATATATAAAAGCAACAGTTTTATTTTATTATATGTAACATGTCATCATTAATTCTCTTCATTACACATTTTCTAAACTTTTATTGTTTATTTTAAATGAAAGTTAAAGCTCTGGTAGCAAGCTAGCTAAATAGATGGATTGCTGGATGCATACATAGTGGGCCTTTAAAATCCTTGGATTGCTAGTAATATGCTAGTAACACAGAAATCATCTTGTCCACTTGCCAGGTACGATAGCAACAGTTGGGCACCTCCCATGTCAGTCCAGACCTACCGCCACCAGAATCTAGACAATGATGTTGAGGAGGAAAGAGGTCCCACTCCCCCTCTAAGAGGACGATCCTCCTCTCCAGGAGCTGCCACCTTTGGCCAGCCTTCATCCTCCTCCCTCAGCTCTGCCCACCATGAGGAGATGCAGTCCATCCTGCAGGCCCACCTGGATGAGCTAACCAGAGCTTACCAGTATGAGGTGGCCAAGCAGGCATGGTAAGGAACCTCAATTTTCCCTTGACTGAATGTCTCTTACTTAAAAAATAAATAAATAATAAATTGAAGTGGCGTGTGTGTTCAAATAAGTTTGCTTTGCACAGCAGAAGAAATGCCGGTAATTTCATTCATTTCATTTGTAAAGCTTGGATTTTGCATATCAATAGCTAATGTTTGAGCATCTTATGTGTCAGCCTCAAAGCTGCAATCTCTGTTTCTTCAGAGCGATAAAAAAAAAACAGTTCTCCATTGATTACACCTTTGATGGAGCGTTGAAAAAAACTTGACAAGTCAGTGGCGACACGTGTTGGAGGCTAATGACTGGGTTTACTCTAACATGCTGTTCTGACATCAGTAAATAGAGTTGGTAATTATGCATGCTTCTCCACCATGGCGGGATGTGAGCCATCATGGAGGACAGCTGTGGGGGAGATAACAGGCATGTTGGTGACAGCCCTGCCCATCCACATATCCTTTATCCAGTCCAATTACAACTCCATTGTGTTAGCTCAACAAACACCACCACTGAGAAAGTAATCAGGGGGAATCGCTGGAGGCATTCTTGGTCTCTGCATCGCTACCTTTCTGAATATGCTCTTATTCTGCATTTTTTAACCTTATTATCTGACCTCTGCTGCTTATTAAAATGTGTTTTCTGTTTATTAATACACAGTGTTTCCCCTACAATTAATTAGGCACATGAAGAGCACTCCAAGCGTGTCCAGCACCCCCATCCCTCCCATGGACTTCATGTCTGGGACTCTGGGTTCTGATCTGGGAGCCACTCTGCTCTCTGAAGAAGACGAGCTGGAGGAAGAGGAGGAGAGATACGCAGTGGTGTCAAAGAATCTGTGTGGTTTTGAGTACACCCCCGGACACAGCGTGAATAACCTGGAGGGCTCAGGTATGTTTTGAATTTGGTGGAAGTAATTCAACTGAGGTCAGTGGATATTTATGAGTTTACCACTGGGTCACTCACAGAGAGGAAAAAGTGGGATTACATCAAGATTTCTTTTGCAAAAAATATGATGCACTGCAAAAAATTTGACCAATACAGAGATGGATAAACAACATTTACAAAGTTATTGTAGAGCAAACGTGAAACATTTGGTTGGTAGACCCTGGTTCAATAGGCATTTGTGAATTGTGGTTTTGGGTACAAACAGCTTTCTTTCATTATTGCCCTTTTTATTTGCTCTACTGCTTTTGTGCCTGAGAGTCAGCATGCAGGTGTAAGGAAACTCCGCCCAGAAGTTGCAATATGCTAAAGTCAGGCATAGACACCACAGTATTACTTCAATGAAGTGGCAACAATATGCATTCACACTTGCTTCTGGTCTAACGGCGTGTTCCCACCAAAAGCGTCGTGAATTTTCATGCGTCGATATTACATACAAAGTCAATGTAAAGACGCGAACTGATGCTGCATCGGGGCAAGCATAGAGCGGCGTCAAGCATTCAAGCGTTGAGCGACAAGCGTTTCGAGCAAAAAAACGCTCGCCGCTCACCGCCCAATGCTTGACGCTCGAGTTAAAATAATTGAACTTTTCGAGCGAGCGAGCGTCTTGACGCGCCGGGACAGCCTATCAGCGTGGAGATCGTCACTGACGCAGGGCATTCTGGGATTCGGAGTCTTGCTAATCTGACAAACTGCTAACCAAACTGCTAAACTGGAGACAGATGGAAAGGCGCTCCGCAGCTTAAATGGAGCGCCTGTAGTTGGTATCCAGGCGGGAGATCCTGGCACCAACCCTGGCTAGCAGGTCTTCAAACTGGGCAGCAGTCAACCTGAAGTACTGCTGGAACCGGCCATCGTCCAGATGGTGGAACTCACCAAGCTCACACCGCCTCTGTAGGTTAGCATGCATCCAGTACCGACGTCAGCGCCTAGCCACAACTGACTTCTCCACAGCAGGTACAGAGCAGCAACGGTGGTAATCGGAGCCATGTTCGACGATGAAATGATATGATGAAATGATAATGGCGGACGATGCCGCGGAGAGCACTGAGCGTTTTTTTGCATATTTGTACCAGCGTCTAAACTTGAGCATCTAGCGCGGCGCGAATTCACTTGACGCGCGAATACACTCGCTTTCAACGCTTTCGGTGGGTACATGCCGTAAGGTGTGAGTGAGGCTGAAGATATTTTGGAATATTTGGAATTATCAATACGGCTGTCAAGTCTCAAGTGTTACGTAACTTAACCTAACATAAGAAGAATGTAATAAAACTTTTAACACATCCTTAAGACTGCAGTTTGACACAATCTTGAATCTAAAGACAAATTGTTTACAACTCTCAGAGCTTTTGGGCTCAGACTGAGATTTTGCAAAGATTGTAATCTTATACCTACTTTTACACTAAAATTATCAGGTCAGCGCAGGTTTTTTGAAAGCGGTTTAACCGGCTAACATTCAGCCAGTTACTCTCTTCTCACTGCCAGCAGACCCGGGTCTAACCGGCAGCAGAGGAGCTGCATAGCTGTTTGTTTTCCTCTGGCGCATCAAGCTGATGTCATCACATTGATGACATCATCAGCGCGACGTAGCCCCTCCATGTAAACAATGGAAAGGAGACTGGAGGCCGTGGACACGGTTTTCTTCACTTTGCACTTTTGTCCCTCTTTAAAAATGTACAAACTCTGCGCTGATGATACAAAGGGGGATGGAATTTGTTGCTGAGATGGCAAAGAGTCACGTAAGTTACAGATGGAGGGGGCGGAGGTGATACTATTCCGTGGAGAAGTTACGCCGATGTCATCCGTAAATTAATGGGTTGACCCGGATGTGGTGTTTTAACTGAAACCAATCAGAGGCAAGCCAATTAAAACCTGTGTCGCTTGCCGGGTCAATCGACCAGGGTTGAAATGCCAATTAAACTCTTTCAAACTGCCACCAGTAGCCGATTGTTACCGGGTTTAAAGTGTTTTTTTGGCCAGTCTGAAAGGGTTATTAGAGGACTGGTTAATGTGTCTTACTAATTTATAATCTTTACAATACAAATTCAATACAAAATCACATGCCTGTCATAAATAGATACCTTTCTCAAATAAATCCATCAGAGTAGAAGCACAGCTATCACTCTTGCATCCAGCAACAGACCATTCCTACCCTCCTTCTAACATCAGCACTGTCGTGTTGAAGTTACATTACACAAAATTCCTTAGCTATAAATTAAATTTCTAAGCAACTTTAACCTCAGCTTGATTTTTAATCCTGTCATTTGCATTCAAACTTCACTTGGAGGATGCAAATGATTGAGGGGGATGATGGGAAATGACACTAAAGGTTTTTATTTAAATCTGTCAGATTGCTTTTTACAGAATAAATTAAACATGTAGATGTGCTTTTATCCTGGATTTCAAGAGGTGGCAGTCACCCAGCCAAATATCCATAAAAATATGTTCCTGTTGACAAATTCAATGTGACAATTTTATGACGTCAAGCCTGCTCCCACAAATCCCCTTTAGTTGCAGTGCACAGACACTCCAGAAGTAAATTATGCAAAACACAGGGAATTAATAATTAGAAAAATGTCATCCTTTAAACTAATCTGGGGTTTAGCAGAATTACCCAATGTAAAGTTTCCATCGATGCAGAAAATACTGTGCAGCCTCTTGGCTGGCTGAACTATCACCTACAGACACACACATAGAACAGGATACAATGCATATTAATGTCATTTTAATCATAGCATAACAGCTTCTGCACATGCACTGCTCTAAAATATGCCGTGTAGGTTGTTGAAATACAGACAAAGAGCAGAGCAGGATAGACTGAACTCGTATAAGCTGTAGTTGTGTGGTAAAACAGTCATCTAGGTTTGAATTATTCAGAAACTCTTGTGCGAATCATGGACAATATTTTTCACAGCAAGCACTGTTCCCCTGAGAGACATTGAGACAGACTTTTAAAAGTTACTGAAGTCTTTCTTGTACTGACATCAAACAACAACATAGAATATTTCAGAATCTCTGGTTCTCTTCTGACGAGTCACATCTTACGTTTAAGTTTTGATGCATTTATAAATAGGATTCTGCCTGAAAGCGTACCTTTAAAGAGGACTTTGAAAGCTTTTCCCAGTGGGGCACAGATGCACTGTTTTTAGACTAGATAGATTGTTTGATAGGTTAACACAGTGACTGCTGCATTGGGAATTTTTGTTTTAAACAGCTTTGATAACCTCTAGCAGGGCAAGTTTTGGGTCAGTTTGATTTAAAATATTTACCAATATTAGAAATACAACGATTTGACTTGTCATTGTTAAGCCGAAACTGAAATCAGATTTAGATGCATTGCCATTGCAAGAGAACTAATATGAGCAAATTCAATGGGTGGACCACATAGCCACAAGGGCCATGCTGAAGGAACAGTGCTTTGGTGAAAATGGAACATTTGCAGAAAACAAGTAGTAGCCTTTGAAAAAAGAAGCCCAAAGCCCTGTTTTTTAGTGCACAAAAAAAAAACAGACACATTTTCAATTTGGTATAGAAAAACAGTGGTTTCAGCATGTCATGATCCTTGTTGTAGACGCAGCACTGTGTACCTTAGCGCACAGTGCGGGCGTATTTTCTTGGTTGAGGCAGTTGTCATTCTTAACATTCAAGGAGCCATTGTTATGCCTTTTGAAGTTTTGTTGGCCATCTTGTGTGCTTTGTCTCCTCCACATGAGGACACTTCTATGCACTAAACAATAAGTCAGCAGCATAATAGACCCTGTATATATCAGAGGAGGAGATTTTGGCACATATTTTTGGGGCATGATTAGCTGTGTTGCTTAGTTCACAAGTGTTTGATACTTACAAGTTGTAAAGGTGACTTATCAGGTTTCCCAGCTTTGTATAATACAACTAGAAAAGCACTTAGAGAGCGCAGACCTCCGCCAAGCAACACAGTTCCCAGACGGTGATCTGGATCACCACCAAAATTGAATCACTTCTTCCATTTCCCATGCTGAACATTTCCTGAAAATTTCCTCAAAATCCATCCATAACTTTTTGAGTTATTTTGTTCACAGACAGACAGACAAACAAACGAACAAACTCTCCCAATAACATAACCTCCTTGGCAAAGGTAATAAAAGTAGTATTATAAGGGGAGAGGGGTTAACTAGTTTAGTGTTTCCATTATCCTTAAGGGATTGATGCAATTGATAAGGTAAATAGCGAAGAAGAAGAAGGGAATCTTATTATCTATGTCTCAATAAAATCATGTTTTTATGTCCACATGTTCTTAAAATGTTTTTCATTTGTACTTTTTTTCTTTGCTTGACTTCTGCCATGTATCCATTTCTTGCATTGTTCAGTTGTGCTTTGTTTCATATTTATTTCACTTAGCTGTCTCTGCTGCTAATTCTAGGTAAAAGCTCTCAGCAATGTCGCCCAGAAGGCTCCAGTCCTGCAGACCACTGTGCACCAGGCACACACAGCCTTGGCCACCAGAGGGCACCACTGCCTGGCCTCAAACCCCAGACAGACAAGGTCGGGACACTTCCCAGACGAAGAGACACCAACACAGACGGTGAGTCAAGTCTCTCATTGATGAGAATATTTGCATACGTAAGTGACTGACATCAAAGACCCGCTCTCTCATGATGTCTCATTTTCATTATTTACCCATCACCCTCGCCTACCCTCCACTCAGCAGCCCACACACCAGTCATGAAGCCCCTGCACACTGTGGGCTCCCGCATGCACAGCTCGTGGGCAGCTGCAGCCTCTGACCCCTCTGAGGAGTGCATGGTGACCGTATCGACGCTGGAGCGGCAGCACATGGCCTCATGGAGCGGCACGACGGCGTCCAACAGGGCCACCCTGGGCAGGGGCTCCCACAAGAGACCTGGCACAGATCCCACAATCACCATCAACGGGCATCCTGTAACGAACAGCACAGAGAAACGGGAACACTGTGAGTGTCAGGCTGCGTGAGGATGTGTCCATGTGGTTTTTGCAAATATGATGTAATCTAATGCAAGGAACATCAGAGGTTTACGGGAGCTTTGTTCCATAAATATCCTAGTTGTGATTGGAAAGACATCCTGATTGACAAAGAAAAGGGCAGAAACAAATATGATAACTATAGAGCAGAGAGTAAAGTTTACTTCTCAACAAAAAAATAGTACACTGTGCCCCAAAGGCACTTTATATGTAAATCAATGCAAAGGTATGCCAAGGGGGACTTTAGTGTGAACTTCTGAATGCAGATTAATGCAACCAACATCAAAATGCGACATTGGAAAGAACATTTTCATTTCAAATAGGAAGTGGCTATTTTAGACTTCTTCTGTTTGAAATGTTCATTATTGGCAGAAAGCATTTCTAAGCATCTTGCCTCTGACCTTATTACTTTTCAAAGATTGTTTAACAAGCAGACATTTGAGAAGTCGTGACAATTCCTTAGGGACCAATCACAGCCCCAAAAATGACTAAAACTCCAGGGGCACTTGTAGAGATGCTTCCACACATGCAACCAAATAAAACCAGAAGATAAAAATAGACCTGAACAAGTGCTCACAGCTTTGCTCACACTTACTCTGTGCTTTAGTGGGTTGCCTCTCACCAATTTAAGTAAAAGACTCTTCATATAACAGAGCTTTTTGCCTGTTTTCCTCCTGATTTATGTCTGTTTAGGCTCATTTGATATAATGATGGGCACTATTTAATGACCAGTGCAAGGAGGTTTCATAAGTGTCTCCCCTAATTTACCCCTGATGCATATGTCATTTTTCTACCGCACACCTATTCTGTTTAAGTAGCATATCAGCATGTGGTCCTGTTTGCACCCAGGGATCTGTCTCTGTGAAAATTATGAGTGGACAGGCACTAAGCTGGGTTTTTTTTATGTGTTCCAAACTTCAAGGTGCAGAAAGGCACTGCTCTTTAAACCTCCTCATACCAGGTCTAAAGTCCAAAGTCTTTGGCGCAGACTTTGCATCTTCAAAACAGCAAAACACAGACTGTCACCCTTCAAACTAATACACACTACACACCTTTGACAATGTCTTTCATGTTGGCAAAGTAGAGCCCTTCATATTCTGGAGAAAAGTAGAAAATGTTTTAACTTTCATGAGTGCACAAAAATGCTGGAAAGCAGAGCAGCAGAGAAAAACGCCTGGCAGGTGTGCTGTTAAAAAGAAAAACTAGAAGTTCTCCAAGAGCACACATCCGCCTGGGCAAGTTCATATCAAAACTGTGGAAAATCACCTCTAAAATCAAATCACTTCTTGCTTGTGCCATGACCAACAACCTCTGAAAATGCCATCCAAATGTGTTCCGAGCTTATCTTGTAATCTTAGGACAATGCTGGCAAAAACACAACTACGTTGGCAGAGGAAACAATGGTTTTGCTGGCATTGCATTTTTAGCCATACATCATAGTGTGTCAACCCCCTCTTCAGCTATGGTCATCTAATTCTTAGTCATAAGTATCAACAATCAACTTCTCTATGAGAAACAATGATAGAAATTATAGAGATTTCCAACCACTGGAATTTTAATCACATTAAGGTTCTTATTACCTGACATACCAGAAGGACCATTAAATATATTGCCAAAAGTATTCGCTCACCTGCCTTGACTCGCATATGAACTTAAGTGACATCCCATTCCCAATCCATAGGGTTCAATACGACGATGGTCCACCCTTTGCAGCTATAACAGCTTCAACTCCTCTGGGAAGGCTGTCCACAAGGGCTAGGAGTGTTTATGGGAATTTTTGACCATTCTTCCAGAAGCGTATTTGTGAGGTCACACATTGATGTTGGTCGAGAAGGCCTGGCTCTCAGTCTCCGCTCTAATTCATCCCAAAGGTGTTCTATCGGGTTGAGGTCAGGACTCTGTGGAGGGCAGTCAAGTTCATCCACACCAGACTCTGTCATCCATGTCTTTATGGACCTGCTTTGTGCACTGGTGCAGAGTAATGTTGAAAGAGGAAGGGGCAATTGTCCACAATGTCTTGGTGTGCTGAAGTATTCAGAGTTCCTTCACTGGAACTAAGGGGCCAAGCCCAGCTCCTGAGAAACAACCCCACACCATAGTCCCCCCTCCACCAAACTTTACACTTGGCACATTGCAGTCCAACAAGTATTGTTCTCCTGGCAACTGCCAAACCTGGAGACCTCCTCGCACTAT
The DNA here is from genome assembly GCA_036419115.1 of Scarus forsteni. Taxonomy (NCBI): domain Eukaryota; kingdom Metazoa; phylum Chordata; class Actinopteri; order Labriformes; family Labridae; genus Scarus; species Scarus forsteni. The sequence continues at coordinate 21,355,835 of JAZDUH010000130.1, read as the reverse complement.
GCAACTCAGCAGTTTACGTGACCCGCTACCACTTCATCAGCTAATTGTAGTCATTCCAAAAACACTTCCACGTTCTTTAATACTAATTTCAGTTGACTGTGGAATCATTTAAAGCTACAAGAACGTTCTTACAATACAAGCTGGTTGTTGCTGCAGGTGGCATCCTATCCTGATTCCATGTCAGAGGCCTGTCCTCCAAGACCAAGTTTCCCTACCCCAGGGGGACCAAATAAATTCAAATTCAAATTCAATTCAATTCAATTCAATTCAAAATAAATTCAAATTCAAATTCAATTCAATTCAATTCAATTCACTGAGCTCCTGAGAGCGACCCATTCTTTCACAAATGTTCGTAAAAGCAGTCTGCATGCCTAGGTGCTTGATTTTATACACCTGTGGTCATTGGAATACCTGATTCTGATTATTTGGATGGGTGAGCATATACTTTTGGCAGTATAGTGTATTTCACTAGTTCATCTGGACAAGAGCAGGGGGAAATGGAAATGGGCAGGGCTTAACCTGCAGGTGGTTGGACAGTGGTTCCTTCAGTCACATTCACAATTGCTGTAGGTTGGAGCTTGACAAGATGGATCAAGATGTTTCAGTATTAGTTCCCTCCGCCATTTTTGTCTTCCTGAGTCAAGAGAGAAAAACAGCAGATTATTTGAACCAATGTGCAGAGGCAGAAGAACACATAGCTGTTTGCTGCATTGCAAAATAGTACAAACACAGAGATTTCAAGGAGGAAGAAGAAAGCCTTTTGAAATACGCTCAATTGTATATCCAACTCAAACATAGATTAATAGCTCATTTTTTACATAAAAGTCACAATTACACAAAATGACTATAGCCATGAACACCTCAGTGGTCCTCTCAGCTAGCTCTCCTTAAAAGTTCAGGGCTGTTGATTGACTGTTGTCAGTATCTAATACAACCCAACTTCATAAATACTGAAACATCCATCTAACACAAAAAATGGGTTTAGTTCTGATCTGGGACAGAATATGCAATAGTTGAGAAGATGACAATAGAAATCTGAAAATCTGGACCAACTTATACCATTTAAATAGAGCCATATAAGGAGGATGCATGTGTACGTACACACAACAACTGTCAGGTTTCTAATATGAAACCTGCGCTGCTGAAGTTACCTGCCTACACTAGCAAACCAGTGTAGAACTCACAATACAAAGAAACATCCCTGGTTTGTGAAACAGAAGCACAGATTTTCATGCGAGACTTCTCCACACTACCAAGACCTCACACTGTTGTTCCTTTTCTTTCTTCCAGAGTCTTTTCTGAGGCATCATTCCCCACAAGTTGCTGCCTGTCTGTCCCGGGACACCTTGTTTGTAAGCGCTATGAGATTTTCTCTCTGCGAGTGACACAGAATGATGTTTGGAGAAGACAGGAGGAAGATGGAGCGAGTGAGTCGGAGCTGAGATGCAGAGCTGTAAATGTCATGTACAGACACAGACACCAGTCTCACAGTGTTATTTTCATCCCCCTCTTCAAAAGAGTAAACAGTATGTTATATGTCTGCTTCTATTTTCCGTCACATGGTGTACAAAGATTCACACAGTGGAGATAAAGAAGAAAATCACGCTGAAACTAAGACTAATGAAGAAGAAAAAGGACTTGCATAAATTGTAAATATCTTTTTTAATGTTTCTTTTTTCTTTTGCTTTGCTATGCAAGCCAAACCCAATGTTGTCTCTTCTTTTGTGATTTATTACTGTGAATCATTTTTCATTAATGCTCAAACTGTTAGCTTATTTTGATGAAGCTACTGTATTGTTGTACTTTGCACAGAGCATTTTGGTAAAAATAAGCACAAACCCGTCGTCAGCTGAGCTGGGGAGGAGAATCATAATGGCAAAGAGGGACATTTATGTTAAAACAGAGCCTGAACAGATGATATATACTTGGCTGTTATTGCTAGACAAATACTCTTATATGGGGAGTTAATGGAAGAAACACAGTAAGATACTCAGAAATGTAATGCCAATATAACACATACTATCTGCTGGGGATCTTGTCTTGCATTATAATAACGGTACTCAGTATGTGGTTACCAGAACATTTCTTATTGTAATGATGCAAAACAGCAATTGTGAAATCCAAAGCAAAATAAGAGGTGTCTCTGCCATTTCTAGAATATGTTGAAATGATATTTATTTATTGCTTTTTTTCAGCTACAAACACCAGGTCCAAAAAAGTTAGAATGGTGTGTAAAATGTGACATTAAACAGGAGACAGTGATTTGCAAACCCTTTTTAACCTGTATACATGCAATCTGAATATGATGCCTGGGACATTTTCCAAAAACGGTTGGACAGATGCACATTTGCCACAGAGAGTGGAATTCTTTGCCATTCTTGCTTGATGAATGGTCTCAATGCCTTGATCAGGTTATGCAATATTTTTGTCCGTGACAATAGTCCTTCCATGAATTTAGGTAATTATGGACTGATAATGTATTTACTCATCATTTAACACATTGTTATAATCAAAACATGAGCATGATGCTAAATGCAAAAGTAATCTCACTTGGTTGCTGTTTCATGGTGGTTTCTCTCATTTACAATCTTCAGAGGTGCAACACATCATGATAGAAGAGGTTGTTTTCACCTATCTGTCTCGTGGTATCGTCAAAAAGAAACAAAATTCTCATTTTTTTTCAATTTGAGATCAATTGCGTGCTTATTTACCAACCCATTTTCTTTTGCTTTGCTGTTTAGTTTGTTTACATTTGTGACTATTGCGCTAACAGACCACATTATGCTTGCATTGATCACGGCTTTGGGAGTGACTGAATTAGTCAGGAAAAAAGTTAAGCATGCTGGATTTTCTGTCAGGTCATACATACATCATATCAGATTCCAGTCAGGGGTAACAGAGTTGGCCCATAATTAAGCTGAAATTATGTTTTCTGACCACATGAACCTGTATGTAACTCTAATGCTACGGCCACACCGCACGCAAATTCGCAAAGAAGCACCTTGAGATTACATACAAAGTCAATGCAAAGACGCATTTGGACACAGATTCGCCCCGGGCAGCACGTATGGAGCATCAAACGCTCTACGCTCGAGTTGAAAATATTGAACTTTCGACCCAAATTCGCGTGACGCTGTGCCACGGCAGCCAATCAGCGATGACATTCCCCCCCTGACGTCACTGATTTGATGATGTGTGACGCACTGGCCACCTGCTCCTGCTCAAACCCCGCTGAAAGATGGAGGAGGGGTTAATCTGCACTGTTTGCTATCATCCGGAGCTATACAATTCAACGTGTGTACTCTACAGAGACCGGAACAAAAAGGAACATGACTTGGGTGAAAGTCGCTGAGGAGACAGGTTTTGAAGGTTAGTTCTGTAAATATTCGTTTCCAGCTGGATTTGCCTGCACGGGTCATCACTGAGTCCGACTGGCTCCGGTTCTCTACTCCGCCTGCACAGTGATGCGCGTCGCCCCTCAGTTTGTCAAAATGGTCCAGCGTCCAGCCTCGGGCGTTACACACGGCGCGTCACATTCACTACGCGCATTTAAATACGCCAATTCGCATCCGGTGTGGCTGTGGCATTAGTCTTAATGATGCCAAGTCAGGTATTGTGTGTGCACGTTAGCCACATTTGAAACACTGATACAACTGGGCAATATCACAGATGCTGGCTTTTAAACTTTGCATCAGTTCTTTGTCTCATTAGCCTGATGGTCTAAGATGAACTCAAGCCTGAAGTAGTCTGCAGATCTCCTAGATGTTGTTGATACATGACCTTTTTTCTTTGCATAGTAAAACCATATCTTATATGGAGAAGCACACTTAATTATCTGACAGTGGTTTCTTGAGTGTTCCTGAGCACAAGTTCTGAAACTCGTCACAGAATGACAATGCCACCAAAGGGATTAGAAGTCAAAAGATTTGACAGTAACTTATTGGTCTCTCCCGATTTAAGGAGAAATTTATCCAGATTCTCAGATACATACAGATACATCGTTTATTAACTGTAGTCTTTTTTTGCCTATAATCTTTTACAAAGTAGATAACTGAATGTGAGCAACTTAGCTTGTTGGCAGTGCTCTTTTTATACGTAACCACGGTATCACTACCTGTTACCTAACAATCTACAAACCCGTGGAGGTGTTTGAGCATTTTCTTGTTGCCCTTGTCCCAACTGCTTTGTAAAGTGTTTCTGGCATCAAATTCAGAATGTGTGTATATTTTTTGTATTTATAACAGTAACATTAGATGTCATATGATCTAATATTTGTGCTGTTCTGTATGATTTTAGGTTAAGAGGGATTTTCAAATAATATTTTAAGTCACATTCGCACAGTGTCACATTTTTTCTGGAATAAGGGTGTGTAGATAAAGACAGTGCAATATTAACAAGTAATGAAAATGTGAGCTTGAGACACAGGATAAATGTCCTGATATCACCTGAATACAATTAGGTGCAGATTTAGATGTGAATTATTTATAATGTTGAAAATCATAGAAATTAAATTTGATTTGCTTTTTATGTATTTCACTGTTTATTGGTCATGAATTTACACTGTATCACCTTTTAAACCAGTATGGACGCAAACTACTGCCAAATTTGAAAGCCCTCTGAAATATTTTCCACTTTCAAAGTGCAGCCAGTTATTATTGTCTGCCATTGAGATTCACAATGCATTGTTTCACACTTGTTTGGATGGTTCTGTTCTGATTGTTGTTCTGGTAACGGCTCTCCCTATGAAAAATAATTACCTGCCAGATTGGTTTTTTGCCCTCAGGAATACACAGCCACATACAGTATTGGGCCGTTTTTCAATCCTTTGATGCAAAATAAAATGTGTATGTGAAAACAAATCAATTCTCCCACTGCTTTGATTTTTTGAATTGTTGTCATGTGTCCATTTTGAACTTTTGATTTGCTTTTCTGCTCTTGTCAGGTTTTTATAAAATACAGACATTACAAAGGTGGAGAATTTTTCTTTATACATCACATGTCTCCTCTCAAACAATATGCAATCAAACCCTCAAACTGCTCAGAGAAATTTGAGTCAGGCAACCCTGCTCATGTTCATTTAAAACATTGCAGCAGCAAAACATACTGTAGCTGTTGTCTGAATTTGGCGTTTAACTTTATTATTCATGTTTTACATGCAGAATTTTGGCATTGTATGTAGCATTTCCACCAAGCAGTTCAGTTTAGTTTAGTTAAGCTTAGCTTAGCTTAGCTTAGCTTAGCTTAGCTTAGCTTAGCTTGGTTTAGTTTAGTTTAGTTTGGTTTTCTTTAGTTTAGTTTAGTCTATTGACTAGTCAAAATAACCTGCACTTTTTCCCTTTAAAGCTTCTGAAATGCTATTGTATTTTTTCTGCTGAATATTTCCTTGCAGACAGAAACAAAGCTGGATGTTTTGGTCATTATAAACATGTCACAAAGAGAGATAAAAAAAAATTCTAGATTTTCTCCATTGTTATTCTCAGTTCACCATGCCTCACTGCCAGGATATCATGCAATTTCGTAGTCGCTGTTATCATCATCTGTCACCTTAAAACCTATTCAGAGAAAAGGGAGATTAAGCCAAGCTAGACCACATTTTGAAAACAAAGCAAGGTAATATATCTGTGAAAGCTGGGCTGTTGGAAGGTTAAAAGTTAGAGTGAAGTACTGATACAAATTAACATCTTGGACAGAAGATGAAATTGACTGGATCAGGGGCACTCGGCATGTGAAAACTAGAGTGGTTTTTTTTAACATTAATTTTTGTGACTTTTATCTAAACTAAATACATGAACCTCGATTAAAGGTGCAGTGTGTAAAATTTGGCAGCATTTCGCCAAAGAGAAACAATGAATACAGGAAATAATGTTTCCATTTGTATGTAAAGTCTGTCAAAATAGGAGTACAATCATCCCCATAAAACGTTTGTTTTATTTTTATTTAGTTGGAAAATGCTTAAAAAGATGTACATTACTGTGGGCCATGTTCATGTAGGCTGACAGAACGATCTGCCATGTTGTCGACAGGTGGATTTTAGGGACAAAAAAAACGAAACTCGAATCTGTCCGCAGGTTCTGAAATCTACCTGGAATGCATGTGAAGAAGAGGAGAGAGGACAGCGGTGGATGTATAGACCGTTGTTACTCTGCACTTGGGATTTAAATTGTGTGTATTTTACAGTTAAAGCTCTGGAAATGATGTGTTCATCCCTTTTGGTCTTCACAGTGTTCTGTTGCTCAGTGACGTGACGTTATGGTTACAGTTAGGCTCATTCTAGAATTCGAACGTTAGATGTCGTTAAAATGCAAAATTCTACACACTATCCCTTTAAATATAGACTCATGAATTATACTTACAAAGCCATTGTAAATAGCTAAGATAGCAATTGATCTAAGTACATGTTTTATTCATCATATGTTTCTGTGATGAATAAAACAGCGCTAAACAGCACTAGCTTGAAGAAAACATTTGTAATGAGTCAAAAAGTTGCTGCAAAGTTCAACCCTGGGTTATTTTTATGTTACTGTTTGATTGATCTTGATCTTAGAGACCACTTGGAGCTAAAATCAGACAGCAGATTCTCTCAGTGTATTCAGAGCTCCCAGCCAGTACATTTAACTGAGCAGCATTTGATCCCAGAGAAATCAATATATGGCAGTATCAAACAGTTAAGGAAGAGAGGAACAGTGTAGAGAAATAATAGATATGTGTGCATGACCAGGTTAATACAAAGCAGGTCCGTGGATGGATATGACACTGGAACTGTCATGTTTACAGGACTCTGGAGTCGAGCTGTAAGGTGTCATGGGCCGAACTTAATGAAGCAACTGTGAACAGAGGTGCCTATGCAATAACTGGTAATGTGTTGGCTCTTAAAGTCTCCCTATCAGCACAGCTCCACAGGGTTGACTATGAATCAGCTGAAGAACAGGTCACCTCTTAGGTTTAGCTCAGTATTTTGACGTTAGGTTGCATGAATTACTTGACAAAAGCTAGTAAAGTAACTTCCACTTTGTCTGCACTTTAAAGGAGAATGAGCTAAAACGACCTGTAAGTCAGATTACGGTTACCTGGTACAGTTATTTTATATAGTTTTGTCAGTTTTCCATAAAAATGAGCCATGAAAAGATGTTAGGTTTAATATATGACTGGGCAAAAGTATACATAGGGGGTACCCATTTACAGAATGCCCTCCCCTTCTTTCTCTCACACTCTTTTTCAAGACTAAAATTGTCTCTCTCTTATTCAAACATTCAAGACACAATCAGAGCTGTTTACTTTTTCCTCCAGGAAGTGTTTAGCACTATTGTACAATGCAACAAATGGCTTCTGAATGGAACGTGTGATTGAATAGATTGGATTTTAGCGACAGAAACATTCAACAGTTGATGCATCTCGATTCAGTTTCAAATTTTGCATCCTCACAGCTGTTCTAGCTCACAACACATCTGTGTATCAATACAGATCAGTTTATCTACTCATCCCTTGTTTATATTTAAAGTGAAAGCACACGGCAAAAGCTACATTTCCAAAAATGCATGTCTTTATATGGACAGGGCCTATACTGGGCCCAAAATCTGATCTCCAATTACTTTGTGTGTAGCAAATACATTTCCAGTGACACTGTGAATTTGAAGTGTTTCCCCCTTAACTGAACATGTCAGGTGCGTCAATTGTGTTACCAGCAACTCTCTTTGAATGGTTGTCACATCGTCTTTTGTTGTCTCAACCTATAACTGTTTGTGTGTGTATTCTCAAATATTTTGGACAGTTTTCCCAGTCAAAATTACGGTGGCCCTGAAGTTCAAAATACAACAGCAAAGAACTAAACACATTGGCAAATAACCAAACACATTGGCGAATAACTAAACACAACAGCAAATAACCAAACACATTGGCAAATAACTAAACACAACAGCAAATAACTAAACACATTGGCAAATAACTAAACACATTGGCAAATAACCAAACACATTGGCGAATAACTAAACACAACAGCAAATAACCAAACACATTGGCAAATAACTAAACACAACAGCAAATAACCAAACACATTGGCAAATAACTCTCTTCTGGTATCGCTAGAGTTATTTACCATTGTGTTTAGTTATTTGCCAATGTGTTTTATTTAATTTGCTGTTGTGTTTAGCTTTTTTGCCAATGTGTTTTGTTATTTTCCAATTTGATAAGTTATTTGCCAGTGTGTTCTTTTAAATTGCTGTCGTAATTAGTTTTTTGCCAATGTGTTTTGTTATTTGCAAATGTGATCAGTTATTTGCCAATGTGTTTTTTTAAGTTGCTGTTGTGTTTGGTTTTTTGCCAATATGTTTAGTTATGTGCCAATGTGATTTTATTATTTGCTGTTGTGTTTTGTTATTTGCCAATTTGTTTAGTTATTTGCCAATGTGTTTTTTTATTTGCTGCTGTGTTCAGTTATTTGCCAATCTGTTTAGTTCTTTGCTGTTGTGTTTTTCACTTCAGGGCCACCATACAAAATACAACAAAATGACCTTTACCATACTGATACCAAGATTCATTTCTAATTCTAATCCACACAGATGAGCCATAAGAGACTTGAGAGTTATTCTAGTTGTTATCTCAAGAAAACCTGACATCTTCCCTGCAGCAAAGATCTGCACAACATTTTGGAAGCTTTGGGCGATTTATGGTGCAGTGGTGCCGTGCACAGTGTGATACACCCTGTCAATATTTGTATCCTGAAACGATAGAAGAGGATTAGGAATGTGTGCAGATAATGTGCAGACAGGGGGCACTGTGTGCAATCCACCGTTTAAGCTTTGAATCCAAACAGTTGGCTCTGCAGAAGTGCTGTGCAGACAGAAGCATTCGTATTGTGCTTATCAATTCTTCACCCACTTGGACACAATTTGTCTGCCCTATTACTGGGGACCAGCCCCCCACTCCCCGTATACCCCCCCATCTCCCACCACCCAGACGTGTCCTAATTTACCCAGCTTGTAGTACATGTGAATTTAATGGAAGAGCAGAAACACACAGCGGAGCCCACAGAGGCCAATTACAGGGCTCCACCTGCGTTCACAAAGCTACAGTAATGTTTTTTATATAAAGACGCCGGCCTAATTTACTGGCTCGGTAATGGTGTGGTCACTTTATGGGTGGTGGATGACAAAGCAGTTTCCTGTAACTGTTACTTAGAGATATTTTTCCAACACCCGGGGGAACTATTTTGCCTCAAACTGCTGCACTTCCACGGACATTGGCAGTAAAAATGGGAAAAATATTTATAATGGGGATCCTTTATCTGCTGAGAGCACTCCTGGTAATAAGAGCAGTAAAGCACAGAGTAGCACGGCTTTTAAATCACTAATAAAATGTGCTTACTATTGAAGAGAGGAAGATTCACATGGCATTTTACTCAACTTGATTGTGGCGTTTGAGGAAAAGTCATGATAACAATGAGAGATAACTTCAGTGTGAGCAGTTGCTGTATTTTACTTTCCTCATTATTCTCAGTTATTAATGTAATAAAATTATCTAACCGGGCCCAAGTCTTTGGGCTTGAGGATTTAACCAGCCATAGGGTGAAGGTCTTGTTTTCTATATTTTCATAGCCTTTCAGTGATGATGTAAAATTCATGCCGCTCCTATAGCGTTGCCCTGTAGCTGACCCTCACATTATGATTCTGTGTCAGTGAAGCAAAAGGACATTTTTACATCAGAGGCTGTGTTCAGAATTTTCCTTTGTGAAGTGTCTTTTCAATAAGATATTGTTGTTTTGTATCTCCATGTAGAAAATATAAATTAAGAGGGAAAAAACACCTACAGACAGGTGTAGAAAAAAACAGTATTATGAATCTGTAAATCTGATCATGTAAACTTAGTTTCTCTCTTTCAACTTGGTTACTTGTAATACCTGGGCTGTCATACATTGTTAAAGGGACTGTGAGGAGTTTCTAAGTAATTACAAAAAAGTCTCACTTTAAGATATATGCCTGATCTAAATACACACTTTATGATGAGTTTTATAGCATCAAAATAGGTTATCTATAAATGCTATTCCTTAGCTTTGTGGTCGGGTCAGACAGGGCTGGACTGACCTGGATACTCAACTTTGGGAACAAGACAATTAAAACTAGAGCAAATTTATATTATTCGGACACATCTTAAAGCACCAGGCTGGAAGTAGCGATATATAGCTGGCTACAAAACTACGATACTAAGTTTTCAAAAAATTGCCTGCTGTCACACGTCAAAAACTACCGCTACGTAACTAGAAAGAGATACATTACCTGGTCGCTTTGCATCCTGTAAGTTGTTGAAAAAAGAAGTTGTAAAGCAATGCAGTGTTCTGAGGAAGGTCTGAGCTGTTTATTAGCATCACAACAAACACACGCTTTGGCTTCAGTCATGTCTTTGGTGCGTTCCAGTTGTAGTCAGAAGTAGGAATTTCCGAGTTCCAAGTAGGAAACTGCAACTGGAACGTCCCCCGGAGTCTGAATTTCCTACTGGGAACTCGGTGAAACCTCGCCACCCCCGAGTTGACAATCGAAGATGGATGCCCCCAGTGTGAACAGTTATTTAGCTCCTGTAATAATCAATTTATTTGCACTTCTGACTGGGGTGTGTCACACAAGATCAGCTGTATACATAGTATTGTTAGACTTGTATTTACAAAAATGCTGCCATAGTAATAATCACATTCTTCATGTGATATTTGTTAACAACAACGCAGGACATGCTAACAACAGCTAACAATAGCCTGGTTGATCGGCATGTTTTTTTTCCGACTTCAACTGGAACGCCAATAAGTCGGAGATGATGTCACTCCCAGTTACTGGAGTTCAGCATTACGACAGTCGCTGCACGTGCTCATGGGTAGCAGAGTCTTTATGTCACCGGTAATAGATTCTCCTCATAGCACCTTTAAGGCCCCTGTAAAATGTGTTTTAACTAAGATCGGCTTCATGGTGGTACTGCAGGAAGTGCTGTTTCTTTACAGTAAGAGTTGCTGGTTCAACTCTGTAGGCCTTCTGTAAGAAGTTTTCTATTTTGTTTCCACACAGCAACATCTGCAAAGATAAATCCAAACTCCCAGAGTTAATATTAACATTTCTTAATTCTTTATGAGTCCACAGCACAGAGTCTTGTTTTCTTTTTGGAGAGTCGGTACATTACCTTTCATCAAGTTTAATTGCTGACTTTTTTTAAGTGTTTGGACTGCACTTTCTCAGAGTATATTTAACTACTTAGTGTCAACTCCATATTACTGTAATAATGAGAACTGTAAACTTTGCTTTATTTTGTTTACTTTATATCAACAGGAGAAATAAGCTGAAATAAAGATACTTTTTTGGTCAGAGCACATATATTAAAAAACACTGCACTGCAGTTTTCATGACGGAATATTGTGCTTCTCCAGTAATGGGGGAGGGCTAGCACTGACTCTGCAAGTATCACTTACAGGATAGAGTAAAAATTTCAGAGTTACAGCTCCTGGCTTTGATTTAAATGAACATCATTTTTACTCTTGTTTTGGGACCTTATCTTTTTCCCCCTGAGGGTAAGGATTTGTGACTCTGTTAACTCTGTCCTCTGCCAACACCAACTTTTAAGTCCCTCAATTTGCTGTCCATACATTCAAAGGTTGCCTTTGGGTACTAAAGTTTCCTCTCATGGACCAAAAACATCCTCATTAGGCTATGAGCTGTCTCTAATTTGCTCCTAAATTAAGTGTGTGTTTGAATGTTTGTATGACTCTATATGTCAGTTGGGGGTTTACCCTGCTTCTTGAGTAATCCAAGATAAACTCTAGCCCCTCTGCAACAGTGAAAAGGATTAGTAGTATAGATAATATGGGTTTCTAATAAGCAATTTTCATATTGCTGTTTCTTTATGTTCAGTCCTCCATATACCGATATTGACCTCCATAGATATTGATCTGCAGCATCACTGTCTCCACCAACAGAGTCGGCCCTCGAGGCAGACTTAAGCCAGTGCCCCTTGTATTGTACCCATAATGAAAATTACAGTCATCTGATGTCATCTGAAGTGGTTAATCTATCAGATGAAAAAAAAAATGGATGGGGCAATGATCCATCCAAAATAAAGACAGCAAAACTCTTCTGGAGATGTATAATTTGTTCATTCAGCACATTACCACTGAGTTCTTCCCATTTTTACCTTTAGCACTGGGGTACAGGTTTGCCGGCATATGTTTGTTTGTAAGCAAGATAACACAAAACTACTGGATGAATTTTGTTGAAATTTTTAGGAGATATTGGTAATGGCCCAACTTAACAATAATTTGATTCTGGATAACTGCCATTAGCAATAGATTGTTTTTGCTTAATAATTGTCTAACTTATCATAATATCAACATGATTCTGGGTGCTATGTGTGGGTTTTCAGGATCAAGGGATCATATTATAAATGTAACTTTATTATGGAACTGTTGCTTTCAGATGTAACGGTACTATGTGAGCTACCTTGGCAGAGGTTTGCACACTCTGAGTGCTTTATAGATCCTTCTCATATATTACTGGGCTCCCAATAGGATTACAAGGCATTACACTGGTGTTTGAATCTGATTTCAAATAAAAATAAAGGAGCTCTAAACTTTCTTCTAGACATTTTTGGCATCTTTTGCCAAGTTATAGTGAAAATGTAAAAATGCCCATCATGTAATGTAAATGATTTTCTTTAAACAAACAAACAAACAAACAAACAAAAAAAACAGAATCCACATTTGGGTTGGGAGCACCAACAAATCATAAAACTTCTTCCTTGTTCCACAACCAACAATCCTAATGGAGCATATGGAAGCCCATTTTGGTGACTTAAAAATAGGACTTTAAGGAACTAATAAAATAAAAATTTTAATACTTTGTCATAATTATGATACGTGATAAAAAAAATATATAATTAGGAGATGAAGTCATAATTATGGGATTAAAAAGTCATAATTATGAGGAAAAAAATTCAAAATTATGAGAAAGGCGTGTGGCTGTAGGAATGTCTATGGACATGGGGCACATGAGCAAAGGTATCTCATAATTATGACTTTTTATTTCATAATCATGACTTTTTTTTAGTTCCCTAAATTCATTTTTTTAAGTGACGGAAATGGGCCTCCAGCTTAGCAGCTATCAAGAAAATTATTTATGGTAATAAATCAAAATCCTATAGACACAGGCCTTGAATACCTGTGAATTTATTTAGCTTGGAAGGGTATTCTAAAAGAACTTAAATGCATCAGTGTACCTCATTCTACAATTTGAAATAAGAAAATTATGAGAAATCCTGCGGACAGTGCAAGCATGTGCCCACTGGCAACTTTTGTTGCCACTCACAGAAATTACCCAGGTAAAACATTTTGGGGGAGGGTTACTCTTGAGACTTGAATGATGAAATAATCATAAACATATTTTGAGGGAAAGCATTATAAATTTATGAAAATGGCCTCTTTCCAAGACAATTTGCATCCTCCATGTCTTCCACCGGATGGAGTAGGAAGCAGATGATGTCATGTGACAGGAACTACTTGGAAACTATTTTTTATGAACCAGAATCTTTATCTAAGTTGTCTACTAACACATAAGTGGAAAAAGTTGCATTACTATCATTGAGATTTTTTGTTGAGTAGAAAATGACAGTGATACACTTCTGCAACAATTGTTGCCAGTGGGGCAGAATGGGTATATAGTTCAATGGCTAAAGAATTGCAGCTTTTAAGATAAACATGTGACTGAAAGGATCACAAAGCCTGATTAATTCAACAAACTTTGAGTACCCACTTCAAAGTCAGGGTTTTCTTCTACTGGGTTGATAAACTGACACTCCAAAGGAAGACACTATAATTAAAGTAATTACAAGTAAATCAGTCCGCCTCTATCACAAAAGCCGCCTGTTTGATTGTGGATGCTACAAAATAGAAGACTCTCCTCAGACAACAGATATTTATTCAAGATATAACAACATGATTAGCATATTTGCGTGCATGATATTTGTCTCCATATTGACACCAGCCCGCAGAGGAACCAATTTCATGCAATACAAATGTCAGAATCATGCATTTTCAAAGCAAGTGCAGACAGTGTGATTACAGAGCTCTACTGTATATCTCAAAACAGGAGAAACATTATGAATTGCAAAGCAGGCTGTTAGCTTTCTCAGTGTGAGGCTCAAGCAGGAGATTAAATTATTTATAGGCTACTGTATTTTATTTTATGTTTCAGTATTGTGTATTAAATCCAGGCTATGCCCACAGCAGGATGTATAGAATTCTGTAATTTTTCCCTCTGAAATTATGCATCAGTGCAGCTTTAAGGGGTTAGAAAGACAAATTGGTCTGTTTTCTGTCTGTTCTTAAGGTCTGACTTCTGCATCAGTAGCATTATAACGTGGAGGACAACCTTTTCAGTATGATTACATCTAACTTTTGCCCAGAAAGCCTGATTTGTGACTCATGACATTTGGCTAATTGCGGCATTTAAACAGTATGCTGTTGAACATGAACCCAACCTGAGACCCAAAATCTTCACTCTGTGGCTCAACTACCCTGAGGGTGAGCTAAAGGCCGGCGGTCTCCAGCCTTCAGCTCCCTTAGTGACCAATTTATTTTCATCTTCTTCATCCTCCTGCTTCATCTGTTGCTTTCATGCTGCCTCTTCAGCCTGAGCTGACATGAAGTGAAAAGGCCTCTGCAGGAGGTCTTCAGGAACAAGAGAAGATATCTGCATACTGATATTTATAAGAATCATGGCTCATACCTGGTCATACTTATATTTTAAATCTATATAGTTTCTAAGCCAAAGAACAGGGTTGCTTCTTTGTTCAATCTCCAGAGAATAGATCGATACGCCTGAGGTTTAGCCTTCCAAGTTTGGACAGATTGTCTCTGCACTGTTGCCCAGAAAGTTATCTCAAAAGTCTTGACTTACATTCTGTCTGCTGATGTTCCCATGGGAACATCATTTGATAGGAGCCCTTGAGCTAAAACAGTAATGCAAAAGCATGTGGGTTTACAGACCAGTGAAAAGGTGACACAGCTGTCTCAGATTTAAGCCACAATCTAATTAATCTGATAAAAGAACACCTGTCGGCCATGTTTCACTTCAAGCTTTGCTCTGCTTAAATATGGATGCCTCATTTAGATGTTTAATCCTTACATCAAAGAGTTGACCACTAATGGGCAGTTTAATCTGCAGAATGGGTGAAGTTTCACTTGGCTTCACTCACACAGTAATGATTCTTTTCCATATGTGGTTCCAGTTCAGCACGACTTGACTCTCATTTATTGTGTGTCGTGGCAAATCCTGTTCCATCCCAGTAAGTATTTCAATAGGGCATTTTCAACTGAGGCAGAGTTGTCTTTACATGAAGCTGCAATGTTGTCAAAATAAGAACAATGGAGGACACTGGGACAATTGTTTTGCTCTCAGTCGCAGTGAAGAGATACATTTTGTCTCAGAGATGGATGAAAATGACAAGACAAAAAACTATGATGAGTAAATAGGGTTCTGGGAATTTATACAGTGATATGATTGAAACAGTATGAGGATTTGACCCTCCTGTTGTGTCCTGGTCAAATCCATCTATATTTGTATAATGTGAAACCACATTAAATGTTATAAATCTTGCTCACAGTTCATTCAATTCTTTGGCAGCATAATTGCACAAAGCCAAAGATGGATCACATCTTTGGCTATGACAGTATTTGGTAGGAAAGAAACAAGGCTGGCAGCGAGGAAGCTTTAGAGAAGTTTTTAATGTGTTCATATGATCTGTGGTCCAAACATTACTTGTAATACAGTAAAGTTTTCCTTGAGTTGATTGGAGCTTTTGCAAATAGTTTTAAGAATTAGGTGTTACAATAACACATTTGCCCAAAAAAGAAAGCGCAATAGGCACATAGTGCAAGTATCCATTCACTTTGGATTTGGCCCAATGTCATTCTGGTACATCCAGTATTAAACTTCTTTGTCTCTTCTTATTTAGATGGAATCCCACTGCCATGTGATGCAGCAAGGTCTTTTTATCCTCTGCTTAATCAGAGTGAATGTGTTACTTGCAGGTTCATTGTAACGTCTTAACTCTTCATTTCAGTAATATTTACATCGCTGAGCTGTTGTGGATGATGATTCAGGAGATGGGATTTTGTATTCTGATAAATATAAGATCTATTTTTTTTCCGTGCACATAATATTCTATGCATCTTTAAACTTAAAACACAGATGACATTTAATATTCATCTTTTAATTCTTTGAGGAGATATATGTGAAAACTAAAATGCAGGGAGCATGCACAAACCACTGCAGACGTGCCCGTTAGTAGATCAACAACTTCTGTCGAAAAGTGCAAAAAATGCTGGTCTAAGTTTAAAAAAGTTAACATAACAGAATGCTGTAAAAAACAACAAGCACTTAGGACCTGCTAAGAGTTGCTGAAGGGTTTATCTGATGACTGTAGGTAGAGGCAGGCTAATACATCTCACTGACTCCCAGTGTTTGAGCTAAGCTAAGTAGCGGTAGGTGAGTTCTGCTTGTTTCTTCCTTGTCACTGCAGGCAGAGTCGAAAAAGAGTGTCTATCTGCTTGTCATGAACTCAGGAGTGAGGCAAGACATGAAAACAAAAACGATGTTGGCATAATGTGTTTTGTGAGTTTCCCACATTTTCCCTAATATCTCAGTATGTTTTCACAGATAAGGATGACAATTTCAGGGAATGTTGGTCATAGCACAAGGCAAAATTGGCTGGATTTTGATGGTGATTGGAATACAGATGTGGGTTCCGGAATTTTTTTCAAAGATATGTTAACAGTGTGAGACAGTACTGGTCTCACTATTTTGATAAAAACTCACCTGACATGGGAAAAAGAGGTTTGTGCTGTCTCCTAATGTGCCTTTTGCTGAAACAAATATATCAGGACACATTCTCTTTAACTCTCTACAGTAAAAAAAAGTGTAAAAATAATGTGTTTAGACTTGCATTAGCATGCAGTCTAATGAATTCAGCAGCAATATTGTGCATTCCCATACCTAACCACACAGCAATAACATGGTGCATTTCATGGCTTTATTTGTAAATGTAAATGTAAATGCTCTTTATTTATACAGCCCTTTACAACAAGCCTCTTGGTGAACCGAAGTGCTTTACAATAGGTGGAAAAAAAGCAATAAAACAATTAAAAATAAATAGAAGCAATAACAGCAATAAAAACAATAAAAGCAATGAAAATAATAAAAGCAATAAGAGCAATAAAATACAATAAAATAAAGTAAAACAGAGTAAAAGTAAAAGTGTCACCACACTACTGAGTATTAAAAGCCATCCTAAATAAATATGTCTTCAGTCTAGATTTGAAAAGGCCACGGTCAGAAATGAGATGCATTTCAACAGGGAGCTTATTTCAAAGCTTGATCACTCCAGTGTTTGCATTTTGACCTGGGCACTTCCAGCAAAAGTTGACCTCAGCGCTCTACCAGGTTCCTGAACAGTTAAAAGCTCAGTTAAGTACACTGGGGCGAGACCATGAAGAACTTTAAAAACAAACATTAACATTTTAAAATCAATCCTGTACTGGACGGGAAGCCAGTGAAGGGATTTAAGAACAGGAGTGATGTGCTCTCGTCTGTTAGTGCTGGTTAAAAGACGGGCCGCAGAGTTTTGCACAAGCTGGAGGTGACCAAGAGAAGCCTGGGAGACACCAATATAAAGAGCATTACAGTAATCCAGTCTAGAGCTTATAAGAGCATGGATGGCCATTTCAAGGTTGAGGTGAATTAAAAACATTTTGTTTTTGGCCGGGAGACGAAGCTGAAAAAAACTAGCTCGGACAACACTGTTCATTTGTTTGTCGAATTTAAGGTCTGGGTCAAGAAACACTCCAAGATTTCTGACATTTTGACTAAGTGTTGGAAACAAGGCTCCAAAGTCAGATGTCCCTGTGTCCCCAAACATGATGCACTCTGTTTTACTATCATTAAGGTGAAGAAAATTCTGGGCCAACCACTGCTTAATTTCAGCAATACAGGAAAGCAAAGAACTTTGCGCACTTTGACTGTTTGGCTTCACTGGCAGATAAATTTGCAGATCATCTGCATAACAGTGAAAGGAGAGGTTGTTCCTGGCTATAATTGACTCAAGAGGCAACATATATAAAGACAAAAGAACAGGGCCAAGAATAGACCCCTGTGGGACCCCACAGGAGAGACGAGCACTTGAAGAGGACAAGTCACCAACCATAACAGAGAAGGTTCTGCCGGATAAGTATGATTTAAACCACTTTAGTGCTGTACCGCAATGCCAACATAATCACACAGGCGTGACAGGAGGACTGAATGGTCCACTGTGTCAAAGGCAGCTGAGAGGTCAAGCAACACTAGCACAACTGGAGATTTGGTATCCACCGCCCATGCAATATCATTGTGTACTTTTAACAGTGCAGACTCAGTGCTGTGACGAGACCTAAACCCAGACTGGAACTTCTCAAGGACTGAGTTGTTTTCCAGTAATGACTGTAATTGATTAAAAACAACTTTTTCTAGATCCTTCGACAGAATGGGCAAATGAGAAACAGGTCTAAAATTTGACATCACTGAGGGGTCAAGATTAGGCTATTTCCCCTGTGCTTGTAACATTTTCCCACACTTTCCTTTTTATGATGTGTGGGTTAAAACAACTTTGATTACAGCAGAAGAGTGATTCCAAACTTCATCTTCTGGTTTGTTTCAAACCTCCACCTCTAAATATGTTGAATCCTTATTTTCAAAATCTGGTTTGTGAGCCTGTATGTAGTCAAAGTTTCTCCTCTTTCACTTGATGCTATAAAAAGGCCACAGCATCCTTGAGTCCTGTTGGTGTCAATTTAGCATTCTCCCCTCATCTCCCCACTGTTAGCGCTCTCTTGGCACTGTCAGACACATCCTCTTCCCTGAGTTGGCAGTCAACTTTTATAGTGACAGGCAGTGAAATATCTCCATAAACTAATATGAATTTATCACTGCTGGATCGAGCTCTACCTCAGCACCACATTCATTATCCCTGACACCTCCTAATTCCTCACCAACTGCCTGCTTTAAGGGAAAGTAATCTCCCCTCAAACACAACTGCAGTAAATTTAAAATCATAAATTTGCCCTCATTACTCTGCCCCATCTCTCCTTCTCTCATAACACCTCACTCAGCATCAGTGTCTCCTCCTTTTCCCTCAGACTTCAACCTTGGCATCCTCCTTGGCTCTGAGGATGTCAATGACGCGGGTAAACATCCCAGCTCAGAGCTGAGAAATGCTTCCTATCTCTGACACCAGCTGTTTATTTCACTGCTGCAGAGCTAATCAATGTCTTCATCACCTCCAGACATCAGGGCCTTCTTCACCTCCTCAATAAAACTCATTATGTCAGATCCTGTTGCCTTATTGACAGCTACAGCGGAAAGCGGAAGGGTGAGCTGGTATTTAGACCTCTGTGGAAATGGGTACGACCAGCCAATGGTTTTATGCCTGTATGAGGAGTACAATTACCAGTAGACAGTGAATATATAGGAGGGGATAGGTTAGTGTTGGTATGAGTCTTAAAACCTGTTGCCAGTTGTTGCAAATGTTGTACTCATAGTGGATTCATGTTGTGTTTGGAAAAAATACTGTGGCTTCAATGAGGACAACAGCAGCAAGCTGACAGAGGGTTCTCTGACAATACAGCATGGAGTGGCTACCATCAGCACTGCCAGTCTCCAGTTCCCATTTCAGGTTAAAATCTACAGGTTCATGTAGGACGTGGTAACAAATCAATCCAGTATATTTTCTAATGTCATCTGAGCAGCCTTAAATTAATTAAATTATTTTAAAGGTGCTATGAGGAGAATCTATTACTGGCGACATTAAGACTCTGCTACCCATGAGCATGCGCCGCAACCGTCGTAATGGAACTGGGAGTGACATCATCTCCGACTTATCGGTGTTCCAGTTGAAGTCGGAAAAAAAACATGCTGATCTACCAGGCTGTTGTTAGCACGTCCTGCGTTGTTGTTCACAAATATCACATGAAGAATGTGATTATCACTACGGCAGCATTTTTGTAAATATGAGTCTAACAATACTATGTGTACAGCTGATCTAGAGCGACACACCCCAGTCAGAAGTGCAAATAAATTGATTATTACAGGAGCTAAATAACTGTTCACACTGGGGGCATCCATCTTCGATTGTCAACTCGAGGGTGGCGAGGTTTCACCGAGTTCCCAGTAGGAAATTCCGACTTCGGGGGATGTTCTAGTTGCAGTTTCCTACTCCGAACTCGGAAATTCCTACTTCTGACTACAACTGGAACGCACCAAAAGACTTGACCCAAGCCAAAGCGTGTGTTTGTTGTGATGCTAATAAATGCAGCTCGGACCTTCCTCAGAACTCTTTACAACTTCTTTTTTCAACAACTTACAAAGCGATGAGGTAATGTATCTCTTTCTAGTTACGTAGCGGTAGTTTTTGATGTGTGACAACAAGCAATTTTTGGAAAACTCAGTATTGTAGTTTTGTAGCCGGCTATATATCACTACTTACAGCCTGGTGCTCTAAGACGTGTCCGAATAATATAAATTTGCTCTAGTTTTAATTGTCTTGTTCCCAAAGTTGAGTATCCAGGCCAGTCCAGCCCTGTCTGACCCAACCGGAAGGCTATGGAATAGCATTTATAGATAACCTATTCTGGTGCTAAAACTCTTCTTAAAGTGTGTATTTTGATCAGGCATACATCTAAAAGTGAGACTTTTTTGTAATTACTTAGAAACTCCTCACAGTCCCTTTTAGCAAAACAACGTTACCAATCAAAGCCAGTTGTGTACTTCTGGGTCATAGTGAATCAACAGAGTGGTGCAGGGAGGACATATTTTTAACGTCTTCTTAACTTGTTGTTTAAGAGTTTCCTCTTAATGGTCTTAAACCTTTCATGCATGGTGTCCACTACAGTAGACAGATATTTGGAAGACATTTTATACCCTTTAGGTGGCAGTACCATGTCCAACAACCTAATGGTAAGTTCCAACCCTTGACTTAAGTTTCATAAAAATATTACCAATGCACATTTTTACCATATCAAAATGTTGCATCATAACTCCAAAATAGCCAACAAAGGGCAAATAGGATAGTATGCTTGTACTTAGATTTCACATAATTTTGTAGTTTTATATGACATTTTAATAATGCTTGTCGAAGATATTTGTTTGTGGATCTTTATTAAGTTCCACTAAATTACTTTTATACTGTTGTTGCATTGTGTTCTGTAGTGGACAGATGCATAACTCCCTTAAAATCTAAAATTGAAATAAATTAACATGATTTCTAACAACCAAGTTAGAAAAGAAAAAAAAAAAGCATGTTACTTTGTAATTTAATAATTCATGCATGAAGAGGTTAAACAACCTGATTAATTTGGTCTTGATGGTGTGGCAATAGTGTTTGAATTATAAATTATTAAAAAATAATCAGAAATGTATGCAGTTGGGTCCCTGGCTATTTTTGCAGTACTTGTAAGCAGCAGTTATTTAAAACACTGTCAGTATAAGATACAGTTTATTATCTGCAATAATCGTTAAAAATCTCATGAGCATGTGTACATCATGAACCTTTTTACTGGCTTATTTTCAAAACCAGTATTCTAGATCCTATAGCTGGGGGACGAGGAAGTGCCAAGTGCTAACTCAGTTCTGTGTTTTTGGTCTCAGTCCTGCACCACTACATGGTGCTACAGTGTTAATGTGGCATTACTAGGCATTAGCTAAGCTGCCTTTGACTTTGACTTTTTATTTTTTGACCTAATGTTTTTACTTTATTTTTTTTAGTCTTTTGCAAGGTAGTTGGTAGTAATGCCTATTGCATGAACTTCAATCAGAATCAACCAGGGTGTAGCATAGTTGAATGGTGTTCATTATGTCTTCAAGTTACTTAGTAGTAGTTTTCGTTTTTTATCTCAGACATGCAGATTTTCATGTACCCTGACATGTTTCGGCAGAAACTTCTGCCTTCCTCAGAAGTGTCACCAGATGATAGGTGTGACTCGTTAAATTACCTGATGTTATGGAGGTGTGACCCTGCTGTCAATTTTTCTGACAGGTGGGTCACGCCTACCGCTGCCTGTTCGTCTCTGCAGGACGCTGCTCCAGGTGTTTGAGAGCATATATGCCCCCTAGTGTCACCTATCATCTGGTGACACTTCTGAGGAAGGTGGAAGTTCCCGCCGAAACATGTCAGGGTACGTGAAAAATCTACATGTCTGAGATAAAAGAAGGAAAACTATTACAGGGTGTAGCATGCTACAAAATTACAGCAGGTTGGCAGTCATACTACATATATCTTAAAAATACAGCTAGTGCATTGGGGTAGTAGTTGTATGTAGAGTGCAGTTTCAAAATCAGTCAATGTTATTTCTCAAAGCCAGTTGTGTACATCCCGGTCATAGAAAAAAATGCTGCAACTTCACTCCCAAACTGAACTGATTTTTGGACATAAAGTGCTGTTTGTGGTGTTGTTTTGTCATAAACAGGAGAAGTTTATGCTTTGTTTATTTGATGTAGTTTACTGTGTTGGCAATGTCAGTCTCTTGTATTAAATCTCTCCCCCCATTTATCCCCAATCACTGCTCCCTGTTGACACTTCAGCTCATTATGTACCACTTCAACAAACAAAATACCCTGCAAGTCTACAATGACTCCCACAATAAAAGCACAATCATTTTTGGATTACTCTAAAACTCAACATTTGGTGTGTGATAATGAGAGGATATTAAACACCTACGCAACATATGGTGCGGTTCAGCTGTCAGGTCAGAGGGGACGTTTCCTTTCACAGCACAGTGCTCCTCCTCAGCCGTACTGTCTCTGCTGATATCTGTTCTCACAAAGAGCTGCTCAGACTCGACAGCCATCAATTTTACATCTTCAGTCGGCCTCTCTGGCAGTCCTGCAGCTTTTTGCCCTGGCTGTCATGGCCGCCTTTCTGTCAACAGATTGCAGAGAATCTTCTGGATAAACACAGCAAAATTGAAAATGAAACTTGGCAGCACACACACGCAGACATAAACTCACATTCACGCACGGTATCTTAGAAACCAAGGCAAACACTTGTGAATAACCTACTGGAGAGACCTTGAGGAGGAAAGAGAAATGGACGGGGATGGAGGGAGCAATTTACAGTGTGGAGAAGTTATTTTTTAAGAGAGGAAAACAAGGTCCCTCTCTACAGAATCTTACCCAGAATGCTGTTTGGTTGCAATCAAGCCACGAGAATCATTCATGAGGGGGCTGATTGCATGAATGACTAAGTAAACATGATATAAAAACAAAAGACAAGAATACATACTTAATCAAAAAATTTAGTTTAGCCCATGTATTTTCCAGGTTTTTAACATTTTTGATTAAACAAATAACTCTGAGGCATTGTGCGGAGGTTTATACTCTTTGCAATGATAAGTGGATTGTTCAGTCTTTATTTAGCAATTAGCCATTTCAGTACTCTATTTACATTATTTCAACCACATGTGATCATCATACTGGAAGGTGTCAAACTGTAGAGAAAGCTAATGGTAACAACTGAGATTTTTTTGTAAGGACTGGAATATACCAAAGGTTCAGAGTTAAAAATATTAAAAATACAGCTTCTAATGTAAAACAATTTCTGCAGTTTCATTTTAGGGTCAAAAGTACCTGATTATAGCATATAGCCACTGTTGGCTACAAACCTTCAGTATCATAATCGTCTACTTTTCAGGAAATTCAGAGGTGCTTTACTATTGGGTGGATGAATATTACATTATCATGTTTATAAACTATGTTTTTGTACTTAAATGTTGCCAAAAGTTAACAGTTAAACCTCAGTTACCAACACAAATGGAGACTAAGAGCACAGATTTAGCAAAAAACAAGCAAACAAACAAACAAAAAAAAACATAAACAATGGCAACAGGAGGTTTGTGCCCACAAGTAAAAATATTTACTTGACTTTTAGGTATATAATGTTTATTTTTATCAGTACTTTTACTTTAAAGTTATAATTCCTGTTGGAAGTATTATATTTCTTCACATTCATACATAATTCCTTAAAAAAAACATAGATCAAAAAGGAAGCTAAAGTGATCAATGATTCCCATTAACTAATGTTTATGAAATGACTAATTCTAAAAAGGTGGCACAGTGTACACACTGTGCGCCTGCGCCAACAGGGTGTGTCCAGTGCACTCTGCAAGTTTCCTACATGGCACAGAGAGGCGCAGCGAGGTGCATCCACGCCTCCGTCCCTGCACTATTGCAAGTGCCAGAGAGGGAGGAGACAAGACGTGAGTGGGTTTGACAAAGCTGAGAGTAACCTTCACCTATCAAATCAACGCCTTTCCTTGCCTTAAATTGCGCTGCGGGCAAGAAGTAGTGACTGATTGGTCTGTATGATCCCCGCCACCGTGGGCACAGTGGAAAGACCCGGTGGCGGGCACGGTCACATTTACAGCAACTTGAAGAGCACAGGGGCACTCAGAGAGCACATCGGAGGCAGGCGTCACCGTGTGGACCACCTTGTGGGACAGAAGTAATCTGTTCCTGTGTCTTGAATAGTAATACAAAATCAAGTGGTAGTTACATTAAAACAGTAGCAGGGAGATGAGAGAAGCCGGATATATACTCAATATCGGATGATGAGACTGTTTATTGTTGGCCTGAGAGATGTGCATCACACTTACAGCTGCCGTCAGGTTAAGTTTCCATAATGACAATCAGCTTTGATCTCACATCATATGCGATGGGACAGTTAATATGGATACAAATGTATATGCTGGTTGCTGTGATTTTTATTGCATTGAAATGTGCCTGATACTCTGGACACCTACCTCTAAGGGTTTGGTGACATGTGTGCACTGTCACCTGTCACCAAATTACAGCTGTGGAGGGTGCACTTTGCCTGCACCAAGAGTAGACCAGGTTCGAGCAGGCGCAGTTTTTTTGGCACAAAATTGTCTCTGCGCCAACCTGAACCTGTGGACATCTCCCCCTGGTACGCCATCACGCCCATCTCGGCGCAGCAAGTCTGCCAAATTGGCACGGAGGTGCACCAAACAAAATTAACACTGCGCTGGGTGCGCCAGGCTCCACCACCCTGCGCTGCACCACAAAATCAGATTTGTGTTGAAGTCACTTAGTAACTCTCTTGCTTAAGAACATTAATGGATACGAACTTCCACTTCCTAAAACGTTCAAAGACACTGTGACGTATTCTTTACTTCACTGATTAAATCTTTAAAATATCTGGTCGTTTATATAAATGCCACTTAAAGGTTACTGCACAAGAGGACATAAGAATTGAATTGCACTTTAAGAAGTATAATTTTTCTTCTTAGGAGAGGTCTTTTTCTGCTTTTTATCCTTTCAAACTAAATTACAAACACCTCATTTGATTAGGAAAATTCACTTTGGCTGCTTTGGATATTATGATGAAGTTGTTTTGGAGGAGATTTTTGAAAAAGACTGGTTGATGTCTGGACCTGGCTGGAGATATTTTGTCACTCTTATGATTCAAATCAGTAACAATCTTATCAAACATGTTTTGTACACATTCAGGAGCAGTATTAGCATTAAATTGAATGTCCTATGTCTCCATCTTGCTGATTTAAGTCAAATTCTCTCCCTCTCTGTCTCTCCAGCATTCATCCTCCTCAAACTCCCAGAGGAAATCTCCCTCTCTTTAGCTGCTAAATGCTCTGCTATACTCAACAGCTTACTGCTAACTCTGTCTGTTGGCGCTTTGGTGATTGGCAGGTAGCACGCAGAGGGTTTGGGGAGCTTTTGATGAGGATGTGAGCAGTGAGAGTGAATCCTTAAAAAACAGAACAGTTGAAGTTCTGAAAACAAAAAGCGAAGATATAGAGTAGACAGGAAGGCTCTGTGGAGCTTTGGGGACCTGCCGAGTCGGAGATGAATTCTCAGAGGTATTCTTAAGAACAAGAGACACTTTTACTTACAAGTTTGTGACACACAGAAGTGAACATTGACATCTTAATAAAACACTTCATGTCAGAATGGCAGCTAATATAAATGCTATAATTAATTTCTAATGAAAGCAGCTACATAAGAAACAGTTTCAAGATTTTGCAAAAACACAAGGTTTTCTTTGGAGTCATGATTTGAGATGCCGCTTTATTCTACTCTTCTTTAAGAGGTATCCCCCAGGGGTCAGTTTTGGCCCCCCTCCCATTCATGGTTTACATTCTACATGGACTAGACTTAAATTTGTATGTCGATGGCACTGAACTCTATGCCCTGATTCAACATGATTCAACTGCACTTTCTCATGTTTGTATCCTGCCAGGCTGATATCATAAAACGAATGTCCAAAAATGTTGCTGCAGCTCATGAAGTCAGTATGGAGTGCTACGAATCTTTAAAAGCTTGGTCAACCAGGCCTTGGAAAAACGTCCTGTATTTTATTACTGATGACGCCATCTATAAGAATTTTAACCAAGTTTCCTTTCCGATCGGGCTCAAATGTCCTTTATATTTTCCATTTTACACCATAACAACATAGATTAGCTCTACCTCTTACCCTTGTGACCAAAGTTATACAATCCTTGCTCGCTCAACTGAGACAATAGACTAAACTCTGTTCATTCAGTTCTCCTGCCAGCTGAGAAAGGTCAACCATGCATTAATTTTCTCCATACTTATCAGTTGTAATGCTCTTGATAAAAAACATACAGTGGTGATATATAAATATGCTTTCTCACTGCAAACAAAGTGCTCCAGAGTTACACTAAGAGGAATTGAGATTTCAGTTCAGCAGTTTGCTGTGGTCACATATATCCAAATGAACCAAGGCCAAAGTGGAAGTGCTCACTTGTTATATTAGCAACATAAGTAAAAGCACCACAAAAACCTAATTTCAAGGCTGTTGTGACCATTACTGAAGCTAACTGTTTTAACTTTCATATTCATTTTATAATTTGTCTAATTTTGCTTCCTACTTTGCTTTGTTTTGATTGTAAAGAAGTGAATCTTTAGCTTTTAAAAAGTGATATTCAATATCTTAACCATGCGTACCATGACAGAATTTCCTCCATTTAGGCCTTTTCAATTGAGTGTGTTTATCTCACGCAGAGGTACAACAATCTCAAATTAAGGCTCATAAAGGTCACATACTCTAATCGCTGCCAAGAGCAGTTGGCTCAGCATAAACATTATTAATAAATCATAGTGAGATCTATATAATTATCAAATCAGTTTGATTATTTGCAGATGATGCACCACTTACTGTGTGAGATAACCTGAGAGTCTTACACACAAACACCCAAAGACATGTGTGAGACACTACCTTCCTCACAGCTGCTGTGTTGATGAATGCAGGTAAGTGAGGTTAATTAAACAGCATGTCTCATCTCATCCTGCTCAGTGTTCCTCTTCTCCTCGTCTACTTCACAGGACAACAGCAGGACGGGACATGTTTACCTGTGGGACACGCTCAAGGACACTCTTTAGGAATTCTGACATTATTGGATTGGAAATGACAAAACAAGCTAAAGAAATATTTGAAGAAATATGTAGGATAGGAAATATGCACAATAAGGCAAAACAATCTGATCAGTTGCTGTTGAAATTATCTTTTTTAATATAAAAAACTGTGAAACGATCCAAAGGAAAAATGCAAAATTTAAGTGTTTATGTTTTTTCCAACTGAAGACCACCTCTTTCAGGTGAGCTCACTGTGGCTGTTTGTACTGTAACGGAGATCAATTGCTGTGTTTATTAGTATAAAACAAAACATATCACACAGAACGTCTGCATGTTGGAACATTTTCTCCCAAACCATGTCAGTGTGAATACTACCTAAACTTTATTCTTTAACTTTTAAAACTCAAAGTGAAATGACTTATTAAAACATTACTATGGAGTTGTTCTCATGCGATAGGAGTGAATTTTTCACATATTTAACCCTTGTGTAGAATACTATACACAAACCACAAGAGTGCACCTTTGCTAAGCCCCACCCACTTGGTTACTGTTGCTAGGCTTGTCAAGCTTTCCCTTGTAGATTGAGAAATATGGAGTTTTAAGCAGTACAGGTGACTTATATTTCTATGGAAATATCTTCAAATTTTGGGAAAAATTCTTCAGAGATGTCAGAAAGAAGTGAACAGAAAGATTTCTTATATGCTTTTGAGAGATACATTCACCAAATCAAATGTTGGAGTTCAAAGCAAGAGGACATTCAAATAGAGGGGAAAGTGCACTGATCTGTGTAAGGCACCTCTTGTGTTGATACTTCATGTTAAAAACAATCACATTCATGAACAAGAATAATAATTTTCTTGTACAGCTGGGTAAATTGATATACAGTATATTCTTTGAATTGAATGTTTTTTTTTCAATTTTTGATGTGTCCGCCCTTTTCTTGGGCATCCATTCACAAAATTCTAAAAGATATCAGTACATCAGAACCTGTCTCTGTCTGTCACTAGTATTTCTTTTGCTTAAATATTGGAAAATAGTGGCTCAAGGTTTAACAGAAGTAACCTGAAACGTCTTTGTTTGCTAATGTTGTACCCAGCACACCGAGCTATGGTTAGCTAATTTTAGTTAGCATCTTTCTTTAGAACAAAAGTAGGTGTTCTCATACTTAATCCTTTTTCTGCGTGTGTCTTGGGTTTGGGGAAGACAAAAAAATCAACACCAACCTCCAAACTTCTCGGATATCAACTGATGGACATGCTAGTCCCGTATGCACACCTTAGGCTTAGGCATATTGTTTTCCGTCAAAAGCTTGTCAGGCTTCTTGTGCATAGTTGCTAATGTGAGACACGGATGGTAGCCATTTGTGGGTGGGTGGGGTGTTTGTTTAGATATCATTAAAATCTAAACAAAAAAAAAAGAATCAGACACATGTGTCTCAAGCCAAAAAAAGCTAAGTATCCTATCTTGCCTTTAAATCTCTACAATACTCATCATTTGTGTTTTACATTTGGACAAATGTGAAACATTTTCATGACTGGAAATTTTGAACTTTTAGAAAAGCAAAGATACAAAATTAATAATACTCCTATTTTAACTGTGTTCTGTTTGCAAGTGGAAAATGTGTTAAAATTAGTCATTTGTTTGCACTTTTATGAGCAATGGGGAGTATATCCTGAGTACCATGAACAGTACTCCAGCCACTTTTTTTACAACTATAAATAGTTTGAAGGAAGAAAAAGAAAACTTGATTTGTTTTCTTAGTTGCCCAAGACTGAGTTAAATAATTATTTCCTTGGCTTTTCTTTATTGTTGCAGTCAACCCAGACAGCATCCATACACCTTTGCAGTTTAGATAATGGCAATACAGCTTTGAATTGTAATTCTCCACAAATAGTGACCAAAAAACCTTAAGCTGGCAGTCTGGACCAGTGGTTCTGGAATAATGTGGTATGCCTTAACACAAGTTTGGGTTCATTTATTGCTCTAAAACATCAGGATGACGACTTACGTGACTAATATAGATATTGGAAAAATTGCATTAATTTCAGTTAAGTTTTCACAGTTAGTATTATCTTACTTTAAGTCACATTTTAAATAAAAATAGGTAAATGACTTAAAGGTTACACATTTAAGAGGCTATTTTGTACAGATATGCATAAGCTGTGCCTTGAGATTTTGTGCCTTGGACAAAATCAGTCTGCATATCACTGGTCTACGCTCATCCACATTTACGTTTCATATTTTCCTGTTTAACATAAATTAACCACACCCACTGATACAAAACAGAAATGAATTATAAGCAGATTTGTTATTTTTGCTTAAGGTACAGCAATTTTATTGAACATAGTAGTTAAAGTGACATATTTGTTCCATTAATAACTTAGAGAATAGGGCTGGACAATGTGACAAAAAGTTCATAGAAAAATCCATAATTTAACTTTATTATTATAAATAAACAATATATATTTTCTCAATACAACAGTGCCTGGTAATATTCATTTTCTTGTGCCTTTTTATGGTCGTCCATTTAAGGTTTTAAACCCCTGGACATGGGGTTTAATGCTTGGTTAGAGAATTTTTATATCTATCTATACATTTATGTTATGGGATTTACACACAAATCTGTTCATTGAAATATTCTATTTACGTCTTTACTAGATTTGTAGTCATCTAATCAATAAATAAAGCCCATTGTCCAGCCCTACTCTTGAAATTATGGCCAGGGTGAAGGGAGCACATCAGGACAAAATGAAATGGACTCAGTGTAGAAAACAATGAATGGAACCAGTCCACGACCAGATTGTTCATCATCCCGACAGGAGGACAAAGCAGTCAAGATGTTGAATTAAAAAACCTCCAACAGCAAAATCTGCATGCAATTCTCTCAGTACACACAACAGATAGTTTAAATCTGAATGAAAGCAGCTCAAATGTATACGCAACCGAATGCACAATCACATTCAACAATCGCTTCCTCAGCCTGACAGGAAGTGAAAAAAATGATTAACAAGACTGATCTCCTCCAGACTGAAATCCATAGAATAAAGACTTAGAATAAAAATAAGTGATTGTGCTTTTATAACCAAAGTAGAACAAAAAATACAAAGACAAGATGTACATCACTTATAAAACATTAACACTGTCATATAAAATTTGAATTTGAAGCACTTCTGTGGCAGTAAACAATTTCAAGAATTTACACGATGGCTGGTAATGACTGAAGAACAGATACAATAAAACGACCAGACAAAGCAGAGATCATGTGAGGGACCGCATCCAGCGGTCGCCATGGACACTCACAACCACCATCCAATGTGCATTCATCTTACTTCATTGAGCGACCAGTGGGGTCAGGCTCGTGGAAGCTGGTCGTCCATAAAGCAAACCATAACAGTGCATCAGATGGAAGTCCACAGACTTTAACATGAGAGCACTTTTTCTTTTTTTTTTCCAACAACTAATGGGAAAATTGAAGTAGAAAAACATATTGTGCAGTCTTTTATCCATATCATAAAGGTCAAAGTCCTTCTTCTGAAGCAACCAGTGGGGATTCAGTTTGTGCTTTCATTGCTTCTTCTTCTTTTAGCTTTTCAGGACTGTGAAAACAAACCAAACAAACAAAAAAAGTCATTTATTCAGGTTATTATTGGCAAATGTTGGTCGCAGTATATAAACAGACGTGGCAAAATTTGTTGCTACACTTCGGTTAAAGAAAGAAAAACCCATATGGTCACTGAAATAACATGAAATTGACAAATGTAACAATAAATACAAATTTACTAAAAATTAACTATTGAAAATCAGACATTGCTTTTGAATTGGGGTTCAACAGAGTTATTATAAAAAACTAAATACTGAAACTGGCCTGGACGAAAATGATGGTACCCTTAACTTAACATTTTGTTGCACAGCCTTTTGAAGTAATCTTATCCTTGTGTATTTTACATTATAAGAAGAATTTGTATAAATACCTATACTGGTATTGGCATGGGCATATCAAATATCACAAAAGAAAATACTATGCATATTTAAAAATGCCTGAATTTTTTTTTAAATTTAGATTTTGTTCAGATGAATTGAAGTTACCTCTTCCACCTGTCCTGAGGGTTGCACCTGTCCTCTCTGTTTGGTCCTTGAGTCTCCATATGACATAAAGCTGGATGAATTAGCATCACCAGCCTCCCTCTGAACCTGACCCGATGGGAAAGAGGGACGGCTGTACAGTAAAATGTCTCCTAAATCTGAGGAGGAGACAAAAAGAACAAACTTAAGCTTAAATATCCTGCTTGGCATACAGCATGGTTCATACTGTACAGTACAATTCTCCCCTAACCTGCGTGCTGTCGGCTTTTGCTGCTTCCTTTTCCTCCAAGTGGAGTCTTGTGCTTATCCTGGCTCTCTCTCTGCTCATTGGGAGCCACCTCTCTGACCCTGTGATTCCCAG
The DNA here is from genome assembly GCA_036419115.1 of Scarus forsteni. Taxonomy (NCBI): domain Eukaryota; kingdom Metazoa; phylum Chordata; class Actinopteri; order Labriformes; family Labridae; genus Scarus; species Scarus forsteni. The sequence goes on along the minus strand of JAZDUH010000130.1, from coordinate 21,323,936 downwards.
CGCTTCCTCGTCGACCCCGTGTCTCCCCGGAGCCCATCCGAGGCAGCGTGGCCCCTCTCACTCTGTAATCCCCATGGGACATCTGGCTGGAGAAACTCAGAGGCATGCAGGTGTCTGGGGACAGAGCAAAGCATACAGAGTCAAATGTTAGAGCCATTAGACGATAACCAGCAGGAACTCTCTGGAGACGTATATTACTCATTCTATACTGTACCATCATTGAAGACATCTTTGGGTTGGTATTCCTGCTGACCCGCCTGGTTCTGTTTATGCCTCCTGGGCCTTCTCTGTGTTATTGCAGGACTCATGTTGCTGTCAGTGGACATGGGGCTGCTGGGCCGCTGCTGCCGCCGGCCTGAAGACATCAAACACATAAAAAGCATTAAAGTTGGGTCTTAGATCATATCCGATGTTAGATATAACACTAAATTATGCAGAGCTCTAATGCTTTAAAATCCTTGTGTTGTCATTTTAAAAACCTAAAGCATTTATGAGTAGTGACATACTGCGTATGCTCATGTTTCAAAATTTTATTTCAGTTGGTTATTTCTCCCCTTTAATAATCACAATTGGTATTGAAACTTATGTGGTTGGAAAGCCTGTTTAGTCAATTTTACAAGAAAGTACAACATCCAAAGATTTGTAAAACGAGTAACACAGCTAAACATATGAGTAACACCCAAAAAATGTGCCAAGATCTCCTCTTCCTTGAAAGTGAGCCAATGGTAAAGCCCCAGTCACACATTCCTGTTCCTCATGGCGATTGTGCACGATTGTCCTAATCCTGATGAAACGTGCTATGGTCATGGCGCATGCACTACTTGGTCTGGATCACCATTGTATAGTCGTGGATGAACAGTGGGGAATGTGTAAGGGTCCCGACAGTTTTGAACTGTTCAATACTATTGTGGAGAATCGCCGCTCTCAGTATAGCGGGGTGGAAGCCTAATTCAGTCCAAAGGTGAACGGTAATAGCGTGGCATGTCAGAAGCTCAAACAGGCTGTTCATGGCTCAATCCTGAAAGCTTTATGAGGACGACTGACAGGGATGTAACCGTTTGTGCCCTGTCTGTGTCCTGTTCAAGACGGCACAAGCGACGGGGCTCAGTCGGGGCTTACGTAACGTGAACTGAGCTCGAGTGGGGCTGACGTCGTGTCAGCGGGATTGAAATTCATGGAATCCTGGTCATATCGTTGTATCAACCTAACTGGAGCAGGACAACGCTCTGAAATGCTGTAGAAGCACTACTGGCAAGGTATTTACGAGGTGTCTCCAGTGTTGAGACTGTCAATTCATCCCGTATAATAGCGATCACAATCAATCATTTACATTCGCAAACAATTGGTATGAGAAATGGGAATGTGTGACTAGGGCATAAGGAGCCAGTCCTCTTTTGGTGTCATCTTACTGGGATGCTTACTTTGCAGTCTTTCTTGGAACTTAATCCTAAATTTGGAAATCTTACCAGAGCTGAAACCATATAATGCCGGTACTCTGCATACCGGAACACCAGCTCCCAGTTGCAGAAGATTTTGGCACATTTTTCAATGCACAATCTTCACAAGTTGTACCTTGTTTTGAAAGTGGCTAATTGGACATTCAAGCTGTATACAATTCATAACAATTGGCATTTTAAAAGGGGAGAAATAATTAACTGAAATAACATTTCCAAACTGCGTTTGAGGAGTGTAGTAGAATTTGTTGATTTTTTAAACACAGAACAAAAATCCTGAATATGTCACTGTAGTTAAAAAGTCCCAGTCTGGTTATGATAGTCTTTCACATAGAATAAAGGATCAAATTTTTGTGGCATCTTGATATTTAAAAAAATGCAAAGTCCACAGTATGAAGTTTCTGTGAGAATTTTTTTTTTTGTTTGCACTTCGGCCAGCCATGGTACAATGGTCTTACCCTTAGTTTATAGTTTCCATTAGCTGTAAAGACTCAATATGTGCCAGTCATGTTGCTTATTTCTGTTGCTCTCTTGTTTTCTTTAAATGGTCCTCGGCAAAAAAAGTCAGAACTCAAAAACTTTGATTTACGAAATAATAAACCACTTATTTTGTCCAACTGCGGGACCAGGAGCTGATGGACCTAATGCAGAAAAAGAAGCTGAAATGGGTACTTTCAGTAATGGCTAACTTAAAATCAAGGCCGCCTGAAGTGAGTGATGTGGCGAGTGTGCTTGTGGTCACGACACCATGTGTCTCAGTATTTTATTTTGGTGTATTGGGCACACTGGTTTACAGAACAGTGTCCAGTTTTGGATGAAAATAAATGCCACTAAAAGGGTGTTTTATGAAGTGCAGATGGCTTGGCACTACAGTCCTGCAGTCCTAAGTTCAAATCAAGGCCTGAAGTTCACTTTACACATCGTTACTGACTCCCTTCTATCCAGCCTCCTCCCAATGTACTGTTTAAATAACCACCCAAAAAGTACACAGAATATAAAAGAATAAAAAGTCCTAAATATAAAACATAAAAAGTCTACAGAAATTAAAATAATGGTTAGTGCCTTTAATCTGTAGTAGGGCTGCCCATTCATGCCAAAATCCAATCCGATCATTTTTACAGGTATTGGGATCACTGTTTCTAAACATTATTCACTGGTTTTAGAACTGAAAAGATCTGAACAAGGTTTTGGAATTTCAAGGCCTTGTCTTCCTAAGTATTCAGAAGTCTTAAATGAGAATTCTAAAATACAAGGTCTTATAAACTCTAAAATGAATTTCTGAATTATGTTAGGGATCCTGCTCTCCCATGCCTCAGATAGTGAGATGTTTGAATGGAGGATTCTTGGTACCAGATTGTACCAGATGGTCGGTACAAATCAACATAGATACAAAGTGAGTAAATGAGTGAGTGTCTGTGAGTGAGGATCACCATCTTCATGCTGTCTGAGTGAGTGTGTCGGTCTCACTGCATGCTCCTCACTGGGGTAGTCTGTCTGAGAGATATCTATATACGTGATTGACATTCTCTACATGGTTGTGTCTGTGTGTCTGTTCTCTATACATGGTCAGGTTATTTCTGGTTGCCAGACTTGTTTCTATGTCTATTTCTTCTGCATGCTTGGACAGCAAACTACGTATGGATATAATATGTCCATGATCAAATAATGATTCATAAATTGGTCCATGACTCAAACTGGTACATGACTTCAAAATTCATGGTTTCAAATTACAAGGCCAGAAAAGTTTAAAAAGTCTATGGTGTTTAACATGGATGTTTTGTTATAAGCATTAAAATGCTTTGTAATGTCTTTAATACGCTTTTTGAAACTTGGGGCCTTAGAAAGTTTCTGAGGCCCTCCTCACAAGAGGATAACCCTGTATTGTCTTGGCGCCAGCATCAAAACATGTATCGCTGTTTACACATCGTATTGTACATAGGCTCGTGCATTTACATGACAACGCAAAATCCATGCTCGTTCTCCCAGGTTCCACCCAAAACTGTCGTTGGGTTGTCCGTCTGGTTCTGCTCTGAGGTGGATTCCATGTTAACAAGTGCTCATGCACGCGTAACATGCTGCGTCTCTGCATGAACACTTGTTGCTGTTGTTGCCGTAGCTGGTGTTGTTGGTGTTCTGTGAGCAAATGTTGGTATAAAGGTCGTAGCAATATTTGTAACTGTTAGAACAACATAAGAATCAGCCCGGCCTGCCGCCATTGTTGTTGTTGTTGTGTGTGACAATGTGGGTTGGGGGCAGGAGGAGGAGGGGTGCTATGAGGTCACCGTCTTTTCTGGACTTATCTGTTTTTACCAACTACGGCATGAAAACGAATACCCAGATATCCACACGTTTTCAAAAAAGATGCGGAGTAATGGACAAATACGGCTCTCCGTGTCAATATCACCAGATCAATAGTTTATTTTACCGGAGTATTACAAATTTGTAATCGTGTAAAGCCCAACTAAATGTCTTTATTAAGATTTCTGAAAACAAAACGTTATATATAAGTTCTTAAAAGGTTTTAAAAGTCTGCTATTCAATGCTTCATTTATAATGCCTCCAAAAGTTTGAAAGTGCTTTGATTTTTTTCTTATTAGATTATTGAATCATTAGGCTTAAAAGTCTTGAAAATGTATCAAAAATACTTAAATAAGACTTCTGAATTACAAGGCCTTACAAAGTCTTCCATTAGATTGACAAATTAAAAGACCTTATAAAGCTTAACAAGTCTTGAAAGATGTTTAAAAATGTTGTTTTAAGTATTAAGGCCTTAAAGTATATTCAAATGTCTTAAATAAGATTTCTGGATAACAAAGCCTTAAACAGCATTGAATAAGGTTTTTTGTTCATTAGAAGGCCTTAATTAGTCTTACAAAGTGTTTAAGCACTTAATAAGAATTCCAAAATGCAGGGCCTTATAAAAAAGACCAAAAGATGTCTGTCTCCTTAGCTTGATGACATAGAGAAAGACCTTTAAGTCTGAAGGTCCAGGATCAAGTCTCATCTAGTTTCAGTTGTTTTCACTGTCTAATGTCCAAATGAGGAAGTGAGGGCCTCTCAGAAGGACCAACAACTTCTGTGACCATGGCTCAAGGAGTTTGAGAGAGGTCTTGGCTGTACTTGTTAGAATTTTAAATCTAATGCCTAAAGACAGAAGTGAAGCTAATTGGTGTTTGTCTCCATAGCTAAAGGAGATAGAGAAAGAGCTGAGGCTCTGAAGGTCTAAGGTTCAAGACTTGCTTGGACTGGATGGATTTTAAAGTTCCTTATCCCAAGTGTGGAGGATAAAACATCCTCCATTGTTAAGGGCGTCAGTAGTCTGGTGGTAAAATGTACAACTCTAAACCCTAAAGGATTGGGAAATTCTGGGTTCGTTCCCTACCAATTTGGCAACTGGATCAACAAAGGTGAAGCTTGGCCTGGACTGGGGCCAAGGGGGATGTTAGGGAGAGACAAAATTTTACACCCAGGGGTCAAAGTTTGGATTTTTCTACAGTAAGAAACTAATTTACTTGTGATCTTATCTTGCATCATTTAACCTACAAATGAACTGTCAGTCTGAGGTACACTGTGTTCTATTGGAATAACATTTTTATTAAAATCATTCTGGGGAGCTATAAAGTGGATTGATTACTTTGAGATTTGAGAAAAAAAATCATAAAGTGGATTCAGGGGCCTGTAAACAGCTTAATTTGTTATTGAAAAACAGCACTATTTAGATCTGTGTTTTAAATGAACACGGAAATTTCCTCAAACCGGTGAAAATGTGATTAATGACTTGGAGAACAGCTTGAAGAAACAAGGTATTTGCAAAGCATCTGTTTTCGATAAACATATATGAGGTTAATTGTCCTAATCCTGCTGAGCAATCTGAAATTCAGAGAAATGTGTTTGTGTAGCACCGTTGGCTGCTTGAGGGTCCATGAAGGAATAAGACTGATGTGGCTGAAATGTTTAACTGTATGCTCTCTCACCTGACTCCTCCGGGTATCTGCACATGCGAAGGCCAACAATATCCCGCGAGGAGGCTACAGCCTGGTTGAAATCTCCATCAGTAAAGAAGGATCCCTCCGAGGTGCTGACAACACTGGACCTGCCTGATGAGATGTTGTCCTCGGACGCTGAGCCCCAGCTGTTCACCATGGACCCTGTGACCGATCGGTCCAGGTCCCCGGTGCTGGAGGCTGGGGTCTGCTCTAGGCCTTGGAGGAGCAGCTTGTGTGCAGAAGGATGCTGCAGCTGATGTTTGTGCTTCTGATGGTCGTGATGTTGTTGGCTATAGTGATTTTCGGGAATCTCCGCGTCTGTTTCCTCCTCTGCTTCCTCCTCCTCTTCCTCTTCCTGTCCATCAGTGTCCATGCAGACGGGGATGGAGCTGTATGTGTGCAGTGGGGAAAGAGGCTGAGGGTGGCTGGAAAGCAGATTAAAAACAAGTGCAGTATGTTAAAAACCAAAGTTTGTAGCATTGATAAAAGCATACAAAAATGTAAAAAACCTGTAGCATAAATTTGTACGATGATAAAATAAGGCTTAATGAAACAGTCTTTTACTGAAACTGTAGCTTCCAAACTAAGAAACACATTTACAACATATTATTTTTTTGGTAAAACTGTGTTCCTTTCTCTTTATTTAGAAAATATTCAGGTTTAATTTTCAGGCAGGTCAACCTGCTGGTTGATTTGCCTGTTAAGGGCGTTCCTGGGTGCGAAAGGATTTGTTTTATTTCTGCAACAAAACTGTTGTTTTTTCAAAATCACAAAGAGCAAACTTTAGATATGTAGTGTTTGAGTGGTTCTAAACTTTTATAGCCAAATGTATTTCCTTTAACTGAAATACGATTATTAGAGGATCTGGAAATATGTGAAAAGATTTTTCTTACTTCAATGTATGCACCAACCATTCACTTCCGATTTATTCTAGTTTTTTTTAACAATTATATTCATGTATGACAGCACAACCCAGTGGATACATAACGGTGTCACAAACACTATTCAGAGAAGTGAATAAGAAAAAAAAAAGACAAAGACTGGCTTTCAGAGTTTTGCCATGGTATGGTGGCAAAAAGTCAACCATGCGGTTGCAATGCCAGTCAAAGGGTTAAAAGAAATTGAAATAAAATCAAATCTGATATAAGACCAACAGTCTTCATCTTTCAGGCACATCATTCCAACTTTTCATTCACTTGCTGATTACAAAAATGTAAACTTTAGCCCTATTTTAATAGTTTGTTTTTTGCTATATCATAATAAATGGTTGTTCAAGGGATGGATCAGTTTTTTGAATTGGGGTTGTGTGAGGTAAAAGGTATGAACCTGAACATGTGCCAGAGTGTCACCTCGCAGGTCTCTCCACTCAGAAAATTTGGGACTGACATTAATGCTATAGATGCTGTACGTGGTGACAAACTGTCTGCATAATTAAAAGAATTGTAGGAGAAAACAAGCCACAAAAACAGTGTGGGCTCATCACACACTACAGCTTGTTTAAATCCACCTGATTTTCCACCACACCTCCAATTTGATTAGGCACTATTTTGAGACACAGCACAGCTTACGTGTCCATCTGCCAGCAGTGTTGACTAGTATGCTTAAAAGGAGGAAACAGCCGCTACCAAAGGTAATAAATTGATATTCGCAGCCAATGTAACCATACTTTACTCAAGATACTTGTATTAACCGGAGTTTACACAGGAGGAGCTTCTGTAGATGGAGAGTCAACAGATCTGAACTGAAGATGGAAGAACCTTTGTGGTCAAACTGGAGGAAAAAAGTGTGACTGAGAAAAAAAAAACACTTCAGGACGTTTCAGGATGATCAAGATCAGAGGATAATATTGGCTTTAATACACTTGTTTGCAATGAGCAGCTCCCATCACACAGAGCCTCATTGCTTTCAGGGACATTTATACTTGTATGCACTAGATTCATTGATTTACAAACTCCAAGGACAAAACAGTGGAGATGAATGAAAGTTCCTCTTCGAGTATTTGGCTTATTCTGATTGTTTGTTTTGTGAAGACGAAAGCCTCAGTTTATGACAATTGTACTTCATGGTTGTACACTCTATGTTCATTGTTGTGGATAAACTAAGCTATAAAAAGATTCTTTGTTAAAATGACTGTGCTTGGTCAGCGGAATAATCCTTATCCACACAGCAAAATTGGTCTGGCCCAGTTCTGTGCCACATGTTGCACTTCATCTGACCCACATACCACAAAGAATGACGGTCCTTTACTGGTCCGAATCTAGCTTGCCATGCCAGATCTGGCCCACATCCGGTTCACTTACCACTTGCCCTGCCAGCAGATGGCTGGCTTGAAGCCAGATCTGGCCCAGAACAGTCTGCTATGTGGGTAGCCATTCATACATTTGTCTAATCTTTTTTGGGCTAAATATGATTTGTGTATTTAGCAAAATTCAAGTAAGACCATAGTTTGATCCTAACACTGCTGGCTGAAAGACACATAGGCTGTTCCTCGTGTTAAAATAGTGCCTAATCAAAGCAGTGGTGTGGTGGAAAATTAAGTGAGTGCAAACAAACTGTTTGTAGCATCATGTACAGTAATGTGTAACAATAGCTTCTGACCACCCCACTTCATTAACCCAAACTATCCTTTTAAGATTTTTCCCTAAACATTTTTTGGGACCAAGACACTCACACACAATAAAATAAAATGTGACCAGCATTAAAACTGATCAAGACTAGACTAGAATCAAGCATTTTCCCAAAATATAAGTGTCATCAATGTCAGCATTGAAACGCATCTACATTACCTGAAATGAATAACAATAACAGGAACTGAAGAAGGTAAAGGCCAATAAAGAAAATCAAAAACATTATAACCTTGGTTAAAGTAACAAAATGGCTGCATCAGTAAAAACTGATGATTGAATGTCCTGTCATTGTATGACCAATGGTGGATGGCGGTCAAGCCTCTGTGTTGGAACCCTGGTCACATGCAGTGAGGCCAAGATATGCACCAACGATGACAGGGTGAGGGAGGTTAATTACATTTTTTGACACCAAAAAGATGTCTCAAGTCATGTAAAATACGCATTCTGGGTCTTTTTTTCATCCCTTGGCCAGTCAGGTATCATGTTTCATTGTCTTCTGTTCTAATTAGTGCATGTTGATGGTCTTAAACTGTTTATGACACTTAGCACATTATTGATTTGAGTAAATATCAGAGAAAAAAGGGCAACATGCAAAGAAACCACGCAATTTTTTACTGCCCTGTTTGGGCAATGGAGTCCATCCTGCAACTGTGGAGAAGATTTATAATTTCTTGGATGCAAACAATAGCCCTCACTTTACTCCTTGATCTGCCTTGGAGCTCAGAGGACAGAATATGCCTGTGTTGCATCGATAAAAAGTTATTTTATTTTATTTTTGTTTTGTAAGACAGAAGACGTTTGGCACTACTTGTACAACTCTACTTAGTGTTGAGCACCCTTAACTTAAGAACCATACAGAGTTCAAAGAAGATGTGGAAAAGGTTTTGAAAAGATTTTTAAAACTGCTTTAAGTTTAACAGTGTTATGTTGTGTGAGCTTTCAGTCTTTGTATGCCGGTGCCTGCAGAACATGACATCATATACATGGTGGTTGACAACAACAACAGGCCTGTGAGAAAGTTTGCAAAGGCTGGAGTTGGATATTTTGCTCTGGCAGCTGTTTTTTGTGACTCTGCAAAGTTTATGTAAATGTGGAGGATCAGCTAAACACATAAAACGTGCTGATCACAGTGGAAACAAGACAACCGTTTAGCTAGACAGGTATCACATTTTGCAAAGGTTGTGGACAGAGAAAGGAAAAAATCCCTGTGCAGTTTGTCATATCTGTTTGAGGTTGGTGTCACTACTGGAAAAGTTGACATTTACATGTTGAAAGGACATACTTTGAATCTACAGCCTAAAATAAACAAGCAAGCAAAACCTTTGAAACTCTTTAAAAAGTTTGACTCCAGATAAGCTTCTCAAAGCATCTCCGGATCCACGCAGCTTATCTGATCACCACCCTGCATGAGCAGGAACACGTGGCTTGTTCAGATGAGGGTGAATATCATGCCCAAAAAGAGATGTTAGATACAAACCAAATCCCTGCAACTTTATTCTGAATATGGCACATGTACATTACATTCCTCTGCCTCGATGTACTATGACAATAGTTTGGCTTTTGCTCTGTACAGAAGCAGCAAAGAGGCAAATGTCTGGGGTTTGGTGTTATTTTTCACCACAAAACACTTTATTTTTAACATCAAAAAGAATTAGCCAGTTGCTCATGTCTACCCAATGGGTTGGTAGGTAACTCAACAGACTTCATGAAGTTTAAAAACCAAGAGCTTTTGTGTTGTTCTATTAACAAAATAAGATAGGAATGAGGTTCTGAAATGCATCATATTACCTCTGATTTGGCCCTTCTTAAGATGACTTAAGGCTGAATGCAATAAGCAGTTTTCTAGTGATTTGGATTTATATTTAAGTCACATATATTTCATGGTCCTTTCAAATTTAAAGCAAAACTATTCCAAAATATGCGGATCCAGTATTGTCAGAGACAATTTTAAATGGCTGTAACTATTGCTATACTTTGCTGCAAACCATGTCACCAGCACTTAATGCCAATTTCAGTGTCCTGACAAGGGCCTCTAATACCAGCGACACTGACCTTCATGCACTAAACTCACTAAAGATGAATACCAGAAAGGTATGATGCCACTGAAAATGATCCCAACTTCAGCATGTATTGCATTAAATCTTATTACCTGAGGGAATCTGCTCCATCATGCAGGCCATTGCTCAGGTCCCCTTGTGATAATGTGGTAGGTGGGTGACTATAGGTCCCCTCGGTGGGGGATGAGGCGGCTCCTCTCACTGGTGGAGTCGGGCAGACCTCTACTCTCTCCTCTGGATCAAAACTGATGAGAAAAGGACGACTGACATGAGGTAATGGCTAAAGGAATGAGGGGTGCTGGCAGTCTTTACACATTAGTCACAGCCCATTAGACTTAAATGCAAATCCCCTCGGCCCCTCCGTTAGAAAACACAAATTTCCATCATAGAAAAACACACAAAGAGGAACAATAAGCTTTCTGCACCATCTGGTTTTTATTGCTGAAATGCGGTGCATGTCTTGAATGCTTGCCTGTTTATTATTCTGTACATTTCATTAAGTAATTTCAATTATACCGCATAAACCCTCTGCCCTAATACACTGACTGACTGACAATGGAAATAACCTAAACTGTGTAATTAGTTCTGTGAAAGACCTCTGCTCTGACAATCAGGCCATGTTGTTGTGCAAAGGATGCACATGTTTACAGCTGCGATTATGCTCATGTGAGTCCACTAACCTCATTCTATAGCGGCTGTTGAGGTGACACACAAGAGCATGGTAGTCTGCAAAAGAGAAACGCTTCATACTGACCTCCAGCAATATTGTTTGTTTTCTTTGTTGAGAAATGCAGTAACTTTAGTGCGTTTTAACAGGTCACACTGTTACCAAACCACACTTTAAAACTGTGCTTATCAGTGTATTAGTGTGGGCTGCAGTAGAGCAATGGTTCTTAATTGGTCCAGCCCTGATCTGCCAGGTGAGAACCTGGCTGTCTTTTCTTATTACCTTCGGATAATTAAATGTGCTGCATGTCTTGAATGCTGGCCTGTTTATTATTCGGTACATTTCATTAAGTAATTTCAATTATTTAAACCCTTTGCCCTGATAAACAGACTGTCTGACAATGGAAAAATGTGCACTGTGTAATTAGTTCTGTGAAAGCCCTTTGCTGTTACCATCAGGCCATGCTGTTGTGCAAAGTTTGTTGCTGTTTGCAGCTGCAATTATGCTTCTGCAGTCAGACAACCTCATTGTGTGTTTTTGTGTTTATGCAAACAAAGAGAGAAATTGTTTAAAAAATGTACAAATTCCATTTTATTACCTTTTGGACATAGTATAATATTACCTAAAATAACCAACAGCTTAAAAGCCAGATTATTATTTTTTTTTATTACAACAGCTGCAATACGGTGGAGCCCCAACATCAGAATTGGCATATCATATCAAAGTGGAAATGCTATTAGAAGGCATTATTGGTGTTAACTCAATCCTGTCTTTGCTGCTTCCTTGAGAGGGACCTGAATGCCTCTTTAAAGCACATGTCTCCCAAAATGCTCTGTTTTTTATTTCCTAGGGTTTACTGTGTAATAGTTCTATAGCCCCCACCTACATGTGTTTTCTGCTACACAGCGAGTGATCCACCCTTCACCCCTCCGAGGAGACATTGCTTGAGCAGCCAATCATGGCCATCCTCAGTCTCTCGGCCCCTCAGGTATGAGCATTTCCAGAGGGGAGGGGAAAAGAGCTGCATGTGATCCTCCTCAGTGACAAAAATGCTATGTTCTTTTGTTCAACCTTAATCAGATTCTTGCTTAACAAACACTGAGGACGTGATGTCACCAGTCCAACACACCAGGACATGACACCTTGAATTTCAAACCACTTTTGGGTTTTTGGAATGATTTTTTGTATTTTTAAGGAACAAAATTTATAAAAGGCATCGTAGTTTGTGCTGTGACCTATAAAAAAAGCTTTGAGAGTTCCATGCAAGGCAAACCAAGGAGCCCATTTTGGACCACTTTTCTTCCTCATTCATGTGAAATGTACTAATGATACAAAGCAGTGCCCTGCCATTTTGTAAATATACTTTATGGCATTGTGCATCTATTGTAGAGAACATACATATTAACTAAAGTTAAATTTGATGGTTAATTAGAACTGTGTAAGACCTTTAAATATCCTTCATACAACTCAAAACCCAATTCAGGGCACATCAAGATATCCCTGTTAAAGTTAGAGACACAGCTATGATTTCAGTGATTGTAAGACATCACAACCAGACTGTCTTGGTTTGTGATAACTTGTTATCATTGTGGTGCTATTTGTGTTATGGGTAGGAACAAAGCAAGTGACAACATATTGAGTAACTAACTAATACAAGGTCTGTTAAGGGCGAGAAAAAAAGGTCACAGACTGTCCTTCAAATATACAATACAACTAATGAGATGTTTACATTGTTGTTTGCACCACACACCACATAAGTTTTGGACAGACAAAACATCTCAGCCGTTAAAACCACTACATAGAAGCTATGTAGTGGTTTAGTGGTTTATATCATGTGAAATATATTTCTTTTAAATAGTCCAGTACTATAGCAACAAAAGTTACTTTATTTGTAATTACTACTAACAAAGAGCTGGGTAAGAAAGTGGTCTTAAATTCCTAAATAACTTATGTTTCATATTAAACCTTTAATTAGGCCTTGATTTCCAGATAAGTATACCTGATGATGATAATCCAATACAAAGTAAAACCCCACCAGTAGCCTGTTGCACCAGCTTTACATAACTTCTGTCTTAAAATTCTTGTGTAGATTTTACACTACAACAAATTATTTGAGTTCCGACAAAGGTTGAGTTGTAGTTCGATTGTACCACAGAGGCATAAGGCTCATCCAAACTAGAGGTTACCACTCAAACTAAGCATAATATTGCTGCTGAATTGGTGTTTAAACTTTTTTAGTCCAAGTATTTAAGTTTTGTTTGACTATAAAACAGTGCAGAACTCCAGATTCTGAGGCACATCGAACACACCGCATCTCGAAACAGACTAATGGCTGGAAAAAAAGGTCCAGGTGACTGCACTGTACGGATACAAAGTGATGGAAATATGTGTATATTTTGTCCAAATATTATGATATTGACTTATCTACAGAAGTAGCTCTAATCTACAGCAGGAGTAATATGTCAACATGCACCAAATTCACAAACATGATATTATTTATGCGATAATTTGCCAGTGCTTTTTTGTCTAAGTACAGACCAAAAATAAACGTTAGAGCAAGGAAGCAATCATACAGTATACTGTATTTCTAGGGTATGTTACTTACTCACAGAGAACACACCGCTGACATCTAAAAGCCTCTAAGACTCATTGCTGCCCCTTATCACGAAAGTTATTCCCACTTTAAAGCCAATATACTCCAGAAACAGTATTTTTTTTTATGGAGGACTTAACTCCTATTACAAGGAAGGTGTGAGGTTTAAGCGATATCCTAAGTCTATGATGAAACTATCTCTGGTAGTGCAAAACCTAAACTGTTAGATGTTCCACTCCACTGTCAGTAAGAAATTGCATTCAAACTAGGTTTAGTTACTAATTTTGAACTTCTGTACAGCTGGTGCAACTCTTAGCTGGCATATTAAAACTAAACTCAAAGGCTAAACAGAAAAAAATGATCCCAACCTCTTTGGATGTTCGGAAAACAAGCTAAAATAATCTTTCACTTTAGGCTTTTAAAGGCTTTTCAATTAGCTATATTTTGGCTCTTTGGATTTCTTAAATTAAAAAAAATATCTAAACCCAACAGGCATCCAATACTGGACAAATTCCTTCGTTTAAAACAGCAAGTAAGCAGCAGAGGTGGGCAGGGCTGACAGCATGTCTCCTTACATCATCTTTTACTACTACCTTGTCTGTAAATCGTCTCATGGTTAAACTGATATAGTGTGAGTTTAAATTAATCATTCAGCAATACTGTTAATTATTTTTAACGCTCTATCCAATTAGGAGCAAATTATGGTGCAATTTTATGGTCTATGTAGTAACTAGACCAGCCGTCATCAGTATCCATGTCTGTGTATTAATGTGTGCTTCATAGGAGTGCATGCAAATGTCTTTTTCTCTTCCTCACCTCCTCTCCATTGGCAGGCTGTAATCATCACAGACCCAGGCATTATTATGAGAAGGGGGCGGGGCATCTCCCCAGCTTACTGCATTATGTTTTGGTAGCTTTGGGGCCCGCGTTCCCTTCTTTTGATTTTGACTCCCTGAGAAAGAAGATGAACATATCAGGGTTAAAACAGACTTGTGCTTTGGCATGGTGAAAGCCCAGGGATGCTGTTAGCCTGACCTGAGGTGCTGTTGCTGCCTCTGTCTGAGCTGTGGTGTGAGCCCCCCGTGCTGTGATCTCTGCTCATTTGGTTGTAGGGGATAGTTTTTGGGTGGATCATTCCTTCGCTTCCTTGAAGATGATCTGACAGAAACAAAGAAGAAAGGAGAATTTGCACCATCTCTCCTATTCTTAGTATGAAAATGTGTCAAATTTCACCCAGTTTTACCTTTGTTATGCATGTTTTTCTCTATTATGCTATACTGCATCTGCGCTGCCATCTCCTTAGGTATTGGAGGTGGATTGGGGGGCTTGTTCCAGCAGGGAATGTCCAGAGGCTCTGCTGCAGCCCCGCCTGCGGCCGCCTTATTCTTGATGCTGGCCTGGATGAGCTGTGTGGTGGCGTAGGGGATGGGCTCGTAATCTCCTCCAGGACTCACATAGCCCAAGTTGGAGTTGGTGAATGTTTTAATCTCGTTGAGCTTGTTGGAGAGGTTCACATCACTATAAATGGCTGTCTCAGAACCAAGCTGTCCACCCTGTTTGTTCTCTGGATGGTTTCCATAGTTAGCAATGCAGTCAGCTGAGAAGGACATGGAACAAAGCGGCACATTGAAACAACAAGGATAAAGCCTGGATCTGCTTTAGTTCAGGTTCTGTGTATTCACTATTTACAAGCTGCTTGTAAGTCATTATTTACAAAATGTAAATGTTTTATTCATCATGATCATATTCTTTTACTAAACGGTCATAAAGAGTTTTCTCTTAATACTCTCTCAATTATTGCTAAGTAAAGTAAATTAGAAAGTTGTAGTACATTTAGAATGAGCCAATTATCTGGAATGATAATGGAGCTTAGTCTGGTTCTTACAAGGTAGTTTCACTACAACAACATTTCTATTCCCCTCATAAAATGGTCTATGCTCATTGCACAAAGCTCCTAACTCCTAGACATAGTTGTAATGTAATAATTTATATTTCAGTCTTTGTTACCTAGAATATTGTTGCTTTGGCACAAACTAATTTATGCCACAAAATAACTAAATTGAATTGTTCTGATAAAAAAAGGATATTCTTTTATTGATTGGGAAATGCATGAAACCCACTGACCAACATGGGAAGTAACCAACAGCACTGACTTGTGAAAAATAATGAAGACAAAAAAATTACATAAAAAAGAAGAGGTTTAGGTTTGAGATTTTGAGATTTTCCTTAATTTTTAATGAGGTCTTTTTCATAACTTACTAATAGAGTGGCACTAATAAGCTAATATTTTCGCCCTATTCCAAAGAAACATTGTCTTCAGAATTAATATCTTTAGCACATGAGATTAACAGAACCAAAAAAAAAAAAGTTTAAAAGTATTAAAGAAGTAAAAACAAATAAAGTCTACTAGTTGCTCAAGTTTCATTACCACAACAAATATCACATCAGCACTATTAAAAACATATGCTTTTGAATTAAACCATTTGAGGTAAGGAATGAATATATGGTCAAACCTACTGTATCCCTTCCATCATAAAGGCTTTATGATGTGGTCCTTAATGCAACAACAAGCTTTTGCAGTTTTGTAAATGAACAGTTCAAATTTCAAAGCAGTTGATCTGCTCAGAGCTCCGAGAGTTTGATGTACTCTGCATCAAATCCTTTCCATTCTAGGTAATCAGTAGGTTTCCATACACTTTGCCACAAACTCTGTTTCAAGCCTGCATTAATCTATGTAGAACACATCGATCCAAAAAGGAAGTCAAATGCACAGTATGTGGAACGTTTAAAGTTACAGAAAAATGCACGGACAATGTCAACATCACTTTACTATCAGTTGCACAAGGCCAGATGTGATTGGTCAGAAACTTTCAAAAGTAATTTCATGTGATTGATGTAGAAGAGTTGGCTTGGGGGGTTGAAACAGCACTATATATGTCACAAGAGTTTTTTGAGATTGATGGTTGCAGGAGTTTAACTTGCTGCTTGTTAACCATATGAATCACTGGTAATGAACAGGATGTTTATAGTCAAGCACTTGTAAAGAGCTATTTCTATTCATGTCAAAAACAGTTTTGATGTTCATCGAAAGAAGTAGTTTACTTGGTGGACTACAGCACAAACAAGCAGTAATTAAATATTTAGAAGAATTAAACCTTAAAAGATAGACACTTTATCCATCCATGATAAAGGCAAAAATCACAACATATTATTAAAACAGACAGTAAATCAACATATAATATTTATATGACATTTTTTCCATCCATTTTCTATTCTTGATGTCTTCTGTTCTCAGGATTTATATGTGAAGTTGTAGTTCTACCACAATCTTGTGATCTGGCACGGCAAGCTAAGGGCTGCCATCTGATTTGCAGTGCTTAAGAAAACAGTTATGGCATGTGAGGGCACATGCCTTTGGTCAAGACTAACCCTGAGGAAAATAGGATACTGTGTAATGAGGAAATGGGTGATACCATTCAGAGTTTTGTGTTTTGTTCAATGAGAAAAGAGCAATTTAACGAGAGTCATTAAAAAAGGGGTACTGCTAACTTACAAACCATATGCTAAACAATATACTAAAGTACAATGTTGTAGGTAACAAGTTAATGGTAAACATATGGACCTGACTGCAACATGTTTCTAAAAGTCTGGGTACTGAAGGATTATTCTTTTTACCAGATCTTCAAAAATCTGGCACTAACCTGGCCGGCTGTAGGTTGTCATGTTGCTGTCACTGGTGCCGTTGCCATTATTGCAGCAGTTGATGCTGCAGTCCTTGTGATTGGCACATGCATTCGGCCAATTGTCTGGCAGCCACAGCTGGTTGAGAGGTTCACCCATGCTGAGAAGGCCAGGTCTGCAACAAGGAGGATCACAGAGCTGTCAATCAAACCCTGTGGCAGGCTTTCATATGTGGCTGATGGATGAGTATGGGGTGGATGCTTGAGGTTTATATAGTTTACAGAAGAGAGACATCTCCCCCTAGTGTTCGCACAGTGCAATTGCCTCTTTTCCATCAGTCTTTATATAACACAAAGGAACAAAAATACCACTCACCTGCCAGCGCTGCACACAGATTCTCCTCTTTGATACGCCACTGCAAAGAGAAAAAGAGAAAAAATAGGAGAGCTTGATGAGCTGTCACAGACAGGAAGTGCCAAAGGCAGACAAAAGCCATGAAGGCAGGCAGATACTAAGCAAGAACATTAAGCCAAAGCTACCCTCACTCCAGCAAATGCATTTATCAATAGAGCAACATTTATGACTTCTTGGTTTAATTCACATGAAGAAAACACAAACACCTGTGCTTCTACCATGTCAGTATGATGTCTGATCTGACACAGAGGCACTTTTGAAGAAAGTTTCTTCTCCACCACTAGTAAAACATCAACTGAAGAAAATTCCCCTGTAGAATCCCCCCCATATTTTTCATATTTAATCAGTGAACCCTACAGAGCTAACAGATAGGCCTGAATGACTGAAGTGTGGTGATTTATACATGAAAGAACACCTGCTCCTCTATTTTTCCACAAACACATATTGACATGTGTTTGCTGCTCCCATGTGGTTTAAAAAACATGTTTCACAGGCAAAAGTGTTCAGCTAAATTAAGCATACACTTTGCCAATCTTTATTTCATTGATCTCATTTTGTTTTTTTATCCCTTTATTGTATTCTGTGGAAATCAATCATTGTATTATTCTCTGTACGAGGCACCAAAACTTCCCAGAAAAATCTGAGGACAATTTAAAAAGGGATTTGAGCATCAGTAGTTCTCAGCTGGTTCACACTAACTTTTTAAAACTTAATTCAGTAAAAAAATGCATTTTGTTCCGCAGAGTCCAAACCAAAGTTGAGAACCACTGATCTGGGCTGTACTCCTGGTCGTGGCAAAGGTTAGCCCATTAGAAATAACTCGCACACTTATGCATATGCCATGTTCCTAA
This sequence comes from Scarus forsteni, assembly GCA_036419115.1. Classification (NCBI taxonomy): domain Eukaryota; kingdom Metazoa; phylum Chordata; class Actinopteri; order Labriformes; family Labridae; genus Scarus; species Scarus forsteni. Next base: position 21,305,606 of record JAZDUH010000130.1, on the reverse strand, counting down.
AGTAACAGTATACTTTATTTTAGTATTTTGCAAACATTTCATTTTTGCTCTAGTACCGTACTTATTCTGGGTGTCTGTAATGATGGTGAAGGAACTTGTCCCAAACAACACATGAGTATTAAATATTCTCAAATCATAAAAAATACATTAAAAAAAGCAGGACAAAAAACATTTACTTCTTTAGCATGTAATGACATAAAGTAATAACATACATAGTAAAACTTATTGAATTAATGGCATATTTAATTTCTTCCCTAATGGTACATATTTGACCAAAAATAGCATTTTAGGCATTACATAGCCTTTTACAGTTGAAATATGATATTTATCTTCACTCAAGTAACTTGTGTTCTCAGCTGTTCTTACAGTAATGACAAAATAAAACTTTAAAGACCAGGGGTCCACATGTTGGAGAGCAGACATACACAGGTTTACTTGCTGTTTATTTTTAGATGAGTGGATCAAGACTGGCATCATTTGTGTTGACCTTTCCGAGTGATTTGGGGGCAACATCATATCCTTTGTCACCAAGTAATACATAAAATTAGATCATATATTTATTTGATGCAATTCAATTCAATTCAATACCATTTTAAAGGCTATATTGGTGTGCAATTTTAATTGTATTTAGGCATCACTATCAGAACATTTAATTAAAAAGAGGAAATAAAATGGAAGAATTGTTTTCTTTAATATAAAAGAGTGAATAGGTTATTACAATGGCATACATCCATAGTTGTATGGCAGTAAAGGTTGAAAAAATAACTGAAAACTGTTGAATATATGTTTGTCAAAATCATTCTGAACTGGTAGCCAGCCAATCAGATGTGAGTATGTCATGTTGATGATAAATTATACAGGTTCTTGTGAGGAGAGAGAAGGTTATATTACTCAGCATTTTTTAAAGTAGGCTTTGTAGAGAATGGATAGTTTTTTTTCTCTTTAACCCTTTCGTGCATTAACTGTTAAATCACAAAGGATTTTTTTTTCACTTTCAAACAAGTTAAAAATCATGTCGTTCCTGATGTATTATTAAATTAAAAGATATATATTTAACCAGTCTGTTTCTTTGAGAATAAAAGGATTTAATACTTATTCCTGAAGGGCAAGGTGAAATTTGCCCTTCATTGGTCATTTAGATTTAAGATGCAAAATCCCGATACAACAAAAATATGCAATTTTTTTTTTTTTTTTTTTTTTTTGGAAACTTAGGACCAGGGTTTTGGAGTTTACTACCTGGTAGTTGGACATGGCACAGCAACCTAAGTGGTACAAAATGTATTCCAAATATCTGTCTACTGTAGTGGTCACCATGCAAGAAAGGGTTGACCAAAATCTGGTTGCTGTTGTCTAAAACAAATGTGTACTTCAGTTGTAGGTGTAAAAGTATGGAGTTCCAAATTACAGGACCCAAATGGTTGCACAGAGACTCATCAATTAAAAAAATGTACAAATGCAAAAAAAAGTGTCATTACACACTTATAATTTAAACTGGATGTTAAGTATTAATTGCTTTGAGTTGTAAATTTGTATATTAATGGCTTCTTTATTTTATTGTACTTATTTGTATGTTTTTTGCTTGTTTTTGTTGTTGTAATCACAGACTGTTTGGTGTGGGCTATTGCTAATCAACTGTATGTGATGTCAGTTCTTTCTTCTGTTTTGAAATTGTTCAAGTAGAGGCAGACAAATACAAGAGAAATTTCTCTTCTTGATGCTCCTTTCCTATCATAAATGTGTTGGTTTGAGGGTGTGATGTGCACTTGTGTATGGATTTTATTGTCAACTTTCATGTAAGGAACAAAATATATATAAATAATATAAATAAATAAATGTGCCACTCAAGTTAAGATAGTCTGGTTAAGGTACACTTATTTTATGACACCACTCTGCAGAACCAGAATAGCTTTACTCCTGCTGCTGAACTGAACAAGCTGTGCAATAATGCCACCACAAATATGACACAAACATTGGCCACATAAATTGTTTTTAAGTTATTCTGAGTCCTCAAAGCAGATGCAGTGATAACTCGAAACTGTCCCTCTAAATAAGCAAACATCAGGAATCTAATACATACCTGTAGGTGTGAAGGTAAATGATGGGACTGCCAGGACAGAGAAAGAGAGAGACGGAGACATAAATAAACACTTTATGACAAATAAAGCACACTTTCTATTTTAGCAGCAACATGATGAACAGTTCTTATTTTGTCATGTTTGTGTATCTGTTTATGTACTCTCCAATGTGATATTTCTATGTAATAAACTGATGTATCCACATATTTTAATAACCATAAGCCATCTGTCTTTCTGCTGCCTCTGCCTTCAGCATGAGAGTCCAGGTGAAGGTTAATGGGGGTGATGGTCGACCGTGGCGAATCCAGAAAAATAACAGAGGTATTGTAGCAGACATGTTGACAGGGCTGCGCCTCTATGAGCCTCGCAAGCTGAGGATATGACACTCTACAAATGAACGGCAAAAGGTCAGCGTTTGACTGTCTGCGTGGTCGCAAATGCAAATTTGTTTCTGAATCTGCGTGTCAAAGGAAGATTAGACAGTTTTCTGCCCTTTGATGTGATCTGCATATCAGCATCTGAAAGAATTTCTTGATATTGCTGTGATGAGGTCTGATGATCAGTGTGTCACAGCTTCGACCCTTATTTAATCAAAATGACCTTCAAATATGCCAACAAATAAAACATGATAACCTGTTTGGCAGAAATGCACAAATCAACATGCTTGTGAATGTGTCTAACGCACTTTTGAAAATTATACACACAACAGAAGAGCTCATACCCTTTCGGATGCCAGTGTATGTGCTGCTGAGGCCACTTCTCTTCTTGCGGTGCCTGTAGAGCCACACGCTGAAAATCATGAGGACCAGCCAGCAGGTGGCACCAATGCCAGCGATAAAAGCTGGCTGCCTTACCACGTCCGAGATCTGAGACAGAGTATCTCTCTCCTCACTTATGTCCATCATTTGGCCTGCTGAATCTAGAGAGTAAATAAGGGGAAAGAGAGAAATCAGACAGAGTATGTGCATGAAAAGAGCTGAAATTATCTGTAGAGAATGTGTAGGGAGATTTAAGGTGTGAAAGTTAAAAAGCAGCAGTGCAATACATTATAAAAGACAGGCAACATGATGGCAAACACTGTGATACCTACAAGTTTCCATGAGATTTGATATTTGAGTCCTTTGAATGGTAAAGGACTTACATAGCACTTTTCTGTTTTTTTGGAATAATTCAAAGTGCTTTTAGATCACTTCAGATTCTGCCCATTCACACCCTTTGACACTCATAGTCACCCACTCATCCACTACCTTTCTTATCCATTCACATGCCACTGACACAGCAGTGGGAGCAACTCAGGGTCAAGTGTCGTACCCAAGGACATATGTGACGGCCAGAGAAAACCTGATTGATGGAAGCAACAATACTATTCTACGCCAGCCCTGCTTCATAAATCTAAATCCTGGCAAGTTGTGATTTTGATTAAAATGTAACTAAAAATAGTGATAGTTCAAATAACATAATAGACATGCTAGCCATTTTTTTGCATGTACTTAGAATGGTTATCAGCAACATATCATTCAAAGAGTTGGGACAATGTTAAATGTCCATGATTTATTCAGTAAACCATTTGCAGTTTCTTCATTTGGGCTGGGATTATTTATACTTGCATGCATTGATTTTTGAGATAACAAAAAGTTGTCTGGGTGCAGAAGTTGATTTTCTGCTTTTGTGACTGGTTTTGTTGTTGAAAATGTTCAGCTAATTATTGAATGGAAAGCAAGACATAAGACACAGTGACCTGTTAAGCAGCTAAAATCTGACACAAAACAATAATGGGGAATTGAAAGGTATGCTGTCATCGAGTGCTAACCAGGCATTTAGTTTTCCACATACAATACTTCTCGTTTCTCTATGCAGCACTTTTCAAACCAAAGGTTTACTAAACGCTTTGACAAACCTACAAAGTCATTCAGTGGAACAAAACACTAGTAACCTCATCCAAAAGAAACTAACAAACACAAAATGAACCAAAGCAATACTTCATAAGCACCTTTTATGCTGAGACATGCACTGTCATGAGCGCAAGACACCACTCTGTAACAACCAAACAACCACCCTGCTGACAACCAAATTAAAAAAAAAAAAAAGAAATTCACCCTCACTCGCAAATCTTTGTCTTTTAAGTTGCATATAGTCATACTATTTTCTTAATTAAAACATGGCATTATTGTACTGGTTTGATTGAAAAATCTTTTTTTCTTGAAGACCACAAGTGATCAGTGAAGTAGGCATTGCAAGTTGTGAGCTGTGGATCTGTACTTAACAATTATCACCACAAACTGAGGGTTCAGTCTTTGCAGCTGTAGTTTACATGACTGTGAAGCCCGCATGGCAAGTAAAGATGACATTAAAGAGCTACAAATCTGCATAAAAACAGCTGAATAAATACTCATCATGCTTGAAGAAAGTTTGGAAAAACAAGGAAAAAAATCCCCTAAGAGGTTACATCTTATGGCATAATAACTGTGGGACCAGTTGCCCTCCACTTGCCTCTCCAATTCACAGCTTGTTTGCACTCACACTGCTCCAGCTGTAATTAGACCACAGCTCAGCATTTGACGCATGCAGGTCCAACCAACATGTCTTGGAGTCATGAAAATTGAAAACAAGAGCAAAAATAATGTGAATGTGACAATAACTCTACAGTTTACTGGCTTATAGAGTAATTTGATTTTGATCTCTTAAGCTTTGCCATTGTTCAGAGTTTTTGTGAGAGGCTATGATAGTCATATTGCAGGCCAGTGCATGTGCTTTATTGAAAAAACATAAAACTCCAAAGCACACTTATTTCAAGCATGTCAGAGCCAGGACGCAATGAGCTTTCACACTACACAGGAACTGGACCTGTGGGGTTACATGTGCTATGGCACTGTCTAGTGTGTGTGTGTCCTTCGATACAAGTGATTTATGTTACAGTATGTTTCAGTCAATATGGGATAACATTTTTTTGACAGTTATTTCAAATTATTCTTATTTCAATTTTGTACAAATCCAAACTTTCAGGCCTTAAACTTCTAAAGCCCCAGCCCTCTTTTAAGCCTTCTTCTTGAAAATGACATACTCATAAAGAAAAGAGTGTATCTCTGGAACCACAAGGTCTATTTGAATTATTTTGCTGCCATAATAAAAGTAACACTTGATAGATGTGTCCAAGTGTGTAATCTAAGCATATGTGTTACTGGGACAGTGTAAATGGAGATAGAAGTCGGAATAATTTGAAAATTCCATTCTCGCCTAGAAAAAACAGAAAACATTTTTATTATTGTGAATATCTCCTGGAAATGATGCTGGAGTGGTTGTAAAACTCTAAAAATGCACAATATAATATGTGTAAACCATCTCTGCAAACAATCAATGATATGAAGTGATTCAGAGCAAAATTAGAGAGGTTTTATAACAATATGGTCAGGCGAGGATCTTGGAAACTAGTTAACGTTTTCTTATTGGAGAGCGTGCAAGCATTCCCGAAATTGGGTACTTTGGGGCTGTAGAGGTTGAGGTGGAAAATCTTGGTAAACAAACACCTCATTTCAGTAGAGACCCTTACCTAACTGAAAGAAAGTGACATCACTCTTGACCCCGGGCCCTGCTCCATTGCTGGCTGCAACCTCCACACTGTAGCGAATCCCCGGGGCCAAACTGGGAATGAGCACAGAGAAGGTGGAGCCATCCACAGACTGGTTTACATGGTACCTACTCTCATTTCCCAGACACCAGATCTGAAAGAGGAGATGAGGGACACATTTTAAAACACAAAATGCATCACCGGGCTTGTAATGATGCCAGTAACATTTAAACTGCAGGGTTCAGAGCATGAGTTCAGATGAGGGGAGAGGCCTTCTCTTACTCACCTTGTACTCCTGAATGACTCCAGCCTCCTCTCTCTCTGGAGGCGGTTTCCAAGCAACGAGGATTGCAGTCCCATTGGCATCGCTCTTTGTCACAGTAACACCCTGGGGTGCTTTGCTCGGGGCTGAGACAGTAAAGAATACAGTTAGCCAAGCAGACGTAAACGCAATCTCATCTCATGCTGTTTGAATCACAGGCAATTTCTACTCCTTTGCATGTAAATACACAATAATTCAGAGGAATGAAAGAGAGTGTAGTGATGTTTTTCAATTCTAAGGGATCAGTTAAGCTGTAAAACTAAACCTTCATGACAGTCACCTTCTTCCAGAGTCCTGACCACCTTCACCTCGCTGTCAGCTCCCTGGAATTCATCAAAAAACGGGCGTACTTTGAACTCGTAGATGGTTCCTCTCCTCAGCTGACCAATCACCACCCCGTCCTCCCATGGGGCTCGTACCTCCATGAAAGTCCACTGGCCCTCTGGCTGTCCGTGCTCGGCAGACGGCCTGTAGAGCACCTTATAACCCTGAATGTACGGTGACTGCTGCTCAACCTAGTGGATAAAAAATAAAAACAGAAAACCAGAATGTCAGGAGTTTGGGGTGTTTTTAGGTCATGAGGAATGAAATATGTGGCTGCGTATCAAAAGGATGTGCTTGTATTTAGCTGTAATACAAGTAAAATCTCAGCTTTGTAATAATAGCAGCATGGACGCTAAAACAACAGCCTCATCTTGTTTTTTAATCATGGATATCCTGCAGGAAGGATCTGTTAAAACTCACTTAATTCCTTTTCCTTCGGGGTTTTACAGATGAACATTTCCTCATATCTGTGAAATCTTACTGCAAACCACAATATGAGGTCATTAATAGTTCCCCCTTCAGCATGTTTCTGGTTAAAATCAAGCCAGCAGTGGGATAAACACTTTCCATTTAGACCACATGATTGGGACAAAGATGTTATTTAAGATTGCTGAGGAAGCACACACACTTCTGAAAACACACATCTACTGAAAACACTACACATAAATACTAGTGTGCTTGGAACAAGGCAGAATAAATCAGCAGAAATTACGATTAATTATCCTCATTGTTCAGTTTGATTAACTGTCTGCAGATATTTATCAAGAAACCAACATAATCTCAGCACAACATAAATCTTTTCAGTACTTTTTTCCCACAAAAGACAGATTTAGGCTTGATATTTCATTTACCATTCAGGCTTATGGACAAAGTATTTGCTGATTTGCTAGTTAAGATTGACCTTATTTACTTTGGACGGTAAGGGCATGAAGCATGAAGTGCAAAACTATATGTAAATACATAGATTGGTCTACAAATACCTGCATTTTTAGCATGTACAGAGCAGTTTGCAAGTGTTATGAAGTGGCACTATGCACTTACTACAGAAAAAGTTGGACATTTTGAGATCTATTTTGGGGAATTTTATACCTCAAAATATAAAAAAACAACTCCAGACAGTTGGGAATTGGTCACAGCTATCTTAAGGAATCAATGTCATTAGTCCTAATGCTCAATAATTTACAGATCAGATACTTCCAACTTCTTCTGCATGCCTTTCAAATCAAGAAAATCATCATCTCTTAAGCTATGTTTACACAAGGACTCTGTGATTTAAAACGCAAAGATTTTTCCTTTGCGGATTCAAAGTTGATCTGTGTTCAGATGGAGACGCTGGAGACAAATGAAACCGATGTAGTATGCATGCCTGTCCAGTAGATGCTGGTGTAGGTTTGCAGAGAGGCAGCGCAGCTAGAATGCACGTACGAAGAAGAAAAACTTTTCACAAACAACAATGAATGCTCGAAGTGAGGAGTTTCTTTTCTGGACAACAAATCAGTTAGGACAACAAATCTGACTGGATAGTTTTGTCTGGATAACAAACCGAACATGGTAAGCAGCACACATGTGACTCGGTAGACGGCCGAAGCTGTCGTTGTTCCTGGTATGTGCAAGCAGCCCTCATGTGCTCCCAGGAGCTCCTCCAAAACAACGTCCCCACTCACAGACCCAAGTCCAATCGCCAGCAGACAAGCTGCATGGCTGTTTTTTTTTTTTTTTCTTGGAAGCCGTGGACACAGTGGTCAACTGTTTTCTATATTTCATACTTTTTAAAATGTACAAGCTCTGCGCAGACTGACTGACATTTGAGCACTGATGACACAGAGGCAGATAGAATTTGTTGCTCAGATGATGAAGCATCACAGAGGTTACAGACGGAGGAGACAGGTGCAATGCTATGACGTACGGATGTTACACTGATGTCATCCTGTAAAATAGCACGTTCACCCGGGTGTGATGCTCCCACTGGAGCTGGTCAGAGGCGAGCTGATAAGAACCTGTGTCAATTGCAGGATCAGTCGATTCAGATCCAAAGATCCCTCGAAGGCTGGGAAAAAACCCTGTCCATGTAGGAGCTTGTGAGTATTGAAGATGAAAGGCTTAGACTCGGAGGAAGTTTCCCAGGACCAGTGAGACTCCTCAGTTTGTAATATTGCAAAATTTGTGTCTGGGAATATTGCAAGGGGTGGGGAAATTTTTGTTGGGGGATTTCTCATTCTTGAATTAAAATTCAGACCAATAGAGGAGTTTGATGTGGTGATTTTTTTTTCTGCTGTTTAAAGGGGTTTTCAGGGCTTTGTACTGCTACACATACTTATCCAATCTAAGTTAAACGATAATTTACAGGAGCTTTTAACCCTTGATTATAGTCAATCTTTAAGATTTAAGCTGGTTCTTATAATCTTGCCAAAGAAATGTGTATGTGTCAGTGATTGGCAAATTAAATGTTTTTTTTAGCTCTTGAAACACAAACCTGTTGATTTTTGTCCAGTAATGACAATAAATGCTTCAAAATGAGCTCAGATTACATCGGCAGATCTGCAAATGCATATCTGAATATTCATTCATACGTCTTTATATCCAGTTGCAAATTGAAATTTGCATTCAGAAACAGTTTTACTCCTAATCAGAAACTATACCGTCAATACAAAGATGCCATAAACTGAGGGCATATCAACAACACTTTGATAGCTGTCAAAGACTGACCATCAATATTTCTCTTCATGTAAAATGCATCTTTATTTACTTTTGATGTTGTTTGAAGGGGCTTCAGAAGCAGTAGAAAATATAAAGTTTTACTAAACTCTATCTAGAAATACACTGCTTCTTTAAAAAAAATGCCCCTTGAAACGTTTGGTTCATTGCTTCCTGGGGTTTGTGTAATAGCCATACAGCCTTCACTTGCATGTATTTTGGCACATGCCATAATGGTTTTTAAGGCTCTTGTTTACACGACAACATATCAGCAGTGCTCCGCGTTCACTAGGAGACAATGTAAGAACCATGCATGTTCACACAGATCTGCTGGAAAAACTGGAAATGATATAATGTGCATCCCAGGCCAGGACTTGTCATGTACGATTTTGTAGTGAAACAGCAGTGTGACTTTCCGATGAAGACAAACTTTTCAACAAATGATGTCGATTGGAGGCACAAAGACGCAGGAGTTTTTTGTCTGGACAACAAATATGTCTGGACATTTTTGTCTGCGTAGCAAACCAAGCACAGTAAGCAGCACACATGGTGACAGCGACATGGCCAAAGCTGTTGTTGCTGTTCTAGGTGCTTTACCTTTACCTGAAAGAGTACTGTGCATGTGCCTCCAGAGATGAATAAAAAAACATTTTCAAAACTTTTCATTATGGACCCTAGGTTCAAAGGTTGCAGATTCAGGCACTCCAGGTACTGTTCTCGTGTAAACAGAAGGCGCAGCAAAAACTCTCCACTGTAGGCAATTTTTTTTGGCATGTAAACAGGGCTTAAAGCTTTGCAGTTTCATCAACCTTCATCGTTTGGGCAACTAATCAGTGCAGAGCTCATCATCATAGACTTCAATATCCTCCACATACCCTCAGATGCGGGTGTTCCGAAAGGCGAGGGAAAAAGGGTGGCATCTGCTCCTCCAAGATTATTATTTTTTCAATTAATTATTAATCAAATCCTTGCTTAATTGATACCCAAGACATGAGGAAATGGTCAAACACACCAAAACATGGGACCTTTAAAGCCTCACTTTTTAAACAATTCTTTCAATTCAATATCATTGTATTAATAACAGTTGTACCATAAAATTCCAAAGCTTAAATTGGTAGTTATACTAGTGTTTTGAAGAGAAATTAATGCAATAAATTTGTTTCTGTGTTGTTTTGTTCCACTGGGATTACATAGAGGTTTACAATTCGGATATTTAGACATCCTTTACCTCCCATAGCTCATGACTCTGTTGATGTGAGTGTGTCTATAAAAGCTGCTTTGCAGATCTGACCTTTCCCTATGCAGTGGTTTTCAAAGCAGAGTATAAGATAAAGAAACACTGATGACAGCCCTCAGGCTTTTGTGCACTTACCATCCAATGCACCCTGACAGCAGACGATGAAAGCACAGTCGGTGTTTGCATGTGTATGACTACATCTCCCAGCTCCCTCTGGATGTGACGGTGGTCCACTCCCTGCATAGTGGAGGTGCTGTCTGTTGGTTCACAAGGGAAATTCTTTTACAGAAGGATATATGATTTGACAAAAACATCAAGTTTCACTTTCTCTTCAATATAAAGTAAAGCTCAAAAAGAGGAAAATAAAAGCGCCCACACTGACCCTGTGTCCTGACAGAATCAGAGATTGGACTGGGGTCACTGAGGCCGTAGTCGTTCACCGATCTGACCATAAAGAGGTAGACAGTTGCAGGCTTCAGGCTCTTTAGGACAAATGTTTGTGTCTTTATGTGCTCTGCAAGGGTCACCCATCTGCTGCCCAGGGTATAACTGCAGGGAGATATTAATAAAAGCATATAAAAGCTAAGCTTGTCAAGGACTGGTATATATGATATTCAGGAAAAAGTTCTAACAAGCCAGATGAAACATATCTAACCTGAATGCCTCAATCAGGTAAGACGTAGGTGGTGCACCAGAGCCAGGGTTTAATTTCCATGACAGAGTCACAGAGGTCTTGCTGATGTCGGTTACGTCAGGCTTGGCTGGGGCATTTGGCATCAGGCTGGGATTGATAGGTTGGTTGGACTGAACAATGACTCCAAACTCTGCAACAGATATACCAGGACACTTAGTAAGTACACAAAATATGTTAAAGGAGACATATCATGCTGATGCATGATTTAATACTTACATATAATATAATAAATTTGAAAACAAGACCTTACACCCCCTTAATTTTCAAAAAATGAGATATTGTATTTTTTCTGATATCCTAGAACGAGATTTGATGCCTCTGAAAATAGGTCATTGCGAGATGTCCGCGAGATTTAAATCGTCGTGACACGAGGTACCTTTCTTTTTATTGGAGTAATCTGATAAAACACTTCCTCCTCTGTGATGTCCGTTAGCCACAAAACCGTCAGCGAGGAACACATCCACCAGCAGCAGCGTATAGCTCCCTAGCTCACACTCACTCATTACCAGCTCTGGCCTGCAGGGGGACTCAATACGCGGTTGCTGCTTTGAGCCTGACGGAAAATACAGTAGAAGAAGAAAGACAGGCTGGCTCAACCCTCTCGGCAGCTCTGACAGAACTGACCAATCAGAGCACAAAGGGCTGTGACGTTGCGAGGTAACTGTAGGTCATCCTGAGATCCGAGTGTTTCAACGAGAGCTTGATAATGGCCTAAAATGAGGACTTTGAGAACGCAATTGTGGGGCAATGAAGGAACTAAATGACTTGTACTGAGGGCAGAAATGCTTTACAGGCATCCTAGTCTGGCATAGTGAAAAGGAGAAACAAGCATGATATGTCTCCTTTAAAGCTTTTGTGCTAAAATGTGTAACTTACCCTCAACTTGCAGGTATGCGGTCCAGGATGCCTCCCCGTTGGAGCTGGAGGCTACACACGTATAAAAGCCTGTATCTCCCAGCTAACGGAGAGTAGAAAAGAGGTAGATAGATTAGTGGCTTAACTCTCTACAAGCGTTACCGCTCCTAACTGCTTGTTACTTAATTTTTACCTTTGTGTAGCGAATCTCCAGGGATCCTGTGTCTGTTATTGACATACGAGAGTCCACAGGAGACAACACCATACCATCTTTCTTCCACTGGACTGTGGGAGGTGGAGAACCAGCTGTTTGACAGCTCAGCACTACGGTGCTGTCCACAGGAACAGTTTGATTGAGGGGGCCCTGTCTGATCACAGGAGGAGGATGCTCTGACCCAGCTGATAAAGAAATGAAGCAGAAAGGCAAAGACAGAAAGTACATTTTATCAAATTGAATGCAGCGAAGTATTTACATTTAATCTAAGATGCACTGATTATTTTTCTATCAGTTGAAATGTACAGTTTTTCTGAACATTTTATGTAGATAAACAGAAATGATCAAATCAAACAGTGTATCCAAATGTGGTTGTTTCGATGATTGCTTTTGGACATAAATAGACTGATACTATCTCTTGAGCATGAATGATCAGGTTTTAGAGGGCATGGTTGAAGGTAAAGGGCACAGGACTCAAGTTTATTAACTACAAGAGAATACAATATATTTTTTCAACCTTTGATTAAATGTTCACTATGACTCAAGTATAAATTACATATTCTTTGAAGGTAGAAGATTGAGATCTCTGTGACCCCATCATTGGCTACATGCATTTACACCTCTGGAGATGCATGTGCAATCAAGCAAGTTAGTATTACAAAGAGAGATATCTGCCACATTGACATCACAGACAGCTTTTCATTAAACTCATCATGTCGGGCATAGAAGAGTAAAACTGAACACTTTCTTATCAAAAAAAATCTCCCCTCAACTCATTAACACAATCAGGGTAAGATTATTTTTATTGTCATTGCAAAGGTTCAACAAAAGTGCACAAGTGTGACAAAAATGCAGAAGCAGCTCTCAGACTTAGTGCATTACTAAAAACAGGCGCACACCTCACTGTCTTGACCCTATCATTCCACCACAATAGTAATTTTATGTTTGACATGTTTATTTCTTCACCTGCTCAAACATGTGAAGCAGTTGTTTGACATCACATGCACAAAAGAACAAAAAGACTCTAACTTGTAGTGAAGATGAGGCAAATGGCCCCACCCATCACCACTAGCTCTGCCTTTAAATAGTGGAGCCACACAAGAAGTGGTGTAAAATGCATGGCACATTGCTGAATGGAATAAAGAAAAACTGAATGAGTGTCATTAATAAATCCAGATAACAGATATCAACAAGCACATTCTTAACAAAAGACATTTGAAGAAATTCTGCAGAACATGTGTTATCACCGCTCTAATTAATAAATGTAAATCGCTTTATTTATTACCACAAATTTGACTCATGGTGGGTTCCATTTTATTTCAGAGGTCAGAAAATCTGAGTTTTAAGTTGGATACATGGCATAGTACGCCTCTTTAAGTCAGAATTCCAACTTTGAAAATCAGGGAAAGCTAAAGTTTATTAGCTCATTCCTGATACATGGTCAACTCCAGTTTTAAGTCGTTGCACCTCCAACACTCAGGTTATGAGGTAAATGGAACAAACCAGGAACCTCACACACCTTTAGATCTCTGGCACCCACCCTGTGGCAGCAGCTCTCAAATTCCTTTTGTTGCACACCCCATTCAACACCATCACTTTCTCATGTGCCCACCATTCAAGTCGTCACTCAAAAGCTAATACTAAGACAAAAAGAATTACAACTATGATTCTAGGGCAAAAACGGTGTACAACCTGGCACTAGCAAAGTGTACCCATTGTTTTCATTTTAATCCTGGCCCCATCTTAACAAATAAAAACAACCAAGAGGTGATTCTTCTGTTTATTTCTCTTGAGGAGAAAATTTCAGTCCAGAATGACTGTTTAAGTTTTAACAACAAAAACAGAATCCATACTATAAACAGAAGAACAGCTAATAGCAGTCTGTTGCTACACAGTGCAATGAAATAATTCCATAAGTCCCACCTCTGACATAGCCAGCAGCTACTCACAATCAAGAATTTAAGTTGGCACATGAGGTGGTTTTTTATGCCTTTGTTTGATGAAAAGGACACTGAATCGCAAAATGGTAAGAGAGTGTGGAATGACATCAGGAAAAAGAACCACAGGCTGCATTCGAGGCATTCAGATATAACAGAAGTTACAGGTGCCCTGCAGAAACAATCACTTGACCAAAAAACTGGTCAATATCTGATTCTTGGTCATTACTATAGAAACCATATTGTAGCGGTATCTGGTTGCTTAAATGCAAAATTATTTAGCAGAAATGTCCCCAATTTGATTGTGTTTTCCTGCCTGTATCTTCGCAATCACAGTCAAAGGGAGAACTCGTTGAAATTGTCCACTGTCAACACTACACTACAGAACTGGAAATGGGGAATTGATCCTCACAACAGATACAAGTTCTGCGGGGAGAGACAGAAATTAAAGCAAGGAAGGGGGAAAGTAGAGAAAATCAAAATGAAATGGTGCCAAAAAATGAAAGACAGATAAGATGAACGAGATATTGAGAGGGAAATTGGCAAAAAAGAGAGAACAATGGGTTTAGGTGGCTGTGCAGGCAGTGGAGGAAAAAAGAAATCAACTTTTCCCCTCCAGCAGAGAGCAACTAATCGTTCACTCGGCGGTAGTTTTCTGCTGGAACCGACTCCAATCACAACGGCAGAGCCCGACTAATAACAAGCCCACTTAGATAACACAGCACCTCTTCCTCTCTCTTCCTCTGTCTCTCTCCTACAGTTAAAAAAAACACCTCATGAATGGGGGGCTGGGGTTCTGGATAAATAAATAAATAAAAGTAGGCGAAAAAAAAAAAAAAAAAAGGTGATGGAAACGCGCCTTGAAAACTGCCGGAGGTAATGTGGACCAGCTATTTCCATACAAATGCACCACTCACAAAAAGGGATGAGAGAAGAGTGCTGGGCTGGGGAGAATTCAGGGGGAGGGTAGAGAAGCAGGTAGAGAGAGTGTGCTGCAAAAAAATCACATAAAACATGACCCTCTTTTTTTTATACTTCAATTAGCTTCAACAGTTTCACTAAGTGGATGCCTCTCGTTTCCCTTTTTAAGGTGGCTGCAGGAAACATAACCAACATTTGCAGCAGATTGTCCTTGTGACAAATATATGGGCATGTTGGAGCTGTCTCTTTCAGCTTTCAGCAATCATTTTCATTAATTTAGCAAACGTACATGGCATTAAGGTATCCATACATGTGTTCACAATCACACAGGTCATATAATTGGTAGACTGTAGATCTTGCTGGTGGTGTATAATTACTGCTGTGGGCCTCCAAGCACATTTAAATTGCTTTTTAAACAATTAGCACACTTTTTTCATCAACTAGAAATTGGATGACATTCCCCGAGAACAGGTTCCATATCAATGTAGCTTCAAGCCATAGCATGTGCCAACTCTTCAGCTTTAATTCAAATAAGTTTAAAGTAGAATATGGCACAGACTGTTTTGTTAATTAAAACAAAAGTGACAATGGGCAATAACCTGTCAATCCGCCCTAGACCTATTTATTAAGAGTTTATGTTGTGCAGTTGCAAGTGAGGCAATTATATTTTTAGATGTAATAGGGATGAGGCTAGACATGCTTTACACACAATCACCATGGAAACAGAGCTCAACATGGGACTAACATCTCTCAAAATCCATTCATGGACTGTCAGAAAGATATGCTTTACAACTACTACAAAATGGCTCTCACCATTCTAAAACCAATGTGTGATTTAAGTCTTGAAGCCCCTTTTTCAACAAGATACAAAGAAGTAGATGTGATAGCTAAATTTCACTTAAGATGGAATGATTTTTTTTCTACTTTAGAGGGAGTGTTGAAAAATCTGTAACACTATAGGATGAACATTATCAAAAATGAGTCAATACATGATTAATGTCTTGATGGCAAGATATTAAGCCTACATAACAGAGTAAGATAATATTTTACACTGTTTACTGACAAAAGTTGTAAACATAATTTGTGAAAGGAAGCAAAATATTGAATCTTTATAAATATCCAACTTGCAAATATCTTCAAAACATTTTAGCTGTCATTAATACTTCCAAAGTCTCTTGTTTACTAGAACTTGTGTTTCAAATTTAGGGAAAACTCACTATTTAAATACCATACTTGAAAATCAGCAAAAAATATTATATAAAGCTTTGGTTAGAGTTCATCATGCAACCATTTACATTACTGCAAGCCAAATAGCCAACTATTCACTCAGTTACAGCAAACTACTTTGGCATGAATGCCTGTTTTTGAAAAAAAAAAAAAAAAAAAAATCATCACTATTTTGTTACAGTCTCGGCTGAGAAACCAGATTTAATGATTACTTTCAAAAACTGTCACTGTTAAATGAACAAGTCAGCAGTGTCGTAAAGACTTTGTGTTCTCGGCGACGTGAAAAGCCTAAATATAAGAACCCACAGTGACAAGGTTAGAGAGCCAGAAAAATCAATTATCAGCAAAAAAAACAATATTGTGCAACCAACCTTACTGGAGTTCTTTAATACCTGTGTTTCACAAACATTAAACTAGATGTCCATTTTATCACCTTTACAATGAAAGCATTTCATATACTGTTAATGGGGGGAATCATGGGCATAAAATCAAATACTTAACAGATGCAGTTTGTGTGTGACACAGGAATGTGGTGAGATATCTGATCTGATGACAGTCAACAGTGCTCCAATCATCAGACGTGTGTAATGGTGAATTAAATCAACAGGATCAGGATGGTCTCATAAAGGAGACCACTGAACCCCCTTCACTGGCTACCTTGTCCACCTAGCTCATTACTTTATTTGTCTATGGTAGAAGCCAGAGTTAAATGTAGATAGGTACGGTCAATCTACTGAGCTATACATAAGAGCTGACAAACATACGGAATGTTTAGTGCCATGAATAAAGGATTCACTGATTATTCATGTATATTTGCCAGGGATATTCCAATACTGAATCAGGATCTGAAAAAGAATTGGATTAGCCAATGTGAGCATTTTTTGATGATTGTGAATTGGGCAAATACCACATAACAAAACCACACAATTGAAAAAAAGAGCAACAGCATATAATATATACAATCTCTTGCGGAGACCCCAACAACAACTCAATATGTTTTATTCATATATTATTTAAATTTCAATGGTTTTGTTTCAGGTTTTGCAATGTTTTCTTCATGCTTGCATTTAACTGATATTTAAAACTGACTTGTTTGCCACAGTGAGTAAAAGTGGGGCCTCATGTGGCCCCTGGGCTGCCAGTTGTACACTCCTGCACTAGACCCAAAAATGTAAGACTGTATCTGAAGCACCCCTGTGTGATAAGGTTTTGTATTATTTCAGAAAGAGTATGAATCTCAGAGCCATAGTTATGAAACTGGCTGGCATAATGTTACTTCTGAATGAAATTACAGTGAAGGGATTGCTCAAGGACTCCACTTTGAAGACCGCTGCTTTGAAACAGCTCCTCAACACAGAAAACTGCGACAAGGTTGTCTGGTTAGCCAAAATACGAACATTAAAGCTAAAAATGTTCTGAAAAAGTCCCTTTGCCTGTCCTCCATCACCCCTTCCCTTTACTCACAGTCTGTGACCTCCAGCAGCGCTTTGGTAATAACACTGCCAGCGATGTTGAGAGCCTGGCAGCTGTAGAAGCCGCCATCAGAGCGCTGAACATCCGTAATGGTCAGGCTGCCCATCTGGGAGACAGACAGGCGGCTGAAGGGCTGCGGAGGCTGGTAGGAGAAGAGGAGACTCTGGAGAGGGAGACAGATATCACAGTTAAAAACACTTTTTCCTGCCTTTATGTGCAGTGGAGTAGTGGTTTGGAGTGATGACAGCCTGATAGTCCGTCTCACCTCGCTGCCCTCCCTCTGCCAGAAGATAGCAGGCTGCGGGTTGCCGGTGGCCTCACACTGGAAGGTGACTGTCCTGCCCACTGCCACCACCTGGTTCCTGGGGCGTGTGGCAAATGCTGGGGGCACTGCAGAGGAAGTGAAACAGTAATTATTTGGCAGCCTGAAAAAATGCAACCATTTCAAGTTTTTATAAAAGCTCATGACATAAGGGTTAATAAAACAAGAAACAGTCTTTATTTACCTTTTTGATTGCAAAGAACACAACTTTTACTAATGTAACCACATTCAAAGAGATTACATACTGTACTGGTGGATGGAATAAGAGTGCAGAAAGGACAATTACAGGGGCTCATGATTTCTTGTTCCTGTCTGATGGTGGATGAGGCATGGATGACAACTTACCAGTGTTGACTACAAGGAAAAAGACACAGAAACAGAGCAGTGTAATGAGTAAAGAAGGCAAAACACAGGGACATGATGCACTAAACAGAGCTGATACATGCCTGAATAAGTAAGCAAAATTATATTAGTGTGACAAGACAGTAGACAGCCATGTTTAAGAAAAGTATAAAAGTGCTTGGGCTATTTAATGATACATCTATTTAGTTGCATTTTGAAGTACAATTCAATCTCGCATAAGTTTACATTTCAATGTGAGGGGATTCTTTGCAGTATTTTGTTTGGTCTGAATGCAAAGTAATGTGCTAAAGATCCTGTCTTTTGGATTAATTATCATGTTAATGCTGTGTTGTCACACCTGTGTGGTCTAAAATCATTCTTTATCGGTGGAAGACAGCTTAAAAGGATAGTACAGGTGTTTTTTGAAGTACCGTTGCTTGATGTCCATGGCATTAGTATACATAAAGGCCAATAAAGCAAATGACCAGCTCTCACCCTGTGGGGAAATATCCAAATACAGATGCTAAGAGATACACAGCTGTAAATGGCTACCCAGTGCATCGTAATTATCCTATTGTTAGGATAAAACTACACAAAACCCTATGCTAGCTCAACTACACAGTAAGATTCTTTACAACATTTTGCTTTCTCTTAACAAAGCCCCTGTGTTTGGACCTATTTCATGACGCAACATTTAGGTTATGTATCCTTCCACCAGGAAAAACACAGCAAACCTTTCATCAGCTGTTCAGAGTGTTGCAGCAGGGTCCCTTAGCAATTACAAGAGCACAAACTGGTACAAATCTGACTCTCTCATATATCAAGAAGAAAGGACACTCCTGTGTTACACCATATATAAAAATAGGCAAAACAAGTGATCCCAGTTTCTGATTTCAAAACACTTCATTGCATTACATGGACCTTAACCAACTTTGGTTTGTTGCTTTGAATGCTGGACATCAGGGTTTCCTCACTGCAATGACAGAACAAGTTTGCTCCTGTCTCTATCCATGACTTCAACAGTTAAAGATTTTCCTTGGCGTACTCCAGCTCATAAATATATCCTCTCATACCTATACCTAATGGCATGGTTTATCTTTAGTTTGAGTTAACTTCGTGTTTTATTTATTGTTGCATCTAGAAACCAATGATCTAGGTGTCGGTTGCGCAGTCTGGTAGTGTGCTTGGTCAGTAAAGGTTCAAGCCAAGTATCACATGGCAATGTGTCCTTGGGCAAGACACTTAACCCCAAGTTGCTCCACTGCTGTGTCAGCGGCATGTAAATTGGTACAAAAGGGCATGAATGTGTTAGTTGATACTGATGGATAACTAACATAGAAACTCCAAAGCATCAGAAAGTGAATGGGTATGAATGGGTAGATGTGGCCTGTGGTGTAAAGCTGCTTTGAGTAGTCAAAGACTATAAAAGTGTTATATAAGCTCAAGTCCATTTACCATTAACCTGAGTAGTTACAAGGCTCTAGGTGACACTTAGAACTGTCACGTATTACCTAGCATCCATACCATATCTCCTCACAGTGCCAGGCCAGTTTCCCTTTGCAATTTTTTATTAGTGCCAAGGGCCTTGAGCAGCCCCCACTTAAAAATAAACTGAACTATCCCTTCAAATACCTTATCCAGGTTGATACAGTGTTTAGCACAGATATACTGTCCATCAGGAAATATGCAGAAATGTATGTACAATATGACTCACTGAGGGTTAATGATCCTGTGCTAATACAACAGCATTTGTATTTACAAGAGTAACAGTTTCAGTATCTTTTTTGGAAAGAAATCCCAGACAAGGCATCATTCATCCCAGAGATTTGCCAAGGAAACTGGTTTTTGTTATCAATATTTTTAGTTTGCGTTATGCTTTGTGGTAAGCTAAAAGAACCTACCCTGTTTGTACAGAAATGTGTTTTTTCATTCAAAGAAATGATAACCTGCAGATTGAAAGAAACAACATTAGCATTAGCAGAGTATTCCGACTGGAGTCTTGACTAAGACTAGCCTTACAGAGCAAATGGACCTGCCTGATTCTGAAATCATTTATCTCCGTCTTGCCAGCCTCCATTGCCCAATGGTTTCACTTGGCTAAATGCTTAATGGCCCAATCAGGGAAGAGAGGCTGGAGCAGTGGGAACTGTGGGTGTGATGACAACAGGAAGTGACTTAACAGGAAGTGAAGTCACTTCCTGTTGTACAAATAATACAGGCTAATGTCAGTTACCTATCATGATTACTCAGTTATACTTGGTGAAATATGCTCTCATAAGTTTACTTAGTAGCTTCGAGATTGTCTTTAACGAGGTTCATGTCCCATATAAGTGTTGAATGATACATCTGTGTGGTATAATTAAATGTAAAACGATAGTCTCAAGGTAGTTAAGCTATCGGCTAGCGTCCGTTAGCCGTAGCGGCTAACGGCTAACAAGAGAAAACAACAGTTGGCTGTTAGCCATAGCAGCTATCAACCGTTAGCCACTAACAACAGTTAGTCACTACAGCTAACGGCCATTTACTGTTGTTTGCCCTTGTCGGCCATTAGCCGTAGCAGCTAATGGTTAACCGTTAGCCGCTAGGTTTGGCCACTACATATGCTACGTCATAGCAGCGCTGCTTGATATGGATTGGTCCGCGATGAGTGTGTTGAGCCAAATGATCGTCCAATCACAAGCTGCTGCTGTATTTGAAGGTTCTGCCCCTGAAAACATTCTGGCAGGGCTCCTCCCCAGATGGATTAGTGAAATATTTTCAATATGGAACATTCATCTGGCATGTCAGATTAGACTAAGACAGGAGCACAAAAGTTTGACACATATGACTAGGAAGCCAAATCACGAAAAAAATAGCCAATGGAAATAATGAATGATGAGATTTTTATATAAACAGTATGTACTTTAGTGAAACTGAACAAAAGAATAAATGTGTTTTTTTTAAATAAAAAATAGCATCAAAGACATGCATATGTGCCGACAGCCCTGGAATGCAATGCACTTGTTTTTACATATCTTTGTAAATATCTTTATTTTGATTATCTATTTTTGTAGTTTTGCAGAACTACTGAATTACAATTGCATATACTACTAATGTTCTGCAACATAAATATGGAGTAACAGACAGGAAATAAAGTGTGGCAGAAACCAATAATTTCATGCTGAGAATGTTTTAATGATTGTGGTTCACATGATTAACTGCCTTGATCTTCTCATAGATTTATTACATGCTCATACATTACAGTACAAGTTCTTATTAAATACATAAGTTCTTAATTAATACATTTAGATGATAACATTATGAGACAGTATTTTTCCACTGAATGAGGAGTAAAAGTAAAAAAATGTCAGACATAAACTCAAGTGCCCCCCTAAAATGAGGAAAAAGGGTGTCAGAGGACAAGGCATGATGTTTAGCCCCAATTAAATCCAGCAGACTATAGCTGACCCTGAGCTGTGAAAGGTATATATAATTGCTAGTTTAAGTTACAGAGCCAGCCAGCCTTGAGGCGCATTTGACAAAGATACAATCCCCTAATGAGGCCCTGAACCTGGGAAGGGTGAGGGGGGAATCATTGTGTCTGGTGAGAGGGAAACTGCCGCCGCCATTCAGACATCTGCCCTGCTGAACGTAACCCACAAACAGAGACATATTTTGAGCTGGGAACTAGTGTGCATGTTGACATCTTTAAAGGAGATTTACAGTGAAATGAATAGTTAGCCTAACCAGCTGCTTTTGGAACAAACGCTAGAGGATGACTGCGGTTATTGCTCAACATTTTTGTGTTGGAAGAATGCGTGGAAAAGGAGGACAGCATGAAAAAGCTGCATCCGGGCAATAAAATCTGCATCTAATAAGTTTTTTTTTCCAAGGATATATTTTCATGTAGAATAAGGAAGCTCTAATGAGTAGAGTGCTCAAGAAGGATTTGATCTCATACTTTGGACATGTGCAAACTGTGCAATCAGAAAACCTTTTGGCCTGCTGCATCTGTTTAAAAAGGCAACTGTTAAATATCAACCAAATGGTCAGGAAGTCAGAAAAATGACTTTGTGGTTCAGATTGAAGCTATGATTGAGCCTGACAGTGGTTATGACAGAGAGAATTTTCCCTTATTCAATTATAAAACACACATTTACTTGGATAGTTCGCTGTTATTCTCTTTAATATAACTTGAGCTCATCCACCACTTATTCCTGCCTTTTCTCATTCCCTTTCCAAATTATCCTTGCTCCCCCTCAATGTCCGTTTTCTCAGGTTTTTTGGAAGAAGAGGAAGACAGTGTAATTGGAACCATGTCATTTCCCAGCATGCATCCAGCCCTGCCTTATCTTTAATTAAGTTCTCCTGTCCTCACAGTCTCTGTCGCCCACTGCGCCGCTACGCCGGGTGTGTGTTTGTGTTTATGTGCGTGACTTTGAGAGGTGTCTCTCTGCTTATTTCCCTCCTCTGATTTAAGAAGCTAAAGGGTGTCATTGTGGCAGGACAACTGCGACCAAATGAATCCATTTTCTGCGGTCACGTCAACATTTACCCTGCACGCTCTTCTCAGTTCATATAGGGCATTTACTATGGATCACAGTGTAAACAAACTGCTGTGATGTTCTATACTGTCTGTCTTTTAAGAGATGGAGACATATTTTGACCTCCAGACAGGAAGTGAAAGTAAAAATAAGACAACGGCAAAAACCCAGGAGATGATTCTGCCTGTCAGTGTGTTCTTCAGAGTGTCTTTAGCCCCAGGCATGATAATGAAAACTAGGTCTAGATAAAAGGTAAAAGTCACAGCCTGCTGATTTGTGACAGTATGAGACAGGATTAGTTCTTCAGTGAGGATAAAAGCAGCTGACTTGCAAATGTTTTACCCAAGAAAAAGAAATCTGAGGCTCTAAAGAGAAGAGTGTGAGCTGTATATAGAAGAGAGGGTTACATGAGAGTGTGAAGTTGTACTGACCGTGCACAGTGAGCGTGGCGGATGCTTCAGACTTTCCGACCATGTTCTCCACCACACATGTATAGGAGCCTTCGTCTGAAGAGGTCACTTGGCGAACAATCAAAGTATGGTCCTCTAGGATTTCAAATCTGCTGGCAGCACCGACACACACAATCAGGAGATGAAAGGAAAAGTTGAAACGGCATGATTTCATGGTGAATTGATGTATATAGAGGGCCTTTGTGCTTTACCTGCCCTTGGGCAGGTCAGAATCATCTCTCCTCCAGCGGACAGTGGGAACAGGGTCTCCTTGAACGACACAGTTGAACTCCACGCTCTCGTCTGCCAGCACCACCACACTGCTGGGCCTCTTGAGAAAGGTTGGACGTTCTGGAGGGCAACAAAAACAGTCAACATTACTTTCATCTCGATGTTAATTTACTTTCATAGAATAATCCAAAGACAATAATTACAACAAGTTAACAGTGATCAAAGATGTTCTAAGACTTTTAAAAAATATATTTTCCCCTATAACTTCGCACAGAAATTGGATTTTGGCCAGCCTTTAAAATCCTCTCTTTATCCCTGCTCAGAGCAGGATATTTTATTATAAATCTGCAAGAGCTGTTAAACAGATATGCCTAGATATGTTTTTTTTTTAACAATGGATCCAGCTGTGGGGTGAACATAGTGTTTTCAGGTCATTCTGATTTAATCTTATCCTTCCTTTTTGCTTTAAAATGTATTTTTGGGGCTTTCATGCAGAGGGGAAAAAGTGATTCAATTCAAAGCTGAGCAAGAAGTAGGAGAGGACACAGAAAAAGAAGAGAAACATCTGTAAGTTGCGACTGAACCAAAATCACCTGCATCAAGGTATGACCCTCCCCAATATGTGCCCCGAAAATAAGCAGGGAAGTGTCTAAAAGGAATGGATGTATGGATGAATATGAATCTTTTTAACTGCATGTTCTTGTTGGAATTAAGTTGTACATATATATATATATATATATATATATATATATATATATATATATATATATACACACACACATATATGTATCAGAATTATATCATATAATATAATTGTAATAATCAACTTAGAAAATCGAAAAATAGACCATTGCACTCCACTTTGAACTATAATTATATGTAGCTAAATCAACATTTGATAAACAATTCACTGGTTAGTTGAAAAATCAACAGTTATACTTAGTACATAGCTAGAATAAAACAGCTGGCCAAGAACTGGTTTAATGCTAATATTTCCTTTTGGTTGTTTGTCAAAAAGGTTTAAGCATGAGTTCATCATTTCTCAAGGTCTTTGAGTGATAGACTTTTATTTATACACTCAAAACACTGTTATTAAAGAAGTGACTGAGCGCTTACAATGGCAATTGGTATAATTCCTGTCCGTGGCCCTCAAGGTTTTGCCTACCAATCAGATCTTACTTCCATAAAAAAGACTAAAATGTTGAATGAAGTAAAATATTTTACATATGGCTACTTGGCACTGGGATAGACAACATCAAAAAAGTCCATAATCCATTCCCAGCCACTTTAACCAGCAGGAACACGGCTGCTATGTGAATATGGTGAACTACTCAAAGTGTAGCAAAATACATGAAGCAATTATTAAAGACTATATTCATGTGTTTTTTTCCTAAAAGATTATGCATGCACAGCCTGTAGACTATCACCCGTTGACTTTTCCTGCATTCAACAGCATTACTCTTGGCTTTGAGAAATTCCATGAAGAACTTTGGTATATACTCCCAGCCCAAACCAAGGTCATGTAACCACAGGATGCTGATAAGAGCTCTATTCTGATGGGAAATGTTCAGAAAATTGAAGGGAGAATGGAGTGCAGAAGCTGAAAAAAGGACTTTGGACATAGCATGTGGAGTTCTTTGTCAGAGACGTTGTAGCCTGTGATGTAGCAGTGCTGGATGATGGCGGTGAAACCTCTCCAGAGCATGCAGATTGGATGGTAGTGCCGCATAATCAGCATAATTA
Organism: Scarus forsteni; assembly: GCA_036419115.1. Lineage (NCBI taxonomy): Eukaryota > Metazoa > Chordata > Actinopteri > Labriformes > Labridae > Scarus > Scarus forsteni. Next base: position 21,280,458 of record JAZDUH010000130.1, on the reverse strand, counting down.
ATGGGCTATTACACGCCAGTGACTAAGACCTCACAGTGCTCTGGCAAAGTAAACCTGTGTGAACTGAGAGGACACTCAGACTAAGTGAAGCTCTGAAACGTAGTGAAACACAATCAGGAGGCTGGAAATATTACCGAGCACTGTGAGTTCTGCAATTTCGCTCTCCCTCTCTCCCACCATGTTTGTCCCAACGCAGATGTATTTCCCTGCATCGCTCTTCCTGGTGTTGGTGATCATGAGCTTGCCACTGCGGATCTGAAAGGAAACAGAATGACATATTTACACAGCTGTTTCTATAATAAAGCAACACAGTTCTGTGCGTGGATGATAAATGGAGTATGTCACCGTTATATAGAATATTAAATAAGGCCAAACATGTGCACATTTCATGATAAGAACACCAAACCTGAAATGTATTTCTGAACATGGGCATTGTAATGCAGTTACCCCCATTTAACAGTGATGGGCAGGACATTCCAGAGAGTGTATAAAACATATGACAAATAACATGTCAAAATTGAACCCAAAAAGCCATCTTTTATGACACCCTGAATGTCCAGTCCCTTGCTGCCAAATCACACAGTACAGATTTCCCTTGAATGTTCATTATTATATTTGCAGGAAACAGCTACAAAAGGGTTAATGAAAAAGATGGCACGTTTATCCTGCTTAGGGTTTTTTCCCCTCACAGAAATGCAGGTGTTAATTATGATAACAGTGATAACAGAAAATACCTAACACTCAGGAAACTGAATCTTCCAAATACTAATTTACTGCAATACTATTACAAAACATGTAGGTTCTAGTATGACAGAGATCAGGCAGATTCAGCTTGCTAAACTTCAATCTTCAGCAGCTGTGAGCAGTCAAAAAGCGTAATGGCCCAATCAGTGTCCTTTAAAGCAGGAAGAGGTGGACGCTATGAGCCAGACAACAAAGGAAGCGACTGCTCATACAGAGATTAGCATAAATGCTAACAGCTTCACTAGCAGTTTTATACGATCTGCACAGCATTTCTTTATTAAATGAATAATAACACTAAAGAAAAATCTCTATTGAAAAGACATTTTGCTCCACAAAGAAAGTTTGTTTTATGAACTGGCTCACTTGTAAAACAAAGAGGAGAGCCGCATATGCTTTTGAAAAGTTCTGCCCAATTCCAAACACTTTCTAAAGGCTGTTCCCAGATAGACTAGTGAAATACATTGAACGGCCCATCTTGTGTGTCAGGTTAAATGACCTCACACTTGATCTGGTTCACAGAAATTGATCGATCAACCATTTTTTTGAGAATATTCAACCAGGAGTAAGATTATTTTAATGTCATATCCACTGATGGACAACGTGACAGCCTTGGAATAAGTAGGCCTAGTTGTAGTATCTCAGTTGCCCCCATGTAGCTGACAGCAATATGAGAGACATGGACTTATGTCACTTTTAAAGGCTGAGAATTACTAACAATTTGAAGGTTGATGCACATAATAAAACAATATGATAACTAGAAAAGCACTCGGAGAGCGCAGACCTCCGCCAGTGCCACAGTCCTCACCCATATTGTGATTTTCACCATAAATATTAGTCCTACCTTTTTTTCATCGAAATATTTAGATTCCTTGACCATGAAAACATACCATTAGCAATTGTATTCATAATGGTATATCTATTTTAGTACAGTAGTTATTCACAAAATTCACATTTTTCGTCATGGTGGCCAGATGCTGATCTGAATTAACACCAAAATCGAATCAGTTCTTCCTTTTCCCATGCTGAACATTTCCTGAAAATTTCATCAAAATCCATCCATTGCTTTTTGAGTTATTTTGTTCACAAACGGACGGACGGACAAACTCTCCTGAAAACATAACCTCCTTGGCGGAGGAAATTAGATAAAATATAATATTAAGTAGCCCATAAATATAGCTTAGAATTTAACACCAACAGCATCTGATAAGATGTACAATGTAGTTGATGATACCGGATCTAAAGTAGCTCTGATTGTGAAAACCAAGGCCAAGCCAATACTGATGTAATTTGTGTAAAATTATGCTAATATACAACCTGCAATTTTTTGGCAGTGAGGTTTTGCACAAGGATGAAAACACCACTAACATGTAAAAGCATTTTTCGACATGGCGTAAAATTAAAACAACAAAATTTAACTTCATTGCCTGAAATAGCAGCTAACAAGCTCTATAGAGGTATATCACTTTCAAAAAGGAAGATTTGCCATTATTCAGCTCTCTTGTCCACCTTCTACTCAGTCTTTGTCCTCGTGGTCTCAGCTGTTTCATCAACCACACCAAGAAAGACTACTTAGCTTCTTTTCAGCCAAAAACTTGTTGATGTACAATCCCTTCAAGCTGACTTGGAAGAGAACCTCTGCCCACTACCAAAGTTACAAGGTGCTGAAAGTTGGTTACAAGGGCATCCTGGAAAAAAAATGGATAGACGCTTCTCCATATCAAACAATATAATTCATATTTAATTTTTACGGTGGAAAAGTTACATGATGTTGCTTGAAATATAAAAAGCAAACCATGTTTAACATTGATGACACATGTACTGAACAATATATTTATATATTATTTTAAAATCACAACTACATTGTAGTCACATGAGTCAAAGCATGTTATGCTACAATGGTGGTATATTATTTGATGGAAACAAATACCACAATTGTTTTTCCTCCAATGAAACGCAGTTTATCCATACGTTCTGCATACAAAATGCTGAAGCTGCAAACAACACTCTTCAAAGATACAGCTATGTTACCATAAGAGTGACCATTCTTTCTTTAGCCTCTTATAAATAATAATCATAAAAATATATATTGTATATAGCATAATTTCTGTGAACGTCTAAATACAAAAGCATATGTAAGGATACTTTCTAGCTTCATAACCAAACTGCACCATCCACGGACGCCTAGCAGGGCATGTCAGTGAACATTAAGAACCTTAAAACACAGCTTTAAAGAATAATAACTCACAACTTATAACAATGTAACTTTACCATCAATACTTTTCATTAATTTTTTGTGAGTCACATTGCAAGTGGATTTTTTATTTATGGATGTGTTTAAAACGGTGCACAGCATATGTTTGAAGGTCTAAGGAGGGTTCACTGATTTAAATGCATAACACCTACCATATATGATCCCATCTTTTGCTCACTTCTGTATTTAAATATTTATCTCTTTGCACTGGATTGCACAGGGAGTAGCGCTGGGTATTCTGCTTGTGTACATCTTTATGCATGTAGCTGTCTAAGGAGTTGAATTGGTGCTTCCTTTCAAGCTACAGAGAAGGTCACCCATTATGAAATTACATAATTCATATCTGGTGCTGCATTAGCACAGAACCCCGGGAACAAAGACAGCACCTTTGTAGAAACTTCCCTCAGATCTTCAGTCAGCCTGCTTTGTCTTTCCCAAACTTTTTACCTTCCCCAGACAGATTCCGACATACACACAACAGAGAGGTGGTAGAGAAATATTCACTGCATGCTGTTATTCAGCCTTTTTATGTTCTCACCATGCTCCGCCGGCACAGACCAAGCTTCGTGTCTTTATAGTGCTTTGAATGCTGGCTACTGTATTGATACTTGGCAGCTTCTCTGTGTTAAAGGTGGCAGCAGGAAGCATTGAGTAAATGAGATACTATAGCAGGGATTTTGATTGCCAAGACCTCAAAACAAACGCAAGGCCATTTCCTGCAGCCTGACATCTGAAACCTTCTCCCCAACATCAACTTCAATTAAACTTTCAGACACTTTCTTATGATTTAGAAATGATTTTTCCTTCCATTCACTTGGGAATGGATTCAATCCATTCATATATTCCTTTAACAGGCACATACAGCCTGTAACAGCACATCTTGGTTATTTCTGGGCAGAGGTCAGAGGTCAAGGCTGCCTGCAGATCTGTCTATAAAGCAGGCGAGGGATTTAGGGTCATGCACCTGGCTGGGTGAGCACTCTCCTCATACCAGCTTTCAGATGGAATACATCATTAAATTGTTCCTGCAGGGACGAGGCTGAAGGCTTTTCAAGTATTAGTAGGCCTCCTTTGAGCTAACCTTCCACCACAAACAGCTCAAACTGTACAAAAAAATAAATAACAACGAAGAGCAGCCTAACTCTGGCTGGCATTCCAAATCTGTTGCAAATGATGTGGTTTCAAGAGGAAGATTGAACAAACTGTGGTTGTGTGTGCTTTTTCATACACAATGCTAACCGCCAGTAATCACAAGGAGCATGCGGGGGAATTTGGGAGACAGTACTGCAGATTCAGCTATTCTTGTCGGTGTTCAATGGATTAGGTTTGAATGTTTGGAAAGTCAATAAAAATGTTATATGACCTGAATCATGACTGCATAATTTAGTGTAGGAACAGGAGTGTTTATACTTATATGAACGAGCTGTGAATGTAATCAATGGTCATTCTGTGGCGAACATGTAGTTACAAAGAGTCATTTTTGTGTGTTGGTCAAATCAAACCGGACTTTCAAAGTGTAGGTTAACATGTTAGCCAAAACTGCAATTACCCTACTTTTTTATTATTATTTTCTAGGCCAGACCAACATAACAAGATAATATGATTGAGGTTTGATATCTTCCTGCTTGTTTACTCCTTCATCAGAGCTGACTGGACTGTTGTTAAATTCTATTTACATGTTAGAGAATTGTATAGAGAATTTATACAGAGAATTTCCTTGTAAAATTAGAGTTTAATAAAAAAGTATCATGCTCTTCAGCTCTCAAAGTCCCTTCTAACAATATACAAAGAAGCAAAGAAAATCTACTTTGCAGGACAGGGGACCTTTAAAATACTGTTCCCTGGGGCAGAAAATAAAATTTGTAAATGTTGCATGGACCATGATTTTTAAAGTTAATTACACTGATTAGAAACTGTATATTATATGCATATAATATTCTAGGATATTCATACAATCTTTAAGCTTTTTAAGAAAAAGTAATAATGTATTGCTAGTGTCCCAATACACTGCAACATACTATCACATCTACATTGCTATATGAGTCATTTTACATGATTCTTGCTAGTACACACAGCAAGTACTTAGTTATATCCAATGCTTGGGATAACATGTTACAAAGCTTTCTGTTCAAGTACAGATGGCTCTTTGTTGCATCAGCCTTTAATAAGCCTTCCGATTTAATTAAACTATGACCGAAGTTACTTTGGTAGCACAGTGGTGCAGTAAGTACTGCTCGTGCCTCACAAGAAGATGACTGGTTGATCCCTATGTCGGTCAAGGCAATCCTGTGTGGAGTTTGCATGTTCTCCATGTGTGTGCATGGGTTCTTCCCAAGCACTGCAGCTTCCTCAGGTATGAGTGTGAGCATGAATGGCTGTCTGTCTGTCTATGTGGCCCTGCAATCAACCAGCAACAGGTTCAGGGTGTACCCTGCCTCTTGTCCAGTGTCTTGTAGAAAAGGCCCCAGGCACCATGCAACTTCAAAAGTGTATAGATAAAGCATGGATAGTAAATTTGGCATAAAATAATCTGTTGTAGGTTAAAAAGAACATACATACAACAACGTCATATTTTTCCCCTTATGCCACTAATTAAGAGACCCCCTTATAATATTGTATAGGATTATTTTTGCTTGTGTTTGTTTGTATTGTATCATGTGGAATTGTATGGTATCATAAGTTACCAATAATATAGTATGTTATTTTTTATACTTTGTTATTATTTTATCTAATGGTATCAAATTATTTAATGTCAGTCCTTATTAAATTGTGTTGTACTGCATTGTATGGCATAGAACTGTCAAAAGACAATTCAAGTATTTTGAACCTTGTTTTACATAAGAAAATGGATCTTGTTATTTTAATACATTTTTTAAAGCGATGAAGTACAGTAAGATATGTATATGGTTTATTTCTACACCAGATCAGACTAACATAATACTGAGGCTTAGCTAACGCAAAAAGTGTAATGAGAGAATATATGGAATCTAATTACACAATAATCAGATGCCTTCCACTGCTTGAATGTCAGCGGACTGACTCATTATCAGTATGTAATCCTCCCCATTCTGTAGTTTTCCATTACACAGAACAAGCTTTAATGCTTTAATTAAATGCATATTAGAATCAGGTGATTGAGGTCAACCAGTTGAACCCTGGGTAACAAGATTTGTATCGCAGATTTATTGAGCATCCACTGGCACTTGAGCTGCTGCCTCTATTTAATAACTGTCCCTTGATGCACCAATATCAAATTTTGTGGCCAGTTTTATTGCCAGTAAAGTACTCCCCAAGGACTGCAAGGATCACTGAAAGCAACGGTGATGACTGATGCCATACTTCTGTCCTGCTGTGTTTTGCTGTTTGCTGTAAAAATGGCCGTACTTGTAACTTTAGCAGCTAATTAAAGAGGAGACCAAGTGCTTTTTTTATTTCTTGTACTGACCGCCCTCATTTTTAGCAGCAGTTCTTATGCTTAGTGATCCAAATGTGGTTTGTCTATCGTCCATCTCGGACACTGAAACCTCAGATTTCTCTTTTCTGTTTCAGCGTGTGCTCTCTCTTCTCCTCATAGCCTCAAATGCCCCAGGGGCACACACATGCACACATTCTGAAGTTGCTTGCAGGGTGATTTAGCTGTACTTTTCTTATATAGGCATTTTTAGATGTCAAACCATTACAGTTTCCTGTATGCAAGGGTTTCAAAAAATTGCCATTCAGGATTATCTCACACCTTTATCTACATATCTGTAATAATAAATGATGGTCTATGCCACAGGGGACCACTCCATGGGATGGAAAGTAGCTATGAATCGCTTGTGTTGGACTCCTTTGGTCTTTGTTCAGTTAGCGTTGTCTTTGAGTGAACTCTCACGGCAAAGACACATTTCCATATAGAAAAAGATGATTAGGAAGGACAAAGACAGGCACGCAGGAAGTACAAAGCGAAAAGCAGCCTTTGTATTTCCCTCAGAGGAGCCTCCCTCCCTCTGGCTCTGATCTACTCTCCTTAAATCAGAGATAGCTGCTCCGTCCATCACAGCCCCCCAGAGAGACTCTACCTGTCAGTCCACACTAACACGAACTGTGGATCTGCTCCTGTGTGTCCCCGGGACTGAGCAAAGACATTCAAATAAACAAATCAACTGTACACACACGCAAGAAAACGTACATACTATCTGAGAGGCAACTGAACCTGGTTGCAATCCTACATGGAAGAGATAGAAGATATTTCCTTGGTTGTCAGAGCCATCATGCTTTGTGGTCTAAAAATAGTTTGCATAGAAAATCTGTCACAGCAATGTCATATGTTTTTCCTATTTTAGGCTTTGTATATTTTACATTTCTTATTCAAAAGGCTGTGTAGTGTTTTTATTATGGTACATGTACTTTGTTATACCCCAAAGCAAGGTCATGGGCAGCCTAGGCTCAGTGAAGAGCATGAAGAACAAAGGTTGGCCCATCCAACAGAGCTACTGGTGATCAAATTGCTGAAGAAGTTAGTGCTGGCTTTGATAGAAAGGTGTATGGCAGTTTGTTACGTATGGGCTATATAGCTGCAGACCAGTCAGGGGGACAGGTCCTTTCATGCCTTCTAGCTGTTTGTGACATGATATACAGTTTCCTCACAAAAAACTACAATTCTTTGACCCACGCCCTATCTATTATCACTGAGTAGGCAGAGTTTATGACCTGTATTACAGCCAGTCCGTGGGAGATGAGCTCTGAAGATTTTGGCTGTTCTCCCAGGCATCTTTTCTCTGGCCACTTCGAAACAAAACAGATGGGGCTAACTCATTTAACTCTATATTAAAGAGTTTTTTTCACTCATGTTAAAAGCACTTTTGGATGTGTTTTCTTAACTCAATATTCTCTATGATGAACACATACGCTGTTTTAGTTCTCTCCTGACATTTCCAATTCTGTGCTGAATCTCAGAGAGGACATGAGTACAGATGATGTTATTTTTTTGACCATTTTCTCTCTGACACAATAAGCTTTCTTTTTTCCATACTTAATTGTCAGAGAGGTGGGGGGTAATTGTTTCTTTAGTGCCTCGGAAAGGGCATCTAAATACCAAGGATTTACTCCCACGCCATGCATAATGTAGCCGCGTGTTAAAGAGAATATCACATGAAGTTATGAAAAGTAAAACCTTTAAATCTACCCATCCATCCCATATGCCTTACAGTTTCATATCAAGGCCCAGCATGGGTGTTAGTTAGATAAAGCCCTCAGTTAGAAACCCTTTTTCTACAGTTTGGACGGCTCACAATAGGTTGATGAGTTTGTATCTCTCACCGTGATGCGTTCGTCTCTGCCAACTATGTTTGCTCCATCTTTCCTCCAGGAGATGGTGGGCTCTGGGTGCCCTCTTGGTGGCTGGCATTCCAACACAGCAGGTTCCCCCACTGCGACCATGACGTCCACAGGGTTCTGTCTGAAGTCATCCCGTAAAACTGGGGAACACAAAGAAGAACAGTTAACATTAGTACAACTAGTTCGGTCAGTGATTCATAAAATATTTTTATTGCTGTTTGAACGACTGATACATTTGAGCAGGGCTAAATTAATTGTGTAAATGAGGAGATTTGAGAGTTGAATTTAAAAGCTCTGAGTTCAGAAGTGACACAATGTACTCAGACGTTCTTTTGAAATGTCAGGGCTGAAGGAAAAGCACCCCTATTAATCATTTCAGTTTTTTTCTATCGCTTATTCCTAGTACGGGCAATGCAATGCACAAAACAGGAAACCAGCCTGTCACCTGGCAACAATGTTTTAAAGACTAACACCACTTAAAAGGGAGGACAATTTGTACTTGGCTGTGACATTTCAAGTTTGAGTTAAAAGCATTATAATTATATGTTGTTGCTTTCCTGTCCATGGCAGTGTAATTCAATTTCTAAATACACAAACCTATTTAATTTCTATACTGATGTTAAGAGTGGACACATTATATTTACTGACATCAATGTATAGATACTTATAATCCGATATTACTCCAAAAGAAGTGAAGCAATCAAATTACATTATCATTTATGTGAAGTTATACTGGAGTACTTGCTTTTGAACAATCAGAGTATTTAAACTAAATTTTAAATGAGCTCAAAATGCTTAATGCATGAACAAAGACAAAAATATACAGATGTATATTCTGCTGTGCTATAACCTGATGTGCTAGAAAGGAAGTTCAATACACACTCAGTATATATTTCAGTAGTACATCAAGGTAACAGCCTACAGAAAGTGTTTGTGGGCGGGCATGACCTTTCAAAAACATACTGGACAATTGTTCTGTTGATCACACTCATTATGGGCCAATCAGATGTTGTAGTTCTTCTGCTGCAGCATAATAGAAAAAATGTGGAACGATTCACGCCACAAGCTCACAAGCTGACAAGACTGCTACTGAAGGTTTAACCCGTTAAGGCCCAAGGCCATAGATTATAGCCAGAAAATTCTAATTTTTTGGAGCTGAAATGTTTGTTTCACTTTCTGCTAAAATCCATAAAAATCAAACTGTCCATAAAATTCAACATATAGATTTTTTCGTATCTCATTTGATACATTAGGTTTCTTTGGCAACCAATAATCCATTTGAGGACATTTTTATCACTTATCTGATCATATTCAGATGGGTTTTTTTGTAATTTGTTGATCATATTGAGTAGATAGAGGTATTATAAAGTATGTATCAAATATGATACAATTGGCTTAATAGGGTTAAGCATCAAATTTTGATCATATTGCTCAATGCCTTTGCACAAGGTGAAAGAGATTCAAGTTATTTTTAAACAGCTACATCAGGGGTGTCCAAACTTTTTGCCACAAGGGCCAGATTTGGTAAGGTGAAAATGTGCGGGGGCCGACCATTCAGCCTGACATTTTTTGACCCAATAACATTAAATACAAATGAACTAATTAATGAAATTTTTATTGCAAATGGCAGACATGGCATTGGCATACATACATTTTTTTTTTTTCATTTTCAAGTTTTTAACCAAAATCACTCAATCGTGTTTGATGATCAGATAAAATGAGGAAAAAGTCTGTCTGGAAAAAACACTTTTGGGAAGATAAAACATATCTAAAATCTTTGAAACAGTACATATTAATCACTATTAAATGCTCACTGTAAACTTCTAAATTCAAAACAGTGGCCAATGCATATTCAAAACTGTGGTTTTGATCATAACGATAAATTTATTAATTGATATTTAAGTTCGTCCCCAGTTAGCTTGTCGTAGTTAGCGTGTTTTGTCTGGCAGTGCCGCTTGACAATGAATTCCTTGAACACAGCTACAGTCTCGTGGAAAATTAGGCAGACACAGTTGTTTCGCATTTGGGCAAAAAAATACTTTAATTTCCACTTGTTCTGGAATTGGCGGCACTCGCTGTCAACTTTTCTTTTTTTAGCTGCAGTCGCCATGTTTGAAATGGGATGGGCTGAAATGATAACTAAAGGTCAAGTGTCGAGTGACACAAGGATGTGGCCACAGCGCTACTACAATCTTTTGGTGAAATGTAAAATATATTTTTTTACACAAGTATTTTATACAGCAGTCAATGATGCAAGCGGGCCGCATATAATTGATTTTATAACAGAGGCTGCGGGCCGGTGAAAATTTGAACATGGGCCGCAATTGGCCCCCGGGCCGGACTTTGGACATGCCTGAGCTACATAGAAGATGCACAACTTACAGGTGTAACAATACCAATAAAGCACACGTAACAATCCAAAGTCAAGTTTTACAAAGTCAAAGATTATCAACCAAGAAAATATATGTATTTTTTGTTTTATACAGAATAAAGCCAAAATAGTGAGTTATATTTATACAAGTGTAGTTGTGTCAAAGCCAGATATCTGTCTTTCAACTGCAACAGAGGAATAAAAATCATTTTTCCAAACAGTAATCATCTAGTCATTTGACATTCCTACAATTCTGTACAGTTGTATGGCTGACAAATTCTCCCATCATCCCCCATTGCTTCCTCACTCAAACAGAGGTTTCAGGTCCACTAAGTCTAGCTGCTGAGATGGACGTTTGTCCCAGTGGCTGATGCTAAGACAAGAAGATACGCTGCTACAGAGAGCAACACTGAAAGGTGAGATCCAGACGACTATGCTAGCAGACAGCAGAGAGCTACCACAGCAATTTATCATGTTTCCACAACCAGTAGCTTGAGCCCGAGGAAGAGAGCCAGAGAGGAGCTGAACTGGAGACAAAGCAAACTGTGAGAAGTCCAACAGCAGAGTGTGATTTTCTGGTGGCCACAGGCAGCTCCCCCCCTGTCTCCAGCATAGACCATGTATATAATGGTTTCCAGTGTATGGCCTGAAGCTCTAAACAACAGAAGGGGGAGATTTTTGAGGAGATTTTATACAGAGATGTATTTGTCAAGTAAAATCAACTAAACAAAACCGCAGTATGGGGTCCTGTTTCCAATAGAAGTATCAGAAAAATGATGTTTGAAAAGCTTTGTTACATTTTCTCAGAGGAACAGTTGTTTCACAATGACTAAAGTAATTATTCAAATGATTATTCTCAGTTTGCTCACCATTATAATCAAACAAGGAATGTAACAGAAATGTTTTGTACTCCTAAAAGTGGGAGCAGGTGTGAAGCAGACAGCTTCCATGCAGAGAGGAATGGTAGGGCTGGAACTCTTTTAAAGGGTTCACATGAACCATAGCAAGATCATACTGAATGGTATGATATTTGATTGTAAATGTATGCATCCCTAGTATATTTGAACATATCTATGACTGTATTATATAGCTTGTGGGTAGTATAAAAATAAGGCATAACCTTAAAATCCTAATAACTTGTGATTCTAGACCATACTATATTTGTAGCACTGAGCACTGGCATGCATTGGTTTCCTATTTCCTATAATATGATGTTGACATTTTTACATTTAGAACTAGAAAAGCACTCGGAGAGCGCCAACCTCCAGTGCCACAGTTGTCACCCATATTGTGATTTTATCATAAATATTATTCCTGCGTGTATTTCATTTAAATACTTGGATTCCTTGACCATGAAAACATAACTTTAGCAAATTGGATTTATCATGATTTCTATTTTAGTTCAGTAGTTATTCACGAAAATCTCATTCTTTGTCATGGCGGATCCAGACGGTGATCCGGATCAACATCAAAATCTTATCATCTGTTCCTTGTCCCAAATTTTATCAAAATCCATCCATAACACTTGAGTTACCTTGCTAACAGAGAAACAAACAAACAAACAAACAAACACACAAACTAACTAGATGCCGGCAATTACATAACCTCCTGGTGGAGGTAACTAACATTGTTTTAAACGCATATGGACACAGGTTCCTACACTTGAGTATTAGGAGTGTTCAGGCACAAAGCTGACATTTCCAATTGTTCCTATTTTGAGGACATGTTTAATAGCTTCATAAGTCACAATTTTATCCATAATGCAGACATACTCAGCATGTAACTGCTGTTTCTGAAGTTGTTGGAATGCTTCTGTAAATAAGGATTTAAATCTGAGCTAAATATATTCCATAGTGTTTTGTCCTGTGGGTGTTCTCTTTGCTATTGGAGAGGGGTCAAATGAGCCTGCAGAGTTAAACTGATGAGTGAAGTAGGGATGTAACGGTTACCGGTAAAATGGTAAACCGTGATAAAATTTCCCACGATAATCGTTACCGTGACCAATTAAAATTACCATTATATCGTGCTTGATCACCACACTGCCTCAGTAACGCACGGTGGTGCTACTCTTTGCCTGGAAGAGCCGGAACTATGTATCCGTCCTCGATTAAGGAGCCTCACGCGAGGTGCACATACGCAGTTTGCAATGTTTGGCCTCTGAGTCTGACACATTTATTGACAAAAAAGACAAAAGAACTGTTATGAATATAACAATAAAGGGGTTAAATGATTTCAATTCTGTGTAAAAGTACTTTTAGAACATTTTGAGCACACTGCAACAATACCGCGATAATAATGATAACCGTGATAATTTTGGTTACAATAACCGTGATACAAAATTTCCATATCGTTACATCCCTAGAGTGAAGTCATGTAAACAACAAGATTCCAGCAGGTACATACATAGATCTTTTAGGGAGATTGGGAGCTGACACTCTTGATTTTTTTACTCAAATAGCATCCAAACACACTGTAGTGACTGGTAAGCGATCCTCTTTGCACTTACAAATATATATCTTATTGTATAAATACCATTTCATTACCTGTTTATATTCTGGCAATTCAGTTAGATGCGCTGTTTTTGCCTATGTTGTATTGGTTGCAATTTTGTACAACTGCACATGCAGGTGCTAATAGGGATGATAACTAAGGCAGGAAAGAGTGAGGGGAGAAAAGGAAAGAAAGAAAGGAAGAAAGAGTGGCTCCATGAATAAAACCAACCTTTTGTTCTACACGGAGCAGTTCTCTACTCCTGGCGAGGCGAAAAACATGTGCTAATGTAGACGCCTTTGCATGAGTGACTGCTGCTAAGCATTCCCTGTCTTAAATTACAGAGGAGAGGAGGGGGCTTATAGAACCTGAACAAGCCAAAGGGAGCCGAGCCAACTCAGAGAGAGAGCAGAACAGCAGAACCCAGCAGAGTCGGGGTTGGGGTGAAAAGACAGGAAACAATGAGGAAAACGGCGTAATCACTCCCAGATGGCGCCAACCCGTTCACCTCTGGCAACGGATGTGTACGCAACGCCGGACGATCTGTGCCTGTGACGCTCGATGAGCAGCATGGATATGGGAGAACAAATTGGGATGACCCTCTAATTGGGGATATTTTGGCCCCCGCACTTCTGTGAGCTTCACTCTGCTGCTCTGGCCCCTGTGATCCTCTGAGCGGGGTTGCGACTGGCTGACTGCAGTTGAATAAGTGCTGATGGGAAACAGCTGTCCCACTACGACCCCCACCTCCCTCACTATCCCCACCACCGCCGCCGCCAATACCATCGGGTCACATGATAAAAGGCATTCCTCGTGGGACACAAAAACATGACTGAGGTTACCACAGATAGGAAGAGAGTGAGACCATCATGACTGGGAATACAGTGTGTGTGTGTGTGTGTGTGTGAGTGTGTATGTGCGTGTTGATTGATTGGCTGATACAATCTTATAATTCCAAATGCAGTGAGGCCACACATCTGTTTTAACTATCGTATGAGGTCTCCATAGGTTTTAAAAGTCCCGGCGACTTCCTCTAACCTGCTTTGTTAAAGATTTATTTTTGGAGTAAGTGTAGGGAATAACAGAGGGAGAGATAAGAGTCAAAGCACAGAGGAAGCTCAAGAAGGTCAGTAAAGAATTTAATAATAAGTGCGTGAACAGGGAAAAGTTGGCACGTTGTCGCATGTTAACTATTGTGCACTCCAATAATCTGGAGCATGTGTATGCAAAGCAGACTGTTTACACTCGAGGAAGAGGAAAGGTATCTGCTTAGAACGGCGTAACAAGAAATTATGCATGCCCGAGTAAAAGCCATGCAAGCATTCACAAATGTAAATTCTCTGTGTCTTGAAACCTAAACTATGCCAATTAAGGTCGTACTGAGCAGTCAAGGAGGCTTTTATTCTTTGTATCGACTACATTCTAGCAGTTCTTAAAAGCTTTTGTAGTCTGTAAACGAGAAACTCACTGGGAGCATAGTTTCAGACCCAGCGGTCTAGCCTGAAATCGCCTCAGTCAGTGATGTCTGCTACACTTTATATGTGTAAAACAATGAGACCAAGAGAGAAGGGAGACTTGTGTAATTTAGTCTTGACGTCTCTTTGACAAAAGGTTTATAAAAAACTACATTGTATCATAGAGCCTCAGTTGCCTATACACAATAGCAGGGTCATCAACTACATTGGTACAAGGGCTATTTTATTTCCTTTCCAGAGATTCCAGGGTCTGTTTCATAATAGTTTTAAAATATGGATATTTAGGCTCAGGTCTGTCACAATAATAGATAAATCAATAAACCGGATGAAAATAAAATGTCCTTGGTAAGTTTGCCAGCCTCGCTAAATTGACACGTGCATGCATGTTTGTTTTCCTCCACTCTTTCTACCAAACAGGCTGAATGAGAAGATGGCTCACTCCAGTGAGTGTCACTCAGTGACAGGGAAGGGGAGGTGCAGCGGTGCCTTTGTCCTGGACAGTCAGCATTTACTGAGGTGTTTGGTCGGCAAAGGAAATCTAAGTAAAGCAGCGCAAAATGGTGCATGCTCACAGACAGTGTTGTTTGCTTGCTCTCACTCTCTTCCTATCTGTGGTAATTTTATCAATCATTTTTGATTAGTAAAATTACTTTTATTTACATGCAATTTTACCCCAAACAGAGTCCATTCATTTTCATTGGGTTTTTTCCTCTTTTTTGTTTAATTTATTAGATTGTTTGTTTGTTTAATTTATTTTATTTAAAGCTCTTGACCTTCCAAATACAGTTAAATACTCTTAAGAAATTAAAGTATATTGCTTTTGATATGGTGTACTCAATTTTTAAGACATATGTTATAATTACATTAATGAAAAAATTATGTTTCAAAATAATATTGAAAATAATATTCATTATCGGCAATACGTTTTTGGACAATTATCATCCAGTAAAATTTGTTATCATGACAGGCCTATTTAGGCTTTAATTTTTTCCTTCTAGGCAATTACCAGGCAAATTTCTAGCCACTACGAGTCCCCCCTCACCTCTTTGGGGTTGTTCCTTCTATATCCCATAAACATGCCTTAGAGAAACATTTTTATTGTTTTTTTATTGTAAGTATTTTTTGGCCTTAAAAATATCTGTCCCTATCACCCTACAACTGCCAGCCTCTTAATGCAGTACAGATAGTTTGACCTTTGCTTCATGGGGTGTCAGGCTTTCCATTATTGGTGGTCGTAACTCCTAGTTTACTACTTCCCCTGATAACATATTGGCCAACAATGAATTCTAGGTGTTAGATCAAACATGAAGTCATTCCTGATAAAGCTGTTTCCATGCCGATTCTTTGTGATGTTGCAGTCATAGTTATATGGATGGAATAACAAAAAGAACAAAGGACAAAAAAGATGGGGAGTGGCCTGATGTTAACCCCAGTCTGCCAGTCATTGATCGGTCCTTGAATAAAGGCTTCATACTTTGACTAACGCTGCATTAGAACTTAAAAATCCTGTCTCATTTATCCTGAAAGATGTGACATGGGTTAACCCTTTACAATCAACTAACACAGTGCCATGAAGTCTTAATAAATTACACATATGTTAGCATAAGAACCAAGACATGTTGAACATCGCCTTTAGTTGGTGCTAGAAGTGTGACACTGAAACTCTTCCAGTTTTTCTCTAACACCAATAGGCCTGGTATAACTGGACTTATGGTTATATAAAATTGACATATAAATATTTTACCCATACACTATACCACTCAAAAATAAAAATTCAAACTAAATATATCCCATTGTATAATAAATGAAATGTTTTATTCACTGACTGATTTTGTCTTTTGTATGATATATTCTTCTTTACACTCTGATCATATAGCCCAAGTTATTTACTTTTACTGTTGTATAGTTTTGATGTTTTTCTTATTTGAATTTGGTGTTTTTGTAACATGTCAAGCGTTGACAAAATAACACATATAAAATAGCTTTAAGCTAAATCAGGGACAATTCAACTAAACTGTGCCTTTGTAAACAAGGAGTTTACACGCTCTCTGTGTTCATGGGTGCTCCTCCAAATACTTCTCTCACAGATGAAAACATACTCATTAGGTAGATAGGGGATGCTACATCAACCTCAGAAATTATATAAAAAAGAAGGAAGAGGCAAAATAGTTTTTTGTATTTTGTTTGCTGTGTGTTGATTTTGACTCCAGTGTAATTCTGTCAAAATAGTTTTGCAATATGCTTGAAGATGAATTCGTACTTTCTCTTTTTTAAAAAAAAAAATCATTTTTGGGATCCAGTATTTAATGGGTCTTTGTCAAAGAAATCTTGTTTCTATTGTTGACTGAGCCTTTGCATGGGCATGGAAAATCCCTAAACTTCCACTCTCTATTGCATCCAGACCAAGGATGACAATCACTTTCCATCAGAACTCTGTCATTTTGCTGTTTATGGTGTCAATTTGATGTCTCATTTATTTAACAAATATTCCATGATTATGCACAAACCTCATGGATATTTTTTGAATGATAATTCATCATGTCTGCTTATATTTTGCTTACAATTATAAAAAAAAAAAAATGTTTAACCATAGTAATCAATAATGCAAAAAAAGTAACATACATATACATATATATACATATATAAAACCTTATTGATAAACAAGAACTTTGTGACAACATGTTTTAATATACTTTCATCTTATGGTCACGCTGTGCTTGTGTTTTATAACTATTTGGACGAGTGACAAAGCAAAGCCTCAGACTAACCCCCTAACAAGTGAGGGGGCCCTACTGTTAAATACTGTGTGCAATATTGGATTAATCACCGTTTGGATTCATAGGAGACTGCTGGACCCCCTGACTGGATATTTAATCCCAACGGCTGACTACTTTATACGTCTGTGATATGCAATAAAAAAAAGACATTGCATTTATAAACATGGGGTTAAGATGAGCCCATAAAGTCTGGACCTGTGACCTCTACAACAAGTAAGAATAATCAGTTTGTCCTCCAGTGAGAATAGACATCTGTTAACGTACATAGAAAATCCCTTACAACACTTTCAAGGTATCACATTCATGCACAAAGGATATCCAATTAACTTGTTTTTTTTAATGTATTTTTTGGGGCATTTTGTGCCTGTATTGGTAGGAGAGAATGATAGTGGATAGGCTTGTGTAAGGGGTGAGAGAGTAGGGGAAGACACTCTGCAAACTGGCCACAGGCTGGACTTGAACCCAGGTCAGCAGAAGTATGCACATGGGATGTGCCTGGTTGCCAACCACTCTTCCAAACCAGCACCCCAATGAACCTGACTTTTGACCTATGAAGTTCACAATCTGAATAGTTTTTTTCTTGAGTCAGGGTGGACATTTGTCAAAAAAGTTTAAAGAAGATCCATCAGTTTCATGAGAAACTGCATTAAAAAAAAAATACAATAATAATGACCATGGGGCCCAGAGCTTGACTTTGGTCTTTCAATCTTTAATCTTCTTCTTTGTTAATTTATACGTCATGGTGGACACTTGTGGACACTTCCGAGATATGACCTCAGAGCTTTCTTGAGATATTGTGGTTATATGATTCACCTGTGCAGACAGAAGATGGACTGATGAATGGTTTGTAAATGTAGGACCTCTGGTACAGTAGCTTAGAACAGCTTAAAACCTTCTGTAGTTTTTTCCTCAGCATCAAACATCAGTTCACGAACATTTGTGCTGTATCTCCCCTGTACGATCTAAAAATATATATCTCACTCTCTGTCTTCTCTTTCCTTCTTGTTCCTGTGCATTTGGGGTTATCATGTCTTTTTGTTATTTTAAAATCCCACTTGTTTACTTCACAGGTTACACATGTGTGAATTTCACAGGTTGTCGAACCCAGTCATAGCATGTGGGCTCCGCGGTGAAACCCACCTCTGCATCTCCTCCAGCCTCCCTTGCCTGCCTGTTTAGCTGTAGCCTTACACCTCTCTCTGTCTTCTTTTCTCCTTCCATCTGATCCCTCCAGATGAGAATCTCATAGTCAGCTTCAAAGCATCAGCCCTTGGCCTCACCAGCCTGGATCTGACAGTGTCTGACTTGTTAGTCCTCTGGAGCCTGAGCCAGAGCTTTAAAGGGCCCTCTGCAGCCCTGGCTCCAATAATCCGCCCTGCAAAGTCCAACTGCACCAAAAGGGAACACAACACAAACCCACCGGACAGACAGCGGCGGGATGGGGCACTAGCAGTAACCTTATCACGCTACATCATGGCAGGAGACAGCCAGAGGCCCCTTTTGTCACCCCAGTCAAAACTAACCCTCCTCTGTTATTCCATTTAGTATTCAAAGAGCTCTTACTCGCCGCACTTCCAGCTGCATAACTATGGTGTTACAGCATATATTTACACGTTCCAAAGTCAACATTACCGCAAAGCACTGATGGTTTAATATCACTCATTGCTGGGATTAGCTGAAAGCAGGACAACAGCTGTGCATGCTTCTGCTGTCAAATCACGTTTCAGAGGGGAAATACAATTAGCAATCAGCTTATATGAATGAACTGTCTGAGACAAATGACAGATTCTGTTGTCCTTCAGGAGGAAGAGAGAGAATGCTGGGGATTTATAAATACTTAGCTTTTATGGATCATTTTTGTCTTTAAATAATCAAATAAATCTTTTAGAGGAAGTGGAATTAAATGCAGAAAAATGAGACATTGCAGAAATGTTGGTGCAATTTCAGTTTGTGAAATATAAAGGTCAACATAATGTCCTCATTAGGAGATACAAATGTGGCAAAGTTCAATCCAGACATATTTCACTATTTTCAGGGTTAGGCCAAATCTCCACACACTCAGACTGCAGTGTCCCATTCCCACTGTGGCTATGTTCCGACTGACAGCATTTCCTTGCATACTGGAAGTATATATATAGCAACTGAGTGAAGAACTCAGCCCTGGCAACTTAAAACAGGAGATAACAAGATCACAATTAACTTCACACAGGAACCATCAGATAGCACAGTTACAGCCATGTATAAAGGAAGAGCAACATGTCAGTAACAGGTGTTATGTTATTGACATGTTAATCTGCCACCTGCACTTATATTATTTCCACACAGTGCCGTATTTTGAAACTCTTGTTCAAAGTAGGTGAAGTGGTTGAAGTACTGAAAGTGCTGTAGACTGACAAATAATCTCCAACAAACAATCAAAGAGTGGCACTGATGGTACATGGAAACCGACTGACTTATGAGACTGAGGCTATTTGCTGTAGAGCATACAGTGAGCTTATTTAGAAATTGTGGGTTAATCACCAACTCTTTTAACATTAAGAAAAAGTGGCATTGGAGACATGAAAACTTGAGGTTATGCTTCAATATGGTAAAGAATTCTTGATTTGTGCAGATTGGGTGCCTCCTGTGGTCAAAGAGCTACTTAATAAGCCAATCTGATTTTATGCTTTAACCATGACAAAACATGCCGTTGCACATAATAAACAGAATTTATGGACAGAACATCAGGGGTGTGTATTTGCAAGAATATGTCCAGACAATGACATACTGTAGGTGAAAACACGACATAAACTATACACCATCTTTTACAAAACCATAAACATTAAGACATCTTATTCATCTGCACTAAAATTATTTGTAATAGAATTAAGAACTAATAATATTGTATGAATAAAAATGCCAATTTCTTACCAGTATTATTGATGTAAATCACGGCCCAACATTGCAACATTTATAGGTGCAATTGTCTGTAACATAGGCAGAAATAATGACAACTTGAAATGCCAAGGCAGCTCTGACATTCATGGCAGAGTTTTTTTTGAAAATGTGGAAAACTGCCCATGCACACTAATTTCCTTACAGGTGCTTAAAGATACACAAAAACATTTCACTAAAAGCTATTTGGTTTGGAATTATTCAAAGGAATATTATCTAAAGCACGTTTCCACCTCAAAATCACAGTAGATCTAACTGTGCCACAATGTCCATCAAGGTGAAATTAGCAAAACTCATAATTTGCAATTGTTTCAATACACATCATCTTTTCCTCATTTTAACTTCATCTTTTTCTCTCTCTTGAAGTAGAAGTTGTTATTGAGACTGCCTTCTTTTTTAAGTTTGAGTCTGATATGCTAACTATAGTGCCATAAAGCCATCAAACTTCATACAGGAAAACTGAGGATTGCTTCCATAGCTCATGTTGAAAGATGAGATCACATATGCCTAAAACCATGGTTCAAAAATTCATTTTTGATTATTTCTATGATATATTCATTAATCAAGACTGTTTAAAAAACTTTCTAGTTTTCATATGCAGAGTTCTCCTAATCCAGCAGCAATCTCGGTCTCTCAAAAGTATGCAATGTTGGAGCACCTGCCCCCTCAAGACTCCCATCCCAAGATGGAACAGTCTTCTTTGGTTGGTCGACTGTCTACCCCATGGTAAATGGTCAGCTTTGTTCTGCTTTTTGTCATGTTGTCAACAACTCTGGTTTCATTCTACTATATGTGCCCTGCCATTGGCTTGCCCCTTCCAGTCAATGTGCTTAAACTCCTAACAAAACAATGGCGGGACATCACACTTGTAGGTCTATTTGTTGAACTGACAAGTCAAATACGCTAAAAAAGGCATATAAAACCTGAAAAACACAATGTTGTCACATAAAACCAAATTTTAGGTAGAAAAAATGATAAAAATTATAACTCCGATGGACAATCTTGAGCCTTGTTTATTATGTTAACCATGTATTTACTGGTGCATACAGTAATACATCTGTACAATCAATGTCCAATAACATGAAAATGTACTCTCATTACTCTTCTCAATGTACTATAAGAATATAAATTCTTATTTCATTCACACCATGTCAGTTACATGTAAAAACTAAAGAGAGGCAGAAATTGGAGTCATGGTTCCTCCTCTGGTTCATGCCACTCTGCTGTGAGACCTCACTGAAACCCATTACTCCAAGAGAGAGGTGTGATAAGTAAAAATAAGTACTGGCATCTTTAACACAGTCCTGAAGTCTTTATGTATCCCAGCGCTTCAAAACATTCATTCAGGCTCAAATACAAGCCAGCCCTCTTTGACCAATGTGGCGCAAAGGGCAGGCTGTGAAATGATTTAAAAAATAAATACCCGAAGCTAACCTTAAAAATACTGCAATTATTTTATCCCAGCAGATACGAAAACCTTGACTTTTCTCACAATCTACCTCCTCACCTCTCCCTTCCCCCTACTTCTCTGCCTCTATCCACCCCCTCCTCTACTTCATCTTCCTCTCCTCCTTCTCCCTGTTCTGCAGTCAGGAGAGACACAGAGCTGCAGGAGAAACAGCTGCTCCACACAAAAACCAATATGGTCAGTCTATGTAGCATGTAGCTGGTCAGATAGATTGAAAAAAAAGGAGACACACACCCACACAAGAGCTCTCTCACATAGAAAGTCCACTGGGCCCTGCGCCCCTTTACAAGCCAAGACCAGAGCCAATAATATAATATGAACTGCAACCAAGCAAATCCAATAAAAAGTAAGGGTCATGCGTGTATAAATTAGAAAACATGCGTTAGCTAAGTCTCCCAACTATGCCACACGAGATTTGCAGAGCACACAGAAGCTTCCAGGATACAAGGCACACTGCTTATAAAAGGAAACAAAAACTCCCTGCTGTCCTTCCCAAAGCTCCCCTATTTGAATTCAATTTTCTGCAAAGAAATCATTACTTGAAAAGTCCCAGGGCAAACACATTTTTCTTTTGCATACAGGGCCATAAATCTACTTCGTGTGTGGAGAGCCAATTAACTTCACAAAAGAGGATTCACTTCTTGGGGTCAAGCTTCAGGTTATATATGTTAGACAAATTGTAAGATCTTACTTTGACTGTATGTAAACACTTAATTGTACAGTTTTCAATGTCATAAGCTGTTAAGGCTAAAAAAAGACCTTCAGTTCAAGTGGTTGTTTTGTGGATTTCAATCGGACACCTAAGTAAGGAAATATGGTTGGTCCAAAACGGTGAATCCAAGATCATGGAAGCTCAATATTGTTATTAGTTGTGGATTAGACTGCACTTAATGCACTTTTTAATCACACTGATGGGTGCTGCCATTATAAAAATACAGTTGCAAATTAACTCTTGGTCAATGTAGCATCCAGGAAGTGGAGCTGCAGTGATGTTTAAACAGTCTCAACAGCAACTTGTACTTAAAGGGACTGTGAGGAGTTTCTAAGTAATTACAAAAAAGTCTCACTTTTAGATATATGCCTGATCGAAATACATACTTTAAGACGAGTTTTAAAGCATCAAAATAGGTAATCTATAAATACTATTCCTTAGCTTCGTGGTCGGGTCGGACAGGGCTGGACTGGCCTGGATACTCAACTTCGGGAACAAGACAATTAAAACTAGAGCAAATTTATATTATTCGGACACGTCTTAGAGCACCAGGCTGTAAGTAGCGATATATAGTCGGCTACAAAACTACGATACTACTACGTTAATAAGTTTTCCAAAAATTGCTTGTTGTCACACATCAAAAACTACCGCTACATAGCTAGAAAGAGATACATTACTTTGTCGCTTTGCATCCTGTAAGTTGTTGAAAAAAAGAAGTTGTAAAGCAATACAGAGTTCTGAGGAAGGTCCGAGCTGCATTTTTATGAGCATCACAACAAACACGTTTTGGCTTGGGTCACGTGTTTTGGTGCGTTCCAGTTGTAGTCAGAAGTAGAAATTTCCAGGTTCCGAGTAGGAAACTGCAACTGGAACGTTCCTCGAAGTCGGAATTTCCTATTGGGAACTCGGTGAAACCTCGCCACAATCGAAGATGGATGCTCCAAGTGTGAACAGTTATTTAGCTCCTGTGATAATCAATTTATTTGCACTTCTGACTGGGGTGTGTCGCTCTAGATCAGTATAGTATTGTTAGACTTATATTTACAAAAATGCTGCCATAGTGATAATCACATTCTTCATGTGATATTCGTGAACAACAACGCAGGGCGTGCTAACAACAGCTAACAATAGCCTGGTAGATCGGCTTGTTTTTTTCCTACTTCAACTGGAATGCCGATAAGTCGGAGATGATGTCACTCCCAGGTCCGAGGTTACTGGAACGCAGCATTACGACAGTCGCTGCACTTGCTCATGGGTAGCAGAGTCTTAATGTCGCCGGAAAGAGATTCTCATAGCACCTTTAAAGCAACTCCCATTTCAACAATAAATGAAGGTGCAAAGTGAGGCTGTGGATTCTGGCAGTACAAGTTATCATGCTGTTGCTTTCCTCAGGCCCCAGTTTTAGCAACCATAATCCTCCTTTTTTAGTAAAATTTATTTTTCTCCTAAAACAATGCATTACTTCATCTTCATGTAAAAGCATGGGGTTTTAGATACATCTTGGCAGCAGAAAATAACTAGTCTGCTCAGGTTGTAGAGTGTCTTGTCTCAGCATTGAGCAGAATGCTAACAATATGCTAGCAGGACTCAGAATTTAGATGGCTGTACACACATGAAGAGGTACAGTATTCTGACAACGGTTTCATGTTCACATCACCGTGAGAGTATTTGTATGAGGATGGATTCAGCGGTTCATCAGCTCTCGGATGTTCTGACACTCTAATCCCGTTGATGTACGTGCAGAACATATCACTCGTGAGGGGCACACATTAAAACCAACTAAAAGGATTGTGTAACCTCTATTTTTAATCTCCCCTACTCATCCTTTTCCTCTTTGCGAAGGAAGACAGCAGAGAGGAGAAAGAGGAGAGGCATGCTGAGGATAAGAAGAGGGCTGATACTGAGAGAGAGCGAGACGGACATGAAGAAGATTAGAAGAATTAGTGAAGTGCTGGAAGAGGAGGGTGAAAACAGCTCTGATAAGGTTAGGAAAATTGTCAATCATACGGAAGAGGAAAAAGGGCAAGTTGCGGCTCTCACCTCAAAAAGTCCTTCTTTAATCCTACCTTGTGACAATGAAGCAAAACACTATCAGTTCTCATAGCGTGGACATCTGCAGGTTGAAAGGGCAAGCAGATATTGCAAATAGGTAAAAGGATTGGGAGAACGCATAAAGATTAAACTCATTTGATCCAGTTATTACCTAGATCAAATGATTTAGACAAATTTTGCCAGATTCTAAATCCTTTGTGCTTTCAATGATCACGATAATACTAAAGCAAATTCACTTGAGGTTTGTGTCTCATAGCTGGCTTGTTTGGTAGGTTGAAAGAGGCGGAGGAAATACTGATGGAGCTGTGGTAGCTCAGGCTTATTGGCTTTACTGAGTTGCACTTGTGGTCTGGAAGGCTGGAATAACATGGACACAAGGATGACGCTCTGACGCAAGACACTGGAGACAACAGAGACATGGTTGACCCGACTGGTTTCAGCACAAAATTAGTCAACGTTTGAACTTGCATCTTCCTAACCAGAATGACCATCCATGCAGTTGTGGCAACGACTAGGTTACCTGGTACTGCGTAATGTGGGTATGCACATTTCCACTTAGGGAGAAAATTTCGTTCTCATTCATTAGGCTTAAATAACAGTGAGGTTGTATGCATCACTTAGGGAAAGGCATTAGATACCAAGGTCTTAAAGCAAGGCTGTACTTAGTGTAGCAGTATAACGTGAATGAAAAGTTAACAAACAGCAGTGCAGCTATCACCAGGCTTTGGTAGGAATTATGACTGTAGATTATGACCAATCAAAGTCTTTAACGGGCTGAGCAGGGTAAGTCAAACATCTCCTTAAAGTTCAAAGAAAGAAACATACAGATGATACTTTGTTTAGGGGATAACAAGGGTTTATACTGCATGCATTACCATTGCCCCAGCACAAAAGTAGACATTAGCTTTAGTTGTGTTTAAAGGAGATATATCATGCTGATGCATGATTTAATACTTACATATAATATAATAAATTTGAAAACAAGACCTTACACCCCATTCATTTTCAAAAAATTAGATATTGTATTTTTTCTGATATCCTAGAACAAGATTTGATGCCTCTGAAAATAGGTCATTACGAGATGTCCACGAGATTTAAATTGTCGTGATGACACGAGGTACATTTTTTATTGGAGTAATCTGATAAAACACTTCCTCCTCTGTGATGTCCGTTAGCCACAAAACCGTCACCGAGGAACACATCCACCAGCAGCAGTATATAGCTCCCTAGCTCACACTCACTCATTACCAGCTCTGGCCTGTAGGGGGACTCAATACGCGGTCGCTGCTTTGAGCCTGCCGGAAAATACAGTAGAAGAAGAAGGACAGGCTGGCTCAACCCTCTCGGCAGCTCTGACAGAACTGACCAATCAGAGCACAAAGGGCTGTGACGTTGCGAGGTAACTGTAGGTCATCCTGAGATCCGAGCGTTTCAATGAGAGCTTGATAATGGCCTAAAATCAGGTTTTTGAGAACGCAATTGTGGGGCAATGAAGGAACTAAATGACTTGTACTGAGGGCAGAAATGCTTTACAGGCATCCTAGTCTGGCATAGTGAAAAGGAGAAACAAGCATGATATGTCTCCTTTAAAACATAGCAAGCACTATCAAGGTGGAAAGTGTGGTTTTTGATTGTGCTGTTTACAGATTTTTTTTCTTCTTTACAGAAGATTTGTGATACAAATGACTATGTATAATAAATAGTGCAGACACTTGTTCGCTTATGCTGAGGTTTAAGTGTTTTACAGCTAAAAATCAGCCATCTGCTCAGACTTAGCCACATATGACTCCTGCAAAGCTCATAAATGCAGTTAAAAAAGGTATCAAAAAGTCATAACATAAAGACTACAACTCCAATTGGAAGAGACAAAAAAAGATAAATGTGTACATTGGCACATTGTTTTCCACAGCAAGTGAGGCAAAAATAACTTTTATAGTTGTTTTATTTAAATCGTAAGATTTATAACAATCCTGAACAACACTGCAACATTAACTATTTACTCAAAAACAACCTGCTCATACTTCTGCCTCCTCTTACCAATGTGCATCTGGAACATCCTTGCTGATTTATAAAATGCTCCAGACACGCTGAGTTTGATATGAGCGCACTCCGGCTGATCTGTGACCAAGTGGCCGCTGTGATAATTCAGCAATAATTTGATTACTCTTAAATAAATCAGATTATACCAGCTCTGCAACAAGTCCATATTTCCAGGCTACATGGGTAATTACTATATTTAGTTTTAACTGGCCTCTGTGTCATAGGGGTGTTAGCGTAAGCCTGCGGGGGTTATGCTTGTTCTACATGGATTATGTGACATTAAATGGAAAAATAAATTAAGAAGTGTCATTCTTAATATACTTTTTGTTAGATTATTCCCTCTGGCATCAACTGCGTAAACACAATCCTTAAAATCAACCAATATGCTAATCATTTTTAAGTACATTTTCTAATTAATTTTGCTAAAGCTTTTCCATTTCATTCAATCAAGCTTCTGTTGAGTGAAATACATGAATAGAAAGTAAATCAGACTGGAGGCTTATTCTGGTCCATTCAATAAGAGCACATGCTGTCTGCCAAGTTTTTCCTGCAGTGGATCTCACAATGGATGCAGAAGGATGCAGTTCTTTGAAACATGTTCACAAATGAAAGCTACAATGATAAAAGCATGATAGACTAATGAAGTCTGAATAACATGTTTACATGCAGGTGGTGTCAGCTTTGTGCCAACTGTTATTTTTGGTAGGTTTCCACCACCTCATGAAAAACCATTTTATCAGCCAACAAAAAGTGGAATTCCTTCTTGGGCGACTAATAATGGGAGAGAAGGAGGAAAAAACTAACAATGCAGGTTGGATGCAACTAATGAGCATCGGGCAGGCAGGAACATGGGGGTGTATATGTCAGGGATGTGACAGTAGGAGGTTAAAGTGGTGGTGCATGGGCAATACCATGGGATAGTTGAACTCATAGCATAATGACCTATATACTGAAATCTGTACGAACAACACCTGCACCATGGGGGCCTGACCTAAAGCAGGGATATGACTTATAATCTGCTTCTGTGGCACACCTACATTTCTTTGTTACGAGGGTTGCAAATATAAAAGGTAAAATTTCATTAAATAATTGTAAATTATGTTTTTCTTAAAGTGCATGATCAAATTTTACTTAATTTTATCTGAATTTCCATTCTTGAAAGAAAATCCATTCTGACAATGCAAAGTAATCCTGCCAAGTAACTAAGGTTGTAAACAAAAAAGTAAATGTTTGTTTTATTTTTGCAATGCTTAATCAATTCCTGACTAAACTTTTTCAGATTGCTTGTACACTTAAAGACAATAGAGAAAACATCTGGGTATGTATCATCATTAGCATAACCAGATAAGAACCAAGCTAGCTACAGATCAAAATCTAATTCAAATGTCTTGAGGTTACAGGACAAGCTAAGATGTTTAATATCACAAAGCAAATAAGAAAATTGTTTTTCTTTTCCTAATTAGCAGTGTTAGGTTTTGAGGTATGATGAGTCAATTAGAGACACAGCAGTGTCATCATTTTCCATCACAAATAAAAATTTTGTTTTTCTTTCACTAATTAGCAGTGTTAGGGTTTGAGGTATGATGAGTCAATTAGAGACGCTAAAGTACGTAGCACCCAACCGCTTCCCTCCTATCATGGTTTACCTACAGTGCAACTAAACAACCAATCAGCATGTGGTTATAGCGGTTTGATATGTTATGCATTTTTGAAATCTCGTGATTGAGCAGGGGCAGAGCCAGGGGATGGCTGGGGTGGCCACATTTGAAATGTGGAGGGCCACCCTTAGAGGCATCCTAAAATCCTGAACTATGATTGTTTTTTTGCCTGTCAGAAGCAGGGTTCATATTACTTTAAGTTATAGCTTGCTCTGTTTCGGCAAGCTGCAAATACCTTTTTTCTGTTTTTAGTTTTTGTCTAGCAAAGTAGCGGGATTTGTTTGATGCTGTCAGACATATTCAGACATATCAGACATTTTCATCTTGCAAAGCTCCAATTTTGAAAAAAAAA
Source organism: Scarus forsteni (assembly GCA_036419115.1). NCBI lineage: Eukaryota > Metazoa > Chordata > Actinopteri > Labriformes > Labridae > Scarus > Scarus forsteni. Next base: position 21,251,815 of record JAZDUH010000130.1, on the reverse strand, counting down.
TGTATATGTATATGTATGTATAGGCTGAAAGGGAAAAGTGACCTACAGCCTCTGACTCACCTGTGATTGTTGTAACATAGAAAATTTGTTTAAGCATATAGGGGTAAGTCTTAACATGAATCCTGCAACCAAATACATGTAACAGTGAAAACATGGTATATCAGGATATGTTGCAATACAAGCTGGATGATAAATCACAATTATTTTAGAAGTCAGAATTAGAATATTTTTTGAAATTATTTTCTATAAGAAAACCATAGTATTAAATGTTTAAAAATGCAGTTACTAATCAGTGCCACTTGTACAAAGCGTGGTCCCAGCAACATGAGTAAAATTTACTGTTTGTCCCAGAAACAGATATATGAGCAATAAAAGTAAATGAGACACAGAGATCCAAAAAGCAAAATGCCTGATGCTGACAAGAGACTAGAAACTGAAGTATTAGCCAAAAAATGTACAAATTGTATCTAATAAAATCTTAATACCAGGCAATAAATCACCATTACCCCATGGAGCCACAAATTAACTGGATATATTTTTAAATATATATATTTTTACGACCCTTATCTTCCTTCCATCTCAGTCTTTAGCTGGGATTACTAGCTGTATTTGTTGCTGATAAGATTGTTTCAATCCCCATCATTTTAGGTAAACTTTCAGTGCAGATGGATCTACCTGATTCATTGTCTGAAATTTTGTAGATCCATCTTGCCTAGCTTCAAACCCCTACAACTTCACAGCCAAAAACACAATCAGAGAAGAGATGCAGGAACTGAAGATTTGACAACAGTGGGAAGTGACTGCATGTTTGAAAACAATGGGACTTCTGAAGAGGTCCCAACAATATTTGCGGTTTTGTAAGAAATTGACTAAATTTTTTCTTATGGGAAATGTTTTTGCTTGTGTCCCGGCTGGGGATCACTGTTGGGAAACTGGGAGAGAACAAAGTTCATGTCACACAGAAGTGGTAAATAATACATCTGTGTTGTATAATTCAATGTGAGATGATATTCTAAGGACTAAACTGTAGCTGAAGCTAATGGCTAACAACAGGGTCTAGCTGCTATGTCATACTGTGGCTTGATATGGTTGGTCTGTCATGAGTGTGAACGGCAGACCGATCATCCATTCACCAGCTGCAGTTGTTTTTGAAGGTTCTGCCCTCTGATCACATTTTCTATGGACGGATATATGGAACTGTCCATCTCGTGTGTCAAATTAAATATTAAGGGTATAGATGGGAAGCTTGCAGGCCCTCTTGTGGCCCTGAGGCCTCCAGTTGATGATCTTCGGTCCATGGGATGTTGTCCATATGGATGCTAAATATATCTTACGGATATGCGGAAAAGTCTATCCGGTGTTTCTGGTCTTATTGAATATTTGGGGTCTTTTAAAATCTTTAATAAAAATAATAATAACAACACTTATGATAATAATAATAATTGCAGAGTATGTCCAACCCTGTCCTTTGACAGTGTCTCAAGTAACATCTGTTCTGATGATACAGACTGACTGACTGAATTAAGTAAAAAAAAGTATGTTTCCATGTTGCCGCACTTATGTGCTACTTTTTTTTTTTTTTTTTTTACATGAAAACATAAACACAGGTTGCTTTTGCAAGACATGTTTAGGTCAATAGTGAAATAAGGTATTAGTAAAGATTTTAAAAAAAGCAAATAGATTGTTATTTGGGTGTGTGCTTGTGCACCTCACACTTGAGGCCACCTCTGAGTAAGTTAAGGCCCACTTTGGTTACCACAGTCATAATGTCTGATTCTGCCACTGTGATTGTCGTGTTAATACTGACAGACCTTTTTGTTACATCAATGTTTTTCCAGGCAACTCAGTGGACTTAATTGATGACGACTAAAATAGAACTCTAATGAAAGTAATAGGCTATTTGTTAACACCAATAGAAGACCCCAAATCCTTCAGCAAGCAGAAGGTGCACACCAATGAGCATGAGAATGGAACAATACCTACATCAAGTCCTCTTCTTCTGAATAATAGACCGTACTGGAGGCAGTTTGAAATGTGGCCCTTTTCTCTCCAGGGCAAAAGTCCCCTTGCATGAAAGCACAGAAAAGCCACACACACACCACCACCACCGCCCTTTAACCCTCTCATTAGTGTAATCCTGCATGAGAAGAGTAAATTGTCATGAATAAATCCACTTAGAAGCCAACGAATGAAAGACTTTCACTTTGAGATGGTTGCATTACCATTTCAATAAGCGTGCCACGCTGCAAAACGCTGGCACTGTTTGACGGCGTAATTGGGAACATTAACGAGTAGATAAAATATGGTTAGCGGAGGGGAAACGTGTATGCAAGCGCACAAGTCTGTCAATTAATTTTTTCGAGGCAGACAAGAAACGCATTTCTAGAATCTTTCTCCACTAATAAGGGCCGATGAATCCTCCCCTGAAGGAGTTAGATTGCAGAGACAGACTTTGCAGGCTTTGTTTGACTAAACAAAAGAAACGGAGAAGCAGACGGCAGACTGAGACCTTGAGACAAATGTATTCCAGCAGAAACCTTCTGTTTGAGCTGTATGACCTTAGATGAAGACGTGTTTGGAGAAATTTCCTTAGGCTACGCCGAGATCTAAATAACCACCTTCCATGAACTGTACACAAGCTGCAAGGAGGCCAAACATGAGGTTATGAACAATAACACTCTGCAGAATGAGCATAATTGCAAAGCTAAGAGGGGAACTCTTTGTCTAAATGAGTATCTACCTTAATTCCAACTGGGCCTTTTGTTTATGAGAGAAGACAAAGTGGGTAAGATGTAGAAATAATAAAGAGCAAAACCCAGGAGAGATGCTCCAAAGAAGGCGTGCACCTAGGTCAAAAAAAGAGGCGAAGAGGAATTCTAACAAAGAGAAAAGTGAGCAAGACAAAGACACTCAAGCATGGGTAGGAGTAGAGATGCAGACACAAAGAAACAAAGAGCTACAGAGAGCGAAGCACAGACTAGTCAGGAGTATATGGGATGGGTTTTTGCTTTATGGTGAAGCTGCTGCCAAAATAGGCAAAGTTACATACGAACAAACAAGCACGCATGCACGCAAATCACACACTTGCATTTACAGCTATGCTCTGTGTTTTAATGTACCCCGAGGTGCCCTAGTCTTCCCCCTGTCATCAATCTGAGAGACAATTCAGGACCCAGGAGAGAAGGCGGCTATGAGCAGGTATGTAGCACTCCTCAGTCTGACTGGAAACAAAAAAAATAAGATAGTATAAATCAGACACAGATACCCGACAGGATCACGGCCTGTTTCCACACTAAAATCAGAGGCTGTGGCGTCATATTCCAAGCAGTATTACTCTGATTGACAGGCTCTCATTCTGCACAGAGATACACAACATAACACAATAATGCTTTTATTCAAGCAGGGAAAATTACATCCGTATGACAGGGGGAGATGCTGACAGTGCAGGTGCTGATAGCACAATCACATGACTGCAAGGCATGTACACCAAGGCTGACACTTTTCTATGCATTATTTTCTCACTAGTGGTGGTGATGGGATGAGATGCAATAGAGAATTGAAATAAATATAAATGTCTGGCTGACTTTGAGTTGTTATGAGCATCTTGTCAGGTGTTTGATACTGATAATAATATGAATAGGATGGGAGAGGGGGGTATTGCAAATGTAGCATCATATTTTCACTCATCAAAGCAGAAAAAAATGACTTATTTATACATTCTGCTGTTATTTCTGAAGCATATAACACCCTGAGCGAAAGGAAAACACATTTGAACCAGATGATATTACCTTCAATTCAAAAAAGTGATCATTACAAAACTGTTTTTGCCAAATGATTTTATTGAATGTATAACTTTTATATTCCTTATCTTTTTGCAATAAGTAACTTGTAACTGGAGAAGAAGTACTTTTTTTTCCTTCGGTCACATAAAAGGTAGAAAAACAAGGGACAAGGGAGAATGAAAAGATAGAAGATATAACCAGCCTCTGCCAAAACATTTATTCGATGAGATGAGTAAAAATGTTGAAAACTGCCCCATCTTGCAATGTTAACAAATTCTTAAAATACATCCTGGCTTCACATCTGTATTCAGATCACCACCAAAATCAAATGACCTTTCCCTTTGGTCATGACCAATATTCCCTGATATTTCCTCAAATCAGTGAAAACTGTTTGTGCTATCTTGCAAACAAACAGATGGACACAACATGCTTACTTTGCTTGAAAATCAAAAGATGTTCAGCCGTGCAATCAGTAGATATCTTATGGAAACAAGGCCTAGCGACTGAAGTGTCAACAGAAACAGGAACTGGGTTGCAGAAAATGAAAGCTCTGGATTGATGAGTCAAAATTCATATCTGCTTATAGTCTCTTAGAAAAAAAGGTAAAACAGTGGCAAATAATAAGTGTCTGTGGGCAACTTTTGTCTTTAGCTGAACCCCCCCCCCCCCCCCCCCCCCAAATATAGCTAATGTCACTAAGAACCATCTTCAAAGTGAAGAAGAGCACACATTCCTGAAAGCAATGGTATGATCCCCACAGAGCCCTGATTTCAACTTTATTGAGTGTGTCATAAGATCCAACATACATTACATCTGTGGTATGTTCTCCAAGATGTTTGGTATAACTTACTTACCAAGTTCCTTTAAAACTGTCTGACTATGAAAAAAAGATGGGAAAGAGAAGCTAACTAAAGATAACTGAAGACGACTGGCTGAACATTTGCAAATCATCTTCCTCCACTACCAGCTCTGGTCTATGGATGGAATTTGCTTGGAAAAATATCCTAGATATTTCATCACCCCAAAGATTAAAGAGTCCCAGGCTAACAGACCTGCACTCTGCTCCTGTTGGAGGTGTGGACATTTCCATATTTTTTGGGACTGTCCTGTACTTTCATTATTTGGAAAATTGCTTTAGAAGAAATGAAATTAATATTTGGCTCAAATATTTTTTTTTCTTTTAAGTTTTTTATTTTTAAGGTGTTTTATTTGCAAATTTAAAGAAAGGAGACAGATACTTGATACAAATTTTGTTAATCAGTTGTAAGAAAGTGATAACAAGAAAATGGCTCAACAAGCAACCTCCATCTCTTGCAGAATGGACAGAGACCACTGAGGAGATTTATTGTATAGAACGTTTGACAATTTCTCTACAATGTGCCAGAGATAAATTTGAAAGATACTGGGAGCCCTGGAAATCACACCTAAACCTAAAGTCATGGTGATGCTTGTTTTGCCATACATAAAAAGGTATTTTTTTGGTTATTATTATTATTGTTATTAATATAAATTTTATTTTTAATTTAATTTTGTTTATTTTTTTGTTTTGTTACAACTGCTAAAGAGCTGAACTGGTGTATTCTGTGACAGCGTTTTGTCTCTAACTGAGTCTTAAATGCATCAAAAGTTGATTTGAAACTTTAACTTGATGTTTTATTTATTGTTGTTATATTCCATAAAACATAAGTAAACACAAAGTTTAAAAAAAACTGTCTGACTAGAAGATCTGATGCTGCTTTGAAGGAAAACCATGGTCACACCAAATACTGACATGTAATTCTCCCCAGTTTGTTCGCGTTTTACTTATTCATCTTTTATTTTACTTACATTTTTATTAGCATTGTTCTTATTTGTATGGATTTACAATCATACTATCATCATACATCCCTACTACCAAAATCAGTTTGTATCTCAAGCTAAGTGAAAGTATCAATCACTTGTATTTAACTCACCTTGTCATATTTACAGCATCTGTTATACTATATTCTGGAGTGCTTACATTTTACAATAGAATGTCACATTATCATAAGAAGCAAGATAAAATGCCAATAATAAAATACAAAAATGTTCCAAAGACACAACAAAAAAATGAATGTTATCATACTTCAAACTTCATTACATTCAATAATAGCAAAAAGGATGAGAAACACTATCAATAATCACCATAAAACTTTAAATCCCACATAGCCATCACCTAAAATAGGCAGGGTTAAAGGAGAACTTTCCTATTTCCACAAAATGCTCCATTAAACTGCACATAACAGTCTACAACAGTAGTCTTTGGCACTTACAGCCCTCTCAAGTCCAGAAGAGGCTACAGACTGGTGATTTAATGTAGGACCGGGGAAAGAAATCGACTATAACGACAAGCTTGTTTGACTTGGACCAAACTGCACCAGGGAGGACCGAATGGGAGAGGGAAATGAACGAGGGGTGAAAGATGAAACTTTAATGATCCCTCTGGGGAAATTGGGTCATTGCAGCAGCACAGACGAAGGTATAGATAAGAGCAGAACAAATGGCAGCTGCCGCAGATAAAACAAGTAATTAAAACAAGATAAACACGATACGGATTATTGTGTACATGCAGCACCAGTGTTCTTCTAGCGATTTAGATGTCAATATGTATGTTTGACGGCAAATGTCGGATTGGAGAGCTGGAGAAGTAAAAGCACGTGTGCAAGTGTGCATTGGGAGGTATTTAAATGATCAAAAAGTGCAGATGGAGCGAGCTCTACAGAAGAAGGGAAGACAGGAGTGGAGACAGATTGAGCAGAGGAGTGGGAGGGAGAGAGAGAGGGAGGGCGGGCTGTGCTGAAGCAGTCCCCAGCCCCTTTAATTGGTAGGAAACAAGAGGTTCTCTGAATAAACACCCGCCACAAGAGAGAGCCTGGCTCGTTTTTCCCCTTCTTGTGCTATCCCTTTTTTTTTTCTCTTGAGTAGTTTAACCGAGCTTACTTGGAGTCGTGCTCCTCTTAAAGCTCTTCCTCCTCCTCCTCCTCCTTCTTCATCACTCGTCACCAGCACCGGCAGTCTATCCACCATCCTCTCTTGTGTATCTGTCTGTTGCTGGGACAACAAACTAAACACCATCTCCAGATTTCCAAATATAACAACAAAGTGCTCTCACAGTATAGCGACAATCCTCCATCTCTGCACCCACCACTCTGTGCTTCTGTCACTCTTCTTCTTTGCTCTCACTGGTAGCCTGCAGTTTTCCCCCTTATTTCTGCTTTTTGGTCCTCTCCCTAATTATCTCGCAGAGGAACGAGGTAGCCCCCTATACCATCCCCCCATGCCTCCATACAGCCCTGCAACTGAGAGACCCTGATGAATAATTTCACGTTCCTCTAGCCCTCTCTTTCTCCCGTCCTCAAATTGATTATTGTACTGAAAGCAGAGCTAAAAGAGCAGCCCACTGGGTAATTTGTCTTTCTGACGAGGAGAGCTCATGGATAGGTATTGGGGGGAGGGCGCAGAGGAGCGAGATGATATGCAAAGGAAGAGAGAAAACTGTGATTATATGAAAAAATTGACATTGGATGCTCGGCCCGGTCTTGTCTATGATAGCTTATTCCATTTGATGTTGTGGTCAGAGGCCCAATCGTGGGCCAGAGTGGGCATTAGCATGTGAAAATGTTCCTGGAAAAGTGGGCAAAGTGAGAGCGGTCCATCCCTGAGAAGCATCTGTAATTACATGAAGCCCTGTTGGAAAATAGAGCTAATGCAGCAGCCTGTCATCCTCTTCCTCCATCCCCTTTGCAAATCCCTATCACAAACACTGCTGCCTGCAGCTACAAACACTCATCTGTCATTGTGTATGCCGCGTAAATAAAACTGACTGTTTAATGTGCCGTTGGGTGATGCCAGCCTCCAGGTGTTTCCAATCTCCTTGGCAATGACACTCCCATTGGTTGGCGTGCAAGTCCCACCGGTGATGACAGGGATGGAGGGTATCATTTGGGCACCATGGCTGAGTGTGTGCACAGACACCATGCCTTATCATTAGCATGAGGCACTCGGTGAATAAGCTCTGTTGAAATACGTGCACCTAGCCTGACTCGGTCTTCTGCACCATTAGGTGACTCACCTAACAGAATAGGTGCGAATTAAAAGACCAAGATGAGGGAAGAGTGTGCGTCATGGGTAATTGTGGTTTAAGCAAGAGCATACCTGAAGATTTTTCAAGGGGGAATAAACACACATTTATACATTTTTCAATCCTAGCCCCTCAAGCAGCATCCTTTAAGACTGAGGAATTAAGCCAAAGTGGAAAAGGGCAAGTCCCTCTGATTTGGCTCTATTCTTTGAAGTAGGATGCCAAACTTCTCATGGCACGGACCTGTTTGTGTGAGTCCAATGCATATTTTCCTTTGGGGGCGAAAGTGTGTATCATATTGTATCATGACATAATATTACCCCCCAAAATTGTATCCTATTATACTGTTAATATTGCTTCTCAACTGCAACTCTGGTTTGCTTTTTTGGAAAGTTTGGCTGGTGTAAAAGCCTTTCAAAGACCAAAATAAAGCTTTGGTCTGCCTGAAAACTGGTGGTCTTTGCTTGCTTTCAAATAAAGCAGAGTTGTTTTTTCCATGGTAATGAAAGCCATCTAAACTAAACAATGTAATTGAAGCAAAGCAGTGAACTGTGGCTTGGATTTGGCTAAATATCAAAACATTAAACAGGGTAATTTACTGTTCACTGACAATATCAAGCACAGAGTGGTTTATGTTAGCATTGCTAGAACCACTAGCCTCCAGTTCTTTCAACAAGTAGTACAAATCCATGTGAAATATGGTTCCACATTCTCAAGAATCAAGATGCAAATGCCACCTGACGCAGCCTAAATACAGCTTTACCTTCATTTTTTTTATGGCTCTGAATATTTAAACCGGTTTGAGCAAACAATGTCATTACTAAGTTATGTTATGTTATTACAAAGTCAGTTATGTATTTTCATGTCTATGTGCTACATTAGGCCTGATGGCAGGAACAAAGACCACAGCTACATCCCCAACTGCTGTTGAAAATCATGCAGCATTTGACAGGCTTTGGTCCATCTGACATATGGCCCTTTTCCACTAACACGTCTTGGCCCTACTCTACTCGGCCCTACTCAATTTGCAGCGTGTTTCCACTTGCCCGGTACCTCCTAAAACAAGCTAGTTTTTATACCTACTCCGCTCTGGTTCCAAGCGAGCAGAGTCGATACTGAAAGATGACGTCACCGACTGCCGGCTACTGATTGGTCAGACAATGTTGTCATCGATGAGTCTTGAGCGCCAGGACATAGCATGCTAGAGGTAGCTACCGTTAGCTTACCCTCATGCGTCTTTTCTTTGCAGCTCTATTGCTCTCGTCCTCGGCTTCATTCTGTTGTATAGCTTCGAAAACTCTCCCGTGCTTCTCAAGGGGTATTTCTTCTTGCCACCTGCAGCCTTCTTCTGCTTTCCTTTTTTACTCGGTTTGTGACAAAAAGCCACAGATTGTTGTGTCGGGCTCAAAATGACAGTAGCTCTCTTTTTACAGCGGCACTGCGCGCCGTTGGGCAGGCGACTGGGGCTAATGGAAAAGCAGCACAAGGCGAGTAGAGCAGTGTAGGGCTGGTGGAAAAGGGCCATAAGAATTACCAGATTCCCTTTTGGTCTCTTTTTTCTTAGTCCATTATTTTATAAATTGTGACCTGTCACATTTAAATGATGAGCTACATTTGAAAATTTAACACAATGTGAAATTACCATTTTTCTTTAACTTTTTTAAAAAATATATTGTTGTTTCAAAGTATCTATAGACATTAGTGGACAAAATAAATACACATACAGCCTAAAGAGACACTGTAAGACATGTTTAAAAGGCTATGTTGTACCAGCTGTGTGCTGAGAAATTTTGGTTCAATATTAGGATTTTCATGCACAAAAAAGACATTGTGTTATTGCATTATGTTGTGTTAGGTTGCACTGTATCTCATTGTGCTGTTATATGCCATATATATGTGTTTATTTTTATACAGTAATATACAGGATAATTCATAACATTTTTTTCTTTTATTATACCATTTTAAATCTTATCATAACTTAGTTAAAAATAACTATTTGGTTTATATCTTAACAGGATAGTTGTAAAAGGTTAATAAATGAGCCATCAACAGACTTATCAGCTGTGTCCCTGTAAGGACAGAATGAACTACATTGCAGTGAGCCTTTGGTGAAAATAAACTAAAAAAAAAAAACAGTGTTTAGCGTTAGCTCACTGGACTGTACATGTTTACATAGCTTTGAATTTATGCTAGCGAGCCCCCTTGTTTTGGTACTACATCAATCTAGACAGAAGGAGATGTAGACTATGCAGTGTGATAAGAAGAACCGAAATACTTGCTAGATATTAAGCATTGAAATATGTTTAGCACAGGTCATAATCATGCCAATGCTATTTAGATTGTGTTTTTACTTGAGGGCTGAGCCATGCTTCTTTATTGCATTGCAATAGATATGTGGGCACGTTCAATAGTCACATTGCTGGATGTGCAATAGTGGTCACATGTCATTTAAAGCTGGGGTATGTAACTTAGATGAGAGTGGAAGCAATTTCACTCTCTTCCCCTTCCACAGATGTGTTCCAAACTGATGTCTGACTGATATCAGCCTCAGTAGACAGAGAACTTATCCCCATGAGTGCATACTCTCTGTGTGTCTGTGTGCATGTTTAATGATGACACTGCTCCAGACAGACACATCAACATGATGCTCAAAACAGCATCCTGTCAATTAAAGTGTGTTTCAGTAAGTTTCCTGGTTACAGCAATTTAGTGTCCCCATGCTGAACAATGGTCTGACTGAGTATAGGGTCTATTAATTGCACTGTAATGCCTGATCATTTATTAGCCAGCTGTATGTGTGCAGTGGTTTGTGTGAGCTTTGCATTTTTCCACGTTACAAACATGCAAAAAAAAAAAAAAGAAAAACATTTTTCATGTTGTTATAGAATTGACTGGCGACCAGTTCAGGGCGTGCCCCGCCTCTCGCCCTATGACAGCTGGGATAGGCTCCAACTCTGCACTTCCTTTCAAACTCATATTATTGTCTTCACCTATTTCAAACCACTGTCACTAAAGATGGCACAGAGAGGGGATCAACTTGCCACCATTACACATTCACAGTGAGAATAAGACATCACAGCAGGGTATACGTATATTCAAAACAGCACTGTGAATCTTCATGTTCCTCTTGCAATCATCATGAGATAAAGCAAACCAAGAGTCAAGGACTTTCAAAAGCTTCCCAGGTGTTTTTTGAATCTCATATGAGGACATAATCTTAGTCAGCAACCACCATAAACAGAAACTCACTGCAGCAAGAACATGATAGCTAACTAGCTTTTGCCAGCTAACAAATTTGCCTTGAGTACAGGCCTAACCTTGCAATCATGGCTTTTGGTAACTCATTGCATCTCTTAAGCTCTGCACTCATCCGATTGTGGCAGTTTTGCTCCATAAAACCAACGTGACAGAGGTCAAAACTCGAGGCTTTCGTCGTGAAGAAACCAGCAGGTTACGTCAAGGTGGCTACGCCCAGTGCTGAAACAGTCTACCGTTCCACCATGCCGCTTTGATTCTCAACCACTGCAAAGTAAGCTAAATCAGCCCCCTGCTGACTCCCCTCTCATCTCTTTCCTCATGTGCTGTACCATACAGCCTCATCACTTTTTACTCCTCCCTTGTGTTTTCCTGTCTTCCAGCTTCAATCTTTGCTTCCTCTCATCTCCTTTGTTTCCTCCGAGCTATCGCACCATCTCTTTAGGCTTTGCTCCTCCCCATCTTTTCCTTTTCTTCTTTCCTGCTTCAAACCTGCTTGAAAGTCTTTCAGCTATGCAAGATTTCCCCTCACTGATTTTTCAAGGCCCTTGCTTCCCTCTGTGAGCCCTGTTGTGCATTCTCCACCCCCAACTAACCCCCCCCTCCGAAACCCTTCCTAATGGATCCCATGTCAGCAGAATACCGGAGTAAACCACACAACTGCACTGTGGCTTCATGTCTGTCTCTGCTTCAATGTCTCTCTCTTCTATTTATACAGAAAAGTGGAGAGAAAAATGAATAGAAAAACTGCTGGCTTGACGAAACGGGACAAGAACTTCATTGAGATCTCACTTTATAAAGCTATGCCTTATATTTCAAGTTAATAACCATACAGGAGCACGTTTAATGTATGCAGACAATCACACATTCTTCATTTAAAGTGATCACCTGTGAGATTTTTCTTTCACTCAAATTAAATGATAAACAGCTGGTGCCTCAAGTGTTCTTACATTTAATTGGTTTATAAAGTGCTGAAGCTTGTATTTTTGTTCCCCACAAAGAAGTGGAAGCTATCACTTCAACGGATGATTATCCAGGGAAGAAGCTTCTGGTAAACTCAGCTCTTACTCCGCATGAGAGGTTTTTTCCCCACTTTGTGCCACAACTTGTATCCCTGAGGAAATCATTGGGAAATGAACTTTATAAACAACATGGTCTCCCAGAAATTACAGTCATAGAAGTAATTTAAAAAAAAGTGGTTGTTTATTATTAGAAGTACAATACCTCCTAGGTTACAGTTTAATCATGAACATGATATAAGGCATAAATCATCAAGGAATTAACTAAATTCAAAAGCTTCTTTACACTAACCACTAATCAGCCAATCACAAGGCAACAACCAAACACATTTAGACATGGTCAAGTTAGTGTGATAAAGTTCAAACCAAGTATCAGCATGAAGAAGAAAGGTGATTTAAGTAACTTTAACCATGGCATGGTTGTTGGTCTGAGCATTACAGAAACTGCTGATTTCTTGTGATTTTCCATCACAACCATCTCTGGGGTTTACAGAGAATAGGGGGATAATAACCGGAGAGCTGCAGCTAGAAGGGAAGGGAATGGTACTCAAATGCAGAGGACCATTTCTAATAACATAACAAGTCAAATCATGGAGCAGATGGACCACAGCAACAGAAGACCACAAGCTACATTTCCAACCCTGTCAGGTTCAGAAAAGCTTGGCACAGTCTGTAATCACAGGTAGGGACAGGTACCCAAATAACTATCAGTGACATCCTTTTTTTTTTTTTAACCAACCCGAAAGGTTCCAATGTGATAGCAGCTTTGACAAAAACAAAATTTTTAAATCACCATGTTTAAGTCACCCTTGAATCTGAGTGACCAACTTTTCTTCTAATTTTGCTAGGAAGCACAGAACCATGCACCATGGAGCACACAGGAGGGTGCACACCTACCTTGCCATTGTTGCAGAGGTAGTTGGACATAGCAACTCTCAGATGGTAGGGCCAGAATTTGGAGTAAACCCAATAAAAAGCATGAATCCCCCTGCCTTAAATCAACAATTCAGGCTGTTGGAAGAGCGTAATAGTATGGAGAATATTTTCATGGCACACTTTGAGCCCTTAGCACCTATTGGCTGTTGTTTAAATGCTACAGCCAGGTCCATCATTTTACAACCACAGTGGACCCTTTTCAGCCAGCATTGTTAACAGGATGAGAGCCAGGTGTTCAGATGCTTCAGATTTTGCTGTCTTGTGCACAGAATTACTCTATGACCTGAAGGAGACATATAAAACCCACTAAATGGTACAAAATTGGAAAAAGCATCATACGACCTCTCTGATAATGTTTTCTGTTAATTAAAGTTTGCTCAGTTTGCATAAATCCAGCCATTAAACAGATAAATGATCATAATAAGTCATTTTAAATCACCTTATTGAATTGAGATTTTTGTACTGCTCTGTTGGGAAAAGCCAGTAAAAGCATGTTGTTGGCTTAAAAGGAAGACCCTGGGGTCTTTTGAGTTGGGATGCCACTTGTAGGAGATCCCAGGACACTACAAAGCCAAGTAGACTGACCGGCTAAACCAGCTGCTGCAACACAACCTATAATATGATCAATACCAGTATGGATTAGTACGAGCAACAAGAAATGTTGATTAAGGCATAAACATAACAGGCGTTGAAGCAAAATGACTGTTGAAATTCAGAATCTACTTTTAATAATTACACCTTGAATACAGCAAAACTATACCCATTGGCTTTTCAAATGATAATTTTTCAGAGATGTCAGTGTCACTTTCTCCATAATTTGTGGGATTCTGTGCTGCAAAGGTTTACTGGGTGTTTCGTCTTTCCTCTTTGTTTGATGAAGTGTTTTCAATATCTGCCTCTATTCTTTCCCTTGTTTGAGAGGCTAAATTAATGCTGCAAATGGAAACCACTTAAATTTCTAATTCCATTTGTATTCCATCAACAATGCACTGCTGTTCTCATTTAATTGAGTTTGATTAAAATAGTGAAAAATAAAAAATAAAGGGGGATATTGTGTGCAGACTAACGACTTCAAATTAAAACAGTACTTCAATGCAAACTATGACCCTCTATTTTTCGCTTGAAAGGAGTGCCTCTCTTTTATGTTCTGACTTTTTGCAGCTCTTCATTACAGCTCAACCTCAGATCTAACTTTTTCAAAAGGTTTAGGCAAAAGCTGCAGGGGAACAAATGCTACTATGGCCCCTACTTTTCCTTATCAGCTTCTTTGGTAGAGGTGATTGGTGTTGCATGCAGAGGGCTTTAACAAGCTCACATGAACACATGTGACAGAGGGGCTGATAAAGAACCAACAGGGACAAAGTGTCACTGCTCTGTACTCCACAGGTACATGCTGCATCCTAGGCAAGCCCAGACAGTGATAAATGGACCCAATTTTCATTTATTTATCTATCTGTGGTGTGGAACGCAGAACACATGCTAGCCCGCCCCCCCATAAATCTTTATCCTGTTAACACAGCACCATTAAAGGGACACATTAGCCTTCTCTGGCAGCATGGACTAATCAAGCATAAACGTCACACAATCAGTAAGCAAATCATTCACCGGAAAATTACAGTAAACATGAGAGAACACATACTTAAAGAGCTGATGCAGACAAATGACCATTGCAGCATGTGCACACAGATTGAACTTAAAACGTGTTTGATTCTAGTATGTGTGCCAACCATACATTTAAAGACAGTACAAAGACTCTCAAATACTAAGGACACCCTCTTACACCTGTTTTTACAAAGAATGGGGATTATACAGGGTCAGCATCATTAAATAGCTACAAGGTTTGATGTATTTAAAGGTGTAGTCAGCGATGTGGGAGAAAACGAGTGGAGAGGTTGTTTATAAACGAATTTAGACCCGCCTCTCCCTTCATACCTCACCCCTGGCTCCACCCTGAAAGCTGATGGACGTGCATCGTCATGGAAACGGCCGTAGAAACTGCATAGCTGACCAATGTAGCTAGGTAAACCCGACTTGTCAGACAACTCGGCTGACAATATTGATAACATCACAACAGCAGTACATTCTGGCAGATTAGACAATAAGATGAATGCCCGACGGCTGTTGCTGTTATGTGAAGCACCACAAAGCTAATGTTGCTTACCTATCCAGCAGACAGACGGCGACATCCGCGTCCGTTTTCAGGTCTTTCAATTGGGGGAGTTCCCTCCATCGTCGGAAAGCAACACCAATGTTGACCCGGGTCTTCGCTCTTTCATGGTCATAGCCATTCTTTTTCACTTTCTGCTCCTCTGACCTTTTTCTTTTGGGCTGTTTTTCAGCCATTGCTACTGCACATATTGTATCTCTCTCTTACGCTAACTGTGCACGCTACGCAACCTACTACTCCCCCTCCCCCCTCTGTCTGATCTGTGCATGAGTACGATCACCCCCTGGATGTGTGGGTGTGTACGCTGTTTTGGTAACTCGGCCCGAGCCACAGTATTTACCTTCTGAAATTCAGAGCCAAGGCTGTGTATTGAAACCGGACTTTTTTTCCCAACATGCTGTCAATGGTGACATCTTGTGGATGAAGAGGAGAAATACGATGAATTTGACAAATACTGTATTAGATCAGAAGATTAGAAGATCGCTGACTACACCTATAAGACTTGCATCCCTTCATTGTAAGGCCTTTGCCTACTACCTTTGATAGAACTACCACCACTGCAACCCTCATCATGGTCTAAATCAGGTTCACGTTTAAAGTCTGCTGCAGAGATTATGCTTAAGTATTTGGTTCATAAAAAAGGAGCAACAGGGCAAAGTGTCACTGGTTTGTACTACACACATACATGCTGCACCTTGGCAAGCCCAGGCTATGATAAATGCCTGGGCTTGGTTCATAAGAGCTTTTGTTTTAAGTTACAATGGCCACGGTTTCATTCACCTGGTGGTTGGGAATGGTTCTGATTGGACAGGGGGCGGACTTGAGTTATAACGTATTTACGTCTACCGGAAGAAAAATTCCAGTTCAGCGTCTCCATCAGGGAAACCTTGTCCAACTTGCAGGCTACAGTTTTGAAAAGGTCCACATTTAATGCTTACATCCATCCACACTTTCATTACTTTCAAATCTTCTAAGTCTCTAATTAAATAAACTGTCTGGGCTTGTCTGGAGTTCCATGGTTGTGGCCATCCTGTTGACGTCAGCATCCTGTGCCTCATCACCACAGGACAATGGAACAAGCAGCGTAGAATGACCAGAATTAATTCAAAGCAGAATGAACCTATACATGATCAAGGAATTATTTAATTCAGATTTCAAATCATAATGAACTAGCCACTTACTTCGGAATTAAGTTTTATGCAGAATTATCATTTTCATTTGGAATTAGGTGTTAACATGGTCATTCTTTAATGTTTTTGAAGGGGATTTAAGCTATAATCAGAATTAAAGGGGAATTTAAGTTCTCATATAACACAGCAATTGAAGGGAAAGGTCATTCATAGAATATTCTGGATTAAATTTGCTTTTTTACATGTCAAAGGAAATTATTAATCTCAAACCTCCAGATCTCCACTAATGCTAACCATTGCTCTGAATGAGGCTGTGGTTACTGTTTATCCTGCATGACAACTTGATATTTTGGCTACAAATCTGCTAAATATTGTACTTGTTATTGTAATTGTTGTCACTGTGTCCTTACTGAGTATGAGGAAAACATGTTAAGCTCACCAGTGCCTGCTGTCCACACTGCAGTCGTTGAATACCTCATTTAATGTCCTGTTTTAAGTCTTGTCAATAGTACATCTAGTACTCTTATTGCATGGGTGGATGTGCAGTGACAAGTGGTTGACTCCAAAATTTGTCAATTCACCACTCTCTCTATGCCATACAAAGTTTCCCCCCTGGTAATGAAAGTGGAAATAAAACATTTCAGTCACAGATATGGATGAATACTCTGCCATCTCATCGATGTAAAACAAGCAAACAAGCTCCACTATGTAACAATGCCAAAGAAAAATGAGAAAATCCCTCCAGCACATTGTTTAGATCCCTCTTTACTCATATGAATTCAAATTGATGCAAGCAACAGAGAGGATATAAAGATGATGGTGTCAAGACAATAACAGTGCACTACGTCTTTGCTTGTGGACAGTTAGGACACTCGCATATTCAAATCCGGAAACACCTTAACCCTTTAAACCGTTAAAACACAAATTATAGCCATAAAATGCAACTTTTGGGAGCTGGAATGTTGAGTTTACTTTCTACTGAAACCCAAAATAATCACAATTTCCATAAATTTATCATGTTCTTTTCAATATCATTTGATACGTTAAGTGTTTCTGGCAACTGAAAATCGACTTGAGGATAAACTTTTAATCAGTTATCTGACTGTATTCAGATGGGTTTTTAGTTATTTGTTGATCACACTGATTGGATAGAGGTATCATCAAACATGATACAACAGCCTTTACAACAGGTTAAGTTGGAAAGATTCAGAGAGAATAGTACAGTAAGATTTATATGAACAACCACAACCAGATTACATGTTTTTTTAAGCCCTTGAAGATTTAGTGCTTAGGCTTAGGACATTATTTTCATAATATTTGTAACTATTCTGGTTGATTTGACCAGAAGAGGTTGAAAAAGGATGCTACTGTGAGGTTTTCTTATCTGAGAAGTCTTCCTTTTAGTACAAGTTCTCCATATTTTACAGGGTTGTGGAGCTGTAAGTCAAAGAAGCTTACCTGCATTCACACAATCTGGAAAAGAAGTCTTATTATTTTCATATGTTTGATGCTGTTGACACAGAAAACTGGTGCGGGTCAACTTTTGAAGGCTTTAAAAATCAATAAGGGACTCAATTAGGCTGCCGTTTTAAGGAGTAATATTTCACCTTAGTGACATTTTGCCTTCATTATGACCACATAGAGACTGAATGGTGGAAACAACTTGATCCTTTTATCAGAAGCATAATACTGGCAAAAAAAGGACCATCTGGACTTCACAGGGGATGGTAGCGCTGTGCGTGAGTGTGTCTGCTTCTGTGTAATTTGAAGCACTCTCTCTTCTGCACCCTAATAACTGTATAGTACAGTAGACTAACACTAATACAGTGTGTTTAAGGGGTTGGCATGAATCTCTTGAGGTGTAGTGATGACAGAGCTTTGTTTAAATGCACTGTGGAAAAAAACCCTGAAGAATTGGACCAACAAGCAAGATGTTGATATGTTGACAGTGATAAAAACAAAATCACATCAATCCTCATAGCCATGTTTCTCTGAAAACTTCACTTGCAGTACAAACTCTGTAAATCAATGTGATGCCCCAAGGAAGCCCAACAGGACAATAACATGGAAGCTTTAGCAGCAGAGAACAAGCTTTCTTTACTTATTTTCATTATATTTTTTCATCAGTTTTCATATACGAGCAAATCTGGCATTAAAAGTATATTTATTGTTTATTTCTTGTAATCCGGATGGCCAAAATGACTGTAAATATTTGTGTTTTGAATAAAATGTGTATGTGTATTATGCTATACCTCTGGCACTTTTGTATACCTTCATCTATACTTGGAAATACAACAACAGCAACATACATTTGCAGCTACATATGACTAGAAAACAGAATAGAATGATGCACTCAGGAGAACAGAAGCTAAAGCTGCCTCACTTGTACTTCTGCAGAGCTCACAGTAATAAGTTTCTGCTGAGGATGAGAAGGAGGGGGCTGGTACAAAGCTTCGGGGAGTGATGGGGTCAGGGGCGAGGGGAGGCACACATTTATACAGCTTAGATTCGATAAGGCCGGGAAATTGCTGAGAGAGGCAGCCACTTCTTCAGAGGCGAGCAGCCTGTGTGTCTGTCTTGGTGACTCTAGCAAGGTTCTTGGGCCTTACATGACACGATATCTCTGCTGCTATTAGTCCTGCTGACAAAAACAAGCCTCGAACGGAGACATCTACATCATCAACAACCCAAAACACGACAAAGGGATACA
Organism: Scarus forsteni; assembly: GCA_036419115.1. Lineage (NCBI taxonomy): Eukaryota > Metazoa > Chordata > Actinopteri > Labriformes > Labridae > Scarus > Scarus forsteni. The sequence continues at coordinate 21,232,717 of JAZDUH010000130.1, read as the reverse complement.
TATTTCTTTCTCTGAAGGCCAACTTCATCCTAAACAAATTCATTCTACGGCCTCCATTATGTCCTCTTTTCTCTATATGACACTAATGCACACCCACATTAAGCGCTCCCGCTGGTTTTGTCATATTACCTGACAGAGCACCAACAAATGTTTTTGCCCCTTGCCAGGCAGCCATTGGTGTGAATGGTTGAGCCGCTGGATTTAATTAGTGCTGCATCCATATGGATCAGCCGGGAGACAGGCACAAGCTCAACACGAAAAGTATGTCACATTCCCACCTGATCAGCTCTTAACATTGCCCTTGGTGGCGTGCACGCACAGATGCACACATGAATACGCACACCAGAGGGTAAGGAGAGGAGGAGGGTGGGTACTCGACAGCTTTGTAATCAGGTGATTTCTTTGCAGTAAATTTTAATTGGTTTTAGCAGCAGTGCAAAGAAAATGTTAAGGTTGACTTGCTGCACCATGTGCGCAGAGACAGCTGCTCTGATGGGTGGGAGTTGCAGGGGGGGCAGAGTGAACACATTGCTAAATAGATTATTTTAAAAAGCAGTGAGGTTTATAAAAAACATACTGCTATCTTGGCACCAGATAGATGCAGATGGATGAAGGGACATATGAGCGTTGCTTTGCATCATGCTCTGTGAATATTCACTTTGCCACTCTGAGACTCCCACACAAATGGCACATTTCTGTTGTGGGTCAACCTTCAGCAAATCCACAGATCAGAGATGGCTGATTTTCGACCCACAACATGTTTAGCCAGTGATCCTGTTTGGCTGTATCACCTTCCATCTGCTCTCCCACCAAGTGCTGGGGAGTCAACTTTGAAGGCATTCAGCTCTGAAAGCCCTCAGTTCCTCTAAACTGCAAGTTAAACCACACCATAGCCACCCAAGGAAGCCTAGTTTACTACAGATACTCATGACTCTACTTGTAATACAAAGTGAAAACATAGTGCAATGCAGAATTTGCAATTTTATGGAATTATTCATCATAACTTACTAAAAACAATGCCCAAACTATTTCGAATTGATGATAAATTTAAATGTTAGATCTTTAAGTAAGTGTGCCTGCAGCCTAGGGCTGGGAAATATGAACTAAAATGTATATCTCAATATTTTTTTGCTAAATCACACATTTCATTTTTTTTTCCATAAAGAACGTATATAATAATATAACATACTCAAACAACCCAAACAGCCCAGGAAACCTCCCACATATCAAGTTTTAAGTCAATCCACACGAACAAAATGACAGATGTCACACAGGCATGTTATTATTTTAAAGTCTAATGTATTTCAAAATTCACTTTAAGTGATGCAGCAGATTTCCCAGGATCGTTAGATTGACACAAGAGCTCTCATGTCATACTCAACTGTCCCTAAAATGCACTGCATTCCTAATTGCATCCCCTGATGGAGCACTCTAGCCAGCCTATAAATGATTCCAAAGGAAAAAAACGTTTTATGCAATAAATTAAATATAAATCACTTGGGGCTGGACAATACATTGACTATTTTTTTGAGAATTTAAAGTAAATGTATATAAATACATATGCATTTCTTTTCCTCAACTCACTATGGGCCTAATCTAAAAAAGGTTTGTGAGTACAAAAACATGTCCAAACTTGAGAGTGCGCGCAAATCTGATCTCCTAACAGGGTGCACCAAGGATTCTGTCAATGAGCAAAATAGCTCGTGCAATCCATTTAGTGCGATTGTTTTCATTAATATTTAGAAAACATGCAGATGATCAGAATGCACAAAATACTGGGAGGAGGAGATGCAAATATGATCGTTTTGTATACGCAATGTGTTCATCAACCCACAACTGATTGCGCTGTGTTTTTGCATCTATACAGTATTTAGTACATTTGAAAAACGGGGGGAAAAAAGGCACAGTGTGCTGTGATCATGGTGTCAAACAAGGGTCACATTAATCAAATATTTTCCATCACTGACAGATTTTTTTGATGAAAAACAGAAAGACTTGTATGTCATTATGATGGACTGGAAAAAGAGGGACGATCCAGCTTGCCATGCAGACAAGCATCAATTAAACCTTCTCTGCTTTGCACTGCACATTGCAGAGGAGGTCATTTAACCTGTGTAAAAAAAAAAACCCATCATAGCCATAATCACCCCAGTTGTCACTCAAAGCTGACTGCATCACACTCTCCACTAGGGCCCGACCGATTAAATTGGGCAATTATGGTGCATTTTCAAAGTATTCAACATCGGCCAGAGTATTTGCTGATATGACACTGATATATTCTTCATTTCTCATGAAACTGGAGACACTGTTCGGTGTCCAAGCCACACAGAAAGATGATGTGACAAAAGATGCCGGTGTGCATTGTTGAAACGACTCTGGCCTTTGTACTGATGCTGTGTGTATGGATGACTCACTCACACGGAGTTGCTCTTTTTAGCCTAAAGGTCCGACATAAGGAGGTAGTTTAAGCAGTTGCACAATGTCCCACTGCTGCTTGACACAACAAGACCACCAGGCTCTCTATTAGTCTGGCTACCGAAGCAGCCTCACAGACCGACACATATTTTCTTGACAAACGCCACATCTGTTGTTCACAAAACTGATGAATAGGACCTTCTGGTGGCAGGGGATCAGTTTATTTGTGACTGTTCTGTGATGATTATTATGGAAACCTGGCCTCATCCGCTTGTTCCCGATACGGCTAAATATGCTAGCGTTAGCATGGCTCTCTTGGAGCTCTACATTATCAGCAGACTCAGTAAGGGGAAGACTTCATCGTAGCTTGGGACTTTAATCAGCCGGTTTAAAGATGTTTGTGCAATATGTGCAGTGTCCCACAAAATATACACGTTACCTCAAGTTTGCAATAAAAAAAGTGGTATCACCTGCTAGGGCTGGACAATTAATCAGATTTTGATCGTGATTTCAATTTTGCCATCTGACAATTATAAAACATTATAATAGAAGAAAAACGATTAATATGCCACACAGTGTGGAGTGCTGTGTAAGCAAGTTCCTGCGCTTCACAGCGAGTGTGTGTGACTTATGTGGATCAATAATACTGTATGTGCCACTCGCTGGTTCTTTAAAGTTGTGTTTAATCAATACTGATGTTTTTAAATAAATGAATAATTGTGTATATTAATTGTGATTTCAATATCAATTAAAATAATCGGGATTCTTATTTTTACTATAATCGTCCAGCCCTATCACCTGCACTAATGAGGGCTCTGGACTGAAAGGAAGATGTGACAAAGAATAAATAAGTAATCTTTAAATTTACATTTGAAAAGGGTTATTTCTTTTATTTTGCAGCAATTTACTGCAGTTTTGCACACTCTTTTATTTTGTACTGGAAAGCTGCAGAGAAGAAAAATAAAAGATGCCAATGAAACGAATGTTACCTTGGTGTTTTTGTTGCTTTCCTTTCACAGTTACCTGATTACAACTATTTAAAAAGTTGTTCTACCTGTACTATAACTTATGTCTAATTTTCATCCAGAAGAAGTACAAGACATAGAGTGACTCTTTTATATGGTCATATCACAAATTAAAAAATCCCAATATGGTAGAGGACTGTGGTGCTGGTGGAGGTCTGCGCTCTCCGAGTGCTTTTCTAGTTGCAGATGCAATTTATTGGTTTGCACACACAATTTAGAACTTGATATTTTGGACCTTAGTAGATCAGGCCCTATGTCTCTTATTTTGTATCCATAGATGCGTAGAATTAAAAACCTTATGGAAGTTTCCTTATCAACAGAGACACACTAACTATTTACAAAGACAATGCTCTTTTCTCTCTTCACTTTTCCTTCTCCTATGACTTGTATTCTCTTTGTACCTGTCAAGGGGCTTCACCTAGAGTGTGATGAAACTAAAAGGAAGTATAGATTTAAATTCCAAAAATTATCTTAAGGTTCAAAGAATAAAATTTTACAATTATTTGGGTAAAATATATTTGATGTACTTTAAAGTAGAGGGAATTTGTACATTTAGGTTTACTTTTTATGAAAAATCTGCAGTATACCTCAGTGAAGGTAAAACTAGTATCAGTGTTCCTAATCCATAATCGCTAACACATACAGTGTAACTATTTACAAAGCAGTATTAAAGTGTGCTGTTTTAGACACTGCAATGGAACAAGTTAAGGACTAATAACTGTGAGAAAGGGTAGCTTATCTCAAAAGGAAAAAAAAAGAGGAAAAGGACACCATGATTTAATTATAGTTCCATTATAACCACACACCTTCTTCTCCTCTCATATAAAAGAAGTGTCGGGCAAGAGAAAAAAGAAGATCAGGATCCCTTCAGCAGATCAATACGACTCTGGTATTTGCTCAAATACCACCCCCCTCTTACTAAAGTGTCTATTTGTCATCTCACAGCCGGCCCCAGAAGTCAAATCACGCACTTCTCTTGAAATTAGCTCGCCAGATCGATCTGTTACCTGAATGGGTCCTTCCATTTCCTCATTTCTGTCCAACAATACCCTGAAAGCACAGGCCCTAATGGAGTCTTCAATGATGCGTCACACATGGAAAAAGGTGCCGTAATAGGGTAATGGGGTTGGTTTTTCTTTGCCCTTACTAAGTCTTCTTTAACTGAAATGCAGTATTCATTTTCAGCTGTGCAAAACGTGAGTAATGCAAAGTGATATACACTGCGTCATGCAATAGCAGTGGAGGCATTTTGTGCAGCTAAGCTCTGTATGAATAATGGTATAATCCGCAGCAATTATGGACAGATATCTTATAATTAGCCAGCAATAATCCCTCCAGCTGTCTTCCTCTTAGTAGACTCAGCACTGTCTGGATCCAAATGGGAAGAAATGAGGGAAAGAGGGAGGGCAGTTCAGGATAACCTTTTCTGGGAAGACATTTGAGGCATTGTGGACTCAAAATGAAAAACGTCCTTCACAGCATGCAGAGAGAAAGTGTCTTTGTGTCTCCCATGGAGGAATGAGAAATAACATGTGGAGGAGGGAATCAGGGGTCAAGTCAAGGTCGACATTAATTATCATTTCCGCCTTACTCTGTGGTGTTAGCATCTCCACCTCCCACACAACAAGCCTGTGTGTTTCACCATCTTGCCATGGTTGACTTCCATTTTCTTAATTTCCATCAGCGGTCTTATACGGCAGCATGTGTCCAAATTAATTGGTTTGTAGTTGTGCGTGCATTTTTTCTGCTCCGCTTGATATAAATATTCAACTGCTCAGGGGTTTGAGTGAAACATGGGAGGTCAACATACGTCTCCAGTGGTTGTACAATAATTTACAAGTGAGATTTACCAGGGACTGAAACCCTTGATTAAACGCAGTAGGTGGCTCAGTTGAAGGTAGCCAATGTTTAATAGCATCCATTGAAGCGTACTGACTAACATGCAGGAGCTTTTAGAGTCCCGGCGATTGTGAGCATGTTGCTCTGTTCACACACCAAATGGGAGTGACAGGGGGGGCTATTAAACATGGCAGACTGTGTATACTGTAAACAACGTACAGCACATTCCCCTGCTGTGTGTTCACAGGAGTGTGAAGCTTCGTGCGCGTCTCCCTCCCACAAGCAATTTAGCAGCCGAGTCATCTAGCTGTGCTGTTGCTCCTCCACTGCACTCACATACCCAGGGAGGAAGCATTAATATCCATTACAGTTATGTGTCTATTTTTAATATAGGCAGGAGATTAAACTGTGAATTCAGCAGTGTGGAAATAGAATATTTTCAATTTCACCTGATATAATGCATTCTCCTACATTCATTGAATGACTACTTCTCTTAAAGCACACACAAATAAAAGATCCTAGAGCCCATATAGGCATGAGGTCCCTCTTGAAAATGGGATGTCACATCTGAGAAGGTCCAACTTTAATACGTTTATACATAACGGAGACAAATATGGTAGGGACGCACTTGTGGTCTGGGCACCTATGAGTTTGTCACTACCATAAATTCTTGTTTTTAGTAAGAATATCATTGATTATATTATATATTATTATTATAAAATTATCACCACAACCATTTAGACATGAGGACCTTCCTGAAAACGAGATGTAGCATCTCAAGAGGCTAACCTCTAATAAATCAGACAACAGGTCTATAGTTCATGGATCTGTCACTAACTTTAGTTCCTACTTTAGTCTACTTGTCTCCTCTTACCTCCCTTCCTTCACCCGCACACCAAACACAGCATTGTGTGGATTTTCTGTTCATCATGAGACCGGGATCCACATTCACGATTTCCTGCTGCTCAATAGAAGGTTTTTTCTTGCTGCCATGATGGAGGGATTCATGATTGGCTATATGGATTCATGTTGGGTGTTGGATGTATGTATGTTTTGTATATATGTATCTATGCATAAATGTGTATCTATAAAATGAAGAGCTTTATGCTCTATTGTAAAGAGTCTTGAGATGACACTTGTTATGAATTGGCACATTACAAATAAAGATTGATTGATTGATGCCATTCTTTGAACGTCTTTGGTTCCATACAGAAAATGTCAACACAAAATGTGCTTTCTGCACTTATACCCTTCAAAATCATACAAGCAACAATACAACCTATAAATGAACAACACTTTTACTTTGAAGTCTTGAGTTGAGCTTTTTTTCTGTCTGTATAAATTTTTTATTTGTCTGTCCACTTCAGTAAATCTAGTGAATACAGTGTCCCTCTATTATATTTGAACCACTCAGACTCAAAGACGTACTGATAAGATTGCAAAGCTCATGGGTCAGAGGTTTTGGATCTTTTGCATTTTCCTTGTTCATCAACTTCATGTCACAACAATACTTTGAGAGACAGCCTTTAAAGTCTGAGCAAGTGTCCTCTCTTATCCAAGGAAAAAATTATTAGATTTTGAACCTCAAAGGTCTTTGAGGTTGTCAAAAATAGTTTTATATGTATTAAGTAAAACAATGACCACGCTCAAAGCATATACTTTATTTAAGGGCCTTTGCATCCCAATGTGTGCAAGCTTAATTTCTCTTGATTTATCAATTAAAGCAATCAAAATTGAATTTGTTTTTTCTCAAAAATATATTACGTTTTTCAAATGTTGGTCCCATAGTGACTCTTCAAGGCTACAAATATGTACATGTTGCTTATACATTTTGTATTGGAGCTGTACTTGAAAGAACAACTACCCCATTTAAAAAGTTGCATGTTTTCCCCTTTTCAAATGAATTAACATTGGTCCCAGAACATATTTTTGAAGGTTTCTTGTTCAAAAATCTGCTAAAATATTGAATTTTGGCATTCCTAAAAACCTCTCTGTTTCAGCGCTGTCCAGAACAGTCTGTTTAAGTTTAGATACTCTTAATATGTAATTAATATGATATATGTTATATCTGACATGACATTACAATGCCTTTCTGGTACAGTGAATTTTGTGTATGTTGTGCTCTAATGTTTACTATTGCTGCACAGACCTGAAATAGAGAGTGTCTCCCCCTCTCTATGGAATGTGGCATAGCCTTTAATGACAATACTCAATTAAAATATTTCAATGGGCTGTTTGAGGGCACATATTCTTTAGGTAGAGCAAGCAACAGAAGAAGAGGAGGGATGCATCCTGTGTTGGGGGTGTTTCAATTTCTAAAAATTGAAAAGACATTTAAAATTGTGTGCAAATCCTCCATGTTATCTTGATTGCTCAGGAGCATTGTCATGATTTGGCACAGGCAAGTCATTTGTTATTTTGCACAAGGTATGCCTGTTTAAGTAACTAGAAGAAAGAAAACACTTAATGTTTGGTGTCCAGAACTCTCCTTGGTGTGAAAGCGTTCTCTGAATTGTTTGTTTTACTAGTATCATACAAAAGTTTAAACTCCGGGTATCATAGCAGCTCAGTTCTTTAAAAACGCATGTTTGGTATCTTTCACTGGGAGAGCTTAAAAAATGTTGTGTGCTTTGGTTGAGGCAAAAATCTCATATAACTCAAAACATAGTAGTATAAAACCAAAACTATCTTCAAGCACAGACCCTCCAGGAAACAAGTGAGAAAATAAAAATGTCTACTTTGTTTGGATTTATTTCAACTGACCCTTTAATCATAACGCTAAACTGTGGTTGGGATGGATAGATGAATTAAACCACACCTACCACTGATCTGTTCCAGGACAAGAACAGCACATTCCCCTTGCTATCTCCAACAAAAACACAATTCAATTAGCTCAAACTAGGAGTGTATGTGACCAGCAGAGTCAAAGGGCTAATCAAACAGATAGGATTTCATCCATATCTGCGAGTAAATGGTGGATACTCTCATCCTGTGCCCTCTCCCCTATTTATTCCTCCTCGCTATCCAACACTCCCTCCATCCCCCGTGGCAATGTGAGGCGGGCAACACTATCCGCTCTATTACAGAACCTCCAGAGATATCTGCCTTCTCAGCATGCAGCCGAGCTAGAGAGCATGCAACAGATACACACACACACACATACATACACACACAGGTCTGAGATAATCAATGCCAACAGAGCCACAGCAGATAGAAAGGGTGGAGGGAGGCAGACCCAAGGCCAAGTTCTACTCAAACAAGCAAAAACCCAGAGAGAAAATACACCATGAGGAGAGATATATGAGCACTTTCCACTCAAGTATTTACTTTTCTTTGCTCTACATTTCATATTTGACTTCATCAAAGTTTATGCATTGAGCACAATCTTTAAAAAATGATAACACATGCAGGACAAGGTGTACTGTAAATTGAAGACAAACAAACACAAAGCCAAGGTTTGATTAGTATGAGATAGGAATAAATACCCCCCATCCCATCCCCTCAGAAACTTTACAGGGACAGCCACCTTAACAACTCACCTCCTATACCTTAAAAACTGTCGTACATGAACTCATCTGTGTTACTGTTTGTGCATGACAACTAGTTGCAACTGCAGCCTATGCAGGGTATTCAGAGGATTTAGTAGACTTCTACACAGCAGGTCCTTAAAGATACATTAAACTTATTTGTCACTGAAGTTTAGTCACTAACAATGATTTATGTACCTGTTACGAACCTAAAAGCAGAACCAAAACTCTGGTCCCTTATTGAATCCCCAAGTCTTGGAAACTTGGAACCGGTTCCAAATATGAACTGGTTCTTGGTATTCAAGCAAACTGAGGACCCACATTCTACAGCATGTATTTATATACTTTGTACTAGTATTGTTTTGATTTCCTGGATTAAAAAAAGCTTGTTTTTCCCACTGGAATTTTAAATATTAGTGATAACTAGAAAGCACTCGGAGAGCGCAGACCTCCGCCAGTGCCACAGTCCTCAGCCATATTGTCATTTTGACCATAAATATTACTCCTACCTTTATTTCATGTCAATATTTAGATTCCTTGACCATGAAAACATACCATTAGCAACTGGATTCATAATGATATCTATTTTAGTTAAGTAGTTATTCACCAAAATCACATTTTTCATCATGGCGGCCAGACGCTGCTCCGGATCAACACCAAAATCGAATCAGTTCTTCCTTTTCCCATGCTGAACATTTCCTGAAAATTTCATCCAAATCCATCCATTACTTTTTGAGTTATTTTGTTCACAGACGGATGGACGGACGGACGGACGGACAGATGGACAAACTCTCCCAAAAACATAACCTCCTTGGCGGAGGTAATAAGGTTATTATTTAACAAAAAACACATTCAGAAATCGTGTGGACTGAGACAAGGGAACTGATAGCGCAAACATCCATTTCACTTTGAGACTCATTTTGCACCTCTAAATGTTGTCTTAAAGTTGCAGTGTGTAGAGTGTGGCATTTTATACATCCACCACATTTCGCCAAACAGAAACGTTGAATATAGGAGATATATGTTTCTATTTGTATAGTCCATCAAAATAGGAGTACAATCATCCCCATGAAACCTTTGTTTTATTTCTAATTAGTTAGAAAATCTTCAAAAAAAATTACATTACTGACATATTGGTCCACCGTGTTGTCTACTGGTAGTTTTTAGGGACAAAAAGAACAAAATGCGAATCTGTCCGCAGGTTCTGAAATCTACCCAGAATGCAGGCGAAGAAGAGGAAAGGATGGCAGTGGATGCATAGAAAGTTGTTACTCTGTGCTAGGGATTCAAACTGTGTGTATAAACACACACAACATAAATTGTGTGCTGTGTTCAGGATCCTTTTTGGTCTTCACAGGATTCCGTTGCTCAGCGACGTGACGTTTTGGCTACGGTTAGGTTCATTCAAGAATCTGAATGCTAGATGTCTCTAAAATGCCAAGTTCTACACACTGCACTTTTAAGTATTTGATTATTGCCTCTTTTGTCATAGCCATCCAAGGTAGGCTTAGCACAAGTCTAAGAAAGATCATAAATACCACTGAAGGAGACAGAGATTTGAATTTAATCAATTTATGGGCCATTGTAATTTAGGGCACACAAACTATACTTCCTACTAGTGTTATGCTCACGATCACACTATCCGAGACCAAGACTTGCCTGAGACCAGAATGCACCGAGACCAAGTCAAGACCAAGACTTTTGGGAGTCGAGACCGAGTGGAGACCAAGACAAGCAAGGACAGAGACAAGACCAAGACCATCAAAATCAATTTTAAAAACCATGACAAGGTTGAACAGTTAAGGGGGAAATCCCTAAGTCACAACACCAGGAAGGTTGCTGAAATCACAGAGGGAAATAACACATGAATTGAAGCTTTTTGTTGTGTTACCAAGTGTCCCTCCTTACTCACATCAGTGAAGTTGAAAAAAGCAGATCATTGCTGGTCTTGACGGAAGATCCAGAGTCCGGCCAGCCTGAGACCGAGACAAGACCAAGTAAAAATGCTTTTGAGTCTGATACAAGACTTTCGAAATGTGGTCTTGAGAATGGTCCAGAAAACAAGACCAGTCTCGAGTAACACAACACTACTACCAACAATCCAACAGCACCTCATCAACATCTTTGATTGATGGAACCTGTTGTTAGCAGCTGAATTCCTTCCATTGGGTAGTCACAGTTGAAATCTAAGCCAGCACAGAAAGTCATCTGCATACAGAGATCGGTCATTGAAAACATTTTGAACCTTCAGATGGCAGATACACTATTTATTTTTTTCTTTTTAATAGTTGAATTTTAGCAAGGTGAATTTGAATGTCCAAATTTAGGTCATAAGTGATCAACAATACTCAAATCTGATTGAAATGGGTTTTTTTTAGCTGATTAAGTTGTGTTAGGACTAAGTCACTCTCAAAGACTTGGTAAGACCAAATAATCTAGTGAATTTAAGTAACTAATTGAAGAGGCAAATTTTAGAGTTACACTTAACCAGGAATATCTATACTTGGCTCCATTAATGAAGTTATGTTCTACCCCCACTATGGGGTATAACAAGGAGAAAACTGTAGCAGTTGCTGTAAAGAGAATTTAATAAAAATACATAATGAAGTCATATAAGCGTTAAGACCTGATGTGTTTTGTCACTAAAGGAAGAAATGCAGGCCAACAACAGCGGCACATGAATATGGCACTGCAGTGAGAGGAGAGGGCGGCGAGACTATAAGACATCAGACTGACAGCGCTCCTACATCACACTTGCCATCTACCACTCGCACTGTCAACAAACCTCGAGGAAAAAAGTGACAAGACACGCAGGTGTCCAGTGGCTATTAGTGTAAAAACTTCCTCATCTGTCAGTGAAGGGAGCCAGTTAGTGAAGCAGCTGTCAATTAAAAGCAGCACTCATCTCACACTCAAAATCCAGAGTGGATGAGAAGGGTGTGGGTGTCTGTCTGAGTGTGCTGGGTGGGTGGGGGATGCGTATGCTTTATTGCCTGTCAACATTTTGGTGCAGGACCTTTAGGAACTCATTCCTCATGGAAGATTTGACATATATTTGGTAGAAGACAGTGACAAACGGGTTTGTACTACATATCTCAGCAGGCAGAGACGACAGGCCAGGTAATTGTTGCTGGCAGAAATCGCACTTCAGAGTTCATGTAGACACTTTTCTAAAACCTGTGCAAATGTGTATGGAAGTAGAAGGAATGCATATATGGCATTAAAGAACAGAGCAGAGATACTGAACATCCACATAAATCTGAATGAAAAAACAGTTGGTGTTTTTAGTTAGTTCAAAACACCCATTTTTTGTTGTTGTGGGTGTAATAGATCCACAATCAGATTTTTAAGCCTAAGGTAGCGCAAATAAATGGCAGGGAAATATAGTAAACTGATCCTTGATTTGCTGCTGCTATTACTGTGAAAAGGTTTCCCATAGCTTTTCTCGTGACCCCCATTCCTCACAACCTCTGCTATGGTTTGAGCCAATTAGGGAGGGCCCTAACCTTGCATAGCAGATGGGCCTGCCTTATTCAGTTCCTGAAATCCTGCAGATCCCATCTTGTAGCGCCCCGTTGACCAATGGATTCACTCGGTCTAGAATTTTAACGGCCCAATCAGGGAAGAGAGGCAGGAGCTGCAGAATGCGGATGTGACGACAACCAGAAGTTGAGAACGGAGATGCCGATTAGCCTATTGTTCTCATAGATACTTGGTAAAACTTGGCGAAATCTGCCCTCCTCAGAAGTTTACTTGTAGGGATCGTCTTTGACGAGGTTCATGTTACATATAAGTGTTAAATGAATCATCTGTGAGGTACAATTTACTGTAAAACTATAGTATAAGGCCGTTAGCAGCTAAGTTAGCGGCTAATGGTCATTTGCTGTCGTTAGCCGTTAGCAGCTAAGTTAGCTGCTAACCGCTAACAGTCATTAGCTGTTGTTCGCTGTTAGCAGCTAAGTTAGCGGCTAACAGCTAACAAAAAAGCATGCTATTTTTTTTTCAATTCTTTATTCAGCCATTTCAAGAAACAAACAGGCACATTTTGTATCATACATTCTTCAAAAATCACTGAGCAGCATCAGAAGCCAATATAAACAAAATAATAAAATAAAATGTTTATATAAAAGAAAAAAATAATGACAAATTGAATGAAAACATTGCTACATTATATGAGGCAACCCTGCTTGATGTGGATTGGTCTGTGATGAATGTGACGAGCAGGACGATTATCCAATCACAAGCTTGTGTTTTTTTTTTAAACGTTCTGCCCCTGAAAAAAAATTAAAAGTGCCCCTACCCAGATGGACTTGTGAAATATTTCTGTGGCAGATATATGGAGCTGTCCATCTAGCTTGTCAGGTTAGGAGGGGCCAGGACAAGCAAAAGAGTAGCCTCAGATATGGACTGGGGGGGGACATTGAATATGGCAGCTTGCTGTGAGGCTGTGATTCCCTGATATTTAATTTAACTGCCATGACTTGTTTTTGTGTTCTGATTAATTAATCCAACCCTTCATTTTTCCTTCATCTGCTGACTCCAGAGCATCTTCTGTCTACTTACCACCAGTACTGAATTGCCACACTTAAATCCCTTTTTTTCCCTTTTTTTTTTATTTTTTGTTAAATTTTAATCAAAAAGTTACAAAATGAGAAAACAAGATGGATTTTTGGCAATATTTCTCACGAGGCAGGTTTGGAAGAAAAGGCAACAGATTCTTAGGAACCATCTTGCTAAAGGTGCCTCAATACAGTTAAACAAGAGGATTGAACATTAGCATGGACAGTCTGACAGACACAAACAGCTAATGTTATGTTTATAAAATTAAACAGCAGTCTTGTTAATGACTCTGATGATCAACTCATAGACCACTCTGATGCTTAAGGTGCTCCAAAGTAGTGGTAAACATCTCCCCATGCAACAAGCGCAATTTTAGCGCCAATCATTCTTTTAAGTTAGAAGACTGTTTTCCCCTCAAGGGAAACTAATGCTGTTGCACAACATACAAGTGGTGGCTCTCAAAGTCTGATGTTCATTTTACACACACAGACGCTGTTTAAAGGTGGTCAGGGTCCACTTTTTCATGGGTTGTGATAGTTTGGTATCAATACATACACCACCACAGGACCATACTGAAGGAGTGAAGCGTCGAAGTGTTTTGAAATCAAATTTAATAACTTAACCAAAGTAACTACTCACTGTGTTTACCATAATCAGGGTTTAAATTTTATGAGGCCAAATGATATGTTAAATGAGTTATAAGACTTATTACTTAAAGAATAAAATACACTTTTTCTTTTTTCATAAACGTATGCAACTAAATGTACTTAGCATAAGTAAAAACATGCTGGTTGTATTGTATCATTAAATGAATAAAATACTTTTTAAAACACTGTTGCTCATGAAACATTTCATAATGGTTCAATCTACTGTATCAAACCATGAAATGCCACTCTGTTTGATACAGTATGTTATTTCTTTGGAGCAGCTTTTATCAGGGAATCCAATGAAGTGCTTTTCCTTGCTTTTAGTTCTGTTCTGAGAGCACCAACCTCCATCTGTGGAGAGGCTGAAGTGCAAGAGTCTCAAGTCTTCAGTTGGAATTACAAAATTTGTCGATAATAACCATCGACCTGTAAATACAACTCTAAACAGGTACACTGCACAGGTTGGCCCAGTGCTGCTCTCATAGTGGACTCAGGTTAGACTTGGATGAATGTATATGTGTAAATGTGGATTTTATACATGTATATGTGAACATGCATATATGTGTATCTATAAAATGAAGAGTTTGGCTTTGGCCTGCTCTATTGTTAAGTGCCTTATGATAACATTTGTTCTGAACTAGTGCTACAAATAAGGATTTATTGATTGATTTGTTAATGGAAAGTCTAAAAGCCACAATGCGTGTCACGCATCAATGCACTTCCATGTCACACGTTAGAACTCAAGACAATTTGGCTTACATCTTTGGCTTTGTCATAAAGCATCATGGCAAAAATTTTAGACCATGCTGTGGTTTGACTGATGATTGCAGACTGTTTTAAAAATAGTCAAAGATCATTATGAAGGTTTTTAACAGTAAGCTATGCCTTAATAATAAAATTGCTAAGACATGGCAGTAGCACATGCTTGTCTCAAAGATTAAGCCATGCAAGACTTATAACACTAATGGATCAAGATGTTTACAAAAAACACTTCAAATCAAACACTTAAAGAGGGTACAGAAACTCAATGGACAAGATCTCAATTTGGATTAAAACAAACTGAGTTAATGTGAATTGTGTGGCATTTCACTAAATGTCATTGTCAATATATATTTTTAATTTGAGTTTCCTAAGGTGTCAAATTATCACAAAAAAAACAAAGAAAAATAAAAAATGGTTGACATTTTGGTTGCAAAGAGATAAATGCCATCAAAGTGAACAAAAAAAAGGGCCTTGACCATGATGTTTGACAAGTCATGATCGACTCCAGTGAAATTTGTTGGGTCAAATGCAGAACTTGTTAACATTCATGGTCACATAAGATAGAAGCATGCAGAAATCCCAGTCTCCAATCAATCCAATTATAAATCCAGTTATGAATACCCGTCCACTTCACCCTTCAAATATATTCAGTGAGCTTCTAATGAGCCGGCCATGGTTGAAGGCCAGGGGATTGATATTGGGGGAAAACAAGCCTGGAAAACGATGTACTTCTTAAGAATACAAAATCAGAGTTTGCTATGGGTCAATAAAGAAACCAGATCAAAGTCAAACTTATTCAGACTTAAAGTATATGTCTCAACATAATACTGAAACCATAAAATAAATGTAATACAAGAAAACCAAGGCCCATCCACCCAAACACAGAAGGCTCTTCACTAGGGCTGAACAATTAATTGCAAATTAGATTAAATCGCAATATGGCTTGCTGCAATTTTCAAATCGCAGACAGTGCAGTATTTTTAACCCAAAATGTGTCGAACATTTTGGCATTGTGATGTAGTTTCTTGCAATTTCATGCCTATTTTTTTAACCTTTTTAACCTAGTTTTTTACAACTTTATGCCTATCTTGCTACCATTCATCTTTTTTTTGGCCACTGTCAGACATTGAATTTTTTGGCCTTTTTTTGCAATTTCATACCTATTTTGCACCTATTACCTTTTTTTCCGGTTTCGTACCATTTTTTTTTAACCCAGTTTTTTACAATTTCATACCTATTTTGCTTCTGTTCTTCACTTCTCCACTTTTTCTCAAATCTTTTATCCGGAGTTTGATTTAATACTATAAAACGATCTACTGCTTATGTATGTTTAAGAATACATAAGATGAGGAACATTAAAACAATCGCAGAGTAAATCTCAATTGCAATATTGGGGAAAAATATCGCAATTAGATTATTTTCTCAAATAGTTCAGCCCTACTCTTCACCATGCAGCTATTCCTGCTTGTTTTAAGGAAGTTTGTCCTCAACACTGCCACAGTGCAAACCCACGGGCCACTCTGCAAATTAAATTGAGTTTCTATTTTTATATTATGAGCCATACAGGCTTAATTGGAGTGGACTGGAATGGATGAAGTCATAAAGTCTATCAAAAGTAAGGGCAAACAGTAATTTAACATTAGGCTGGAGGAACATTGTGACAATGCCTAAAAGCAGACCACAAAAGCTCAGATACTGTGCAGCCTTGACAGATTAGTGCATTATGGTAGTAGCACACCTGTCATTCTCCTTTTATGAAACATAATGTGGCTGCAGATAATGGAGGTGCCATCAAGTGCAGAGCTGACAGAGCTCCCTTTTTACTCGTCTTCATTCTGTACGGATCTCTTATTCAATTATTTTCCATTATTATAGGCCTACATAATTTTTTTTCTTCCTTCTGCCATTATCTAGTCTTTTTGTGCTTTGGTCAGAACTCATAATATTTGTGGATGGATTGACTTCTACTCATTTCATCATATTTAATCTCACTTTAACAGAAACCATGCTGTTTCTTTTTATAACTTTTGACCTAAAAAGTGTATCAGAGAGAAGCTGTGATTTCAAATGCTCATTTGACCCTTCGTCAAGCCTCACTCTCTTTGATAATGGCTGCTAAATGGGACAAAATTTGTTGTTTAAGGGTCCAATTGATATCCAACCACTGGACTAACTTTGCTGATGTATAGTGAATGGATTTCATTCTTTTTTAAATCTTTTTGTTTTATCTCCAAAATGATGTTAAGCAAAATTACTGATGGTAAACCTGGATTATAATGTCTGTGTATCCAGTTGCTCTTGCAGACACCACAACAAGACATCTTAACCACAATAAAGTGGCAAAATCAGGGTTTTAATATAACAGTAACATGGCAAAAATACTTGCAATGTGCAAATCTTGAGCTTTGTCCTTTGCCCAATCTGTAGGTCAACATTTGGGTGCTTGGATTTCCATTTGCAGAGAAGTAAATATTCAAACGTAATTTTGTTACATAATTCACATTTTTGCTTCACACTTTCTTAGGTACTTAAGTTTTCTCTCACTGACCAAAAACACAGCCGTTGGGTTAATGCTAACTCTAAATTGCCCTTAGAGGGGGAATTCTCATGCTCATTAGTAGAGTATGTGGGTGCATATTATCATAAAATACTCTAATAGAAGACAAACAATACAATTACATGGAAGAAATTAAATAAAGGAATATATTTACATTAGTTGACACCACTTTACAGGAACTTAATTTAACAAAGTGCAAAAACTAGGAGTTTCTCCTTGCAATTTAGAGCATCTGCAGGGTAATCAAGTGACAGACCGTGAAAGCTAGTAATGGGACCAAGTGTTTCTTTTGTGTGGTTTTTTTTGTGTTAGTTACATTGGTGCATTTCTTTATTGAAGAAATGACCATGAGCTTAAAGAAGTAAGACTTTGTATGAGTCGAGACCTTTACCCCTGACCCTGAAAATGTTCTGCTCTTTCTTCAAGTCACCCTTTAGTAGATGAGGAAAATTGTGTCCAGTTTTTAAAAAAAAGAAATACCTTGCATTTTTCATTACATTTAATGTTTACAAGCAAAGGATGATGACGAAAACACATGACCTTGATCATTGTCCTTTGACATTCAAAATCTAATTAATTCACCTATTTATGAGGCATTTTTCAAAAATTGGCAGAAATATCCCAGAGCTCTCTTGAGATAAAATGCATGATACTTGATCTTGACTTTTAACCTGTGTGCTTGTTAATGTATTTGCATCATTCGAGAGTCGGTGTGGACATATATAACATTTAAGGGATAAACCACTGTGTTCAGAGCAAAGTACAGATCACAAGATCTTTTAAAACAGAATGGATAAACACTGGACCACATGACCTTGACATTTGTTTAATGACCTACAAACCTAATTTTATGATCCCTGAAGAGGGCTAAAATGCTATTTGGTCGATGTCTGTAGGAATCACTAAAGCCTGGACCACACGAATATGGATATATTCCTAAACGCACAGTTTTCTGTCCAATTGGACGTCTCAACCACACGAACACGGGGATTTCACCCACATAACTGAGATTTTTTTTAAACAGATAAAAAAGTGAAGTAATAAAAAAAAATATCCGGTTGAGTGGACCTGTGTAGCGGTGTTAAATAGAGCTGGTGTTGACGGAATGAAGTCATCCACCTAGCAACAAGTCACTGTGGCGACAGTTGCCAACACCAACAACGATGGCCGACATTTACCACACTATCTCTGTTCTTTGCACTTTTTGCCCTCATTACAGCTCTACAAATGAACCTAATGTTGTCTCAGCATCTGCTGCAAGCAGTATTATCTATTATCTATTATCTACGTCGTATGGACGTCGGAAATGGGACGTCGTATGGACGTCGGAAATGGGAAGTCGTATGGACGTCGGAAAGGCAACGACGTATGGACATCGGAAATGCGACGTCGTATGGACGTCGGGAATCCGACGTCGTATGGTCGTCGGAAATGGGACGTCGTATGGACGTTGGGAATCCGCAGCGTATGGACGTCGGGAATCTGAAGTCGTATGGACGTCGGAAAGGCGACGTAGTATGGACGTCGGGAATGGGACGTCGTATGGACGTCGGGAATGGGACGTTGTATGGACGTCGGGAATGGGACGTCGTATGGACGTCGGGAATCCGACGTCGAATGGACATCGGAAATCCGACGTCGGGAATGGGACGTCGTATGGACGTCAGAAATGCAACGTCGTATGGACGTCGGAAATGGGACGTCGTATGGACGTCCTCCGACGTCGTGTGGACGTCTGAAATGGGACGTCGTATGGATGTCGGAAATGGGACGTCGTATGGACGTCGGAAATGGGACGTCGTATGGACGTCGGGAATGGGACGTCGTATGGACATCGGAAAAGGGATGTTGTATGGACATAGGAAATGCGACGTCGTATGGACGTCGGAAATGCGACGTCGTTTGGATGGATGTCAGGAATCCGACGTCGGAAATGGGACGTCGTATGGACGTCGGGAATCCGACGTCGGAAATGGGACGTCGTATGGACGTTGGAAATGGGACGTCGGGAATCCGACGTCGTATGGACGTCGGAAATGGGACGTCGTATGGACGTCGGGAAGCCGACGTCGTATGGACGTCGGAAATGGGATGTCGTATGGACGTTGGGAATCCGCAGCGTATGGACGTCGGGAATCCGACGTCGTATGGACGTCGGAAATGGGATGTCGTATGGACGTCGGGAATCTGACGTCGTATGGACGTCGGAAAGGCGACGTAGTATGGATGTCAGGAATGGGACGTCGTATGGACGTCGGGAATCTGACGTCGAATGGATGTCCGACGTCCATACGACGTGGGATTTCCGACGTCCATACGACGTCGCCTTTCCGACGTACGTACGACGTCGGATTCCTGACATCCATACGATGTCGGATTCCCGACGTCCATACGATGTCCATACAACGTCGGATTGCGACGTCCGTACGACGTCGGATTGCGAAGTCCGTACGACGTCGGATTTCCGACCTCCATACGATGTAGATTCCTGACGTCCATACGACATCCCATTTCCGACGTCCATACGACGTTGGATTCCCGACGTCCATACGATGTCCCATTTCCGACGTCCATACGACGTCGGATTCCCGACGTCCATACGTCGTGGGATTCCCGACGTCCATACGACATCCCATTCCCAACGTCCATACGACGTCCCATTTCCAACGTCGGATTCCTGACATCCGTCCATATGACGTCGCATTTCCGACCTCCATACGACGTGGGATGTCCGACCTCCATACGATGTCGCATTTCCTACTTCCATACGACGTCGCATTTGCTACGTCCATACGACATCCCATTTCCGACGTCCATACGACGTCCCATTCCCAACGTCCATACGACGTCACATTTCCGACGTCCATACGACGTCCCATTTCCGACATCCATACGACGTCCCATTTCCGACGTCCATACGACGTCGGATTCCTGACGTCCATACGACGTCAGATTTCCAACGTCCATTCGACGTCCCATTTCCGACATCCATACGACGTCCCATTTCCGACGTCCATACGACGTCGGATTTGCTACGTCCATACGACATCCCATTTCCGACGTCCATACGACGTCCCATTCCCAACGTCCATACGACGTCACATTTCCGACGTCCATACGACGTCCCATTTCCGACATCCATACGACGTCCCATTTCCGACGTCCATACGACGTCGGATTCCTGACGTCCATACGACGTCAGATTTAACGCCCATTCGACGCCGGTTTCAGATGTCCATACGACGCCCCATTTTACGCCCATACGACGTCAGATTCCCGACGTCCATACGACGTCGCATTTCCGACGTCCATACGACGTCCCATTTCCGACGTCCATACGACGTCAGATTCCCGACGTCCATACGACGTCGGATTCCCGACGTCCATACGACGTCCCATTTCCGACGTCGGATTCCCGACGTCCATACGACGTCGCATTTCCGACGTCCATACGACGTCGGATTCCCGACGTCCATACGACATCGGATTCCCGACGTCCATACGACGTCCCATTTCCGACGTAGGATTCCTGACATCCGTCCATACGACGTCGCATTTCCGACGTCCATACAACGTCGCATTTCCGACGTCCATACGATGTGGGATTTCCGACGTCCATACGATGTCGCATTTCTTACGTCCATACGACGGCGGATTTCCGATGTTCATACGATGTAGATACAACGTCGGATTCCCCACGTCGCAATTCCGACGTCCATACGACATCCCATTTCCGCCGTCCATACGACGTCCCATTCCCGACGTCACATTTACGACGTCCATACGACGTCCCATTTCCGACATCCATACGACGTCCCATTTCAGACATCCATACGACGTCCCATTTCCGACGACCATACGACGTCGGATTCCTGACGTCCATACGACGTCAGATTTCCAACGTCCATTCGACGTCGGATTCCCGATGTCCATACGACGTCCCATTTCCTACGTCCATACGACGTCGGTGTCCCGATGTCCATACGACGTCGCATTTCCGACGTCCATACGACATCCCATTCCCGACGTTCATACCATGTCGGATTTCCGACGTCCATTCGACATCGGATTCCCGACATCCATACGATGTCCCATTTCCGACATCCATATGACGTCGGATTCCCGAAGTCCATACGACGTGGGATTCCCGACTTCCATACGACGTCCCATTCCCCACGTCCATACGACGTCCCATTTCCGACGTCCATACGACGTCCCATTTCCGACGTCCATACGACATCCCATTCCCGACGTTCATACCATGTCGGATTTCCGACGTCCATTCGACATCGGATTCCCGACGTCCATACGATGTCCCATTTCCGACATCCATATGACGTCGGATTCCCGAAGTCCATACGACGTGGGATTCCCCACGTCCATACGACGTCCCATTCCCGACGTCCATATGATGTCGCATTTCCGACGTCCATACGACGTCCCATTTCCAACGTCGTATTCCTGACATCCATCCATATGACGTCGCATTTGCTACGTCCATACGACATCCCATTTCCGATGTCCATACGACGTCCCATTCCCGACGTCCATACGACGTCACATTTCAGACGTCCATACGACGTCCCATTTCCGACATCCATACGACGTCCCATTTCCGACGTCCATACGACGTCGGATTCCTGACGTCCATACGACATCAGATTTCCAACGTCCATTCGACGTCGGTTTCCAGATGTCCATACGACGTCCCATTTCCTACGTCCATACGACGTCGGATTCCCGACGTCCATACGACGTCCCATTTCCGACGTCGGATTCCTGACGTCCATACGACGTCGCATTTCCGACGTCCATACGACGTCGGATTCCCGACGTCCATACGACGTCCCATTTCCGACGTCGGATTCCTGACATCCGTCCATACGACGTCGCATTTCCGACATCCATACGACGTGGGATTTCCGACGTCCATACGACATCCCATTTCCGATGTCCATACGACGTCCCATTCCCGACGTCCATACGACGTCACATTTCCGACGTCCATACGACGTCGGATTCCTGACGTCCATACGACGTCAGATTTCCAACGTCCATTCGACGTCGGATTCCCGATGTCCATACGACGTCTACCTACTCTGTTGACTGCTTCTTCTTCCTGTTTATGACTGTGCATGCTCATAACGTTCTTCTTCTTTGGTTTTCACATTTTGCTAACCTGCCACTTATCGGTCAGGCATGGCATTGCAGGCTTTAGAGGTGATCGTTTTCAGTTTTGCCATTTCATATGGACAGAGATATTTCTGTGGTGTGGACAGAGATTTTTTTTTAAAACGAGGACAAAGATATCCGGTCAAGAAAATATCCATATATGTGTGGTTCAGGCCTGTTTCCGAGATATTACCTTCATAAAATGTATCCTTTTACTTGAATTCTAACTTAGCTGCCATTGGCCTGAAGACAGAAATGCCAGTTAAATGTACACAAGAACCTCCTGAAACTATTAGATCAATGTGAAATGATCAGGACTGCAAGCCCTGTGATTGGTCCACTGGTGAGCATTGCTCTTTCTTCGTATGTGTCACTTCTGTTATTGCTGTGAAATCTCTACAATGCTAAACACTGATGGACAACTTTGACATAATAAGCTTGATTTCAGTCGCCGTGTTTTTTTTTTGTTTTGTTTTGTTTTAATGAGGCAGGATAAGGAACAGGCAATCTGAATACTACAGAAATCATACTGCCAATGAGAGATTTGGTGAAGTAATGAGCTATGAAACAACTCAAACTCACCAGCACGTAGTGATCACATCTGCAATGGCCACTGCATTGAAGATTTAATGAAGATATACACATCAAGCTTTAGGCAGGCTGAGATGGAGCTATCATGACAGTGTATTTTGGCTACATAAATCCTTTAAAACATTCAATTTTCTAGTGCAGCACAGAGGGCCAGAACAAAGTCAGTGTTTCTAGAGGAATATCCACTGACTGACACATCACCAGGTGGCATTGGTCTCATCTGTCACTCTTACACACACATCTTCCTGGTGGCAGACATACTGCTGACAGGTTGTCAAACAGTCAAATCAGCTGTTCATCCCTCTGACCTCACCAAAGTGTTGTGCTTACAACACCCAGAAAACATGCCCTCAGGGGCACTTCATCAGTGCGGGGGTGGGGAGTGGGCCTGTGCTTAAGTCACACATGTCATTGACAGTCCTAAAAAAAGTGAATGCAGGTCAAAGAGCATACCTTGACTGCATGACACTGAAGTCTACAAATCATGTTAGAAATCTGAGTGTAATTATGGACTCAAACCTAAATTTAAGCAACACAATAAAGAGAGTTATCCAAGCAGAGTATTTTCATAATGAATCATAGAAAGACATAATTCCCATTTAAAGATGATATAAAGAAATGTGTTTATGTGTTTATATTCAGAAGTATGAACTATTGTAACAAAGTTTCCACAAATCTGACTAAAAAAAATCAATCAAACAGTTGCAGTTCAACCAGAACACTGTTGCCAGAGTCCTCAAAAGTATTAAGAGAGTATGACAAATTACACCTAACCGCAGATTTCTACACCGGCTTCCTGTAAGTCAGTGGATAGATTTTTGTAAATGATGCAGAAAATGGGGACGCCAAAGTAAATATCTGATCTTCTTGTCACTTCTCCAGACCACTTGGTCCCTCAGGATGGGTTTTCTTATTGTTCCTGGACTCAAAGCAGAGAGGTAGTTTTTGCTCTTCATAGTTGTGGGACAAGCTACCAGCGATCCTGAGTCTTTCTCAGTCTGGAGGCAGGACATGGAACATTTATTTAAGGCTGCCTTTGCATACTGTACATTTGATCAGCTCCAATCTAGTACACCTATTTCTCATTCTCCCTGATGTCCTATCTATATTGTCTTTCAAACGTATTAACAATTTAGTGTCTCAATCTAGCTTGCTTGATTCTTGAGAGCTTACTAAGGAACTTTAGAGGAGATGTCCGGACAACATACACACTTAACTAAGGCAAACATTCACACCCCAGCATGCATCCCTCCCTCTAAATTCCTTTCCCCACCTATCCTGTTTTAGCAGCTAGTTTCTTGAGAAAGCAGACAAGTGCTGATCCCCCCCTGTAAAGTCTATATGGACAGTGCATGGGGCATACAGGGTGCAATGCGGGCAGATAACGTAGTAATGAGGGTAATGGGGATATAAGGGCAGTGAAGGGACTACTGCTGTTCAGAAATGTCGGGTTATTTCGACCCAAAGTTCATGCATTGCTATAATCAGTCGTGGTCATTCATGACTGATATAGGAGCATAGGAGAAAAGGCGGATGAAACTGTCAAACAACAACAAAACAATAATGGAAAGTAAAGTTTGGTCATAACACACAAGATGTTGAGACTTCTGTAGTGTATTTATCTAGAGCTAAACTGAGACATAAGAATGGATTAAACTAGGGGTGGGCGGTATGGCCATAATATCATATCACAATATTTTTTTAAATAAAATCACGATCCCGATTTTATCACGATTCTTTTTTACGTGGATTTTTCTAGACTAATTTGCTTGTTTGACCATTTTTTTCCCCTATGTTTAACATATGAAATATGCAAAACCCTAAAAGAAAAAAAAAGAAAACTTAAGCCAAAGAAACTTTCTGAACAGGTTTTAATTTAAATAGTGCAGTTTTTATAAAAAATGTGCATAAAAGGTAATGAACAACAATCAAGTGCACTTCTGTAACATAAAAACTAAACAGAAAACACCAAACAAACACCAAATAGCTTATTGAAAAAGGTCAAATTTAAATGCAAACTTAAGTAACTGGTTATCTCTTAAAGTGCAACAATTTGGAACAAATGTTATCTAACTGCAATTTCTATAATCTGAGTGAATAATACAGCTGCTTAAGAACAGATTTTTGTTCAGACATCTTCAAGCTTTTATCTCCTTTTCTCTTTCCGCCATGGCTTCACGCTACATAAACAGGAGATCCCACCATGCACTGCGCGTAATGTGCTACGATTGGTTAGTCGGTTGCACGTCAGTCTCTGAGCCCAAACAGACGATCTGACGATCTTTCTGCTTTATGAGATCATCCCCACATTATAATCCTTAACAATTTAATATCGTCATATCGCACATCACTAGATTAAACACAGATAAATCTTGTTCCTGGCCAAAATGGGTTACACATGAGAGAATATTCTCAACTCATGTCCAGCAACATATGGCTCATCTACCTACATGCTTTAAAATTAGGTTTAAATTTTAGCTGCTGCCTTTGTCCCCTTTATTTGTGGATTAAAACTGAACAGATCAGATAGGAGCAGCCTCTTTTACTTTTCACTTTTAACAGACAGTGCAAAAGGGGCTAGTTTCAGACACAAAGAGTGAAAGTTTGACTGAATTTCTGCAGAAAACTTTCTCATTAGCAATAGTGTAGCTGCATTTCAATATGACATCTGAACCTAAAGATGCTATTACATATTTCTCCATAACACAATCTAGGACAATAAGCACAAAATGTGGAATTAATTCCAGCCGCATAATGGCAGAATTTTCATGCTTGATTGTAACAAATTGCCTTTAGATTGCTCTTATGAAAATGAGAAGTGGTGGCGTGCTTAGCATAAAGATATGGGCGTGTAAAAGATGCAGATCTGATGGTGCTTAAAAAATATGTATGTGATTTACGCGCATTATCTATTCAATGTAAGAGTATCCACACATGTGTACATGACTAAAGAGTCCTGGTGCTGAGGGCTAAATCACTCCGGAGATCTTTTTAATTATCTCAAGTCCCTCTTCAGTGTCTCATTCTTGGTTTTCCTATACCTCTCAGCTCTGCCCTCTCCTTTAGCTCTCACCGCCTCATTTCATGCCGTCTGTATTTGCGCCTCTTTGTTACACGTCTGCCATTGCCTTGGGAAGTCTGGGAGAAAGAGAGAGGAGTTTTCTACAGGGAAAAACCGAGATGGAGCTGGGTTTAGGCAAACAGAGAGAATGGCTTCATTGGCACAGAGAGTTTTGCATAATGAAATATTCCATCTTTGATTTTTCGATGGCATTTGAAGATAATTCACTTCCATAAATTTAAGGACCGAACAGAAAAGAGAGTGTTTCGTCTAGCGTGCACTGTAAAGGTGCTTGTAGGTACTCGTTCTTG